>FR990146.1:7044337-8464645 GCA_905404295.2 Ochlodes sylvanus
TGGCACAGAAATTGTGACTAGTCATAGAATTAAGTCATAGATCTGTTTAAGGGGGACTTTCCCGCGGCTCATCAAATACAATACTAAAGACCTCTCAGGGTCAAAGTTAAAATGTTTTTTAAATTTTTTGTGTTAAATTTTACAAAAGTTTTAGCGAAAATTCTATTAAATAAGTCGCGACGAAAGCCACCCTTAAACATCGTTCGGACAATAAAAGTATGGGCCTATCTTGTAGCGAATGACTCTGTGGCTCCCTTCATTGAGATCATTATCGACGCTGACCGTATCATATCGGGACTTAAAGGTACAATCGGTATTAAAGTTAGGTGGTGACTACAATAAATTACGTTTTAGAAAATGTACAGTTTTTCACAGAGCGTCGAGGACGTATCGCGCGCACGGTGACATTAGGCCGTCGCGTCGCGCACAATCGTATCCGAAACGCGGATACGCCCGCCACGCCCGCCGACGCGAAACCCGTGTTACACCCGACAAACCCGGGTCACAATAATCCGATGTTCCCCACACTTCACTGCGATACACTCTGTCACGATTCTACCTCGGTATAGTCCGTGCGCAAGCTAAAATTATTACAGAGAGTATCGTGTGCTACGACACGAATATCACCTCGTGGCGTCTCGGGGTGGCGCGCGGCCACGTCTGGGAGGTGAGCTGGTTGACTGAGAGGGGGTTGTTGGCGTCGCGGGGGTTGGTCCCCACCGGGTTGCGGGGGGGAGGGTCCGGGGCGGGGGACGCGAGGGACGACAGCGCGCTGAGCCCCCCGGGGCTGGACGCCGAGTGGGGGGTGTCCTCGTCGCTGGACGCGTCGGACAACTCCTCGAGTTTAACGTTCTCCTCGGAGCACGGAGACTCCATCTCTATGGGAAGCGGCACGCTGCCCGCGGCCGCCAGCGCTTCCATGTAACGCACGCATTTCTTCTTCCGCCTGGAAACGAGTTTTCTATTGGTCAGCATTTGGCAGTTGGGATGATGTAAGAATTCGACAAGACCCTGTCTACTCTGGTGCTTTTCTTCTGATTAGGTAAATACTTTGTTGTATGAATTCTATATTCGCAATTGGTTTTATTAATAGGACTGTCGATGGGGCAATATGCGTCTAATTATTAAAATTGATAACATCATAAGAAAACTAAATTTTGGTAATTTAAGCATGATTTTTTTGTGATGTTTTTTTTCCAAAATAAAATACCATTGGGTTTATTTGGGGACTACTAACTGAAATTTACAAAGTTACATTTCAAAATTACACCGTTATACAAAGCTAATACATTACAAATTAAAAATAAAACAATGCAAAAATAAAACTTATAGTACATGATGTTTAAAATGTTTATGCTAGTAATAATACCATTAAGAATTATTACTTATATCACAACACCAGGATAATTTCAAGAGTAAATTCGGTCAATTCACAGAATAACATTTGAATAAAAATAATCATCCTCATGTTTTAACAATCATCATCATCATCACAACCCATAACTGTCCCACTGCTGGGCACGGGTCTCCTCTCACAATGAGAGGGGTTATATGAGTTATATGAGAGGGGTTATGAACCGAACATGTTTTAACAATAAAATAACTTAAAAATAAAAACCAAAACAAAACGATCAAAACAATGTTAACTTTTAACATGCGCGGAAATTGTTAACAAAACTAAAGATAACATCAAAATAAACACTCATGCTGAGATATAACTGAATGTTAAATTCCTTTCAGGAATTGAAGAATCCAATAAATAACACGACGACTATAAGCAAATAACTACAGAATACGATTGTAACAACTTTCAGGCTCACGATAAAGAAACAAAAACTCACAGTCATAAATAAATCAATCACAAATAAAGCTTCTAAATAAAAACCTAAGAGGAAAATAAAAGTAATTTCCTGAGAAATTGGCGGCAGCCATTGGTAATAGTGTAAAAAGGGTTCTGGGTTATACTTGCCACTGGAATTTAGAAACTGTATCATAAATCTAAATACAGTTTCTTAACTCCAGAACCCTTGTACACGACCCGACATCAAAATAAAATATCGATCAATATTTCTCAATTAGAATCTAGCAAAACGAGAATACTAAAAAGCTCAAAAACTGCCAAATCTCACTTTCCAAAAGACGAAACGAAAATTAATAAAATAATCACAACACAATATTAATTTGCAAATAAACGTCATGCTCAAGCAACTGCTAAACAGTTCAATGTTCAACCACGGAGGTTCCTACAAAACCTGCTTCGGCGACTGACCGTTGGTAATCCGGCGGGGGCAGGCCGACACTAGAGGTTCACGTATGTGGGCTCCTGAGGGGGGCTCCCGACCAGGCTGGCGGCCGGCAACGGAGTCGCCGGCTCTGGTCGGAGCAGCCCTAACCCTCCCGATACCATCACGCTACTTGACTCGGGACTGTGAGGTGATTTGTGTGAATGTGGAGACAAAGAGGAAAATGCACCAAAGCATAATGAAATTAATGGTTGTGCAACAAATGACGTAGAAGAAAATAAAATATTAATAGAAAACGCGAGTGATTGCGGAAAAAAAAGTAATTGCAAATGTAAATAAAAATTAAATAAATAAATAATTACGGAAGTAAATAAATAAATGAATATTCATTGAATTGAATATAATATAGAAGATGAAAAAGTAAAAACAAAAAATTCCAAAACAAATAAAGGAGTGCAGAAAAAGGAATCAAGATATAAAGGTAACGTTAACAGCAATGAAATATTTGAAATCGAGTCAAGTGGCGATCGGCGCGCGTTATCGAATACCAACGAGCCATCGACAACAATATCACCAGTAGTGCCAGCGACGTCCAGCATCGATCCATGAGAAGCGGCAATCATGAGTGGAAAAAACACTTCAGTGAGTAAAATTATATCTTCACATTTATCCGTAAATTAACTCTCTATCATAAAAATGACCAAAAGAAAAAAGCGAGCATAATTCAGAAAATGTGTCAAGATTTTTTTGAAAGCTTTCTTCGACAGATGATTGCCCCCTCTGTGATCATCTAACCTCTATTCACGCTAATCCTATACCACTACGGCTCCACACTCGGTCTACTTTCAAAAAAATCTATTCCGGGACAGTCTACAATCGAATCTTATTTCTTTGTGAAAAGACACATTTTCTGAATTGTTTCCTGCTTCGCTTTTTATACGTTGCCCTTAGTCTAGAATCTAAATAAAGAGCACGGCGTAACAGGTATTTTTATCGGTCGATACTTCAATAAACAATAACACAACATCTACTACTTATTCAACTTAAAACTGTGTAATAGTGTCTATTGTAAAAATAAAAATACGTTACGACCAGGCTCTTTCGGACTTGCCGTAAAAAATAAAGTGTAAAATAAAAGCCAAGTCTTTCCACATAGAAACAATATGACTTTAAAACGTTAACCAAGAACATCCGCGAATGCTTTTGGTTAAAAGACTCTGTAGATTGATGAGCGAAAAAAATAAAAGAAACACGTGTGAAAGCGTACCTGCAGGGTTTGCACCATTGGTTCTGCTGATCGAGGCCATACCTCGCACGGCATTTCTTCAAATTATTTCCTGCAAATGTCACACACGAATACGTTACAACTCGTCATTTGACGTGTACTGCGTACTGCGAAATCGGAATCTGTTAGAGACATTACAGATCGTTAAATGGAATTTATTGCAAACCAAACAAATTCTGACTGCAAATTAATAATTTTAATGACTGCAAGTGATAATTCTGGTAAAGAAAATGTGACGTCAAGTGAATTTACATTTCAGTGAGCAGTTGATTACAAAACAAAGGTCGTTAAGGACGTCTCTGTGGTAGCATAAATAAATTTACTGGAAATCATATGTGAAGCGTCTTAAAATAACAGTACTAATGCTAAGTGCTACGAACAAGCTTCATGCACCAAACCTTCAAACGTGTTAGTCGCATGCAAGGGAGGATCGGGACAAATCAAAGGGAAAACGGAAAAAACATTGGTTTTAAATAGCGCACTACTCGCATCTTCCAAAATAAACTCTAACTACGCTATTGCTATCGAAAAATAAAACAATCACAAATAAACATGACGCTCATAAGCAAATTGAAGCAGAATAGGTTCTCCGGAATCAAAATAAATAATTCTCTGGCCAGTATCGTTATAAATAACACCGTAGAAACAGAAGCAGCGCAGCTTTGTCAAATAAAATGTCTAGTTGGCTGCTGTCGGCGATTTCCCTTCTAAGGGTTTCACTGCGTCCAGAAATCATCTCGACGCATCGTCATGGGCGGTGCCGTCATGCACTTTGTATCTGATAGGTACTCGTACTCGCTACTTCTCGAGAAGGCTGTCCCAGCCTATTCACAAGTATCTACGGTCCCTGCAAAGCAATTACTCAAGTGTTCAAACATTTGACTGGTGATACATGCACGCTCCCCGGCTCGCAGTCAGCACTTCGGATCAGAACGGGAAGCCAAAAACCGGGACAACCTTCGAAGGAGTGCCACTTACATCGGGTACCCTCAAAATATAGCGTTGTAAAACAAAAAATAAATATATGCGATAAATATTAAATAAAAATGCTGATATATGTCTACAACCTGTACCCCTTCAACCATAGACATTCGGCAATATTTCTACAACGTTCGGCTCTTTCGGAGCGGAGTTCAAAGTAATTGAACTCTCGCGGGATGGAAGTTGGGCGCGTCCGGGAGCGGGGAGCGGGGAGGGGGGCGGGGGGGAGGCGGACGACCGACGTCTCGGCGTACGGCTAATCCTTCATTAATTGACCTCATTTTATTAATGAGACCGGGCGACGCGCGGTCCAAATGTGCTGAGACGTCGATTGTCGACGGGAATTTGGGATTGGGACTCGTGTTGACTCAGGTAATGCTTTGCGCATTCGTCCTCGGTCACGGGGTAGTTGTGCGGATACGAGAGGATCGGACGGGCGGGAGTTTCGGAGGGAGAAAGGCAGTACCTCCATCGGTTGTCTCCTGTTTTCGTTTCCTCTTCTTGCCCCTTTGCGTATTAGCCCTAGACGACCAATCGGGATAGAGCTGCATATGCAGCTGGCGCTCCCGCCGCGCCAACTCGTAATACTTGGCTTGCTCCTCGCGGCCGAGCGCATGCCACTGAACCGTCAAACACGCCGCAATATGGAAAGAAAAGAGAAATGCACTTCGACGTTTGTTCGCGTCCGACGCGTCTAACTCTGGTGCTAGAAAAACAGCCCTCGGTGAGCGACAATTTTGATCCTACGTTCCAAAATGAGAATGGCCAATCGTGACGTTCCTCACAGAACCTATTCTGCGGTCGGTGTCGTTGCGCCTCGTCTAGACATATAACAAACCAATATAGTTTCCGGTCAAAGGATGTAGGGTGTACAGTGACGGTCACTCGACGACTACGGTACACAGAACACGCAACAGGCAACCGGCGCGGGGCGGCGAGCGCCGCGGGGGCCTCGCCGCGCCGCGCCGCGCGAATCCGACTCGTGAGCAACGGTTCCAGCCGCTTTTCTAGCACAGTACCGCCGCGCTAACACAGTAGATCAACACGCACACACTCACATACAGGGACGGGTTACGGGTTTACGGGTGCTCGTCAGAGGGCGCAAGCCGGTCGGTTAGTCGAGTGTTAGGAGCCCCGAGGGGCGAGCGAGGGTCCCGGGGCGGGCGTTAGTGGGGTGCGGGGAACCTCGCTCGCGGGGAGGGGGACGGGAGAAGCGAGTGTACAGAAGCGTCGATGTGACAGCCCATCCCCTCGCGTGTCGGGTCTCGTTCTAGAATCCAATACCTCCCAGTTCAGCGGGACCGCGGTCCTTTTTCCGCTTTTTCTTTTTGGAACCGTAACCGTAGTTGTCCCGCGCGCTCCACCCGGGGTACAGCTGCATATGAAGCTGTCTCTCCTGTCTCGCTTTCTCATAGTACTTTGCTTGCTCCTCGCGACTCAACGAATGCCACTGCGTTATGACAGGAGGATATTGCACATGTTATACGGACATTCGGCCCGACCGCGGCAGGCGAGTCGTGGACGTTCAACGGTCTTGAATGCCCAGGACCGCGCGGTCGTGTTGCTAGTCTTGTTAGGAACGAGATCGCGTTCCGGGAAGCGCATCGCTTCGGTTCCCGGTAGCCGTGGCCGGGCGTTACGGTCACTTATTTGTTATTCAATACATCTATCGCAGATGGTAGATATGGCCGCTGGACACGTTTCATTGTCTTCGGTGCGAGCCAAGCGGATTGTTTACACGATCGCCGCGTCGCGTCACGAATCGTATTCCTAACAAGATTAACAATGCGCACAATTGTTTCTATATTATGCTGAACAGCTTAAACAACTCCCGATATGATTCTAGGAATATCTTTATTGGCACCGGTTGCGAAATCAACATCGTCAGAGATTCGAATCGGTTTAGGCATCGAGTTGTTAGAGGTCAGTTATTGCCTAATGGGTCGAGTCGATGAGATCGTGAATCTGCCCATCTAATTATGATAAACTTTCAAATGTCTTTATCAACAGAATTTAATTCCGCGAAAAGAAAATGTGTTCGAGAATAAATAACCAAGAGGAACTATTGTAACAACAACTTAAACTACTCTAAGATCTTCGGTCAAAGGAGACTGGCGTGAAAGACTCACCCGTCGGCCGAGTATTTGGTTGATGGCGGCGGATTCCTTGAGGGTGCACTCTGCGACCACCTTGGCCCGCATCTCCTTCATGTACAGCATGAAGGCGTTCAGGGGTTTCTTGATGTGGGGCTTCTTGTTCTGCTCCTTGCTGTTGGCACTGGAGCTGTCGGCTGGCTTGTCGCTGGCGCTGCTACTGCTGCCCTTGTCTACTTGTGACCTGGAATGTTTAATGGGCCTCTTTTATTTCTTCTGTTAGGTTTACCGAATCTCTCGTCAAGTTAGTATTAATTTTGGATCACTCCGCGAATATATATGATGAGAATGGTAAATTCTTCTATACACGGTTACCATCTAGGTCCCCGTTATTTTTTTTACAAAATTTGGTTTGTTTACATTGATTCCGAATCCAGTTTGAATGGATTATTATTAACGGTAACTCAGCTATAAATATCTATCTCACCATTTTAAACAGAAACGTAGTGAGAAAGAAAGAGTCAAATGTCTGCATAAAAAGTCATACGACTCATACGTTCAGAAGTTCAGAACCTACATACATGCATAGTCTATTTTCTTATATTAAATAAGATCCTTTTATTATTTTTCCTTCCATTGATAAATACTTCGTTACCAATTTCTATAGGTACGTCCAACATCTTATAATCAGTTTAATCAACATTGAACAAGTTGCGACGTCCCGAGCCATGTCGCAGGCTTGAGCTCATCTCGACCTTCGACCTCAAACATTTTAAGTGTCAGAATAATATTCCCGCCGTTCTCGCCGTCGCAATTGACATCTGACCTCCAAACTCTCGTCTCGCAAATCATGCTTAAAATCATCTTTACTTATCGTTGCCTAAAGGTCTGTGCACATTATGCTTACTCCACGCCAAAGCCACTTCAACTCGACTCATAGGAAGCATTGAAATTTGGCCTTTATTTGTGTTCTTTACGGCTGAATTTTTGGTCAGATCTAAATTGACTGTTGTTATTCGACGCATCGAAGTTTTGACCCATTTCTTTCGAGTTTACAAATATTGAAAATTTTACCGTAAAAAAAGCCATAAAGCTCATAATGGCAATGCTTTGTTATGAGATGAGACGGAGTGGAGATGATGTCGAGTTAATGTTCGCATACCTTAAGTTTTGTGAACATGATTCGGTAAAACTTGGGTTACAAAAACTAGTGAGACGTTTAGGTCAAGCAGCGTTAAAAGGTGATGAGTGGTAGACAGAACCTTTAATTCGCCCTTATTAGCACCTCTGATGATCAAATAGGAACACCTCATTTGACCCTGGCACATGGCAGACAATTGGTTAATGACTTTGCTTGAGAAAATGACTATGCTTTTGACATTGGTATGGTGTCCAAGTAATGGGTCGTCATTTACCAACACCTTTTTAGAGGCTCGAAGGACCAGAGTGTAGATAAATTTTGTATAAGCATATATAATTCGAGTTTTTGATGTAGATAGTCGATAGATAAGCAGATCAGTCATCTGATGGTAAGCGGTTACTGTCACCCTTGGATATCAGTAACACCAAATGCATCACCGATGCATTTCCGTCGATGAAAGAACAGTTAAGAAATTGAAAACACCATCAATATGAGAATACAGGACCTACTAAATGTAAGTGTGCGTGTATATGTGAGCCCCCATGAGACCCCGACCACATTTCGTTAGGTACAGTTGCGAAGTACCTACATCTTAAATACAAAATAGCGTTTTGCAAAAACGCGAGTGTCGAACAGTCCATTCTCTAATTCCCGGTCCTATATTCATTCGTAAAACGATTCGTTTTGCTTACGGCTAGTAGAACTATCTACGGAGCGTAACTAAAAAGTGATCTTATAAGAAACAATTATAAGGAACGATTTTATCGACTCGTTACTGATAACTCGAAAACGAGCGGTTTAACGTTTGTTATATAGGAGCCGGGCATAAACCAAACCAGTCCCAGAACGGGCAGATCCAACTGAGTCCCAGTTATCGAGAATCGATCCGTGCGAGGTGCAAACGACACGCGACAACAAGCGCGTCCGGATGGAAATAGCCGCGGCTTCCGGCGTGTGCCGCACACTGCTGCGCCGGCTGTACCCGCCACACCACGTTGACACTGTGGGCCTAGCGATATACTGTGTACTTACAGTACCACTGTCTGCGGGAATACGTGTTCACTAGGGCTGTCAGCTTAGCTTAAATGTCTTCAGTATTTGGCGTTCATAAGTGTATTGAAAAATGCCTACGTAAAATAAATATTTCTAAGTTTTAGATTAAGTTTTTGAAATCCAAGATGATGTTTCTTTCTTTCTTCTCGTTTCTTCGTTTTTTTCTTCTCGGTGAAGCGTTTCGTGAATTGAATGTTCATCTGCTTGTTTTCCGGACACTTAAAAAAATTTATTATGCAATGTGCGTATGTGAACAAAGTTCTCATGTCATATACCCATATTAACGAGAATACCATATAAAGTAGTTTTTTAAATTTGTTTATTATAAAAAATTTATAAAAAAAAATTGCTTATATTAACTGACAGAATTGTTAAGTCAATCGCACGCTTTTATGTTAATTGACATAAAGCTTTGCATAAGCTCAAGTCAGTCGTTCGTTTACATAAGCCCGAATAAGCAAATTAATGTTTAATGACAACAACATCATTACACTAATTTATTATCTCTTGTATTGACGCTAATTGCCTAATTACATTTGTACTCGTAACGTGTGCTAACACAAAAACGACATATTTTATTACTAAATTAAGCGTGACAACCCTACGTAAACGAAGTATAGCTGTCGGTCGTCGGTCCGTCTATGAATGAATTGACGTGTTTAGCGCTACGTGCGTTCTGTATAATATCATTTATCTTGTCGTGTTTCTTGTTTCAAATAAAATTATTTGTTTGGAGAAAGTGAAATTCACTAATTAAACGGGACGAAGGAAACTGGCGAATAACAAGCTATTTTAAACGCTTCGTTTTTGGTCGGCAACGCGTCAGTGACGCATTAGCAACCTGTATGGCGCAATGGTTACCATGAAGGACCTCTGTTGGAAGGGTCCTGGGTTCAACTCCCAGCGAGACGGAATTTTTAAAGATGAGTTAAATTTATTGTTTTCGGACTGGGCCTCCTCAGGTATGAGGAGGGACCCGAGTAGGCCATTAATGGGTGGAGGCCATTTTTGCGTTATATCACCAATCACTTCCCAAGTAAGGACGTTGGCCAGGTGTGCATAACATTTGATAGTAAAGCTGCGCGCACACTGCGCCACGTGTCGGTGGCTATTGCTGGCGCGGCCCAGCTGTGCACTGACAGTTACACGCCGCTGTATGTCTGCATGTCACCACTGACGGCCACTGACCATTGTCCTGCCAACTGACCGATATACTGCGGGTCTGTGGCTTGATGGTAGGCCATAGTTACATTTCTGAAATATTCTAGCAAATCACATATAGATTTTTACATGTAAATCACTTTCTGTTTCAGTTGTCTGTTAGTGTTTTTGAAACAATTAAAAGAAATAATGCATTTGTAAGTGAAGTTGGTTACAAATACATAATGTATATTGCTGTAACATAATCATCAAATTAATTTCAGTCGTATCTTATTTATAAAAAATACATGTCAAAAAGACACTTAAAAATAACGTGAAATTGGAATAGTCCTACAAAAAAAATCAAAATGTATTTCTTGTCAATGTCAGTTAATATGTATAAACAAACTTTTATTTGGAACGAGAAAGTCCATAAATTACCTTTTATTAATGACACAGCTCCATCGATAAAATAAATACGTTAGGTTTTCAAAAGAAAAATATACAAAAAATGATGTGTCCACCAATCAGCGCTGAGATTTAAATTAATAATCACCGCGAGAATAGGAATGCTGAGATACGACTTCCTCTAACATCGGAATTCTAAAATAAAACCTATAAACTATTGTCAGACACATACAACTGTTGGTTCAAATGTCAAATATAGACTGGTACACGGTAAATTAGTTCTGGGAATACACGGGTCGAAACGACTTCCTTTATGCGCGTTTAAAAATGGGAAATGGTTATAAAAAGGAAAGAAAAACATGAGAAAAAGGAAAGAAATCCGGGCACAATGCGCGCGCGCACCGAAAGAGGCATTCAGTCTCACTCAATAATTATTCCCATGTACCGTCCGCAGATCGGTTTTGGTTACAAAAATTCGACCGGTTTGTTGAACGCATTTTAAGGAGAATCTTCGGTTTCTCGGTACGAGACAGAAAAAATAATTTATGGACATCCTTAGTCTTATGCTACTTTTTCCACTGCAAAGCGAAAATTTAATTTGTTTTTGATAAGTCAATACGTTTATCGGAGGGCTGTCACATCACTAAATATGTTCTTGAATTAAATACTCAGTTTCCAAAACTTGTACAAAGCAATAAATTGGTCAGTATCAACCGTGAAAGATAAGAAATTAAAAGTTACAATAAGATATTATTTCCTTCCAATCTGGCATTGATGAATGGCCTTTCGGCGCTAAATTTATCTTTCAACAAACAACTGTTACATTATAATTTGCATATCATTTTGGCTGTTGTTTTGCGGCGTCACTGTTTCTTTATCTGCTGGCTGTACCGGGCCCGTTAGCTCGACGGAGCTCATATATCATCTTAATTAAATTTCTCCGGCACTAGCTTATTTACATGATTGTGCCTGGAGTTTTATGTAAGGTCCAGTGTATGGCCGAATGCGAGCGGAATTTAAAACACACAAATTATACATACGGTTTTTCTCGTTACATGAGACGATTCAAGACGAGTGTTCTCTTAATTATCGTTAAATAACAAGAACTGAGCTTTTGGGGCTCCGAGTCGAAATATAAATTCATGTTTGTTTGTCCTGCATGTATTAGTTCTTGTGTACATTTTATTAATTGGTCACTGTATGTATGCGTTTTTGAGGTACGAAATCAAAATATGATTTGTTAAGTGCCAAGATGTATGTGTGTGTACTGCTCCTGTGTGAGTCCACAATATCATTGTGTATGGTGTAAGTACATAATTATCTTGATTTTTAGGCTGTCAAAATTGTAAGGGTACGTCTCAAATTTTAAGTCCAACAAATTTGAACGAAGTAACAACAAACATCTGGTTCGTTTTCTAAAATTATTTGCGTAATTAAATAATAGTCACTTTTTCGGTTAATTAACAATTGAATTTACTTCAAAATTGCATACCTACTCAAGATTTCACCAAGTTTTCGAAGAACCACCCCAATGAAACTGATCTGAGCCCAACAGTGGGACATGTATGGGTTTTGAACGTATGATTGTATATAAAAAAACTAATTTTTAACCTGAAAATACTTTAAACCATAATTACAAAACATTCAAAACTATCTAAAACTATATCTAAAAAAAATATACAAAAAAAATCAAATCCCCCTATCACAAATAAACGCGTTTAAAAAACACATCTGTCAATCCGTGTATTGTGCCGTTATCTGCAATCTGAACAAGGGGCGATAGTGATAAGATCGGGGTGTTACAGCTTGTATAGCCGTTCCTTTATTGATATGCACTCCATACTATTAAGGGTTCAAATTAGCGTTGTAAGCGCTAAGCGGTAGTTAGCGTCGCGTGCGATCGAATTGTTACATCCCTGATTATATTATTACGGATATTACTGTTATTTTTAAAGTGTAACGTTGAATTTTAAGCAATGTGTTATATGAATTTAAAACAATTGAAAATATCTATAAAATATTTATAAAAATGCTTATTGTCATGTGAAAATTTAGAAAATCTCGACTAAATTGTGTATTGTGATGTTTTTTTTTAAATTGACGATGTTTTTCGTTCAAAAATAAGTGTCATAGCCTAAGTTATTAAATCATAAATTGCAATCATAATTAGATAATTGATCCTAAAAACACTTTTCTTCAACAATGTACTTCTCGCGTTTAACATTTCAAAATAAAACAGTGAGTTTGAAAATCAAGAACTAATTAAAATCCGAAATTCAAATCAAGTCTGAACTATGTTCAAAAACATTAACGATACGTTGTAAGCCAAAAAGAAAAGAAAATAATGAAACCTGCCTACCATACATACCTCGAATGGTGCGTGAACAGATCGGCTTTGGAAGGCGGTGGCGGTACCAACGCCGGCCCCAACCCCAGGCCCAGACCGCCGCCCAGCGTTGGGGAAAATCGATACAGTTCACTGTGGAATACAGGAAAAAGATTGAGAACACATAAAAATAAATTTTGCCAATTATGCGATTACAATAATTGTAAAACTGAACTTAATGTTTTATTTTAAACAGCTGGTGTAAAATAGTCGTAGAGAAGGCGAAGCACAAACATGGCATATTCTCTCATTTTACAACCGTCCTATTTATGGTAGTGACCAGCCAAGCAAGGCGTCCCGGGTTAGACTCCCGGCCGAGATATTTATGCGAGTGACAAATGTTTGTCCTCTGTTCGAAATACAAGGATTCTCTTAGCTCCTTTTGTATCTCAGAGGGCACGTTAAGCTAACCGTTGCAGTAGCAATCGTCAAGCTATATCCTAAGCCTTTGAATATTAAGATACGTGTTGGCTACTAAACCTTCCACCGATTTCCAGGGTTTCCTTAATTAGAAGAGAGCCTTTACAGTGGTATTTTATTGTTATTAATTGATTCGTTATTAAAATTAATTATCACTCGCTTCGGTGAAGGAGAATAGTCGCTAAGCACTCAGCAAAGTTCTCCATAATGGCCTCAAAGGTCCGTCTGCCGTTCACGTAGCTTGGAATAGTGGGCTGTTATTGAATTGATATTCAATGAGTAATTATCAAAATTAATCATCACTTGCTTCGGTGAAGGAGACCAGTAACTGCACACCGATTCTCCATAATGCTCTCAAAGGTCAGTCCGCCATTCGGTTGGACGTGGAATATGGCCAGTACCTCATAGTGGGACAACCGTGCCCAGGAGGCCTACTACGAAAAACGAAAGTTGACGTTTCGGACGACAGATTGTACTTTTCCTACCAGTCACGGTCGCCAAATTATGTTTCGTGTGAACATATGGAATTTTCTTATGAAAACTCAATGCGATTTTCGTATATAAATTTATTTTAATAGGAAAAGAAACACGAAACAGTAAGAAAAAGTACGATCCGTCGTCCGAAACGACGACTTTCGTTTTTCGTAGTAGGCCTCCAGCAGTGGGAAGTATAGTAGTTACCTCGTGAGACTAGAAGTACTAATGGGCAGTGAGGTAGGGTAAGGACTCCGGAAGCCACTCGCAGCCGACGATATGGGGTACATGCTCGGGGTGTGCCTGGATGGATGGATACAGTATTACAACAAATATCAAAATTTTATACTGCGAAGCTACAGTTTGGTCATAGCTTTTAATATTAGCGATATTCTTGTTTCTACTGTATTATTTCGAGTAGTAAAAGTACATTAACAATAAAAAAATGCTTATTATAATATGTCAATCTATTTTCATTTTGCATATCATTTACATTTCTACAATAATTTCTAACGGGACTTTTAAGCCGCAGAACGAAAACTTTTCAGCATTTTTTTAACATCAAAACAGAATTTTCAAAGTAACTGTCCAAATCAAAAACAACATTTTGGTTATATTATAATATATTTTTAAAAATACCTATAGTTTCAGTGCCTTTTACAATCAGTAAATGAATAAGTCAATTAACTTTCTTAAGACATATTCTACGGCAAAAGTAAGTAGGTAATAGGTGCGACCTTAGATACTCTAAGGGTGCGACTTACCAGGAGGCTGCGACTTGCGACATCTCCGGACTGAGCATGGGGTAGGGGTAGGTACCCCCGGGGAAGGGGTACATGGGCGTCCGCGCCAGGCCCGCCGCTGGAAACAGACGCTACTTAGAAATATTGACACTAAACTACAAGTAGAATACGCGATATTTTCAAATACTTTATCCTACGTTTGTATACTCTTAAATTTTATTAATTACAATTACAATGTTGTCTAGCTGCAAAATTGTGCTCGATGTTGTACCTACCCTATAATTACTGGTACACATTTGTATATTTAATCTTTTATGTAGCTTAAGTAATATACAAATGTATTCAGTCTTACCTGTGTTGCGTCTCGTTACAATAAATAAATAAAAATAAAGAAACAGCTACATTCATACGCGAAGAAAAATCTGTGTACCCCATTTAAGGCAAACCTGTCAGGTATTAGCGTGTAATTCAATAACTGTCGTATCTACACCGCCATACATACCTTACATCAAGCTCTATTTAAACTCATTCGGTTTGTCCACACTCACCTAGTTTAGAGTCGAGCTGGTAGGGCGGAGGGATGCCCATGTGCGCGGGCGGGGGCTGCCCCAGGTCTCCCCCGGGGCAGAATAGCGAGAGACTCCCGCCGGCAGGCAAGCCCATCTTCCCCGTCTGCAACAGATAACACACGGATTAGTGCGGGGCGCAATGTAAGTATAGGTACTTAGACTATTTAAGAAAGGTCGAGTCCACAATCAAAGTCAGATTCAACAGATTTATGAGGACTTTAGATATTACTCGAACATAGAAGAAAGAAGAACGAAAGAAATAATGTAATAAAAGCACAATGAACAATAAAATAAAATCTCGGGGCGCGACAAATTACACGTTGTTTTTCTACAGCCAACCGCTCATTATGCCATAGATGTGTGTGCCATGTGGTTTACAACTTTTCTAATAAAACATAAAAGCCAGTGAAACTCCAAAACTGTAACAGAGCATCCAACAATTACATTACACGACAATAACCACGTAACCAAGTTACAAATCCGTAGAAAACATGAATCAAAGTGGTTAACTCAGTTGGTAGTACTCGCTAACCGGTCATTCATTACGACAGCGGAGTGGACGCCCGTGAATGCCCGAGGGGCGATGTCCGGTCGCACTGAAAGGCTGGAGTGTGTGCCTTGCGATAACGAAAGAACTTGAGAGGATGAGGTAAACTTCAAGTTACGGAGGGGACATAAAAAGATGTTTGCAGACTTCACGCAAGAAGACCACACTAGTTAAATATCAACCTGATATAACAAAGTGAGAACAGAACGGACACGGAGTTAAAGTGGGTTAGAAATATACCATCAAATATTTTCAGGTCTCCGCAGAATTTAAAGCTGAGGGTTAGGGTTAGATTAGTAAGGTTAGGGTTATCTTTGATTTGTAAGCCATTTCTTATTAGCAGATTGGACAAGAAAAGCACGTGGCGGACGATTTATCGCCAGATAGTCCTACAATAACAACGAACATTATAAATTATAATTACGAAAGTGAACTCGCTTGCATGTTACGCCTTCACGCCTTAAGCATTGACCCGAAGATGATACGAACTGAAGATACCTTAGTTCTCCACCCCAAATTTTAATAAAGAGAGGGAAGTCGCGACAAATGGCTAGAAGTTCAATATGTATAAGTAATAAGTTGATGTCTAGTTTATTTTCAACGGAGACCCTAAAGACACGCAAATAGAACGCTATTAAGAGTACAGCCAGCAAAACATACCATGACAACAAAACGGACTTATCTACGTGCCTTCGTTAAAAGTTATCTGTTGATAAAGAACACCTTGAAGTATTTCAACTGAACAAGGACGAGAAACATGTCCTGCACACATTAATTTAGACAAGAGACAGTTGTCGATAGCCAGACTTAAAAGTGATTGATCGATGTACCGTCGTAGACTGACACCTTTCTTATCCATTAGCCTATCTAACGATTTGAAGACTTGTCACCGACTGATTAGGTCTTATACTATTCCAAAGAAACTCTTAATTGACTAAATTATGTTCAGATATTTGTAACAGTAAAAGTATAACAATTTATTTAAGTCAAGCCTGCCTCTTTAACTCAAGCTTGTTAGGTAGCACCATCGCAGTTACCAAGCAAAGTAAACCAAGTCCTCCATACTCCATCCACATAAGTGACGCCCTAAAAAAACTCGAGGAAAACGAATTTTATCCCCTTAGGGTTTACGGTTAAAAAAGGACAAACGGGAGACAGCCGCAAATATATACAGAGAATAACGTAGCACCAACAAAAACCCGGCAGGCTTTCTATGGGAAGACGACGCGTCATTAGCAAGTAAATTGGCGTCGGGCCCGTATAAATTTCGTTCTACCCTCCGTCGCCCAATTATGCAAAATGGCGTCCAACGAGGGCCATTCAGCCGCGTCGCACTTCCGAGCCGAGTGTCTCACCTCTAATTAAACAGGATCTTCTTTTCACCACTTTATTATGCGAAATAAACGACAGGATCGCGGGCGACACGTAGGCGTAAATTAATTATGGTGTTTTTACTTCAATCCGCGAATGCAGCGCTTTTTGCGCTTCAAGCTTCAAGCTTCAAGCCTGACTCCAGGTGCGATTGCTTTTTCACAATCCGAAGGAACTGCTTCCGGTAATAGGGATTATGAGTTTAACTTTTATTTACTTAAACCTACCTAAAATCGCCAGTAAGATGCTAAAGCCAAAGGTTAAAGCGCCAAAGGTTAGTTCCATAATATTCGCTGTTAGCTGTACGGTCGCTCTCTTATTCATGACTATTAGTATCGGTAGTATTAATACGACATGTCCACGGTTTGTAGGAAAAAGTTTAACAGTAAAAGCTTTAATCCTCGTACTTACGAAAAAACTAGCTAGAAATAAAGAAAATCCTTATTTCTCTTGCTTAGTTAGAAATAATTTTTAGGGATTTCAAATACGGATTTGTTAAGCCTGCAGGCTGTTTGGAATAGCTATTTTCGCCTCTAAAAATAAAGGCAAACGTCATCATAGTTCGCATTAAAACTTACTCTAGTGCTTGAATTATGTTAGTCGAGACAGCCAAGAACCGTGCGTGAATATTTCGATGTCGTCATATAAGGACTTGAAATTAATTAGATGTCCATTTTCCAGTGTTTTCCTCGCTATCGTAGTGTCGACATGACCAAAATATCAGTAAGAAATGAATGACTTCATCATTACATATCATGTATTCCGTTACAGAAATTACATCTTACACATATTTGTCCCTTTTCCTGCTCATATTAGTTAAACGAGAATACATAAAAATCAAGTAGAGCTCGAAACTGCTAATTACGTACTAAAATGCAGTAATCCAGTTTTGAATAAGTGCAGCTTACTTAATTACGAGCGACGTTTTGAGTTTTTTGAATCATTCTACATGGAAGCGGGTACGGTTGTTAGTTTTACGATGAACGCGTAATGGTGTTTTAAGTCGTATTGTTCAAGACCATTCTTAAACCACCTTTGTTCATACGATGATTACAATTGCTATATTAGAGATAGATGTTGTTGTCGCATTAGAGATAGATATCTCTAACGATTATTCATAATTGTAATCATCGTATGAACACCGGTGGTTAAAGAACTTGTCACGGAGATTTTGTTTCTGCAATATGAATTAATTAAGTTTAAAAGAATAAATTGCATGACAACTTTGAAATTATCGCGAACACAGAAACTTGGTTTTATACTGTGAAGATGGCAAATTTATTTTGGTTATATACGCTATAAAACAGTGACTTAGAAATGTTAATGAGATTAATACATTTTCAGTTTTTAATAACCTGGCATTATGATAAATAGATCTGTCTCTTACAGCTAACAAAGAATCATTTATATCTGACAATCTTAACGATAACCTGTTTTAAATTATAAATTTTGTAACCCATTTAACCAGCTCAACCCTCTGACAATTCCTTCGACACTCCACATTTAAGCAGGAACTGCTTATTAAGACAATAATTACCACGAACAAAGAAGTTCCACTAATTAATAATAAAACACGCACAAACAAAGCACTCCATTCACGCTCGGGACAGCTAGAATAATAAAAAAACAAAAAGGGAAAAAAATTACCGAAACGTTGGTCGAAAAACCTCAACATGCGAGGACGAACAAAAAGAATCCATAGACAATGATGACAGTCGAGACGCATAATGCGGGAGCGGAGCGCGTTTTTAATTTGAAAATATTTCCATAATAAGATTTGTCTATGGCGCGACCGGCCGAAACAAAAGACGCCAAGCCGCTTTGTTCGACTGTCAGCTCATAATAATTTAAAAAATTAAATCAAACAATTACCACTGCCGCTGTCAAAGTAGGCACGGGCACGAGAGCTCCCCGGTTATTAGCTAAACAAGTTTTCTCGTTAAAACTTGCATTTTTAAAATTAGTAGGTTCGCGTCGCCTTTTCAACATTCAACTTTCGCGTGTACATTGAGGAGGTCCCTAATGAAGGCCAGGTGGAGTGGCCGGCTATTGAAGGTACAGTTGAGAGGGTAGTTATTGAAGGCGCATGAAAGAGCCGCGTGACGTCACCGCCACTCGAGCGACAAGCCCCAGTCGCTAATTGGAACTCGCGGCGATAGGACGCGAGAAATGTTCGCTTCAATCGACTAATACTTCAAAATTGAATAGGTTTGTTAACGAGCGGCCGGCTGAATGTTGCGAATGGAGTCAAGGGCTCGGTTACCGTTCTGACTACCTTCTCGTACCTTTATTATGCCATTTTTTAATTTATATTTTACTCGTGCTTCCAGTTTGGAATTACGTTCGTCTTCGATGTAGCGAAATTTCCCTTCGAAATAGAATTTCAGCGGATCGGAGCGGGTCTGAACGGACTCACACTAGCGCACCGTGTACACCCCTTCGTTTCACCAATGCGAACGAAGTAGGGCGTAATATCTTGAGAGTTCGCCCCCGGGGTTGTGGGCGTGGAAGTAGGATGCTGCGTTGCTATGGCGACCATGTGTAGGGGCGATCGTACACGTGCTTGCGATGGTGTGGGTGGGGGAGGCGTGTTTTAGTGTGCGTTTAGGCACGGAACGACCTTGGGAGTTGGTATCTAGATGTTGCAATCTTTTTATGTGGAACAAAGTCGCTCACAAGTCTTGACCTTGCACAAGTTGTGCTTTACGTTCAATTATGTTGTGGTAATTAGCTGTAGAGATGTTATAAGGCAATAAAGGGTTGTGTTTGTAAATCAACTACTTTAGGAAACGCATCTATTTTAGTCTCATTAGTTATACTGCTAAATAGGCACAATATAATACATTTAACCTACTATGCCAATATATGTAATGTAGATCCCTGCAGTACTCGCGACCATAAAAACGCAATGATTTTCTTACTGGACTATCTCGGAAAATGGTTCTCGAGATGGTCGACAGGGTTGTACGTAGTACCTACGTTAATAATATAAAAAACTTAAAGAACATACAATATGCACAAAGGTATGTGAAATTACAATACCTGAAGGTTTTCAAAAGAATTTCATCGGGAAATATTTCCAGATCATTTCTTACATGCGACTTATTGGTCCTTCAAGCCGGATGCTGCAGTGCCGGAACTTTATAACGAGGAAATCGGAAAGACACCCTTTTAACAAGGACTCATATTTAATATTAAGAAATAATTTGAAAGATAACAAAGAATTGTGTATATTCTATAAAAAATAATTAATAATAGCATTTATATTAAAAAAGACTAATTGCTGTTATGGCATGGAATGGACTCTGATTTCGTTTACTGTAACTCATAATGGCCTGGACAGATATTTTAAGCACCTCTGAATAAGCCCAAAATATCCTGAAATCCTGAAAAAACTCAGCTCATTCCCAAAGAACCTGAAGGTTATAATGCATTGATTATAGTAACAGGATCTATAGGAGGTCGTTACACCTCAACATTAATTAATAGGATACATTTTTCTGTTACTGTTAATGTTCTTTTTAAGTGAAAAAGCGCTATCTATCCTTCTCCAGTGGATCCAATTTTAAGCATACACGTGTAGCGGTGGCAATCCGTGGGTGGAAACAAGTAGCTGTATTTCTGTATATTCTGTCTTGTATTTTACAGATAAAGGAAAACAATAAATAAAAGGGTTCAACCCGAAGGTACCAACGGAGTTTTCAATAAACGTTTGTTTGAAAATTCGCTGATCGTTTCCGAGAAAGCCTAATCCTTAAATACTCGGGGCTGTACAAAATTCAAATTCTACAAATATTGGGGGTGAGGGAGGCTGGGTTGTTGACCTTTTTCCGAGGCGGTTATGGCGGAGCGTAGGTATGGGCTATGGGGTTAGAGCGCGTGGAAGTGACAGCGACCAAATTAGCTTTGCTACTCAAATTTATTTGAACAAGTTAAGGTATTCCATGGAAACATTTATGGGACTATTTTATTTGTGATTGTGTCAATGTTTATGATAATAATTATATTGAAAATTTTGGAACATGTCCAAACCAATACATATATTTTGTATATTCCATTTTATTTATTCAAATTAGGAATTATTTATTTTGGATTTTTTTTTATTTACCAGTATCTATTTTTTTGTGATGTCTACTGGCAACGTTGTTTTGTGTTTTGTAACACTGAATTTCTATCTGGTGTTTGGCTTGAAAGCTTCAACTTTTTATTTTTTTATTCTCTTCTTCTTAACTAAAAACGCATTGGTGATTGGGCTGCCATCAGATGGCACTTTTGATCGTTTGTCGGTTAGTATTTACCAAAAAAATCTGTTTTGCTTGAAATCCCCATTTACAGCACCTCATAACGTATATCTCATAACTTTTAACTGGGTGCAACGATTTTGATTCTTTTTTCTTTCTTTTTTTCTTCTTTTTGATTCTTTCTTTTTGTATTCGAAAGTTTGATGCTTTTCAAATTTGAGCGAGATCTGTCGAGTAATTGAATTAAACCAAATAATGCATATTTAATTGATTTCGATTTGTCGATATATAATAAACAATTTATAATTATTATACATCTTCCTATTTCATTCGGAACATATTCTATCGGCCCTTCCAGTAAGTTTACATCCAGGGTCTGACGGCGAAGGGCACGCCAATTATGTTTGTGACGTGAAATTGGAATAGACCACATCGCTACGGCGCCCGACCGACGTTTGGCTATGTATCGCGTTGTTTGTTGAAGGAATACGGTTTTTGGCGAACATACATTTATACCAATCTTTAGGTAGTACACGTTGCTAAGTAATCGGTTCAGGCGCTCCGTATTCATTGCTTGAAAGGTATTGCCAGAGTAAATAGCACAGGATTTAATCTGAACGAGGTATACATAGAGATGTTTTAATTAATGTTTGTAATTTATACATATATTAAAAGTGTTACTGATTGATGTCTGTGAATACAAGATATTTAAGAAACACTAGTTATGAATGCAATAGATATCAGAAGAAGGAATTTTAGAATTTTTGTCTGTTTGTCGTTTTTCCTGTGCATTTTTTCTCACTAATCTCAGAATAAGCTTGATCAATTTATATGTGGTTGATATTCATGTAAGTTTTAAGAAATCGACTTGACTTACAATTTTATTAGGTATATGTGAAAATAAATAAATACAGGCAAAAGAAAAGGCCAATGAAACACCAGTAACATACACTATATTTTTGCATTGACTTAACAAAATGAACTGAATCCAAGCCGAGAATGTATCGCAAAACGAAAGCTTTTACGTGACACGCGACCAACTATGCGATCAATCTCACTCATTGAGCACTGGCGCACTTAGTCACTGACTCATTTGGATACTGCTCGTTATAATTAGACGGGACTTCAGGGATTTATCAAGGAATATCAAGGAATACCACATAAATCATAACACATGCAATAGAAGACTTAATTTGTTGCAATTTTGTGCATCTTTTTTTTCATGGTCATAGAGTCGAAAATGGTTCAGACGAGCTGCCTGATGGTAACCGTTGGTGACCAGCAGATGGTAACCGTTACCCATGGACATCAGTGTCACAAAGGTTGCCAATGCGTTGCTGGCCAAGAGGTAAAGGAGAAAATAAACTGTCTAACATTATAATATTAAGAAAATATATATAATACAAGGTGTATTTTATTTAGGTGCCTAACTACTGCATAGTTTTGAGTCAAATTGTTGGAATTCCTATAGAGTAAACTTTATCACTTTACAAACTTCAGCTTTAGAGTAAAAGAGATAAAGAGAGAGTAAGAGTGAGTTAGAGAGTTAGAGAGGTTAACGGGAACAAACTCACAGACAACGAAACAAATTAAAAAACAGAATAATCGTAAAAAAACATCGATGCATTGGATCTATTTCCTTGCCACCTCAAATAATACTGATTCTCAAATATATTTCATGTACAGACATGGAATAGTTAAAGATTTATTATATGTATTGATTTAGAAGTAATGTATTGTACTAAACGTTTATTTTAAACGACACTAAACCCAGCGGCTGTGAGGTTATTCGAAGCAACAAGCACCCCGCTACAAATAAATTATAATTAGCGGACACATTAATATCTCTGTCATAGGGTTACATTTACACCGACCCGAGTCCCGACCATCTTTGGAACAAAGGTCTTTGAAAATATTATGATTACAATATATTTTATTATAAGGTTAGTCTAGACTTTGCAATGTTAACATGTTCAAATAAATGAGTGTTCATTACAGACTTTTGTAAAGGAGATATAAGTAGTCATAATTTTTTTATTAGTAAAAACAGTATTTGTCAGGCTTTTTTTTTTAATTTATTTATCCATGATTACCCTATTTTTTAAACCTTTCTAGTTATTTGCTGTACTCATTGGTGTAAACTACATGAAAATTATTGCAATATTTTTGAGATATTTGGACAGACGGACAGACTTAGTTTTACACGATGTGAATTGGCTTTGGTTTGCTTATAGATAAACTATAGATAATAAATAAATAATATCTATTCTTTAACAGTTAAAGTATGTATTATTTATACATCTGTGGCATTTTCTCACAGCTTCCAAGGCATAGCTTTTGAACGATGCGAACAAGACTAATTTGACAAAATGTTTGCGCCCGCTAATGTGCTCATTGGGTCAGGATGTTGAGCTTTGTGCTTTATTGAGCTTCCTTCGCTACCTATAGCTTTAAATTCGTTCTGTACGACTAGCGATGAAGCTTTGATAATATGTTGATAAATGCCGTGTGATGCGGGTATTGTGGTCGCAGTAGCTTTAGGATGTAAAAAATTGTAATTAGTTTGAAGTGCTGTTTTTAAGAGATTTGCCGAAGAACTCCTTTCGCCATTTCTTCTCCTCTTTAAAATTCAATTTGTATATGGCACCTTTGCAAAAAGGTGGTAATTGCAAAATAAAGTGCGTTCAAAAGTATATTTATAAACCTACCTACAAAAAATAAATCATTTTGGGATTGAGTTTAAAAAACACGTCACAAAACTTTGTCTGTTCCATGTTTGCCTCTGTCAGGCATAGAACTCGAGACGTTTTGCTTGGCGAGACTACTTTATTTTACAGCGGGTAGTTTTAAAACTTTATTAGCATAACCACAGTTATTAGTATAATTATAGCATACATCCTCACCAGTGGATCACACACTTTACATATGCGTGCGTTGAATTTCCTCGCTATATCGCCCAAGTTCAACATCACTAACATACCGCGAAACAGTTCAACTAAACCTTTCAAAAAGTAACTCTATCGCCTTGGGATTAAGTAGAATGTCCTTCAGAAGGCGTCGTTTAAAATTAAATCCGTCCGCGATTGTCCCTGTGGCTAATCGTAAAAATTCTTCATCACGTATTTCAAACATCGTAGTTGCACCACAGCGTAACTCTCACTTCGTAGGTCAACAGTATGGACAGACCATGTGAAGAGGGGAGACGCTTTACCAGATCTGTAAGGGGCCAATCCGTTAATTATGTCACATGGCTTACGTGTTATGGGGAGGGAAGGGGTCAACAAAGAGTGATCTACCTGTGACAATGTGGGGAGCCATTCACAAGTTTCGTGACGTCACATGTCAAAATTTCAAATTCTTTAAACATTAACGAAAACCTTTAAAACAAATACCAACTCTTATCTACATTCTTTTTGTTAATTTGACTTGAAATAAATATGTTATGTAATAAATGTCAGTGCTATTTTAATTTCATATTTTCTAAATTTAAAATTTTATAAATATGTCGTCACACCCGTAGAGGTGCGTGGCCGGTCCTCTCTTAAATATCAGTAGAATAGACGGGACTTATTTCATTCAACTTTTGTTATACCTTCTTCTACACTTCTTTTCTCCTATTTTTTTGTAATATTTGTAACATGTAACATTCCAGCAAGAAACCCAACTCAGCCAATCTCAGGCTGAAATAAGGCACTTGGACTACTGTAAGTCCTTACACTATGGCGACATGGATGACACATAATGACGTATACACTGGGTGCGTATGAGTGATGAGATGAGACGCGGGGTTCACAGCTGAAAATCGTGATCTAGCCTCTCTGTCTTACTCACGGTGGACAACATAATTATTTGTCTCTTTCGCTGGATTGCAAGTACATCCGCTGGTGTGATAACTATTTACGTCGCGAATTTCGGAATGGACGTCACAGTCGCCAGCAATTTGTTTCTTCAGATAGGTATCAGTTTTTATGGGGAATTAAAATATCTTCTTCTCATGATATTAATATATTAATACACGTTCAATGTTCCCGTTTTGTTTACTATTGTTGATGGCTGACGACAATCCTTTCTTTTCGCGTTTTCGCTGTCATTATTTTATATGTAAAAGTAGCAAGACTGTCAGGAAATGTTACATAAAAAACGCATTGTAGATACTTATGAATTCGTATCATAAGGAAGCTCGGGATTTTATAAGTAAACTAACTTTACATGACTCTGTGGCCCAGTTGGTAGCTTGGTAGTGGCGCTACCTGCCAAGCGATGTATTCCGAGTTCGATTCCAGGATATGGGATCGGATATTGACAGAACATGTAAATGTTTGTTCTCGGAATCGTGGATGTTTCTGATGTTACATTTGTGTACGTCCGTGACACACAACACACAATGGCATTTTATATTAATCCTATCCTTTTATAAATTGGTTTCCCAGTGGTTTCAAAGTTTGTCTCTGTGCCTTGCTCAAGGTACCCAGTTTCGAATCCGTCACCCTAAATCTAAATGGAAAAATAAAACCGAATTCAGATCCTTTTACTTTTTAGAAGTCGGTTATCAAAAGGATACACTAATACAAAAAAAAACTGCTACGGACAGCAGTTTTGCAAAAAAAACTGCTGTCCGTGTTGTGGCGTACTTATATCAATGTCTCATCTGGTCATATATCAAACGCCTTCCTAGTTGTCCGCTAGAGGCGCTGTCGTCGCCCACGTCGCAGATAACAGGGACCACTCCAATCAGACTGCAACGCGTTCTCGATTGCCAGTTAGCCGTCTTAAAAACTAAGGTTTATCCATAAAAATATCAACTGCGTTGAAAATAGTTTGAAGTGAAATTTCTTTAGCCTCGATGAGAGTAAAAATTCAAGGTCGTGGCACACGAGTTGAACTCTTTCAATCATCGATAGCTATGGAATGGCGTTATACTTATTTTTATATTTACTCAATATATATGTCATTCTTTATACATATACTTATTATCCTTATTACCAATTATCAAAATAAGTGAATAGAATATGAGATTAACTATGAAAACGTTGACAAGTTTAACTTCAAATAATGCGCATATATTGTAACTAAAATATATTTTATCTCACACTTAGCATGATACCTAACGTATGATAAAGCAAGACAAAGTATATTTTAGTTACGAAAGGTTTGAAACGCAGTTGTTGATTTTTACGAATAGAACCGTAATACTATAAATGAATAAGCCATTAATTAGTATAATTACCCTACCTCCCACATGTCAAACTGAAACAGAACAGAGAAGACAGCTTAATTTGGATTCAAGTAAATAAAGTCGAAAGTACATACATTATTAGGTTGTTTAACATATTTTTCTACAATTAAAACAGATATTTCTTTGATAAACATAATTATGGTTTCGGTTCTAAGGGGCTGTTAACATTTGACTTCATTTGAGGAACACTTTTTGAGAACAAGAAAGCACTATACAAAAAAAAGGACAAAACTACTACATATTTTAGAAGTGTTTTTTAAAATAAAAGGAACGCTTAGGGCCCGTTTCACCGGTTACTGATAAAGTTCCGGATAACCCTAGGAACTCAACTCCCAGATAAACTACATTGTTTGGCTTCTCAGGTAATCTGATAGAAGTGACAGAGAAAAGTGTTGGTTAAGCTATCTGCCAGTTCAAGTGGCTGTTAGGCGTTATCTGACGGATAAAAAATCTTTCAAGTGGCGTTTCTATAACACATTTTGGAATTTGAACTGTAGTACATCATATTACTATAAATCCTACTATTTTCGTTCTATAATGATAAAATTATACTGGAAAATATTAAAAAAGTCGAATTGGATTATTTTGAACAAAAAGTATTTTATTAATTAAGTTTTCAAAATAATTTTCAAATGACAATAATTTACGTAGTAGTAACGAAACGCAAAAAGCGACGTTGCCGCTCCGTCAACTGTTAAGTGGCAGATAAATTCCTAGGGCTATCCGGAACTTTATCCGGAACCGGTGAAACTGGCCCTTAGACGCTTATGGTATTTTTAAACTACAATACGGGTACTTACGATACGTATTATATACGCATACAAAATACATATCGAGGGTACCCGAATTATAAATACCATACCATGTGCAAAACGATGAGTTAAGTTAAAAATCGTATCTTACGGTACAAGGAAACCACAAGTAGATGAAAGTTGTCATAATACTCGACGTAGACAACGAATGGCGCAACATGTAGACGTTTCACGGTAAACTTTACAGCCGTGTATTCCCGACACAGCCTTAACCGATTTTAAAATGCCACAGTCAGACTCGGGGTTTTCAATTTTAGGGCAAGGTTTATTCTAACATCGGAAACGCCTTACCCGATTTGGTTGTGGTTAAAGCTTTTAGCGCTTGTATTTTGTCTCACAGTTCACAATAAAGCGAAAAAAAGTGTGTCGAAACATTTTTAAGCGAAGCAAAGGAGGTTATTAGTTCTTTATTAAACGCATCAAAATCAAAGCAGGGGGTAATAAGATAATATCGAAAACAGATATAACTACGAAAAATTAAAAATGTATGCAGAATTTAACCCCTGGCCCCGGAGCGGAAATTAAAGCAACACATTTTCATTGTAATAAAACTATAGGCCAAGTGTAAGTAATAGACCTTTTTAATCATTTATAAAACAGCTCAATTGCTCGGTTAGAAAGGGGTAATTGTATTTAATAACAGAGCAAGACGGGCAAGCCAGTTAATTTTAGAATGGCACTAATCGGGGACACTAATCATACATGATTGGATGTCTTCGGGTAACGGTTGTGGAATTACTGGGGAATACTCTGCTATTGTTCAACATGTACAATATAAACATACTAGACTGTGATGGCGGCTTCGCCCGCGGGGGAGTCGGAAAACGATAATTGTACACATAACTCACTATTTTGGGTATAGTGGCTTGCACATAAAAGGTAAATATATGCTGTCGCGGACCTTTACTTAGGACTATTTTAAGAGGTTTAGGCAGCGCACGCCAGGATAGCACTAAGAGGGCAGGATTTTTCCGACTTATCGTTATATTATTGCCAAATTACACAAAATCTTTATAAATTTGCCCATATTTTATTCTGATGTATGAGCTATATTACTGTAAAGTTTCATCTAAATCCGTTCAGTAGTTTTTGCGTGAAAGATTGACAAACAAACAAACACCCGCACACGCACATACACATGCTCGCAAACTTTCGCATTTATAATATTAGTAAGAATTATACAACTGGTCTCGTCTCGTCAGACAATATAACCTTTCGCCCAACTATTCGTTGCAACTAGAAAGTAGAATTGATTTCAACGGTACCTAAAACCACATCCAAAGAGCATAGCTCAATTTAATCCCCATAAAACCGTATTCTAGCTTCTACGTGAAAAAGAAATGTGGTATCATTTAAACGGGAACAGAAGTCCGCACACCCATATCTTTAGTTCCAAGATACTCATACCGGCGCATTCAATCTTTTACAGAATTAGGGCTTTGCTGTTTATACTTTTAACCAGGATTTGGCTGCAGCATAGAAGGCTTAAGTAATTATTCTTTTGTGCCGGAACTAGCCGAGTTCACTGTAACAGGGATAAGGTTTCCTTAAAAGGATATAAAAGGATGTAGTGATTTCACGATCGTGTTACTAACCTCGAGGCTACTCTGAAATTTCGGTTTAAAAACTTTTTTCGGGGATAGAATCGTTTTTAGTCGAATGAAGAGGCATTTTAAGCACACTTTAGCATATAACTCATGGTGTTCGTTGATCATGGAAGCCCGAAGTCCAAATAGTAAAGGTAGCAGGTTTCCTTACGTGTCAGACTAATTACCAGAACTGCTCATCTATTAAAAACAACCGAGAAAATTTTAAATTTGTTGCAAAGAGCCCACTTGAATTCTGATCGCGCGTCAATAATGCTGGTAATATTACGGTGACCAATAGGTGACGGTTACCATCACATACAAACACAATCAGATGGCAAGTCTGATTGGTTAGGTCCTAGACGGTTTAGATATTGACAAAATATTGATCGCATTTATTTCATTGCATTGGTAAACCTATGCCAAAATCAGTCGAAATAAACCTGAAAAAATATTAACCCCAATACTGTGCACCTATCAAAACGATAGAATAATAGTGTGGGAACGGCGCCGCGCCGTGCGTGATAGTGTCGCGGAGACACCGTTTAATAAACAAAGGGGGCAATTAAAGCCAACGACACGTCAAAGGGTTAACGGTGGACGCTCCGAACGGACTATTAGCATTGCCACATTACAGCTATGACGAGACCTTTGACCGTGTGGTTCCGCAGCTGTTTTACCACACGTCACTCTTTTTAGTCTGCTTTATTAGACAGGATTGAATATTGTACTTTACATTCACTTTAACTTAGTAATTATGCAGGGGATTACTTGGAAAAATCTGCTTGGATATTTTTGATGTTTCTTCCGGGAACACTTTTCGTAGAGATTTGTTTTATTAAGCATTTGACTTTCGAAGTGTATGTTAAATCCGACATTGTATAGTTGAATCCGACATAGATTAAAATTTCATTGCAATTATTTAAATTCATATGAAATAAAAAACTACTAAACCTTATACTTACATAACGCTATGTATTACTATAATATTTGTTTATTTTCAATCATAATCGACAGATTGTAGCTGAGAAATCAATTCATTCACATTCACATGACAACATTGAATATATGAAATAGTTTGATAAAATCATCAGGCCAGAATCTTTAATACGTTATCATTATCTTGTAGAATTGTTATAAAAATACAATAAAGATCAAATAAAAGTAAAAACAGCCACAAACATCAAAACCGTTTTATACAACACAATTAAAACCAACAACTCTATTAAATAAAAACTACAAATTGAAACAACGTTAACACTAAAGTCGGAATGATTTTTAAGTAGAGACGATATCGCAACACTCAATTTTCCAACGTGTAATAAACAGGTGTAGGGTTAACCCGGCAGTTGACGGGTCTGTCGGGTGGCCCGGGGCGCCACTTCAAAGGAAATATAAATGTATGAATTGTTTAACGCGAATCCAGCCGCAGGCGCGGGTTGGGGGGGCGTCAGGGTGACGGGTCCCTGCGACCTTCGGCTCAAAACTGCGCATTACAAGTATTATACCATTACCGAGTTACCAGCAACGGTACACGAACGCTTAAGGCACAATTATCAATTAAAACGTAAAAAATTAATTCATGTACACTGCGTAATGGGACTCGTTAGGCTTATCGTTTTTATTTTACTTTTGTGTGTGACTAATACCATCTGTTTGTACACTTTTGTGGTTGATCTACGGTGATACTGGACCCAGATTTAGGTATTCTCAACTACAGGTAGTCAACTGGCCCTCGTTTCGTTTCGGAAAACAATGCCTTAGTATCTACATTAGAAATAATGTTTTGAGATTACGCAGGATTCTTTAAATTACATAAATATTTTTTATAAGTATGTGAACCTACGGAGTAATAGTTTCTTTTTATATCTTTCATGTACAGATATCGATCTGTTAAAATTTTACTAGCTACTACTACTACTACTAGAATTATACTAAATGTGTTCACCTTTGAAACCTGTACAGTTTCTCTTGACTTAGTGAAGAAATATATGACAGTTGCAATTGATTACTTATCGAGTTCTTTATCAAAAGTGTGAATAATTTTAATGATAATATTTTTTTTTTTTGGCGTATTAAATGCATACAGGTTTACTTCTCCTACTAATGATAAGAAATTCAGCTGAGATTGCGGGAAACAATCTGATTGAACTGAATAAAATTAACGTTTCATAAATTTCTACAGCAACCTCTTAAACAGCTAGTGCCTTACGGTAATAAATTACAAACAACTCGAGTTCACCGCATAAATTCTCTGTGTTCTTTAATAGTATGTCTGTCAATTCCACCCATGATCGAACCCGCCCCGTAAATGGAAATAAACAAAATGATATTGCCAGTAGACATGAGCTAACATCAAAAGGAAAAACTAATGCGGAGGCGCGGGTTGGCGACGTCATTTCCCTGTAAAATATTAACGGGGGCCGTGGAGACCGCGCCCTGTCATTTCACGGTTAATACCGGTTAAAGCCGCTATTCTCTTTATAATAGGACGATTGCATGGAATTATCCAACTTAACGAGCATGTTCCTTTTTACATTTTTTTTACAAAAGATTTAGATTTTCTTTTTCGTAGAAATAATTGTTTGCCTCCGAATGGGATTATTTCGTATTATTCTGTTCGTTTGTCTTTAAGGTCTAAGATAAATTTGAGATTTTCGAATCGTCGAATCTTCGAATCGAACCTACTTATGCATTATCTAAATTGACTGATTATTACTATCTATAATATTTAAACATTTATTCAATATAATAATTTTTATTTTTTAATAAATATCAGTTTTGTTTTAGTAGATTTGTAGAAGAAATTTAAGGATATACTTCGTTGTGAAGAATAAATTAATTATGGTCGTTTGTTTTGTGTTAACTTATATTTATGCTCTTGTTACAAATATTATTTATTACTACTATTTTATAATTTTATAACTACGATTATTAATGTTTTCACATTTTCAATTCCTATACATTTTTGCCATCCCTAATCTCCTAATCAAGTCATCAACCCGAAACGTATCACAAATCCGCGCAGAATCGCCAGAAAAGAAAACAATTTAAAAAAAGAATCCTGGAATAAAACGGTCGTTAGCTAAAAGCAATAATCTCCGTATAAATCTTTGTTTTCTATAAAGCTAATAGAGCGTAAAAACACAGCGAGCCCATAACAACGTAGCGTACCCATAAGGCAAGTCTGCGCAATAAGTCTATTTTAATTACCGACATCGGTATCGGCAGATTCCTGTCTTGCGCCGGGAGCTGTGCTCTACTGCCACTCCCCTAGTGATGTGACCCGCTTATCGATACATAATTGTCCGAAATGGTATTATACAATCGATATCGTCTAGCCCTTCTATAAACACGACAAAGCGTTTTTTCAAAACTAATATCTAACCTTTTTATATCTATCATTACGCATTAATTGGTAAGTAGAGAAAGATATTAATGAACGCTCAATAATTTTTCCGTCGGATATAAAAATCGGGATTTTTTTACGAAAATGGAATAAAATGTGTCGTTTTAATTCGTTTCATAAAATCGACCCTGCCATGTTAGGTGTTGTGTAAGGTGTTGTAAGAGACGTCTAGTTGTTTTTAATGATGCAAAGTATGATGATCTTATGACTATTTATCACAGAAAACAAAATTACATATGTAAGACATACTTTTTCCCATGACTCACTATAGATAGTGTTAATTATTATAGATTAGATCCATGCTACAAACACAACATGTTCACGTTCTCAGAAACAAAAATATCTACCTTAGTCATTGAAACAAAATTGTTATTCATCGAATTAAATTATTGCTAAAAGCCAAAGATATCCAAAGCAAATGTTATCTTGCTTTTATCTAACAAATTAGACTGTTGATTATATTTCAGCATAATTAGATTCGAATTATTCGAGTCATAAACATGGTCTTTAAAAGCAAATCGTCGACATCGATGGAATTAATTCAATCAACGCGCCAGCACTGTCTAACACAAACAAGACTCGATAACGAGGTGAAATATTCACATTGGAAGCTATACAATCCATTTTGTATCTGTCTCTTTCGCACCCGAGAACTGAAACGAAGGGAGCGAGGTAAAAGAAAAAGACGGCACGCGCCGGCGGCATGTACAAAGGGGTCCCGTTCTCTTTGATCTCGCCGCCGCGCGTGCGTACGTTCTGTTTAGACTTGTGTGCGTTTATGCAGATGAGACGAGGTTGAGAATTTGATAATTGCGAAGATTTATATGTACTAAGGTCCAATATTGAAATGTGGGACCAGCTGACTGGAATGATTAAGTGCCCGATTTCTACAACGATTTCTGGGAAAGTGGGCTTTATTTTTCTGTTTGTATATTCCTTGTTCGTAGACGTAGGTGATGTTTTACGCAAGCGACGGCGTCGAGTAACGAGTAAGATTATCACCATCTTATTAATGCCACAAAAAAAAACTAGTTTTATTTGAACTGTACCTATGTATGATATAACTATAATAAAATTATAACATATCTAATAGAAGGATATAACGAAATCTTGGTTTAGCACTAGTGTTGCCTTTTCCAGTGTGTCAAATTTCAGACCGGACTTTTCAGTGTCAGAAGGTTAAAATAAAATAATCGAGTCTTCGGTTGTCAACTCGAGACGGATAAAAACATTAAGTTTTTATGAATCATTATAATTACAGACGTGGAGACATAAACCACGTAACGTAACCACGTAAATGGCCACCTATTGCCGTCCGGATGTTGGCAACGCCCAAATCGTCACATAATTCGACGATCCGAATGGCGCAATGGTTAACACACCGGATCGCCGTTCCGAGGGTCCTGGGTTAGATTCCCAGCGAGGCGGAAATTTGAACGATTAATTTAATTTCCGTTCTTGGTCTGGGTGTGTGTGTTCTTGTCTTGTGTCCTATCCTAGTGTGGGGCTATGAGTGTGTAGCGTTATTTATTTATTTATAAGCATTCCTGCCTAACAAGGTAGCTGAAAGCAGAAAGGGTCCTGTTCACCCAGGGTTGTCAATAAATATAATTAAGAAGGTAGCCTTATTAACATCGGATATATAAAAGACTATTTCTGTGTACAAAGTATTTTGGATATTTTTGCACAAATTAACAATTACTGGTATTTTTTTAAATATCTGTACGCTTCACCATAATTTACAATAAATCCTTTATTGAGCAATTTTTTCATTATGCACTTAGGTTACATACATACATATGGCCTGAAATCATAGTATACTAAAAAAGATACGGAACCTCGACGCGAGCGCCTCCCACTTAACCAAATGTTTAATGGGCCGTGTGGCTCGGAGTGACGCAAGCATGTCTGATTAACTGATAACATCTAGATAACACCCTAATCCTTCCATAATGACACTTGATATGATATAAGACTTTCGAGGAGTTTTGTTGTTCTAGGTTTTGCGTTTAATGACAATACGACTCTAGTAAGGGAGTGAACCTGGGACAGTAGTCGGGAGATTAAAACTTAAGTTCAACTACACAGACGGTGAATGAATGAGTCGAATGGTACCACTTAATCTATAGGTAGGTGCGTATAATAGAACCGTAACTAATCGAAGAATGTATATCGAAGATATTCGACAAAAACAATGGTATTCATAAAGGTATTTCATTAATAAGCAATAAATTTAGTTGTTAATTTTAAGTTAATTTTTCATCCACTTGCAAAGTCAAACCCGAATCATTTATTTAATAAACAACAGCATTATTTTTTTGCATTTACCACCTACGCTAAGATGCCTTTTTTTAATATTGTATGTCGAATTTATATTTTTTATAGCTCTTTTAACGAAAATCGTATTAAATCCATAATGTTGACAGCACTCAAGCTGCAGCGTGGACCAATACTACCTAATCATTAAAGAAGCATTTAGAAGTATCCTTCGCGACCAGTTGCGAATCTACATTTATTTCTATTCTTCTCCACCAATTGGCTTCAGCATGGTATGGAAACCTAAGTTAACCTCAACCTGAGTACCTAACTTCAAACAAAGGGCCCCAGGGGCCCATCGTTTCGTTCTTGGTCGGCAACGTGTTAATTATGCCTTGGTGTTGTTGATGGTCATGGACGACGGTGATAGTATCATACAGTAGTGTGACTCGGCCCTGTCTTTTAAATAAATGACTACACCCCCGCGCGCTAGGGCCGCCTCTTTCTAGTGGTAATGAATGTGACTGGGTAGGTAATACGCACACTTCCTGATTACAAACCCACACGTTCGATCGTCCCTATGGCGCTTCTGCGGCTGTTGTGTACTTAGTGTATACTAAACTCCGAGGCGCGTATGATTCGCGTTCCGACCGTTTGTATGAAGATGGAATACTGTATGATACTATTACCGTGCCATGGCCGACGGTACCATCAGCTGGCTCGTCTGCTTATTTATCGGCTAGGTACTAATATAAAAAAAATATAACGTTGTCACGTCCAATTAAACTAAAAATAGCTTTCACCATCCGCGACAGTCCGCAACCGTCGCTCCGGAAGGTGTCGGAAATATATTGAAAATTTTATACCGACGCAATTTTAATTTAACTTTGACGTCCGAATGAAAATGCTCACCGCAAATACAGCGGAGGAAATTTTGAACCAAAATATTGTGCTATGTCGCGGTGAACTTCGCGACATTGTGTTTTTATTTTCCAATACTGATATACATAAATATTATTCTCTATAATTTATTACGTTCTATACTAGCAATGCGCCCCAGCTTCGCAGGGGTAGGAGAGCATATTATACGTACATTTTTTTTATTATAGGGTCGTATCACCTTGTCAACTATTTTAACAATTATAATCATATTTGAACCAATTTACACTTAGTAAATTATACACGTAAAGCTTCCTCATGGTAATAATACGTACCATGCTAGTCCCAATTAGAGTCTAGTTGTGGGTCAGTCACAATTGTCAAAAGCGGCAGCGAAACGGTGGTGTTGCGTGCTAGTTAGATGTCTTAAATTAAAAAAAAAACATACCTATTATTATGCAACTCTGAATCAAAAAAATTTCATACAAAAAATGCAAGTCCCAAAAACTTTTCTAGCAGCATTCAAACCAGGTCCAAGTCAAGCTACTTACTGTCATCCAATATACCTAATTAATTCCAATCCAATATCATCATTGACACCTATAACACCTACATCATGTGAAATAAAAATTTTATATTCCACACTGTCCATAGAGATACGATCTTTTCAACGCACAGACGCCGTTTGGACAGAATATTAATCGTTCGTATTCAAATGTGTCTTATCGATACTTGCTAATCGCATTAACGAAGTTATTACGTGTAATTAAAGTTTATATTACAATGGATTATTGACTGCAGAGGACACGTATTAGGAAGGTATTTGAATTTGATTACAGTTTACTTATGAGTAAAGTGTAAGGCTATTTGTTTATGAATACTAGACAGTCTCCTCGTATACCCTGGTGATTAGCAAAGAGGGTAATGTCACTGACACTATTCATTTAATTACTTTTTATACTTGAAACTTTACGAAACATCACACCCAGAAATAAAAGTTAACACTGAACAAAATTTAACAAGGTACTTTGCATCGTCTAGTGCAAAAATGTCTAGGAATTTGACATCCAAAAACACAAAAGGAACAGAGTAAATATTACTCGCCTGCGCGATTTTTCCGTTCAGCGATTTGATCCCGGAACAGTTAGAAAAAATCACTTCTAGCTTTTATTAAATCGTGCGTCAAAAGAACACAAACTAGGGGTACGGGGCTTTACGGGGAGTACGGGGCATATACGGGGCGTACGGGGCGTAGAGGTGCGAGGTGCCACTACGTTCAGGAACGAACTGAACGCAAACAGAACGTAATTTTCGCACGAAATACTAAAAGAGAAGCGAGAATTCGAAAGGCCCCGATTTCCCTGCCCATTGTCGTTTTCTGTTTTTTTTTTCATCTTATTTAGCGCTTTGTCGGCGAGCCCTTTGAAGTCCCTCCCCCTGGAAGGGGTGTTGCAAATTGCGTCACGACCGTTCGGAGCGTAAACACATCGCTACTATTTATTTAAGTTCGTGCAGAGATGTAAATTAGAACGTGTTATTATTTGACGCGAATGCGATCGAAAAGAAAATTCGAAATAGATGAAGGTTTTCTATTTTTTCTTGTTACACCTCAACTCTTCATTGATCCCACACCGTAACAGAAAAATACATACGGTACACTATTCATTGGTAAGCACAATACAATGGAAGGCCTTATCGCTAACAAGAGATTTCTTCCAGACAAACCAATGGAATGAAAGGAAAATCGTGTCGATAGAAACCAGGGTAGGGTGCGCAGATATAAAATAAACAAGTTGGGGATCCATTAGCATTATTATAGTACAAAAGCTTATGTGCTCTTTCAGTAAGAAATAAACTATAATAAAAGCTCCAGTCGAAAATATTCCTAATCTGCCATAGGTAATATTAGCTTTTCAATAACAGAAGTAAAGCCTAGTTAAAATCAACGCGAACACAGAGTAAACTCGACATCGGACGCGCTTGACAACTTTGACAAGTTGATGTGTCAACTCACGCTGACACGAACAGAGCCATGTCACGGGAAAGTCCCGTACAATGGCTGCTTGTTTATTAAACAAGAGAAGAAGTAGAAATATTGCAACGATAACATTTCAGTTAGCCATCGTTCAAATTGTCAAAGAGCGATAGCCGAGTGGTTAAACGTCGGACTCCCGAACCGGGGGGCCCGGGTTCAAACCCCAGCACCGGGTTCAAACTCTAAGTTTCAAAAATTATGTGCGTATTAGAATCTAATTATCACTTGCTTCGGTGAAGGAAAACATCGTGAGGAAACCTGCACACCTGAGAGTTCTCCATAATGTTCTCAAAGGTGTGTGAAGTCCGCCAATCCGCACTTGGCCAGCGTGGTGACCAGCCTGTACCCCTCACATAGAGAGAGGAGACCCGTGCCCAGCAGTGGGACAGTTATGGGTTGAGATGATGATCGATCAAATATTAAAAAAAAATGTCAATCTGGTCAGATTTCTAATGTTATCAAGTGTATTTAGGTACATGGACAACACAAAAAGAAGGACACACGCACAGACCGAGACCGAGACGTGATAATTATAAGGTGTAACTGGAAATTATAGGTTACGATGTCTATCTACATCGTACATACTGATAACTTAGAAAAAACATATTAGTATGTTTGTTAATTAGTAAATGTCAATGTAATTCTATCATCAATATTTCGATAACTATTTAGATAACAGTAACATGACTACGTACTTATAGGGACGTGTCATTACGATAAAGTGTGTAAGGAACTCGGATTTTTTTATTGTGTTTAATTTTTTAAGTTTTGCAAAGGGTTGGAAAATAATGGGTTGAGGTCAAGAATATATTTAACTACAAACATATTACTAAGATCGATACGCCTTTTCCTATATTTCTACAGATCCCACTAAACGTCAATCACAAGATAAAAGAAAATCATAAATCAAACATTTCACAGCACCCACCAGTAGTTATTATAAATGAGATTGTTAGAAAGAGCAAAAATATAATGCTGTTCACTCAGCATGCCAAATTGTGTCGCGTATTAATAAATCATAGTTATTCTTAAATCATAATAAATAATTTGAGACACATGGATTTTAAGATTATCTTAAATGATAACGGATACTTAGCACATATGAGTGCTAGAGTCGATTTAACAATACAGACGATATGTGGAAATGCGTAGAGGGAACACAACATAATAAGTAAATCAGTACAATTAACAATGAAATAGTTTTCAAACATACATTAAAATTAAAAGATATCATCATAACTTATGAAGATACCCCTTAGTTACAACCATGATGAAACACTAATTAATTAATTAATGATAAGTATGAATTGATTAATATATAGAGAAAGCCGTATGTCCCAAATGCTCCATAAATCTACTCTAAAGTTCTTCAAAGCGAAATTTTAAATGCATAAAAACGTCAAACGATGAAATTGATGGCAGTACACCACACAGTCCAGAATGAATTTTAACGAATGATATACTCACAAAAGATGCTGAAACGATTTGTAAAAATAAAATGTGAGGACAGAGCCGACCGATTTTACGTATTACATATTAGCATTCAACTCTGCTTTTCATTCCATCACAGAAACAGCGATTTCGCCACGAGAACAAACAAAAAAGAACGCTAAGAGTAAAATCATGTTTTGTTTGTATTTCAGCTCCAACAATTAAACGACACAAAAGTGACCATACAATAGCAACAATGGAAAATGACTCCCAAATAAAACCAAAAATCATTTCATGTTCTGCCGAAATTTGCATAGGAGCGAAATCTGTTACAAGGCAAAATATCGCATAGGTTGTGCAGCTACTAGATTTATGTCTATTAAAATTACAAATAGCCCAAACTGTCCCAGTTTGAACTTTCCAACAGACTTAAAAAGCTAAAATCGGCAGTTGAGAACAAAGTCTCTTCACGGAGCATAGTTACGAGCTCTTACATTTTATGGAGGTATAATAAAAACCGAAACTCGGAGGCTTTTTTTAGATTAAACTATTCAACATTAATTTTATAGGAAAGTCACTCGATGGGCCATAGTGAGGAAGCCGTTAAACGCTGGAAGAATAATAAGGATTTATCACTTCCTATTAGCAAGGCTCTAAGTGAATTATGTTCAGGGAGATTATCATAGATTATGATTTGATTAAAGCTATTGATTACATTTTACAACACTAATGCATATCTGAACTCGTAGTATTAGTGAATCGCAATGTTAACAATTATTGTTTAAATGCAGAACACGAAAACCTACTTGCAACTAAAGTGTTCGGTAAGGTTTATTTTAAATTCAGTATTGCTAGTTTGAATAAAAATAAAATATAGTGTAGTCCCCGTTTCGATCTCGGATCCCTCGTTTAATTTACTAATTGATCATTATTCTTCCACATAACGACCCAATTAGCTCCAATCAATCCCTGGTGCAGCATTTAACGTTGTGGATACATCATATATTATTCATCTGTATATGAAAGAGCGCAGGAATTTACAGCCGTCTAACCTAATGGCTATAGGAAAACTCGATCTCTGTGAACGGGTTAAATGGGAAACGGTTTTTATACCCCAGTTACTACCGATAAATTAAAGTTCGAAATACTTTCTATAAATATTCAGTGGTTATTTGTGCGTTGGGCGCTGTGAAATGATGTTTTGAGGAACTAATGGCTATAATGTTTAATGAGCTACTTTTCTATGAAGCGTTTCAATGTGGATTGGATGGATAATTTTAAGTCGCTTCTCATTTACCTTTCGTTTTAGTTTCTCTATTATATTTTATTTATGATGTTTAAACATCAACTCCAGTTTTAATTGCAGTTCATATGGTAATAGCGTTATTTCTTACTCAGTACGTTCAATTTGTTGAAAAGATTAAAATAATAACTGTATCGTATTTCGAAGCGAAGATCAAAATGACTGCTAATGATGCGGTCGAAGTAATCTTAAGTATAACTTTAGTTACATTACAATTTGCATAAATTTAGTAAATGATAATGGTTATGGTAAATTTAATCATTCATCTCTTTTTTGAAGTCGTTTAAAAATAGATGATTACTATGCCTTTTATAATGGTCTAACACGGAATCAGCAGTGATGTTGCTGGAAAATTCAACAAAGGTTGTCTGTTATAACTAAACGTACTAATGACAAATGCAAAACGTCAGTTAGCTGCTCGCCCCAAAATGGTGATATGATAATAAAACTCGGGCTGCGCACACGTCGACGCACTCATAAATCTGTTCTTTCAAGACCATTCTGTTTTGTGGAACTAGCGGTTTGTGCTACGAATTTCACAGAATCGTTAGATGTAAAATCATAAATTAATTATAGCGAAGTTGAGTCGATTTTATGTCTTGTGATTGACGCTGTGGGTAAAACGAGGACATAAAAATATTTGGATGTATTTTAATAATATTTGAAAGCAACTTCCAATTTGAAATATTTTTAAAGGCTATAAAACGAGCCCACGTGTTCGCGTACTGTTGAACACTGACTGCGAACTCCAAGCTGCAAACACGAAGGAAGCTAACTCAAAGACTAATATTGAAATGAAATGTTCCAACTTAAAAATAGATAAGCGTAGGTAAGCTAAGGTTGTTTGGGAGGATATGAAATAATAACACCTGTTTTATTTTTACGTGTCTCAATCTTCCTCCAAAATTGTTCATCAAATCATACCCGTGAGCGGATCCTGTCGACCGCGACCATTGTTCGTACAACCGAGCTAGATTCGTCTGCACAGCAATTCCATCAATTTTCATTTTATTGAACTCCAAAAACTGCTCTACGATCTCATAGGTCTGCGGCGCGCGTATTTCGGACTCTTTGATCTCGCCGCCCGCTTTAATGAGGCGGGTCGTGTAGACGGCAACTAGTACGAATTGTGCCTTGTGCCTACTGTCTAGCTTGTAACGATTTGTTCGCCTTTTTCAATATTGCTGCCAATTTGACGGCATTTTTAGATTGTTCATACGTGACGTTACAAAATCGTTCTGGTTGCTTTTGTGATTGCTGCATGTTCGATCTTTAAAGAAAGAGTAAAATGGTAAAGACCTTTTTAACATTTCATATACAAAAGCCTATTTACTAGCAAAATAATTCAATGAATCGCAAGCAGTATTAGAAATTGTACTTGAAATATCTTATTAATAGACATTAATGGTCTTATTGTTCATACTTGTAAATTTAATTACTGATAATGAAGTATTTTATGTCCACAATAAACCTTTTCACTTATCGAAACCATAATTAATATAAATGAAGGAACCGGCAGATTAGGTACAAACAGCTCTTTATCTGTTAATATAGTCAGAGATTATGAAATGTAAAAAGATTGCATTCGTTTATCTATACAAATGCCATTTCACGATTCACCCACACGGCTGACGCAAATGCTCGAAAAATAAATATGTCAAACTGGAACTATGTGAAAACGAACAGATTATTTTGAAACTTCTGTCGTGGATTCAAAGAAATCAGGTTAAATAAGTCAATCATACACATAATACCTGGCGTCTACATCTCAGATTTCACAAAAAGTTTAACTAAAGTAGAATAAAAATATTAAAGGCAGACCGATCCTATAAATTGCACAGTAAGTAAATTACAATGTAATTCTCTGCCAACAGTGCGCTGTCAAAATCGAAAACAAAACTCAATAGTGAGAAATGAACACCCGCAAAAATACAAAACATTTCGCAATACTCCGCAGCGGGTGAACCGTAACATTTACCGAAAAAAGAGAAATAAATAAATAGGAATAGCGCGCGACTTTTCATTTTGTTGTGCGGGAAAAGCGAACAATAGGAGAGAAAATTGCGCGTCACTCTGGCGTTCCAATTTGTCAAACGGTCGCCACAAGATGGCGGCGGCGGATGCGCGGGAACATGGCGGCATCCGGTGAGGTTTAATTAAAAATGCGTCTCATTTGAAACTTGGAACGCAGTTAGGGCGTACGCAAGGCGCGAATTGTTTAACTAGTTTTTAATTATAAACTCGTTAAGTGATTGTTCTAAGTTTCACCCTTTAATTCGCTGCAGAGCTTTCCTGATGCAGTAATTTTACAGCTCTTTAAGAATAGTGCTTAAATTGAAACAACTGGCATTGGAACTAGTCTTTGTTACTTTCAATTTAGTGGAGTCTTCAACAAAACATTTATTACCTAATTTAGTTTGGAAATTATAATGAAGTTTTGAGCGCCAAAAGTGTCTATTAAAAACGTATTTGATACATTTCCTAAGACGGATGGAGACAAAGGGAGTGAGCAAGCAATTTGGTAGGCCCAGCAATTCGAAAAGGTTCCATAATGTAACAATTAGAAAACCTTAAAAGCCGCGGCGGCCGCCGGAAGTGAGGGTGGGTAAGGGTTACAGAAAGTTTGAATAGGCCCAGCTACGAGATGAGATTAGAGGTCACATTCTATCATGATTCCATTGTTAAAATGTTATCTTTCACCCAAAAATTTTATACATCATCCGAACATCCGAACAGAGGAGTCTGGGTTCGAATGTTGCACATCGTCGGATGGAAAACATCTTGAGGAAACCTACATACCAAGAGTTTTCCATAATGTTCTCAAAGGTCTGTGAAGTCTGCCAATTGGCCCTTGGTCAGCATGGTGGACTATGGGCTGTCCTCCTCATATTGTGAGAGGAGACCCAATCCCGCAGTGGGACAGTCGTGGGTTGCAATGATGACTACAGAAATTGTCTACTATTAACAAAAGTTACTACATACATTTTAATTACCCGTACATTCCAAAATATCAGGCATGTCTTCACGGTTGACTTTAACCAGTGTGTAGGCAAGGTTTCTGAATTTATCTGACGCGATAGTAAATTGTATCTATGTATTATCAAAGTACATAAACGGTGAAACAAAATCTTAACTTCCTTTGTTTGAATCTACTACTAACAAACATTATTAAAGAGAATAAACCATGGTCTGCAGACCAAACCCTCGGGACCCCAAGATGATCAGCGAGCCGAGGGTAGTAATAAATAAACAATACACCGTTTACAATAAGCAATTTTTCCTCTGATAATGGCGCCATTGTTGCACAACAACCGACAATGGATTGGCTGCTGGTTGCGACTTACTCTCCATTGAGTGGCGATTAAACTTTTTTCGATACGCACCTTTATTACTATTTCATTTTAGATTGGTCGTGAATATGAGATATTTAAACTTATATCATCGCGGACACTATACATTTTAAAGACAAACGGGTACTCACGATTTTGATTTATTTTATCGATATTTCGACGGTCATGGTCACGGAAAGACTAGCAATAGCAATTAAAACAATTCAAAGTCACGAGTACCCGTTTGCATTTAAAATGATACATGCGAGCAATGAAAAAACATCGATAGCGTGATTCAGGCTTCACGTGACGTCACCGCGTGAAGTGTGTGCAATATCGCGATACGTCATATCACTACAAAAATTAATTAATTACACACTTGATAGAGACAACAATGTGTGTTCACAAATACATACCTAATTTTATTTACTCAAAATTAAAACCTGTCACTGTCAGTATTGTCATTACAATGAATAAAAACCAAGAACATTAATACATTTAAAACAACAAGTGTAGGTACTCAATCTCCGACAGGATCATTAATGACCCGAAATGTCCCATAGCGGAGTCCCATCACGCCCCGAGCCCCGAAACCAATCCCACAATAGAAGTGGATGTCAACGTACGAAAACAGCGGGCCAACACAATGAGGAATAATAGAAACTACCCCTAGCCGGGTATTAAAAAACAAGTGGGACGCACAATGGGGATCGAACCTGGCGCAGGGGTCTATCCACTCCACGGTAGGGCTGTGCGTGACTTGAATTTTAAAAATTCTGTTGTTTTATTCGAATGTGTATGATTGGTGCTGATTTTTATAAAAATATACCATTAATTTGCGTTGATTTTTAAATATAAACACGCATTAAAGTTAAGTGTTTTAGTAGTAGCAAAGGTTTTTTTCTTGTAAAGCTCACAGACTTGTAGAAGTTTAAATTATAAAGTCGTTGTAAATATATTTTCCTTGTGACATCATCAATTAAGTTTAAACTAATTGCCGTCAGAACTTAGTTAAACTTAGTTCTGAAACTTCGATCGACGTCGTCCATTTTCATTCATGAGGTCAAAATATAACTTACGATACGTTGCCAGCCCTAATGGTTCGCGTCCCTCGCTCTCTAAGCATTGAGTGTATCAATAATAGTTAGATTTGTTTGAATTTGGTCTTATTAATTATCCGAATAAATATACATTTTCAGCTGTTAGCAACAACTTATCCTACGAATGGGATAAGATTGTGTCCTATGTGGCCCATGTTATCTATACATACAATAAAATTCTAACTAACCGACGTCTACATGGAACATGTATGAAAAATTATTTGGGGTATTTACTTACTGGGGTAATAGTGCATAGACCAATTATTTTTGTCTGTTAGTCTATGCGTTTGTGGTCGCCTAGCTTCGAATATGTCAATTTAAAGAATCCCTTTCAAACATTTGAGTGTGAGTACGTTTCCCAAAGCGAAGCAAAGTTGGTTAGAAGTATTGAATAAAATATTATTACTGTTTAGTTAAAGATATGCGGCCTGATACTTATTTGATAATAACTTCACTAAGCGAAGGGTCCCTGGTTCGATTGTTACCTATACCAAACATATTTACAAAAGTTTATCCATGACGTTTTTTTTTATTATAATACCCGACAGATGAGCACACGACCCAGCTTATGGTAAGTGGTCACCGTCGCCTATGGACAGCAGTACCACCAAAGCACCACCGACAGGAAAAAAGGAAGAGAAAGACTCTTATTTGCTCGTGATATTTTCCATGTATAATTATGGTCTTAGACAGAAACTCGAAATCCTTGCGTCATTATACGAGCATTCTTGTCGTTTCATAATATAAATTTCTATAAAAACACAGACAAACCGATTCCAATACAAATACAAGACAAGAACGGACAAACTAGTTCAATTACAGTGGCAAATTGAATAGTAATACTGTCTACGGACGCGCAATTAGACCCTAACCGCCAATTAGGAAACGTGTGGCGCCCAACGTGGGGCCGCGCATGATACACAATGTATTGGTCTAATTATGCTGCGGATCATACAAATGAACCGCGAAAGCTTACTTTGTTATGGGGTTTTATTTTCTTTGTGTTTCAAGGGTATATTTATGGTTTACTCAGTTTTTTAAAAGTCGACGAACAAATCAATTCATGATCAGACACCGTTGCTTATGGACATTAGTAATACTAAAAGCATCTGAAGCAAATGAATACGAACGAACATTGCCGAAATATTTATTTAATAGACACACTAGTGCTTATATTATTATTATTAGAAAACTTCATAAACCTACGGGAACCAGAAAGAAAAGAGAAAAAGCGAAGAACTCTCATTATGCAAGTTTCCTATTGGTATTTTTCTTAACTTAAACAATTGAAACTTAGGGTGAAGCCGGACCTTCTCGTGACTAACATTGAAACTACTACGCTGCGCCATAAATGCGTATAAAATATCAAACTGACACCTCCCATAGCTTGTGCGGATACAGCTGCATATTTTACACAACACAAACGAAGCTTCTGTAAGAATTATGGGCGTCCGTCTGCATGATCAATTGATCACCCACCAACGTCGTAACACTAACCAAGTGAGAATCATGAAAAAATGTATTAAAATAACAATATCCTATTCTTCAAACAATAAAGAGTGGCGTGGGTTCGAATTTTTAATAGGACAGGACGCTTGACGAGATCGTTTCGAAATTAAAGTGTGCGAGCAAGAGGGGTGGTCGCGATGAATAGATCCTTCCTTTTCCTTCCGGCACGTGGCCATTCCATCCATGAATATTGATACCTCTTATTATGCGATGGACTCCTGGTGATTATTGGTTCGCAACGTGTTCTTAATTTAAAATTCTTTGTTTTTTGGAATTCAACAAATAGTTTAGATTTGTTTGGTCGCGTTTTCTTTGAAACAATCTAAGGGTGTAAGGGGCTCTATTGATCCCGAATCCAAGCCAACTATCCTTGCTCGTGATGCACCCTGCCGATCAACGGATTAGGTTATGCCGCCAGGTCCCTCCTGTCAGAGGTTTCTGAGCACCGCAGAGGTGTCGGTCGCCCAGGTGTACTGCCCTGAGAGTACTCACGCATGGTGGATTTTTTTTACCAAACGGCCACCTACCACCCTCCATCTTAAATCGTGAATTTTTTTTACGTCTTATTATTATCACATATCTGCCCGGGAATCAAACCCAAATCCTCGTTCGGCAACTAAAAACGTCAAGTGTTATCTAAACGTTTAGTGCACATGAACGAAACACAACGTAATTTTTATTTGGATACCAGGCGTGAATAAGGTGATAAGTCGACTTGCATATATTTTGTTTTCATCGTACTTGGCATTAGAATTGTTTACTTTATAGGGTGAATAAATCAGTAAGTCGATAGGTCTTTTATAATAGCACACACCAGTCTTGTGAATTACCCTATAAAGCAAACAATTCTAATGCCAAGTACGATGTAAAAAAAATATATGCAAGTCGACTTATCAACTTATTCACGCCTGGTATCCATTTATACGAGTATAATGCAAAATCATAAAATAATAGCGATATGGAATTCCGTTGATTTACATTAAATGTTTATTCGGCCGCCACTCAGCGCCGATGCATTAATCGAATTCATCATGAGCACTCGCAATTCACATTTATTAAGTAATCAGCGAACGGTGTGTTTGGCGACTAATTGGGTTAAATCTGTTGGTTATATGATTATTACATGCATAATAGAGTTTAAATATAGAATGGTAACAATGTACAAGGTATTGTGACATTTTATTGAAATATTTCAGTTAACATGCATGGTTTTACCTTATTACAGTGAAGGGTTATGATTTCCGTCAGTATATTTGTATGTATGTATGTCAGTTCGTTTGTTTGTTCTCACACAACTTCTAAACTACTAATCATAATTCAACAAATGGTAGTTAGTTATCAATAGAAGCGTCTTGATCGTCCGCTGGTTAAAGACTAGGTATATGATGTCAGACTAAATTCAATAGGAATCCTTATCTTGTATAAGAATAAAATGAAGAAAGTATAATAATTTTAAAAAATATTGAGATGAGGTAGGTGAGAAAAATAAATAATATATAAATATGATAATAATACCATATCTATCATAATAACAATTAAAAGTCGTTATTTCGCGGGTATTCAAAATACGTTAAGCATTACGATCACCAAATTAACTATAACAGTTTAGTTCTAGTCAATAAAGTTTAATAATAATAAATCAAACGACAACCGATTTATTAAAGAAAATTAATTTAAAAGGTGATCAGAAATATTTATACACATAAATTCCTCAGCCCGATCGGTTCCCAAACACACGCTACCGCAATGTACAAACGGCTGTCACCCGTACGCCTCGGGCGAGGGTGGCAGGGGGTGTTCATCCCTTTGAAGTCGCGCCGCCGGCGTCTGCGAACGAAAGCTGGCTAACCGACGCTTAGCTTTGTTTTCTAGTTAAATGACGTTTTCAGAAATTACCACTACCGCTGCGAATGACGGTTAAGGACATGGTCCTTCGAGCTGGATGTGGAAGTGGCGGGAAAATAGGGTAGTTCGAAACTTATCTTAAGTTATCGGTAAAATTTTATTCATTAAATCAGTTTTGTCAAATTTTTTTCTGTGAATTAAAACTGTGTTCAGATAGTCCCAATGTGATGTATGCAAGTTTTGTAACAAAATTTTCGTTCGCCGAAAGAAGTGCTCGACAACAAGGTCCTACATGGTTATAACTTGAGTTGTGTTTGTTTTGTACATACAAGTACATAATGCGAATGGGTGGGTGTAAGCGTTTATTTCTCATAATTTGTAATAAATTTATATGTCACCCATTACGTAAAAACCCAATTACTGCGGATATGAGTGTTACAATAATACATGCCTACTATCAAAGGCGGTCACATCAAATCTAATTTAGATATTAATAACTCATAAAACCCACTTTCCCTCAACTTGCGACCCCTCTATAAATAAAACATACCGGTTACGAAACGTCTTATTATGAATAGCATGAATATTATGAATATTATGACATTCCACGTAGCAAACAATATGCATGTGACTAATCTATTCAAATACAATATTTTCTTTGATCTTACTACAGTTTCTTTGACCCTATTTTCAAATTTTCGTGTTTTTGTTCGTGGGGTTTCGTGCGAGTTTGTTTTAAGCAACCCTACGTTAGGGTGCATTTATAGTGATGCATGCATCACCAGGCTGGGTGAGGTATAATGGTTAGAGAACAAAACGGTCCCGTTTATTAATGTTGCTCTCGGAAATTACACACATACATACATAACCGGTAACAAACAAACAACAAACACGGGTTCAATCAGCATTTACGAGAGAATGTAAGGTGAAATGTGTATTGATAGTGTAGGGCTACATCAAAGTAAAAATAAACGGAAAATCATAGCCCGGAATAGGATTAGGATTAGACCTATTCCACATTAGATATAAGACATCCTCGACCCGAGAATCAATATTTATCAGTAACACAAATTTAAATTTAAATTTGCATTGTTAATTTCTGTTTTGACAATATTTTTAATCATTATTCTAAGAAACACTTTTTTTAATATAATTACCTATATACATAGTAGTTATAACTTTTTTATTCCAGCCACCCGCCAGTCGTGGAACTACGTCGATCTGTTACCATTGACACGTGCAAGCTCCGATAATAGTCACGCGGTAGTAACACTACCCGGTAGGTAGGTTGGTAGTTTGGTACTATACCTTGAATGGGTCACGATTACTCTATAACGAATCGTAATAAAATAAATGGGTGATTAGCATCCGACTTGTTGCAATGTTAGCGGTAAGCGATAAAAGATTAGAGCGCGAATGATAAATTATTCTTATTTTGTACACATCTGCTTTGGTTTAATAAAAAAATTAATGTTAAACGCGAAATTAGAGAGAATAATTTACATTATACTTAATATAGAATAGATAATGCCAATTATTTGTATCCTCAATCTGACTATAATTGTTAAATTACGTTTTGCAATTTGTAGTGATTTAACTTTTTTCCATAGTTGATATTTTTGTTAAATGATTTTGTTCAGTTAGAATTAAGATGATTTATGTAAGGTATAAATTTTGGTACCTATACATTTAAATTTAATTGTTAACTTAAATTTATCAAAACACAGATGCAAATTAAATTATAAAACACCTCATTAAAAAGTTTGCATAGCGAAAATGGCAATATAGCGTGCATCTAGGTATAATATATAGGTATGTACATTAAACCATACAGTCTCACGTTTGTCATAAACAGTATCATGAATCACCATTGAAGCCATGAGTAGTGAGTGGAGTTTCTCAGAACAAGGGGCACTTGATTATATTACGATCTGGAACACACCAACATATTACATTCGGGTATTAATTATTGGTGGCATCGTTGTAACAGTTATGTCTAGCGCTAGGAGCTGTTAGTGCGTTTGGTCTTGATCTGCTCACATTACATCAATGAATTGAGCTGATGTAATGTGAGCAGACCAAGTTGACTCAGATTCAACCCATACTAGAACATTGAAATATGAGCTTTATGTCGTGCCGATTACGGTCGAATTTTCGGCCGGACCGGAGTTGGCCGTAGATATACAACGCCTCAATCACGCGTGGTTATACTGTATTGAAAAATTATACTGTGTTGATGTAATGTGCGCAGTCATACCCATCTATTCATCTTATTTCTACTCGCTACTCGCCTAAGATAAGACACGTGTCTTTGATTGTAATAAAATAAACAGTGATTAGTACAACCGATTCCTTTTAGCAGGACCATAAAAGCACGTAATTTAATTTTTAATTCTAACGACCGCCGAAGATAGCTAATACGTCATTAGCGATACGATCTGTAGCTACATAAAGATAACGATTGATTTGTTCTATACATCTTAGAAAGATCAGATTAAACTCTATAGCTTAATAATATTCATTTATGTTGGGATTCTGAATAATACGATGCCGCTCTAGCTTTGCATGGTGTTGACAAGTCCTAGGTTCAATTCTGGTCGAAGCAGATATTTACGGCGTATGAATGTTTATTCTCCGTTCTATCCCGTGGCCCAGATGATAGTGATCTTCTTACCAAGCGGGTGATTCCGGGTTCGATTCCCTTAACTCAAAACAAAATTTTTTCATGGTTTTAAAGTGACGTTTGCGTTGCCACAATGTAACATATTTTGACATGAAATCCACAAAAGGTTACGTTTCAAATCACGCACTCGAGTTCTAAGATAGTTTAAATTACGCTTAAAGAGATTACCAAACCGAGATTCGAACCCAACGCCCTCTGGTGGGCGAGCAAACGTCACGTAGCGCGGACGCGGCTGGAATCCCTAGCGCGTCTCGTTAAGATTGCAGCGTCGTCGGAAACGAGTGGCTATTCCTTGGCACTTTGATTTCATACTGAATCGTAATTCTTTATTTAAAATAGAAAAAGTTTGTGTTCTTAAAACGATTTTTTTGGGCGTACTCGTTGAATTGGAGCGGTTTGTGGTCAACGGAATCTTAAAATTTAAAAACAAAAAAAAGTTTTTTGGTTAAGGAAAACGTAAGGAAACCTGCACGTATAAGAGTTATGCATATTGTTCGCTAAGTTGTGCGAAGTCTGCCACTCTGCACTTGTCCAGCGTGAACTACGGCCTTATTTGGAGCCTGAGATCACCGTGGGACATGATGACTTGCGATGATGATTACCGTCATCATCATCACAAGGGTAGTATTTAATTTATTATTACGTAGTTAGCATTGCGTCGGTGTCCCGTTTGAATACAGTGTGGTTGTTTTTAAGTTATGAGTGAATTGGCTTTACCATCGGGCTGCGTTACCACTTACCATGGTGGTGCTGGTGGGATCGTAGTCAAACGGTAATTTATACAAAGTTAAAAAACCTATTTTTTACTCCCGTCATTTGCGTCCACACAACGGCTGTAAAGAACCCCCAACGGTGACAGTTATGACAAAGCGAAGGATTGCAATCGCATACTGCCGCTGTAATCCGCGACCTAGCGAGATACCTAGCTGTGATACTAGCCATAGAGTGCATTACGCAATAGCAATAGAATGGGACGAAAGAAAGAGAAAAAAAAGAGAGAAAAAGAGCAACGTACGGTGTTCCTAAATTTTGACATTTAAATTAACGCAGAAGTAAAAATATTGATCTGTTTGGATTAATACACAACTAGCTAGTACATACACAACACACGATTGTATCGTATGTAATATTTATAAATTAAAGCTACTCAAATATCTGAACTACTTTATTTATTACCTACTGATGAGATGTTTTGTTTACTAAGTTAATTTAATTGTTATTATTGTACTAAGTTAATTTAATTGTGCTGAAATTATAATAAACTAAGAAAGCTTTTTTCTTTCTTGGCCAACAACGAACAGGTGGCTAGTCCGCTGGTTTTCAGCTTTTTACATATTAAATAAGAGAAACCAAACTTTAGATTCATAATCTAAGTAATGTTCTAAAATTAAGAACGCAAACGCTTCGACACTTCTAGTTGTAATGATTCTATGGTACCCGCGCTATTCATCACGGCAGCGCGCCATTCGCGAAGATTGGTCGTTGGTTATTCTGTTGATTTGCGATCTCACCACATTTACAGTGGCTAATGAAAGCTGCGGATTGACATGCACTCCTGGTATCTCCGCGGACTCTAAAACTTTCTCATTGCCAACAGAAACTACCGATCACTATAATCAGGAGTTATTTTTGAATACAATACCTACACTTATTATATAAAACTTTGCTATCCTTAATACATACTGTGTGTGTTTTCAATCTTAATATATAAAATAATTTGTCCTGACCGACGTACCGCTATACCTATCTATAAGCTTGAAATTCCGACAGTAGCTTCCTTTTATTATCATAAAAACAACAAAAATTGTGCGCCTTATGACTTAGTGTAAACTTGAGTTCAAAAAACACGCGTTTTAAGAAAAAGATTCACAGGTTTTCAGAACAAGATTCCGAAATCTCAAAATTCCAGAACATTCCTAGTTTTCCCGGGCACTGACAACCCTACATCACCGTGTAGCGCGCCCGCACACTCTAGTCTAGATCCTGTTTATATCTACTATCAACCAATCTGACGTGAAAGGGATTGTTCGTTATGATGGCTTGCACGGACTACAAGCCTACATTAAGAGTGTAACACTGTATTATGTTAGAATACTAACTGGTCAATCTTTATTAACTACACTCCCTTTAGTCCCTGCCCCAGTCCTCGTACAATACATCCTAACGAACTGTTCAACTAACACTGTCAATAACACCTGCTAACTGGACTAACCATCCTAGTCCCGATGTGAGTCTTGTTCAGTGTTGGTCACAGTTGTATGCAACGGAAGGTAGACGCTGGATACTCGATACATACTCGCGACGATTACCGCTTTGTAACCTTTACGAGAGTGTTTTAACCCTGAGCTGATCTTAGAAATTTGAATTATATCTACTACTACTACCCTTCTTAATACTTACGCAATAACCGCAATTCGCATATCATGAACAATAAATACGTACCTGAAACAATATTATTAACACATTATTAGTCAGAGAGTAAGTGAGAAATCGGTTTATGTACACATGTTATAGTCACTATAATTAAGTACCTAAATTTATGTAAAGACTTATATTTTAAACTCATTCTATTTACTATAAACTAATATTTTTAATTACGCACCAAAGTAGAGTATGATAGAGTACGGTACAGTATACTCTAGCTAGGCTCCTAGTTATAAAGAGAATGTGGTCATGATATAATTTCTTCATGTACAGGAGTAGTGGTCGGTCATATCAATATTAAGGACCACTACAAGGCACGGGACCCCACTCTCCCCAATAGGGTAAATAAAATAAGTTAGCCTTTATTCTGCCAAATTCTTAACAATACATTTACACTTTATTTCCTATCTATAAATAACTATACCTACATCATAAAATTCAAATTTTTATTCATAGGGTTAGTATTAATAGGGTAAAAGCCATTTTTAAATCATATTTTAAGCATTGACTGTATTACAAAAAATATTCTCAATTCTCAATTCTCAATTCTCAATCCTTTAATGCGATCATATGGTGTACAATTAGGTGTTACATAATACATTAGGCGCACATATGAACCCTATTTGGGTATGGCAATACAGTGGGAGCGAACCGATCTGTTTTATAATATTAGTATATATATAATTAATATTGTAATTATTAGAGTAGGTAACTATGTTATTTATCAATTAATTGTTTATTTATTTCTTTATTTAATCGCCTAGATATTCATTTAATGTGTAGAAGCATTTTTGAATTAAATATTGTTTTAATTTGGAAGCAAAATTTATGTCATTATTTATATGTCTTATTTCATCAGGCAATTTATTAAATATTTTTATGCACATTGAGTATGGTCCGGAACTATATAGTTTTAATTTTGATGAAGGAATTACTAATTTATTTTTTTTGCGACTTTGGTATCTGCTTTCTTGCTTGTGACGAAAAGTAAAAAAGTCTGGGTATTTCTTTACAAAGTTACAGGCCTCCAGTATATATATACATGTCAATGTCAGCATATTATTATTAATAAAATGTGGTTTACAACTATCCATCTCATTTAAGTTCTTCAGGATACGGATGCATTTTTTTTGTAGTATGAACACATGATGTACGTCCACGCTATTAATACATTCCATAACGTTCTTTATCTTGTGTAATATTCTCTATTTGCCCGTGTAAAGCTCTTATTCAGCTTTGCCTAAAGCTCTCGAGATGTCGTTGATAAGAAGCTTTAATTTTTTGCTACCTCCTCAAATATTGTGACATCTGATTTAAGAGGATTTAGATTTTCCATAGGATTTCATTCTGAGCAATGTTTTTTTTCGTAAATATTTATATTACTTTTGGCATCGGTGATTGCCGGAAAGAAAAAAATTATAAAGAATAGAAATGAAAATGGATTGATACGAAAAGAGCACTCGAATGGTCGGCTGGTGGTTGAACATCGCTCCGAGTGTATTTACTACCCATCAAATTACAGATATCCTAGCACCCACACATGCATAATAAACCTATGTTACCCATATAGTTGTGTATGTGTGTTTATTTAAGCAGCACAAAAACTACCGCCGCTCGTGCAAGATCACTATCGCTGGGTGCAACGCCTCCTAAATCGTGGGATTAACTGGGAACCTAGTGCTATCTACTCACATATTATATGTGCTGTCGTGAAGATGGAACGGTTCTGGTTACAAAGATGAGTACATATATAACTTACATATTGTAGAGGTAACATTTACGGAAAATATAAGATAATGACTTTTAGCTGGTCTGCTGTTAACTACAGGAACTGCCATGACACATCGCACTCTAAGCTAGAACAATTGTCTAAGTAGATCTAGGGCTTAAGTATACTAATTTATAAATATGTACCTATGTACTTCGAATGCGTCGTGTTTGAATAATTTGTAAAATTTCGTACACAAAATGTGTCAAAAACGTGTCAAACTGTTCCGCCACGACCGACGCAATTAAAGCTTTTATAAAATAACAGACTTGGGCCCCCGGGTTCGATTCGCCGACAGCGCAGACAATAATTACGTCACGATGGATGTTTGTCGCCAGGTCTCGTTTATTTCATCAAATACGAGAATTTCAAATATCATCATCATCATCACACTTAGCAAATTAGCACCAAACGAAGGCCTTAGTCCCCCACGGTGGCTGACGCACTCAACACACATTTGAAAACATTAAAGCGAAATCTCTGGTAGGTTTTCTCATATTTTCCCTCACGGAAGAATATGGTAAACATTTTATTTTCGTAACGCAGTTTACTAACAAATTTGCAGACAGGGTTCGAATCCACAACCCATGTAGGGGTAACTAACGACGTGACGTTCAAAGTTTCTACTAATACTACTAACTAAAGGACTACTGAGCTATCAATACTAAGATATACCTCTTTATACCTACTAACTACTTACGACACTACCTAGTACCTACCTACTTATGGACACTACATAAGTACATATGTATCTGTCCATGCGACAAACATAAACATACACAAAGATAACTTCACCACTTGAAAAACAGTAAATAAATCCGTGCAGTAACTAACCACTTAATTTTGTTGCGAGTGAGATCTATGGATTACGCCGTGCCGTGTAAACGCGAGATCTTGTTAGCTGGTAATAATTCTTTAACTAAAATGTTAACTCGTAGACGAAACAAAACACAATTATCCATTCTATTTTGATAACTAAGTAGGCATTTTAAAAATCCAACGAGAGGCGTAACTTGATTATTTAAAACCGGCCCATAATCGCAAAAAATCGCTATAATTAATACCCACTTCACTCATACAGGCTATGATCTCAGGCAATGGAGAAGGCAAAAGGGTCAAAATATTACTATCAAATACACCTAAAATCCGAGCTTAGGTCATATACATTACATAACTTTTTATTTCACTTCAATACATGCAGTATTTCCGAAGTTATAAAGACGAGAAGTTCACGCCCTTTTTTGAATTTCCGCGCTTACGCTATGACGTCACGACTCGAGTTCGGCCGCGAGCACGATACGGTGCAAGTATAGAAAATATGGGTCTATGCAGTTCAAAAATCTATAACTTTCTTATTTCTATAGATACAGACTTGAAATTTTGCATAGATGTAGTAGATAGTATGTGAATTATATATGTTATTTTATTATTGATAACTAAGGTTTGCTCGCGGCTTTACTTGAGTTTAAATTAACATTTCGGTCAAAAATCCCTATCAACTACGCGCGACTACCGAGAGATGACGTCATCGAGTAGTGACCGCCCGCCTGCGTTTTTAAAAAAACCAACGGCCGTAAATACGCACTTTGATCGTTAATATCTCAGCCATTTATTGAGATATGGAAAAAGTAAAAACACAGTTTTTCTTGTAATTTTTTATAGATTTATTTGACGTGTAAAAAAAAATTCGTTTGCCTGGTCCATTATCGAATCAACCTGTTTTCACGCACCTGTCTCGCAGGCACTTTATTCCCAACGCATAGGATATAAAATCGATTGGCGGACAGATCAGCTGATACTGGTCACTGACAAATTACCCTCATCGCTTATCACCGCTCTAAGTCGACGACATAAGGTCGAAGATCGTGTACCGCGGCGATATAGCGCCTGGTCTCTAATTCACTGGAGTCGTTAAGGCACCGCTCGCGTATAATTTTATTCTAATACCAAAAGTGGGCGTGGTTTAGCTACCGCGCTACGCAATGGCCGCCTAGTTATTAATTGCGATTATTTATCGCGTAATGAGTTTGTCGGCTGACGAGATAATGGCGTAAAGACATGTGCACACGATTGCTGACATTTTGCTAAGATTAACAACGATAGTGCCGTGTTGATGTTTTTCAATTAATACAACTTATAAGGTATTCGGTGTTGTGTCATTTACGACTTGAGATAACTGAGCAGCGGTTAACAGAGTTTTTGTTCATAATAGTTCTTATTACTCGTATTACAACGACAGTACGACAACAGGATATTTATTTATTTATTTATTTATTTATTTATTTTGTACACACAAATATTTATAAGAAATAAACATTAAGTAAAGTTTGCACAAGGGCACTACTTATTCCTAATAAGAAATTTCTTCCAGTAGGCCCCATAAGTGGAGTAGTGATTTAATGAGGCAAACTTAGTGCGTACCTAAATATAAATTACACAATTATATACATATATATATATATATATATATAATATTAAAATATATACGAATACCATACATATATAAAATACGTATACTTATATACTAAACTATACAAACATAAGTATATATACTAAACGAATATAATTGTCTAGATAATATATGTTATAGTATATAGGTATATACAAAAAAAAAAAAAAAAACTGTCGTCAAGCAAGATCTAAGTAGTAGTCCTTTACACACTTTTTAAACGTTGAAATCGTTTTGCAGTCTCTTATTTGAAATGGAAGTGAATTCCATAACCTGACTGAGTGAACCGAGAAAGAATGGGAGTCAAAACTGGACTTATGGGCGGGGAACTTAAGGAGAGATTTTAGGTGTGACCTACATGGTGCACCTGGAGGGTATTTGAAAGAAAATCGATCACGAAGATACGTGGGTGACGAAGGGCTATGCAAGATTTTAAATAATAAGCACAGTATTCGGGTGTTCCTGCGAAGTCGGATTGGGAGCCACTTAAGATTCTTGCGAAACTGGGATACTCGATCGAACTTTTTTAGTCCAAAGATAAAACGAATCGCTAAATTTTGCAAGCGCTCAAGTTTATTTAAGAGCTCCTCTGTAGCATCCAAAAAACAGGCATCGGCATAGTCTATTATGGGTAGAATGAGGCTATGGGCTAATGTGATTTTAGTCTTCAAGGGCAGGAAATTTTGAAGACTTTTCAGCGAGTGCAAGGAAAAGTGAACTTTTCGACTGACTTCAGCAACATGCGCCTTCCAAGATAGGGTACTATCAAAAATTAGCCCTAAGTTCTTGGCAGTATCAGCATAGGGTATAGGAATGCCATCAAAGTAAATATTAGGTAGTGATGATATATCTAATTGACTACGCTGATATTTGCTGCCAATTATTAATGCCTGAGACTTAGCAGGGTTCACTAGGAGTCCAAAAGAGCTGGACCATTCGTTAATACAGTTCAGATCTAAATTAATAGCATCAATTGCCTCCTTCGTGTTCCCTACTAAGAAATGACGATACAACTGCAAGTCGTCTGCATAAAGATGGAAGTTAGATGAGATAACATTAGTTATTAAGTAGACACTCAAATACTTTACAGAATAAAAGTTACATTGTAACATATTACCCTACTAATATTATAAATGCGAAAGTAACTCTGTCTGTCTGTCTGTCTTTGTCGCTTTCCCGCTTAAACCTCTCAACCGATTTTGATGAAATTTGACACAGACAATCTTTAGACCCTGAGAAAGGACATAGGCTACCTTTTATTGCGACAAAAAGGGATGAAGAGGTTGAAATAGAGGTTGAAAGTTTGTATGGGATTTCTTCGGGTTTTAAGCACAGCGCCATCTAGGGGTGAACCTTCCTAACTTAAAGAATAAGAACGCCTAGCGCCATCTCTTAAAGAACCATGAAACTTTATATTTAAGCACTTGATAATAAGTTTCCCGAAGCGAAGCGAGGGCGGGTCGCTAGTATTACATAAATATTTGTTAGTATATCAGTATGTTTATATACGATTTTGTAGATTTCTTCAATAATTTTAGAACACCCTAATATCTTTTTCACGTCTTTTCTTTAATCCGAGCCCTGTGAGTATTTTTAATAAACAGAATTGAAATTAAAATCTATGTACTAGACTAATTGACTTTTGTAATTTAAATTAAATTAAATTAAAATGTATAAAATATAAACTGGAGAGACGTATCATGGAAACCCCAGTTGAAATTAAATTCCATTCGCCTTATATTATCATGATTGTATAAATGAACAGTGACGTAAATAAAAAACTTCAATGTCAAATTCATGTGGTAACATGACAACACATAACTTTTACCCTCACAAAACATTTCTACCAATCAACTCCTACCTCAACCCGCATTATGGAACTCCATCCTTTAAAAAACCGCTATAATATCTATTTAACTCATAACAAAAAAGAAGAAACAAATCTTAAAGAGACATTATTCAAAACCGTACACGTACGCACGAAGGCGCTAATTCACCGAGCCAATCCATTAGAAAAACTCTCAAAAGACAGTTCCATTCAAACCGTGCCATACAGCGCGTTCCATCGCGAAAAGTAAAGAAAAAACCTGAGACAAAAGCGTCGTAAGTAGCTTCTAAAACATCATAAAGCAACGTAGATGTATAGCGGAATTAGCAAGGCATTTATGCGACCGTCTCAGTCACCTACATCCGCACTAAGCTTGCGATGCCGAGATTGCTGTTAACTAGAACCGTAGCTTTTAAATTTCTTATACACGATGGGATTCATTTCATCTATTTATAACGACATTACATTCAGAAACTGAATAAAATGGGCTATTTGTGTGGTCATCAGGCAGACACAAAACGTCATGAACGAGAATTCGTTGTAATGGATAAGTAAATTGTAGGCATCGAAAGAACTGTCCCCAAAGAAAATATGTCTTTTACCTAATTAAGCTTTTCATGCTTCTGCCATTTACGACAAAATATAATTTATATTATAATAAATAATATTTACTGAAAATGAAAATGTAAAAAAATGTATGCAATTTTTATTAATTTGCGTTCAAAGATTCTTTCTCTTTTTTTTTCTTTTTTTCTTTCTTTCTTTTTATGCCAGTGTCGTAGAACTACTGACTGAAGATCTGGACATATCGTAGGCCTAAGGATAAGTGAAAATTGCTGCCTACAAAAAACTTTAACAACATTCAAATAACGAACAACGCTTTTTCAATAAATTCTACTTTATCGATCACTAAACTTATCCAATTGTTCTATTAACACTACGAACCCACTCGGCAATATTTGGATATCAAACTAACATTAACGATGGCAACGAATACTAAAAGTATAGAAGCGTACGTAGGTAAATAAAGGGGATAGTTGTGAGTGCGGCGCGGAATTAGCAAGCCATTTGAACGAGCGACACAGTCACCTATATCGCACAAAGAGCAGTTCCCCGCTGCACCTTGCGCTTCTTACCTGAATCTACATTTAAGACTTGTAGTGCCTCCATTGGCTTCAGTTTAGACCGGACATTGAAATTGAATATAAAGTTAGTAAAAACATATGTATGCCTTTCTTGTTTAATTAATATGTAAAATTAGGGATTCCCTGTGTGTTAGGTATCTTGGACAACACACAAAGACAAGAACACACAGCTGACACAGCAGACGAACAAGGGGAAAAAATAATTGTTCAAATTTTCGCCTCACTTAATCCATTAAACTTAAAAAAAACTAGTTAGTACAGCACAGTGCTATATATTTTTTTTTACTTAATATAAGTCACCAATTGACTACGATCCCACCTGATGGAACCGCGTGGTAACCCTACAGTCTAACCGTTCGCGCGCTCCGCCTAGCTTCCTAGGCGCTGAATTTTTCATGTTCAGCCTCCGAGACGACGCGACGGCTTTTAGTCGCGCGGATTAAAGATAAACCGTACAGGTGAAAACGGCAGTTGGAGACGTTTTGTTGGGCTAAATGGGGTTGTAGGGTTTTGGGTTTAAGGTGAATTGGACCCGAATTTATGCTTATGCCCGCCACGGTATTTAGTACCATTTCTACCGTGTAATAATTGTTTAACAGGAATTGAGTTCCGGTTAGAAAGGTGTGGGAGCCGGCTACTTTTTAGGGGCGACCTTCTTAGTCCTCGGGGGTAGAAACATATCTGTGATCGATTTACTACTAACTGGACTATTACTAACATTAACTGCAGGACTAACTATCACTAACAGTCCCTGCCGAGTTCTTATAGCTACTTACGAACTTACCAACTAACGTTCTTAATAAAACCCTCTTCTAACTGGACTAACCATCCTAGTCCCCGATTTGAGTCTTGTTCTATCGGTCGGTACCTTAATTCCGTAAAAAACTTAACCCTCTTGGCTTCGCTGTAGTCCGGAAAAAAATGATTCAATTTTATGACTAACATTTATGTATGTTACTCTAGGGAAAAATGTCAAGCGTTTCTCTGCCCAAGGTGGCCATAGATAGAGCCAAGAAAATCAAAAGTCAAAAGTGCTAAACCCCTCGACGTCCGGTTAGATAGAAGTGGTACCCGTCTCGAATACTGATCAGTCCGGATGTCTGTCTGTTGTGACGGTATTATTATCACACCGTTTATTCATTTTAACAGCCTGTCAATCGGTGGTCTAGAATATAAGCGTTTTGGGTTTGATTCCGCAGGTAGCAAACACGCACCGTCTCCCACCACGGTCACCACTACCACTCTAACCACGTTAATTTTGACTTTGTAATGTAAATATACTTTTAACAATCCCACCTGATGGTAAGTGGTGATGAAGTCCTGGAAACGTTGAGCCCACTAACTCGGATAAAGCCTATTCACTCTCCTCTTTAAATACTCCTCTTACGGTAATATAGAATATATGAAAAAGAAGATGTTGAACTTACTTACAATGAGGTAACAGAACAAAAATACACTTGTTCAGGAACCTGTCGGTTACCTTTTTAGTGTCACGAATGTCCATGAGCGACAGTGACCATTTACCGTCAAATAGCCCGTATCAAAAAATATTTTTTACAGTCATCAGATCAAAGAGCGTACTAAGGATTATTCCAACCCATTGTCTCCAACGTGGGATCAGCAATTATAATCATAATAATCCGCTGCAAGCGACAGTTTCGCTTCATTCCTTCCCGCGTGGCGGTGGCGGGTGGCGGCTGGCGCGCGTAACATGCGTGAGGTAATCGACGGTAATGAGATTGCGACCATCGGTCCCGCGTTAGGCTTTGCGTCAATCAGCTCGTATTGCCCTTTGGATGTGCTAGTGACACAATTCGATGCAAACTGTTCAGTAACGGGAGTATTAATGTCGTTTAAAGCGGGTCGTGCTATTGTGATGTCTAGGGATTATTTTTGCTGTCCTGTATATCAGTTTGCAGTGTGTCGAACAGATCGTTTTTATGTGGATAGCCGACAAACGAACAGTTAGCCGTTATGGTCAGAGGTCACCGTTTCCCATGGAGATGCGTTGCCAGCCAAGAAAGAGAAACTGTCTGTGAAGCCCCCAGCCGCGACAGGTTATCAGGTTAACTATTTTTGCGGCTCGAGCACGACTTTGGTAGCTGGTCAACCAGTCCTCTCCATATACCACCAACTCATGGATAGGGTTCTGAAACCTCTAACGACACCCTGGTGTGCCGACATCGGAATGGGGTTAGTAATGTAGGCCGCCTCAATACGACCAAAATAACATACTACTCTATTAAAGCACTGTCTTCGTCTTTTATAAAAAAACAATAGGTACAGTCCACGATTTACGAACTCAAAAATACGAAAGTTAAATTTTTACATACATACATCTGCTTAACTTTCAGGAGTATCCACCTAGCTACACACGCTATGCTGTATCTGACAGATTCACAGTTCAACTGTACAATTAAACGAGCGTGTATGTTGCACAACTGGGCATCCATACATAGCCCAAGTATACCTGATTAGTCTAGGTACTCAAACGTCTCAAACGTGTCAAGTCAAGTACACCGTATCGCGCATGGCTAGCTAATCGCGAAAGCAGTTACCGGGTGCTTGTAATATTGAATAACAATTAGCACTTCCGAAACGAATGGGCCAATGAAGTAACTGTTGCGGACGTGATATGATTTTATGAGTGGTGGAACATTGGTTTGAAATATACCCCCTACCCCATCCTAGTGTCTTAATCGGGTACGAATCCTAGTGCGGGGTATGAGTGTTAGTTTGTTTATTTAATTATTTTTAGTATATCTTTGTTATTATTTTTAGTTTAGTATATCTTTTTTATTATTTTTATACATTAAACTCAAATATTCTTCTACCGCTAGTTCTTAATTTTAACGATTTTTTTAAATGTTTAATCTGTCGATTAGGCAAAAAGTTCTTGGCAGTTGCTTTAAAAATAAAAGATATTTATTGAAACAAAAAGTTTTAGTATATTTAAAATACGCCCCATACAAGGGCGTTAATATGTACGATACATATTCTCAGCCATTCAAAAGCATGGCATACGATGTCGTGTCCTCCAGGTTGCAGATTCCCACGGCGCTATCAATACAGATTGCCCGCCTGTTTGCTACTCCTAAAACAATAAATGGTTAAATAACTATCAAAGGGTAATTGCACCGGATAGCGTACTCACTAGTTTAATTTCACGAGCCACGGATTGACAATCCGAGTACGACAAAGCCTAATTCGGCATCTCATTAGCGACCACCATCCTACGCACAGCACACTGCCAGTGCCATCATGTTTTAATGGCTTGTTAAAAGACACTGTTATCTATAGTTAAACCCCATGTTGATCGGTAATAACATTAATTTAAAGTATTAATTAATCGCACCTAGCTTTTTAATTATGTACTAGGTACTATAAAATAATTTATGTGATAAAGGAAATCTCCATCACTGACTACAAATATTTTATTTAATCTTATACAGATTAAATAGTAGGTACTTATCATACGAAACATACGGAACCGGTATTGATAATATTTTCAAGTCAATAAAATTTTCGCAACTCTTTAAATAAATAAAAAACAATCATCAATATCAGTTGGTTATCATCGGAGATACAGTTTTATCTTAATATACTGTCAAACAATACATAGTATGCTTTAAGACAAATGTACAGACACACATAACATAAATATTATATTCATGGTAACTTTAACTAACTATTAATATACGAAGTTACAATGTTGACTATAAATAAGTTAAGTCAGTAAAAAAAATTAAAAAGCGCATCTAACATGCGACATTAAAAACTAATAAGCATGTAAATTATTACAATAAATGAATATTACAAATCTTGTAACAAATAAAATAACAACAACAGCAATAAAATATTCATTACAAAAAATATGATTCACAAAAGCGTTTATAAATTTTAACAAGGACAATGCAACTTATTCGCAGTAAGTATCCGAATTACAAATTAGGGTGAAGCACCCAACGCTCGTCACCTGAAGATACCGCCGCGTGGCGCTATTGAGACGCAATACATTTTTTATGCCCCTTATGCACCCAACCATGCCCACCCTACTGACACTGACATGAGAATCGCTACGTCTGAATAAGACGTCAAAAAGGGCAATTTATTAGCGTTTCGAATACACGTGAAATTTATTAAGCGTTACATCGCTGAGGCGTTATTATTGACATGTCAGGGGTTAACTTTATGGATACTGATAAATAATTATTCACAGGGCATAACGCGAATGCTCACTCGATATGCCATTTACGTTGAATGCAGGTTTTATTTTCCAATACTAAACTGTTTTATTAAAAAATGTTCGCCAGTCTATTAGGAAAGGCAATTTGAATTTTTCATGTTAAAAGTATTAAATTCTAAATGCTGGTGGTTTTTCATTGAATTTTGTTTTTATTCATTGAATCAAGCGGTTCGCCTGTTCATCGTCATCGTGGCATCTCTAATGGCTGCAAATCGAATTGCGTTTCGTCCGACAGATGGGCCTTGTCGACCCGCCGGAGCGACGACAAATTTGCGATATTACATGTGGATTAATGTCCGTGCACCATTTTTTAGGGTTAAATTGTCTTTTCTAAATCACCCTTATGAGATTTTAGAATTTAACTACAAGGGGATTTCGTCTCAAACTGCGCGCGATAGGGTCGAAGTTAGATTGAGAAGAAATTCGAGTTGAGGTCTATTGTTTCGGGGCTAACGTGGAGATCGCGTAGGGTGATTCCCCAGGCTAGATGGCATCCGTACGATGGTTATCATAATCCCTCCATTGACATGATGTGATGACACATGTCGTGCAGTCGTGTTCTAAAATTTCTCTTTGAACAGAATCCATTGATATGTTGTCAGTGACAGGTTCCTTCGCCCTTATTCCGTTAACATACGGGGTATAATGCAATATCTGTGCGGCAGAAAGTAAATTGCGTTTCCTGGGAAGGTATGGAACGGACAGTTCACAATGTAAAATGTTGTTTGTATATGAAGATCGCTGTTGGGCTTAGCTCTGAGTATTCGATGTTTATTTGTATAGCTGTTGGATACCGAATGCAATTGAGTAGGCGAATTAATCATTTTCGTCCTTCTTTACTTTGCTAATATTTGTTCACATTTACGAAGAAATTAAAAGAACATATATTCCTTTTAGCCAGATCTGCTCTGAACCAAATTTCTTTTATAGGTATGTATATTTGTACGAAGTGATCGGAGTGTGAGAGAATTAGACCACTTACTAAATGGTCATTGTTCACCAAGGACATACTAAGTGGCATTGATTGTTAAAACGGTACTAAATTAAAAGTCATTAGCATGTCTAATAAAGTAAAACGCAATTTGTCATAGTATAATAAATATGCCGGTGGAAATAAACCATTTGTTGACTTCGAAATTATTACCGGAGTCAATTGCTAAATGTTAGTTAAGATTAAAAAGGCCTAACAAAAGGCTGGCGAGGGAGTCCGAGTACCAATATGTAGTGCAATTACGATAACTCCGAGTATGTTGGGGCAAACTGGAGAATCAGGAAATTACAGGATCTTAAACAAATGGAACAAAGGAGCCACCCTTCCGTCATTGAATACTCCATGGATGTATTAATGGGGACAATTTTTTAATATAGGGTGCATCGGGGCTTTTAAATAATTATCCGAAATGAGAGATTCAGAATTGGGACAACCACCCGGTAATATTAACGCAGTTCGTTCGCAAAGTTTAGATTAAATACAACATTTATAAAATTTAAAGTGGATTTTATTTAATAGTTCAATTTGAATATTAAAATATTCAGAGAAATGTAACGTTTTTTCCAATACTTAACATTTTAAATATTTCAAAGCATTATAACTGGATATGTACTTAAATTAAAAAATAGAACATTCCACGTCGTAGGTACTTTATAATTTTCCATTTTTGCTGAATAGAAAAATTGCGGGTCCTATTAATTTTCGAGGACTCGACTGGAAGCATTCAGTGCTCAAGCCGAACGCTACATGGACGAAAAATGCGAAAATAATCGTACGCAAAAACCCTCGCGACAAATGAACATCGGGGGCTCGAGAGGTCATTAAAGCGGGGCTCGATCTAAAAATGAGGGGGAGGCCGAGAGGGGGGACTTTAGAGAACTCTGTAATTGGACCAGGGAGGGTCTCAAATCGCATTCGAACCTGCGGAGGCGGAAAGACGACTCAACCGACTATAATTAACATCAAATATGGGTGAATCGATTTTTTACTACATTCAAAGTCCGCCCAATAGGTTATTCCGCGAGCACAGCAATTACGCAAACAATAACCCTTAAATATTAACGTAAAACCATGTTTTGTGGGAAAACTTGGCTCGTTTAGCAACTGCGGCAGGTAATGCTATGTTGTGTTTTCTTTAGCCTTTGCAATGTTGTCGGGTTAAGCGCACTTTTTATTTTCCTTTCCTTGTTTACGTAATTGAGTATTTTGTGTGCAAACGAAGGGAGTCGGTAATCGCCTCAGTAATTTGAATTGTACGGTAAACTACAGTCGGACCGTACGTTACACGGCGAGCTTGTTTCGAAACAAGGCGACTGTGCAAACTTATACGGGGAAATATGATTGCATGTTTATTCTAGCATGCCCTAATACGTCTCCTAAGTCGTCGTTACTGAGAAACGTGACGTCATTTGGGGTCGATGAGACCACACAATGTGATAAATAGGTACGTAAAAGAAAAAAAGGTCGAAACAGAAAACGGAATCACGGCTCCATTATGTTAATAAGTTGGAGATGTGACAACATTGGAAATAATCCGCTTTGTCCGAGATGGGCGCATTAGACCACAGTCCGCTGGGACCTGCGAACTGTCCTTTGATTTAGATTCGGAAATTAATATATTATGTATACGTTTTTAGGGTACATATTTAATGTTATACATAACCGTTCGCTCTGACCAATATTTATAAGAAAACCGACACGAAGATTAGTTTTGATGGCTTTGAGGTCCATTAGGCGTCACATAAAAAGTACGGTACAAAAAACTTGAGGAGCGCGTATAAAAACTTGACGTACCCATAAAATTAACAGCGTGTGGCGTTTTAATAAACAAAGAGAGTAAATGCATATTACATTTTGCTTTTTGTGCACGACTTTACTGAACTTCTTGCGCGAAATATGACCACCCAATTATGTTAATTGTGATAATTACAATTAAGAACACTTAACTAACAAATTATTTACTAAGTATTATAATGATTGTGTCAACAGTGATTTATTAAGTTACCTTTTTCATGTTTTTTTTTTGAGTATTTTGATGTACCTACATTTAATAACTAAAGTTTGTATTATTATTTAAAAAGTTATGTTAACACTTGCTTCGGCGAAAAAACTCGTGAAGAAACACGCGCACAAGAATTCTGCAAAATATTCCCAAAGATGACGTCCGGTAATTCGCACTTGGCCAGTGTGATAGCCTGTACTCCTCACATGGGGAGAGGAGTAAATTATAAATTACAAAAATCACTACTGCTTAAGCGCAAAACAAAAGGAATTGAGACAAATTTATCAGTATTCGGTCACATCACATTTGGTCAGGTTTGAAATCGCATAGGTACTATATAGTCTACGTAGCTCCCATTCATCGGACCGAAATACTTAGTCTAGGTCCAAGTTTGAGTCGGTACGAAGATTAGTATAATTTAACTACACGTTCTCCGTTGAACTTCGGACATTGCAATGTTATAGTGGCCATCACTTGTTCGCCTTAAAGAGCCTGACTTCACCCTAAAGGTCTTTATTTCTTGAATTTTTTCATCACCACAATTCTTTCATTTCTTGATCACCATTGGAAAATCTTGCAAAAATATTTGTAAACGCGGGAAAGCTCTGTTGAAACGAACTAGTAAACCAGACCGAAAAGTCTGAAAAGAAATCTCAACTAATGAGGAGGAAATAAAAATGTATACTGTAGAAACGAACACAAACAGGCAATGTGGCGACTGCAACTGAATAAGAGATTCCATAATCATTCTGAATCACCTGTTAAAGTTTCTACAAAACTTTCACAACATGCTAAATTAGACCAATTTAAGCACTATGTCACAAAGAGAAAATTTCATTCGTAATTTCCACATAATCAATACATAAATTGCATAAACAGACCAAGACGCTTGCAACTTAACCGCCCACCTGTCTCCCAAACAAACATTGGATAAAAAGGCAACAAGATGCGTAATTACCGGTTGGTACAGATCGCCCTGCGGTGCTCACAACCGCACGCGATCCGTGTCAAACAGCTCGTTAACTGCCCCTCGCAAATACAAATATTACTCATAACTTAATCCCCACTTATAATAGATTTAACCTGCCATAAAATCATATTTCTTTTTGTCTGCGCAAACAGCGGGGTCGGTCGCATTAACCAACAATGAACTTGAGAGGTTATAATGGTCATAATTCGTGTTTTTTTTCTCTACACGGATAATCGGAGGGTTAAGTTGTGTGGGGTAAGTTTGTAAATTGGATTTAATATTTCGTTTATGGCAACACTTGTGTGAAATTGAACGGTCGTTTAAGGGCTATTCCGCGGATAGGGTTAATCCGTGTAACTCGAAGTATTGGGGTTTCCAATTGTAACGCTTGTTAGGTTATTGTTATTTTATAGGGCGATGTTATTATATTGTGCGGCCATTTGAGATTTATTACTGGTGCAATTCACATCACAATTACGTGGTCGAAAAAATCTACATTTGTATAATATAATTTTCGAGCTTATCGAGTAGTTTTTTAATAAATTCATCTACTTAGGTACACTACATAGTCCATGCTTCGGAGAACACGTAAAGTCGACGGTTGTGGTAGGTCTTGGGGCAACATAAAACCTTCTGATACTTGGCTTGGTCACTAACCCCTCCACCAATCTGCACTAGAGCAGCGTGGTGGAGTATGCTCTAGGCTTCCTAGACAGAGACAGAAAAAAATTGTAAAAAAAAAAAATTTTGGTATATGCACCGTGTATACCATTCATAAATCCATATTCTTATATATAAAAATGAATTGCTGTGCGTTAGTCACGCTAAAACTCAAAAACGGCTGGACCTATTTGAATGATTTTTTTTGTGTGTTCAAGTGGATTCGAGGATGGTTTACATTCACAATTGGACCCGACTGGTGGCGTTGCTGTCGATATATCACCAAAACATTTTTTAATTATTAAGCGGTACGAAGTACGCTGGGACAACTAGTCCATAATAAATATGTATTTAGTAAAAAGCGGTTATTAAAAAATACACAATTTACCTATAAGACAAACGGACACTCCAATTTTATTTATATGTATAGATTGTCAGTGAGCAACGTAAAAACCGTCTACCATTTTTTTTGCTCCATGCACCACTACACCGACAAGAGATAGCGACCTGAAATTTAATACGTGCTGTTCTCTTGCGGTTATTGACCAAAAATATTTCCAACCAGCTACTTGTTAAACGACTTCTTTTTTACTGAATTTATCGATTCAACGGGATGAGTTAAAATAATAATTTTAAACAGTTTCGTATTTCGCTTACGACCCCCTAGCCGTAATTAGTAGGTAATGATCGTGAAGCGAGGGGACCCGGATTCGACTCTGAGCTGAGGCAGATATTTATGTCACAGATAAATGTTTGTTCTCGGGTCATGATAAGTTATCTTTGTAAGTGATATGTTATTTGTATTGTTCACCGCCCGCGACACGGGGAATCCTAGCTCGGGGAGACGAGTGCGTAAGTGTTCATATTTTATTTTATTTATGCCTTTACCTGTCCGACTGGGTACCACCTTCTTATAGGATCCATCATGGACTGCTCTTGGAGAAATGATGTTGTTGCATGGAGAACCCAGTAAAAGAGAAGTCCTTTAGAAACCATGAAATCATTGGTTAACCAGTGGTTACTAATCACCATCAGATCGTATATTTACTGTTTTCTAGGCTGATTAAAGAAATCCACATCTAGAAACAAAATGGTTCAGTTGCGTGGAAACCAAAGCGTGTTGTCATCCATTTGCGACAGACGTATTAACTATTAGTGGCTCCTAGGGATGTGCTCGATCGGCAAAAATGTCCGGGGATACGAAAAAAGCATTTTTATGGAATTAAGATAGCAAACGAGCATGCAGCATCACCCTTCCGCTGCCGCCCATGACAACTGTGACCGACACAGAACAAGGCTCAAATCGGGACTAGGATGGTTAATCCAGTTAGCTGTATCAAGTGACTGAGTATCATGTGTGTTAAAGACTTTAAAGATTTATTGCAATTTTACATTTGATATGTTCGTAAAAAAGTTTTGCATTTGATATGTTTGTAAGCAGCGGCAATAATTGTTCAAAATCTTCATGTTACCATGATTAATAATGTCAAAGTTATATTTGGACAATTTTAAACTTATTATACGTATGTACATAGTTGGTGTTTTATTTTATGATTGAGACAAGATTTTTTACTGATTGTAAATTTATGCTTGACTACATTCAGATTTAGATATAGAAAAACGATACAATGAGGAATCCCAAATTTAAAGCATATACATATTAAACACATTCACTGTGGCGATCATAATTTTCATGGAAAAAAACACAGCGTATACGTGCTCCGCAACGAACGTGTTAAACAACATGCGGAACGGATACGACAAACCAACGCGGCAACGGTTGTGATATCCGCGGGTACAGAGACCCAAAACATCCCTACCGTAGTGCAGTAATCCCGTTGCGCGCACTAGCGGGTGGGGGGAGGCAATCTGCTCGGGGATGGTACCCCGCCATCCCCATCTTATTACGACTGTTGGTACTCGTATTGAGATTTAAATAGGTTTCTCGTTGCTCTCAAGGAAATATAAAGAAACTAGTAAACCCGCCCTCGCTTCGCTTCGGGAAACCTGTCCCTTAGTACGCAAGTTCTCAAATATTCGTAGCAAGGTGCAGGTACGTGTGGCCATGTAATGGTAGGTATGGGGTATTCGGCTATGGTGTACCATGCGTCGTTTCCCATCGATTAGATACTAAACCGAACATTGTAAATCATCTTCTAATGGTGTAGAAATTTCGTAAAATATCTTATGTAGTCGGAAGGCCTCCAATGTTTTGCCACACAAGAATGACATTGTAAAAGTGATAAAATTAAACCTAAAACGCTAAACAAAAAAGTGAACTAAACATCATCTTTTGATTAAAAGCAATTTACGAAAAAAGATTTGTACAATAGTCGTTAGTCGTCGATATCAAAGTAGAAACAAAGATGAAACGAAAATATGTACTGCAACAGGAAAAAATATTGTCAGAAGTGGGATTCGAACCCACGCCCACAGAAGTGGACTGCGACCTGAACGCAGCGCCTTAGACCGCTCGGCCATCCTGACGTGCCAGACACCGCTGAAAATTTCTAACAGAATGACTAACTAGGTATGAATAACTAGGTATGAGCATATACTAGATTTTATTCAAGAGAATATAAAAGAGAAAGAATGCTCACAAACTGATTTACCGAAATCTCGAACACTATTTGAAATAAAATGAAGTTCGGCATCATAGTTCATGAGTCGTAGACTGCTTAGAACGGATTTGGTCGTAGTCCGCACCTAAGGTAGAAAACTAAGGGATGAAAATAGTTTTGAAAATCAGGTACAAATCAAACATTAGGATTTATATCGCAGTCGGAATAGGCATAATTGTGAAATGAAAATTCCGAGTTAATTATACAAACTCTATTTGAAAACTCAAGATAACTAGACAAAAACCCACCGAGAACACACATTAATGTACGAAGTATGTCAAGTATGACGGTATGTTATGTTGGCTTAACCCGAAATCGAAGCAGGGACTTTATCATTAGCGTATAGGGTGCACTAGAATAAGGATTATAGTATGTAAATAATGAAATAAGTATGTAATACATTTTGAGTTAGAACTTAAATACTTTAAGAGGAAATGCTACGGGTAATTTTTCCATACAAACGTTCTCGACTAATCCCTCGCTGGTTTTTGACTCTAGATCAATAATTTTTTCACACAAGAATAATATCATCATTATCTATGTCGGTACGTTTTGATTTTTTTGATATTTTTGTTTTCAAAAGTTTTAGGCTACTTCAAACAGCGCTTAAAACGGCCAAATAAATATACCGCAAACCAACGCCTAGTACACAAATTGTTTAATAATAATTAGCACAAAAAGCTAAACGCTCCGACACAGAATATCTCCTTCCCATTCAATTTTAAAAATTTCGTTAAGATTGCTTTAGTTTTGGCGGGGGGATTAGTCGAGAACGGAACCTCGATTTTGATGATTTTTGCCTCGGGTTTTTACACGCAGCTGCAGTTGTCCCTATCGCACTGACATACACGCCGCTCGCAAGCGCGACAGAGATATTGAGTGAAAAAATCCCAAATTTGAAAAAGGGTTCGCTTGGTATTTCCTCTTAAGGCTACGCTGTCGTCAACTTTACTCTAACTCTAAACGCACGCTTAGAAAGTAGTCTACTTGTCTACCACTCAACCGTTTTCAGCGCATCATCACAAAGGCTTGTTATTCTATTAGTACTTATTACAGACATTACTGTTCTACCTTAATAAGTTTTATCCCTTTTGGGGCTTTTATCCCTTTCGGGATAAAATTTCATATTATGTATAAACATACTACAAAAACTTTAATGTTATAACTTCCATAATTTTGAGAGAGAATAAGAGAGAATAGTCCGTGCATTTCCAATTATTGTAAGTTGGGATGTAGTGTTACATAAAAATTATTAAATTAAATAAATAAATAGGTATATACATATAGTGGGTGCCTGTCGCTAAAATTTGTATTGTATCCACAATAAAAGATATTCTCATTCTCATTTCTATCCAGCGCATCGTATCCGAGTTGTACCGTAAACACTTACTCTAAATCTGTCTGCAAGTTGACAAATTTGCACTAGCTACCCCTAGCCACATATAAAATAATCAGCAAGGGTTGAGGAGTGGGGTGGGGGGGTGTAATACTTTTAAAAGCGCCATCCCGCCGGCACCCTTCAGCTCTTTGTATGAGATCTCATTGTGCGTGCTATCTAGGGTTGTCACCACGGGACAGTTGGAAATAAAAAAAAATTGTTTCAGAATTCGAAAGAAATTAGGTAACTACAGAATGTGTAGATTAAGTTGCTTTAAAAATCAATTATAACATACAATATTCATATTTTTCCGCAAGAGGATACTTGTTAGTTTAAAGGTAGTTCATTATAATATAAAATTAAATTATTTTGTAATTTTTACAAAGTGGTATAAACTTTATACAACACTTTATAAAACAATCATTCTATGTCAAATATTGTTTTTATAAAAATTGTAAATAAAATTACTCGTATGGATTAAAGCTGTTTGTAATACAAACGTATGTAATGTAATGCTTTCGAGCACAGATAAATAAAAAAAGTTAATCTGAGCTTTCGAGCAATACTTCACTTAACCACATTTGAACTGCCGAAGTGCCAACCCTAGTGCACTCCAAGCAGAGTCTTTTCGAAATTAAGAAAAATCCTGTTGAAACCCCTTTGTCGCGCATAACTTCTGTATATGATATTGTAGTTTTTTCCATCACTCTCCAATATCGATGGGATATATTGTCGAATGCGAACCGTCTTCATATCAGTGCGATTTCAATATCTGAGCACAAATACCTGGAAATCCTGGAAGTCAATTTATACTGCACTTACGGCCAATAGAATTGAGAATACTTCGCCGTTTCTGCGAAACGTACTCAGACGAGACGAAGGTAAAATCTTTGTTTAGAGAAGAATGCGGATAACAGTGTTGGTAACTAAGGGCCAGGCCACTGGTCTCCACGCAGTTCCAATGCGGATTAGATTGGTTACTGGTCAAACCAAGTTTTGGTTAGTTTTTGCGCCGGCAAAAGATCTCGGAGACTTGAGGACTCTTATGGGCTGATGACTTTCCACCAGATAGATTGTCTGCTCGTTTACCAATAAACAAAAAAAAACTGTTTTTTACTACTTCAAGTAATAACAACACTGCTAAATTGAAACAGAAGAAATCCTAACATACCTAAATAATTTATCATAACGTATTTTTAATTGATTATACATAAGTTATAAGTAATACAATTTTTATCTAATGTATTGAACTAATAAACTTGACTACAATTCCACTGAATAGAGAATATAACAGCCCAACACAGATTAGCAACATATTCCGCACAATGTGTCGTAATCCCGCAGAAAAACGCGATCCTCACGTCAGCCGGGATGAACAAAAGCTATGCAAAGCGCTAAGTAGCTGTCTGTGGCTTAATGGATAACGTCTACACGTACATAGGACGACCTAGCGTCTAGCTCTAGAGCTAGGCTGTTCTAGTTAGGTCCTATAGTCGTTTTTAACTTAGAAGTTATGTCTTGCTACGTGTTGTGTGATATCATAATTATGCTAGCGTTAATTTGGTCCTTTACTGTGGTTAATGATCGGTTTTTTCTTGCTTATCTTTAATCCTCGGAGCAATAGATCAATGGTCCAAGTCAGCTTATTTGTATATTGTCACATTTCGTAAATCAAATGTGTCAAACTATTTCGACACGATACAATTGAAGCTTTTATAAATTAGTAGATTTGCCTAGTCGTGAAAAGCTGTGAATAGTTGTTGACTGAAACGCAAAATTAAAGTTGCATTATTTTGACTAATAAGTATTATGATCTCTTAATCACCGTAACAGATAGATAGGTTTTAGAAACTATACTAGAAATTCGACTGCCCGAAAGAACAACTCAAAAGACGGCATAAGAATTTAAACAAAATACGTGTTCATATTAATACCAAGTACTTATAAATAATGACAGTAGCTGACGACGAACAATAAACAATTAAAATGTAGATGTGTATCGCCGGCTCGGCAAAGAGAATTGTCGTCGAACACTTATTGAAAGCCTAAATGAGCCGACAAAGCAACTAATAATGCGATTCGTACTTCCGACTGATGAGTCAGACGTGTGGGGTAAGGAATGGGTGGCAGCGGGCTGCGTAATGCTGGTGGATGGTGGACAGCATTTTATAATTTGACAGCATGGTTATTTAAATGTTGTTCTCTCTCATGAGGGCCTGAACACAGAACAGGAAGACGAGGGCCTGGACATGAATACTGCAACTCTAATTTTGAATCTTAACGTATTACAAAATTATGTTATACTTCAGTGAAGAAACAAGTTAGGAAACTTTTGCATCTGATAATTTTCTATATTGTGAAAAGTTAAGTCTAAGTAAGCTATTGACTGTACCTACCCCTCACAAAGATACAGAAAACTCGAGCAGTGGAACAATTACGAATTGTATAGATGATACATGCTGATGGTAACGTTTATAAGGTCAGTTATTACTCAAGAAATAAAGCAATACCTTTCAAGTTTTCTGAGTAACAACAAGAAAATAAGTGGCTCAGTCATAGCTGTGGAAAATATTTGTAATGAAATTCCACTTGAGTTAACAGGAATTTCAAGTTATTTATGCTCACTTTGAAGTCCTTTTTATAACGTAATTTTATTTATTATACTAGAGAAGGGTGTTTGGACATGACGGTTGTAAAATATAATTTTATAATTAGCATTAGATAAGCTCACACTTTTTTGTCCACCAGAATTTATAATTATTTGTATAAAACCTGGGTTGTTTGATAATTAGTAAGAAGCTCGATGTCTTTCTAAAATTACGAGCAGTTTGAACATTATGAACATCTTAACAATTATTTTAAACTTGTAGTACGAGCTAAAGTCGTTTAGCCATAATTCCATTCCATAGTTGGGTCAGAATATCGGTGTAAAAAATTTAGTAAGCATCACACTATCTTAATAACACTTAATAGCTTACAGTTAATAACTTTCAGTTAAATTTAAAATCATTTACATATATTACAATTCCCGCTTCCTCCCATGAATTACACCGTACAATTCTGGCCATTGTTTTAGAGGCTGTACGGTTCAAGGGCAAGCAAAGCTGGAGAATGTGGCCTAGCTTCCGGTAACGAAGGCCCCGTTGTGGGCGGAATACTTATTAGTGGACTGACAGATTGATCGATCGTATGCTTGTATGATACTTAGATTGAATGATTATGGGCCTAAAGATGCGCCCTGGCTAACCCCATTTTTTGATACAAGTTTCTCGGTAATTAATGACGAACTTGTAGGAAGATTGAGTGTGGATGTGTGAAGGATGAGGTACCTGTTCTAAGGATGAGGAGGTATGTTAAGATTAATAATATAATTATGTATCATATACTAATAGTGAAACTGGGGCATCTGTAAATAACATATCTTTTGAAAAAATGAAATGGACGCGAGCTTTGTTTTTTGAAGCCAAAACTTTCATAACATCATCATAACATATTAGTGAAAACCGCATCCAAGTCGGTTAAGCCGTTTCTGAGATTACCGCGTACAAAACCACAGACAAACCGACAAACCGATATCTTCCATGTACAGACAGCGCTCAGTCACAGATTTATTATAATTATGTATAGATGTAATTTGTTTAAATTTAGATGATATCTAGGAACCTCGAGAGTCTTGACACGGTATACCAAAGTTATAACAATCGTTACTGGGTACGGAAACTAGTTAAAAGGACCGCACGACATGTATGACGAATGTCAAAGCAAGTAATCGTATCTGAACAAATATAATCACCTTGTTAGTAAACAGTTTACAACTAAGTTAACCAGGCTGCGAGTTCTGTCCCTTCCCTTCTTTTGACGATTGACACTTGAATGAAAGTGATAAAACATGCCTCAGTAGGTATCCCTCAAGGTAATTGTATTTTCAATGGAGGATTAAATGGAGGAGTTTCGCAATAATATAAAATATAATACAACCGTCAAAACATAAAACGCAGACGTAAGCAGATTGACGTCACATAACTCAGCGTAGTCCACAAAAACAAAAGGGCACACGCCTTACACCTGAACCGAAAAACTGTTGATTACAGCTTCCCCTCGGCTGAGAAAACGACAGCGCGGGGAAAAAAGAGAATCTCCTAAAACGTCATTACGGACATAGCTCCGGTCTCCGGTGTCCCCCAGAATATCTCATACAAAATACTTTAAGCGGAAACCCCATACGCTCCAAGACTCCCGACAATGGCGCATCTCGCAATCGCAAGTAATAAAGGCGGCCACATTAAAATCTTATCCCTTTCTTAAATAAAAAATTCACGAAAAAATAAGAGAGGGTCTCCCCTATATTATTCAGTGGAAAAGCTCCCCCCGCCCCCCTCGATCCGTACGGGCGACCCGTCCACGAGCCTCCGAAGAAAACACAAAGAATTCCTAACTTTAATGTCTACGGTACAAAGTTACAATTGGTGTACCGACCGTTCGGTGTTAAGCATTCGAAACTCGACTTCATTACGTGCACTGAGAGTTGATATTCGTGTAGGATAGTTCCGGACAGCGGTAGAGGAAACGGGGCTTAGTCGTTAGTATGGAATTTGAAAATGAGATGCAGTGTGGAGACAGGAGGGGAGGTAGGGATGGGTCTCGAAATCCGAATTACCGGGGCGTGTGTAATGATTTTCCCGGGCGGAATTATGCCCGGATCGACGTGGAATTGGCGACCGGATCGGATGTTCTTTTTAGGGTCCGATGCATTGAGTGCGGAAATCGATAGAGGCTAATACGACGTCAATTGAAAGATATTTCTTACGTAAATATCTAAGCCAACGTGAAATGTTCCCTTTGTTTAATAACTTAGAGGCTGAAGCGATTTAAGTATACCTCAGAGATTTAGTATGATATGTATAATCTATACATATAAAAATACATGACCTTAACTACTAAACTACGAAAGTTTAAAAATTTGAAATTCGAATAAAACATAACAAAAAAATACAATGAGCTCTTTTTTTGACGTAGACACACTAAAGTAGAATGTTTTGATATACCACCCCGAAGGGGGTTCGATAGGGGTTGAAAGGTTGTTCGAAATTCCGCCGCTGCCACGCCGTACGCAACGAAGAAGTAAACCATTTATTACCAAACATTATAGATAAAATATTATATATTATTATAGATAAAAATTATAGATATCAGTTTCATAGTTGATTTGATAGTAACCAGCCTTGTACAAGTAGTACCGTGTACAAGGAACGTCGGGAATGAGGTTAGTGCGCTTTACTACCCAACACTACATCACCATCATTAACAAAACATTATATTAAACAACAAACAAAACATACAAACAAAATATTAAATCTAGTAAAAAACCTGATGCCGCATCCGTTTGCGGTTAACTTGGACTCTAAAGGATCGATAGAGTCCCCCTTCAACACTTCAACAGTACACCCCAAAAATATATTTAAGATACTTTCATACCCCTTATATTAAATTCGCTTATATGTATGTAATCGTATGTATGTAGAAGTATGAATAAATGAAATTGATATTTTTCTCATCTTGAACTATTTTTAGATGTTAAAAATGCAAAACTATCAAGAACAGCTGCTAACATTGAACTAGTTTTATAACTACGACATTATACTTTTTAAAATCATCACCATATGCGCTCATCACAGATCCTGGTATGATAATCCTTTTCTATATCATCTCTATAGTCCACAATTCAGTCTGTCTTCGCTTATTCGTGTACCTATATCAGTGTTGGTAGACAGCGAATCACACAACCCAACTACTCGAGAGTAACTATGGCTATCTCTCGCCGCGAAACGTGACTCCGATAGACTGATATAACTTTAACGTTATAATTGTATAAATACTCGTAATACGTTACGGGTGTATTTAATTATTTGTACATATATAATATACATATAAAACAAAGTCGTGTTAGTTACACTATTTATAACTTAACAACGGCTGAACCAATTTTTATGATTTTCATGTTTTTAGATTTGTCTTCATCCAGAATAGAATAATATTAAAATATTTGAAGAGTTAAAGAAAAGATGTTGAATGACCAAAGCAAAACAATTGAGTCGAAATTATTATAGGCAGTGTTTAGTTTTTCTTTCGTGAGAGTGGTTTGTTTTTGTTTCGTGATAGTGTAACAAGTGATTCAATTCAGCTATACTATTTCCATTTCTTTATTTTCTCGATGACAGCTCCTGTGAAAACTTGAACGAGCGTCTTTTTTACATTATGTATGCATTATTTTATAAAAATATGACGTTTACATACGTACAAGGTTATACCTGATTCGGAGAAACTGATAGGGATGGGCTATATCGATAAACGTAACACGATAACAGACCCGATACTTTTTTACAAAATGTAAGAAACTAATTGCTGCCGGATACTTTTGTACCAATTTATTAACTAATATTATACTATATTTCATTACAAGATGTTACACGTATTTATTCTTGTTTATTTCGTATTTTTTCGTATTTATTCTATTAAAATTTTCGAAGATGTTGTAAATTAAGTAGGTATAGGTAGATACTCGACAATGAAACGTAATAATTATAACGACAGGTAATCTTTGTTTATTTATTTTAATCAAAATCTGATGAATTTAATATAATAAATATATGCGATCGATATCATTACTTATTTGGTCACAACACTACTACAGAACTGTCATCGAGAAAATAAAGAAATGGAACTAGTATAATAAGTTACCACAACATTTATTAATTATAGGCGGGTACGAAGTTCGCCGGGACAGCTTGTTTCAAATAAATTTGCCAATTAAAAGGTTAGTATCATTAACCATGCTGTAAGGTTTGTAATAGGGGTGTGTGAATAGTGTCCATGGGCGATCATGACCTCTTGCCATCGGATCGCTGGTCTATTCATTTTTATATTTACATGAAAAAATAATAATCGAATTTAAATCAAAATTGAATAGAATCTATGAAATGTACAGATACGAGGAAATTCAACTCGAAGTCAGCTAACAGTGCAATGTGCATTATGTATTTCTATAACATGATTCATCATTCATCATCATTATACATAGAATTGCTCGTTGCCTCGGCTCGGGTGCTTCTTTAGCGACAGTACAACTCGTTGGTTTCAACTGTCTTTGACAGTCAGCAGACCTCAAGCCACGCCAAAATCTGTGTAATAACTTATGACACGTTCAATTCAGTCACGACTAACTTATTCAATTCCTAGAGCCCGAGAACAAACATACATCTGTCACAATAGTCTGCCCGGGAATGGAACCTGGGAATACGCTCGGCAGGCCGCTATCGCTACCAACTGGGCTACCATCTTGAAGCGAATCATTTATTTCGAGCAAGTCCTGTCAGGAGAAGTGGAGACGAGATTAGATTGACGCTGAGAGTACGTACTGCTGCTACAGAGACCTGATGTGTAATTCATTCCACGCAGACACGTCACACCAACGGATAGCTGGTTAAATTGGACGCTAGACCTATCTTAGATTAGATATTGTTCAGGTTACTCTAGATTACTGTAGATGGATGTAATTCGGTTACAGTTTGGAGATCCAGTTAAAACAGATTCATCGGCTTCGTTCTAGCTGATGATGCCGTTAATAAGCGGTGGTGACCATTTACCATAATGTGGTAATTTTCATTTACCAACATTTGCTAGTTTACTGGATATTTCCAAAAAAATGAAAAAAAAAATCTGCAACACGAGGAGTCCTTGTTGAGCTTATAGGGTTCTGTACCCAAAGGGTGGCTTACGGAACCCTATTATTATGCCTCCGCTGTGTCTTTCACAGGGCTCTGTATCTTAAACTGAAACAGGTATCTGGAGTTTTAATTAAAATAAAAGCGTATTAAAAAAGGAGGTTTTACTACATAATCTTGTAATTGACCAAATAACTATAGTTAATATCGTTCGAAGCAGAAGAAGCAGAAGCAGTGATACTGTGATACAGGACTGCCGAACCGGAGGGTCCGGGTTCAAACCCCGCAAGCACCACTAATTTTCAAAAATTATGTGCGTATTAATAGTATTTAATTATCACTTGCTTCGATGAAGGAAAACATCGTGAGGAAACCTGCACACCTGGGAGTTCTATTCTCAAAGGTGTGTGAAGTCCACCAATCCGCACTTGGCAGCGTGGTGGACTATGGCCTATACCCCTCACACTGTGAGAGGAGACCCGTGCCCAGCAGTGTGACAGTTATGGGTTGTGATGATGATGATGATGAATATCGTTTGATGGTATGGAACTTTGTGTGCGAGTGCGACTCGTACTCGACCGGTTTTTCTATAAATTTGTCAATAAATACATTTAAAACCTCCCATAGTCTTACATTTGAACAGGACACTTATGCTTAGCAACAGAACGCTGATAAAAACCGTTACCGCCTGGGGAGTAGGGCTCACGATCGTACGTGCCGACGATCAGTCGTGATGATATGTCGTAATTGGGATATTTTTACTTCTTACGACTTGGTATGTACATATGTATCGTATGTACTTGTAAAGGAGTCCCGAATGCGATTAGATGCTCGGTGGGTCTTCTATTAAAGTTAGTAATGATGAAACAAATGTTGACAGTAAACCAGTATCCAGGTAAGGTGGTAAACTGAATATAAAGCAGTAAGAGATAACTAATTATTTCTACTAGAGACAACGTGAACAACATTATATTGTATTTATCAAAGTTAATTCGACGAGAATTTAATTCCACAATTTACTACAATCGCGCACGTCAATGTTATTATAACTTCTTCAGAATTTTTGTATCACACAATACAGGCACGAAAATAGAAGTACTTACATAAGGTTTACGCCATTACGCCAAGTACAGACGGGCTCGAAATAGAATTGATAATTTTCTATATAAGGAACTTTTGATAAGGTTACGAGCGGGCAGTAATTATTACCTATAATTAATTTATGTTATCTGGCAACATATTAAGTACGAGTATGTTATGGAAAATAACACTTACCAATGTTACATAGTTATCTATTCGTGTATATTTACGTAGGTACTAGATATTCAGTACATAATCAACGTTTTAAATCTTAATTTGTTTCAATGACTGATATTATAATTTGCGAAAAATGTATAAGTAATGATAATAAGATAAGAGTAGGTAAATGTAATGATATTGGTTTGTAAAATTTGAAAATAAACGTATTTAAAAACTTTTTCTTTATTCGAAGCTCCGATTCGAATTTGTCAGCAAAATCACCTATCAAAGTAAAACGTCAAAAATAAAATCAATTCCACTGCGGTATTGTCGGCTCTCGGGCAGAATGGAAGTCGGTGGCGAAACTTGACGAATTCGGGAACGCGGTCAAATATTTTTAGGAATAAAACATTGAATTTTCGAATCCCGAGACGGAACGAAACGCAAACGACCCCGAAATTGCTGGCCGCATTCACCCAGACAAAAGCCCTAAAACACACCCCGCGAGCAAAAAGAAAAGCATTTCCATCCCATCCCCTCCTTCATTTAAATTTCCCGCCCAGAGCGGGGGCGGCGACTACGGGGGTGGTTTCCGCAGAACAGAGACGCGACTTAAACGTCGATAGAAAAGAATGAGACGGCCGTATGTCCACCTGTTGCGCCTTGAGGCTCACATTTTCGCGGTAGCATTTTTTTTCGTTCCTTACTGTGCTGCGTTCCGAAGGATTTGAATGGCGATGTGCATGCGTACTAGGGTTAGGCATTGTGGGATATTGACGCGAGGACCCCCGCGTTCGATTTTTAATGCCAGCCATTTGATCTTTTGAAAAGAGATTCTCTGAAGGACCAAGTCTTTAGAAATAAAGATTGCCGATGGGAGCTTGTAAAACAAAAGGCTAATAATAAGCGGGATAGCTTTCGTTCGCGGTCGTGTTTTATAGATGTACTAACTTATTAAAATTGCATCTGTTAAATCTGTTAGTAAACAAAGTAGGGAACTTTATGTTTCTTGCAATTAGTAACCAACTTCAAACTGTATTGTATTTTATAGGTAATTTAGTTATGTTCAAAAACAGTGGCGATATTAACATGTCTATATATTTAAGATTTCAAAAAGTTTAGTGATATACACTAAAGTTTCCATGCATGAGTTGCAAGTTCTGGAAAACATAATAAATAATAATTGAGTATAACATAGCAGCACCATCAAATACGAATAACACCCAAAAAGTATGTATAAGTAAATTATTTTTAACAATTTAGTAAAAAAAACTTCTAAAATTCGTCAATACCAATAATACCATAATAATTTCGTCAATACTTATGCGTTAAAAACTTATGTTTTGCTAACTACTTATAATATTTTTTAAGACACTACCTAATAGATTAACATGCACACTTACTTATACAAGGAACATTCACACCAAAATCCGTCGCCGTACTCAACAGTAACGCCATCTAGTATAAGAAACCTACACTTGTATTGGACGGCAATACAATGAAGAGGAAGAATCACTATTAATTATTTATATTTCAGATGATTAATTATATTTCAGTAAAAATTAAAGTACATATAGTAGTAATAGTATTTCATTATAGTAGTTAAAACCACAGATATACAGGTACAAAAAAAACAAAGTTTAAGTAAGCTTTTTCACTTCTTACAATCAATAAAGAATTGATAGTAATCCCACTAGATAGTAAGTAGGCATGAAGACCAAGTTGTAAGAGCACTAACTTAGTATTACCTAACGCCTATACACCCTTTTCTTGCAAACTCCAGGTCTCATTAAGACTTGACTCAAGTAATGTTTTATCTCTGACGCATACAAATAGTGATTTGTCTTTCCGAGCGTACCAGTGAATGCAGGATGAAGACAGAAATAAAAACTGTTTGTGTTACTGTTTCCGGCGCGGCCCGCGTTCGATCCCGGCGGAGAGCGGACACGTGGTGCGGTTATTACGGGGAAATAATCCAATAAAAATAGTATCTGAACGATTAAATTACGGTGAAGATCCATCTCCGCTTATAAATTGAGGCGTAAATAAACAGATTACGTCGGTCTGGACCGGACGATATTCTCTGTGTACGGACACGGTACGACTGCGATGCGACTTCGCGATATTTTCAGTAAATAAATTGAATACAGTTATTATACGACATTTGTTGTATCACAGTCACATATTATACACGACTTACAAGTATCTTGATGTTTAGAAATTGCATCTATTATAACTCAAAACTCAAATAAATTTATTTCATACGGGCCAGCTAGTCCCAGCGAACTTCGTACCGCCTATTAATTAATTAATGGATATATTATTAAATGTTGTGCTAACTTATTAGCTGAACAAAACAAAAAATGTCACAAAAGAAAAACTAAACACTGTCTATAATTATAATTGGAGTAAATTATTGTGTTGCTATGAACAATCAAAAATTTTTTTCTTCAACTTTTTAAAATGTTTTATGAACTAAACTAAACTTATGAACGTCAAATATTTTGCATCTAACACCGTTTTGTATGTATTTATATGCACCAAAGTATGCACCTATTTAAATAAAGAATAAAGTTTTTAGAGGTGCAAATGTCTCCATCCAAACTTTCGACTTTCTAAGTGTTTGTATAAATCAACTTTTAATAAATTTCATTTAATCAAATAAAACTTCAACACTGTAGCCCCAGAACTTTCTTTATGGAATTAAGATAGCAAACGTGCTGCAGCACAACCCTTCCGCTGCCGCCCACGACAACTGTAACCGACACAACCACACAAATGGGTACTGGGTGATAGAACATACATTTATACATACATATGTACATTGCAAGTTAAATAAAAGCTTTTATTTACACTCATGTTTGTAAAAGTGCGCGTTTAGAATAGACATCACCCGTGCGGGAGGCCAAAGTTCAAACCCTTACGTTATCATTATTGGCGATAACAGGACAAATCGAAAGTCACGTGTCAATGTGTCTATAGTCCAGGGCCCAGTACACCATCAACAAACCACTATAAATCGCAGCATACAAACACGAACATCTGTAACGACAGTATCCGTGCGCTATCTAATCTAATCGCATCGACGCATGTCTATCTAACTAATGCGACACGTACGAACTGGAAATATTACATTCCACGTGTTATCTGTATCTATATAAATAAAATGATAGCTGCGTTTTTATAGTAACACCCGGCGTGATGCGTGATGGTAGCTGACCGTTTCCTGTGAATATCCGCACTATATGTTAACTAGTTATGATTCTTGTAACCTAGTTTGGTGGTGGTAAGTGCCCATACCAGAAGGGGTGGTACCAACGCGTTGCTAAGAAGAAATAATCAACGTTACAATATTATCTTGAATCAAAGTGTTGAGTGCAGGCTGCTCCAATGTTATTAACTTTAGATACCATTTGACATCATTACTGCAGTGATATAATCCCAAGCAATGATCAATTTTAAAATATTGGTTAGCACCTGTTTTGTAACAATATTTTCTAAGTATTATTTCAAAACTAACCTAGTATTGTTACATTATCATCAAGCGTTTAATAAACTTATAATCGCATATCTTATAAACAAAACTCTTATTGAACCAATGTATCTATTGACAGAATCTGTATAAAAATAGCAATACCTAACTTCTAAAAACTTTACCTTTCGACAGACAGAGACTTATGCCTTATTACTTATCTGAATATGTCGCCTCCAAGTCGTCATGTATGGGTTTTAAACAATGGAAAAGATTAAACAATGATAAACAGTAAAATAAAAACAGTATAAAATAAATTAACTAACCAATAAAATATCATGTTAATTAAAAGCCATCACGCAACGTGCTCTGTGAAAGGGAGACAGTAATCTGAGGAATTTCGCAATCAGTGCTAGCAATTAGTTAACTTAGGGTACTCACCATGGAGACGGGCAAGGGGTGCGCGCCGCCGTTGGGGTAGGGATAGGGCGCCATCAGGTAGCCCATGTTGAACCCTGACGCTGGATGAGGATCGAATTTACCTGGAACATGACAAATTTCACTATATTAACGCGAAAGGTCACTCACCCTCTCATCACAAAATATCGAAAACCGTTTGACGTATAAAGATGAATTTTTTCCAAGGAGGTAGTTTACAGTTAGTAGACGTCCTTTACGTACGGATTTTGTCATATTTCATCCCTAAGGGGTGAAATCGGGGTTGAAAATTTATTAAAAATTCCGGCGATGTAAAGCCGATATTATGAAAATCGGTCTTTGGGACTATGGTTAGAAATATTAAAACATCTGTTTCAAAGTTTTCGTCAATCAACAGCTAATATACTGTAGCCCTGTGTTACAACTTCCTTCAATATTGCTTCACAAGAACACTTGAAAAATCACGACCTAGCAACTTCCAACAAACACTTACAATCGAAGTAACCAACCCGACCAATAAATCAGATAGCCACTTAGCCCGATGCCTCCGGTACAATATTAACGAAACCAGAGCCGGACAAATAAAGGAATAGCAGAGGGCGGGGCGCAGGCGCAGACGAGGAAATTATGCCCGAAGAAGCATTTACTCGTAATTGCGCGACTGCACTCTATTTGTTGATGTGTGCAGTGTTGGTTATAGTTTTTAGGATTAAAATGTTTCTTAAAAGCAAATAGACGACAACCGAGCCGTCTTGAGGTAAGTGGCCACCTTCACCCATGGGCCTAACGCCAATGGTAAACAGCCTCTAGGTAAGTGGTTACCCTCGCCCATGGTCATCCCAAACACCAAAGGTTAAGGTTCTTAGTGCGTGATGTTTCTTTGAATCTGTACCTATTCCTAATTTAAGATTGAGGTAATGTTTGGCCTTTTATATACATAGTCGTATGTATACGAGTGGCCCGCTCTGCAGTCAAAATTCGACCGTAATTCATTCTATCAAAGGAATACTTAATGTTAAGTAAGAGTCAAAGTCAATGTTGACTCTATGAACGATGACCCTATTTGAACGTCGTGTCAAACTTATGACAGTGTGTAGACTAACTTATATTACTTAGTGATTATAATGTTTCATTTATTCATTTAAATAATGTATTTTTACGAATATTTAAAAAAATTGCATTCTGCACTTCTACTCTATACATAAACTATAAGTGTGCCAAATTTCATACTCATCCGTCCGCGCAATTTTCGTAAAAAGGGGTAAGTATAAAGTTTTTGCTTCACATATTAATATTACAAAGGTAGGTACCTAAAAAATATTGTAATAAATATTTTGATAACTATAGCAACATAAAAAATAAACTAAAGAACTGAGAGTTCAAAATGAATAAATCGTCTAAATAGATTAAATAATATCCTAGTGGCGTACGTTCCCACTATCACGAAAGAGTCTTATTCTGATGAAATCTTTATTATGCGCGAGATCGAAGATTTGATTAAGATACGAGTAAATATTCTATATGCGTCATGCCGCTATAAATAGTAAGATCTTGCGTACGTCACCTGTCACAGTGAATTTACATATAATAGCTGTGTATAGATTTATTTGTATTGCATTCAGTGTGCGCGCAGCTTGCTGTCAGTTTTACTGCACCAAAGTGACAGATAAAAAATAAAAGTTTAACCGTGATGACTTGACGAAATATGGAAAGTTAGTGGCAAAACATTTTGAGCGATGCTTTAAACTTAAAATGTATTACTATTAACTAGTTGATATCATTAAAAACAGTAAATTTTGTAGTGGATTAATTGAAAGGCTAATAAAAAGTTCAAAAGTGGAAAGCATCTCTTTTAAGACAAAATATGTATCACAGAAACTGTCAAAGTCTGGAATTGATGTAATATTATTTTTAGAAAACTTCTTATTTTTAAAATAAAATTGACTAAAACTTTGAAATGAAATGACTTCGGTTTATAAATACACGGGTATATGTCATAATTTTTTCGCTCGTCATTCCCGAGTCTCGTCGATACAAACGCGAGTCCAGAATAGGTGCACCCACGCCTTTTCAATTTGTCGGCAATTTGGTCGGAGCGTGGAATTATTCTGATGAGTGCCCGCGACCGTGCTAATGGTGTCTGCACTTTGTTTAAGAGAAAAGATTATTTAATATTCTCGAAACAGGTTGTCATTGCGGTTCTGACATGGGTTTTCTGGTATATTTCCCCCGTGTTTTCTTTTATTGTTCAACGTTATGATAACTTCAAATATTATATTATTGCAATTTAGCGATAACACAGGCTTTTTTTTGTATAAATGTCTATGTATATGGTTCCTGGTATCTTGTTCTCGGTGTACAATGCAAGTTATAAATAAAATAAGTAATAAATATATTTTACCCCTTTGTTTAGTTTATATAAACCGCTCATTTTCACGATATGTTCACTGTAGGAAAGCAAGAATCAACTTAGGAACAGATATCTTCACTATTTTAAGAATTAAAAAGCATAATTTATTAATTATATAGGTATATGGTTGATCTATGACATTTTAATTTAACATTATGTTGTGTTTAAATTAAAATGAATAAATATTTGAATATCAGTAAGTAATGACAAGTGTGGCTACTGTATAATATGAGACATGTTTGTGTAACTACACTTATACAAATAAACGAATTTGAATAAAGTTGCATCTTAGACTACAATACTCGACAATCCTGCATTGGAGAGTAAGTACTAACTTCACACGGACGCAATATCTTGTACATTTGAGTTTGTTATAACGCCTTAACTGTCTTATTAATGCCCGTGTACTCCATTTTAATGGCTGCCTTAAGAGGACAAGGGGAGTCTTAATAAGACTTACAATGACTTACACTACGCTTAAATCTTTGAGAATTATCACCATTTTCCAGATTGCTGACACGACAATGTGACCTTTAATCAATATGCAGATGTTTATTTAGAAGTTGGTGTAAATTACTGACTGTGTTGCTCATTGGCAGTGATTCTGCCTGCAGTGGAAGAGGTTGGATTCGATTTTTTTCGATTATTCTCGATTTTGAATTGTTTCATGTTTCGGTAATTTATTTATGCCATCCACAATAAAAATTTTATCAATTTTTATCAAGTCCCTACGACTAAAATCTTATGAAGTAATATTAAACGTATAGTAATATTCTTATCATAATTATAGTAATATAATATTCTAACGACGTATAGCATAACAGTACCCAGTTCATTGCAAAACTGTGTAAGTTTGAACTAACATTTACATCGCAAAATTCAACCTTTTTTTTTATACGATACTAAGTTAATCCTTGACAACAATCCTACCTGATGTTAAGTGGCGATGATGTAAACCCTCTACTAATTTTATAAAATATATAAATATTTAAAGTAATAAATAACAAAATATATATAATAGACAAGGAAAATATCTGTAAACAAATGTCATTAAACTCTTCAAATCTGGTCCACTTTCCGTCACAACACGTCGCTATAAAGGTTATCTAACAGATAATATTTTTATTTCCGTTTAGTGTAGTAATAGATACCAACTTAGTTATTTACCAACTAAAAACGTAAAAAAAATTACTTATGTAATTACAAAACTACGTAAATTATGGTTTTTATTTATGTTTTTCATTTAAGTTTGAAGTGAATGCAAATTTAAGCTATAATATTAAAAGGTGGTAAAATTTTTTGTACAAAGTATTGTTGAACGCAGCTGCGTTTAGAATTAAAAAAATAGGTTACCCTACTTTTACGCCTATATTAGTATGTTATAATTTAAATATTATCACTCAAAAGGTGTGAAATATAAATACTTAAAACTACAGTAGCTACTGCGGCTAAAATAATACAGCGATTGCGCGCGCGCAAGCGTTGTATGGTACAAAAAAAGTCTAAAATAATAAAAAGTATAAAGCCTTGATCAAATTTTAGCGAGCATCACTGATGCATTCCTGGCCGAAGAGAAAGGAGTATGTCTGGTTTTACTGAATATTTAATCATAGTAATAGTAAAGTTTTTGCGTTCCTTATTATAGCCAACGTAACACTGGACAAAACAACAAATTTCTACAAAAACCTAAAACCAACCCCAAAACAAAATCGTCTCAAACGCATAACCCTCTCATATGATTTAATAAAATCTATACTAGAAATGTTTCTCGGAAGGGCCACGCGGCCGCGGTGGGTCCAGCCCTAAACAAATATTGTCGGATACGGCCCTAACGAGCAACACACACAGCGTGCGAGACACCTCGTACGACGATCGTGGACGCTACCGTGCACAAACACCATTCTTCCTGTATTAGATGCTTCGAAAAACAGTTTTATTCAACACTGGCAAACGTTTTTGAAGCGTTGCACGCACGTGCGTTAACCTGCAACTGCCAGCTCGCGTGGATTTATAAAATTTATATCTTCAACCCGTGAGAATATCAAAAATCCTTTCTTAGCGGGTGAGTAGCGTCCCACCAGCAAGATAGGTTACGGGTTGAAATGTAAGATAGTAGAATAGTATTACGATGTGAAAATTATGTACCCCTTATTGACAATAATGCACGCACGTAGAAGTAATGATATTGTAAAAAAGGATGTAAAAAAAGGATTAGATAATGTCATTAGCACGCGAAAGTGGTACAACCGATGTGTCGAAATTTTTTATGCCATCCGCAGGCATGCGACAAGACTTAACGAGTGCTACCAAATGGTAACAACCGGGACCGATGACTTTGCGTGCCCTCTGAAGCACGGAAACACCTAAGAAATTTCTGCCATTTCTGGTGCTTAACTTTAACAATCACATAAGATCGTCGCAAGCTGCCGGGCTATGAGCGGTAACTATAGTTTTAATATCTTTGCGTAGAAGTGTTACATTTGGCATAGTCACAGTTTACGAGTACTTGAAGAATAAGTGCAGAAAGCTAAATTTTTTAAATATATGAGAAAAATATAATATGTATTTATTAAAGAAAATAAAATATTAATTGTTTATGCTCATAATGTCATAGAGTCCTTTGACAAAATGATCACGTTTTTTTTTTAATTTCCTCCGCAGAGCGGGACTAATTTATTTAACTATTTAAATTCCGTTTGGGTAAGGTGTCAAACATATCGGTTAATGTGTGTCGACTGTCGATGCAAGGACTTACCCATAAAAAGCGCGCTCGCTACCTGGGCGGTCACAACGGGTCGGAAACGGACCGATTGGTATAACATTTTTGCGGTCACTACATATTATTAGGCGTTATATCATGTTTTTATACGCTTGTTTATTTAATAGAAAAATGGTAAACTTTTAATATGAAATGATTCAGCAATAGGGGTTTGGTTTGACTTTTATGTGCACTAAAACTATCAATATCACGACGAATATTTATGCGACAGATAAATGTTTGTTCTCGGGTCATGTGTGTTAGTGATGTGTCATTTGTGTTTTCTCTATCAAAAATCAAAATCACGACAAATATTTATGTGACAGATAAATTTGTTTGTTCTCGGGTCATGTGTGTTAGTGATGTGTCATTTGTGTTTTCTCTATCAAAAATCAAAATCACGACAAATATTTATGTGACAGATAAATTTGTTTGTTCTCGGGTCATGTGTGTTAGTGATGTGTCATTTGTGTTTTCTCTATCAAAAATCAAAATCACGACAAATATTTATGTGACAGATAAATTTGTTTGTTCTCGGGACATGTGTGTTAGTGATGTGTCATTTGTGTTTTCTCTATCAAAAATCAAAATCACGACAATTATTTATGTGACAGATAAATTGGTTTGTTCTCGGGTCATGTGTGTTAGTGATGTGTCATTTGTGTTTTCTATGTCACCCGCGACACAGGGAATCCTAGTGCGGTCTATGAGTGTGTTAACATTTATTTCTTGATATTGAACTAAAAACATATACGTATATTTTAAAAGTACAATAAGTAATTAAAATATAACTGATACGAATCATTAACTAGACTCATGCGTTCAATTAAATATATCAGATTTAAAGTTGGAAGTTGCATCAGATTATAACTCAAAGAACTTTCATTAATTAAAACAAAAAGCTGGTGCTTCTTACAACTGGAATGATTGATGAATGGTCCATACAGAGCTTTTTGGGGTCGAAAGCTGGAGGCGTCGGAAAACTTAATTTACTAAGATGGATGAGATATCCATATTTACAGGGATACTGCAACAAATTTTATATTCTAACCGAGAGACCTTAAATTTGATATTGCTATTGCTTTTAATAGTTTTTTTTGTACATTGTTTAAAGTTGACATTTTCTTTTCTTTTATTTTTTATTTTTTTCATGTTATTATTGACTATTTGTATGACAATCGTAATTCATTTTGTGTTTTTAAATTTGATTGATTGATTGAATTTTAAAACGTCAGCGATGCGTTGTCGGCCGAGCAAAAAGAAAGAAAGATACATGTTCAAAATTAACATTGCTTGCTGATTGAAACGTCTCGAGTACGTTCCCGACTGGGGCATACACCTGACGTTAAACAGTGGAACACGAGTCATTGTCATTAATGAATACTGTTGCCAGTGAATACTGAAGTGTAAAATTTATTTATTTATTTTCAGTGCACGCAAATATCACTTCAAAACACAAAACTAAACTTGTCTTTATGATTGAATGCAACAATCGCATTAATTAATGCGCGTATTTTCATAAAATTTTCACTCATAAATATAAAAAGTGGTACACACTAATAATGTACGCACACAAAGCCGTACAAAAGCGCACTGTTCTTTTATTCTAACCGTCTATTTTCTTTGAGAACATAAGGATATTACACACCGACCGCGTCCTCTTAATTATAATTAAAATTCCTTATGGAAAACTTAAAATGTTTTTATAAAATCCCTCGACGCGGGCCGTCGTCGGTCGGTGTAAAAAGCTCGTTACTGTAACGACTCTAATTGTGAACGCATATCAAATTCCAATTAGAAGTTGGCGATGACAAAACATGCATCGGAACAGGTAGCCTCTAGCGAAGGAGTCGGATTATAGGCTTCGTGGGATTATTAAAGTCAGTAGGGTTGGCGGTTTATAGAATGACAATTTATATAGCTTTAAGTCTGTCAGTATATGGAAAATATGAACATCTATTTATTTGAGATTGGAGGTATTAAGTAACGTTATAAAACTCTTTGGCGACGACCCCGTAGCTAGCCTAGTTGGGGGTGACCCTAGCCTAGTTGCCCGTAGCCTAGTTGGGGATGACCCTGTTTGCGGAGTCAGGGGTCCCGGGTTTGATTCTGAGCTGGGACAAATAATTATGAGACAGATAAATGTTTATTCTCGGGTCTGGGTTCTATTAGTGATGTGTTAATTGTGTTGTCCGTGCCACTTGCGATATATGGAATAAATGTGTTAGCGTTTAAAAAAATAGTGAGTTTAGGATCATTGATTGTTTGTGTGACTACATCTCATATGGCTTTAAACTTTCAAACATTTAAACTGCAAAGCTAATAACTTTCGTATTTTAAGCCGAGATTTCAATCTAATTACATGGATCATGAGTCATGACTGCAGCCAGACTCGTCAGTATCTCATCTCGTTTAAAAATAAGTTTGTCATAGCCAAGCATCCAAAGTTCACAAGAAGTAGGAATTGACAACACGCATTGCGCAGGTAGCGAGCAACGCGAATTATAGCTTCAACGGGAGCGAAAGGGACAGCGATATGAGAGTAATAAATCCTCTCGGGAGAGTGCTGTGTAGGGTTGGCACGTGGATTCATTCTGTTACTATGACATGAATGAATATTAGCTAATAGATTTGTGAATTAACTATAGTCTATCTATAATATTAGTTTCTCGGCTATCATCGTGTTTTGGCTATCGGTGTCAATTCCATGCCACAATAATATGTTTGTATGTACATATTTGATACTTTAGCCATATATCCAGATTCTAATACGAGTTTTAATATTTTTAAACACTTATTGTTTACCCAATAATTAGTGGTGGCGCAACGTTGTGCAACATGCTCTAGGTCTCTCCGATTATGAGGAGACCCGTGCCCTGCAGTGGCCATGAATGGGTTGAGACCAAACAAATTGTTTACTTGTTTACTTTCAAAGGGTATTAAAAATGTTTTTGCACATATGTCGATACCACCAGTACATAAATAAATTACCTCTCTATTTTTACCTACGTCTTGAATGCAAATTCCTCGCCTTCTGAGTAAAGGACTGCGCACAGTACAACGACTCCACAACCGACAGACGAAAACGCGACTAAAACCTTGACAAAGCTAACATTCAATTATGAGCCTTATATCTTTGAAAGTAAGGTTGAATTTCGAACTTATACTTAAAAGACCTGTACGGCCCCTCCCCGCCCTACACCCATAGCCGTTCCGTTTCGAGACCAACGCGTCGACGACTCACCGTAGACGAGTAGTCCACGCGTCGACCGACACAATGACGTAATGTACCTAGAACGGAACGTCGGAGTTGAAACGGAGTGGAGACGGAGTCGAGTTGACGTCGATGAAGCGTTGATCGCGGAACAGAACGTCGGAGTTGAAACGGAGTGGAGTCGGAGTGGAGTTGACGTCGAGTTGGTGTAATGTGCGCAGTCCTTAATAGAATTAATTGTGACTAATTAATGTGAATACTATTGAAATAATGGTAATTAAATATGTTATCGCTGTTGATGAACAGAATCAGCATTCAAAGACCGACTCCAGTTTCTTGGCCTTTAAAGTTAAACTTTTTATCATGATTATAAATTAATCTAAGAGAAGAAAAATAATGTTTCGCTAACATTTACGAGTAAGTAGTATAGTTTTCTGTTTGATACTTTTTTTTGGAACAATAAATAGTAATTTCGAAAAAAAAATTTATATTACATACATATAGCTCAAAACTACTCGTCCAATCTCTCTCAAAAGGGCACCAGCTTTAGAATATAAAAAGAATGATCGAAATCGGTAAACCTGTTAAAAAGTTATGAGGTGAGACAAAAAAAAAACAGTCGAATTGAAAACCTCCTTTTTTTGAAGTCGATTAATTTTTTTCTGCCAACCCTACGCATACAGCGTGAGAGCAGAACATCAAATAATAGCTCTGATAGGCATACACGGGGTAGCGAGTTGATTCAAAGTACTTACGGATTGGCCTCCTTTGTTTCAACCCTGCATCGCGCTGCATTGTATTGCATTGAAGGGTCTTACGAAAAATCCCTTTGGGCTTTCAAGGGTGGTAACGCGGTTTTACTAATTAGCTTTTAATTTAACATCCGCGCGGATAGCTAAGGCTGTGTGCTCTGTTGGCGGTTTTTAAATATAATCTATGCGTCTGTAACTCGTTGTTACCATCAATTTAGGTAGTGTGCGCAGACCGCTAATTCAACCACATTGCAAAATATTTGTCAATTGTCGTAGCTTTTGTATCGATCTTAGTTTACGTAAATTAACATTTTCGAAGAATATGAAACTGAATGAAACGTTACCCTAATTTAATATACTCGTAAATCCGGTACAGAGTCACGAATTACCGAAATACGATTCAGTTATTTAGTGATTAATAATGAATATCACAATTTGGTTTCATGGCTAATTCATTAACAAGCGTTGTAATATCGAATGAAATTTAAACTCCATTGGTCATTACGCTAATTAACATAATTATTAAATACTAGTAAATCCGCCCGCGCTTCGCTTCGGTTATGATTTAGTACCCAATTATTTTTTAAGACGTAAAAGTCGTTATTGTGGCGTAAATGTAACAGTTAGATGTTAAATATTATGTTGTCGCAGATTTTTACATAGATTCCTATAGAAATCATTCATGTTTCTCTTACCGTAGAAGTAGCGTTCGTATTTCGACCTCTTTTTCGGAAATTTGGATACTAGGAAAAATCCTTTTCATTTTCCTTAAATTGTCCAAAAATACGTCAAAGATATACTGACGTGCTACTGACCAAGAATGCGAAGGGATCGCTTATATATACATAGTAATTGTTACTGATGGATGTTTGTACATGAAAGCCGTTTAGGTAAGAAAAACCATTAGGTATTGGAGCTATTGGAGGTACCTACCTAATTAACTAATCACGCAATCTGATGGTAACACAAATTTGAAGATTTTTTGTTTCTCTGTGTTTATATTCCGCTTATCTTATTAGCGGCTTCACCGATTTGAATACAGCTTTCATTAACATATTGTAATGTTGAGGTCACGTATTTCTTTTATTTCCCATCAGTTTACAAATAGAAAAGGTATGTCAATTTAGTGAGAATCGATGTACAGGCAGACATCAATCACTTACAGTTTTACATGTGAGCTCGGTGCTTACTAACTATTCATAATTTTGAAGCCTCACAGCCTCACAGCAAAGGGCATTCGAATCCCTATCTCAGTTCATTCTCGAATCATTTGAACCGGGTCGTGCCAGCACCGATCAGATTAGAGGCAACCGGTTCTCGAAAACGTCCCGGGAATAAAAATACGACGCTAATAACAACAAATAAGGAGGCGTCCGTGCTGGGACGCTAGTGATGTGCTGTCTAATTATATTAACGATAATCTGTTAAACTGTCGATATAAAATAAGTATTGATTGAGTTATGATGACTAAAATACTGTCTTCTACTGGACATTGGGTAGCTGTCATATCATCTATACATACCCAATAAAAATGTAGAGTGGTCTGCACATTGTTATAAAGGCCTAAAGACACAATAGAACACAATGATTGTTAGAATTTTTGTCTGTTGGTCAGTGCGATTGAACGCGCTTATCTCAGAAACAGCTTAAAATTTGGGTTATTTTAAATCAGTTCTTAAAAAAAGAAGTTATGACATTTTAAGGTCTAACAATTTTCGAGGGACAGGTTACCCGAAGCGAAGGCGTGATTCCTAGTCTATAATAAGTTGGCAGGCGTTAAAAAGAACAGAAGTAAAAAGGCGCCTATAATTTTAGGGTATATTATTAACGACCCGAGCAAACGAGTAACGATGTTTACTTTAATTTCAGCAGCTAAACATTAAAACAACAACGACACATGAGCAACAAATGACAGCAATTACGAGAAACACTCGACGGGTTTTTGCAATAAAAACAAAAGTTAGTGTACTTCTTTCAAGAAAATGTTAATTATAGTAATACGAAAAATTACAACGCTTAACCCTTAGCTGCTGAGCTGTCACTAACGCGTCTGCAAAACTGTTGCGTTAACTGCATCGTGATCACGCAGATGGTAACGACGTCACGACTGATCGATGGCTGCTGACGTTAATTATTAGTCACTTAAAGATTGCAGTGGCGATATTTAAGGTTAACTATTTCTGATATTTGAGTCTAATTGTTGTAATAAGTCTTTATTTCTTGACGTAGCTCAATCATGAGCCTTTGATCTGCGGACAGGTGGCTCGTTAATAGGGCATCAGCTCGTTAAAGAACCTTCACATCGATTACTTACCAGGCGATAAACGGCAGCTTCTTAATGCTCGATACAGATCTGCTATTCAATCTTCCTTCAATTGGCTCTCAGATTTTGTCGACAAATTGACCTACATAGTGTACCACAGGATGGAAACTAAATTACTGTGTACTGTATGCTTTTATATCTATTTGTTAATAATCAATCAACCATTTAAAAGAAGCTAAAGAAGCTCCTTACTTTGATACGTTACTGCTTCAGTAAGTGGATAGATTTTACAAAATAAGTTTATAGATTTAAAATTTGGAAAATCTTATGTTATTTCAATATCCATCGAAGCGCAAGTGGTTTTATCGATAACATCGACCCGTCTTTATCGACATCACTAAAGAGATATCGGTTGAAATTTTACAAAAATATTGTAACGATAGTGACAGATGATTATGAGCCGGCGATAAAACACATATAATTCTCACGTAATAGCCGCGGGCGAGATTCACTCGGCCGCTTGTCTTACCAACGACGAACAAACATAAGCTAACAGCGACCGATGCGAGTTTTAGTAACGCTGTCGATAGTTATGGGTGATGCTAGCGACAAATCTTTTTGAGAACCTCGCCGGGAACTTACTTCCGACCATGTTATTGTCATTAGATAGGAATCATTTAGCACGAAAAAAGATCTAAATTATTATTCCATTCTAATTATGTGATTTTGTGTATCAATTTTTAAATTGCTTGCGGTCGGACTATTGTACTCGTAATTTTACAAACAGAAATTTTAATTTCATTTCTCGGATATAAAGAAGCTATACTATACGTACAACAGCAATTCGCTTTCTTGCCGTCGCTACAGAAAGTGCCTTATCCTTTCCCGATGATAATTCCCACAACTACGTGCTTACAGAAATCAATTTTACATTACGGAGAGTGAATTTGTCGTTGAATTATGTATGGTCGTACCGCCGGCGAGGGCCCGGCTCGACTTTAAAACGCTAATCCGTTGCCGACACAGAGCAATGAACCTTGCAAAGGATACCATATTAAAACACTCGGTTTAACCCATTAACTGCCCACCACCATAAAGTAAGGTCCATGGTCATGGCCTAGAGCATTTTCAACGCGGATTAAATAAATAATAAACAACACTAAGATCCCCTGCATAATGGGAGCCATGGACAACACACAAAGACAAGGACGCACTCAGCCCGAAAACAGAAATTTAAACTCATCATTCAAATTTCTGACTCGCTGGGAATCGAACCTTGGACCCTTGAACGGCAGTCCGGCATGGTGACCATTACGCCTTACGAGTTGTGAAATAGGATTGGTGATAGACTTAAAGGTGATAAATTTACCCCAGCGTCGATAGCTTTTATGCCTTTCGAAGATTTCCGACATGGCTTAACGACTGTAGTCTCATGATAAGGACAAAATGGTTACATATTGACAATGCAGTAATACACTTCAAGATCAAATACTACTGGATAGTATTTACTTAGATAAGTAAGTTACATAAGTAACACTTACGCAGCTAAGGTATTTAACTGTTTTAACTGCACAACCAAACGTAGCTGGGTGTTATATTCGAAAGTAATTGATCAATTACGTCACAGTTGAGTTTGTTACATTGTGTAAAGGCCCCTTTGCACCAGGACAAGCCAACGATCCCGGTTAATGTGGTAGAACTTAAAAATTGCGAGCAACGTACATCATAATCATGTCATTTAGGTGTATGATGTTGAATTTGACATGACAATTTTTTTTATGCTGACAAAAGAGTAGAAAACCCACTCGCGGAGCGGTCAGTGTCGCCCTTGTACGTTGGTTACAAAGGCATCGGCAATGGTAGTGACCCTGCCTGCGAAGCAAGGGGTCCCGGGTTCGATGAATGTTTGTTCTCGGGTCGTGGGTGTTAGTATGTGTGTTTATTATTTATTTATTTATCAATTGCTCAATCTCAGCCGAAACACAAGTCTTTTGGCGGAACCTGAATACTAACTGACAATGTTATGGTCCCAGTCCCTGGACCCAGGACCCTAAGCTAAGCAAATATTACCCAGTTTTTCCCTGAGTGAAGCTAATAAATCAACTATTTATTAACTTACACCATGGAGATGAAACTCAAATTTACATGTCGCATGACTAAATTTTTAAATTAATAACTCATAGCTTCAAACATCGCTATCCAGAAAAACTGTTTTCGATATGACCACGTCTCGACACGAAGAGGCACGAAAAATCGCAAAAAGTCATAAACGGACGACATTTCAAGTTTCGCACACAAGTGCATTACGTCAGCAGTCGAATTTTATCGCAAGACAAATGAGTGTCTCCCCGAGGGCTGAGGTGCAGCGATTACAATGATCGAGTGGTCAGGAAAACCTGAGTTGGCCGAATCTGCGGTGTCACCACTTATCTCTTAGAATTCATTACGCAATTAATTGCATCGAGCTTTATCATGGACCGTGACACAAAAATCCAATTCGGACTTCTGCAGGGTATAAGCGGGTTATGTGGGGTTAAGGGGTGATGCACATTCAACACACACAGTAGACGGTGAAGCGTTCATTGACCGGCGACTTGCGTCAATCTTAGCAGGCGCGATCGGTAGTTGGATGGGTGACCGCTAGTGGCAAACATTTCTTGGGCGCTTCCGTGCTTCAGAGGGCACGTAAAGCCTTCGGTATTGGTTGTTACCATCGCGAACACACTCATACCACTAGGATTCAGTATGTGGCATGGACAACACATAACACGTTACACAAGAACAAACATTTATCTGACACAAAACTGTCTGCCCGAGCCGGGACTCGAACCCGGGACTCCTGACCTGCGAAAGGCAGGGATACCAAATAAGCTTGAGCGGAAGACGTTTCAACTTAAATTTTAAATTTGAAAAGTGAAAAAGTGAAAATGCCACCAGGCACCATTGTCTGCTATCTCTTAATTAACGTTATTAAGAAAAATTACTTACCAAAAACAGGACTAAGATCCGATTTGACCGAAAGCTTGCCAGAGTAAGGTTCACCAGACTTTTCCTGCGAACAATAAAATAAATTATTAATAATCAATTCATAATTCGCGATGACAACTTATTACAAAATCCTAATTAGTTGTACACCTCTCCGATCTTTTATTCTGTCTTCTGTCCAAAGGTTGTCTGGAAGAAATCGCTGTCTAGGAATAAGACCGCCTTTTGCAGTGTGCTTATGTTAGCAGAGGTAAACGATTTCTTGTGTGTGCAGTGAAGAATATTCTATATTTACTATGCAGTTAAACCAACGCCTGTAGTCGATTTTCTCAATGCTTAGGATTCGGGTTAAGGACACTGCCGCAATGTTTGGAAGGATTTTTCTGGGCATATGTTCTAAAGGAATTAAGTAGATTCTCATACGGATTAACGAGTATTTAGTGGGTTTTAATTCATTTGCGACCTTCAGTGTAGACCATAAGTCACATTTCATTTGTGATTGAGGACGCAAGGACCATATTCCAATTGTAGGGACTAAAGTGGTTTCACCAGACCTTTAGCTAATTATTTTAGTATATGAGCCACGTTCATCATCACCCATGGACATCATCACCAAAGACATCACCGACGAAACGAGAAAATGGATTTTAAATAATTCTTCTAAAACTTTTACCCATACGAGGTTTAGCGAGATTTTTCTTAGGACAAACATAGAAGATAGCGCTTGTTATTTTCGCACGCGATACTGATAACCTACTTATGTTACAAAGAGAAAACTATGACAGTTTCCAGACAACTTATGCATCAATATTGAAAAAGGATAAGATAAAATAATTTTAAAAGAATAAGATTTCATGGTTTAAATGTAGATATGTTGGAAGGTCACCGTCGCGACAATACTATTTCTACACAAGCAAATCCAATGTCTATCGTAGTATTTTTGCAAAAGGAAGCATTCATTCGTAAAAGAATATGCATAATATAAGATATCTACGTATAGTATGCCTATGTATATTTTTTCTTATGCATAATTATTTTTTTATATTCTCGATCTAAAATCTAGAAACTAACCAAGACCTAACTGATTTTGGCGTTTAATTGAGTAATAACTATTAGTTAAATTTCAGTAATTTAGATACAGTAACGCCAAAATCACGCGTGGTCGACCAACACAGAAGTACGAAAGAAATAAATTACTTAAGTAGTCATAAAAAGTGACTACTATGTAAGCAGCGGCCGACACGCGCGTTGTGCCGGCGCACAGTGGGACGAAAATCAGCTTTCATAGACATAGGAATGTTAATTCATAAATATCGCTGTTTTTGTTGGATATGGCTTTTGTTTACAGTAACTAAGCCTACATATGTAAAAAAAAGTAATTGGGCATTTATGCGAATGATTTATATTGTTTTCGAGAAAAAATTGTATGGAGCTTTCTTGAAAAATCCGATTTTCTACGGACCTGCAAGTCAAACCGTAATATCCTTCTAGGGAGTGTTACTACTAATTATTTGTAATTTTTTGACATATCACATACAACGGTTACTTCTGCAGAATTTTTTTTAAAAATCGATATGTGTGATCCTTTTTTTATTTAATTTTATTGCATTGAGTTTTTTAAACACTAAGTACTAATTACATTTTATTACCTTTCTGGTGTGAATAAGTGATATTAACTAAGTAAACAATTATATTTTCTAATAGAACATACCAAAAAAAATTGTTATTGTTATTTTATTCTGAAAAGTGATTAGGTAATTAGGTAGGTTATTCTGAAAAGTGATTGGCTAATTAGGAATGAATTCTAGTAATAATAAAGAAGTAAAGATATGAGCACTAATTAACTATTATTAAAGAGAGTAATTAAGAAATCGTCAATTTGCTAATCATTTAAAATCAGTCCTATAACAACTATAAATGAACAATATTTTTAACACATAATTCAGTTTATTTCAAACTTTTGTGCTGTTAACATTAAATCGTAATCCCGAACTGTGAAATATTTAAAATGGAAAGTCTGCGTACCAATTTAGACTTGTTTGTTGTGCTGAGAAGGGAAGGTACTTCATTCGATTATGAAGTATTGTTTAGTGCAGTTGTAAATCGACTTGGTGATAGCATTTCGGACGAAGATCGGGTGACACTTAAGGAATTTTGTCGAAGATTCACACGTGCTGCATCACAAAGATGGCAGAAATCTCACCGCATTCTGGATACATTCAGAAAGCAGTACGAAAATTGGCTTCAGTCTAATGTCGATTGGCCAAGTTGCGTGCCAATCAGTATGGTCATGCCACAATCCAGTGAAGAAGAACAGCCAGGACCTAGTGCACTTTCAATCTGTCCAGGACCATCGACATCATCTATTGGGACAATGACAAAAACATCAAGGAAAGCATTTGAAGATCTTGGAAGCAAACAAAAGAAGAGAAGGTCTGATGATCACAAAAATGAAAATCCAAATGAATTGGCATATTCCGCTGCAGTTCTTTTAAAGGAAGAAGGTCGTGAAGATATCGCATCTGTTATCGAATATATGTTGAAGAATCCAGAAGCAGCAACAAAATTTAACGAAATGATTAACAAACCAGTTAAAAAAGTTATCTTTACTCCAGAAAAAGCACTAGGATTGCTTCTTTCGCTGAAATTGTCAAAGTGGCAATATATGACGCTGAGAGAGACTACCATCCGAGAGGGTGCAACTGACATTTATCCGTCATATTATAAAGTACAGCAAGTAAAAAAACAGTGTTACCCTAGTAAGCAATCAGTGACTGTAACGGATTCATCAGCAAGAATTACGCTTCAAGCATTGCTTGACATCACAGTGAAGAGGATCCTGGAAAGTCTTCCTGAAAGTGTGCAAAATAAGGACTTAAAGTTAATATCCAAGTGGGGCTTTGATGGTGCTTCGAACCAAAGTCGTTATAAACAGAAAATGGATGGACAACAAGAAGATTCAAGCATATTTATGACGTCCTTGGTGCCATTAAGCCTGACTGATGGAGACGAAATTTTGTGGTTGAATCCCAAGCCATGCTCAGCGTTATATTGTCGTCCAGTGCAGTTCACATTTATTAAGGAAAGTGAAGAAGTGGTCATCAGTCACAAAAAGCAAATGGACGACGAAATTAAGTTGCTTATCCCCACTGATTGCAACAGAAACAAGGTGAGCCATCAACTTAAGATGACAATGATTGATGCTAAAATTTGTACGTATCTTTCGGAAGCCAGATCGAATGCATCGTGTTATCTCTGCTTAGCTAAGCCTACAGAGATGAACCGCTTGGATATTGCAACGTCAAAAACAGTGAACAGTGATGTATACGAATTTGGACTATCATCGTTACACGCTCGTATAAATACGATGGAATGCCTTTTACATATTGCATACAGACTGGACTTCAAAAAGTGGGCTGCACGAGGACAAGAGCACAAGGATTTGCTAGAGAATCGAAAAAGAATAATTCAAAATAAATTCAAAGATGAACTCAATCTATTGATTGATATTGTGAAACAAGGCTCAGGGACAACAAATGACGGGAATACAGCAAGAAGGTTCTTCGAGTTCCCAGATATAACTGCAGCCATCACTGGGTTGGATGAAGAGCTAGTCAGAAGATTTGCTGTTATTCTTCAAGCAATAACATCTGGAGAGGTAATTGAGCTAATGAAATTTAAAGAATATGCACGTAAAACTGCAGAAAGATACGTGGAGTTATATGATTGGTACCATATGTCATCGACCGTTCATAAGCTGCTGATACATGGTGCAGACATAATCGCCAATAATAACATTGTTCCGATAGGTAAGCTTTCAGAAGAAGCCTCAGAGGCCCGCAACAAAGACTTTAGGAGATTTCGGGAACATAATTCGCGAAAAATGTCCAGGCAAGCTTCAAATGCCGATATATTAAATATGCTGATTCTTTCGTCTGATCCATTAATCTCTTCTCAAAGACCGAAATTGGAAACTAAGAAAGGTAAGGATTTCTTCGCTGAAACTTTAGAATTGATCAAGTTTCCAGAATCTCCATTTGAAGTTGTAGATATGTCCAATTTGGAACCTGATTCTGAATTGGGATCAGATGAAAGCGATTTTGATTAATTAGTAGATAAGTGCTTGTTGTATTTTTATTTTATTTTTTATACATTTTTTTATCATTTAAGGAAATTTTTTATTGCCCTGTACAAATTTTTCTGATCACAAAACATGGGGTCTGTTGACTTGCATCAGCTCCCCTCCCACAAACTTTAGTTAGTAATGTTATTTTTTTCTTTTGTAACTCTAGTCTTTAAGAGGCCTTGTTTGTAGAGATAAATAGACATTTTTATTTATTTATTTCTTGTATTGTTTTGTATAGTATTATCATACATAAGTAGTGTGTAGTAGGAGAGTTTAATTTTTTATTAATAGTTCTTTATTTTTATTTGAATATTATATAGGAAAATGTTATATAGTATACATTTTTTCATTTTTTTAATCAAGTGTTTTTGATATTTTTTGTCATAGTATTTGATATTTAAGCTCATTTAAATAATTTAATAAGCTAGCAACAATAAATATATGATATTTATAAATGAACAAAAGTATAATTATTTACTGCCCTCACTTCTCATAACTTATTAACTCTACAACGTGTCTGGGTTGCATGCTCTTACAAAATGATAATACACAATTTTTATCACTCATTTAGAGAATATTTAGAGTGGATGCCGAAAAATTAAGCTTTAAACTAAATAAAAAATGTACATTATACTTAACGATTTTTAAAAAAAATTCTGCAGCTGTAACCGTTGTATGTGATATGTCAAAAAATTACAAATAATTAGTAGTAACACTCCCTAGAAGGATATTACGGTTTGACTTGCAGGTCCGTAGAAAATCGGATTTTTCAAGAAAGCTCTATACAATTTTTTCTCGAAAACAATATAAATCATTCGCATAAATGCCCAATTACTTTTTTTTACATATGTAGGCTTAGTTACTGTAAACAAAAGCCATATCCAACAGAAACAGCGATATTTAAGAATTAACATTCCTATGTCTATGAAAGCTGATTTTCGTCCCACTGTGCGGCGGCGGAGCGCCCGCGCCCCCGCCCCGCCCGCCGCATGTCACTCCTCGTTCATTATACCCTGGTAATTGGCCGTGTGCAGTGCCAATCGTGAAATCGAAATTTTAAAACGGTACCTCGGCCTTCAATGTTATCATTCTTAAATTTAAGGGTATAACCAGAAATCGTCTGTTTTGAGATGCGGTTATGTTTAAGAGACAGATCGTTTCATAAGTGAGTATGACAATGACTGGTGTCTGAAACGAAATCTCAGAACATAATTTTACGCTATTCCAAATCAATATTTGATATTACGCCTTCGCAATGATTAGGAGAGACCCGTGCTCAGTAGTGGGCAGTTTAAGCCAAGTCATTTGAATTAAATTATTTCGAAATAAGTGCTGATTATAAAATCTGAAAATTACAATAATTATTTAACATTGGCATTTTCCAACGACTTATGTTCAGAATTCGAAAAATAAAATTGAACTATATATAAACTATCCATAAATAAATAACAAAGAAGGCATAATCACATGAAAGGCATAATCTCGAACATTTCATGATCCTCAACGTAATATCTCTCTAAGTATATAACGTAATCTTTAAAAACTATTGAAAGCCCACTACTAAGCAAAAAAATCACTAAATCACCTTTTTCCCCGTCCAAGGCACTCAATCCCTTATCATAGCATCCCTTTACTTGATTATCGAGTGGGCGTGCTCTATCTTAGAAATAGATCGGTCTACTCGAGCCCTATCTAAGCGTCTCTTTAGATGTCGATCGCAGATAATGTCTGGTCTGACTAGCTGAGTTTGGTTTTATTATGTTAAATCTATTCAGGATTTAATCCAGAACATCCATTGCTTCATAATGGGCAGATCTTAGTACCTTTACGTTTAAAGGATTCTTCAACTTCCAAGAAGTTTTTTTAGTTTCGATTCATTATAGCTAGCTATAGTTATAGCTATAGCTACCTAATAATTCTCCAGTGTGTGTAGCAGTTATAGCCAAGTGGTTTGAACTTTGGGACTCGACTCGAACAGGGGTTAAAATCTTGCGTGTAACACTAATTTGCGCCCAGTACGACAGTAATGGTTTGCGACGTGCATAGGTAACTAAAGTATTAGTGATTGTCAACACTACTGTTGAAAGGTATACCTCCATTGCAAGAGTTCTTTTAGGAATAGGCTTCAAGCATGTTCCATGAGCGGCAAAGACCACTTACGTTGTTGACGGTTTAGCATTACTTGACCTACCTGGTGAGGTCAGCTAAACCGTCAACATAACGGCTAAACGTGTCATCATGATTTTATATTTAAGTTAATGCCGCGCGCCATTAACATCATTTTCTGTAATAAATGTCCCTATCACTTAACCCAATACGACCGGTATCAATGGCGAGGGGCCGACGCAATAATGGACGTAACAAATCGAGATATTTCCGCTTTCGTTGGCCGGGCACCGAATTTCCTGCTACACACTCTTAATACAACCAATGGACCGTTGGATATCAAAACACCTTAGCTATAGAGGGGGTGTATTCTCTAAACGAGAATGATCTATCGAAAAGATTTACGAAGATTATGACAAAGCATAAGTAAGCTGTTAGCTTCTGCGTTGATGTAAATATGTATTTGTCAGTGACATTTACATTCTTTGCAATATGAGGACATATAAAACTTATACAACACGATGATAAACCAAGTTTGCCGAGATGGACTGTAACTGGATGAAGAACGCAGAAGATTGCAGAATCCGAACCCGATTCTTTTATGGCGGAGATTGACGTCAAGCTATAAGGTTGTTATTGCTTATATGTATAAATCTTAATTAATTGTTTTGTTTAATTAAATAACAAACAGTTGAATCGAATAAAATCGGGTCAATAACGATTCAAAATAATATTTTTTGCCTGCTTGTACAACAATTTTTAAATTCGGCACAAGAATTTCTCATGTATTGCGTCCACTTTTTAAGATCAATCATGAGAATCGCTGTGATAAGCGGAGATTTCAGCGATTGTAGGTTATTCAACTAGGGGCACAAGTAGTGGCGATGATCTAGACAAAATCTGCCAATATGAACATTTCAAATGCCCTATATATCACCAGCTGACCCCATTAGAAAATAAAAGATTGGTGGAAAATGTGTTTAGTGCCTTTAATTAGATTTTTGTTAGGATTATAAAGATTTAAAGATTCGATAAGTGTTCAACATAATTATGATCAGATGATGTAAATTAGTATAATTAAGCCTTTAGCCTTTGTATTTATTGTATTACTTATCTAAACGAGAAATTTATAAAACATTTTGTTATCCAGCATTTAATCGTCATTATAAATTAAATATAACAATCTTAAACTAAATCTTTACTAAAAACTGTAAACCTATATACATGTATGTATATTATATGATTAACGTAGCATACCTAGAATAACAAGAACCATTCTACATTTTATCGAATGCGTCCAGAATAAGGCAAGTGCAGCTCCTTTAACAGAAGGGTCGTAATTGGATGAGTCGGAATCAGTTTACCCCACGGACGTGTTTACCCCAAATCAAGGGTAACGAGTAACTCCAATTTGTTATTTTTTTACCTGGCACAATTAAATAAAGCCCTGGGTAATGTTCCGCACGCTCAAATTTACTACTATTGACGGTTTGACTGGCTCTTATAAGGGATGCTTCGATTAGAATAAGACAACCATGCTACTAAACATTTGTTGAACTATTTAACCAACTAACGTTCTAACACCGTCTTAACTAAACTACTCAACCTAGTCCCGATCTGAGTCTCGATATGTGTCGGTTATATGTACAAGTTATCATGGGCGGCAGCGGAAGGGTGGGTGTTGCATGCTCGTATGCTATCTTAATTCCATAAAAAAGTAAATACAAACATCGTTAAGATATGTATTATTTATTTATTTATTCTTTCTTGTAAGAACTGAAATCAGTTTTTTACAAAGGGCGGACTTAGTGCCTGTGGTATGTATGTATACCAGAAGTATGGTACCGGAAACTAGTCTTTAAACTGGAGCAGTTAGGTTCGGTAGTTGCAATAGGTAGTATAATAGGTATTTCGCTGGTCACGCGCTGCATTTGGCCCACATTCAATCAATCGGTCTAGCATGCACTGCAGTGATAACTCGCATCACAATCAATTACTACGTATGATTTCTATTAATGCATGTCTCAAGTTTAGTCAAGAGCTCCTTGTATTTGCGTAGCAATTATAACATGGAACAGTATATAATAATGTAGGTATGTAAAGATCAGGGATATCTGTAGCTGTAAATAAAAAGATAGTTCATGATGAACATTAAGCAATAATTAATATTTGGAGCTAGAAAACTGAAGTATTACAAACAGGTTACTTATTTATTTTAAATTTGTATAAAAAGGGTCTATATTTTTACTTTGAAGTATTATTATTTTTATATTTGTATTTTTGTAACTATAGGTGTACATGAAAATTTAAATAAATAAAAACTTTAAATTTGGCATGTACATAAGTAAGTAGTTACGATTTGTAACAATTAATTTCAGGTTTTTAAAATCCATTGGGATAGGGAATAAAGAGGATTTATATTTTCGCTTTTAAGTGGACTTATTTTTGTAATTATAATTATCAGAGACTTCAAAATTGGCATGCAAGTAAGTCGTTACAATGACTAACTACCGTCTTCAGAATTTTATTTCCGTAACCAAAATCGTGGCTGCGGGAAGAAGCTTACCTCTGAGCCCTGCCATATAAAATATTATTTGACCTACAATACTTCATTCTCATTTAAAATCGATGACCCCGATTTTTAAACAAGGGTCCTTTCAAAACTAGTGACCCTGACGATATGTCAAAGCTATGATTTAAAGTAAAATTATCTTTTGTACATACCTAGTATAGACGCCAAAATACAGGCTAAAAGCATAATAATTGTAAAAACGTAAATAAATCCGATGTAGTTGAAATCCGGCTCCGGTTGTCGGGCTGGGCTGAAGCGGCCGGATGTTTCGTTTTATTTCAGCCTGCCTTGCCCGAAGGGTTTCCGGCACACGTTGATTAAATTTTTGTCTACTGCAGTTTTTTTCACACATAAATTTTGTAAAATTTATCACTTTTCCTTCTTCTTCATAATAAGAATCTATAAAGGTTTAAGGAATTTGGTCTAAGTCTAGCAATTTGTTAAGCATTATTTCGACTTAGATCAGGCTTATTGAATTGAAATGTAAATAAAATACAATAGTAATTAATATATCTACAATACACATTATTGCAATGCTAAAAATATACCTATACATACTACATTATTGTAATGAAATTATAAATTGTAGACGAATTGAAGACAGTCAATAATACAACCTGTCACACTTTCTTGTGCCCTGCGCAGTGCGCACATAACATCATTACGCGAATAGAAAATTAACCTTCGGGTATAAAATATATTGGTCGATAAAAACATTATAATTTACAAAACGACATTGTTTTAATTCCTTTTTTTTACTTACAATAGAATATTTAATGGCCAAATTACCAAGAAAAATATTATTTTAACAACTAAATAACATAAGGTATTGTTAAAAAATTCATTTGATAAAGTAAAAAATGTTCGCCATACTAAATATATGAGCTCTGACAAATTCAACCCGGCCTTTTTTTCTGTCATACGTCTCGCCCAACGAGTTTTAGATGGCAAGATAAAAGCAATTAAGAGCCTTTTAAGCTCGAGTAATTGATGGTCATCGCGCTGTAACAGTCCCAGGTTCGATGACTGGCTCGTGAAAAAATATATGGCTGAACACACACTAACCTTTATCCACGCCTTATCTTGTATGTGGTTAAAATGTGCGCTTAATGGACGATTTCAAGTTGACGGATATACGACTTCGTAAATTTTAAATGCCAATTTTGTCCGTGAATTTCATATTAAATTGCGAATACTGTCAATAAATATAAAATGCGTGTTGTGACTCGCGTAATTATAATTCTTTAATATAAGTAATATTCTTGAATATAGGTAGTTTTAAATTTCATTGTATTGCTATTTATTTAAGCAGGTACTTACTACAAACTACATCATTTATGTTTACAATTTTCTTTCTCATTTTAAAATTGAACGCCATCAGAGTAATCAGTTAACTCTTTAAATGAATAGTTAACCACTATAAAACCCTGAAAGTTCGAACTAATTAGCGAGTTTTATTTATTGTCTCATAAATTTTAAACAGGTTCGAAAAATTAATTAATAATCTTTACAATGTTGCAAGATCGTAAAAATCAGATCATAAATGTCGACCGCTATAAATAATTTTTATTTCAATAAATATAGGCGTGTCGCCAGAAGCGGTGACGGAATTACTCCTTAACTGCCTTCGACTTATCATTCCTATTTATTTTTTTATCCAGTCCAAGCACGTGTCTGTCTAGATAATAATCAATTAAGGCTTTAAAGGCCCCATTTAATTAACTGTAAGGACTGTAACGAATGATGTTCTGGGAACATGATAACTGTTTGCTGATCGACTTTTTATCACCCATAAATCTAGTTTGTATGCGTACAGAGTAAATTGTTTGAAATAGAATTGCAGGGTTGTTAGTGAAATATATAGAGTATTTTTATTCTACAGTTACGCCCTAGGCTTAACAGAGACAATTAAAACTAAAACAACTGAACATCGGTCTTCGATTCACAGGTTGTCGATGTCAGGTGTAATTGAAAATAATTTACTATGTAACATTTTATAGGAGTAATTAAATGGTACTAAGTATGTAAGACCTGACGATAATGACCAGCACTTACGCGAGGCTGACCATGAAGGGAGCAGGGTATTTACTTGTGGACTGTCTCCCCAATGCGCCCTCCATAAAGGGCTACGACCCCATAGAAGACAATAGGGACCCTGTCTGCGAAACGAGGGATTCCGGGTTCGATTCCCAGCCGGAGCAAACATTTGGAACAAATAAATTTTTGTGTGTAATGTGGTTTTATGTACGGGTGGCATACCCGCCTCACGAGAAATCCTAGGACGAAGATATTAGTTTTACGTTTACAATACAGCAGTATAAAATGGACATATTATTTAAGAAAAAATATTTAAAAATCGTATTAGACAGCCAACCTATAAATTATAAAAAGCGATAAGCTTGAAATGACGCGAGTAATTACGGCCGATTTAAATCAAAAGTACACAGTAGCGGTAATCGATACAGCTAATACATAACGAAATTACACCACCAAAGATATGGACGTAAGTCGATTTAAACTTGTCACTGGTCGCCAAAGCATTCATTACCCGAGGTAATTAAGAGATAAGGCCGATAACGTGTTAATAAAAGGCAAAGTCGGCGCGAAGAAATATTTAAAATATTATGTGCACAAACCGCTCGCTGAAAAATTCTCAGACGCCGTGTGTACATATGTTTATAGCCTATTGTAACATATAACATGACATGTTTGACATAAAAATCAGTGCACTTCACATTTAAATTATCTTTTAGGTAATTTTTTTGTAAAATGGGTTCCGTGAATGTGAACATGTTGTTATACTAGTATTTTTGTAAAAAAACACTGATTAAAATAAATTATTCAATCCGGACCCTTACTGCAAAGCGTTAGGTTGCGGATTCGATTAATAATTCAAAATTACAAATAATAAACACTAACACAATAATTCCTCCCACTATTATTCCTTGTGTCGCGGGTGACATGGTCAATCCAAATAAGACATTACTAACACCCATAACCCCAGAACAAACGTTTTATCTGTCACATAAATGTCTGCCCCAGCCGGAAATCAAACATAGGACCGTTCGCTTTGCAAGCAGACCAACTAGGCTATCGGGTCGTGTTACTTATTAATATTGGTTCCTGGGTTGTGCGAGTTGGTCATTAGTCATCCGCGACACAGAAAATTCCATTGCGGGGTATCAGTAAGCGTTTATTTATTTATTCTAAATGTGACACGCATCTCAGTAAGGCAATCATTGAAAAAGGATCAATAAAATTGATCGTAACAATAACTGCTATAATACCTTTATATGGTGTAGACAGCTGCGACCGAACGTTGTTGTTAGTACATACAAAGTTACCTTTTACTAAAGCGCCATCTGGCAGGAATCTATTACAACTTGATTTTAAAGCAACTTGACTGTTAAAATACTTGTTTTTATGGCCGTAAAAGTAGAGGAGACGAGGTATGTGGTCATCATCGTCTGTGGAGTACGAGCAATACCACGGGAGTCGCCAATGCAACGCCGCTCCTTAAGAAACTTGTTGCACATGAGTTGTTTCACACAATCACTAATAATGTCGCGAACATGTACGAGTACACTTATGCAAAATTATTTTTATATGTAAGCCTTTGCCCGCGGCATCGCCCGCGTGGAATTTGGTCTGTAAAAAGTGTCCTATAATACCTCCAAGAATATGTGTACAAAGTTGCACGATGATCGGTTAAGTAGTTTTCGAGTGTAAGCGTAACAAAGAAACTTAAATTCACATTTATAATAGTAAGGATTGAAAGCAGGGAAAAGAATAGGTCGACTGATGGTAAATTATCCCGAGGTTTTTAACGGGTACCACTAGCTCGGGAAGCGCGGTCAACTAGACTAGAGATGTGCATTGTGTAACTTAAACATTGTGTAACTGTTGCTATTTAGACAAAACTCATTACAATACTCATGTCTTCTTCCCACCATTTGGAGAAAGCTCAGTGTGTATTCGTCCAATCAACACCATCAACCATCTTTGGGTGCGAAATTCTACACACAAACCAACCATCGACGCGCATAGTGCGTTACCAGGAAGGACTGCCATTCGCAGGGTCCTAAGTTCGATTTCCAGAGAGGCGGCAATTGAATGATAGGTTGTCTGTTCTCGGACTGGTTCTGCATTCTTGTCTTTGTGTATTGACCATCGACATAACATGTAATCCTTATGTAACGTTATTTATTCATCTATCCGAAAATACGCAAGTTTACACAGAACAATCTAGACTTTCTCACCGAATTGTCACACGGAACCCTAGCTCGCCATCGAGTCCGTCACCTAATCTCGGCAAATCTCGATATCTTAATCCGCGGTCAACAGTGATCGATGTAACTTCAAATATCTAATATCTTCCACATGTAACCCATCGATAGCTTATCTGTTTACTCGAGTGCCGGCCCATGGTGCGAACGAAACGTGGACTGTCATAGCTACACTTATATGTATCTGCGAACATCAATATACATAATATAAAACTCTCCGTTACTGAGTGACTGACTGACAGTACAGCCGAAACTATTGAACGCAAGAAGCTGAAATTTGGCATGTAACAATTAACATAAGTATGTACATAACATAATTATGTTCCTTGGGAAGTGTAGGGGACCACTAATATAGGATTTTTGGAAATTAACGGGATAAAAATGGGATAAACTGAAACTTTTTATTTCTTCAATGGATTAACTTGAAGGTTTATAATATAGGTTGCTCAAGTGACGCAAGTGAGCACTAAGAAAGGATTTTTGGAAATTGGCGGGGGAAGCCGCGGGGAAAGATAGTTACATACAAAATTATAAAACTGTTTTAAGCTATTGCATAGCTTTTATCGCGGGCCTTGAGCGTGGGGACCGAATCCAGAAATTCCGTAACGAAAAAAACCTAACACCCCCAATCAGCGCCATCTAGTACCTTAATACTAAGGTATGGTACGTATGTTTTCTACAAACTAGATGCCGCTGTTCTGATATAACTATATAACTTCTAATAATTATAATTGCATAAGTTGATAAAAAATGCTATGCAATAGCTTTACCGCGGCAGTCTCCGAGTGCCTTTTAGTTTATTTTTTATTTTCTGGCTCGTTACATTTTGTTCTGCAATAATTATAAAATAGGTTTGTTCGCAACCCATATTTGTTCCATTGATAGGCTCGAGGTTCTCCATACAATGCGAGGGGTACCACCCATCATCCATCAGGCTAAGCAACTGTCCGATGGCAGATTTAACACATCTCTGAGAACGTATGAAACTTATGGAAAATTTATAGTTGTTCAGGTTTCCTCACGATGTTTTTCTTCACCAAAGCAACAAATAATCATTTCTAATAAGTATATCGTATCGAAAATCAGAGGTACGGAATCACGGATGGTTTAGTCGATATTTGATCTAGATACGGGACACCCTTGTGACTAATCGTCAAACAACTGAACACTTACATTAAACCCATAATCCTCTAACCTAAATTTGGTAGCCAAACAATCCGAAATCAAACGACAATTTATGAACCAAATACCCGAGTAAGTTGAACATTTGATATAATTGCGAGTGCTATAAATACGATTCGATATTGTTAGCGCACCTCTTGTTAGATAAGATTATGTCATGTTTCGCACTACATTAACATGTGTTATCGGGAAACACTCGTGTACTCACGGAAGGAGCGTACATGCGAGATTCATTGTTCTGGTAGTAACTACATTGGCTTAATCATCTGTAATACTAAGATCGAGTGTTTTGGACGTAGATTTTACTATGATACCGGTACGGACGATATCTTAGTAGATATTTCGACCCTGTTGCATAGATCGTGCTTATAACTGTTCAGCATTTATTCTGTACATATCGTGGCTACGGTGCCCGTATCATTGTAAAATGTGTACAAATGGCGATTAATTATGTTTAAAATCACATGTCTATTACCAGGTCTGAAGCAATGAGTTCATTTACCCACGTTTTTAGGCTACATGTCTACTATTATAGGACTATAGGTTGATAAGCACCTGTTCAGCTATAAATCTATGTAGGTTTAAGTGCTTATCCTTTTACAACGTATAACTGTTAATTGGCTCTCCATATTATAACACTATAGCACGTTAAAATATTTCGGGGTAACTGTAATTTATTTAACTCAATCTCTGGTATTTATTTTATACGATTAAATTTTATCTGACCATTACTGTGTAGCTCTTCGTGAAGGCACACAATTTTATTTCATTATGGCATAAGTTAAAATTATCAGGTTAAATAAACAATAATGAGGTAAGTAAAAGAAACCAATTTTAAAGTGAATTCGCAAATTAAATAGGTCCGGAACTTGCGTGTTTAAGTTAAAACAAGTGGTGTTTATCTTAATGTTAATTGGTACCAAAATCCGGATTCATCGGCCCCCTGGTACCTAATTACTTGGTGCCTAATAACGAGCCAACAAACGTAATCATCATGGGTAAGGGTGATGTTACGCAGTTGCGATTTAGCTGCGATTTATCGATAGAGGACACATTTTTCTGGAATTATTGTCTGACGTGGAAACTAATCACATTTATAATAATTATGATACTTGGCAAATTTATAAATTGTGCCATCAGTGCGAACTTAGTACTTTTCATCTCGGGAAATGGATTTTTTCCCGCGGCATAGCAGATAAAAGTTAGTGTGGAGGTTTAGTTAAAAGCTTAATAATTAAGGTTTTGACAATATCTGTGAAAATTATAGGAGAAAAAATGTCACCAAAATCGATGAAATGAGGTAAACATGTTTTTTTATAATGTCTGTAATAAATTGACAGTATTGTTTAGGGTGCGTGTACCTATTGGTATTGGTTATGGAAGCTTAGCGAGGGCCTTTTAATAATGTATCATGTTAGTAAAAATTACTGATAAATTATTAAAGAATTATGAACGGGTCAGCAGGAAATTAAGACAGTAGACATTTTGAAAGATATCTTTCTGGCATCGATAAATCGCATCGCAAAACACAGCGCTATGTCGAGCCCTAAGTGATGCAAAAATATCGCATGTTATTTGCTCAAAAAGAACTAAAAGTACAGTCGTGTTCAACATTCACACTTTATTTCGCAAACTGGATTTAAACGCAAGGTGTGCAGGACAATAAAATGAAGATTAAAATATTTTCTTGTATGGATAAGGAGCGCATGAAACGATACACATAATATGCGTGCGTATTTTACAACTCGGAATAATTCGTTTATTCGATTGAATAAATTAAAAAAGAACTTAAAATTAACTTGTGAATATTATTTCTGTTTTATTTTTCACGGAAATTTTAAACGTTAAATAACTTTGCCTTTGCCGAAGCACGATACCTAACTAATAACTTTTAGTAACTAACACACACACACACAGAAATTATCGTGTATTGTCCATAGCACTCCATACATACAGGAAATCTAGTATGTATGAGATATGAGTATGTAGTGTGTATATTATTATTATTGATATGTAACTAATTAAGCAACACGTAGCTATTAGAGTTAGCTGCATTTATTTGTAAAATTAGCTGTCAATATTGTCGGTTCCCATTATTACGTAATAATATCTACATACGAGATGAATTCCCGTAGAAATTCAACTTCAATACTTTATTTATTGGCGTAATGCTCGAAAATATTTGTTGTTTGTTTGCATTCGTGTTTGGTCATTAGCGTTCGCTCTGCCATGTTTAATACATCGTTCAGATATTATTTACTGAACAATTATATTTTCCGTATTGGACGTTTATTTAGTCTAGGATTGTGTCCAATGCTGTCAAACTATAGGCAAATTAAAATAACATGTACAAGTAACATTTCTACTTTTACTTCGTTTTATTTTGGTGACAAATAACCATGTCTAAGTAAAATATATAGAGTAAAAAATCTTATTTTCGACGTCCATTTTTGTCCGCCGGCAACGCATTGGTGATGCGTGTACTACTATTGGTGTTCATGGCCGATGACCACTAACCATCAGGTAAACCGTCTGTCCGTTTAGATCTGGTATTGTTATCATAAAAAGCTCATGTGATTAGGTCAGGAAATATTCGAAACTTTCAGGTTTAATTTTTTTTAAATAAATAAGCAGTTTTTAACCCTAATCTTTTCACTAAGGTCTAATTTTAAAGATAACCCAAAAATCACAGTTATGACTTCCGATCGGCAAGTCCGGGATCGATTTCCTGCGGGGACATTTATGTTACTGATAAACTTCTACTTTGGAATTCACTTTTCAGAGTCAATGCCACCCGCAACACAGGAAATTATAGATTTGTTTAATTGTGTACTCCTATTTGTGTAGATACAATAATAAGATTTATACAGCATTTTAAATGTATTGTACTTCGCAAAACTACCTGCTCGGAATAACCGCAGTGAAAAGCGAATAATTGACTTTTCAATCTGGCAACATTAATATCTGGCCAGTGTTGCCCGTGGTGTAATAAATGGTGATACTAACAAGTCCACTTCTCAGAACGGACGGTCGATTCGTTTTTCTTGTCTTTTTTTGGCAACCCCGGTTTTGGTCACGAACCTCTTTCCAAAGATAAATAGTGGAAGTGACGTCATCGAACAAGCATTCGCGGAGAATACGATTGGACGGTTTAATTGGGCGGGTTTGTTGAAAACTAACTTAAAAAAGTACTTATAGGTTTGTGTTGTTAATTTTCGAAATTTGTTCGATAACTAAAAATTTAACGGCGCCATTGCTAAACATCTATTTTTGACAGACAACCTTTAAACCGAGGTCCTACTCGTAGCAAAAACAAACATAAACGGGTACAAAAAAAATATATACATAAAACTGCATTTTTTGTTTCATCACTTTTTTAATTGTGCGTAAAGCTCAAGAAGAATACATTAAATCATTGACTTATTATTACTTTAATATGTCAATGCATTACATTATAATAAACATAATTATTCAAAATTAAATAAAAATATTTTTCAAAACTTTAATTCAATTCAGACCCAAAATACTTCTACAAAAAGTTGGCATCCCTACCAAACTCAGCCAATCCATCACCAACTTACCAAATAGCCAATGCAAATTAAGTACCAACATTTAATAACACCTCCAAATAAGGCTAATAAAAACGTCACTCATACATACCTAATCCAACTAGTAACCGACCACACACGTACCGAACATTTTATTATAACCCGTATAAAGAACGACAGAATAGGTATTATCACGTAGTTTGTATGTTCACACGCAATTAGAGCCCTCCTGTCTCATTAGCACCAGTGGCGGAGCTCAGACAGGTATACCTGTGCCGTTCACACCTGTGTAAATAGTGGTGCTGTCCCGCTCTGGCGTTGATTGAGGATCGCGATTGCCTATAGCAGTGTACAAATGACTGTCAAACGACGGGACTGTCGAGTTTGTTCGGCTTGTTACTGTTGCAACTGGTACCAACCGTTGTCTCTAATACTATAATCGGCGTGTGTGTGTGTGTGTGTGTGTGTAATGGATGATGCGAGACAGTGATTGGCAGATTTGGTTTCGACGACTTTTGAAGTCAGTTGATTGATTTTTGGTGGGTACGCAAAATACTAAAATAACTTGTAGACCTTGAAATACTTGTTGCGAAATTGAAAAGCTATTATGGGGGTTTACACAAATAGGTTACTAATGTTAGAATATTTAAGATTAATTACTTAATAAAAAATAACTTCATATAAAGTACGAGTTTCATATCTTTTCCATTCAGGGAAAACCAAAACCACTCCTATAAATAAACGTTTGATTTTTTTCAAAAATAGTGACATAGGATTTAGTTAAAAATATATTTCTAATTATAATAACGAAAAATCGTTTCCCACGCTCCCAATTCCAAGTTTTTAACACCTTCGTCAAATGATGACGGATAGGCTATCCGCGTCACAAGATGAGTGATTTGGCACGCAACGCATTCTTCTAAAATAAATCATTTGGCATCTATTCGCAGTTGACAACATTTTTAATCACTAAAAATTTGTCAAAGGCAAAAAGTTTTAATTGGGACCAGTTTCAAACCGCATTTTGTTATAATTATGAAAAAGAAACATATTTCAGAATTCCAATATAATGTCTAAAAATTGCTGTAAACTTCGATAAACGTTATAATTTTTACCGCTGCAAAGTTCTTCAATTTTAATCTCCGACGAAAAAACGGGATTTTACACGTTAGACGTCTGTCTGTGTATGTGTTTCTATCTGCAGCATCGTAGCTCCTAAACGAATAGACCGAATTAGATGCGGTTTGTTTAAATCGTAGCGAACACACAAACAGCCAGCCAGTAATCGTAAACAGCCGGTAAATGACATCCGTACAACCCAAGGAATACTGACCCTTTGCTAACTCTCCGAGAGACATTGCAACCGAAACATGATTCATTGAACTTAAAAATATCTAAAAACGTTTCTATTGCCGGTGGATTTGACTCGATTCACTTTGCGAAAGGTTATCCTTATGTTTGCAAAGAGCAACAGTGACCTTGAGCTCTAATCTCTCCAAGTTATGAGTTCACCCTTGGTAAAGTCACCCTGGGTCAAGCTCATCACTCACCCAATTCCTGGATACGCCACTGTCTCACAGTAACATCCCAAAAAGACGTTCCAATCTACCTACACGGTGGTCAGACTGACTAATACAAACTTTTATAGACAGGCAGGAATTAATGGCCGGGAATCTAACAGTTAGCTTAACAAGATTTTTAATACCAGTCCCACGTGGTACGGTCCAGGCGCCATAAATACAATTCTCGTCGGCGCAGGCGCAGGTAGGTACGCCCGCCAAACGAGATCGCTCCTTTTTTAAAAAATGACACAGCCCTAAACAATTTCCGACTTTGTAATCTTAGAGACAGTGTCTAAATTTGAATGCAGGAGAAACGTGTCAATACCATAATTCACTTTGAGCTTTCTCGCTTCTGAAATAAAGCTCCTTTTACGGATCGTGCGTTCGAACTGTTAAAGATGCGAGTATTGAAATTTGAAGTTTAAATAGGAGCATTAAAGACGGTTTTGGCTCGGGGTCCGCTGTAGTTTTTTCTGGTCATACCAGATTTTGGTGTTCTTTTGGTTATTTTTTGTGACAGCCTGGACGTGAACGCGCTACGGTGGGTGTTTTGCGGGGTCACCGAGGATAATAACTGTAAATTATCGTCTTCGCTTTATTGAAATTTTCCGGACACGGTCGTGGTAACATTTTAGCCCATATCTCGTGAATAAGTTATAGGTGCAGAATAAAACCTGAAGAGAAAGGAATGCAAAATCGAGCTGTGGATTCAAACAAAGTAATAATGATGAACGTCTACAAAAAGCAAAGATGAAAAATAGTCATGTGACCTTAACAAAGGCGTCATCAGATAAAGGTATTTTTAATGAAGATGATTAATGTATTATTTGCAGGCAATCATCTTAGTCTACACGATCTACTTTAAATAACATTTGTTGGTTTAAATTTACAGATTTTTTTACATACCAAATTATGATTATTACATTTGTAAAGAAATCATATCACATGGATCTAGTTATTTCAGTTACGAAACTTGGACAATCTTTGGTTGTGGCATTAATCACATGCAAAAGATTCACAACAAATAGTTATGATTACTGTTCAAACACGGCAAGATGATTTAAATAGAATTAAATTTTATAACATAGCATTAGACATAATTAGACAAGACATTAAAAACGGAAAGTTACTCAGCGGTAAATATCAAGGACGTAAATAATAAACAATCTAATAAATTGGACAGACTCATTAACATTCAGTCCACACTCGACCCTCAAACAACTGTTGATCGTCACTAATACATCCATGTCACCAATATACTAACAGGAACCAAGCTTCTTCGAGGATATATCATTATAGACAAGTTAACAGCTAATTAAGAAAACAATTTGCTAAGATGCTGCCCGCAGCGAGAGTGGACCCAAAGCCATAAATCATGGGAGCAAACTGCCTTAAACTTGCCCTTGTTTCCTGCCTTATTTTCTGAGAAATATAGAAGAAGAAATAAGAATTCGCGTTCTTTGTTTTATAACATCAATCATCATCTCTTTTGATCTCCATAATCTTACATAATAATCAACATCTATCCCTCTTCTGATAAGTCTCCAGGAACACGAGTATCTATGTACTTGCTAGCATTACCCTGCATTCTTGTTTATAAACTTTTCCTAAATTGAGGAAACAAATAACAAAAAGCTACCGATTTGCAATCATCATGTGATACCAAAGAGATAGACCCGATATAAATTTCATTGAAATTAAAATGATATTTTATTAAAACATGGAACATCAACCCCGATGAGGTAACGAAATGTACGAACGGAAAATACTTGTAATGAAACCAGGTAAAAAATATTAACGTACAATCAAAACAGAAAAACAATTAATACAAAAACAGATCCCCAAATACTGTCCAAACAATCCGGAGATCTCTGAAAAAAAGAATTTGGCATCAAACAATATGTATTTCACGACACCGGATGGGTTTACTTCTGTTTACCTTTATCTGCTTCAAAATAAAGAATTATCTTGGTGCAAAGGTTTGCTCAAAAATAATTCACAAAAAATAAGCCGAGACGATTTGGAGATAAGGCGTAAGGACTTCGTGTGGCGAGCTACGAATGAGTTAGAAGTGCCGTGAGAACTATGGGCGTGAATACATTCCTCGGAAAAAAAATATGGCAAATGACAATTCAACGAAATCTGAAATGTTCAACGATATCAAAAGTAAATATCCAATCTGTTTTTTTTTTCAGATCACATTGATGTAAAGGAGAATTTCATTTTGCAAAACAGGAAAATTTTGCTTATATTAAAATTATATATAAATAAGTTTATTATTAATAAACAAACAGTTTTCTTGTTACAAAGTAAAACAATAATGAGCAATTATTGTAATAAGTACAGAAGATTTATCACATACACATTGAACACATACATTACAAAATAAGGTCTTCCATAATAGTCATATTGCATCTCCTTACTAAGAGTTAAAACAAATGAAAAATAATATTTTATGAAGATGATGATGACGACAGATGAAAAATATCTGACGTTCTTATTAGAATTGTTGATAAATACCTACATTAAATAAAAGATTTGAGTTTGAATAAAAACATTGTCTTTTCTACACACACATAAGGCTACGTAAGGCCAAGTGCCCAAATATTATGGCCGGGAGAGATAGCCGGGACATAAGCAGGCGAGCCGATAAACCCAGAGATTGTGGCGGAAAAAAAACGTGTCCTTCTTAATCACTAGCTCACAGTTTGTCAGAAGAAAAAATAGACGGCGGATGGCTTTTGCGAGAATTCGATTCCAGACGCGATGGGAGGTTTCTGACGCATCTGATTATTAAGAGTTTATAGGTAAAGTTGGTACATTCAACATACTTAATTAAAATATAAATAATTCTAACAATTTAATTATTGAAATAATAAATAGAAGTAAGTATAACATGATGAAAAAGTGTTAGAACTTAGGTAGGTACTTAAGACATCCATCTGTAATAAATACAATTTTTATTATAACTATGATACTCAATTATGATTATGCGATTGGAACCTACGATTTCTGTTTTTATAGCAATATTTAGATATGAATCAGGGTCATATGTTTACTCATTTTAATATAAAAATACTCACAAGATCGAATTACTGCAACGAATATTCATACAAAACGAAATTATTATTTCGTATCACACAAAGACAATAATAAACTTCACCATTGAAACATTTAACTGTCACTGTTGGCTTCGAGTTACTCAAAACCAATTGAAATGATTGAAGGTTCCTCCAAAACCTCTCGAAATTTCAACTGAAATATTTCGGATGCGAAACCAAATAATATTGTAACGGGCACTAATTCCGAACAAAACGCCAACAACCTTTATAGCAGGTATCGCGAAAGAAAGGTTCAGTGCACTTAAATCCCAAAGTTTTCGCGAAAAACTCAACAAATGCTGGGAATTGCTCGTTTTTCACCGCGAGAAACTATTTCAGGCAATGAATAGAGACTTTTCCGACAGTGAAAAGAAAAAATCACAAATTTCTCACAAGTGGACGTTTTTAGTTTATTACACTGGCTCTTTTATGTTGGATGCTGTGGAACATTTTTCTGCTGTAACCACTTAGAGCCACTCGAAATTAAAAAAAAGGCTGGAGACGTAAACCACAGACACTTCTGAGGCTTTAAAATGCTTCTATCTTTACCATTCAAAATGAACAAAAAAATTGTGCTCTATTTCACCTGTTTTCGAGGGGATATGCCTTACTTTCCTGACATTTTTGTGGGAATAATCAACGCGCGGACGGATCATTTGATGTCAAGTGGTCACCAACGCTCACTTAAATCCAACTAAATAGTAATTTTCACAAGTATTTCCAAGGACAGCAATTATATGCCACTTCTTGAAGATAAAAACAACCTAAACAGTCTCTTCCGAATCTTTTAGCAGTCCATTCTTAACGGCACAATTGTACCTTTTGTTCCGACCTAAGCGAAGAAAGACTTTAGATTTTAACCAAGCACCTCGGAAACTGAGGCCATTATAAGTTTTCTCGATCCATTCTTCGCCATTTCGAAACAGAAGTCGCTCAAAGCTGGAATAATTAAACCGAAACGCCTTTCATTACGCGAAAGAAACCCACAACATAAAAGGCGAGCTATAGTCCTACCCAAACACTGGCACAATGGAGGGGCGAGGCAAAACAAACAGAAAAACAAAAACTACATGTAGCTATATAAAAAAAGTCTGACGTTCGTTAGGCTGCATGACTGGCAATCGAATAACACAACGACTGGAGGCTGGCCCGAGCGGGACTGACAGACTGATGAACGTTTGGATATGGCATTAGCAATATTTTGGTACACAAAACTACAAAGTTATCCTTTAAAAATCAATAGCTCAGTTAGTAACACCTAACTAAACGCAAGTTTTTTTTAGTGTTAACAACCGACAATCGAGCAGACCAGCCACCTGATGGTAGTGGTCACCGTCGCCCATGGACATCAGCAAAACCAAAGGCGTCACCGATGCGTTTCCGGCAAGAAAAGAAGAAAGATAGATAGATATTTATTGATTAAAATCAATATTTTAACCCTTTTATTACCCATCTGTAATATTAACACCATCTGTAACTGGAACTCCATCTATAACGTAGACGACATTCACAAGTCATTTCTTTACTGTAATGCATGACGACACGCCGACAAGCGCATGAGAACTAGTGATGTATGAACAATAGGCGTGACTGCTTCTTTCGACCATATCGGGAACATCTCTAATACCACCTATAGATAAAGTGACTTAATAGCGTATATACATGATAATAATTATAAGTAAAAAGGACGAAGAAGATATGTCACAAGCGCGCGAAAAGTGGAGCAGTCAAATTCGTTCAATTGGCGTACTTTTCATGTAGCTTTCTGTCCATTATGTTCCGTAATTATCTTTCGCTTCCTTAGTTACAATAAAGTCATCGGAGGGGGTAAAAAAATGCAATTAGCGTTATATGAACATAATGCATCTGTTATAATATGTTTGAGTATATGAAAGTACATTTTTGTTTTTTTTTAACTTTAATTACAATATTTCAGTACTTCGACCAGACTTGACAAAACGACTTTAAATTGCGTTGTAATATTCCCAGAGAACAAGGTGCTGCTGTCGAGCACATGCGCTGCGCCGAGAGCTATTGATGTATAAAATCAAATTGGATTTAATTCCCGACACCAACATTATGACTGGTTCTCTCGACCACATCGGGAACACGTCGGATAACATCTACATGCTGTCCGATCCGGACAGATAGATATTGAACGGTTATCGTCGCTAGATTTTATAAGCATTTTTATATACACAAGTTAAGTTATTCGTTTAATGAATGAAGTTTTATGCATTTAGAAGAAATTCTGTACAATAAATGAATTGACTTGTTCTTTAGAATTATTTGAATTGTAAGTGGCAAATTTATTAAGTGCGTGCTTCAGAGGGCACGCAAAGCCGTCTGTCCTGTCCCGGTTGTTGTTATTAGCTACATTAACCAACCTTAGGTTGGCTGCTAACCTCTCGGCTAACCAATCCGCACTGGAGCAGCATGGTGGTGTATGCTCTAGGCCTTCTCAGTCAGGAGGGATGTACCCAGTAGTTGAAGTCACGGGTTGAAGCCATAGCCAATATAAAAACTAGAAAACGGCTCGTAAACCCTTTAAAAGACAAAGTCAACGAAACCTCCAAACGTACGTGTTATTCAATGATCAGTTTTGTGTGTTTACCACTGAACGCTATTTGAGGTGAGCCGAAGAATGCCTCCCTGCAGGTAGAGCCACCGATCAAACAGTGGCCAGAGTCAACAGGCCTGTTTGCCTTGCTACCGGTGTTGCCCACACGCCTTGCTATGAGAACAAATACACTTTCTTTCAGTTTCGGGTACTGACGGAAATTTATTTGGTAAGTAATTCATTTTTCTGGTTACGATTTTGGTGGTGGTTGGTTTTAGTACCCGCTAACGCTTCGCTTTGGTAAATGTATGCCTTGATTAGATTTTTATCACCTTTAAATTGACACATTTTTTTGTTTGGGAATCAATTAAGTGCGGGGCTATGAGTGTTTAAGAATTTATTCATAATGAATAATAAGTTCATTTATAATTAGGTAGCAGGATAATGTAAGCGTAAATAAATATATTTTACTAAGATAAACTGTACATTATTCAACCCTCTCACTATTAACGCCCTGAGAAGCATTAAACCAACTCCTTACTCACCGTACTAGTAAATAAATTCCACGTCTAAAATAAAAATACCTCAACCGATATCCAAACCCGATACTTAGTTAGGGGCGCGTCACATAAACTATATTCAGAATAGGAGGAAATAATTCTCAGTATAAACTCAGAGGACCAAAAACCAACCTTATCGGTCGGAAATAAGGTTGTAATTTGCGGAACATTACGAACAGAGCGTTATAATTTACAACTAGTCTTTCTAGCATAATCCTTGGATGCTGTCATAATTTACGTCCAATTGGAAGAGTCAGTTTTTTAATGAAACTCATTGCTGTCAACAATTAGGTGATGATTGCTTAAGGGACCACCCAGGCTTGCCCAACCTACGTGTGGACAGATGCTGATGTTTGTCGACAAGTATTTAGGGTCTTGTGGCTTAGGCTGAGATGTATAGACGATACTTAGACTTAGCTCAGACTTTACTCTGACTTAAGACAGCGTTCGTATTTATAGAGCGATCTTTGACTTGGCTGAGTACGAGCTGAGCAAAGTTTAATAAGTTCATGAAATGGACAACTTACCAAAAACTTTGGCTGTTATCCGAACAAAAATAATGGTCCCAAATCAACCTTGATATTAGTCTGTTTCTAAGACATTTAAATTTTTCGTATTAACAAAAAAATAGATGGCAGCAATCAATTATGACATTAGCGGGCTGAGCACAATCTCAGCGTGACATGTCTATAAATACCAAATCGCAGTCTTTGCAAAGTCAAGGTTTTCGTAAGTAAAGTCTGAGCTAAGGCTAAGTATCGTCTATACATCTCAGCCTTAATGACCAGTCTTATAATTGTCTTATTACTATAACAACAAAATCCGTTTTTTGGACACTAGATTAATAGTAAATTAGTAATAAATAACACTACACACAGCTCTAAACTAGGATTCCCTGTATCGCGGATGGACAACACAAATAAAACAGATTGACACCCATGACAGACAGATATTTATCTATCATATATAACATCTATCATCGGCTTCGGCCGGGATCGAACCCGGGACCCCTTGCTGCCGGGCTACAAACTATACTGGATTGTTAAATTATTAAAACGTATATCGTAACAGTATAAAGAACAAACTGCACCATACCAAATCCTCTCTAACAAGCTGTAACGAGTGTTCCCACAACGATTTTCGTATCGACTACAACCCCATCGCCGGGACGGGTAATGAGCGATTAGTGTCACCAGTCGCGGATAATGCGCGCTAATAGCCCGGGTATAGGGGTCACTTTTTCAACGGGGATGTTTTTGTACGCCGGCGTACAGCGACGGCTTACTCGAAACGTTTATGAGTGAATTTTAAGTGTGTTTTAGGGTTGGCAAAAGTAGAAAAGTGTGCGCGTGGAGTACACACTTTTTTCGTATTAATTTAATGCGCAAAGTTTCAAATCACAGCGATTCTAAAGAAGTGTCACTGCAGATATTCGTATTCATGTGGCTATTTTTTTAATGGGCGATTAAAAAACAGAAGAGCTATTTTTTGGCTTCAACCCAGCCATTTGTTGGTAGGTGGTAAATGTCGCCCATAGACATAACTTTGGATTAGGTCAATATTACAGCCAAAAAATTGATTTTGAAAAACTAATAATATGATTATGTGGTTTATATAAGATTAAAAAGAATTTTAATGCATGTCATTTAGATTAGAAAATTAAGCAATTATAATAATTTAATTAAGTATTAATTAAAATTACAATGCTTATTAACAAAAACTATATTTACTTTACAATTCTGAGAAATTTATTAACCGTTATTTATGTAGGTAGGAGTTTTTCTTTTACTGAATCATAAAATAAAAGTCTTTATACCCTAAATTTCCATTATGGCATGACTCGGGGTTAATTAAACTACAAGTTTAATCTAGTAATGAGACAACCCTACCAAGTTCAGTGTAACTAATAGTTAAAGGTGTTTCTGAGAATCTATTCAGCTGGCGACCGAAGAAAATTAACTTAAAGCGTTTCTTATAGGCGACTCTGTAGGCCAGTTGGTATTAAACAGGGGTCCTGGTTCAATTCTCGACTCGGAGACTCTCTGGTGCGCAGAAACAAGTTATAATTAATTTATGATACGCATTTTTTAAATTAAAGACACATCTTTGATTTAAAAAAATCGATTCAATGCCCACCCTGTTCGGGCGTCTCACGTTAAACCAAACTGTTTTTATGAAGTTGTTATAAAACGGTTTGTATTAGAAACAATATTACTTTTTAGTTATACATACTCACTCAATTACGTGATAATGGTAATAACACGATACGAACCTGAAACAATTAAAAACACTTTATTAACCACTTTTAAATATAAAAAACATGAAAAGAACTTCATTTGTACTCAAATCGGTGCTAGGATGGTTAGTCCAGCTAGCAGAGTCACTACATGCGCAGTCATTATTCGTATACATGCCACACTGGCCCTCATACATCACAGAAGCCAGTTTCTAAGCAAATCATAAGAACTACCAGCTCCGTATTTGCATACAATGTGCAAAATTAATGGCCGCTTTAAATGTTCTGAGAAGATTACGTCACTTGAATTGAAATTGTTGTTGATTTTCAAGTTCAAAGGAAATGAAAAGTTTGTAGATATGTAAATAGTTTTTACTTCAAGTTTATAATTTCAAAGGAGTCTTTGTTTTTTATATGTTTTATATAATTATGTGGCCTCGCACAATTGTTTTTGTGTGGGTGCATTAATTATAGAAGTTGAATGCATAAAATGTGTATGATTGGATTTCAACAAATAAGACTAGCACTAAACTGTACATTAGTTCCAAACAAAACACTGGCCATAATAATAAAATGAAACTCGGTTGAAACAATTAAAAATCGAACCCGCGTTCCATTTTCGAATTCTCTCAGATGATTGGCCGAACAGTGATTCTCGGGGTTGTAATGGGTAATATTATATGGAATGAGCTTTTTACAACTAACCGATTGGAGGTTGAAGGGCAGAACCAGTTCCGATCAGGGTTGCCAGATGTTCGAAATTAAATGCATGTTTAGATATATTTTTTAAACATGTTTAGATATATTTTTTAAACATATTTTTAACAATTTCAAATTAAGAAATAAGGTTTCTACCAATTAGCCCAATATACCCTCAAATTATTTGACGATAAAACAATTTGTATTAAATAAAATTTTATTCTTTTCATACAAGAGACATAAGAAAAAGTATTGTCAAACAATTTCTTCCTGTTTTTTCCAGTTGTTAAGTTTTTTGGCAACCCTAAATCCAATGGCTTTGCCCGTTTCATTTTATTGCACTTAGTTCGTTTTTATATCGTGTATTATTATATTACCACACGTCCTAATACATTTTTATTTTATTTCGCGAGAATTAACCTTTTCTCGTAAATGAAAAATACTGGCTGCAAAGTCGAGTTGCGCGGAACAAAACCGTAATGTTAATATTTTTCTTTTTAAAACACGTTCACGTGCGTAGTTATAGAAACAATACGTCATAAAGGAATTCCTACTTCGAAGCGATCGTAATGTGTTTCCGAATACCCGCAGACCCCGCAGTACACCTAATGGACTCACGGGGTCGGGTTGTAGAAAAAAATAACTATTATTTAAAAGCTATGGAAGTCTGCCGTAAAATTAAAAAGACAAATTATTGGACGTCTTCGTGGAAGTCAGCCTTTGTTATCTCACAAGTGTTTTTCGAGAGTTCTGTTTGTCTGCCACCTCTTTCTTGCGTCCCGTTGTGCGTATTTCCGTCTCTTTTTATCTTGTTAGTGACCAGGGCGTTCTAACAGGGCGTAACTGACGCTTCTGTTGTTACGTAATTCTGACACTTTGAGCTTTCATAACAAGGTCCCTTGTTGGATATACGATTTGGGGTACGGGTTATCCAGTTGCATCCTTAAAGGGCGTAACAGTTACCTTTGGCATGGCGTGATATCGATTTATGGCGTAAGAAATAAGCGTTCATTTCGCTTAATTGGCGCCAGTACGTTTTGACACGCTTCGAATTTTTTTCCTCATCTTTAACGGATCGGCGCTCGATCGAATATAGTTTGAATTATGAATGGGTAAGGTCGTTAATCGTTTGGGGCGGTCGTTTCGGATTTGAAGAGCATTAACATAATGACCATCAGTGGTGTTTGACGGAGCAGGTGTGGTGTATATCGGTTTATTCTCGGTTTTTACGATAAAATCTCGTTAAGTTACAACAACGGATCGACCGGAGTGACTTTATGAGATTACGCGGAGTTTTGGATGGTAAAAAAATGATAATTACGATGAAAAAGTATTTTGGGACACATTCTAATCGAAGTGTTATTTTACGGTGAACATTTTGATGGGTTTTAATAGTCAAATATGTATAAATAATGAATTCGTTTCGTCTTGACTAATGTTCATGTTGATGTTGGATATTTAATGTTGTGTACAATATTGGTATGAAAAGTTGGTCGAATGTTTTTTGTGTCTTCGCAATTCACCATCGGTTTCACAGCTTTCTTGTTGGTCAGCAAGAAGCTGGTTGACGGCGATGTAGATGGACGGCAGTGACTTAACATCACGTGCACAACCTAAACGTTCCTCATACATCAATTAATTTGTAGAAATCGCATGAAAATCGGTGCAGCAAACTTAGTAAAGGGCGATCAGAGCTAGCAAACAATTGACGTCGACAGCTGACTCGTGTCAATTTTTATAAGATCATTGTATGTTTGTGTGTCTGAGACCATTTTTAGCTGTACGGTGATGGACGCAAGTGCCACGTATTACCACAAACAAACACCATTCGTTTACACCATCGATCATCTATATCCGTGAGGTTACAACGCGCAGCGTTCTCTCAACGCCCGACTATGGTTTACAAATCTTAAATATACAATGAATTTAGTTACATATTTTCAACATTAGGGTGCGTACAGACTGTTAATGTAAAGTTAACAGAGGATTGAGTAAAAAAAAAATCAAAATTTGTGCAATTCACACGTGGTAGAAGTGAAACTTCATAACAACGAAAACTGTCAGTCTAAATATTGATGTTTTGCTTTGCTTACGTCAGCCGCCATTTTGCCGATGCTTCTTTCGCGTCATTTCCGTTTCAACGAATTACAAATCACAACGATACTAAAGAAGTAGGTATTCACTTCAAAATACAATGTTGTGTGTCTTTCATTTTAATATGTCATCCTGTTACAACATAACTTATTAATTTTTTTAATTTATTATTAGTTTTATCTGCTTTGCTCGCGGTAAATTATTCTGGACAAAGGTTTATGTCCTTTTCTGTGGTCTTGACAATATGTTTAAATAATTTCAGCCCGATTGGATTACCTAGTGATTCAGTGTTGAAGGTGTAACAAACAACCTCCAACCAAAGAAAAAATCTTTCCATAACGGTAAAAACAATAAACAGACTTCAAAAATTGTTCATTTTACATCGACAAATAATAAAATGAGAGCATCATCAACGTAGTTGAAGTCAATGAAATGAGCACTAATAGGAATAACTCAAAAACCACTCGTCAAATCTCGCTCAAATTTAGATGGGACCACAACATTTTTATTTTATTTTTTATTTTATTACGATCCCCAGTGTGTGCACAGCTTAAACCACGCTGTAGTGTGAACGCAGCTTTAATTGTTTGTGACGTAGACGAATTACTCCTATTAATCTTCGTTCCTTTCATCAAGAATGTTTTGCTACAAATGACCATCTTATGACCGTTCGCTTTAAGACAACCGGTGTCGTAGTTTTACAACGCGCTGGTTCATGTTTAATGTGACGTCGTGATGTATTTACGGGGGATGGCGGAAAGGGCGGGGGGAGGTTGTTTAGTAATATATACTCTATCTATACAAATAAATAAAATTTGGAGTAGGTATCTGCTTGTAATATTTAAATAACCGCTTTTTACTAAATGCATAAATGTATGTATACATGGTACATTTACCAAAATAACATTTTTTAGAATTTTTGTCTGTCTGTCGGTCTGTCTGCTTGTTTAGGCTAATCTCTGGAACGGCTGGACCGATTAAGCTGATGTAATAAAGAGTAATTGAGGCTAATTTTATTTTAGAAATTTCCCCATGACAAAATTCCACGCGTATGAAGTCGCGGGCACAGCTAGTTTAAATTAAATAAACGCTCATGCTACGCTAACGCTAGGATTTCTTTCAGATCTACCACAAATGCCGTCACTTTAGGGGAGAGGGGGGGTTCACAGTGTGTTATCGTGTAGAGCGGGTGGTCGATGCTTCGTGACGTCACATATAGAAATCTCCAATGATATTACCGTAAACACACTCCGATAAAAACTATTAAAATTGCATAACACGCAACGTCATACCTGGGTCGCACATTTGTTACCACATGTGACAATGCTTGCTCTTCAAAAGTCACTGAATTTGTGTGAGGTAATTAGAGATGGCCCTGTCATGATTCGCCGATGAACCGCCGGGCATCGAACTAGGAACCGTAACTCACCGAAAGTCTACTAAGCTACATCCCTGTGTTGTCGGTATTTTCTGCCCCCAATATTATCAGTAAGAACTATTAAAATTAAAATATGAATACATTTAAAGGAACAATGACACAGTGTGCACTGTTAATGAGGTCAAAAGCAATTTATCAAGCGTTTATAAATGTGACTCCTTTGTATCGCCGAATGTTTGTAGTCCTCCATACCTAATTATCTTAACTGGCCATTATTCAATTTGTGATATTAGGAGATGGGACGTTTTATTATGAAATCATCGTCATATATTTTTATATAATTATGTAGTACTAGCGACCCGCCCTCGCTTCGCTTCGGGAAACTTATTCCTTCGGTTTCCAAATATTTAGTTATAAATTATAGCCTATGTGTTATTCTGATGTGTAAGCTATATTATAGTAAAGTTTCAGCAAAATCCATTAGGTAGTATTTGCGTGAAAGAGCAACAAACATTCATACATCCATACTAACATTCGCATTTATAATATTAGGATAAAAATTCACAGGATAGCCTATTGACTCGGACACAAATGTTGTAATGATAAGAATCAAAAGAGTTCTACGCTGATTTCCTAAACCCTATGGGGTGTAAGCTCCATCACCCTTGGGCCCAAGCCAATGTCAAATGCCCGTGGAACACCCCGCTTAACAACGGCACGGCATCTTAGGTACGGCATCAGCTGCGTCCTGCTGGAGGTCGCAATGTTTACAAGCATGGCCACTTTCCACCTTCTTTCTAAAATCGATAGTTTATATTGATATGTTTCTTTACATATTTTGGTTGCACCTCTAGTTTTAAAAAAATATGTGCGTATTGGAATTTAATTATCACTTGCTTCGGTGAAGGAAAACATCGTGAGGAAACCTGCACACCTGAGAATTTTCCATAATGTTCTCAAAGGTGAAGTCCGCCAATCCGCGCATGGCCAGCGTGGTGGGCTATGGCCTGTACCCGTCACGTTGTGAGAGGAGACCCGTGCCCCGCATGATGTTTTTGGTATTGATGTCCATCGGCAACGCTGACTACCTTTCATCAGAAAGCTCGTTTACTAATTTGTCTACTTTACATTTAAAGCCCATATTTCACGGATCGAACACCATGAAACCACATCTTTCATTAACGCACTAAATCGATTTAGGTAATCCCCGAAGCAAAGTAAAGCCAAACAAACACCACAAGGAACGATGTTTGTGTTTAAAAATTCGCTTAAATCTAAGGCGAGAAGTAACGCTTCGGTCCATAAGTGGCCAGGTAGCCGAGAGCTGGGGTAGCCGCTTGTCTCTCCTCCGGAACGGGCCACGCTCCCTGGTCAAAGATTCATTCCCCCGGAATGATATTCGAGAAACAAACAAAAGAGAAAGATAACATTTGTTCGAGAACATGAGTCAACGAGATTCAGGGCTGCCGTCACTCATCATTTCCTGGATAATATGTGACATACAGCCGAGGTTTGATACCGCACGAGTGCTGTTGCAGGTTTGACACATTTTACATGTTTTACACGTGAATACTTTATCTACTTACATAAAATTTGTCATTATCAGGTGGATATTAAAAGAGGCATCGTTAACTAAACTACAAAATACAGAACTCCAAACTACTATAATAAAAAAAGTTTCAATAAAATTCGCAAAAAATCAGCAATGATTCTCATAACTTTTAGAATATCGTGATCAGATTAGATGAATACAGACATTGTTTTATATTATGCAAAAGCTAACGTATATTAGCTATTGAAATAAATTTGATTTGTAATTAAAACAAATCGTTCATATTAAATTAATTAAAACAAATCAAACGTTCGACAACCCTACAGTGCGGTCGTCGCATCCGACGTGTGGTTACGAACAGTTACGAATGATCGTGATCCTCGATTCATTTTAAATATGTTCAGGATCGACGTCGAACTTCCATTCTGGAACGTAATTCGAACTTTAATGGATATTCGAAATTCGAATAGATGCACAAATCCCTGACTTTGAATACAGAAAGATTCCTGACTTCGAATTCAAATCCCGAACACAAATTTGGTTGTAAGTATTTGACGCTGGAATTCCGAAATCAAAATTTTTAATTTGAAGGGTTGAGAGTTCGTTCGAGGTATTTGTATTAGTAGACGTTAGATTTCGAAGTTTGAATGAAAATTCTCGAATAACGAATTTTAATATCTGAAAATCTATGTCGAGTCGTAATTTTTTTAACGGGCAAACGAAAACGGCAAAGAAATATGTAGAAGTCGAATAATAAAACCGTAAGCCGACGAGTATACCAAACTATCGTTAGCCACGACTTCTTTTACTTATTAATAAAATTAATTTTCATGCAGTATCCTTATGTATAAAAAAGTAGGACGCCACGATGCACAAAAAGCTCTAACACCGTCCTAAACCGATTTTGTTGAAAAGTAATCAATTCTCATGATTACTAAGGATTTCGAATAGACCGCGGACCTACTTAATCGAATTCGGTTCTGTAGTTTATGCGAGTCATTCGAAGCAGATAAATAAAGAATTCAGAAGAACGCAAACGATAACAGAAAAGGTCATTCTACATGCAATCACAAAGGGATAAAAGTCTGAAAATCAGATCAAACTACCTACTTCCGCGCAGGCAAAAACCGAACTACTTATAAATATTTTACAGATCACTTTACCTTCCATCCGTGAAATGCATTACAACATCCATTTAAACAATGATAAAATGCGTTAAATGCTTATAATAACATGTCGTAAGCTCACACACAATTAATTCTTCATACGCCGCTCTGATTAAACATTGGGGCACATAAAAACGGTTTTACGAATAAAGCACGGCTAAGTGTGTGTCAATGCGCAGAGGTTCCGTATGCGGCCATTATCGAATATAGAACACTAACTGAGCTACAGCACAACACGCACACACACACAGCACAACACGCACACACACACAGCACACACACACACACACACACACACACACACACACACACACACACAGCACACACACACACACACAGGGAACTCCTAAACGGGAGTTCCCTTGTCTGGAGCTGATACTGAGCGTAGTATCGGGTCATACTTGTCATAAAATTGCATTGTAATCGAAACAAAAGCAATATAAAAAATTTAAAGTTCGTAGAGTAAGAGGAAGTCCTAATTCGGCTCGCAAAATTTGACTCGAACACACATCCTACATGAAAACATTGCAAAAGCTTTTATAAAAGAAACGTTATATATAATTATGTGCTGCCAAGGTTTCAAGCTACAGGACCCCAAACCCGACTATGTTATTACGTTGACGATAAGGCTGGCATTTAGAGTATTTATTTGTAAGTCCGCCACTGGTGCAGGCAGCCGGTTTGTACGTCCCTTACGGAAGCTAATATTTGAGGTTCTAAGCTGGGACTTGCCTGATAACAGGTGTTTGGATAAACCTCAGCTAGCTCACTTAGGTCACTCGTAACATGTTTAGAACATTCGTAATTAAGTTTATTGGATACTAGTTATTGCTCGCGGCTTAGCTTGTTTGGGAGTCGGAAAACGTCAATTTCTTTATAATTACCCAGGGGTACGTATTATCGGAATAAAATCTGTACAATGTACTTTTCCAGGTTTCAAACTATCTCCATACCAAATGTCATCTGGATCGGTTCAGCGGATTAAGGGTGTATCATCAGTATAGAAGCATACAGAAATTCGCTACCCCTTTAACATGAGGGAAGCCGCGGATACCAGCTAGTATTAAAAAAAACCCTTCACATAAAACTTCGGGATAAAGTTCTGAAGTTTAAGCTCTTTTACTCAGTAAGGGTTTATTCTCCAAAAATTTCAAATTTCTAAAGTCAACAAAACATTTTTTATCGTAGAATTTTTTATACCATCCCTTAATTCCTAGGCACATTAGCCTGACACGCAATTACGATAAAAACTTAGCCCCACAAAGTAACGTGGTAAAAAGCGCGCGCTGCTTATGCCCGCTGCAATTAAACGTCCCGAAATAACCGCACGTAATTGACGAGCCGGTCGATTTATGCGTAAACCGACACCGGGTAATGCCCTGCCAGAGACAACTTGCGCTGTGCGCTCGTGGGTCTACTGCAAGTCTTTTTTGTAAGCCTATAACAACTCTAGATAAATACATAAATAATAAATAAATGTTTACTCATACATACATACATCTCCCCGATAACTCCAAAAACCATTCTTGCAAGACAGGTCTTTCATATTTTGATTCTAGTCTCTAATACCTTAGCTACCATACTTTCGGAAGCTGTTCGACACCGATTCCAGTCGAGTCCAATAGAAATTAGAGTGCTCTAAATAGCGCAATAGTGAATACTCCAACCATGACCGATTTAACCTAACTTAAAATTATTCCAATTAAAATAAGCCTCGTCCACAAGACGCACAGTTGTACGAACCTAACAATTTCTATTTAAAAGTTATTAATTGATTGACTCTAAGCAATTAAGTGGTCATATCAATTATTACCGCACGGTCGGTATTTCATCATTAACGACTCCATGCCAATAAAAAAACAGTTTATTTTCCTTCGCACGGAACACAGAGAATGTTTATATGATAGCTAGTTTTTATCTGCTTATAAAAGTAGGGAAACAGTAGGTAGGCGTTGGATCATTAAATAGATAGTAAACTCGATTTAAAGTTTATTTACTCGATGTTATATATTCGTGTCTATCAGAGGACTTTACTTTGGTTACGTTTTATGTCTAAATTACTGTAAATGAATGCGCCTGCGCAGGAAAAGTTCCGTATACACGTGTTTGTGTGCTGTCTGTGTCCGGGCGCTATGGTGACCATGATAACAATTCATTTTTATATCATGTTAGCTATCCTCATTATGTAAATGGAGGAGGTAGATAGTAGCAATCGAATAATATGAAACACTCATGAGTAATTCGTACTGAATCCAATGAACACTTAAATATCTTTATCAGATGATGCGTGTACATATTATGTATATAAGTGATCATGTATATTTTTCATACAATTTCACATTACAACTTCTGGCATATTGGTCGAAATAATAGAACAGTAATTCGTAATAACACTAAAGTAACCTTTCACGCGTGTTTTTTAACATTTAGCTGCATAGCTATGCATTTAACTTGAACTTCTAATTATAAATTACGTATACATTAAAGCTTAACCAAATGAAATTTACAATAACATAAACATAGGACTGCCGTTGCGTCCGTCACTCCCGTTTAGTTTACGATATCTCCCTTAGTCTCTATTTTTAAAGGCGGTTCGTGGAATCCTGTTCATTTGATAGTATAAACCTCTTTTAGGGGACAATAAAATTGTTTTACACGTTTCTTGCAGCGATGTACCGAACTTTACGACGTAACGCTAAAAATGTACAGCTAGAGACGCCACGCTGGTCGGATTAATTCAGGACTGATACGGCAATGTTATGTTCTAGAACAAAATCTCGATAATTTATTTGATATGGCAATTAATAATTTTCATCATTCCATTCAATAGTTGCAAGTTTTAAGGAAGAGATCGCTGTTTTACTGATAAGGCCGTCATTTAACCTTTGTTTAAATTGTATCTATCCTGTAGAAATATAACTACATAATGTGTATATAAAAGATCATTTTAATTTAATTGAATAACTGAAATAAATGAAGAAAAACTAGGTGTTTTACATTGCTTTAGTGAGTTTTACTGCGAAAAATTCAAAATTGTTCCATAAAGTCGTGAAAAATAACTATCATTAGTTAAATTTATGTATCTCTTTCAATATAACAATAAATTCATCGTCGAACACAGATTAGCACAACTATCTTTACCTGCTATTCCACAAGGAACCTACCTAACTTGCCAAACCAGACATATACACTAATAAAATTCTGGACAGTTTACGCAAAACGAAATCTCCTGGCAACCCTACCATTCAAAAAGATAACAAGCGCATTTACTGCCGACTTTAAACGATTTGATTGGAAATTTTCTGTTGTTAAAATTTCGGTTGGTCTGCGTTTAAGCTTTGATGGCTCGTATTAACGCGACATTCGGCTGCTGTTTGTGTTTGTACAGACTAACATTTAATGACGATAAATAACCTAGGAACCAAAATAAAACTATTTTTGTATCTATTGTTTATAGAAGGATATTATTTATCAAACAGGCCAATGGTAAGTAGTCATTAAGTCATTCAGAAAACCGGTTCAAATTCTAATTTACACTCATGGCATGGACACACAATTGTCAAATATATATATTGGGAATCGAATCTGGAACCTTCCGCTGTACAGGGTCACCGTCAACCGAAATGTACAATCACATGGAACCAAAAAATCATATTTATTTAATTTGCTAGAAACCCTCGGGGTCAGTTTCGTGAACTATAAACGCGATAATCGGTCGATGTGATTGGACTGATAAACCACCCTAGTTGTAAGCTTCTCCTATCGCGAACTAGTACATATTTGCTGTTACAAAACGTTGTACTCCGTGTTTGAACTACTTACACGTGTCTACACTACCGTACTAGTAGTAGTACCTACATAGTATGATTTGATACTTATATCATCGGACACTAAACCTTTTAAACACATCGGGTACTCACAATTATTGTACAATTGTTGGCTGTTTAAATACTTAGAACTTTTGCACATCTACCGTCGATTTTTTAATGTCTATGTCTTCTACCCTAAGGTTGTCTGGAAGAAAGCGCTACTACGCGATAAGCCCGCCGATTGTGTTCGTAATCATTTGCACTGTTTTCTGTATACAATTCTTAGTGTATACAATAAAGTATATTGTAGTGTATTGTATTGTACAGTGACGTACACATAACCTACAATAACAAAAAATAGTACCTGTTACATTTAAAATACTACAAGTAAAGGTCTCCTGAAAGTAGCAATCGAATATTTCAGGAGTGAAGGATACAAACCTAGACTCCAAAAGCATGAAGTTTCAAAACACTAAACTACTGGTGTTAGTTAAGTTCTAAGCAACTAAGTCTGTAGCATTGGAAAGATAAAGATACAGGTTAAGCCGAGCAGACCCGGATGAGCGGGCTAAGAAGTTTCCTCTTAAAAGCTATGTTATCTTTGTCTTTCTGGAGTCGAAAAAAAATATTAGGATTGGCAAACAATCACACCTTTAAATGGTACCTTATATCCCGGACTTTCCGATGCGATTAAAACTCTAAAAAGATATGTAATGCCTTCAGGGTGTGGCCGTAGATGCTCGAAGGTAGTATAAGGGTACGGTCAAACAGGGTATGGTCAAACAGCCGACGGGGCGGGACGGCGACGCGACGCTAGCGTCCCCGTTGTACTGCGCGCGCCGTGACGCGACCCGCCGAGCGCGACAGCTCTGTGTGACATATTCCATACTTGCTCATACGTTACAACTCTTCACGTCCCGCCAGCGTCGCGTCGCCGTCACGCCCCGTCGGCTGTTTGACCGTACCCTAAGATTTTCCCCGAAAACCTAACTCTGACCAGCGACCAGAGGAAAACTTTGCTCCTAAAAGTTACGCTTTATGGATTGCATCCAATTATAGAAAGGTCACTATATACAATGTCGAGTACTAGATACGGCTCCATGGCTCATTTTTAGATATTTCATGATAAGTTATCGCTCAACATTTATTGGTCGGGCGTTATTGATTCGCTGATAACGCACGACTTTCTAAATGCAGGTTTTTTAAATATGTTTCAATCAATCCCGATTTATGGATTAGCTTTGACAGATAGCAGTAAAAGTGATTTTGGGGATTGAAGTGGTAAGGAAACATTGATACGTGGAAATTTTAGGAGATCCTTGAAGATACCGTGCTTAAATTCTTCCAAGTTTGGATCTTGTATAATTTGCAAATTCTGTGGAAAACTTCTATTACGTAATGCAGGGAAACTCTGATCACAAACTTTACTATATCCTTATCCTTATTTACCATAACTTTATCCATCTGAAATCCACGCTACGGAGTCGTCAACAACAAGAACTGAGGGAAATACCAGATAACCTACATAGAAATACAGATTTAAAGCAAAAATATAAATTTAATCACAATGTAGGTACACTATCTCAAATATCTTTCATTATCTGTAGCGACAAGTAGATTGAGTGTAATTACCACCTTGAATTAATCTTATCTGAACCGAGAAGTTCCTCAATAGCTTGAGAGGTTGGACAAACACATTTGTGTTTTTGTATATTGTTACATAACCTATGATTTAGGATTTAACTTGTAATTTAAATTACGCTTGTTTACATGAAACTTTATGATTCCATTTACTAACAGTATTGAGGCAGAGTCTCACCTATACTCGATGTTAAATTAACGATGCATTTTATATTCAAATATCACCTCGGGGTCACCAATTTGGGACTGTTGTTATTGATTTAAGATTTATCTGGGTGTGTAGTGTATTCCTATCTACAGACGGAGAGATTTACCAATTTACTACCAGGGTACGATCCCTTCTTTCGGAGATCGATGGACTAGTTTCCTACATCTTATCATGCACTTAAAAACTTTTGCAACCGAAAAAACAATTACTAAGTGATATGTCCGTCATTGGCGCTCTTAACTGTATACTTCGTATATATATTATTCGTGTACTTTTTAAGCAGGAACTGGTATTTTGACAGACGAACAGACAGGTAACAAAATCTCAATATCTAAACCTAACTAAATCACGAACGTGCGTCGCTGCAAATCCTTCCGAGGCCGCCATCCCACACTGACGAACAATTCTCTAACGAAAGGTCAAATATTATTCTTATCCCATAATTGCTACAGCTATCAGCCCCGATAACAACCCTGACCGCTCCCACGGCAAATAGCTTCCACGTCAGATGCCTACAGAATACTACTTCTAATGCACATAATTTGTCTCTTAAAAGATAGCCATCTTTAATTTATTGCAACCCGCACTGCACTTACAGAATCTGAATAGTCCTATGCCTCGTCCAACTCACAACGACGTTTCACATAATACTTAAGTCATAGGTATAAAGTCTAAAATTGATTAAAACAAACGCCGTACCGAGATGTAATTGTTATTTGAATATGCAACAATATATGAACTTTTGATTGAATAATTTAAGGTTTCATTTACAATTCAATGTGTCAGTGGGCTATTAGCTGTTATTAATTTCACGTACCATATCTAGAGGGCGTGGGTGGAGCGTACTAGGACTTCCTAATTACAATCTACGGGTAGCTGGGTGTAGGCAGTTGCATTGGCCTGCATAGCTATTGAATAGAGAGGTAGCTCTCACTGGATGTGGCTTCAATTTTAAGGTCTTAAAGTTTAGTGAAACCTGTAGAATTTAGTAGTAATTGTTTTGCTGCACTATACAACTATACAAGTAACGTAGATGCAATTGAATACATAAACACACATACCCCTGCTCTAAGATTCCCTGTAGCGAAGGCATGAACAACACAAATAACTATAACACCACACACATTACTACCTACACACATTACTATAACACCCGTAGCGTGACAAGCAAAATTTTTCTGTCACATAAATAAATTGAACCCGGGACTTTGATTCGCAGGTAGAGTCATAACCAAGTTACCAACTAGGCTACTTAACTTGTTAACTACGGGGTTGAAACTAAACATTTTTCACTCGGGTTCATTTGAAAAATGCCAAACATTAAATTGGCCACTTCAACATGTTAAGTACGAGCAAATCAATATATTTTTCTGTAGAAGATATAAAAAAACCTGTGATTGGAAGTATTTTCATAACAATGATATTTAATTACATCTGTTTTTCTATCCAGACGAAAGAGCTGTCAGTGTCCGTTTCCACGTCAACTTTAGCTCGACGTCACCCCGTAAGTTTACCTCCACGGATCGCATTAGCTATGCGAGTTTAGTGTCTGTGCCCGTATCGTTATGAGTCGCCCTGTTTCCGTTAACGTATGGAAGTGGTTCTGTTTCTAGCTAATATTTTACTACCAACATAGTGGTAGTTGTTAACCAGAATCGAGTAAATAATGTGTTTGGTGTTAGAGCTAAGTTAGGTGTGAATTAGTGTTTGTTTTGTAACGAGGTTAGTATTGTCTGGTCGAATTCATAGATTGTTGTGGCAGATGAACAATTACGTTTTGGATCGGTAAAGTTATGACGGCGCATAACAAACGTATGGTAAAAGATTTACGGTTTATTACATCGATATTGCAAAGATATGAGATATGTATGTCCCAAAGAAACCAGAGTCAAAGATATGAGTCCAAAGATATGAGATATGTCCCAGAGTAGGTGAATAAATGTATAGGTACATACAAATAAATTTTCCTGTTTATTTTAAAAAAAAAACTAATAAGTCAATTTTGAATTACATTTTAATCCAGTCGCACTTGCAGTTGAAAATTCAAATGCACCTACATGAAAGGACATCTTAAAAGGAAATTTCTTTTAAAAGTACAGCTTAACCGTCCTTGTTCTAAAGAGCTTTTTCGGGGCTCACAATTTTAACTGCCAAATTTTTTTACTCTAGTTGAAGCCAAGTAAAATATTTGATCTCTGGAATTGCGAATATTCGGATACGAATGTTAATATAATTATCCGTTTTGGCAAAGAACGAGACTATGCACATGACATGACATAAAACTGAGAGAAATGGTATGAATTAATTCTATAACAATCTTATAAACTGTTAAATACTAAGTTTGAGTACAAATAACTTAAACTGCGCTTTTCCTGCTGTAATAATTGTAGGTACTCATTTTATAAGCTTTAATAAAATCATAGTACCTACCTAAACATATCGTCGATAAACTATCGATGTAACGTGTTCGATGTCACGAACTTCGATGTAATGGAATTCGATGTGGCGTATGGAACCCGTCGATAGTAGGTATCCACTCGTCTATAGCTATTTATTTTAAATAATAATAAAACTTGAAATTGGCGGTTAAATACTAAAATGTGTTAATATTATTGTTCCTTCACGCCTCCCCTTATAAAAATTCAATGTTCAAACTATTAAACTACAAAAAAAAGGTTTATCAAGGTGTGGCAAAGATTTTGCATGGATTTATAGGTAGAAATCTTTGCCACAATTCCAATTCCGCTATCATAATTCCAAGTTCGGATATTTCCAACTCGGATATCCGAACAACACCAGCCCTAGCGAACCTCTTGAAACAGTCGGCAGTCTAACTAGCCCGCGGGTACCTAACACGAAGAGCCACCTTAGAGCCTCGAGTGCTCCAGAGAGGTATATCGCTACGAGGAGAATAGTGCTAATTCTGGAACATACGTCACGAGGCTTGTGGTAATTTATATTGTCGCTTGTTTGTACTGGAAATGCTTTTTAACCAATCACGTAAATGTTATAATTAGCTGGTCTACTTAGTTTTAAAGTTATGTGTATAAGAAATTAATAGAGTTATTATTGAAGGAAAACATTTTTTTCATGGAATTAATGTAGCAAATGAGCATGCAGAGCACCTTTCCGCTGCCGCCCATGACAACTGTAACCCACCTAGAACAAGAATCAAATGGGGACTAGGATGTTAGTACGGTTAGGTGACGGTGTTAGAACATTAGTTGGTTAGTTTGTTAGTACGTATGACGACTGGGACAGAGACTGTTAGTGATAGTTAGTTGTTGTTAACAACAGTCCAGTTAGTAAATGTCGTGTAAAACATCATAAGGAATCTGCGTATCTAAGAGTAATGTTTAAAGATTTAAGCACTTCACTAACATGATGGACAATGCCGGACACCCGTCATATTGCGATTGGAGACGCGAGTACAGCAGTGGTTGTGGGTTAAGATGATTCTTAGTTGATACACATTAATGATCTCACATTTAAAATAGAAAAAAAAATACTTAAAAAAATTTTAAAAGACATTTTTCGAAATTATAAGTAGGTACGGCAAAAAACTACGTGATTACTTGTAATAACAATATATTTGAACATTTTATATCTTCATCGAGTTATGTTCCAAGTTGACCAGATAAGATAAAATCAAATCAATGTTAAAATGTAGTTAAATCCGATAAACGGACAGATAAACCTATGCGATTCGATTATTATTTCGTACAACTTTACAATTTATGTACAGAATGACCGGTGCCAATGCTTTTTTTTAATGATAATATTTTATACTAGTAAACCCGCCCCCACTTCGCTTCGGGAAACCTGTTCCTTAGTACGCACACTCGAAAATTGTTAGCCGTGATTCTTTAAACTGACATAACTTTTTTATTTATGAACTGATTGGAATAAAACAAACACTGAATGTTAAGTGAAGCTTACCACAACACATTAGTGAAAACTGCACCCAAATCGGTTAAGCCGTTTCTGAGATTAGCGCGTAGAAACCCACAGACAAACCGACAACAATTCTAAAAATCATTGTTTTCAGTTCTATTGCAATAACAAAAGCAAAAGCAGACAGCGATCAGTTACAGATTTATTACATGTATATTTTTACGCATATTTTTACTATACATATATATATTTTTACGCTGACACACTCATACCCCCGCACTAGGATTCAATGCGTCGCGGGTGGCATGGACAACACAAATTACACATCACGAACACCCATGACCCGAGAACAAACATTTATCTGTCACATAAACGTGTGCCTCGGCCGGGAATCGAACCCGGGACCCCTCGCTTCGCAGGCAGGGTCACTACCAACTACGCTACGGGGACGTCATACCTATACACAGATACCCAATATTTGCGAACATGTGCTCGTGACAAAAGTTGCCTATAGTTTGGTGGCGACGCAGCTTTGTACGTTAAATGAACATTACAATCAACCAAGCACACCGACCGCACGGCCAATAGACACCTAATGTTTGATTTTCCGTATTGAATGCATTCTGGCAACTAGCTGAGGTAACACGAAGCGGGGTGACGGGCTATTCAACGCTGTGATTGGCTAATTCAAGGCCACACGAAACTTTGGAAAGAAACAGATTAATTTAAGCAACGGGAAAGAATGAGACGGCACGAATTTATATCGTTACTATAAGCCAGATGTGTTGACAGAGGCCATTCGCCTGTTATTAGGAGTCTATTGGCTGCGTGGTCGGTGCCACGAGGACCTCATCTCTATAGTCCCAAGTCCCAATTCGCCACGTCTACGCCGTTGAAAGCGGGAAGCCAATAAATACTAATTAACCAAATGCACGTACAAGGCTGAATTAATACGTGGATTTGAAGCGCGACGGCTTTATTGATCGACAAATTGGCTGTGGGATTTTATTTTTAAATAACTCCATGATTTGTATTAAACTTTAACACGAATTATGTACAGTTTTGTTGCGTTGCGTTTGTATATCACGTTATTATAATATCAAAAACCAGCGGTGTGGTTGAACGTTGGACTGCCGAACCGGAGGTTCCGGGTTCAAACCCCGCACGCACCAATAATTTTCAGAAAGTATGTGCGTATTAAAATTTAATTATCACTTGCTTCGGTGAAGGAAAACATCGTGAGGAAACCTGCACACCTGAGAGTTCTCCATAATGTTCTCAAAGGTGTGTGAAGTCCGCCAATCCGCACTTGGCCAGCGTGGTGGACTATGGCCTGTGCCCCTCACACTGTGAGAGGAGACCCGTGCCCAGTAGTGGGACAGTTATGGGTTGTGATGGCTACAACACATTGATGGCCCACTACTGAGCACGAGTCTCTCCTCGTACCTGAGGAGGCCTAGAGCATACTCCACCACGCTGCTCCAGTGCGGATTGGTGGAGGGGTTAGTGGCCAACCCAAGTGTCGGAAATTTTAAGCCGCCCGAAGGTATCCAACATGGCTTAACGACTGCTACCAAATGATAACAACCGGGACCGACGGTTTTACGTGCCCTCCGAAGCACGGAAGCGCTCAAGAAATTTTTGCCACTAGCGGTCACCCATCCAACTACCGACCGCGCCCGCTGTTGCTTAACATTGTCGATCACTTGAGATCGACGGAAGCCGCCGGGCTATGAGCGCTTCCCTATGCTATGAGCTAGGCTATGAGCGGTTGTGATGATGATGATGATAATATCAAAATGACATTTTCACTAGTTTCATGTAAAAAGAAATTGTAAAAAGAAACCTAATTTTTTATGGAAAATACGCGACGTACGTGATTCGCGGCGAACGTGTTAAAACAATGATGGTTTCGGTAGAATTAACTGAATTTGATGTTTAAAAATGATCGCGGCGTGACCCTTTTATTTCAAGGCTTTATTGGGGAAAATGGTGTCAGAACCAAGTTTGCCACCAATTTTGACCCACATAGAAAAACAGACTTGTTTTGTTTTTGAACGAACTTACTCTATATCCAACATGGTGTCAATGTACACACGTGCATAATTATGTATGTTAGATGTAAGGCAAGGAAATGGGACTGACAAGAGACTTCTGTTCGCTAAATATAGACTTGGTTACAGGACGAACGGTTTGTATGAAACAGTATGCTAGTACATTTGGGATAGTAAATAATACTCGTATGTCTGTTTCGGCGGTTTTGTTAATTCAATAGTCTAGCTCTAGCGTTTACAGTGACACTTAAAAGTCTTGCCGGGTTAAATTGGGTTATTTAAAAAAAAAATGAGATGATTTAACAACACTGCCCATCACATCACGCTAGCCAATTGTACGTAGATTGGCAAATGTCACATTTTATGAAAAATTCTTAGAATAAATTATACGACGACAAACTAGCAGTGACCGTAACTCAGCCAAGTGGCCACCGTCCCTCAAATTTTTTTTGAAGTGCCAATTAATTTATAAACGACATATAAACTGGCAAGACATGGTGCTTAGACCAAGTGAGTCCACGATGCAAATTTAAAACCAAGAGGAACGGAAGTACCGGCTGATGTTACAAGAGTTCTCTGTTCGCTAAATATAGACTTCCCGAGCGAGCACCACCGAGTATGACCGAGATACGGTTACGGTTGGAACATCGGCTAGCAACTGTAATATATTTTTTTTATTACGCCTTGTCTTTGCCCGTGGTTTCGCCCGCGTGAAATTTGGTCTGTAAAAAGTATCCTATGTTACTTCTAATACCTCCAAGAATATGTGTACAAAGTTTCATGATGATCGGTTAAGTAGTTTTCGCGTGAAAGCGTAGCAACCAAGACACCTGAAATTTACAGGACAACAAGAAATCCGTCTCACAAATTAAAACTCAAATATTAGTTTAATACCAACAAACAAGTATTATTTTCAAACCGGTTATAAACGGCATTTAGGCTACGAAAATCTTTAACACCCGTATTTTATCAATTTTTTTATATAAAGCGAAGGAATGTTTGATCGCCTCTCGTTTACCCGTCTGCGATGGTGAAGGTACTTAATGAAGTATGCAAAAAGTATAAAGAAACGTGCGGTGTGAGTGATTGAACGACAACAGCTTCTGTGGTAAGTGGATACTGGAGACCTGGTGTCCACAACCTCTTGGTGATTACATTATTTATCATTATATGTATCTATTCGTTTGGACAAAGAGTCCCAGGTTCGATTATCAACCACGTAAGACTTTATCCAGCCTAGTTGGTTGTGATCATGTCTGTAAAGCGAGGGGTTAGGGGTTCGATTCTTAGTTAGGTAATAATTTGGTAGGTACAGAAATAAATGATTACCACACTAAGATTCCCTATGTAGTGGATGCCATGGACTACACACACACAAAGCAAGAACACACACCCAGACCGAGAACAGAAAAAAATATCCGCTTCGCTGGGAATCGAACCCAGGACCCTCGGAACGGCGATTCGACGTGATAACCATTGCACCATACGGTTCGGCACAACACAAATAGTGACATTTTAATAGTTGCAAGTCAACTTAAGGATTTAAGATAGAATATTGTGATCAGCCGTCAATATTCCAATATTGAAAGTAGCGTAGAATCTTGTAAAGCTTATAAAATCGACTTCGTTGTACGCCAAGCTGACAAGCCACAACGGAAATGACAGCCATTGACTTTTTATACGGTGAAAGGAATCTAGATGCTGCCTAAGAAGCTATTTATCCCGCCATTAGCATACCGTGGCTACGTCATATGCCAGCAACTTAGCATTTGAGGTCTTTTTATTCTAGTAAGCGTGAACCATAGATTACTGAGCGTAAAGAGATGGAGTTGTAGTACGCATACACATTAATCTATGGCATGTATACTGGGTTCCTTGAGGCTTCGATTGAATGTGTAAATAATTAATGATGTGTTAACGTTACCACAGATTAAATCATGATTTAATTTGATCACATCGTCATATTAATATGCATTTTTTAATTTAATTTTGACAGCTGCGGTAAGAATTGGCTTTAATTTCAAGTCTATACAGATAAGGAACAAGGAACTTTAAAGGGCTACCGGAACAGACATTACCTTCAGTTATTAAGACATGAGTAAGAGGAGAAGATTTCCAGTGTCCAGAAATTCATTCATTTTCTCGTAAGCTTTAAAATGTGTGGTAATAAAGCATGGCCCATTCAGTGATAATAAACTATGATAGAAATAACACGAAAATATGTTCGCTGATAAACTATTGTAAAATCGAATTCTTTTATAAACTGTTAGTATCGGAATGTTGAACTTCAAAAGTTTACGCAAATCGACAGCGCATTGTAATCATTTATTATACAAACAAACATCATGACAATGCATTAGAAATAGAAAACATATTAAAAAATCAAGAAGGCGTAAAATTCTCGACGCGATTCGAATCCAATTCACGAGCCGTCGAAAATTGTAATCGAAAAGAAATCGAAACTCGAACAAAATTGTACGTACAAAGTGTATTGTAATAGCATCACGTACGATAATCGATGCCATTATGACATACAAAACAGAATTGCACCTAAGTATAATCCAATATTTATCCGATCCGTGACTGTATTGCATTGGATTCTTCGGTGTTGCGTCTCTGTCGCTCTTCACTGATTGCGATGCGTTAGAAAGGGTTGGAATAAGAATTTCGTTCCGTAGGTGTCCATGTTTGCACTGCCTCGGCCGACAGGTAAATTCGTGGACAAAGCAGTGGGAGACCATGTTTATTAAAAGACATACCTGAGTTCAGGTAGGGATTCTTTGTTCGCGCCCTCTCCTATTCAATAATAGAGTTTTCGGAAATAATACAATGAGTACGTAATTTATGTTGGTGGAATACAATATTTTACATAAATTTTCGGAAACGGACTTTTGTGTTTTTTTTTTTAAGTTTGTATTTTTTTTCGGCGCCGGTGTTTTGGGTGAAGTTAGTCTCGGTGCTTGCGGTTGATTGTGTTTGTTTTACGGGCAATTTGCGATTATAAAACCGCTTCCTAGCTCAAAGATTTTATCTCGCGTCGGTTCCCGACTTAATTGAGTACTCTGCTCATTAGATAATACTAGCGATGTTAATCTACGCATGGAATTGGTCATAACGAGGTCAAGAACCGCGAACGCTTATGAATATGTAAACGGTAGTTTTAAAAAGTCCGATGCGGCCATAAATATCTGTTATCAGAAATCCTCGACATAAAATGGCCATCAACAGTATAAAACGAGAATTAACATGACTAATTGATACATTCCGAGATTTGTGAAAAAAAAATTCAGTTTGCTCATAAAACGGACGGGTGGTAACCAAACACGGAGCTGTCAAATTCTGTACATGTTTGAATTTGGAACGTGTAAATCTGCAAAAACGTTGCAATGCCATCTATACATGTTAGATAGCTCTTATTACAAGGGCATTGAGTCTTTAATCAAACGACACCTTTTTCACAACTGTAACTTTAAGTTTGCAAAGGATGCACTGACTTCCATCATAGATCTATGCTCCGAATCAAATTATTGTGAATTCATTGAATGGTATTATGCCGTACGTAGAACGGTAACAATGCAGATCTACCTGATCTTGGCACCTGCTCGCATTGTATCATAAATACCTCAATGCTATACAATTTTGAACCTTATTTAAATGGTGATAAGAATCATTGCTTGAATCACAATTTTGTCTAAACACACGAGTAAAGACAGGAAACGCAAGCGCCGCGTGTAATTTATTGTCCCAATGTGGGTTGTGTAATAGAAGACCAAAGCGAAATATATTTGTTTAAACTATCCCTTCATTCCTTTGTTCAATTTGAATTTAACATTTCGTATTGCAACGACCACCGACGACTGACTTCACACAAATGAGTCGTCTCGACATCCACGCTCTTGACAAACAACATTTTTTTTTAAATAGACTAACTGGCTGGGCTTCGAACCGAGGACCCCTCGTTCATCAGCCAGTAATACGTCGGTAACAAGTTCATCATGAAATTAAAAACCCATTTCTGGAAACATTCCCACAGTGCTACATAGGAGCCTTTCAGAAGCGGGTCTACCGCTTTCTTCTTGGCCAGCAACGCGTTGGTGACGCCCTTGGTATTGCTGATATCCAAGAGCGACGGTGACCACTTACCATCTGGTGATCTGCTTATTGCTTGTTAGGCTGTAAAGAAAACATTTAAAAACTTGTGACATTGACAGTACCTACTAAGGGATATAAGGTACTGTCGTACACATAATAACTCCAACTTGGTAATATAGAACGAAATTAGAAGTAAAACTTAAAAACATCCACTAACCTCACTCTCAGTCCAGATGATGAGACTGGACTTCTCTTCCAGAAGGTTCTCCGAGCTGCGCTTCTCGTCTTCTCCGTCGCCCTCGTCCTTGAACACCTTCACCTCGTCAGTGGAGCCCAGGTCGTCGCCGCCCGAGCTCGCAGCGGAACTCGAGTGCGCATGCGGCATTTTCAAGACCCTAACCCAAGGCCCATTATCCCATCCCCCAAAACCCAACTATCTGTCATCCATGACCCACTCACGATTGCATCACTGAATCACTCGAGAAATTTGGTCCTTCGAGCCGGTCATCAAGTCACTTATGCTATTAGGCGAATTTAAAACTAAATGAGATCACAGATAACTTTGTCAGGTCGAACTTATGCTAGGGCTGAGGTGTTCCGATTGATTGCTTAATGATTTGGATCTGGAAAGAAGAGAAAACATTCGTTAGTTATTTCATTATTGGGAATTTTAACGGGAATTGGGCATTAAGATAAGATTTGTAAAGTATCCTTAAATTTATTAACTGGCGGAATTTTGTTGATATATCGTTTTGTTATTATTTATTCACGTGTAATTATGAAATAAATTGAATTGGATATATTTAATACTAAGTTATAATATTAACGTGATCATTTCCAAATTTTTAAACAATACAACTATGTACAACAATAAGAAACATGTGAATTGGATGGGGTTAATAAGAAAATTTTGTAAAAAACAACATGAAAACAACAATTATTTTTAATGAAGTTGCTATTCATGAACGAAAGGATCATTTTTGAAGCTAACCGGTTACAAGTGTATTTATAAAAACCCAAGTAACTTGAAACGTTGATAAGCAGGAGCACTTTAGCAAAAATCGTAATTCGCTCCACATTAAGTACCGTGCCGACTACATATCAGGTCAAGTGGCTTGTCAAGTATCCGTCAGGTCCCCTGGCTTGATGCCAACTGAGCTACGAAAACCCTGCCAGGAACATTCGTCCGTACAATTTAAATACACGAATACAAACGAACGACGCACGTTTGATACTCTTCTAGAAAATACATTGATTGATGATTTTGTGATTGCGGATAAACGTAACATATTTTTTAACATTACTGAAAAATCATTTTGTGACAACCCTTTTTCTTTTTTTCCAGTCCAGCTATAAAAATATTCATTTAAGTTATTGGACCAATCAAGAAATACTAGGTCTAATAACAAGAGAGATATAAATAATTTCTACAGGTACCTACTTAACACAAAAAACGTTTGACCAAATCCCGAGGTGTCACGACTCACGACACAATAAAAAATTAACATGAGTTGCGTTCCACGTTCCTTTTCGCATAAAATCAGCCATACAGAGGCGATACTCGGTAACTGGTATTCGAAAGCTTCACCGATCCCTGCTATACTCGTATATCAGTCCGTTTAAGAATGTAAAACCCGCGACGCATCCGCTGACATAGATTTGTACATCAACAGATCTCGCTTGCCAGCTTAATTTTCGAATACCTAAACAGTTAACAAAGGAGATTTTTTTATATATGTATATAGCAGATAACGTCAAGCAACTTTACGGTAAGTGGTGAAAGGCATCACCGATGCGTTGCCGATCAGGAAAGAAGTCAGAAAGAAAGATATTTTTAAACAAATAGAGACGAAACTACTGAAGCTATAAACATGAGATTTGGACAATGGGTTCCTTTGTCTGACATGGGCACCCTATAGAAGGAATTTTTGCTGTTTCCTCGAACTGTGGAATAAAGAGGCTTTATGTTTTAAATTAATGATTGCCTTGTTTCTATAACTCGCATATTTATTAGTGACTTCAAATTTGGCATACAAGTACGCCGTCATAATCTTTAATAAGTTCAGGATTTTTCCAGGTACCCTGGGTTAGGGGCTGAAGAGGATTTATATTTTTGCTATTTTTACTATAAATAATACTTAAAATATAACAGTATAAACTTAGTTTTGTTACTCAATCGGTGGTAGTTCAGGCGAAACGTGTACGTGTAGTAATTATGTAGTTTTTAAACATATTTAATATTAATTACGTTATCAGGTAGCTTAACGTTTATCTAGGTAATTGCTTTGCACGGTGAAGTCGTTTACTAAATGAGGCAGATCGTGTTAGGTGCTTTTCAACTCTGTTTACGGGACGCCTTAAATGAAGTGTAAAAATATTATTTGTGTAAACACGCTTTGGATTTCAACACGTAAAAAGATACGAATGTTGAATTGATTAGTCAGTTCTGTAGAAAGAGCAGTTTTAGACGATCATGATTTTAGAGTATTTTACTTAACTTACTCAACTCTTTCTATCTCTTATCCTCTCGTTACCTCTTATTATCTCTGAGCATTAAACTCTTAAGAACTTTACAGAATAATTATGCAAATTTAACGTTTCCTTTGTCCACTCACGTATTTTTATTCAACGCAATTGAGATGTGTCACATTATAAAGTAAAAATCTTGGGGCTGTAGATTTAATTTCCCTAGGTTAATTCAGCGTGTTGGATTAATAGGTACAACAAAGTGTAAACTGAAGGATACAGAGATGAAAATCTCTACATTATACATGCTGATTGAAAATAAATAATATCTAATAATGATTACTTAAATGAATCCAGGTGAATTATAAAGCTGTCTGTCGCTACGACTCCCATGTAATGAAAAAACACTAATCATTACTAATTTACTACACAACGCATTCCATCCACTATGTCCATCCAAACCATATTCTCCCGGAACATAAAGCCTATTGTGACATATATTTAAAATCGTATATTTAAAATCGAATATCAAGTTGTCAGTCAGTGCAACGCAATCGTATCCTAGCCGTAGGGCTGTAGCGCAGCTATGCGTTAGTTGGTATGTGACAGAGGCGTTGCACGGCGCAATATGAATAATGTCGACACGCCTGGGCAGAGTTATGCATGCCAATGCACTACTATGGATTACGAACTCGTAGATATGACCTCTGTTATGATTTAAAATACGACGTACCATGCCGCAACGTAAGGGTCTTGAGCCCAATTTCTCAGCAAGATTGAAATTTGAATCGTGTGTTTTTTCTGCTCTCGGTCTGGGTGTGTTTTTGTGTGAAAATGTATATTATATAATTTATTTATTTGTTATTCAAATGACAGTTTGTAAGGGTAGTCCTCCAGTAATAAAGGTACCTCTCATTTCCTTGAAATAAAACGACATGACAACCATGAAATTTAGAAAAAAAAACATCTGTCATCTAAGGACAATGAACTTACCTCGTTACAAGATCTTGAAGGAATCCTGGAACAAGATGACACTGAATCTCATGTCTTTTTTATTGATAGAAGTAGGAATTATACCGGCAAGCACTACCTGTGATGATCTTTAAGTGGCTATTAGAGTTAGAGGTGATAGAGAATAATGAGAAGAATTCGTGAAATGATTTTCAACGCGTTTCAGGTCAAACGTGAATAACACGAAAACTGGAACACCGCTTGGTTCTTGACTGCCCGAGGATTACAATAGAGGTCAAGGAGGAGTCAAAAAGGTTGCCAAACTTTTAATCTTCTAACCTTCCGCACAGCATCCAAACTTGGTTCATTGTGAGAGTACTTACAATTGTTCGTATTGTATCAAGCTTACTAAATTAAACAATAAACAATCATGTCCTTAGCCCGTTTTTGAGATTAAGACAGCAAACGAGCACACAGCATCACCCTTCCCTTACCTAAGCCCAGCTGTGGGACGGTTACCTGTGAAGTTTCCAACACCCCACAGAAAAACATATAACTAAACACTAATTGGTTAAAATTATACACGTCCAATCAAATTTATATTGGTTTATATCGCGGTTGGTCGCTTATTCACTACTGGCCAAATAACTGGTTTAGTTTATTTAACTACACAGCCGGGAAATGGGTTATATTAAAATATGGTTTCAGTGACGCGCTGGTATTGAATTAATCAATTGCCAGCATTGTTTACGTATAGGGTAATTGAGATAAACAGTTTTATTTGCGGGTTTAAAAGCTTTGATGTCAATTTCCAATTTAGCACTACTTTAGGAATGTGATTTTAATGATAAAATAACAGTGTTACAGCGAACACAGAATAAAACACGGGCAGACGTGGTTTCGGGTAAAATAACTTGTAGATTGTAGATCACATTTTTTTAGGAAGTAGTTCTGAGCGGCTGATTTAAGCTTTGGACGTCTATTAGGGTCAATTTACTAGAGCTCTCTGCTGCGTAATTGCAAAGGTATAGGCGCTAAATGGTATGCTCTAGCTAGACCTTGGAGGTATTCCTTCATACTAAAGCGTAATCCACGGAGTACCACGGTGTTGATAGACGCTAAGTTAGTGACAACTCAAGTCGAACCTCTCTTGGTCCCTCTAAGTAAGCCTCACATGGTGTAAAAAGGAGTTGTCTTTAAGACCAGAGATGCATTGGTGGTTCTCCTTGTCTTGCTCATGTCCATAGGCGAAGGTGACCACTTACCATCAGGTAGCTAGTCGGCTTTTTTGTCTGCGCTTTAAGCCATAAAAACATACATTACCGATTTAATAAAAGCCACTTCTAGCCCATTCGTAAGACACCGCGCAATCATAATCGGGCGACATCGAAGCGTCCATTAGCATCGCGGAACTATCACTTGCGAACACGCTGTTACCATGCTGGTACTTCAAGTGAGACAGATAAACATATAAAATAAACACTTACATACTTAGACTGCGCACTGGGATTTCTTGTGACAAAAATTAATGTATAATTAGGACGTTTTGTAAGTGAATTCAAAGGGTCTGTTAGAAAATACGTTAACAATATTATTTAAGTTAAAAATGCAACGATTCGACCCCGACAAACGCATTTACGAGTTCGATTCCCAGAGCAGTCATATAATATGTGACTTTAGTTACCTTAGTTAGCTTTTGTTGGAATTGAAGACAAGCATTAACTTATAATTACCTCTTTTAAAAGGTGTGGTTTTTATATGTTTATGACATGTTAATCTTTTCGACGGTAACGCTTTGGTGATCACATACCTATTTTTTATTGATATCCATGACTACATTAGTTGGGTCTTATAGTCGTTTGCGAGGAAAATAAGTAAATAAACACACAACTATAACAGAAAATCATAGTGTTTTAAAGTGAATGTATAAGTGTTTAATATTGTTAATAGTTTTTTTTTTGGATTTAAGATAGAACACGAGTATGCAGCACCAACCTACCGCTGCCGTCACTGACAACTGTGACGGACTAGAAGTACCAGAAGAAGCCTCAAATCGGGACGTTTAGTGCGGTTAGCAGATAATCAGAAACCTCTATAGAAAAGCAGATATATTTGAAGTTCTGGGTTCGATTCCCAACGAGGCGGAAAATTGAATGATGAATTTAAATTTCCGTTCTTGGTCTGAGTGTGTGTGTTCTTGTCTTGTGTGTTGTCCATGGCACCCACGACACAGGGAATCCTAATGTGGGGCTATGAGTGTGTAGGCTTATTTATCATTTTTATTTATGTAACGCAGCTATACTAATTAAGTATAGTGCCCATAGAAAAGTCTTATTAACCAAATAACACTGGTTACCCTACAATTAGAGATGCAGATGTAAGCAATAGGTGATCGGGGCTCAAGCGACGCTGGGTGACGGAAGTGGATTCAAATGATGCACAACACTGGCACCGCGCCGTACCGGTGTTGGACAATGTATTCTGTGCAGTCGCTAAGTCCGGCTTTCCTAGAACTCCGGTTTAACTGCAGGTTAGTTAACTCAATGCTGTGGGGTATGTTCTGATTTACATTACAGTACTCGTCAGTTAGCTTGTTTATGTTAAGACGACTGTTCAGTTGAAATATGTTTATCTGTTAAATCAGTACGAATTAAACCAATTGAAAGGCAACACGCGTGTATTCTTTCCAAACGATATCCTATACAGTCCGCTACCTTAATACGTTGAACATAATGGTCCTTCGAGCCGGATTTGAACCAGCGACCTATGGAATATACATACAGTCCACAACCTCAATACGTTGAACGACGACAAAGTAGAAGAGCTACGGTGGTAAGTTACCACCGCCGCCCTTAGACAGTAGCTCCAAAGCTAACACTAATGCGTTACCAGCCAAGAAAAATAAAAGAGAAAGGACAGTAAAAAATGTTGAAGCTGTATTGTTTTTTTAATACATTATATTATTAGTAAGTTACTTGACAACTGATGGTAAGTGGTGAGGTGGACTTGGGTGGTAAGGCGTGCTAAGCAGAATCCTTGTAATGCAACGCTTGCATTTAAGCTGTTACATTGTAACAAGGATAATTCTTAGATGGTTGCCAGTTGCCAGTTGCGATGTAAAATGTGTGTCGTAAAGTACAAACTACAAAACCATGAATTCCACAAGATAACCTTACACTAATCAATTGTGTATTTATTAATACTCAGTTTATACAGATAAAAGCTTAAACAACCAACTTTCTTACTGGTATATGTTTCGAAAATCCTTCCCTAGCGCTTACTGAGTGTGCAAAATTCCACACTTCGAGTCGACTGAGACAGTGTCAGTGTTAAGGGTATTATTAAATATAAATGTATTTTTCATGAGGATAAAAATATAGGATTATGAAATAGTCGAATGTTAAAGATAGGTAAGTATAGTTTATTGAACCTACGAGTAATTAACGTGCGTTTAATATGAGGTATAATATGCGTTAATTGATGGCATTGATGATAGCCTATTTGGTAGTGACCCTGCCTTCGAAACGAGCGGTCCCGGGTTCAATTCCCGGCCAGGGCAGATAATATAATTATGACATATAAATGTTTGTTCTTGTGATGCGTTATTTGTGTTGTCCATTCCACTAACGATACAAGGAATCCTAGGACAAGAGTATGAGCGCGTAAGCGTTTATTTATTTTCAGCAAAGAGTTTAAGTTAAGAGTTAAGCTCGACGGATGTCGATAAATATAAAATAAATAATCAATAAATGTAAACTAAATACTTAAATAAATGTTAAAGTTACCTACCCGATAGCAACCGACAAGGGCGTTAAAGACAAATAAAACCTTTACGGAGCAAATTGATCCAGTGACTCATATCCTTTTGTTTCGAGCGAACACTGAATTAAAGGACATTTTTCCAATTTAAATAACTTAGCGTAGGCCTTAGGATATGTCTCACTGTCGACGAAAAACGTATGGCGATATTACCAATGTACAAATATAAAATTTCAAAATATTTATTGATATAAAAAACACATTGTGATGATTGATTGGTTGAGGACGAATCCGTAGCTTGTAAATTAATTTCTTATAAGCCAGTGATTTATTAGATACACATTGAAATGTTTGTACATGGGTCTAGCCAATGACATTATAAGTAAAATCTTGTATTGTATAATATCATTGGGCTCTAGCCTAGATGTTTATTATAGAAATACATAAGTCCCACAGTGGGACTTGTGGGAGTATAATTGTATTAGATATTTTTTTTAACAATGACATATCTAACTTTTTTCAGAAAAAGGTTTTGAGAACGATGTACTAGATTTTTTTTCTTCTTATAATATGTAGAAATTACTAATAGCGATCGCGATAGTTGTTGAAGGATTTTGTGAAATGTTTTATTGGATCATACTTTACGTATGGCACAGCGGTTACAATGCTGAACCGCCACTCGAAGGGTCCTGGCTCCGATTCCCAGCGATTCGATTCTGATCTCGGTCTGGGTGTGTTTGTTCTTATTTTGTGTGTTATCCAATGCACCCACAACACAGGGAATACTGGTGTGGAGCAATGAATGTGTAGCGGTGTTTATATTATACCTAAGTACTTCTTATATTATCGCAGACCTCTAACAGTGAGACTAGTCCATGAAGAGGGTATAACTTGGCGTGGTAAACAGACAGTTAAACAGTAAAAGTTGTAAATGGCTATAACATGGAAGAGGTTTGTAATGGAATCTCGGTTGTGTATCGGTTTTATGGGGTCTTTTACGATTTGCTACGTGAAGCCATGGGCGAGGAGTTGGGGCGCGGCTGTGTGCAATTACCTTAGGGATCGTACCCATACTACGTGACCCACCCTTTGGGGGGTCCAAAGTACCACCGTTAGTCACAGGTGAGGGGGGAGAGGTTATGTTTTCGTCACATAGTCAATATCCTCTAAAGAAATCTGGCGCTTATTCGAGTTATATGCAAATATGGCGCGCAGCGTTAAGCGCTTTTTAAACTCATAGGTGGCGACACTGACGCAGATACGCCGGGACGTCAACTGATATAAAATTAAATTAAAATTATTTAAATCCGTGTTAACGTATTTCTACGTGAAAACTCGAGGGGGAGTTGGGATCTTCGTAAATACTATGGGTATAAAATTCGTAAAAAATAGGTCACGGAGTATGGGTACGTTCCCTTAGACTTAAAGTTATAAAGTTTTGAATGTCACACGCAAATAGGGAAGAAGTATAGGAGGACTTAATCTTCTCTAATGTTATCTTATGACTTTCCAGTTACATTTTTATGTTTATCTTCGAATATCTAAAGTAACTGGCTTAGTTATCGTTAGAAAGTGGATATATTTGTTATTATTATATGATAATAAGTTTGATTCTAAATTTCCTTTAGCTTAGAAGATATCTTGAACTATCATGACTATTACTGTAAGGATACAATAAATTTAAGTATATAAAGAATTAAATTACACGAAATACACCATTATTTTCCTCAGCATCTTTATGTATAATGTAATCTAATGTAAAATTGACTTAATACACTTTTAATTTAGATAAAATTATATATTAAGTAAGTCAATTTTAATTACTAACTAAAACGTGATTGTAGAAACATCCGATATTTTTTTATCCTTTTTAAAACCGAGCTATCAAGTCCAACAATTAGGGTTACCAAATATCCGGATTTGTCCGGAGTTTTGAGCTTTGACCTCCTGTCCGCCTTTTTTTACTAAAATTGACTGAATAAAAACCTAACAAGCTTTCATTGTCTTTTTTCAATATAAAGATAACAAATCAGTACCTTTACTTACTACTTACTAATCAGTACCCTTACTCTTAATTCAAATATAAAACCTACTTATTCTAAAACTAAAAATGGGATAAAAATATTTTGTAAGTAATGTCCTGCTAAGTGTCCTGACTTTTCAAACTTTGTCATGGTAACCCAACCAGTAAAGAATACGTTTAACATATCCACATACAATAAAAGTCTAGCGTCCGTCGGTGTGTGACTGTGTGCACGAATTGGCATACGAATTAACTTCAATGCCTTATTTTATTTGCTTTAATCAAGTTTACGACCACGTTAAGTGCCTTTACATTTAGCATTTAATTTCCGAAGGATAGATGATTAGTTAGATTGGGTATATTTATTAGTTAATTCCGTAATTTGTAGACCTCCGTGAAATTTGCGGTAAAATTCGGGTAATATCACCAATTTAGCCCATTTCCCGTATTTATGATACACAAGTGCGGTCACTATATCGCTTTGTTTCGGGTAATTGCCTTTATATTCGTTTGCGAAACTACTACTTATTATTTTAATCATTTATTACTTATCTGTGAATTGATTTAAATAAAACAAACATCAGCCAAATCAATAATAGTTTTTGTCAAATATTATGTTGCTACAAACAGACATCGAACATTTACAGTTTTATTATCATAAATGATAGAAGATCGGCACCGTTGAACTAAAAATAATAAAAAAAATATAGTTTACACTTCAAATTTTTCAGTCCGTCTTAATTAGTTGATAAATTAGTTCTCGATTAAAACACTAACAAGTTACAATGGACGAACAAAATGCTATTGGCATTCACTAATGGTAAACCAGTTGGCCCTGATGATTATAATACTAAGAAACGCATGGGAGGCGTTGTAAGCTTTTATTTTTGCTAAATATATCAGAAACGGCAGAACGGTAGAAAACTTCAGTAGCTCACGTGATTCAGGTAGAGTTAGCGGAAGAGTGCTGCATGCTCAACAAACCATTTAACACCAGGTGTACATTGGACCCAGGTACACAGTACAAAAAATATCTAAACGTTGTTGAATTGTAAATAAACATGTATGTATGTAGTGAACAACTATTGCGGTGATAAGCTACTTGAGACTGGATAATTAAAGTGTGAATAGTGGATATTGCGATCGTTGCAGTGGTGGCAATGGAAAAAGGTTACATACAAAAAAACTACATACATTACTTGGTTTATAATAACTCCTGTTTGTATATTGTAGTCCTATGTAGTCTACCCTTACGTATCTGTATATTAAAAAAACGAGTCGATGGCTGTACCATAAAGCGTTATTGTATGTGTTTAAGTATATGTAATAGATACGCATTTCATTATGCCTGTATTTTATTGACGGTCTCGGTACTTTTTATTTGACTGTCACTGTGGTCTACATCTGATTACAGCCTTTATTAAAACAGGACACACTTTTTAGTAAAAAAAAAATTCAGTCATGTATCAGCATATCTAGTGTCAGAAGATTCATGAGACTATACTGAAACCTTTAAATTAAACCAAAAGTGATTTACTAGTCACATGTCAGATGTCGCTAGTTGTTACCTGATTTAAAAATAAACTTTATAATTTATATTGCCTTATTAACTATCACACACCCTCCATTACAGGGAGATAAACGCGTCTGTCTATACGTCAATATCGTAACAGGCAAGCGTCTCCTGACACCATTTGCATTCAAACTGCCTAGACACGTCCTCGCCGGCAATACCGGCCGTGTTGGCGGAATATATTAATATGTGAATATTCATCTAGGATTTACAGATAACAAACATGTCACAATATTTAACGTCGATACTACAAAGCGTTTAATATTCAAGGGTTATGATAACTAGTTTCCTCGCGTCGCTTCGAGAAATATGTTTAAAATTATTCATAAAAACCCCAACCCTCTGCCACTAACAGCCTTCTGAACAACGGATAGGGCTATCGCACCTGATTCTTCTTATTTTTTTATGTTTCATCAGACGAGCCACCTGATGATGGTAATGGTGCATTGCCGGCCAAGAAAAACGAAGAACAAGGAAAATAGGGAACGACTGTTGGAGGCCGCTAGGCTTTGACCACCCTGCTTAATCTGGGCGGTATTGTGGAGGGGTTTTTTGAGTCGCCTAGCTAGCTACCACGCTTCTAAAATCGACGGTGATATGTTTTTTTATGTATTTCGATCGCGGAGTGAGAGTCAGAAATAATACGGGTTTCCTGCTTCTTCAGCCGGAAATCCGTGATGCGTTTGGAGTGATGAATGTCCTTGGGCGATGGTCACCACATATTATGGGTTGAACGACATTGGTCAAGTTTGATATTCGTCAAATCAGCAATTCGTCAAATTTGATATGGGTCAAATCGGTAGTTCGTCAAATCGTTTTTTTGTCCAACAAGTGACTCGATTTCAGCTGGCGGCCTATTATATAGAAAAAATGGGTATTTTTATTGTTTTTTATTGATTAGTTTTACATCTAGATTTGTTCAACAATTTTGGAGTGACACGACATAGGCTCTTAAAAAAGTTTACTTCTACCACAATAACTAAACTTATTAACCCTATCAAAAATGTAAGTACAAAGCCGGCGCAGTTTGTTTTACAGTACCTATTGACGTAAGAAAACGCGCGTGTTAAGGCGAGTGATTAATTATATCGAAAACATCGCAATACCAATTATGTATGACGTTACATCGCGCGATAACTCCGCAGTTTTCATATCGCGCCCAGATAACGAATGTCATGACAATACATTATACAGAAAGTAATATTATGTTATTGCTATATTGAATTGTAAATTATAAAGATTTCGTTAATGCATCGATGATATAAAATTTCTGCTTGATCATAAAATGTATTTGGTTGCGATGACTGGACTGAAAATCGCGAACATTTAAATAAATAAATGAAAAACATCTGAAAAATAACAATAGTTTAATCTTTCTTGTCCAGTATTTCAATGAAAGGTAATTAATTACCCTCCTCAAATGTCACACGCCATACAAGAAAAAAGTCTTGACACTTATGGCGTGCCATCCACAACGAATCGATTAAATATAACGGGCAATCACAATTTTTGTATTTTTAAAATACACACCTCTTCGATTCAAGAAATATTAAAATTTATTTCTAATACACTTACAGATTTATTGGATAAAATATTAAAAAGTAAAATATAATAACATGAAGTCTTTTTTTCCTCGTAAAGATGCTTTAAACACACGCTACTCGTCCACTCCTCTCGGCTGTTAATATGCAAATGAGCTCTTCGGACCGGCTCGCGTTATCTCGCTAACTACCCACATGCCCTACTATTTTATATAAAAGGTATCTGCTTCATTCTATAACACTTAGTTCTACCATAGAAATTGTCTTGGAAGCAAGGAGGGATGGAGTCCGTCTATCTTATTCTGAAAAAAGAAAAATTTTGACACTTTCTTCTTTTTATGGAATTAAGATAGCAAATGAGCGTGCAACACCACACTTCCGCTGCCTTACATTTATATAATATAGTCAGTTACAGATATCTGGAGTGCGTAGACTTCTGACTGCCTGACTTACTTACTCTTTCTGTCTCCTCTCATCATTCTTGACCGGCAACGGATTGGCAATACCTGAACTGCTACTGATGTCATTGGGCGACAGAAGCTCACCATCAGATGGCCAGTCTGCACGTTTCGCAGCTATTTACATTAAATAATAATTTATAGCAAGTTCACTGATTGGTAAGAAAGTCGACTATAAATTATATTTCCATGAAAAATACATAACTTAAAGAAATAGACTTAAGTGTGTCATTACGAGCTTTTTATGCTTACAGCAATAACTTAAGCTGACGCCGTGTGGGCACCGGTGGTAACCCAAGATATACGAGGGGGGATCAAAAAGTAATGATAATCAATATGAAATAAGGATATTTTAACTAAAAAAAATATTTCTTTCTCTACATAGTCTCCTTGCAAGTCAATACATTTAGTCAATATTTTTTCTAAACCCATAATTCCCTTTGAAAAAAATTCTTTATCTTGACCCTCCAAAAACGCCTCTACGGCAGTCATCACCTCGCTATCGTCGTCAAATTTTCTGCCTCGGAAGTATTCCTTGAGCCGAGGAAAGAGGTAAAAGTCACTGGGAACCAGGTCTGGCGAATAGGGTGAATGTTCGAGCAATTCGAATCCCGTTTCTTGAATGGCAGCCATCGCAACGGAGGCTTTGTGAGACGGTGAGTTGTCTTGTTGAAACAACACTCGAGCTCGGAGTTTGCATCGTCTTTTTTCTTTGATGACCTCCCGCAATCTTCTTATTTGGTCTGCGTAGTAAGAGCCTGTAATAGTGGCTCCTTTTTTCAAGTATTCCACCATTATAATTCCTTCAGCGTCCCAAAAAAGGGACGCCATAACCTTTCCTGCCGAACTTGACACCTTGAATTTCTTCGGCATCGGTGAAAGGCTCGTTTCCAAGTCATTGACTTTTGTTTGTTTTCCGGATCAATATGATGGATCCAGGTCTCATCCATGGTCACGACACGAGACAAAAAAAAATTCTGATCCGTCTGGAACTTTACGAGATTCGCCCTCGAAATTTCGACTCAATTTTTCTTTTGCTACTCGGTTAACATTCTCGGCACCGGACACGCAGAGACCTTTTTCATATGCAGTTCGTTCGCAAAGATTCTTTGAACACTGCCATATGAGATCCCTGTGACCTCAGCTACACGCCTTATGGTCACTCTTCGATCTGCCAACACGACATTTGCGACTTTTTTAACGATTTCCGCATTGACGGACGTGGATGGGCGTCCCTCGCGATGTTTATCTTTTGTGGATGTTCTATCCAGCTTGAACTCTTTTGCCCAGCGCGCAACTGTGGAATATGGAGGAGCAGAGTCCTAAAATGTTTCCACTAGGTCGCAGTGTATGTCTTTGGTAGACATTGTTTTTCAAACAGAGGTACTTTATGACAGCTCTGATTTCGTTTTTCTCCATTTTGATTTTTGCTCTCCGACTGTTCGTATTCAAATGAATGTACCTCACGGAAATCGTGGCCTATTTATATGATATTTTTATGCTGAACTAGTAGATATATGAGGAAGCAAAAACAATTTTTTTCATATTTTTATATGCTCTATAAATATCCGATTCTCATTACTTTTTGATCCCCCCTAGTAATGTTGTCCGGGCAAAATGTCGAATAAAGTTATAAATACAATCGATCGAAATTATTAGGGTTTTTGTTAACGACCAATGGTCGTTGAGCAAGGTGTAGCTGTCCAGCAGATGCGATAACATGCGTTGATGAAAGTTGGTCAAATATCGCTGTTATAATACAATATGGGTGTCTTCAACTCAAGAGCACAAAATATAGAGAGAAGAGTGAACAGGCTTAATAAGGTTAGTCAGCTTACCATTTCAGACTATAACGGAATTGTAGTCTAGCAATAACTAAGTTATTAACTTATTGATAAAAGTTTTTGTTTAGTTTGATGCCATCTGAATTGCGGTCAGTGTTGCAAGGCTGAGTTGTGTGGCGGTTTTTGTTTTTACTTTTTTTAAAGTAAATAGCCAGCAAACGGGCAGTGATAGCCATGTGGTTGAACGTTGGACTCCCGAATCGGGGGGTCCGGGTTCAAACCCCACACGAACCACTAATTTTCAAAAATTATCTGCGTATTAAAATTTAATTATCACTTGCCTTGCCTCGGTGAAGGAAAACATCGTGAGGAAACCTGCACACCTGAGAGTTCTCCATAATGTTCTCAAAGGTTGGAGAAGCTGGAGGCTTTAAGCCTAAAGCCTCGTTACTGGTAACTCTAAAACGATCGGTTTAACGATTAGTTAAATTTAGGAGCCTGGCAGTAGACAGTAAAGCTCATCGAAGCACGAGGTGATGAGTTAATACGCACATATTTCCATAGGCGGCGCAGGATGTAAGTCACCAGTCACCACTGTCGACCATCCAGTAAACGACAACCTGTTCGGCATGAATGGACAAGTTAAACCTGGTTTACGGCGCAATAAAACACCGATCCCGAAATAACGCGGCAGTAAATGCGACGTCAGTTACGAATGGTGCCCTGGTACGTTGGGCGATGGGTCATTTCCATTACTGATTGACTAGCGTAGAATTATTATTGAAGTGAAACTTCTTAAGCCGCGCTGAGAGTAAAAATTCAAGGTCGCGACACTCGCGTTGACCGCTCGCCATTCATCGATAGCTATGGAAGAGCGCTATACATACTTATATTCACACAAAATTGTATGTAATTCTTTATACACTTAATTTTAATCGTTATCAAAAAAGTAAATGGAATATAAAATAATTCTTACATAATTATATCTTATACATAATTATGTAGTATCTTAGAATATACAATTATTCTTAAATGATACAAGATAAATTCTTCAATAATCTATATATCCCTAATATGTCGATAAGTTAGTAGGTAAACTAACTATGTAATTAGATTATATTACCTGAACTTTTTTAAATAAACAGTAAGTAACATCTGTACTTATCTAAAAAAGGACATCCACAAATAGTCCAGCAAACGGTGACACAAATAGCCATTGGCTGGTAATGTACCGTCGCAATGTGGACGCGTCATTACTCCTCGAACACCGATGTTTCCTGCGGTACAAAGCAAGGCGCCGTCCACACGACGCACGTGACGCAACGCGCAGGGGGCGGGCAAACCCGTGCTAGATTGTATGTATCGGCTACGTAAAACAATGGTACGTATTTGTTTATGTTATTTTATGTTCTCTTTAGATTATATAAATAGCCGTCCAACGAGTAAACACGCCGTCTGATGCTGAGTGGTCAACGATGTATATCAGTATCACCAAAGGGATCACCGATGCATTGTCGGCCAAGACATAAAACACCGATCACACAGCCAATAGCCACCTAATGTTTGATTTTCCGTATTGAATGCATTCTGGCAACTAGCTGAGGTAAGACGAAGCGGGGTGACTGGCTAATTCAACGCTGTGATTGGCTAATTCAAGGCCACACGAAACGTTGGAATGAAATAGATTAATTTAAGTAACGGGAAAGAATGAGACGGCACGAATTTATATCGGTACTATAAGCCAGATGTGTTGACAGAAGCCATTCGCCTGTTATTGGGAGTCTATTGGCTGAGTGGTCGGTGACAAAGGAAAGAAAAAAGGATGGATCTAGTAAGAACAAGGAAACGGTACCCACCATCTACCTAACAAACTTAAAGGTGCTGTCATCTACATACCTTACTCGGAAAAGTTGGTTTAGCTACTAACTTTGCGCTTTTCGCTAAACTCGTTCCACCTGTCCAGAACAAGTGCTTTTACCTTAAAATAGCAAGAGCCGTTCGATAGACTTGCTATGCTAAAATGTAAAAGTTAAGTCTTCTTTATGATAGTTATGTGAAAGGTTAACTGGAAGGATTTTCTTTCGTTTAGATAGTGAAATCGGAAAATAGAACAGATAGGAGCAGACTTTTATTCAAATTAAAAATAATTTAAGTAATTAGTTACATATCTCAAAACAGGTGGGATTGTCGTGAAGCATTAACTTATAAATAATAATAAAAAATACACTTAGTAGGTACGTCATTTTTAGGGTTCCGTACTTAATCAAAATGTAAAAACGAATGACTTCGCGGTATGTCTGTCTGTGACATTCTTTATTGTTATTATCCAATCATTAAGGGTTTATATCGCTCGGTGGTACGGAACCCTATGTAAACCGAATCGCACTTGACAGTTTTTACGATTCTACCGAAGTGAAAAAAGTTAAAAAGTGCTGTCTCGAGGAGAAGAACCAGCGAAAGAAACTCAAGCTCAACATGGTATAATTATATTGGGTCGTAGAGCCTAGGGTCTTACTAACAACAACTAACAGGACTAACATTCACTAACAGTCCCTGTCCCAGTCCTCATACTTACAAATTAACCAACTAATGTTCTAACACCATCACCTAACCGGACTAACTATCCCAGTCCCCATATGAGTCTTGTTCTAAGTCGGTCACAGTTGTCATGGGCGGCAGCGGAAAGTGGTGAGGCATGCTCGTTTGCTACCTTAAATCAATAAAAAAAATGGTATTTTATCTATCCTTCTCAGTTTAACAATCCCTACGTTATCCCACAAAACAAAATTTGTCCAACAAAGCATTCAAACACGTGTTAATACAAGACAACGTAAGAAAGCACTGACATAGATGAACATTTCGTGTCAAATTACGAATTCACTGCATTCCTTTTCACGCAATCGATTCCGTACTTTAAACCTGCTTTAATTAGAGTCTAAATTCAAAAGTCGATCGCGCTTGATCTATATTTGGTAAGATCTATTGTGTGTTCTATTCCTATTGTTTTAAGGGTTACATTGTTTCGGTTTACATGATTTCATTAGGCGGTAGCATGCGTCGGCGTCGAGTTACGGGTTCGGGTCACGTTGGTATGTGACAACAAATGCATCATTTACATTTGGAACTATTCTCACTCGTGTTCAAACTAATTGTATAGTTTTAAGTGTATCGGGTGGTTTGTTGAACGGTAAGATTTATTCTATTGTGTTAACCATTTTTCTACTCGACTGTATCTACAGGGTGGTTTTTAGTGATGCGGTGTAAGTTTTTGTGAAATTAAAAAAATACACTTACTAATGATGAAACTGCAATCGGAACAAATTTTTACGTGAAATGATTATGGAAATTTTAATTGCATTAGGCTATCGATGTACTTATAGACCGAGACATTTTTTGCCCGTCTTCCTGTACGACTTTTACCTGGAAACCACTTGGCTTTGTATCTTATATAATTGATAATTTTCTGGGTTACTTTTCACATCGGGAAATGCATCTGTTTCCATAGGAAAAGTGGTATAACTAACCTAATATGGAGGTGGTAATAAAACGTAAGTCTTAAACACAAAACTTCATAAACTCTAGTTAACTCAAAATTAATCAGGATTTTTGATCACAAATTTTATCACCAATCACCTGTGTCATACCCTCAACGACAACCACTTCCAACAGCTTACTCTTACTGTTAATACTGTAACATACTTACGTGTGTACAAAATAAAATTATACGTTTAGATCTTTTCATTAATAAACAAAGTTAAGCTTAACAGCACTCGAATTCACTAAGCCTTTTCAACCTAAGTGTTCTAAGTGGCAAATTAATTCTTGCACTTAAACGTAGTATAGGGCAACGAGCATCTCAAGTAACTTTCGTATTTATTATAGTTGTTAACTCGTGTTTGTATTTTGTATACGATGGGAGATGCCAAATACAGGTCAAACCGCCAATAGTAGGCTTGAATTGGAAATTCTGTTAGAAAAGTAAAGTTAGGGTGATGGCACTACAAAGGTAGTAAAAAAATCTGAAGAGTTGTTCTTGGAAGGAATACTGTTATTTTGCTTCCACTTCTGATAACGGCCCAACATGGAAATTAGTTTTTTTTCATAAATTCTCTAGGTTGTGATATTAATTGCCAACTATTTCACAACAACAACATTGCCGGCATAACTCTTTTTCGTGACAGAAAAATCCTAATACCCTGTGTATATAGAAGTTTCACTTCAAAAACAATGTCAACATTGTCTACCCACACACGCAAAAACAACAGCACCAACTCACACAAACAAACAGTACAATCGGAGCAAAAAGTCAAAACGATTTAAAATAATGATATCCGAATTATAATTCATAAACGCACCGCGAACACTTTATTTACATAGCTAAGTGTTACAATGGCGATGATTTAATTACATACCCGTCACGCCATGCGCCAATGGAGCGCGTACAGTCGAGGAAATAATGTTTTATTTATGCGTATCTGATACGTCGGTTCTCATTAGCGTGCTGTTTTTTCTCATTTCTCGGATTGTTAGTAACTTGTTAAATGTCAAGAAATCTGTGAGGAAGTTGAATACAAGTCACTACTTAGAACATAGTCTGTTCGATCGTTATTCTTGAAAACTGCTGCATGGATTTTCATGCTGTTTTTTCTAATATACACATAGATTGGTTCACGAGCAAGGTTGAGATGGTACGTACCCATCTAGCGAGAGGTCCTCAAATCAATTCCCGTTGTAATAACATTTCATGAGTAAAATAACACAAGATAAATAATAAAAGTGTTTTATTTTTATTTAAATCTGAAATCGATAAGTCTTTACCTAACAGGATTATTATACAAAAAACGGTAATTGGCTTCATAGCAACGAACAAAGAAACAAAAAAAAATTAAATAAAAAGAAGAACCTTCGAAACCTATGGTAGACTTTAAGAAGTTTAAGTTTAAAAGTCATATCTATCGTTTGATGAGAAACTGACATAATTTGACGTCGTGGCAAGTTAGCCAGCCCGGCCGTAATGCCTCGTGTATTTTTATGGGGTCATTAGCTGGTCTCTCGGCTAGTACTGCCGCCCCTCGGAGTATTCAACTTTTTGTACTTCTACATGTGATAACAATATTAAAGATATGCATTTTAGATCAAGTGTTTTTTTGACCGTCTTTATAATGGATGCGGTTTTGCTCTCAAAAAATTAACGCGTTTTCAATCAATCAGTCATTAGTTATTCAGGAAAATATGTTGATATTTAAGTACTTACGTATAATTTAAGTACCAAGTTACTTAATCTTAATACTTATAATTATATACATATATCTAACACAAGATAATATTTAAAAAAATATTCTTAATCATATCACTTATCATAAATGTACCTACATATTTGAATATTGTTTTCAATATGATTCGAGTCAAGGAGGTATTGTAAATACTTAGTGCCAATACCTAGGTAAATTACCGCCCACAATGATATCAGGGCCAGCCCTACTGGGTACTGGTTAGGTATTATTTAATTTATCATATTAATTGAGTAAATCTAAATAAACTTCATTAAGTCGTATAATGTTTAATTCTATGTTGTCCAAATGAGCTCCTTAAATAATACTAACCGTCACTTTCGAAGTCCCCAGTCTTTAAAAGAGTAGGAAGAAAAGTTCTAGATGTTTATAGCTTATTTCTATAGCTTATAGCTAGCGTAATTGCTTAATTTGTACTTATAATAAGTTAATGCTTGACAACAATCCCACCTGATGGTAAGTAGCGATGAAGTCTGAACGCACCAACTTATAAATGCCTATTCACTCTCCTTTGAAAGACACCCACGTCATACGCATTCGGGATCACCGACGCGGGCGAACTATTTAATATTTATGATTTATTTATCCTGTTACACAGAAGCGATGAAATAGGTTTCTGTATTACCTATTGATTATTGAACGCTTCCTCAATGGCACTAGGCACAAGACCTAGCCCTACGCATGTAGCAACAATAACCGCAATAAATGAGTCAATAGATAATAGTTACCAACTATTAATGAGACCAATTAATGACACTACGCCGATTAAGGAACTCGAAACTTTGATTGCTCCGATTAATTAGCTGGGATCAAGTATTGGATGCAATTTGGTTTCGTGAGGCGATACTAAATTTAGTGCGTACTAATTGAAGTGGGTTTGAAGATGGATGGAACGTTCTAGAGTAATGCAAATAGACGCTATCAATGTCTGATTGCGTAAGCATTAGTTAATAAATTAATTTATATTAATATTATAAAGCGGATGTTTTTTTCTTTGTTGCACGCGATAATCTTTGGAAGGGACAGTCGGATTTGAGATTTTTTGTGTATGATAGCCACATTAGTGAGGCTATATATCGATGGGTCCTACGTATAAGGGCCAAACTAACAATTTGACGATTTTGACTTTTTTATGATAAACGCATCCTATCGATATGATTAATCGTGTGAGCTTTTAAAAAAAAAGAAAAACTGCATGGAAACACGACTTTCTAATAAAGTATAACGGCATATGTAGCGTGGATTGAAACGTATAAGGTCCAAAGAGTAATTTGAGACTTATACGCGGGGACTTCCCGCGCGTTTTTTTAATTATTTGGGCCAATCGGCTAGTTTGACACTTATACGTCAGACGGAGCAACGCCCGCGCTGTGATAAAACAAAATGTCGTTACTGTGTTTTAGCGTTACAATTTAGATTAATAACTGAAAGATGGCATCCAAGTATCGTGCTAAGTTTAGTAGAAGTCAGAATTTAGTAAATTTATAATTAATTCAAAAATATTTAAAAATACTTATATTATGCAACTTGGCATAATACACGTATATTGGCCAATTTGACACATTGGCCCTTTTATTGTGTTTTAAAATACAAATAATTTACCAAAAACTAACGTAAAAGGGCCAATATGCAGTAAAAAAAAACTGTTTAATATATATATAAAATGGTGCAGTATATATAAGTAGGACAATTGTCTTAGTAAACAAGCAAAGTTTCATAAATTTCGGTTTTATCAATCTTAAGTTACAGCAAGTTTAAACTTTGAAAGTCTCTCCTGTAAAGTTGTCATTTTGCATTTTGGCCCTTATACGTAGGACCCATCGATATAGGCTATTTTAAGTTAGCCTTAAATATTGATTTTACCGAAGCGAAGCGAGGGGGAGTTTCTAGTTTATTTATAAATTTAACGACATAACAGACGTAACTTAGTGCGGTCAACATCTTTAGAAGTTTGTCAAATTTTCGTGGTGGTCACCTCCCATCCTAAACTAAATTGAGACGTCATCGACGCTTTGCTGGCAACTGAACCTGATTGTTAACCGACTATCTAGCAATGCAATGGAAATAGGATGATGTGATAACACTGGTGATTTTTATAAATACGACATCGGCAACACCAAAGACATCTTCGATAAAGCTAGAAGAAAGTAATTAATTGTTCTCAAGCCAAAATATAATAAATAGCTTTTATATAATTTAATATAATTATATGTATTTATATGTATGTATACAGGTAGACATCTCTTGTTCAACAGGGCCCTTGACCAGGGAACTCTGTTTCAGTCCAAGCGTCATACACATCAAAATAATTTATGTTCCATTTTCATAAAATTAATGTAAACGAATTCATAACAGCGATCTGTGATGGCACAAACTGATATATCTATGAGCACACAATCACAATTAAGACTTCCGTTTCGGCTAGTTATGCGAACCCTCGTTAGAACAAAAATAAAATTATGACAAAGGGCGATAAATTATAAGTTTAACAGTGGAGGAACAATGGACATTCTTTTTTCAATGTCCCAATGACCGTTAGAGAGCAGGTAGTTCGGTTCTCGTTTTGGTAACGCGAAGGTTGGTTGAGCTTCATGGTTGCGTTTGCAAATTAATAAAATCAACAAAACTTGTGGGGCAATGAGAAACGTTGTATGTATCATGATAATAGATACTTATTTATTGGTTTTGAATTTTACAAAAAAAAATCCATTATGTTTTTAATTTTCGTTGTAAAACGGTTTTAATGATTTGAATGCTGCATGCTCTTTGCAGTAGAGTCAAGTCCATAAAACGCATATTCATCAAAGAAAGTTAATTGAGAAAAACTATTATTATATACTAAGACTTAATTTTAAGTCTTAAGACTTAATAAACTTTTTAGCTCCACCATCGTCGGGGAAAAGCACCCCTAACATGGACAACTATTCCATAAATATCCGACTGCTCAAGCTAAGTCCCCTCCAACACATAACTACCTGCTGGTCAGTTACAAATGACAATACAATCCCATTGCTAAAAAATGTGCAACAACATTCTAAATTTAAATTAAATTTAAAATGAGAATAATCACGTCCCGCCAATTTACACCACATTTGTTAGCAATCTATTATGCCCGGTAGCCAGACCTCTTAACGCCGGACCCGCACTGCGTTCGAGAGGTCTTTTCAACAGAGTCTGTAGGGTTGCGATTATTTCGCGTTGTTAAGTACAATTAAGTAGAATTATAGTGGTTTAAATTAATAAACTTGGATGGGAGTTTTAATAGATTTGTGTGTGAAGTAATTGATCGAATTAGTACATTTGAAAGTATTAATTTTTTTTTTAGAATTTCCCTTAATGCTACGTATTTCAGCGTGAAAACTAACAGGATATTTGCTAAAGTTTCAATATGCAACAAGTATCCGTTCGTTCGTGCGGTAATTTCGAAGATATTTGCGTGTTGAAAGCCAATTAGCGCTAACTTGGTAACTTTGAAACGTCTGAATTTACTCGTACTATCGACACTAACATTTCAATTAAAAATTCTGGAAGTGAGCAGTGTTATTGTAGGTGTGATTATGTGAGCTGTTGAAGTGAAAACTTCTTTAGTATCGTTGTGAATTGGAAGTCGATGAAACGGAAATGACGCGCAAATGAAGCGAAACGGAATCGAAAAAGAGTCAAAATGGCGGCTTATGTTAGCAAGCACAACATCAATATTTGGACTGACAGTATTCGTGTTTTGAAGTTTCACTTCTAGCACGTGTGAATTGCATACATTTTTTTGTTATTTATAGCTACTTATGTAGAATTGATTTTTTTAACAGCAAAGCGCAGTGAATGTCGATCAAACATCAACACAGCGAGTGTTGATGGTTGATGGACTTTCATGGACTTCGTACCACCAAGGCAATCCTGCTGAATAGCCGATCAAGAAGGCAACATTATTATTTTAATTATTCCGCGTCCTTCTTTTGATTGAACTTCTTCAAACATTTTTTTTCGCTTTGTTCTTTTTGAGTGTATTCTGACAGAGAAGAGAGAAGGGACCTTTTGCGCTCTAACATTAGTAATTTTAGTTGAAACGTGTTTTTACTCGGTGTCTAATATCAGTAAGAATTTAAATAAACCAATGTTTTTAAATGCTAAACCGTATGTCCGAAGAACGAAATCTCCAAAAACACGATAATGCAACATTAAGTACATTTTATGCTAATTGCTATTATAAATAAATTAAATGCGTCCACGAAATTCGCGCGCCAGCATAATATAGCAAATAATTTCATACAGTATATTAAAACGTTATTTTAAATTGTGCTGTTGGAGACATCCCTAATTAGATAACCCGATGGAAAAAAATGCACATATTATCACACGTATTAAGTATACTGAGAATAGTCAATTTCTTATTGACGGATTAATTAGTTATATTGGATCGGTATACGAAGATGGTTGGTAAACCAGTTTCGAATTAAGAAACTATATGGGAGCAATAAAGTAGCTTTTAAAATATTCTCAGAAGATAACCTACTTAATGATGTTAATATCCTATTCCAAATGCTAATATTATAAATTTTAAGGACAACAATATGTATGAGATATTTATGAAATATAAAGAATAAGCCGAAGTAATGACCACAAGAATGTCCCCTCATAAATTATAACTTTATTGCCTTATATTATATGGAATGACATTTAAGTTTTATCGATTTTACAAGGCATGTGATCACGTTAAAAATAACTAGCTACACACACCCACGCTTCGCTGTAGTATCCAAAGTAGCAACTACGCCAAATTAAGTTAATCCAACGGTTCTTTCCCATTCTCTGGTTCTTCCAAACAACTGAAGAGATTAATAAATTATAATACCTACTTCACATAATCATAACTTCTTATGAGTTATGACTGTTAGTTATTGTATTGTCAGGTAAGTTACTGACTGTATATTATTGCTTACTCTTTATTCCGTGCGATGTACATAATATACATATGTATGTATGTTACCGCAAAATAGACGTTAAAAGTTAATACAGATTACAGAAGTTATAGCATTACTAAATATTAGTTTAAGAGCACTTACCTATTTACAATTTTAAAATAGAACTAGAAAAACATCCCTAACAGAATAAAAAAAATGAAACTTCTAAAACTTGAGACAAAACAGTAATAATTGTTTCGGGCGCGGGTACTTCAGTAAACGCAATATTTCCCAAAGCGAAACGAGGACGGGATACTACTCGTAATACGATACAATTCTGCGTTGTTTATAGCACAATATGAACAAACAAACTCGCACCCAATCTGTTTACTATGTCCAACGAGAGCCGATGAGGTCTAAATTATGTATGGTGGTTCTTGCACCTGTAATTAAGGTCGATTTTATACCGCCCGGAGTTTTTTCCCAACACGTATCGTGGTACGGGCAAACCGGTCGGGATGCTCGTTGGGAAACCGATTATTATTATTATACCTCGGCTTATAAAGACTGAACAAGGAGGGTTGGCGAGCCTTTCAAATGTTTCGAAACCTTAAGGAGAAATTAAACCTGATCCGGCTCGAAGGACCAAGTGCCGAGATGATTTTACGATTTTAATTAGATTTCAACCGACACCTAAAGCGCATACCGAGGGGATTCATGAATGAAGTCAGCAACATTGAATGTAGGCATTGCGGGGTGAATAACCATTGGGCAGCGAATAGGCAATTCGAGGACCAATCCGAAGTCTCTAGCATAGATACATATACGTAACTAAGGAAAACTTAGTGAGGGGCGATTTTGTTCGCACATTTTCTTTGTTTTTAAGGCTGGTAGTGATGCGACAAACATCAACTATTGTAACAAGCTGTGAAGCTAGTTTTATCGTGTTTTCTACGAGGTCATCACTACAGATAGGTCACAAAAAGTATACAAAACGAATCTGTATGCGAAGTACTTATATTAAAGCATCTTTTACGGCAGATGACTTTCGCCCTTATTGCATTGACTTAAGGCTTAAAAAGATGGACGAGTAGATATCACACGGACAGAACATCTAGGCAGGGATATTTATAGGAATTTATCCTTTGGTATCGTCATGCGATATCGAGTGGAAGAGCGAGAGGTCCGATATGAAAGCGGCGACTGGGTTAAGATGTGAGATGTTAGGTTTTAATTCTTAGGCATATATTTGTTTAGTACAGACTTTTGAAGTTGTCAGTTGTCATGCTAATTACGTTTATTAATTATTGCTTCTACCTAGGTTCGTGCCTCTAAAACAAGAAGTGAATTATATCCACAAACATTTTCTTATTATAAAGTCATATTTTACTAGTTGAGTTGGAACACTTCAACTATTGATCATCCCACTTCTGATGAAGCTATTACTACATACCGAAAGTCTTCTTCAAACTACAAAAGTAAATGTAGGGTTAAAAACCTTCAGACTACGTGTTTGTTAAACCCGAGTGGTCAAGACCATGGTTATTTCTCAAAGGTGGCTTCGAGACCTTTTTACTGGGTAAGTTATCCACTAAGGTAACCAACTGATTCTTGACCGGTAACTCATCGGTAACGCCTAGAATGAATCAGATATTTATAGGATCCTACGTCATGTAGCCTTTCTTGTCTTAAGTACGAGTGTTAGTTAGTAAAAGTAAGTAAAAAAGTAAGTTCCAAATAAAAAAATATTTCATTTAGGTGTAAGTTGGAGAGAATCTCAAAGTACAAACTGTTTTGTTGCATCATTTCTATATCGGTATAAATGAGACAAAAAACTAAAATCGCTGGCGCTCGTCCCTCGCGGCACCCGCTAGGCAGCGCTGTCGACGCGGACAGACACGCCATGCTAATTATTATTATCATAACATGTGCCACTCTGTAAGCGTGTACGGTTAAACGTTAATACGTATAATCGAGTTACACTTTTAGTTTTATACTCGACCGAATTTAGGCGACGTACGGACGGTTCAATGGATGCGGTGTTTGTTTTTATTATCCACGTGTGTATCACGCAGTACAATTGTGGATGAAAGAAGTACGTAGGCAGATAAAAAAATAATTATCTGTTGTTGACTAATTGAATAGACTGGATACGACTCGTTGCGGGCTTTATTAGCCTGGGAACAATAATGTCATAGAAATTTGCCAAGTGTTCCTAGCGTATACAAATCTATAAATACACTGAGGATTGGTAATAAAACACATTTGTCTAATTTAACCGCGTTCAATAACTAATATATAAACTTCAGTTAATTATGTTGGTTATTTATGTGCAAAGTTTAATTATCTCTACAACAAAGTTATTGAACTATGAAATAGTTAAACTGAATAGATTTTATTGTCTAGTTTGTAAGAAAACCCGTCGAGATTTTTATGCTTTGAACGTGGCCATGTCGCCAATTGCTTAGTCATTTTCGTAAAATACAATGGCTTTTTGTAAAGATATTAGTCATCAATAAACTACAATGACAAAACCACTTACGTGGGCCGTAGGACAGGGTGCCCTTGCAAAAAAGTTGGCTTGCCATGTGTGTGGCATTCTAATCTTGCAACCTTATGCCCTACCACTTAAGGCTTATTTTGAGGAAATAAAATTTTTGACACATTTTCGGTGTTCGAAATATGAATTTCTAACTTTTTGCGTTGTAAACGCACTCGGATGCACATACGACACGCCCGCTCCCGTTTCATTGTTTCTAGAAACGTCTCATTAATTTGGACCGGATGAAATATTACGTTACGGTTAAAATAACCCAGTTAGTGAATTTTTCAATTAGCCGCATTAATATTGACTTACATATTTGGACTAAAACAACATTTTACCTATTTTAAATAAGATGAGAAATTAAAGGACATGTAGTAGATAATAATAATATGGACCAAATAATAGGCAATTTTCATAATGCCCGGGAATTATGAATAATTACAAGCTACTTAGGGCGAAGTAAATAATTATAATTTAAACATCCTTATTTCTCACATTGCCCGGACATTATGAATATTGCCATGTGGTCGGCGCTGTCGCGCAATCTTCTTTCGCACACTTTTTGGCAAAAACTGAAAAAAGAATCGATTCAAACCTCACATACGATTCAAACACAAATAACGACATAATTATGTGGCTATGTCACAGATGTCACCAGAACCCCGCATCACGGGGTCCCTTTTTTCGCGTAAAAATAACTAACATAACCCAACTGTCCTTCTAGAGTTTCGACTCTTTTTTATTGGCGGGGGGCTCCGCCCCCCCCCCCCCAAGCCCCCATTGTCTGTTTTTAAGAAATTACAAGAAGAGCTTATGAGATAAATGAATAACAATATTGACAGCGATGACCAGTAACAATAATAATGGCGGCGATCAGATTATGTGAATTATGAAAATTAGTTGATTAGTTAATTTTAAAATAAATAGATGAGGTATATAAGTAGGAAATTTTGTATATAATTGCATCGTTTTCAAATTAAATAATAATCGAACAATCGATAACAATCTGTCAAAATTGTGATATTACAGTATTATTTATGAATTGTTTTCAAATATGTAGGTACTTGATATTTCTACGCATCTCCGGCAACAAAAATTGGGGTAGGGCTTCGCCTGGGTTCTTTCCCAAAAGCCATTACAACGCCCAATCACTATGCCCCATAGGTGATAAACATTACAAATAATGCCCAATCGATTTGATTATTTCAATAATTGTTTCAATAATCACATTGCCCTCTCATATTATGCAATTTTCAAACTGCGCGGGCATTTCTTACAATGTCCTATTAATCACCTATGGTATGACAATGATGGTCTAACAACTCATTAATGGTAACCATCCAATAACAAAAGATTCAAACTCGGTCGATTGCTTTTTTTAATTATTATGGTGATGAATATTGTATTAGATCAATAAATTATAAACCGCCTGCTCTCAAATGAAATTCATAACATCGGTTTACTAATTGGTCGAAACATACCTAAACACGAAGTTATTACACGTACAGAGAATTAAAAGTTAATACGATTCGATAGAATACCACTAAACAGTGTAAACTGGTAGATTTACTCTGCAAGTATTACCAGAACGACATAATCGTTTGAGACAAAGCCATTTCCATAAAAGAACTACTCACAGTTTGAAGCCAGTTAAAAAGAGCAGAATCGACATTCTAGTGATGAAGTTAACAAGAATGAGTTACAAATATCACGGTTATAGAATCATGAATCATTCAATAAGCAAATCGCCTCCGAATACCAATCACAATACAAGTCCAATTCGTTACTTAAGTATTCAAGGTCGGCCATACGAGTAGTTGAAACAACGTAGGTGTACTTCACGCATGGTTACCGAACTATATCGTGGAAGCTTTATGAGATTATGCTAATACAACGGTTTATTTGGCAATTTTGAAATAAGAACGTTTTTATTTTTTAATGATTTACGACGACCGCACCGCAACGCTCAAAGCGAATTCGCTCTGCGCTCCTAGCGAGCATTAAAAACAAACGAGTACAAACTTAAATATGAGGCCACGAAATTGCGCTCCAAATTTCTTTGCAAATTGACAATAACGTCAAGAAAACGATTCCCCGCAGTGAGTTAGTTATTCAAAACCAGTCATTACTTAAACTGTTTTCCATATCACAAATTAGTCTGCAACCGTTTCATGATAAGAAATGTGGAAAACTGAATGTGCACATTTAACCTAACGGCCATTACATGCAATGACTACAAATAAACGTAAAGTTACGGGGCCCTGTAATGCGTACATTCATTTAATTGCGTCTATCCTAATGAACAGAATTACTAAACGCTAGACCTACGAGCATTACCAAGATTAGCATAGTGAATGAAACGAGGTGAAATTCAATTAAGTAAGCCGATAATTCTTTCTTTGAACTTATTATCGAATGATTCCGTAGAATATCAAATTTGAATGAATGGTTCGCGACCGACTGATTGAATTGAAATGTTTACTGTGCATCAGTGATGCCAGATCTACCAACTTTCCGGTAGATCTAGCGATTTCGGTCTTAGTCTACCTGTCTACCGACTTGACCTTTAGATCTACCGGTTTTTAAAGTTAGCCTAGGTTGGGGTGCAAAAAGTTATTGCACGCGGGTGCTAATAATAAGGGTAGAGGCGGCCATGAGTACCTACTTAGGTAAAAATCGGTAGTAAATAGGTAGATCTACCTAATTCTACCGATTTTTTGCTGTCCATCTACCACTTTTCTAAAATTTGGGTTGGCAACACTGACTGTTATTATAAAGTTTCATTTATGCGCGTCAAAACCTGCGGAGATTAATTCTGGTACGCGTGTGTATAAGTGCTTGTTAAATTTGTTTATGATATATCAGTAAAGCTTTTATTTATTTTATGATCTGTATAATAAAGCTAGTAGATATGTCTATGGTAGTCGAATAACCTCTCTCCTCCCCTCCTCTCTGTTCTTTCTTGGCAGGTGACGATCTTTTGGTGTCACCGTTGGTGCGGGGCAACGTTGACCATCTCTTCATCATCATTATGGCTGGCGAAAGATTGTCTCTCATCCTTTTGGCTTTGCTAACCTCAATGGGCGCAGGTGAACATGATCATTTACCATCAGGTGGCTCGTCTTCTCGTTTGACAGTTATCTACACAAAAACATTCCATCTGGATTCCTGGGGCTTACAAGGGACGCTCTTCAGTAGGTCTATAAGATGGATGATGGTTTGAACTTGATCCCGCACAAGGGGTCCCAGGCACAAGCCCTGCACACGCACTATGTGATAACCTACACACTCCATATCAATATAAAAAAATAAAAGTTAGAGTAGATTACCATTAAGTGCAGTGCTAGATGTCGTTAGCGAAAGCTAAATAAATTATTATCGGGTGTAATTTGTCAAGCTGTCAACAGTTTTTCCTTGATGCTGTGGCGCCGTAGACATGATCTGTGGTTAGAATTTCACTACATATTTACAGTCACTGTCTGAATACGTAAACCTCAAAACTTACAAGAAGTGGTCAAGACAAATTGATTCACAAGGATGTGTGTTGTTAATGATTATTAATTTATTGAAATTGATTTTTTTCACGTAATACTAGTATATAGCACATAATAGTATCTACTATATAAAATGCTTGAAAAATGAGTAGATAATAACAGATTGATAATAAAATTTAGCTTTCTGGACAATACTCCATGTAAATTTTAAACTGTGCCAAATCTCAGACTTCTACATGCGTCCATTACTTAGTTTTCTACTCCTTCGTGCGTGCAATTCTTAAAAGAGTTACAAACTTTTCACTTTACATAAAAATTAGCGGAAATCCACCGATATAAAAAATATATCAAAGACAAAATAACAAAACATATCGACGGGTTCCAAGCTATTTGTATTAACCGACATTTTTGACACTTTACACCAGAACAGTTTAAAGTTTCAATTTTAGAAGAAAAATTATAACTTTAGCAGATACCATTATTTTTTAAAAAAAAAAGGATATTAACACGATTATCCAATCGTCACCAAACCCAGCTCAAACGACGCAGAAAAATTCGCTGATTCCAAATATGTATAAAAGTCGCCATCGCCCAGAGTGTCGCTAATACAATTACAACGGAACCCGTCGATATGGCTTTTCTTATAAAGTTTGCCCCCCGAACCGCTGTTCTGAAGGCCGGTTTGTGCTCCACGCTGGGGTCAAGTCACTTCGCGGCGCTGATTCGTCGTCAGTCCGTGAGTCCGCTCAGTATGCGAGTCGCGTTGCAGAACTACACGAACGCATTGACATTCACGGCTCTCCGCTCTCCGGCCCATGTCGGCCCTAGCTCCATGATTTGTCAAGATGACTAGTAAATTCAATACTACTTTGATCAACAATTACTACTTTTTGCATGCATACGGCTAGAGAAACAAACCTTGACAATGACCTTCACGCCTTCCTTCACCTTATTTGTGACTCTTAATAAACAATTTGGTTTATATTTCAATAAATTGTTTCAAAATCACGCATTTTATGTCGGAACATTAGTGAGTTAATACAATTTTTGGCAGCAACTTTGAATTTTACAAATAAGGTTATTTTATGAATAGCAAATTAAAATTATTCCATATTTCAAAAGACGCAAGTGCACCTTGGTAGAAAGACATGTAGCTTACTGTAGCTAGTTGAAACATACATACGTAGGATTTCTACATTAAAATTCCTCTTTTATCGGCGATTCAGGGAGTTTACGAGTCCATCGACATACGACCTATCATTGCAATCGCAATGGCATCAGTCACAGAAAACTGAGGAATAGAAATTCAGTAAATTATCATTGTAATCTGTATTCCTTGCCTTATTTTTAACTGCTATAGACTTTCTAGACACACCATTTTTCTTGATCTCGTTGGAAATCTCAATGGGCGACATTTGGGCTGGCCAGTCACCGCCAATATGTGCCGAATCAGCGTGTTGGAGAATAATCTAGGCGTCCTTTCGGGTCCACTTCAACTAACAATTACTAACTGAACTATTACTAACAGAACTACCTATCACTAACAGTCCCTGTCCTCATACTAACTAACTGACTAAACAACTATTCTATAACACCCGTCTCCTCACCGGACTAACTATACTAGTCCCCATTTGAGTGTTGTTCTAGGTCGGTCACAGTTGTCGTGGGCGGCAGCGGAAGGTGGTGCTGCATGCTCGTTTGCTACCTTAAGAGGAAATGCTACGGGTCATTTTTCCATACAAACGTTCTCGACTAATCCCTCGCTGGTTTTTGACTCTAGATCAATAATTTTTTCACACAAGAATAATATCATCATTATCTATGTCGGTGCGTTTTGATTTTTTTGATATTTTTGTTTTCAAAAGTTTTAGGCTACTTCAAACAGCGCTTAAAACGGCCAAATAAATATGCCGCAAACAAACGCCTAGTACACAAATTGTATAATAATTAGCACAAAAAGCTAAACGGTCCGACACAGAATATCTCCTTCCCATTCAATTTCCAAAATTTCGTTAAGATTGCTGTAGTTTTGGCGGGGGGATTAGTCGAGAACGGAACCTCGATTTTGATGATTTTTGCCTCGGGTTTTTACACGGAGCTGCAGTTGTCCCTATCGCACTGACATACACGCCGCTCGCAAGCGCGACAGAGATATTGAGTGAAAAAATCCCAAATTTGAAAAAGGGTTCGCGTGGTGTTTCCTCTTAATTCCATAAAAAAGCTCATACTATGTGGTGTATCACTAATGGACTTAAATCAGTAAAAGTAGTATTTTAAGTTTTTCATAACCCACCGTAATGAGATGGCAACATATTAGAACTGCAAGGTTTTCTATTTCAATAAATCATAAAAAGACGTTCATCACAGAATTGCATAAATGACTGCTCCGTACACGTTTCAATAAATAATATTCATTCGTAATTAATTAACCTAACCGACGATTAGCAAACGGATGAACAGGCATTGGGTATCGACATTCGACGCAGCCAGGTGGATTAGATGATAACTGGTCAAGTCTGTGTCGGACGAACACGGTGGGTTCTGTACTACCGAGCCATACTAACTCTTTAATTGGTCAATATCAGATACAATTTGGTTAGTAACAAAAACCCCATTTTTAGGGTTACTTGACCTTTGGGATCTGACTTTTTTAATTTTTTATTATTTGTTGTTACATACAGACAGCGGTGAATGTATATAGTATCTTTTTTTCCCATTTGGGTGCGGAACCCTAGAACCGAGTATGAGTGGGACACACATGGTTTAGGGTTCCTCACTAAAATATTATTAAATTTATTTCTTATAGATATATAAATCACATCTACGATTTACGAATCATTTTCTCTTCTAGGAAATTTGATATTTTACGCTCAACCGTTTCTAAGAAAAGATTCCTTTAATATCTTGAACAGATTATTAAATAAAATATTGTGTTCTTCAAAGCTTCTGTTTCTGAAGAAACCTATTATGGCTTAAATGCTCTTAAAGTTACCCTTCAAATGCATCTGGGTTACCCAACTAATTTTGAACCACAAACGTAATAATGTTGGTTGTACAAAAAAAAAATTTGTGCAATCGACGACCCGGATAACACGCCGGATCGCCGTTCCGAGGGTCCTGGGTTCGATTCGAACGAGGCGGAAATTTGAATGATGAGTTTAAATTTCCGTTCTTGGTCTGGGTGTGTGTGTTCTTGTCTTGTGCGTTGTCCATGGCGCCCACGACACAGGGAATCCTAGTGTGGGGCTATGAGTGTGTAGCGTTATTTATTATTATTTATCCAGTAGACGCGCAATTATCGATCGACGAACAAACACGTGTCAGGTCTGTTCTTCATCGGCACGGAATCCTAAAAAAGCATATTAATCAACAGCCATAGTACCCTGAGCGGAGGAAATGCGATTATATGAATAATTCATACAAGATAACGAAAACGATTGTTCTTTTCTTGGTAAGCGTTTAGTTTTTTGGTCAACCTTCAGAAAATAACTTAAAAACAGGTATGAGTTACATAGTATGATTAATTAGATTTCGTTTTTATTAAAATTCGCTTATAAGGGGCATGTTACACTGTTTTGCCATATTGGAAGATTTGTGCTATACATATGTCATGCATAAATTAATTACAATGTATTTGTATTAAAGGTGCTTAATTATCCCGTATTTGAAGTCGTGTTCATGTTAATTCATATTTTATTATTAACATGACGTTTATTATTGTAATCGTAATCATTTACATGTTTAATTCAGGCCTACATAGTTAAGGAATTTATTTTTTAAATAGCCGTTTTCCACCAATGGGATATGTAATAAATTAATTTTAGCGTCGACTAAAATGGATTATAAAAACATCTGCAATCCAATACAGCTGCAATAGAAATAATTCTTTATTGATAACTTATTAACCCGCCCTCGCTTCGCTTCGGGAAAACCAATTTACACAAAACTTCAATATATCATACATATAAACTTTCGTCTTGAATCATTATATCTATTAAAAAAAACCGCATCAAAATCCGTTGCGTAGTTTTAAAGATGTACGTATACATAGGGACAGAGAAAGCGACTTTGTTTTATACTATGTAGTGATATAAGTAAGAAAACGGTGCCCAGTTTAGCTGGCTACTGAAACTTATGAAGGATCTCCAAGTCAAACCATAGTATTTAAAATTTCGTGGTACGGAGGGCACGATAAGCCGTCGGTCCTGATTATCGTTGATAGATAGTTGTTGTCATTCAAATAAGGTCGATCGAAAGGAACGTATGGGATATAAGATCGGGGAGATAAAAGTATATTTGGGCCAAACCACTGGCCGGCGTCATGTGGTAGTTCCTAGAATCGCTGGAAAGATACAGTTGAAGCCGACCTTCACGATCTCAAGTAATTATTGGCAAGAAATCCCAGAGGACCAAGCTAGGTGGAGAGCTCTCGTGTCGGAGGCCAAGATTGACTGGTTCGCTGCGCCAAAGGAGTAAGTAAGCATGGCCGATGGCGTATTCGTCCATTTATAATTTTATTATTTAATTTTATTACCATTACAGTAGTCATAACTAATGTAATGTGTATATTGTATATACACCTAGTAATTGTTTGATGACTGTAGTCAAACAATTACTTTAAATATAGCATGGCATTTTAACAAAACAGATAATTCACCACCATAAAAGTATTTTCATGCCCATAACAAGATGTCTAATTACTTAAGTACTATTTTTAACAGTTTCAAACGTAATTTTGTTTTCGAATAGACTGTAAATTAGTCCGTACCCTCGAGTATCTACAACGACAAGACTTAACGACAGCTGACGTGTACTTAAATTGAAAAATTATAGGAATTTAACATTCTCATTCTCACCGACACAAACGCTAGTTAAACTTTGCGACTATCCTAAAAACACTATACCGCACTTAAATATTAAACCTATGCAACTACTTGTTTTAAGTCGCTACTCAGCTAACGAGCCAACGAGTCCCGACTCCCGATGGTAAATGGTTTCCGTCGTAAATCTGCATCACCACGGCATTACAGACGCGTTGTCGACCGAAGGTAAGCATTATAATTACCACACAAGCATTCGGGATACGAACGCCAAGTTAAGATTACGAGCATATTAAACAAAAAGAGTAATTTTATTATTTTACTACTCAACCGTAGTTATTTAAGGCGATCTCAACTTTTTATCGCGCAGGTGCTACGCCTTTCTTTACCCGGCATAATTTATTAGGGATCCGTTGGCTAGTGAAAAAACCAAATGGCATCACAATTATCGACATTGTCCCGGCCCAGTTGTCATTTGTAATTTCGCAGTGGAATGGACATTTCAATAATTCCTGGAGACGGTCGGTTTAATTAATAGTTCCTCTGAATAAGCAATTGGTTCTGTCGTCTCACTGCGGATGAGGTAACTTTGAGCGAGGTGTAGTTTATCGCTAAGGTCTGTAGACCGGTAGTGGACTGCTTGTCGGGTCCGGAGTTCGTTTCTGGAGTGGACATTTTTGAAACAGACAAATCTTTTTATTTAGGTATAAGTGCTATTTGTTTTTATCATGTTAATATAGGAATTTGTTGCAAAATTTTAGTTCACTATTCGGGTAAAGTTGTCGGAAATCTCTAAATTATGGTAAAAACCGCGTCATAATCTACTGCGCATAGCAAGAATATTCTAAGTAAATAGATTTAAAAACAAGCAACCAAAAAAGCCATTATATTTCCACTACTAGGTAATTTAAAACAAGGAAAAGCAGAAAACCATTCAAAAAAAATTACCACCATCCGTAAGTCAGCGACCACATAACCAGGTGGACTGGATATTCGCTATTTCATCGCCATAAAAAATGTTTCTCAGGTATTACAACTATTTAATTTGCCTCGCTTCCGCCAAAAGCTCGTGAACCGGTCCTAGAAGTCTTGTTTAGAGTTTATTGAACCGTGTGACGTCTAGTTGTTACTTTTGACACCGGCGTCAAGCCAGCTTGAATAAGCTTAGTTAATTAATGATAAATGATGTATGCGATTCGTAATTTTATTGTATTGCGATTGCATTAGGGTTGTCGGCAATAAGTTAAGAAGTTAAGTTAAGCTTCCTTTTTAAATAACTTAATTAATAACTATGTTTAGTACTCTGTTTTCGCATATACAATAAGGTTTCTTTAAGTTTATGCAGTCTTAAATAACTGTTACTCATAATTTGCCAATATTAGTTCAAATTGACGAGGTTAGATGAAATAAAAGAAAGATACTAAGAGGAAAAGAATTAATTCCCTTCTTACAAAGATAAAAATAAAATGACTTAAGGAAAAATACCCTACAATGCTTTTGTACCTATGAAATGTGAGGGCGGAGTCAGAAATATTATAAGGAGTGTATATGTACTTATTTATCACAAATACCATGTACGAGTATAATGGATGATGTATGTTTTTTCTTCTGCCCAAAGGTTGTCTGGAAGAAATCGCTGTCTAGGCGATAAGATCACCTCTTCTAAACCAATGAAAGATGATGTAAGTAACTGTTTCTTTGTGTGTACAATAATGAGTAATCTAACTAGGTATATACGTCTATATACACAGCTACGCGGATTTAATTATCTAACATAACAGTGTAGTGGGCATCCTCAAGGAATACTTAGGTTCGCGTTTGAAGAACTAGGGAATAGAATATCACCTGAATCAGTGAAGAAAATAACCACGGGCCGTTCAGGGTCTTCATCAACCATTTCGACCAGTTGCGGACTATCGCCAACCACTCTCGTTGAGAGAGGAAACCCATGCCCAAAGGTTGTCTGGAAGAGATCGCTGTTAAGCGATAAGACCGCCTTTTGTGTAATATAATACTCAATAAGTTACTTATAAATTTGTAATTTCCTGTATTGCACAATAAATAATATTTCTATTTCTATGCCCAATAATATGGATTGTGATGCTAAGAACGCGAGCTTAGGTCAAATACGTTTTATAGGTTTCACGCAAATTTAACATTTTTAAACCGTTTAACATAACTCCTTGAAGTCACGGTGTAATAATTGTTTTAACAGCAATTGTGTTCCGGATAGAAAGGTGTGGAGCCGGCTACACTTTTTAGAGGCAACCATCTCAGTCCTCAAGGGTAGCAACACATCCGTGACCGAATTATAACGAGACTCTTACTAACATTTACTAACTGGACTATTACTAACAACAACTAACAGGACTAACATTCACTAACAGTCCCTGTCCCAGTCCTCATACTTACCAACTAACCAACTAATGTTCTAACACCGTCACCTAACCGGACTAACTATCCCAGTCCCCATATGAGTCTTGTTCTAAGTCGGTCACAGTTGTCATGGGCGGCAGCGGAAGGTGGTGCTGCATGCTCGTTTGCTACCTTAAATCAATAAAAAAAAAGTCACCTGATTTCTCTACATATCGGCATTCCGTTATCAGCGAACATTTTCCGCTCTATATTCGCGTATCAATTCGATAAAAATGTAATTAAAGAATGCTCCGTAGAGCATATTACTCATACGTTGAAAATGTTATCAATGGATACACTGGCAACTAGGAGTTTTTGCTTGTAGTTAATAATATAAATTTATTTTCCGTGTGGCCGATATCAGTCACAATTCACACCTTCGCTTATAACAATAGTTTATAGTTAATAGCTTTGTTTTTATAGCCTTAATAGTTTAATGGGAACTGGCAGCCAAAACGTATAACAGTTTCAAGTTTAAAAAGAAAATAACATAAGCGCGCCCCATGTTTTAATACCTAGGAAAAAAATTAGTTTTCTACATGTTTGAGTTTATTTACGAGTTTATAGGTCTAGCACTCGCCACTAGCATTAGGGATATGTTCTTCAAAATCATACAATATCTAGTTAATTTTAATTATTAATATTATTATTTAATATTTATTAGGTATAAATTGAGCGGGAAATAAAAAGTACATTTATGTGCTTCTTATCGTAATGTACCTACGACTGTATGTTAGTAGGTAGTTTTATACCAAACTTTCAGGAACGAATAAAAATGTGTTGATTCACGTCGCAGCTTATATCCTGCATAATTACCTAAATGTTATAAATAGGTTCCTATTGTCGGCAATTTATGGTTTGTATCTTCTAGCCAACATCGAACGTTTCGTCTTTCTTTCTTGCTTCAGAGGACATGGGTTCTATAGGTAAATTGAGGGAAGTCTTTATGCCTTGTTGACTTCGTTAAACATTGACGAAACTACAATCATTTTTGTGTTACTACAATCAGATCACCACGACTGTCGGAGAGATTAGTAGGTATGAAATTATACACGCCTTAGTTAATTTGTGTCTAAGTAAATGTAATTAATTAGGTCATTAATAATTGCATGAATTGGAAACCTGATTACCTTATACTAATTTATTAAGTTTATCAAAAACATGAGATATTAAATTGTAAGTCGTTTAATAATTTAATTCGGCAATATTTTATTGTAATTCCAATAATAATTAATTAATTTCAGTAATAATAACTTATGCCATTAATCAATAAATAATTGATCTATGTAGGTAGAAAGATAAGAATACGTTTGAACAATTTGCAAATTGCATTTTTACATTTTCTGATATTATTTACCTTAGTAGACAATTTACTTTTTTTTAGCAACTAAATCATGCATAAGCGGTAGGTAGGTATTGTGGTCGCGGCTGTATAGGTATCTAGGTATAAATTATCAATTCGCTTTTTGCGATTAAACGTAATATAGGTATACTTTTATATCGGAATGTACTAATTAATCATAAACGTCACGTGTATGGTAAGTATAAAAATAACAGAATTTTAACCATTAAATAAAATATTTTTAAAGAAAATTAAGCAAGAACAGACTCCTTTTAACCTTCCAAATCTATTTAAAGTATCTAACTGTCAAATAATTTTCAATTTTGGAATGTAAACTTTTTAAAAATGTAACCGCTGGATTATAGATACCTATACCGTTACCAAAAGTGAATTTCTATGCCTCGTTTGAAATTACAATTATACCTACGCGTCTTAGTAGGTATTTACAAAATGACAGACACCTTTCTGTTTCTACTATTTTGTAACTATAGCTGTGGCTGTATAGTATAGTGTATATTATTATGTTTATTTTGACAAGCGATATACCGGCTACTATAGTACCTAACTGTAATAAATTCATAATTTTGTTTAGGATAGATAGGTATTTCAAGTTAAATACCTACCTGCCATTTTGTTGTGTCGAAATAAATATTTTTTGCTTTTTTTCTTCGTTCATATAATTTAATATCTACTTTAAAACGTTAAATTATTCTGATATACCATTCAAACAATGTTTTTTTTTTAAATGCGGTAACTAGCCGAGATCTATCACTTCCGTCGGTACCAACTACCAGTGCGCGGGTGACCGGTTAACGAGAAACAAAAGCCAATTTACAATAGAGGTAGGTACCTAGGTAGGTTATACGACCGGCTATATCTATAACAATATTAGAACCGATACCAAAACAGTTTACCTAACCTACTTATGTAATTTTTAGTTCTGAAAAGTAAAACAAAAAAGCGGGTAAAATTTCGTCTCCTTTGCATTTTATTACCTATTTGTTTTATTTATGGCAGCAGGTAATACAGTTACTTGCAAAAAAAGTTTTTCTTGTTTATAATCGCCTATTGTTTCGCCTTTGTAATTTAGGCGAATATCTCATTAATTTTAAAGCTCTTTTAAATTTTTAGTAATTTCCCGCGCACACGCTTCTTGGTATTTCTTAGAATGTATTCCATCAAATAAAAAAGTTATTCCGTCCATTAACGGGTTGGGATTATAAAGATTAAAAGAATGACCTATGATTAAACAGCAACACTTGGTGTGTTCTAAGGAAACATTTTCAAAGTTTAAAAAGACGTACGCGTTGGTAATGTAATGCAAAATATAAAACTTTATCATATAGTTTGCACATCTCAACTGATTGACTAAGGTTTACAAGCGTTTCACCAAGAACTTCATTTTTTAAATACTTGGCAAGTGCATCGCGTCTCGATGTATGCAAAGTTCACCGTTGACTCGGCCCGATCGGTTCAGCCAGAGGGCCGATAACGTATTTAATTACATTATAAATTACACGACACACTTCCCGACCACTGATAACACACCCGCCGGCGCCAAGTGCACATAAAACACACCAAAGAGCTGCAGATACGCTAAGAAACGTTCGCGCCTTCAAGTGAAGTCTGACGGGTGACGGGACCAATTCAGCCAGACGCACGCGACAATTTACCACAGATTAAAAAATACGCAAACACTGCTCAGTAGCCAACGAGAGGGCCACCGACCCCTTAAACACCGATGGGCCATAATTAATCGGTCGGCACATACCTAAACACAACGGGCATGGCGCTGACCACGCGTCGACAACTCCAAAACACGTTCAAAAACGCACTCCGTTTAACACAACACGCACGTTACATTCTCGTTATCACACACTGTTGTCGCTTGTTGCACTCGCGATGCACGTAATATGGTACACTCATTATTTTGTTTATCGCCGGCAGTTTTGGTTGGGGGCGAGCGAACGTGAAACGTACCACGGCCGGCCGGGCGCCGCGAGTCTACTGCAAACAACAATGGTACGACGCGCGCGAGAAGCGAGAACGAACCGCCACGCACACTGACGCCGCCACTCACACAGAGACAGCTCCGTGCACCGACATGCGCATATAAAAAACCAACGATCGGTATGCAGACGTTCGGTTTGAGCAGGTCCTCGGCTTGACGCTGTTTTCGTCTGCGGTCCAGGGTGGCCGCGATCGAACTAAAAATTTCCTTCGCAATGGAAATAAGTTTTGTACTTTCTTTTCTATGTATTAGAAATAATTATTTACCTTATTTGATGGCATTCGGATTCTTATACATTTTACGATCAAATTGTTGTTGTATATTTACAATTATGGTTATTTCAAATGTTTTCATTTATATTCTTAATACTTACATTAAAGTTAGGTTCCGTTTTTGGTATATATCTCAATACATTACGGTACGATGGTATATTATATTAATTAGTAATATTTTATATGCATTTTATTGCATTTGACGTCTACTTTCCATTTTTTGTATTTATTAATGCTAGGTACCCACCTACCTACTTTAGTTTCATAATAAGACAAGTAATATGTAGTAGTAGTACCTACGGTATCGGGTTTCTTGACTGACTAAATGAATATCTTCAAATTGAAAAGAAACTCTGAAGAACATATTTTTAAAAATAATGATAATAATAAATACAATTTATTGAATACAGCATTAAATAAGGTAAAATATTCTTTAACCTGAGTGGTAGGTACTGAACTGATCATTTCCATGCGTCTTTGTCCTTAGGTGTTGTAATACATAATATCATTATATTATAATAATATATTGTTTCATATATGTAAGTACCTATTTAGAAGGTAAACTAGCAGTCGAGTCATCCGATGCTTCGTAATCACCGCCATCCCCACACCGTGGACATTACAAACGTGTTGCCGACTAATTTGGTGAAATTGCTCTGATTTTTAACTTACAACCCCACTACATAAAAATTGACCAAAGTTAAAGTGAGAATGGTTGATAACAAACTTTATAGCTTTATAAATCCTAAACGTTCTAAATGAAATATCATAATGGAATTATTAAAAAACACAAATAAGTTTGTATAATTATCTAAAAATATTTTTATATATAGTCATTTATTGTAAGTTGGTGCTGTTTTGGAATTCAGAAATGAAGGAAAAAGGAAAAGAATTGCCTGTTTTCCTAGTCATTTTTACGGTTGCTACTAAAAAACAAAACCAAGTAAATAAACAAAATTACAATATAAATTGTTCCAATATTTCTTAAATTTCATTGCGTTTTGACTTTTCGATCGACGTTACAAAAAAAACATTAAAAAAGCAAAAATGTTTCTTAAAAAATGTAAGAATCTCATTACACGACCTCGGGGAAAATTTATTATGTGGCAACATTAAAAACAAAAGAACGGCAGTCAGCGAACCTTGAGTGGGCAGGCGATACGATTCGAGCCTGCGCCCGAGTCAGCGCGCCATGTTGCCAGCGACGAGAAAGAGACGGCGCTCTACATTCATGCCGCCCTCTCGCTCGCCCGCTTGTTAGCGTTATTGCGTGACTATACTCTACCGTAACTATACTCGTCAGCGACTGTACCACACACCCACACGCACATATTGTTATCTTACACGAAATTTATAACGAGCAAGTCGGATTTCGTCTCAGCGGACACTCCTAAATTCTTTGCGGAAGGATTTCTTTTTTCGAATCTTAGGCTCGAGGGCATACCAAATTATAATGCACGTGTGCGTAGTTTGTTTAACGAGATTCGAGTCGTTATTTTGGCAACACTGCTCCATTGGCGCTGACAGCCGATTACTTCTGTGAATGGACTCGCTGAATGGCCTTTATTAGAAGGTTTATACCTAGAAGCAATTTTGTCTGTACGCGAAATTTGATAGTAGGACGTCAGCGGCAGTTGGTATCGCGATAAACGTGTCATTTTCGCATCGGTGGCATAATTGAAACTTTATACTTAACTGCTTAGACACCACCGATCTGTATTACACGTACCTTCTTCACACTGTGCTATAATAATAATCTGTAGCCAAACTAAAGAAAAAAAAGTACAGATTTAAATTTCATATCGAGTCTTTGTCATGGTGGAGGTTGGACCTCCAACATTCTGAAAATCGAACTTTACTAACAAATTGCTTCAGGGCAGACTAGAAAATTATTTAATAGAAATCTATTTGAATCAGAGTCCTAGATTTAATTGAAATGAACCTTGTTAGTTTAATTAAAATACTTCATTATAGAGATTAGAAGTTACTTCAAATTCTTGATAATGTAAATTCACCGTGCAAATTAAGATGGTGCCTACATACCACAGTACCAGCCTACCTACTAATGCATGGCGGTTGGGGTGTATACCTATAGGCTAGCGACCACCCTCCTAAAATTGACAGCGAAATATTTTTAACGGGTTTCGGCAGCAGTAATGAGGAAGCTTCGTTTTCAGTCAGCAACGCATCCGTGACATTGACGCCTATAGTGTTGCTGCTGTCCACGGGCGATGGTCACCACCACCAGTTGCCACGGCTGCCCGTTCGCCTGTCTAGGTATAAAGAATCGGACGCGGCAACCATTATGGAAACTCCACTATATGTTCCCGTATGGGCGTGTTCCATAGCTTAAATAATTAATAGTTTTAGAAACTAAACTACGCTTTTATTACGCTTAAGACTAAGGGATTACGTGAATTATAAATAAAAACAATAATTTTAGTCACTGTGCTGTAAACCGTTGACGAGATCCCTCGTATGGATCCAATTCCGAGCGTAGTATTCAGACATGTTTGTTAGAAAATTGCATTGTCATCGGCCCTTGACCACTGTGCAAGTTTCAGAGTTATTCAGACTTCTAGAAATTGGTGAAAATTACGCTGAAAGATTCCGTTACATTACACACAGGTCAAGCTAATACAGGCGTGTTAAAAATGATAACTGCTCGTTTTAACAGGTGTTTTATTACTTTTTATTTTACTAACAGGACGAACTATAACTTACAGTCCCCGCCCGATACCTCATACCTACTAACGAACTAACCAACCAAAGTTCAACATCGATTGCTAACTGAGTTACTGTTCCAGTACCGACTTGAGACTTGTTAGATACAATTTTCAGTTATGTAAGTAAGCTTGGTGTAACATTTAGTGTTTATTTTATTTCAATCGGTTCCAAAAGTGACAAGGGCGGTTACTACAAGCACGTATACAATAGTTAAATGTTTTTAATAAGTATGACGTCTAATTCGGCGTTCCGTTTCCAATGGATTTGTTGACGTTCGATTATGTTCGTCCATTGTTTAGGGGTTATTGTTCGGAACGCATTTTGTTTGACCTACTTTTGTGAATGACTACCTTTATACACGGTTTTCCCCGGCATCCACTGAAAGATGGATCAGGTGATGAAAAGCATTCTGATGATTAAGGGTTATTACATGACATGAGTTTGGAATACAACTTTAAGTAATAAGTGTTGTCCGTAACTGTGATTAGAAAGAAAACTCCTTAGGAGTTTCTTGCCGCTTCTTCTTTCAAGACGATTCACGGTAGCGATGGTCTTCGAAAGCCAAACTATAGGCTTTCGAAGGGGGTTTCATATTCAGAAATCAACTCTGCATGATCACCCATCGTTTCTCAAGCTTCCAATACACTAAATACAACCTCAACACTAACTTTACTCCAAACTAACTACGAAACATCAGTGAAAACTGAATTCAAAACGGTTTAGCCGTTCTTGAGATTAGCTAGAATAAACGAACTGCAAAAATCGAAAACAGGCAAAAATCTAAGACATCCACAAATTTTGTTTCTCAAGTATAGTCCATGAGCAGACATCATTAAACTTTTATTATATGTAGGTATAGATATACCTATCTTGCTGGTAAAACTTCACTTGACAACAATCAATAAAACAGCCCAACGTTCCCAGAACAGTGGCCACTGGCTACTGGCAGGTAGCTAACACGACATGTTCATACACAGCCGTGAATAAACTGTCTATAAAATTATGTAAAATTATTTCCTGTCGAGAAACTGATTTCCATCATATCATTCATATCTAATAAGTATTCATTGTCGCGCCGTGTTGCAACGATAAGCGACGGTAATCCGACCCACCTCGAGCCACGTCGTTAATAAAATCATTGTCAACTTACACTACAGACTACGGCGGTGTATAGACAGACGGCTTCAATTGGACGTAGTTTCTGAAAACGTTCCAAACAGTCATGACGAAATTAAAATTGTATTATACATTTAAACTAGGAATTTTTGTATATGTTTATAATATATACATATATAAGTATACTGTATTGTATATATTATATACAACCCTCCCCCCCATCCTCAACCACAACCTTGGGGGTCGTCTATAATATCTACGAACTCTACAGGCTCTAGGCCACCTATTATTTTATTATTAATTCAATTATCATTATAACTATAACTATATTATTTCAAATTTATTTGTTTTTTTTTTAATACATACTTATTCTGCTATTCGGGACACCTTCCCGGAACCCCTCCACTAACACTTAAACTTTTTTGTATGGTGTTAAAGTTCAAATTGACTTTTAAGTATTATTACGAATTTTTTGTATGGGAATATAGAAGTGTTGTTGTTAGACTTTTTCAGGCAATTTTTTAAATTTTTCTCTCCGTAATAACCGTCCTCGTACTTTAACGAATATTATAAAAACGAATTAGCGAAATCGGTTCAGCCGTTCTCGAGATTTGCGGTTACCAACAAAATCAGCGATTCATTTTTATATATAAGAAGATATGTAAATAATCGCACGTGTATAAGCAGCCTAACGGGGGTAGTGATGTAGTAGTGCATACACACATCGATGTATCACTGTCCGTGTTTATTGACGCACTAACTCAACTTTCAGTTTTAACTGCTGGTAACTTGAACAGTCGTTTGCGTGGACGTGTGTTGTGGTCCGACCCTCCTAATTACGCGGCATATAGTCGACTGACGGGCGGACGAGCGATGGTAAATGGTCACCGTCGGATGGACGTAAGTCGTTACAAAGGCATCACCAATGCGTTGCCGCCTGCCCGCCATGAACGTAGGAAGACGAAAGTTAATACTGGCTAGCAAGCTCTCAGCCGAAACACGGCAAGTCTAGCTAGCGAATATATCGCACCCTAGTAATATAATGGCTTAGTCCTAAATCAAAAAGTAGTTTTTTGGAGCTCACGTTTAAAAGATTCTGAACGAGACATTTCAGCTTATTTTTTGTTTCATCACATCCTGGCATTAACTAAAAAATAAAAACTTTCAAATCCGCGTATTGTAAATTGAATTTTTGTATGAATAAAGAGGTTTTATAATGACATCAAAATGTCATCTTATACCTTATGAATAAGTATTAAACATTTAATTAGGCCATTATATTACTAAGGGTGCGATATGTATTTCCATATCTGAAAATAACAACCAGCCGCCAAATTGAACTTCTTTTTAAAAAATTGGTTGTCTGTAAAGTCGGTTTACTGACGATAGTTGAACGTGACAACGTCTTAAGAAAATACTGATGGAATGGTAGCATTTTTCAAAAGAAAATTTTAATTTCATTTGTTTAATAGATTTGGCAATGTCAATTATAGCATAACCTCAATATATAATGTCATTGCATAACCTACAATCGCTGCACTAGCGGACCGATGCTATTCATTTTAATGATGAAAGCACGAATACCTATTCGACAATATATCACTGAATATATAATTAATATCGAAAGAATCATTACCTTTATCGCTGTAATTATCGTTGCTATAAACAATTGACACCATATTCACTTTTCACTGCACTTGATACTCGATCAAAACATATAAATGTACTATAGTATAGCAGCTGGCCACGCAGACGCATCGCTCACTCAAGTAGGAGAGAGACGGATGTCGGACGCTGCCGAACGCTGCCGAACGCAAAGGCCGATTGCTACGCCGTTACGGTAACGACGGTAACGACGGTAACGACGCATGAGTCATGTTTTTTCATGCGTGCCACCGGCTCTATCGAATTATAAGACGTTGTCACGTCAAAAACAATTACATCCAATGTACGTAACGCAAATTTGATATTGTGGGAACAAACGCACAGAAGCAAACAGCAAAATATCTAAAAATCATAAAATTAATATATACCTACCGTATTACGCACTACTCGTAATATTAGGGGTAGAGAACCCCTAATATTAGTTTCTCTCTACCAGCATCCATGTACAGATTACAGACATCGAAGGTAGTTTACTTATAAGTATAGGTTTGCTTTAATGAGCTTAATTAAGCGTTAACACACATCGAAGCTCTTACAGAGAGGCTTGTTTCTTACCATTGAAAAATAACCACTCACCGGCAACTAAATTACTCCAATAATTTGTGCAATGATTGTCTCGTCCCAAGACTCTATACTCAATACTACGGCTTCCAAATGGTATGGATTCTGCGGGACTGTCCGGTATTGGAAAAAAACTTATTTCCAAAAATAAATTTACCGTCAGTCAAAACTGGTGACGGAAGTGAAAATTAAAAACAAGAAATAATATTTTTCATGCAGATCTCATGTAAGGACCAAAAATATAGAAAATGAACGTTCATTCTTTCGTTCATTCATTCACATAATAGGTTTTTGAATAATTAATTAATTGCTACCCCTCCAAATTTTTTATTTCATTGAATTATTTTAATATACCATTAATATAACTTTGGTTTTTTGCGTCTATCGGCTGTGATCGGCACCTCGTGAATATATTAGCATATTCACACATTCAAATGTATTCAGTTGTTATAAGATGCGTAACCATGTTGCGCGGAGGGGAGGGGTCTCGCTTTATTACATTTGGCTATTATTGTGTTGGCTAAATCTGAACGTTTTAAATCTAACTTAGAACAATCTCAATATAATCAAATATTATATTATTTATACCTACATCTAACCTGAATTTGTTGACGAGCCTTGTTAAAGTGGACACATTTAAGTGTACTGAGAATACCGACATGTTATCTATTGTTATTCTGAAGTAGTATTTGATTAATAAGTTGTTAATGAATAAATAACACGTAAGTCACTCATCAAAATGAACACCGTATTATTGATTATAGATAAGTACAAATATTTAGAGAGGTAATATATTGACATCTTTGAATACGCTAACGTTTTAGGTAAATACATTAATTGTAACTATTAAAAACTGTTCATAATAAGCGGTGACCCCATACCATCAGGGGGTTTCGCTCCTTGGTGTGCCCTACGAAGTAAAAATAAAATTTTAATTATGTATCTGGACTTATCCCTAAAAGATTCGTTCAAGTGGAGGCATTACCCAACACCGGAGCGATTGGGCGCGTCCAATCGAATTTCATGCGTAGAATATAGCCGGAATACACGCCATTTTGTTGTTAACATGCGCCTTCCGTTGCAATCAACATTGTTAGTGTGCTTTACAAACTTCATTTATTTTTAATATACACAATATACGTATCTATTTATCGACGAAAAAGGTAAGAATTTTGAAGATAGTTTTATGCGTTCCTGATTAAAGTAATTAAGAGGGGGTATAAAGCAAAATTGGCAATCGTAGATTCAATTTTTACAGTAGTAGATCAAGTTTCTAGAAGCTGCAGAAAAACATAGTTATACTTCATCATATTATTGAGTGAATGCAAGAAGTAAAAACATAAAAAAATTAAATTTTCTCGATAGAAAAAAATCACAAAGTTAGGTCTAATTTTCAACTAAAATCAATTTATTTTCAATATGGTGCATGTTTTTGAGTCAATATTTTAATATATTATGCTAATTAGTATCACGGAGGGATTTGTAGATCGATTTCTAAATCAAATCTATAATTTACGAATTATTTAAATAAAATACATTTATCTTTATAGCTCTAGGATTTTGACATGCTCTGTTCCATTTATCAGTACCGTTGCTCCATTGAGACGGGCGGGTGAAATTTGATTTTTTCCTAGCTTTATACCCCCTCTTAAGGAAAACTTATCACCAGACCGTTTGAAGATTAGTATTAGAAGATATTTGAATCTAATATACTTACCAGCATTTCAATACCGGCGTTTCAATTGTCTTCCGATGCCGTCGATATCATTCAAAAGTTCCAAATGGAGAATTGTACTCAAAGCGTCTGGCAGTACCTATAGTAAAAAAACGTATTGATGTCAAATAAAACAGATTACGAGGGTACTCTCATCGTCATTTAATTCGATCAATTTTATTAATTAATATTTTGTTTACTAAGATTGAAGAAGTAAAGAACCTTTTGTTTTATAATCTGGTTAATGTTAATTTGACCCTTGTTGGTGCCGAGGCTTGGTTGTGTGTGCGCCATGCATGTACGCACCGTATACACACACAAATAAAAAGTATCGCCAAATTCTTTGCGTGCGTTCTAAGCAGCGCTTTAGGTATATGATGTGACAGCGGCGAGCGCACAAGCAAGCTATGTGGGCACTGGGCACCTTTGTTTGAAAATAACCTACTTGTTTATAATAACAATACATAGCATAGGTAGGTAGATTAGGTAGGTACATTATGCATGACAAATTAATGATTATTATTAAGGTGTGCAAATTCTGTTAGGTTTTGAAGCCACAACAGAAAACAAACTCAAAACTGAAATTTATTTCTTGTAATAAGGATTTTTTCAGGATATTAGTTAACTTAGGAACGTTTAATATTCGTTCGTTCATAAGAGGGAACGTAGCGTCATCTATCGCACATTCTCTATAATGCGAAACACAATCAACCTCAGGCCACTTCTTGAAGAAGTACTTCCGTTCATGATACTAGAGGTGGCGCTGTTGTCGTAATGATGTGTGTAACGTATGTCACGGAGCAAATGTATGTGGAGCTGTTTACACAGGGTTCCCATAGATGGCGCTTCTACTAAATTACATGTTCTAGTTTAGAATGAATGAATAGGATTGAATTATTTAATAAGTAAATTCCACTTTATAATTCATATTTAGTATTAATTATCATGGTGAATGTTTCATTACAATCTCACCGGATTATAAGTGGAGTTAATATGCATAGTTTGTTAAACAAAAAAATTAACTTTGGTGTGAAACGCCATCTCGTGTTACTTGGTTGAAGTTTTTCAGATGAACGTTTTTCTACACTGTTGTTAAATGTGCCCGTTACGGCAAAGTCACGCCAGGTGCCGTTAAGTACCTAATATATAATTATTTAATATCAAGATAGCACATTTATTATTATAAAAATAATTGTATTATAATAAATAAATATCAGAACTGTAAAATCATTGGGGATGGCGATCTTAAATGCATAATTAAATGATTTTTTCTTCGCTTTTAATATAGAAGATAATCGTATTCATTATTTATTTAACATCTATACATAACAAAGTGATGTTATAACTGAATAATTAATAATATTGTGATTACGTTTTTTATCAAATATGTTGCCAACGTCCATACCACGTTGAATACACCGGTTCTCGTCCGATCACCGAAGTTAAGCAACGTCGGGCGCGTTCAGTACTTGGATGGGTGACCGCCTGGGAACACCGCGTGATGTTGGCTTTTTGATAATTTTAGAATAATTTTGTTTGTTTCTGTAAAAATCATGAACTCTGAATAATTTTTGATACTAATATAAAAAAATTTAAATGACGGTTGTTTTGTCGTACGTTAGCTAGTTAGCTACGGTCGACAAAATAATACGTAATATAATAATAATAATATAAGTTGAATAATTAACTTTATAAGTAAGCACTTAATTATTATAATAATTAACTAAATAATAATAATAAATGTCTGTGAAATCACTGGGGATGGTGATCTTAAATGCATGAGTAAATGATTTTTTCTTCGCTTTGAATATCGCATAATGAAAAAGTCAATCATATTAATAGAAGCTTATCGTATGTAAGTAATTATTTATTTTACATCCATAAAAAGGTGATGTTGTAACTGAATAATTAATAATATTTTCATTACGTTTTTTACACAGTAGTTTGCCAACGTCCATACCACGTTGAAAACACCGGTTCTCGTCCGATCACCGAAGTTAAGCAACGTCGGGCGCGTTCAGTACTTGGATGGGTGACCGCCTGGGAACACCGCGTGATGTTGGCTTTTTGATGATCTTAGAATATTTTTGTTTAGTTCTATAAAAATCATCATCTCTGAATAATTTTTGATACTATTTTTTTTAATGCTGACGATTATTTTGTCGTACGTTAGCTACGGACGACAAAATAATTAAACTAACCGTCGTTACGTAAGTTATATAATTAACTTACTTAGGTACCTAAGTACTGGAATTATTAATTACACAACTTATAGGAATTTAGTAAATTGATAGTTACCTAAGCATTACTAACTAACTAACTAAGGTGATAAAAAAGAGGATAAACCGAAACTTTTTATTTATTCAATGGATTCACTTGAAACTTTGTATACACTTGAGTTTGTATACAAGTGAGCACTAAGTAAGGATTTTTGGAAATTGGTGGGCGAAGCCGCAGATGAAAGCTATTAGTAAGTATCTTTATATATATAATTCTTCTGTGAGTGTGTATGTCACTGAACTTCTCTCAAACGACTGGACCGATTTTGATGAAATTTTTTGTGTGTGTTCAAGGGGATCTGGGAATGGTTTAGATTCACAATTGGACCCGATAGGTGGCGTTGCTGTCGATATATCACAAAAACATTTTTAATTATAAAGCGGTACGAAGTACGCTGGGACAACTAGTAATAATATATTATACCTAATCCTTACGCGAAACCCTACCACCAAGCAGGATCGGCAGCGAGGTCGGCTACTGTCATCATTATCGGTCGGTCATCTTACTACGACACACTGGTCTGCCGGCAAGGGATCCGGGTCAGTCCCTTAGGCCGCCCCAATAAGGCAAGCTTAGATAGATACTTAGAACTTTAATTTACATCTCAATTAAACATAATTTCTTTATTTAAAACCAATAAATATTTTTAAAGCTAATGCGTTGCGAGCGGAAAATAATTAAATACCCTTAGAATAATGACATATAGAATGACAGTCTTCATACAAGCGCTCTTTAAAAAGTGAAGCACTAATTTTCTTTTTTCTTTTTTTTTATACATGTTTAATGGTTGCCAGGGAAGTGCAGTTTCCCGAAAGTGGGGAATGATTCGGCCGCTGATAAGAATTTGTTTTTAGCAATAATACCTACATAAATAGCTATGTGTGGTAAAGTATGGGTATGGTTATGTAAAATTGTTATATTACGAGAATGTTTATTTAAATATGAAACGAATACAAGAAAATATTTACACCAATTTTTTTTACCATTTATTTTTTTACATATCTTTTACGTATCTGAACATAAGCATGAACACAGGAACTTAGTATATTTTAATAACAGCATTGAGTAAAAAGGTTTTGTTCCAATATTAAATATACTCTGTGAAAAAACAAAAAACAATGGGCTTTGTTGATTTACTACTCTATGGACCATATTATATCTGTGAACTACTGTATCTGTGAAAACAACAATAAAATGAAGATGAAAATGACATTGACAATAGGCATGATATAATAATAATAACTAATAATAATAATTTAAATATTAATGGATATCTAACAACTTCAATAATTATAACAGGGACAGCATTTTCACGCAATCTACACGACCCAACCTGTGTAATGTACAGGTACAGGTAATGTACTTCATTATTAAAATGTTTTGAACATATTCGTGTATTTTTGGTTGGCTTCCAATATACTTCTCCACGACTAAGCCGTATATCACTCGTCACTTAAAATGGGAAAATTTATTTTCACAATTGGGCAACACTGAGTATTGAAACAAAACGTTTTTATTTAAACCTAATTAAATAAAAGATATTATGAAATATTGAAAGATTACCTGTGAAAAGTGATGTTATTACACTTCTTTTGTTTTTCAAATGTGTTGTGACAAAATTTAACCGCACAAATCGACATAATTATTTTTTTCCGCGAGATGCGTTTGCCGCGCATTGTTAATGAACACTACGGAGCTGGCCGACGTTTGGTGACATAAACTACTCACATTTAAGGTTGTCAAAGTAGCCGCGCGGACTTCGTTTCTATATGTTATTATTCTAAGTAAATACCAAAATTTATTAATAATAAATAAATAAATAATTTTGCATGGCACCAGAATTGTGGGATGAAAAGACTGTCCCTATCGACGCGGCGATGGCGTCAAATGTTTTCACTCAAACTGTACCATAATTTCCGTCGTGAAGTGGTTGCAAGACTTATAATGACGCGGTCCGAAATACATCAAGCGCACATTTCCACCCGTGCCACCTAAAATTTACTTTAAAGCACGTGAAACTGTTTAGTCACGTATGTTCTGTTCTCTGCGCTACGCGGACCTCGCGATGAAAATTCACTCAGCCGAAGTCCAGCCCGATATTTCAACATCTTTATAACAATAAAAATAAAAAAATCTATTCTTGCACAGACATTGTTGTGACCGCACGCAGAAACCTGACGTTTCCCGCGCTTTTCACCTCCCGCCATCTTTTATTGGCGGCATTTTCGAGTTTTTACGGAAGTAAGTGCAAGGATCTCTTTTAACGGCGTATTTAAGTTATTATTTTTTTCTGCGCGGCATTTAAGTGCTTATTTTTAAGTGTTTTGTGAGTGCATTACATTAATACCTGTTTCTGGTGGAGGGTAAGATTTTGTTTTAACTTCAACGCAGGAAGAAAATTCGTCGAGTGGAACGCAGTGCAATTATTTTCAGCGAGATCCAATATAATTTAGAAGACCAGTTATTTCTTATATTAAAAAATATGTGTAAAATAAAACAGGAGGTCAGGTCATATAGTTAAAATAGCGATTTTTACCTTTATACTCTAAAGGGGACACAGGCTTAAAACCTAAGTAGCCATGCAAATAAATGCAAACACGAAAGGTTTATTTCAGGGTTGTTAAGGACCATTTCGCAGGAACATTAAACTCGGCTAGCAGAACGACCATGCAATACGTGCCACAGTTTGATACAGGAGCATAAAGTAAATATAGTCGAGTTAGCCCCAACCGCCATGCGCCACCGAGAATGTCAACATGTGATGTAATCTGGAGCGAAATCCTGCTATTTTCGGGTTTCGATGAATTCCGTTATTATAAAAGTATACCTAACACTCGTGATTTCTTACACGTAGGTTGAACACTATTTATAATGCATGACCCTTGTGCGAACTATGCGGGGAGTCATTAGGAACAGCTAACTCATATAAATCTAAACACCGCTAAATCTGGATACCTTTAATAAAACTTTAAGTAATCGATGACTGCATAATATATGAAAGATATTTGAGACATCTATTAGTAGGTAGGTATTTACTATGGCAACAGATCCCATAACTATATTTTCTTGAATTTTGGCCTCAAAAACAACATAAGCGTTTGGATAAAGTTTTCACTGATGTATAACAGAAACCGCGTAAGTAAGCTTATTTCTTTTTTCACAAAATATACAAAAAATGCTGAATAAATATTTACAGGAAATTACTAGCAATAGTTTCATGTATAAGTACTAAGGCTTTCTGAAGCGAAGCGAGGGCGTTAACTAGTTTAATAATAAATGGGAATGTGGTCGTAATCCCCGTTTGACAAGCACAACGATTAGTCATTGGATACATTTAAATGGATTGAGAAAAAATACTTAACACGAATAGTAGAATGTGAAACTGACGTGAATATTAATAGCAGGATTTAAGATGATTGTTGATATGTAAGCTATCGGTCACTAGTTTATGCTCGCGGTTATGCCCGCGTGGGACTCCAAAAACGACAAACTACTATTAAAATGATCTAAAGAGAACGTTAGCGTAATAAAAACTAACCTATATCCTTTCCCGGATGTCAAACTTCTATACCAAATTTCATCTAAATCGGTTCAGCGCATCAAGCTTGAAAAGGTAGGTAGAGAAACAGAGTTACTTTAGCATAGCATCAAGTGAATCCATTAAAGAAATAAAAAGTTTCATTTTGTCCCCTTTTCTGTCCTGTTAGTTGAATTTCCAAAAATCCTTTCTTAGTGCTCCTCTACACTCCCCAACGAACATACATGCCAAATTTCAGCTTCCTACGTAACGTACTCGTAGTTTCGGCTGTGCGTTGTCTGTCAGTCACTCAGTATCGCAAGAGTTTTATATAATTATACTATAGCAGATAGATATTGATTGATATAGGGAAGCAGGGATTTACTGATGATGATTTGAACACAACTGTTTAATACTAATGCGCGAAAAAAAACTGTAGTAAGACGTTTATAAAATGTCTTTCGAGCAAACTACATTCTTCAGCGCCATAAAAACAATTTTACATCCCGCATTGCGAGTTAAACATGACTTCGGAATATAAGACATAAACATTGACTTATAGTAAGACTTATAGTAATAGTAAGTATATAGTAATAGAAAGTCAATGGACATAAACGACAACTTTTGACCCTTCACAAAATTAAATCATCTATTTAAGATAGTCATAATTTTATTACTGTTATAATTATAATCGAGTACGAATTGTTAGGGTCGTTAAATGCTTACAAATAGGCGAAGCCGCATGCATTTAATGCAGTGTTCCGTACGAAGCCGGCAAGTGTGTCAATTACTCTGTACAAAAATAAGTTTTAATATCCACACGCAGTCGCGAACTGATTGACGCGGCGAGAATTAAACTTTCAGCGAGAGACTGTTATTTCCAACCGGCAACGAGTTTTGTTTACTTAATAAATTTATTATTGAATTAAAATTTCGAGCTTTTAATTTATTTACAAATATTTGTACTTTTGATTACTGAGCGGGATTGAATAAATAAAAGTCGTGATATTTATTTACTGGTTACTGAATGATTTGTTGACAATGTAGCGATGTTATACGTTGGTGCCAGGTTTCTCCAGATGCTGTCGCTATGCTAGGTAACATTGTTTATGTAACTAGTTGAGAATCGAAGAACCATCTGATGGTAAATGGTACCCGTTACCCATGGACATCAAGGTAGACAGGAAAAGTAAATCTTCATTAGGTATATCTGATAATGCCGCCAAATACGAGTAGGTACGTATAGTACATTTCTAAAAAAACAGAGATGACGTAGTATGACTATCGAAAAGTGTTTGTAAAAACAAAAAAATAAAATTATATCTGTTTATTTCTGCGTCAATTTCATATACGAGAATTGTAGCCAGCTAGGTTAGTAAAATACTCTAACTTCATGCTATTGTACCTATCCTTACCTATGTATTTATATATCTGTACTTCCCAGTTTATTCCCGAGGGTATCCTCGGGAATAAACTGGTATCAGATATCTCCAACAGGAGAGACTTAGCTCCACAACCTCATTCGATTTTCAGCAGGGTTATCGCCAAATGGTTTCTTGCTTGCCAATGCAGGTATTTACCACGAGCTTCCTAGAATCGACTGTAATGTTTTAACGCATAGCTGTCAAAACGCCTAGGCCACTTTCCGAAGTCCTAAAATGCTGAAATTTGGTATCGGAAAATTTTAACCCCTCTGGCATTACCCAGGCCTGAGCTAGGAGGGTTTGAAAATACGAGTAAATGTATTGTGCAAAGATACGTAGTGCGGTCTTGGCAGGGGCATCTTCGTACAACCAGATGTAATCTGTAATGATGGTCACGTTTTGTCCATCTCCGATGGTAAGTGACCCCTGCTCGAGGACAGTAACACCGAAAGCACAAACGTTATGGTATAAAATGGTAGCGCGATCCTCTTAATAAGTACTGACACTAACCGAAACATGTAAGAAAAATTTCAAGGTTGATTCAAGATAACTAATTATGTAGGTATTCCGGACATGTGTTAAAGCTCAAAAGTAGAATTTTAAACAATGATGGGAAAATTTGTGTAGACTAAACATTTCTTTGTAGCTCATCGATTTGTCATTAAATCAACGTGAATTATTTAATAGAACGTGGAGCAGAACAAAGTGGTATTATTTCTAAGGAAAACAAACTTTGACAGCGGAATTTGATATTCAAAGACGTGGATATTACTGATTTCATGCACATTTACTAGTGCCAATTGACGACTATTGAAATGTTCTATTATTTTAAATGCTTACACCGTTTAGATACTTGGCGAGAAAGGCCGAGAACGTGCGAATACGAGTATGTTTAGAACAGGTGAGATTGTGGTCAAGTATTAACTTAAAATAAAAAATGTGTGCAATCCACACGTACTAGAAGTGAAAGCTCTAAAAAATAGTTTGGTTAGATGTCAAATTTCTTGTTTTAGCGCTGCAGCGAACTTTAGTTCTAACTCTTGCTAATGTTCCTATCTCATTTTCTCCCACGTTAAAATGTGTCTGTGTCTTTTTCGTTACCTTTTTGTTTCATTTGCGTTATTTCCGTTTCATCGAATTCCAAATCACAACGATACGAACGGAGTGATGTTTGTTATTCTTAACGCATGAACTACAGAGTGGTTTTGAATGAGATTTGGCACACGGATAGCTTCTGACCTAGACAGAATACTTTCTATCCCAGGAAATGCATCTGTATCCAAGGGATAAATAATATTATGTAGCAAATTGTTCTGGGTGTTTGTCATTGGTTACTAGGCGATTATATTACATAAATCAATAAAGAAGGAATATAAGAATAGGCAAATTGTTTAGCAGAGTGCCAGAGAAAGAGAGATTGACTCGTCATTAGTTCGCTAAACTCTAATCCATTTATCGAAGCGGAGCTCCGCTAAGCCACGGGATGATTGTTGATTTTAAATCTGAGGTGAAAAGAATTATGAGCACGAATGCCCTTCAGACGATGATGCCTAGAGAGAAGGAGATTGATCAGATCCTGGGGAGATATCGCAAAAGATTAACCCTCATATTTTATAAATAGAGGGAAAGATAATTAGATATAAACTTTTCATAAGTGTCATGTTAACATTAATACATAAATAATTCAGTATATTTCCAGAGTTATTCATGTCAGTTTGTGTCCAGTTTCTTAATTAATTAGCTACGGAATATAGGACAAGCGAGCGTAGGGTTGCCACCAATACGTTTCATTCCTCAGTATCATGCAGCGATGGCCAAGTGGTTCAGTGTGGTGGACCATGGCCTGTACCCCTCACATTGAATGGGGGATACCCGAGCCGAGCAGTGGGTGAGTTATGGGTTGCGATGATGATTCCTCTAAACTGAAAATGCAGATGACTATGAAAAAGATGTTGTATGATGAGATTGGATGAAGAGATGTACATTCGTTTTTTTACAAAATATGTATAAATAGGTATATTAATCGATGCCGTGACTGCTTGTCACGGCATCGATTAATTTACCGGGTTAATTAGGGGCCCAAGTCTACTAATCTATAAATGTTTAAATTGTGTCGTATTTCATACTTTCACACATTTTGTTGAATCAACTCAAAAATTAAATGACGTGATGTGCATAAGTGTATTAGCGATATCTATGTATGTGAACGTGTTACTCTTCCTTTCTTTAGATTTTCTTTTTCGAAAGCCAAGTGACAACCCTGCTGATAGGCATAGTCTGCGGGACGAAGCAGATTCCACGAAAAATTTTAGAAGTGTATTAATGAGTGGATACTGGGAGAGTGGTCGTTTAGATGTCTCACAAGGTTTAAATTATAGGAGATGGAGATTGAACGATCTTTTTAGTTTGTAATCATTAAACCTTCACGATTTTACGGCTTGACCTAGTCATAAACGTCTATTTCACAGAATAATCAAATGTTTGATTAGGCAACAACGCTTATTCAAAACGTGAAAACTCCCCGACCTACCACTGAACAGGTTTTAAATATGAAAATGTGAGATACGGAGACAGGCATCTCAGAAAGATTAAAAAGTAATGTATACTACTTTAGCAGCTTTTTTTTGTAGCCAAATACTAATTTTTACCAAAGTAGTAGAGCGTCATTTGAGAATGCGTGCGTCAATGACGACTTCCACGTACCATGTTTAATATAGTGCCGGGCATTGTATGCAGCGCGATAATTAATAGCATATTATATTAACCACATCGTGACGGATAGCTTGATCTTTGAGAGTAAAATGTTATTGGGATCTACATATCTGACATCAGTACAAAAATTACTTATATCACTAACGAAAATGATATTTGTTATTAGCAGACATATAAGTAAGGGAAACTCAAAGGACAGACAAAAGTCCGAAGAAAGCGTAATGAAATATTTCGAAGATTTTTCAAACTGAAGATTTACATGGGAAAGTCTTAGATCCTGCAAAAGTAGCATTTTTATATACAGATATGATAGCAAACGAGCATGCCGCTGCCGCCCATGACAACTGTGACTTATACTTCGATGAAGAATAAGACTCAAATGGGGACTGGCATGGTTAGTCCTGCTTACAGAGTGTGTTATTAAGAACACTAGTTGGTTAGTTTGTTAGAAGCTATGAGGACTGGGCAGGGACTGTTATTATCGGGGGTGATAGTTAGTCCTGTTAGTTGGTGTTAGTAATAGTCCAGTAAGTAGTTGTTAGTACGAGTCTCGTTCTAGTTCGGTCACAAATCTGTTGCTACCTTTGAGCACTAAGATGGTAGTCCCTAAAAAGTATCACCGGATCCACACATTCCAGCCGAAACACAATTGTTGATATACAATAATTACAAGGTAAAAATGAGGTATCGTGGCTGCGGCAATGCCACCCCGGCCGAGTCTAAACAAAACCTATACTAATATTTATAAGTTCCTTAGGCTGTATAAGTTAAACACATGTCAATAGTTAAAATCACAGATCCTCTAAACTTGCCGCAGAGCATGCACAAGTAGAACGATTCAACGTAAAGTAGTCCGAACAATGTGCCGTAACGTTACGCAAGCTCGTGGGTTATTTTGAATGTGTAATCAAAAGATGCGATTAAATTTGCGAAGGCAATAGAATGATTAAAAATACTCTATCGCTACGTTCGAGAATATTCAAGAATTCCCTCAGATTTTCGAGGATAATCGGTAAACATTGTTTTGTTTGTCTATTCGGTAATTCAGAGGATTGTTTAGTGGTTTGTAGATGAGTGGCTATTTCTTTAATATAAGTCACATTGTTGTGGGGCACAGCTGCATATTAACTATATTCAATCAAACAAGTAGGAGCAAAAACTCATTTCTAGCCGCTTCTTCATTCAATACCACTGACGGTATTTTTGAACCGATGATGGCGTAATTCGACTTTCGATAGTTGGTGAAATGAAATTCGAATATAATTTAAACACGGAGCTGCGTGATCAATTTCCAAACATATGGAAATTATAAACAGGTTAGTTCTCATGTTTCATCACGACCAAACATGAATGGGAAGTCAACGAAAATATCCAGCCGCGATACTCGGGGAAGGTAAACGTATCATAATTATGTCGGGCTAAAGGTCTGCGCACATTACATGCACTCTACTCCAACTCTGTTCCAATTTCATTGAAAGCATTGAATTGTGAGCTTTATTTAGAGTTCTTTACGGCTGATTTTTGGAACGAAGTTCCTTACGGCAGGCTTGGAGGGGATAGGGATTTTGCTGCGCGACCGAACTGAAAAATATGTGATAGTAAAACCGTAAGCGTGGAAAAAAAAGTGCGTGGAATAAAAGCGTTAAATGAGACGTGCGCAGGCGCGACAGTCGCATACACAAGCGAGTAGTGTATAATACCTTTCTCTTTCTTCCTCTTTCTTTTCGTTCGCCGTTGCCTTCATTAGCCGAAGGAACTTCGTTCCTACCTGGTGTCCCACGACACAATTAGTTTTTCGTTCAGATCGGAGTTGACCGCACGTCTCCTGGGGGTGATTCAGGCCTTTTAAGTAAAAGAACTTTTACTTAAAACTCTTAAAAGGACTGTCTTCAACCGTATAAAACACGATATAAAACTGATATTTGAATGCTTTCCTATGAGTCGAATCAGTGTCGAGTCGGAGTTGAGTTGATGGGAATCCCATCAACTCAATGGGATGCGCGTAGACCTTTACTCACTGAGCGCTATTAATACCGTGTCATAGCGAGATCGTATCGGAATAGTTTTAGAATTTATCAGGCACGGCAAAAAAGATGACAGTTAGAAAAATGTGGGGCGTTTGCAACATAATTATGTGATTCATCTCATATTTTTAATGCACTGAGAGTTGTATGAACTGATGAGCTTTATTCTATTCTTCTTTTTAATACGTATTGTGTTGGCTTTACGTTTTCATTTTTATAACATTCTGAATCTGTATGAAATTTAAGTAAGTAGATGTATGCAGTTCGTTTGGAATTTTGGATACTCATACTCAGTCTTACACATTTGGTGTTTAGAGACTTGATTCTGTAAAATATTTGTAACTTCTTTTCCCACTTATTTATACTTAATCATAAACAGCACTTGTTATGTCTATTTTCATAGTTCGGTGGCACACTATTGTGTAAGTAAATTCGAAGAAAATTGGACCCATCTTATGGACAGATAGGCAGTGGCAATTATGACTGTAAAAAATTATGAATGGGCTCTACAAAAATTAAGTTTTTCGGTATTTTTTTCAATTTCAGACATAAGGACTTTAGTAAAAGTTCGGAACTTAAGAAGGTATACGCTTAATATAAGGTAATATAAGGTATAGCTTTCTTAGGTTAAGTTTAGTCAGTAACATGTTACATCAAAATCAGTTGGATAAGACTGTAGCAACATTTTTTATGCTTAGATCACGTACAACTAAAACGTACGTAATAAAACGTGAATATGATTTAATAATCGCAATTTGTAAGAACACATAAACGACATCCGTAACGTGGTCTCAATTATCTAAGCTGCTGTCTCCGGAAGCCCCAAACCGCAGCAAATCCCGGAAACCAGTGGGCAGCATCAGGAATTGGCTCATTTATCTTTGAAGTTATTATAGAATACATATTTTACTGCTCCAGCGAACATCATTTCAGCACTGTCCGTCCGTACGCGTGTCGTTTGGCATTGACGACGACGTTTATGATTTAAAGTCGAGTCGGTGACTCGCAAAAATCGTACAATCACGTACGTAATCGTACGGTCATTCAGATGAGAGATTTGGAAGTGAATTATGGTCACAGGTCACAGTCCATCCTACGGATGAGGCTCAAGTTTCTTGTGATGTAGGAACAGAGGAGGAAATGTAGGAGAAAATGCCATAATTTATCACGAATCAGATCATTATGGAGAACTTTTTCATATGTAAAAAATGCCAAAACGCCATGCCTAAACGTGATAGATGACGTGATAGAACGTGATTATTTTAAGAAAGTGGAATAGAGAGAGTGGATATAGAGATGATAATCGACTTTCAAAAGTAATTTCCCCTTTTAAAACTTTCAGTAAGAACAATTAATTGAGCCCCGCACAATACAAATAAAATTTGCAGATTTTGACGAAAGCAAATTGTTAAAAAAATCTAAATGTTAAAAAAAGTCTTTTACAAGTTTATACTTGTCATGACGTAATAATGGGGTCAAATCTTGCAAGCTCAACTTCATCTACCTATTCTACGGACTTAAAAAACATTGCTTTAGGTCCGAAGACAGTGCAATTTTATGACAAGTATGACCGGATACTACGCTCAGGGTTTGTTCTAGACAAGGGAACTTATTTTATTATGATACGGGTACTCACGATATGTATTTTGAAACGCCGATATTTCGACCCAGTTGCATGGATCGTGGTCACGGCTGAACTGCGGTGGCGCGGAGAAACTTTGAACGGCGTTTCAAAATACATATCGTGAGTACCCGTATCATAATAAAATGAGTACAATCCGCGATGAGTTAAGTTTAAAATCATACGTTACAAGGGAACTTATCAACGGCTACACATAGCATACTACATAGGTACATAATTATATACTCTCAGCATAGCATAGCATAGCATAGCAGCTTAGAATAATGACATATAGAATGACAGTCTTCATACAAGCGCTCTGTCTAAAGTGAAGCACTAATTTTCTTTTTTCTTTTTTTTATACGTGTGTAATGGTTGCCAGGGGAAGTGCAGTTTCCCGACAGTGGGGAATGATTCGGCCGCTGATAAGAATTTGTTTTTAGCAATAATACCTGCCTAAATAGCTATGTGTGATAAAGTATGGGTATGGTTATGTAAAATTGTTAGATTACGAGAATGTTTATTTAAATATGAAACGAATACAAGAAAATATTAACACCAATTTTTTTTACTATTTATTTTTTTACATAATCTTTTACGTATATGAACATAGCATGAACACAGGAACTTAGTATATTTTAATAACAGCATTGAGTATAAAAGTTTTGTTCCAATATTAAATATACTCTGTGGAAAAACATAAAACAATGGGCTTTGTTGATTTACTACTCTATGGACTATATTATATCTGTGAACTATTGTATCTGTGAAAACAACAATAAAATTAAGATGAAAATGACATTGACAATAGGCATGATATAATAATAATAACTAATAATAATAATTAAAATAATAATGAATAACAACTTCAATAATTATACCTTAACAGGGACAGCATTTTCACGCAATCTACACGATCCACCCTGTGTAATGTACTTATCTTCATTATTAAAATGTTTTGAACATATTCGTGTATTTTTGGTTGGCTTCCAATATACTTCTCCACGACTAAGCCTTATATCACTCGTCACTTAAAATGGGAAAATTTATTTTCACAATTGGGCAACACTGAGTATTGAAACAAAACGTTTTTATTTAAACCTAATTATATACAAGATATTATGAAATATTGAAAGATTACCTGTGAAAAGTGATGTTATTGCACTTCTTTTGTTTTTCAAATGTGTTGTGACAAAATTTAACCGCACAAATCGACATAATTATTTTTTTTCCGCGAGATGCGTTTGCCGCGCATTGTTAATGAACACTACGGAGCTGGCCGGCGTTTGGTGACATAAACTACTCACATTTAAGGTTGTCAAAGTAGCCGCGCGGACTTCGTTTCTATATGTTATTATTCTAAGCATAGCAGCTATACTCTCAGCATAGTAAATGCATTTTAAAATTTTCAAACTACAAATCTAATACATATTTTATGTGATTCACAACCGCCAAAATTTAAAATAGTTTTTAGAGAGACTTATTTTTATAGCTCCGAACTTGTCCATTTGCGGAATAGCAATAGCTATTTACATAACTTTAACGTGAGATCAAAGGACTTGAACTATTAAAGATGTTTTAATAATATTTACGTTTACCGGCTATAAAAACACTTAACCCGATATTTTGTTTACTCTGCAAATTATAGTTTGCATTTAAATTGTATGAAACACGTGTTATGGTTATGTTTCGAACTCTGAAGGCTCGAATGTGGCAATGAGTAGGTAGGTACTGCAGTAATTATATCTATCTTGTCTTGTCAGATAGCTATATTAAAATTACTGAAAGGGCCGTAAATGGCTTCGCGAGGATGGATGTAAATAAGGGAAAACCTGTGTGCAAAGTTTCAGCGTTCTAGGTCCGAGGGTTTGGGCTGGGCTTTCATGAGAAACATCTTGTGTTTCGATATATTATATCAATTTGTTCATGTTTTTACTTTATTTGTGTTTGTAATTTGTTACCGCGAAGTTATTTTCGTATATTCATTCAATAAGCCATGAATTGGGGCCTTATTACACACAGTTTTAATTAATGTTTGTGTTAGCACAAGTATATAACATAAAATATAACACTAAAATAATTTACTGTGAACATTTATGTTGACTTTGAGGTTTCAATTTGAAATATTCTTTTGATTTTTGAGCAAACTATATCATAATACTGATTTTATAGTACTCGAAGCATTCGTAAAAAATTACTATTAAATCTCTTCATAAAAACTTACAATCCTTGTTTTAAGTGTAGCGTTAAACAAATTTTCATATGATCCTCTTCGGGTCTATATTTATACTTGCGAACGTTTCCTCAACGCTGGCGGCACGTGTGATATGATATTTTAAACCTATATTACTTCTAGGATCGCGTAGACGTACAATATACGCTAAACCGTAGCTCGTAGTGTAGATTAGCTCCAATTTCCAGTTGTCACAGATTAAAAACTAGTTTCCTAGTGCGGTTTTGGATTCGCCTCATTTTTGGCGGTAAGTACATTTGAAATCAGAACTGATACTTTTTTATTTCATGATTAAATGTCAAAGTGTTGTTTGCTGCCTGTGGCAATATTATGAGTACATATTTATTTTGTGAAGTTTTTAGTAATATATAATTTTTAATAATAACATTTTATTTAAATAAATTGTGTAATATAAATTACGATTTAAATTGCGATCGCGAGTAGATAATGTCGTCGTAAATTTAATTCTTTATCTTCCAGTTTAAGTGTCATTGACCTTCCAGAAATAAAGCAATGTCACTGTTCTAAAATAATAATTTTTTTTAACACGAAATTTAAATTTATTTTTGAAACACGCGTGTGATCGTTTAAATTCTGGTGAAATTTTTCATCGAAGTGTTACACATTTATGTGCGTTTTTAGACTCAATTTTCTTACTCTATTTTGATTATTTCATAAAATAAACAACTAAAATATGGCAGTAAAATTTTTTCAACTAATGTTACAAACCAAAGATAAGATTTTATTTTGTACCTTTCAAAACTAGTCGTTTTTTCAATTAGCATGCTTTATGGATTTCAATTTTCTATTATAATATATCTTCGCTGTAGATACAGAAAAAATCTAGGTTATTTAGGTACTTCCCAGTTATGATGTACGTCCCAGTTGTAATCAAAACGGAATGAAGACTGTAATCAGATCACAATTCTTCATAATATTGGTAGACATTATTCAACTTTCACGTAGCCAAAGTAAATAATACAGTTAGTCCTTTGCAACAATCCGCGGGCATAATTTTTCTTTAGACATTCGTAGCACCTCCTTACTTGCTTCAACAAAACTCGTTTGTGTAATTTAAAAGTTTAATAAATCTGAGCCTTATTTTTTTTTTGGAATTAAGGTAGCAAACGAGCATGCAGCACCACCCTTCCGCTGCCGCTGTGACCGACTTAGAACAAGACTCAAATGGGGATTGGGACAGTTAGTCCGGTTAGGTGACGGTGTTAGAACATTAGTTGGTTAGTTTGTTAGTATGAGGACTGGGACAGGGACTGTTAGTGAGAGTCCTGTTAGTTGTTGTTAGTAATGGGTGGTTGGAGCCTGGCCGGCTAGCTCCTTCCCTTTTCCTTGAGTCAGCCGTCAAACTATTTATCGTGTTCCGGCTGGGAGCTTGAGAGCCAGAAATATCTTTTTTTCCTCTTCATTCAATCTTCGGTTTTTAACATAAAAAATTGATCCATACCGACCATCCCAGAGAGTCGCAAGTTAGGGAAGATATGTGCCCAGCAGCCAGCAGTGGACTGCTGATGATGGATGGATGACGTTTGCTAATTATTAGTTTTTTTTTAGTTTGGGTCAAATCTCGCTAGCTGAATTTGAACTACTTCCTCTTAGTTTACGGTCTTGAAATTTTGTATACTGCATAGCATAGGTTCTTTTGATTACCTGTAGTCTATTTTCATGACACAACATGACCTGATGCTACGTTCAGGATTGGCCCCGGATGAGGGAACTCTTGAAAGGTTAACAGCACAGTGATTAAATGTATTGTTTTGCATTTAAAATTTACTTCGCAATTTAAAAACGTGTTTTTTTTTTCTAACTATTATTTACTCACACCATACTTCAGTGTGTGAAATTCATTTGTTGCCTTTTAAATAATTTGACTCAATTTTTAAATTACACTAGCTGACATTCTGCCGTAAGCAATTTTACGGTTGTTAAAAACTAAATTATAATTTTTCTTTTGTTTTAAAATGTTTTGTCTGTCGTCTCATTAGCAAGACAATAAAAACGTCATAGTCTATCAAGATGACAGCAATGGAAGCGAAAGCAAAACAAAACATGGCGGTCTTTTCAACAGCTGTCAAATTAACGGTGTCAGAGGTGTCGAGAGGTGTTATTCCGCGGTTGGCGGGAAGATTAATATGTATCTGCATTTTAGATACGTCCACTGACAATATCTATACAAATAAATAAAATTGGAGTGTCTGTTTGTAATATTAAAATAACCGCTTTTTATTAAATGCATATGGGTGTATACACGGTGCCTACACCAAAATAACATTTTTTATAATTTTTGTCAGTCTGTCTGTCTGTCTGTCTGTCTGTTTGTTCCGGCTAATCTCTGGAACGGCTGGACCGATTTTGACGGGACTTTCACTGGCAGATTACTGATGTTTTAAGGAGTAACTTAGGCTACTTTTATATTAATTATTTATTGTTAAATTCCACGCGGACGAAGTCGCGGGCACTGCTCGTATACAGTATTTACGTGATTTAGGATTCCAAAACATATGTTTAGGAATCTTTATCTGTTCGAACATATCACGTGAAAATCATTAAACAAATTTAATGATACTTGGCACACGCTCGTATTAACAAATATAATGGGTCATTATCTAGAATACATACCGGGAAATGTATATGTTCTGTAAAGGAAAGAAAAAAAATACAGGAGTAAGTATATTTCATGAACGCCACTACTAATTTAATCCATTTCAAGATTTCTTGTATATCTATCTCTGTGAGTATCATGCGTCAACCACTGAAAACCTTTTGTTTGATAATCTGAGACTGAAAAGATTTACATAATATTCTGCTTATTGAATATGTTTCTGATTTAAAGATTATTGAAAGTTGCCCCTAAAATGTATACCTATATTTAGGTAATGAAAATGAGTAGATACGGGTAAAAGGCCTAGCTTTACCGAAGCGAAGCGAGGACTTTTACTAGTACCTACAGTATATTACAAAAATAATTATAATAACAATTATTTATACTGCATACCAAACAACATTTGAACACTGAATACTTTGGCTAACTACTATAAGCAACAAATGCGATGAGAGCGAAATATCAAGACTGTTCATCCTTTCCCTTTTCATATTTTTTCGTCTGTGTCAAATTGTCAAATTAAAATAGCACAAATTATACTATTTCCATTTCTTTATTTTCTCGATGACAGCTCCTGTGAAAACTTGAACGAGCGTCTTTTTTACATTATGTATGCATTATTTTATAAAAATATGACGTTTACACACGTACAAGGTTATACCTGATTCGGAGAAACTGATAGGGATGGGCTATATCGATAAACGTAACACGATAACAGACCCGATATTTTTTTACAAAATGTAAGAAACTAACTGCTGCCGGATACTTTTGTACAAATTTATTAACTAATATTATACTATATTTCATTACAAGATGTTACACGTATTTATTCTTGATTGATAATGCCAAGTACTTAAAATTTTTCGAAGATGTTGTAAAATAAGTAGGTATAGGTAGATACTCGACAATGAAACGAAATAATTATAACGACAGGTAATCTTTGTTTATTTATTTTAATCAAAATCTGATGAATTTAATATAATAAATATATGCGATCGATATAATTACTTATTTGGTCACAACACTATTACAGAACTGTCATCGAGAAAATAAAGAAATGGAAAGAGTATAGTGAAGCAGAAGCATTGCGGCTATTGTCATTTTGAAATAAAACCATGTTGACAGGGTTGTCACTGGTCACAGATGATTGGTTGAAAGAGGTCGTGAACATTGAGAAATGACATGAAATTCTTGAAAAATTATTTTTTCCCGAAAGTTCTAATTTAGTTTATAGAGTTACAGACTAATGGTCGTTCTTCAAAACTATTTTTAACCAACTTCAAAAGAGGAGGTGGTTCTATGTTCGACTGTATTTTTTATGTATGTATGTGCACCGATTTCTCCGTCAATTATGGATCGATTTCAATTATATATTTTTTATTTTAAAAAACGTACTTTCTGGGTGGTCCCACTACCACCAAATCAGGATCTGATGATGGAATCCCAGGGAAATCAAGGGAACCCCTCAATTTTTTAATTACTACACCAGTGTGCGGTACACCAGGTTGCTGCGGTACACCCTTTGCGGAACACTGATATATATCATAGATTTTTTTATTATTATGTCGATAAGATAGAAAAATATTATTCATATTTCATCAGTACCTATGTAATTCGTATCTAAATATAATTTGCAAAAAACACGATTTACTAAAATCCCAAAATCCCAGGTACTAATAAGAATATGGATATCAGGTGACATTAATAATTCAATCTTGTTTCGTATTATCTCAAAATTATACTAAACACACAAATTGTAGCACGTCTAAAAATCCTTGACTTCAAGGATATTGCGTCCTTCAAACGGGAAACAAGGCTGCTCTGGTTACAACGACCTTTACAAGGCTGTAGAGTCCTTGCTAGGGACAGCCCTCACCTCGGTCTTGAATTGTCAATGACACGGCCTTGTTCTGAAGGCCATATAACCTTGGTAAGGACATGAGAGACAGAGACAGGATACCCGATGAAACAGAAGCAGATCGTATAGTTTCGTGCGATTCCAGTGCGAAGAGAGCTCTTTTCAAGTTTCAGGCGTTCGAATTTGTTCGGATTTGATCTACTTACTTTTGAAGTGAAAACTTCTATAGTATCTTTGTGATTTGGAATTCGATCAAACGGAAATGACGCGCAAATAAAATGAAACGGAAACGAAAAAGAGACGTACATTTTAACGTGGGAGAAAATGAGATAGGACGCATCGGCAAAACGGCGGCTTACGTAAGCAAAGCAAAAGATAAATATTTGGACTGACAGTATTCGTTTTTTTTAAGTTTTCACTTCTAGCACGTGTGAATTGCACATATTTTGCTTTTTTTTAACAAACGCTGCTTTAGACGCTCGTGTTTTGAGACACTCTTGAGATTGTTTTGTAGGAACAGTTGCGAATATACGGTTTGCCCGCAAATTCAAAAGTAATGTTACATATTTTTTTTAACTACTTAGTTATAAACACCAAACAACTAATTTTTATTAAAATTTCCCGCCATGGAGTGAAGCGATTTCCTTGAGGAATTTCGCTCGAAAACAAAAAAAAAAGGATCGTAGCTTACATGAAACAAAACAAAGTGATCGTACCATACATTTATTCATTTGTTCTATAGAAAACTTCGACGGTAAACGTCTATTCACACATACGAATATAAAATTTTAATTCAGCCTTCCATATGATAACCATGAATTGATCATTAATGAATCAGATGAACGAATTATGATTAGATTTCTAAGTGCTTCGTTTCGCGCCAAGCGGCTTACGAGCTTCGATGACTCAATGTCGACTAGACTATGAGAACACAGACTTCATAATATAATCCAATTTATAATCTGTTGCTCAATGGCTTTGCGTATCTGTGTCTCGATCGTTCGCGGCAAAATTGATTAACAGATAACATAACGCTTTGACACATGACAATTGACTAATGATGAGTTATTGTTAGGGTAATCAACTAATTACTTACCAAATTGAATCGCAAGCGACTATCTAATTGCGGATTGCGTTTGTCAATCACAATGGATCATGGTTTCTCGGCGAATTGCCAGCCCCGGCATAGCCCACCTGTCTGCTCCCATCACAGTGTTCAGTGTTGCCAGTTTTAAAACCGATTTAACAACTTTCTTTCTAATTAAATTATATTTTGACGTCACTGCATTTTATTTCTGTTCTCGGAATGCGGGATTGAGTGTTAGTGATATTTAAAACATTTTTACGTAGACGGATTTCTGTCTATACAAATTGTGCTACATGCGGTCAAAATTAATAGTTTGATTCATGAATTCCACATTTAGTTCTATGCACTATATTATATTAAAATTTAATATTAATATTTATTGCCAGGTGTGTTAATATTGTAATTATATCTGAATATAACAACGCATCTACGATGTGAAAGCTTCAGGAAACGCTTAAAAGTGAAATTGGTGCCAAGCTTTCGGCGGGACTTTAATACTACGAAAATAGATTGTGCAGTAGGCAAATTTAATTATTCTGTTTGCACTATGCACTATTATTGCAACGAAGCTGTGTCATACAGTATGGCCAATTAATATGATAGTGGGTCCATATTAGTCTATAAGTGAAAGTAAAGTCGAGAAATATAATAAACCAGATATCGAATTTCAAATATTTTACACCATCAATAGCTGTGCTGTGTCAGTAGTAACGTTACTGCTTTTTTTAGCAAAATTTAATGTTAACAAATTAAACAAGAGAACTACCTACTGAATAAACTCTTCCATTGCTCAGTTTGGGTGTTCTCCCACAACGAGAAGGCTTTTAAGGTTACAAATAGCTACTTACGCTGACGAAACGCATTCAAAATACATTAAGCAGAACTCTTAGATGAAATTGAATTCTGATCATGCGTACTGGAAACCGACATTAAACACTAACCTACCCGATCTTACTCCATTCAGAACAGATCATCATCATCATCATCGCAACCCATAACTGTCCCACTGCTGGGCACGGGTCTCCTCCCACAATGTGAGGGGTACAGGCCATAGTCCACCACGCTGGCCAAGTGCGGATTGGCGGACTTCACACACTTTTCAGAACATTATGGAGAACTCTCAGGTATGCAGGTTTCCGCACAATGTTTTTTTTCACCGAAGCAAGCGATAATTAAATTCCAATAAGCACATAATTTTTGAAAATTAGAGGTGCGTGCAGGGGTTTGAACCTCCTCCGGTTCGGGCATCCAATGTTCAAACCACTAAACTATTACAGCTGAACAGATATAAAGAGACAATCCCATTAGAGTCTAAACACCTGAACACCCTACAGCAGCGCCTGCGCACGTTAGACAGCAACTAATCACCTGCGGGTTTGTTGGTTTATGTCACTGGCGATCATCACTTGCAGTGTTGTTGACTGTTTATCATTAGTTAATGCATTGTATTTGTTTAATGAGTTTTACTGTCTTAGTGCTTCGTACAATATCAACATTAATTTAGTTTGAGTTGGAATTAAAGTTGTTAGATTCAGTTGTTCGTGATGTGATTAGATGATGATGTGATGAGTTGTGATTAGAATTGTTGAACGCTTTTGAGCTTTTAACGCCTGAATAGTAAATTATTAAATGTTCAAACATTTATCCCTGTTCTAGGATATTTTGTAACATGTTTCATTCTTCTTCCACTGTCTGGGTTGGTCAATGAATTGAATCCAGGAAACCAACCCCAAAATATTTGAAATCCTGCTCATTGACAGGAACCCCGCGTAGTTATAAATATATAAAACCCTTGGTGAAAAATTGTAATGCTCGCTTTCAGTGCGAGTATTATTTAAAAAAATGATGTGGTGTCGTGGGACACCAGGTAGGAACGAAGTTCCTTCGGCTAATGAAGGCAACGGCGAACGGATACACTACTCGCTTGTGTATGTGACTGTCGCGCCTGCGCACGTCTCATTTAACGCTTTTATTCCACGCATTTTTTCTTACGGTTTTACTATCACATATTTTTCAGTTCGGTCGCCGCAGCAAAACCTATCCCCTCCAAGCCTGCCGTAAGGAACTTCGTTCCAAAAGTGACTCCGGTAGAGAAGTGTCTTAGGTACGAATTCTGAACGTATTTTTATTTACATAATTATTTGCTTATTTTATTTGGTCCAGTGAAGGGAAACATCGCAAGGGAAACTGCACATCGAACTCTCCAATCGGTATTTGACCATCGTGGTTGAGCCTATATCCCTCACATTGTGAGACGCGAGTTCAGCTGTGGGAATAACTTACCAGTGACCTAGTATAATCGTTGGAATTCCTAACATGTAGCCTAGATTCAACCCAAACGGTAGGGAAAGTTAAAATCTAGGTACAAATGTCTAGCGACATAAATATGACGGTCAATACATTAACTCTAGTTTATGCGCCGGTTAAACTATTAACATCGTTCCAAGAATGTTTACCGAGCTGTTTATGTCTGACAACGATAAATAAATTCGCACGTACCAAATATTATTAGCTGGGTATGAGTATTATCTTATCCAATTACTGGGTTTTTACTAGGTCTCCGCTACGACTTTCAGCCAATAGCTGGTGGAGCCGTTAAAGAACTAGACTAATGATCTTGTACAGAGTACTTACTAGCGACCTAATCAACTAATGTCATTTTGTTATAAATGTCATTAGTTGATTGACTATTCATTTGTAGGTTATTTACGATATCTACCACAGTTCCGATTTTCCATCGGTTTTAAGAATCACTTCTGTAATAACAAATCCCCAACGGAAGTTTATCGTAAATGATTTACATTAGAGCTTTGGTACTAAAAATATTGTTCTACTGTTAGAGGACATGACGTGGATTATAATGTTTTAACTGTGGATTATACGTTTTATGAGCTAACCACACTTCCCGTATTTAATCGCTGACGCAAAAAGATTGTGCTATCTATACCTATGATAAAACTGTAACCTATCTATACAGGGTGTCCCGTAAGTAGTGGACCAACGGGTTATGGGAGATAGTGGGACTTATTATCTACCAAAAATACTAAATTTTATTGTCCTAGGCCTTGTAGTTCTTGAGTTATGCTTTTTTTTCAAAATGTGGTGAAAATATCATCGAAGTAAGCTGAATATTAAATTTTACCATATCAGTTTTTTTATTTTATTGTTATTTTTTGTTCAAGGTAGTTAAGAATACATAAGTCTTCCTAATTAAAATGATACTCAATCATAATTAACAACAACAAGAAAATTAGACCAAAAAATAGGTACAAATTTTACGTTTAAAAGTTTACGAACTGAAGTTTGAACAAAGAATGTGTAAAAAAATTGTATGGTAACCCTGTGAAACTTTATTTTAAAAATATCTACATCTCATACAAATTACAAAAAGGTATAATTATGTAGAATAAATTAAAAAAAATCTTATTTTATTCAATATCGTAGGATAATTTCAGGAAAATTTAAAAATACAATTTTTGTAAAAACCCTTTTATCAAACTTTTTTGTTACATTAAATGCTCAAAATGTCTTCCTCTTGCTCTTATACATAATAAACACCTTCTTATAAAATTTCTTCGTAAACTTCTAAGAGCACTCTCATTGTATTTTACTATTTCAGCTACATTATTTAATTTTCCTCGTAACTCTCTTTCATTGGAAATATTTTTCTCGTAAACTGCTTCTTTGAAGTAACCCCATAAAAAATAGATGACACAGATGTTTACTTATTGACACCGGAAACGGAAAAAAAGTAATAATAAGTCAATGCTTGAGGCAAATATAAGGCCGGGCCTATCTTCTCTCCATCACAGCTAAAAAAGCGTGGGGCTTAGAATAATAACACTATAGAAAGACAGTCTTCATACAAGCGCACTGTCTAAAGTGAAGCACTAAACCGAAACTTTCCCGAACTTCGGCTGCGGATTAGCAATCTACACTAATATTATAAAGAGGAAAGATTTGTATTTTTGTATGTTACGAATAAACTCAAAAAGTACTGGACCGATTTTAAAAATTCTTTCACCATTCGAAAGCTACATTATCTACGAGTAACATACGCTAAATTTTATTTTGGAAAAAAAATAGGGATCCTTATAATGGTGTAAAAAAAATACCTAAAATATTCTTTACATCGCGTGCGCTGCGAAAACTATGGATAATAGAGCAAAGTGATGTACTGCAGTTTTATAAAGGACATCAATATCTACAATAAAGTCCGCGATGGCATATGTCTAACTACAATTAACTATAGTTATGCCACAATAAGTGTTTTTTTATTTTAAAAACCTAATTGAGATACTGCCGCTGGAAAAGGTTCTTTATTTGTATCTTAGTAATAATCCTTATCAAAATAAATTAATTCATATTCAATACTGCTTAATTACCTTTACTTTTACTAATTACCTTTTTAAATTATTCAATTCGGACGTTCCATTCGAAAGATATCACGAGTTTAATAATTTAAGTATTAGAAAAAAGTTGCTCTGCACTAGGAGAAGCTGACTGACTGATTGACATGTCAATGCAGGGCCCAAACTATAAGGGTTAGAAACTTGAAATTTTGCACAGGGGCTCCTTTTATAACGTGGGGGAGCACTTTAGAGAGATTTTTGAAAATTCACTACCTAAGGGGGTAAAACGGGGGTGCAAAGTTAGTATGAAACTTTGCCGTTTTTGAAGGTATTCGAATGAAATTCAGTATGAAGGTTTTTCATTGAGAGTTATGAAACATGTATAAAATATTTTTTCGAAAAACATCCCTTAAGGGGGTAAATGGGGGGCGCAAATTATTATCAACTTTTATATATTTAGGGGTTTATGGCGGGCGAAGCCGCGGGGGAAAGCTATCATTTATAAAGATATCCTGTGAATTATCCAAAATATATAACTAAATCTTTGCAAACCGAAGGAATAAGTTTCCCGAAGCGAAGCGAGGGCGGGTCGCTAGTAATACATAAATAGCTTTTCAGATATTTTGTGACACAATTTAACTGGACAAATCGTCAAAATTCTTTTTTTTTCGCGAAACACTTTTGGCGTGCGTTGACATTGAACACTACGGAGCTTCCCGGTGTTTGGAGTCATTTCTGACTCCAATTAAGGTGCTTCAAAATGGCCGCGCGGACTTGGTTTCTATAGTAATTATTCTAAGGCTTGGGACAATATTAACTGTAATACCATTCCAAGTTAACTGATCTACAATTCTCAGTAATGAGGAGAGATCCTTGCTCAGTGGCCATTAATGGGTTGTAGCCAATGGTTCTTGAATGCCCTGTCTGCATAACTTAGACTCATGTCACTACACCAATCCACACAAGTCTGTATTTCACTTTCAGAAAACAAATGAGATTACAACGACAACAATGCTTCTTCCTCACCAGCAAATGTTGGTTTCAGCTTTTGGAATGGTCTCAACAAACAGATTATTTTTCTGGAACTATTTATTCTACATACATTCTCTGTATACTCGCAGCATAAATCCATCACAAAGGAATTACTTTAGACATTAATATTGGCACCGGATCAGCGTCGTGAGAGGTTAGCATGAATAAATTGGTCAAGCTTACATTTATAGTAATCAATTACATACAATGTTGAAAATTGAGTATGTGGTATCATATACACTAAGATTTCATGTAATTCCGTGAATTCCGACTGGCTAAGATGGTTTATTGCTTGAGTCGGCCGCCAAACAACTTGTCCTGTTCCAGATGGACGTTTGAAATCCAGTCCTTTCTTCATTTCTTCTTCTTTCATGACTGACAACCACCGACCACACAGCCAATAGACTCCTAATAACAGGCGAATGGCTTCTGGGAACACATCTGGCTTATAGTACCAATATAAATTCGTGCCGTCTCATTCTTTCCCGTTGCTTAAATTAATCTTTTTCTTTCCAACGTTTCGTGTGGCCTTGAATTAGCCAATCATAGCGTTGAATTAGCCAGTCACCCCGCTTCATCTTATCTCAGCTAGTTGCCAGATTGCATTCAATACGGAAAATCAAACATTAGGTGTCTATTGGCTGTGTGGTCGGTGCTGACAACGCATCGGTGATGTCGTTGATGTTCCTGATATCCGTGGGCCATGGTGACCACTTACCAGGTGGTTCGTCTGCTCGGATCGGCTATTAACTTTAAACCATTTCGACTAGGAGAGAAGTAGAAAGGCGTGCTCAATTCCCTCTCCTTCAGACGTACGCTCACTGCTTAGCATCGTGATGTCTGATCTCATTCATATGATTCTTGGACTAGTTGACTAGATGGCTTCGTTCAATCTGATATTCTGTTCGTACACCTGATCTGTCTATCTTTTTCGGCTGTGACCCCTGGGTCTCTTGCCATCCATCTTTCCAGTTATGAGCTTCTCCAAGTTGACGCTAGATTTTCTGGCCGAAATATGTCGGAAATACTTTACGTATTCTTTGCAGACATGTTTAATTACATCCCAAAAAAATCGGCGATCGCCCGTAACTTGCAACAGGAACGTCATGTTTTCATAGATGGCTGATATGATAAATGTGCGGCTACAAGACAAGCCGACGGGTGGAACCGTGGAATTACTCCAGGAATGTTAATCTTCGCTCGACAACAAATAAATTTTTAACGGTTTCGCGAGCTGCACATATTTATCACTGTTAATATTGTCTGAAGCTCATAGCAACAGCCCAGGAGATACTTAAATGCAAAAAAATAAAATCAAGTTCGATCAAGTTCGATTTTTGTAAAGGAATTAGTGTCCATATCATACCTACTCTGAAAAGTATGCATAATTTATTACGTGGAGTTTTGTTTTTTTATTTTTTAGTGGATGTAAAGGGGTAAAGCATGTTATGTATATTTTTTCCAACTATCAATCAGATATACTATTCAGGATAAGTTTTGGTTCCGAAAATAAAGGTATCTACAAAGATTTTGCTTAGATGGTGTTTAAGGGCTACATACATACTGCAGTGGTCAAAAGGAGCATAGATGACCGCGTTATGTATGGCAGACATGCCTTATAATCATGTATGACATAATTATATCAGGTAGTGAATCGAAAGGAACGGCTGATTTAATACAAGATAAGGGTTGGCATGATATCTATTTATTTTGTACGCCGATATCAATCCAGCTGCATAGGTCATGGTCACGGCTAAAGAAGCTATAAGGATCCCACTGAAAGTTGGCCCGTAAGAAGAGTTTTAAATTAAGAAATCATTTAAATGTTAAATAAAAAAATCTCTTTATGATGCTGTAGATATATTAAATTCATTAATCATTTGTTTTTACAAATTGGTGACAGTTTAAAAAGTACGTTTCATGCGCCGAAATAAATATGACGAGAGAAAATTTCGTTCATAATTTATTATAGTCTGTTACTGTTTATAACTCGTGTAATTAATTTACCAATCCTTCACCACCCACACTGGAGCGGCGTCCGCATGTCCTAGTCTTCCTTATTTATGACCCAAACCTTATAACGTGGTCAAATACTGGAAAAGTAAGTAGAACTAAAACGGATCGGCTGTTGTTAGTGTTGTTGATTTAACATGATATATGGCAGTGCTTGACAACAATCCCACATGATGGTAAGTGGCGATGAATTCTTTGATGTTCAGCGCTAACTTACTAAAATCCAATTCACTCGCTTCTTTCGCCGTACGCATAACGCATGACGAGGTAAACTGCGTCGTTCGAACCATTACTACTAGGTCTTCATAATGTTAGGTGGTCTAACTGCAAGGTGGTCTTTCCATTTGCCAGTTATTAACATAAATTACTCACTACACGCTAAAATAATTCGCTTTGAAGTTTGTTAGCGCCATGCGCCAGTTGCACATGTTGTGTCCCACGTCCCAGTCTATAATTTATCTGATTTCTGAGGTTTACAGAAGAGTATCGTAAAAACTTAGTATATTTTAATAAGATTAATAATTATTTATATTTAATTAGCATTTATATTTTTTACAGCAGATTTTCAAACTTTAACTTCCAAAATTTTATATACTTATACCGCCATCTAGTTTTAACTAATAAACAATAACATTCAGCGATTCTCCGTAAAGCGCCATCTAGGAGCGCTCGACTGTAACACTAATATCGATACGAACCATCGCTGAAACTGAAACCACGCTGCAGCGCCAGCGCAGTGAATTGTCGTTTTTCAGTTATTTACGTAGCGGCAAAAGCGTGAACTTGGCGGGACGAAAATAGTTCAGTTTGACATATGTATGGAGGAAACATGTAGTTTTTATTTTAAATGTCGTCGTTTGGCGATTTTTATTTCATGATCTTACCGTGCCACTGTAGATGATATTTGAAATGGATCCCGGGTAAATATTTGAGGATAATTTGAGTTTGCACGTTTGCTAGTGACTTGTGCCGAAAAACAATAATTTTCGTATGTTTTGATTTCGCATAACCTCTCTCCTAGTTTTGGTGTTTCTGCTTGTAATTACTGTATGGAAAGGAGTTATTGGAATATTATTTTGATATCGTGAATTCATGTTTACTACATTTTCTGTACAGAGGTTTGATGAGACAAGCTTCAGTAACTTGCAGAACACCAACTTTCGATACTGGCGTACTAACTTGTAAATTAGTTTTGGCAATGAATGTATTGACGATTGATATGTGGTCCATTTATAAAAACACCATGCTTCATGTCGTGTAGGTATACGTCACAGGTTGTAACAAAATATGTAGTTATTAGTTTTAAATAAAGAAGCATACATTTAGTTTTGAAAAAATAACTTGGTCAACTTGTAAATGGGATGTAACTTTAATCCAATAATAATTTTCATTCCACCTTCAAATTTAAAGATTTTCATACAAGTTTTCTTGTATGTAAGTATTATTAATTATTTAATAATGTGTATTTTCTTAAATTATGAAAATAAGAAAAATAATCTAGTTATATTTACGAGTTTCTTATCAACCCTTATATAAAATACCTTATTTTTGTAGTTCTTTTCATTCCAAAATCAGAATTCCTTTATTTATACACATCCGTAAATTGGTCACAGAATTTTAACTTTTTCTACATAATAAATTGAAAAACAAATGTGTGTGATAGACAACCAGGCACGTTAGAGTATTAACACAAAAAAAAATATAAACAAATCGTCTAACGCGCCTATAAAAGTTTACAATTCAAGGAGTAATTAAAGAGGCGAGTATTTCGAAACGTAAAAACCGAATCAAATTTATTTACTTACTTACTGTTTGTATTCAACAGTTAAATACTTGATGATATTAACTGCTAAAAATAAGTAATTTGGCGATTTGTGAGCGGCAAACTCCTAATAGTAGCTTGAATACGGCAGTAAAGATGTCAAAAACAGAATAAATCGCTTGAAGTCTTCGGCAAGTGCTTCTTACGACGACTATATATTTTTAACGTTGATACGAATAAGTGAGAATTCCTAGCCGATGAAACATTTTGTAAATAAGTATAGTTGCCATGTGTGCTGCAAGACTGTTACTCACGCAGTTTACGCTGATTGAAGAGTTTACAGGTTACTGGCATTATCCTCCCACGGGAGTATTAGTCATATTTTAATGCCTCAACGCTTTATGAGCGATATGTTATAAAAACGAAGTCATTGTGTGTTATTGTAACATTTAAATATTAATGTAATGTATTGCAAAATTTGAAGCTTTTCTTTGACGTATTAATTGTATCGTTATATATGACTCTGCTCACGTCTTTAGAAGCACTGGTAAAAGTAAAAACTCTATAATTACGCTAGAAGCAAATTTCATAACTGTGCACCCAACCCTGTTTTCTTGTTTATTTCATTGGTTTTGGAACATCGGATACCTTCATCATAGTGCCTGTAACAATAAACATAAATTAGGTAGATAAAACGAAGGAACTTTTTCCCCATAATGATCTCAAAGGAGTATGAAGTCAGGCAATCCACAATTGGCCAGCGGCTCACTTTGCCAGAGGATATCCGAGCTCTGGGCAAGTTATGGGTCGCGATAAGAGGAACTTTGTTCCATGCTCCAACTGGGTTTCATGACACCTCTCCTTTTGACCTTTGTTGATGACTGTTGTTGATCATTCCAGAGGCAGTGGCAAGAGGCTGGGAGAGCAGCGTGACCAGCGCGACCCCTGCTGGTACATCGACTCCGCGTACGCCTCCTCCCTCAAGGTCTCCCTCAGGCTTCCCACTAGACAGTTCTTGGAAGGTAAGGCTTTGGCTGCAGACATGCTTTTATATAGAAGGGACTATATGGAGGCATGATGCGGTAACGTTGCAGCCCACACCTATGACCTTTCTTTTTGCAAAATCGGAATCAGACGAAAATTATGCGTCGAATGGTCCAAGTCTCGTAGCTCTACGACCAATTGAAAATTATGTACAGCGTTGAAATTAACCCTATTTTCATATCAATTATCATTTGAAATCATAAAAGTTTATCGGCGCTGGTGAACATTTTGTATTTTGTGGGTTAAAGTGTTTTCGCTTTTTTGCGTCGATACCTATGTAGTAAGCTGAATGAAAAAATTACCTGAAGTATCAACTTTTTCAATGCTACAAGGCAAAAAGATGCAAAAAGCAAAAAGTGTGCGTAAAGTTAAATTTAGAGTTCATTTAAGTTCTATGAATTATGTATCAATGTTGACTTATCAAAAATTTGACGTACAATTTTGTGTTTATGAGGAAGCAAAAGTTAACGAAGTAAAATATTTTTATTGGACAACAATTTTTTTCAATAAAACTAGTCCATTCATAGAATGTTTAGTTGGAAAAATCTATGATTACCTTGAAATACAAATACTTATTATGATTGTTAATGAAACACGAAATAGCAAGTAGTTATGTTAATGTAATTTACAGATTTTTATGAACCTTGGATACGTCTAAGCAATTTAACAAGATACGTCATGGGTATGTTGATTTTACCCCCGAAATCACATTGTATCGAAGGATTTTGGGACAATACTTTGATACTATTCCTGTGTATTCCTTTGTATTCGGCAAATTAGATTATGCAAAACAGATTTGTGTCTCAATTTTGACACGTGTAAATAACAAAATACCGACTTACAAATTAATTCATTCACGTTTACATTTTTGTGTAACAGCGTCATCTGTCGATGTGTCGTAAAACTACTTTCATTCGTGTCAGACTTACTCACAATATAGTTTCAGCTGCTTGTCGCTAGATGTCGTTAAAGCGATAAAATGTATATATGAATTAAAGACTTGTATTCGTAATAATTTTAATTACTCGTTCATATTTGTAAGTACCTACCTTTAGGCCCAAATATCATGTAGGTATGCACACTATGATGTCCTAAGAAGCGACAGAAGAATTGACTGCTTGATGTAGGGCTTTAAGGATACTGATATTATTATCTTTCTGTTACCTCAGTTACCTTTACCTTTAAGGAGTGCGCACAGTACAACGACTCCACGACCGACAAACGCCAACGCGACTAAAACCTTGACAAAGCTAACATTCAATTATGAGCCTTATATCTTTGAAGGTAAGGTTGAATTTCGAACTTATACTTAAAGCCCTGTACGGCTCGCCCCCTTATATCTTTGAAGGTAAGGTTGAATTTCGAACTTATACTTAAAGCCCTGTACGGCTCGCCCTACACCCATAGCCGTTCCGTTTCGAGACCAACGCGTCGACGTTGCGTTGACGACTCACCGTAGACGAGTAGTCCACGCGTCGACCGACACAATGACGTAATGTAAATAGCGTCGGAGTTGAAACGGAGTGGAGACGGAGTCGAGTTGACGTCGATGAAGCGTTGATCGCGGAACGGAACGTCGGAGTTGAAACGGAGTGGAGTCGGAGTGGAGTTGACGTCGAGTTGGTGTAATGTGCGCACTCCTTTAATCAACCGCCAAAGACTCGTCGTGTTCAAGCTTCTGGTACCAATACTTGCTTTTTGGTCTCTTATTTGTCTTTGGTGTCTTATGGTGCATTTGGTGTTATTGATTTCCATGGGAGACAGTGAGCACTTCCCATCAAGAGGCTTATCTACGACAACAAAATACCCTGTCAAAGATTCAACACATCAATCGGAACAACATTGGCTGGCGTGTCATCCATATCGTAATCAGGTCCAAGAATTCCACAGCAACAGTTATATTCGCCACATTCTTTAGTAAGACGCGGCAAATAAATAAATTGTACGCCGTCACTGCACACCATTTAATGCGGCAGTTCCTTCGCTCATAAACTAAATATATTATCTATGTTAAAAACCGTCGCGCGTCACCGTGGCTTGCTTTGCTACACGGTATTTGTAACCTTTCGTCTCGATTATTTCTTTGAATCTATAGAAACTTTGCAATTGAAATTGGGTTTAACCCTTTTAGTCGGTAGGAGGCAGGTGCTTTGTTATATTAACGCCTGAATGACAAATGATGGTTGCTATTTGATTTTTCGAAAATACACGAGTGAAAACAATTTATGGATCCAACAACTCCGATATATCTATTTTTAACAAAGATCCTACGGCCATTTGATTTTTTCTTGCTTCCAACAAGAAAAAATTCCGTTCCGTTCGTCCGAAAAAGTTCCGTTTTCTGGACCCTATGCTGAGCGCAGTATCCGTCATGCTTGCAATAAAGTTGCATTGTCAATTTGTCATCGGAATTAAAGCAATATGCAAAATTGCAAGTCCATAGAGGAAGTGGTTCTATTAAACTTTTAAGATTTGACGTGAACATACAAAAATGTTGTTTTAAATTATGCGCTGAGGAGTTTCTTCCGCCATTTTTTCCTCCATTATAAAGCATTTAAAGAACCTTTACGAAATGCACCAATGAAACCTTTATAAATAAATGATTTTGATTGGAATTTGAACTTAGTCCGCAAAACTTTGGACAACCAGTTTAACCCAAGTTCACCACAAAGTCCAGTCAACCTTGGCCAGTCCCGGCGCTATTAATCGAGCCCATCATTCAGTCCCAGCTGTGATATTTAATAAACACCTGGAGCCAGTATGGGTAATTGGTAGTCACGACAGTTATCGGTGAAATATTATCGCCGTTCTATACAAATTCCCCACCTGTCTGCATTAAACACAACGCTTGCGTCATTCATGTTTACGATATCTGTAACTATATAAATATCCAGTAAATCTATCGCCACCATATTATTTTTAAAACTTTCTATTAGTTGTTTTTAATGTATGAGTGTACGTTGTGTGATGCATTTGTAAATGTATGCTAGTTTTATTATACGATTTGGTTATATCGTATTGAATAGATATGAAGCCGGCTACACTTTTTAGAAGCGACCATCTCAGTCCTCAAGGGTAGCAACGATCTGTAACGGAATAAGAACAAGACTCTTACTAACAATTACTAACTGGACTATTACTAACAACAACTAACAGCACTAACTATCACAAACAGTCCCTGTCCCAGTCCTCATACTTACAAACTAACCATCTAATGTTCTAACACCGTCACCTAACCGGACTAACTATCCCAGTCCCCATTTGAGTCTTGTTCTGTGTCGGTCACAGTTGTCATGGGCGGCGCGGAAGGTGGTGCTGCATGCTCGTTTGCTACCTTAATACCATAAAAAATTACTTTATTGTGCACTCTACAAGACTTCAATAAGAAGTAATTTATCAATATGTAAGACAATAATTAACCAATAGACAATAATACACATCTATAAAGAAGCGAAATTTTAACTAAATCTGTAATTTTAGCTAATCTACCTGATTGACGTGACATCATTTCATTCACAAATTGACCACGATGCAGTTTGTTTATACATAACAACATATTTTCGTCACAACACAACATAACCTCAGAAATAGACAATCTGACCTAGTTGCTGCTGATGTATCCGAAGATTTCTTCCTGGCTGCGTCAAATCTGATTTTGCACACTACATCCCAGTTATCTGATCTTGTCATTCATTCCACTGCTTGCTGGTTGTTATACACTAGTTTTAAAACTAATATAGAACTAAAAGCACTTTTATAATGCGAAGTGGACGAGAAATGCTAATCAATTTTAGTCACCGTCTGCCGTTGAGGAGTTCCCTTGTAATGAGCAAATACTGAGCGTATTTTAATATTAATTAATATATTTAAATACTGAGCGTGACCTACCCGGTCATGTTTGTCATAAAATTGCACTGTCATAGGAAATAAACCAATAGGCAGAAATTCAAGTCCGTAGCTAGATAGATAGATAGATAGATAGATAACTCTTTATTGTTTGTACACCAAAGAACATAAAAACAGGAATAAAAATAAATAAATAAACATGAAGCGCAAAACAATAGGCGGCCTTATCGCTACATAGCGATTTCTTCCAGACAACCCATCATAGGAAAGGAATACAGATCTAGCACTTAATGGTAGCGGCGTACATAAAGTTAACAAAGACGAAAGATAGAAAAATAATATAAAAACTATATAAACATACCTTTACAACAGCAGTGAGAGGCACACAAGTATGTGAATGAACTAGGAGAGTGCGTAGAGGAATGGAAAGTGATTGAGGAATAAAGAGAGAGAAAAAAATAAGACCGATTAATTAATAATTAAGATTAAGAAGCAAGAATCAAGAATGAAGAAGAAAAAGCAAGAATGATTAAGAAGCAAGATAGTAATTTTTAACCATTGCTTTAAATGATTTAATATTTTGTGCTTTACGAATGTGAGAAGGCAAGGAGTTCCACAAACGTACTGCTGAAACAGTGAAAGATTTATGATAGAAGGAAGAACAATGACAGGGAGTTTGAAGGACAAGGTTGTGTGAGGAGCGAAGCAAATGGTTATGGGTAAGACAGCGATACTCAAAGTTGTTTCTCAAATAACTCGGAGAAGAATGATTAAATAGCGTACAGTACAGAGCAGAAAGAACATGGGTATTCCGGCGAAGTCGGATTGCGTAGAGTAAGAGAAAAAAGATTTGACCAGAATACAGACAAACATTGAAAGTTAACTAAAAGCTTTAAAAATATAATATTTTTGAGACGTGACTACCGCATGAATGAAGGCACAACAAGTAAAAGACAATGATTACTCGAGCTGACAGCGCGTAGGGCAAGCGTTGAGTTAGCGCTTCGTGTAACGTGCCATTACTTAAGTGTGCCTACATTTGATCGTGCGATTTTGAGTAGAACGGCCACATTGGCCAAAATGTATAACGTTCATTTAAATATTAAACTATTTTGTTTAGGAAATAATTTACATTTAATTAAATTATTACATTATAATAATTTTACACCCTACTACAGTCGTCGAACGCCGAGATAAACGTGCGCGTTTAACGCAACGCCTCCGTCAAACGTACTCGTACATATATTGTAGATAGATCACAACGGTATGCATAGAATTGTGTTAGTCAAGTCAGGTCACAAAGGGTCAGGTTGAAAGACATTGACAGTGGACATTGTAAACAATAATGTAGGAAATGTGCAATAGTTTAAAGTCAAAAGGAATACAATGCGTCCAATTTCTAGAACCTAAACCCCGTAGTAATGTATGCATAATATATGTGTATCCCGATACAATTAGCCAAGGAACGATGTTTAATCGCGTTGAAGGCGTAGCGCGTGCGTAGCAATGGCATGATGGACGAGTACACTTTATCACTACGTTTCTAGATTTCTACCATCATTAGGCTCAGTTGGATTACGAAACACGCATTGGCATTAACATGTATGATAGTTTATTATTCATGCCAGTGGTGGTTTCTTTATGGAAGTGGTGCAATATGAAACATAAATACACCATCTTACATCTTATTTGTATAAGTTTTGCAATAGATTGTAATTAACACGATATTATTCTTCCAGTTTCATCAGATTCAGGAAAAGCAATTGCAAATTGTACTACTATACATTAAATGTAATAAATCGTTCATTACCCTAATTAATCATAGTTTAAATTTGGATCCCTAAGTCTCCACAATTAGTGGCGAACTGTGCCAAGCTCGCTCCAGCCGCCTGGGGCGACCTTAGCTTACTATGGCGTCCAGCATAATTAATGTGCTGGGACATTTGGCAGAGGTTCAGGGTGCGAAAAATTGTGAATTTTCTGCGAGATTCGACCGTGAGTCACAGTCAACGCCATCTCTTGGCGGCGTTGTAAATCATATTAAGATTACCGAGTGCTTTCATGTTTGGTTTTGGTCGGATGCAACAAATTGGTGATCAGACTCTTACGACCTCATGAAACCTTTTCGCAAGGGTAGTAAGGTATACAGGTACTAGTATTCCATGGTCAATCCATCAGCGTTTAGAAGTTCATTGCTGAACATAGGGTTCACCCAACATGCAATTCTCTATCCAGTCCTGAACTTCCAGAATGAATTTCTTCTTTAGGTCGTTCATCGGGTTAAGGGACATCCTGTGCTCCTTTTACCCACGATTGCCATTCGAGGGATTATTCCCCAATATAACAACACCTTTGAGCTCAGTAGCCAGCCTATTATCACATCAGCCGACTTATTTATCTAAGCTACACACCATTGTTTGTCTACGGATCTCAGTATATCCGTTTTTAACACGTTAATAAATTCTTCTATCCAGGGCACGTTGTGTGACTTTGAGCTGGTGTAAGGCTTTACTACAGCACCAACTACATATAATTATGTCAGTTCATCTATGTTGCCATTGGCAACATACACTCCTCGAGCACTTCAGAATATTGTATTCAGGAGCGCCAAGTGATGTTAAATGTGGTCACTGCTACCAATTTGTAGAACCAGGTGCGATCTGAACATATAACGGACCATAAATTATTAAACTGACATTGCAACCTTAATCACCTCCAGAACAAGCTTTCAAATGATTTCTCAAAACAGCTGAAGCTGGTGTGAATTGCTTCAGGCAACTGAGTTTTCGTAACGATGCTGAGGGTTGTGACGCTTACAAATGAGGAAATCGATTTCAGTCTACAGACTGATGTGATTTGCTACGTCGAAATGGCATGGCATTAAATTAATGTTTACGAGCTTACACGTAGACTAGGTTTCCTGTGAGAAGGAAGCATGGACAACACAAATAATAATTACATCACCAACACTTAAAGGCGAGAGATATTATTTATGTGTCACATAAAATATCTGCCTCGACCGGGAATCAAACTCGGGAGCCCTCGCTAATTAGTACATCGGTCTGCACACGGGTCTCCTCTCACAACGTGAGAGGTACAGGCCATTGTCCACCACGCTGGCCAAGTGCGGATTGACAGACTTCGCACACCTTTGATTACGTTATGGAGAACTCTCAGGAGTGCAGATTTCCTCACGATGTTTTCCTTTACCGAAACATGTGATAATTAAATTCTAAGACGCACCTCATTTTTGAAAATAAGAGGTGCGTGCTGGGGTTTGAACCTGTGCCCCCCTGGTTCGGGAGTCCAACGTTTAACCACTCGGCTATCACATATACCTACATACTTATATTTATGGTTACAAAACTATTGTCGAATTTAAAAGACTAATCAATAGAATTAATAACAATGATTTCATTAATCGCGTTATAGTCAATCGCAAATGAAAAAAAAACAAAAAAGATTAATTTATTTCAAACTTTATTCTAATATCACACGAATTTGAGACTATGTATACATTTTATTACAAAGTTTGCGTACTTATCAAAAATATTAATTCAAAAGTAATCCTGAACTTTAATGCAGTTTCGTCCGTCAGTGTAAATCATTGTATTTCTCACAATGTTTACAAAATATTCTCGAACTGTTACTGTGTTTATTGTGCGACTTGATCTCTTAGTCCTATTTTAGTTCGCGAAAATATTGAGTTTACCTAAAAGCTTTTTACATAAACATCGACTGGGCAGCCTGGCTTTACGCCAGTACCAGATGATCCTTATTTGTCATTGAATTTATTTTCCAGCTGCTTCTAATTGCTCCTTTCTGTTTGGATTTAGGTTCAATGCCCCGTTACTTGTGTGATGAATTTCTTGAAGATTTTTTGCAAACATTGGGTGAGCTCCATCCATATTTCGGTACAAGATAAACTTCTCTGCTCATGTTATATCTTGCTGAATAATGGACGAGGTTATGGCGGTAGGTTTCTTCTTGTAGATCTCTGTTTTACCAAGTTTAATCCTGATGGTACTTGCAGTGTGGTAGGTCACTTTATCTACCATAATATATCTAACTAGCTACCATTCTCTTTAGCTCAGCTCTAAAATCGATCGTAAAATGTTTCATGTTTTGGTGGTGATGGCGGAGCAATTGTGTTTCGGTTGGAAAGGGTTTGGATCCGGTTACACTTTTAAAGGCGACCATCCTAATTTTGAAGGATTTGTAAAAAATATTAATTTCAAAACTAGGACCGCAAAAAAACGATGTCATGATTATAATTTAAAATTAACTATACTACTATACATACTACTATATACTACTATATATATACTATATTTCGATCCGGTTACACTTTTTTAGACGCGACTACTAGTCCTCCAGGATAGCAACACGTCTATGACCGAATTGTTACGACAGAGAGAGTCGTATTCCGGTTAGTTTCCTAGCAGGACGAACTATCATTAATAGTCCCTACCCTATTAACGAAATCAACTACCGTTCTTAATGACAGCGTCTGTTAATTGAACTAATCAATTTTGTCCCGATTTAAGGCATGTGGGTACTCGGTCGGTCACATTTGTCATGGGCGGCAGTGGAAGGGTTCAGCATGCTAGTTTGCTATCTTAACATAAAAAAGGATTACAATAAAGTGGTCCTGTTTTGTCGCATTCATAAAGAATACAAAGAAGTGACTGATAAAATGATGTGAATAGCACAAAATCCTGTAAATGAAATAACTGATACAAATTCTCCAATGCAAAGTTTTGGACATGACCCAAGCGGGCATAACTCGAGATTTAGTAAAATCGACGATACACAGTAAACATCGATTAATAAAGTTGATTGCGGTGTTATTTAAAGCGTTCGGAACATTATTTACGAGAGAGTGCATCCTTGTGGCAGGATCGGGTCGTTGCAATGTATGGAAGACTTAACAATACATATTTTCTCTTCTCATTTCATTTTTAAGTTAAGTAAGGTACTAAGAAGATTTAAAAGATACCTCCTACCTAATGGGTAAATATGGCTTAAAACTAGACTGCAATAAACATCGTTGAGTTTTAATTTTAACCAAACGGTAGTGATTTCTTCCTCGATTGATTCTATATTGTGAAGTTTATTAAAATTGGTACATTTTTTGTACAGTTCAAAAGGAAAACCGCATAATATAAATGGGATATTTCCCCATTTATATTATGAGGTTCCATTATAGGTTACTATACTTTTAAAGCGATCGAAGTCTAATTCACTTTCGGAATGTTCATATATGTGGCAATAAAAAATTGCGATAGCGTTACTCAGATTTTGACGTTGTTGGTGAAAAAAACAAGGGTGACAGAAAAATCAATGCTTTAGAGTTAGATTATAAGGTGATTGATGATTATAGGGAAAGACCACATTAAGGATAAAAGGTATCATCTAAATCTGATTGGTGGTTTGACCCCGATTTACAGTTAGAATTACGTACTCGCTTAACAGATACTAATAGTATCATATACACTTTGTAGCATTAAATTTATTAGCACAAAATCCTCTAATAAAATTACATGATGAAAGCGCTCGACAGCGCGATCTGGAGCTTTGAATTAGCCCAAGTTATGTAAGAACTGATAAGTTTAAATAAAAAAAAACTATTTGTATTTGCTTTTCAAATTTGGAATGGTATCCATATATCCCTAATTCTTTGAATTGAAACCAACCTCCCAGCTGGTAGCATATCCTGCCGAAGAACGCATTTGGCTATGGAGTTATTCTGAATCCAAGTTTTCAAAAGTTATGGCTAGCAGATTTATAAATTATGTCGTGGAAAAAAGTCTCTTATAACGAGTAAATTTATTCTCGCAAGACGCAATAGCTTTGCTCGTAAATTCTCCTTTTCATTCTATTCTACGTTTGTTTTAAAATTATATATTTTAGTTATTTATTTACCTACTACCAAAGAGCAACCTTACAAAATAATTGAAAACAATCTTCGCTTTCGCGAAATATCCAAACTCCGGTTAACGACCTCTGCCAGGATAAAGAGTTGAAAATTTTTAAATAACACGATAAATAACATTTTTCAACGAGTACAACGCGTGTTGAATTGTGAAAAATAAACGTAATTATAACGAAATATGTGTATAAATAAGAACTTAACGTTACATGTTGCCACGCAGAGAAGCCGCGCCCGACTAGTCTCAAAGCGCGCGCAAAGCTGTGCGGTATTCTCTGGAATTAAATTCCAAATTCAAATTTAAAAAGTGAACACCAGTGAAGTGATTTAAAGTGTTCGGTAATTTAATAACGGTTGGTGTTTAAAATTCGAAATGGCGAGAGTACGAGATTTTATAGTTTTTGTTTTATTTTTTTAACACAGACAACACTATACAAATAGGTCTAAATAAATAAGTTATTTATTAAAATATTTTTGTTAACTCCGTAAGTAAAATTCGATTGCATTGTAACAAAAATAAAAATACAGCCGTGATATGTTTGATAAATTTTAATTTACGTATTTTATTTTTGGATCAAAATTTTAAAAATTAGACCTTTGATACAAAATTCATAGATTGGGCTTAACTTTTGAAAAGCATCGATACGGAATAAACTTCAGTGCGGTCAAACGCGGTGAGTAATACGTTTGCTACGACAGTGCTACGATCTATTAAGGATTGCTACGAGCTCACAAATGAAGACAAACTGCTTTAAAACTTACTTTAAATATTATCTAAATAACTATATTTCAATATAAAAAAAATGTATTAATAGACTATTTTAATTCTATCAGTTCAAAGTGTCCACAGTTAAAACAGATAGTAAAATAGCACTCAACAAACGTTATTTGATAGGCTTGTATAATCTGTGCCACATAAATTTTTTACATTGGCGCCAAAAGCGTTCCGTTTCACTTAAGTTGAAATGTGAAATGTTAAATTAGACGTAAAGAAACCTCTAATGATAGCGAAGTATATAAAAAGAGTAAAATGTGTTTTTTATGTACCTAACGTTCTATTTATTGCCACATCTCATAACTTGTGAGCAGTTGCGGTCATTATGAAATTTATTGATATTTTTATTTAGATGTTTGAGCCAAATATTACAGAGTATTTTTAGTTGCAGGATCAATTTGATTCTAAATTCCATGCGTATTTATTTATTTAAATTAAAACTCTAAACGAATGTTTGTAATTCAGCAGAAACTTTTATATTGAATTGTTTCAGTAACCGATGTTATTTATTACAATGAAAATGACCAAAACTTTCATTCGTAACGATATTATTTATCATGAAAACTCAAGTTTTCCTTTAACAAAACGTCAGGAACGAACCGACTTTATTTAAATGCGTTGTATTCTAATCACTAACGTTATTTCTAAGACATTCTTAAGCAAAAAAAAAATATTTCTAAATATATACTGACCGGCACGGAAACTTGGCCACCTACAAAATTTGTGATAACTTCAGTTTTTTTCAGTTTGTTCACTTCTAATTTAGGCCAATTTAATCGTTGTTCATCCACTTAACGTCTTTAATCATTTTTACTCATAAATAACGTCTTTTTAAGTTTTTAATGAAGTTTAAACGCAAAATCACATTTACACAAAATTAAACACTGCAGTTTTGAGCACTAGTAATTAAAAACTGTTTGATCTTTGACAACATTTTGTACTTTTTAGTATCGAGTGTTTCCTCCTCTAGCCCTTATGACCGCCTGCATTCGGTCTGGCATGCTTTGGATGACATTCTTGATGTCCACTTGCGATAAGTCGCGCCACGTAGTCAGTGCAGCATCTCCAAGCTGGCTAAGGGTTTGTGGTAGGTTCGATGCTGTTTTAATTGTCGTTTTTAGCTTATCCCAAATGTGCTCTATTGGGTTTATGTCGGGGCTGCGAGCTGGCCACTGCAATTTTTGAATACCAACCTCTTGACGGTACTCATTTACGATATGAGCGACGTATGGTCGTGCATTATCATGCATTAAAATGAATCGGTAATATCCAATAAACCCTCCAAAGGGTACAACATGTTCTTGAAGGATATCCTCGACGTATCGTGTTGCAGTTAGAGAGTTATTGACGATGACCAATTCTGTACGTGCATCAGAACTAACGCCACCCCATACGATTATAGAGCCTCAACCAAAACTCACTGTGGGAGTGGTAGTAATCGCCAGATATCGTTCAGCATTGCTTCTCCAGACACGTTGTCGACCATCAGGTGCATTTAAATTGATCCTGCGCTCGTCCGTAAACAAAACCCTTTCCCATTGTTCATGAGACCAGTTAGCATGTTCGCGGGCAAATTGAAATCGCGCTGCTCTATGCTGTGGGAGAAGCTGTGGGCCACGGGCTGGTCTTCTTGATCTTAAAAACTTCCTTCATACGTCTTCTCACCGTACGCTCACTAACATTTACATTCCTGGAGATTTGAAGCCGCTGCCGGATCTCGACATCAGTAAGGAAGCGATTTCTTGAAATCTCTAACACAATAAAGTGGTCGTCACGAGCTGACGTGCAACGTACACCGCCACTACCTGGTCTGCGTGTGCAGAGGCCAGTCTCTTGGTACCGTTTTAGTGCATATTGCATCGAAGAACCCGGTACGTTAAGGATAGTAGCCACTTCACGATGGGTCATCCCTAGTTCGACTAATGCCACTGCTTGTGCTATCTGACTTGGTGTTAGAGGCATTTTTATGCATCCTAAGGCGCCTTTAGATGTTCATTGATCACAATGAAACCAAAGAACTTCGACAACTTAACGCTTGCAAATTCCAGAACACAATTCAAAACGTAGACTTCGTCGGATAAATGACACGGTTCAACTAAACTTCAGAAATCAAATTAAAATGCACTTCAACTTAGTTAATTAGCCTCTTAGGATTAACGTTAACATTATTTCCACCCAATTATACATTAAGAACAAAGTTACACACACTTAAAAAAATGTTATCGTACGCTATGAGTTTGGCCAAGATTCCGTGCCGCTGAGTGTATTTTCACTAGTACGTGTTAAACTTGTGTATTTCTTAAGAATTTTATTACGAAAAATCTAATCGTATCTCTGTCAGAACGCGATAAGCACTCAAAGGGAATTTACGAATTCTCTTTACCATTGGATAGAGTGATTCACGAAGTAGGTTTAAGTGCATTGACTAGAATACGATATATTTATAATGTTACTCATACAAACATTTCGGCGATTACGGGTTTTTTCGGTAGGGATTATAATACCCCAAAGTAAAGTGAAAGTAAGTATAACCCATAACTCTCCCACTGCTGGGCACGGGTCTCCTATGAGAATGTGAGAGGTATAGGCCATATTCCAACATGGTAATTAAGTGTGAATTGGCGGACTTCACACATCTTTGAGAACATTATGAAGAATTCCCTAGTGTGCAGGATTCCTCTCGATGATTTCCTTAACCGAAACAAGAGACAATTAAATTCCAATACGCACATAATTTTGGAAAATTGGCGATGCGTGCTGGATTCAATCTCAAGCCCAATGTTCGGAAGTCCAACGATCTAACCTCTCGGCTATTACTGCTTATTAAAATCATTAACATAGAGATATAAAGTTTCGGTCAGACTATCTAGTCCTAGTGCTTCTATAAAGTTTAAATAATTGTTAGGTTTTAAGTTTTAAACTCATTTTCTGAGAATTAAATCGATTGTATGATTTGTTCTGATATTATTATAGCTCATTGTTCTGTGAATAATAAAATTGATTTTCGGCGCAGCCCAGGAATCCAGATGTTTACATATGCCAGACACGAATGAATGAGATATTAATATGGCTATTTAATGTACATACTACTCTTTAAGTACATCCGTGTCTTGAAGGGCTCATTGATAATATACCGTCACTCTCCTTGGCCACTTTCGTTATCTTTGAGCTTAACACTATTTTATCCTTAACGGCCTACTTATTAGTACTCTAAGTAGTACTCCATAATTGTCTAAAGGTATTTGTTTGGCCGTATTGTTTAGCTGTATTGGGGTGGTCTGGAATACTGACCAGAATCTAATGCCGGCAGATGATAGTGTTGTAAGAGATGACAAAAGTCCTATGGTGGTAGTGCTGAAGTCCGTATCACTAACAGTCCCTGGCATAGTCCTCATATCATACCTATTAACTAACGTTCTTAATAATCTGCTAACTGGTCTAACTATCCAGTCCCGATTTAAGTCTTGTTCTGGGTCGCAGTTGTAATGGGCAGCAGCAGTAGGGTAGTGTAGCACAGTGTTCCGCGAAGGGTTTACCGCGGCACACTGGTGTACCGTGGTCATTAGTTGGGAAAGTAAGGCTATCTTGTAAACTTACTTTTAGTAAGTAAGCAAGAGTAAGAAAAATACTTATACATGTAAATCACGGGAGCGCACGACCGAGGCGTTTTGTTTTGTTCATCTAATTCTGTGTTTTTTATTGTTCGCGTTTTAATTTGTGGTGTACATTCAAAAATCTTCTTTTTCCTAGATGTACCTTGAACACAAAAAGTTTGCGGAACACTGGTGTAGCATGCTCGTTTGCTATCTTTATTCCATTCCATAAAGAAAGGTGATCGCTAGTAACGAACATTTCTTCAGCGTTTCCGCACTTCAGAAATATCCATCAAAATCCTTACAAAGTCGCCTAATCAACCATTATACATTTTGTCAGTTTGTCAGCGCCGTGATATACTTGCCAGCTCGTGTTGACTCGTCTCTCGCCGCGTGACGATGACGCTCTTCATATTTATAACATACTTCTCCAGAACATGGAATTCCAGACGCAATAATCCAGCAATTTCCTCGTCCGTACTTTGACCTAGTTGGCATGCGCTGGGGGCGGTATCGCCACATTTTTTGAGCATTCAACTTTCCCTCGAACTAATCTAGATAATCTTAGTGGATTTATGATTCATTAGTAATAGTTTTAGGAAAAGCTAGGAAGACGTTGTGGCGTTAATTATTGTAGATTAGCGTTTGAAACTACTTTATCTGTGGCTATTACTTATAAACGCGATTGAGCAATTTGGCATTTTTGAGTGTGTTGAAGTTTTACACTTCAAATTGAACGTCAAATGAAATTCATATTTAATGAAAAACATTGTCAAGTGTTACTTTCCAATGCATTAAGACCTTTTCTATGAATATATTATTATAGGAGAAGGTTTTTGATTCAGTGTCTGGGGTAATAATTTTTATTTTACAAGCTTCGGAAAGCCTAAGCTTTAGCACCCAAACTGGAAAATGTTTTGACGGGATTCTGTAAATGAACATCTATTTTTACTTGTGAATTAACTGAACAAACAAACAGGAATGTTACCTCAAGATGTACAAGACATCAACGAAAACCGAATCTACCACATATTTACTTGAAACAATTATGTGTTAGGTATTAATGTGTAAAAACTAACTATTATTAAGATTACATTAGATACAAAAAAAAAATAACTTTCGAATTAAAATACATTTATATAGCCCCTGCGATGTAGTACAACAAGATGCTGGCAGCATTTTCTTGCTATACAGCAATGTCAAATGTCTAATCCAAATTAGGTAACATGAAATTAGAGGGATGAAAATGATAACATGTTTCGGTTTTCGAACCCCGGAGAACTAGTAACGAGCGCTAAGAACCACTAATAAGCGGTTTCCCTGCTTCCTTCTTTGCCTTGGATGAGGCCTCTGGTGTTTCGGATATTGATGGGCAGCCCAGTGACCACTCAACTTCAAGTGGTTTGCTCGTTCGCCGGCTATCCACATAAAAAGTTTATAATTAATTTTCTCTCTTTTAATTCTCCATCATACAAATCGCTGATAACATTTTGCAGTGAGAAACATAATTATCATCAGATGTTAAAGAATAATTGCAAAAGGTCAAGTTACCTATAATCTACATAATACCATAATTACTAGGACACTTAAAAAAAACGTATTAAAAAGATAAGGACACAATAAAGTCAAGTATAATACAAGTTGCTCTATTCAAACTGCCATACATTTGACACGACGTTTGAAATGTGTCATAGGGTCATCGTGCAATCAATGTCGTAAATGTTAAGTAAATTCGAACTTCGAACGTAATTAATTCTGTCAAAGGAATTACGGTCGAATTTCGACTGCAGAGCCGGTAACTACATAACCGACAGCTTAAAGCGAAACTTACATAATTTTAAATTTATACAATAATTTATATCGAAAACACTAGTAACCGATGGTTAAAGGTTCTCGATCTTAAAGTCATTGAAACATTCGTCGCTAGTCACATAAACAGTAAAAGACGAACAAATCTTGGATTCGTTAAAAATTTTCATAATGGTAAATGAGGAGTTTCCCAACCTGTTGACCGCCAGTGTTAACGGACTATAATCCTTCTATATTCTAATACTTATATAATTTTTTTATATTTAAATATCTTTATTGTTTGAAAATTGAAGGAATAGTTACCTATAAATGAAACACCTTTAAGTGGTAAGCACAATACAATGGGCGGCCTTATAGCTTATTAGCAATTTATTCGTTATAACACAAACAAAAAAATGCTTAGCAAGCCACATTGAAAGTCTGAGCTGTAAAAACCCTTCGACATTCAGTCAGAAAACTCCCACCATCAATCCAGGGAAGGTTTGGTCCAATTCAGAAGTCTTTGGGCAGTGAAATACTTCCGACCTTTAGCGTAACCTGTCCATAAACAGACTAAGCCAAGCGTCAATTCCGAAAGACAGAGATTGAGTCGAAAAGGTGCCCTAAGGTAATGGTAAACCGTTAAATAAGTTAAGAGTGCGATATCAAAGCTTCGACAGGTCGCGTCGCTAGCTGGCCCAAAGATCTCGTCACAGTGGCAGCTGTAGCGTCACGTTGGGCGGATATATAAATTTGATGCGGAATTCTTGGCGCCCGAGCACGGGACACGGTAGAGTGACGATGAACGACCCCGATATTTGTGTTATTAATGTGTAAGGGGAATCGAGGGCTGGAGAAATATTTTGATCCACAGAATCTACGGATCGTTACAGATGAGTTTGATCTCTTGCTAATTTGTCGTAGGGCTTCAAAGGCTTGTTATCAGATTTAGAGAATATTTGTCTGTGTTACGTTATCTTATCTGATTGTTGTTAATGGATCTGTTCACCGCATAAGGACCCTAGTCAAGTATGTTGTCTGAGTCAATGGCAGTATATAATGAATTTAGAAATAAAAGACAGACATTATGGTAAAATAATTCTCAGACAGCGAATGTCTGGGCAATGAAAGCAAGTATGGTGCTTATTGGGAATCATAACTAGCCATGTTCTCAGTCCTGTGCTTCATGAGAGAATTTACTTATCTTCAAGATACTTAGATTTAAAAGCTCTATATAAAATATGATTTGTAACCAGTTGTTCAAGATAAACTAATTGAAGATAATGTAGACTTCTACGACCAAGATATCTTGACCCTACTTCTTGTTATCGTAAAGGCGTTATCACTACATAGTATAAAACAAAGTCGCTTTCTCTGTCCCTATGTATGCTTAGATCTTTAAAACTACGCAACGGATTTTGATGCGTTTTTTTTAATAAATATAATGATTCAAGAGGAAAGTTTATATGCATAATAAGTATATTAAAGTTTTGTGTAAATTGGTTTTCCCGAAGCGAAGCGAGGGCGGGTTTACTAGATAGCTATAATAAAAAGTACCAATTCAAACATTCTATTAGTATTACGTACTCTTATAGAATAGAATAGAATAGAATAGTGTTTGTTCTACTAACGTTGAAAGGCACTTTACCACTAAGAAGAAGCACGAGAGAAACAACCATGCACTCTGCAGATAATAAAATATACAAATGCACTCATTTTATTTTAAGTGAAAGTAAATATAACCCCGAGCGTTCACTTAGGAGATGGATTAAGAACATAAATTCCAGCATTAAATATTTGTTTTGCCGCTTTCGGCTGACTGACGGCTGTCTTTCCAAGTCGTTCTTTGCGTAAAGCAAATTGCATTGCGTGAAAAATATAGTGCATTACGTCGACAAATTCGTACCGCAGATTTAGTCGGCGCCGCGGATTTGCTCCAGTTTCCAGAATTAAAATCATGCGTCGCCTGCGCGAAATATTAAACGCGGTGCGGGATGTTTTGATGTTTTCAACGTTTTTCTTCGCATTACGTGTTGAAATCGTTTAAGACGCAGTTTGATTCGATCGTATTTTGTTAAAGGCTTAAGAACTTTTTAGGAAAATAAAATCTTAGTAAAATCTTCAATTATGTCATGTCGGAATAGTTTGACACATTTCGTATTCGTAGGTATACCAAAAAGCGTCCCACACCGATTCCGATTTTTTGTCCCGACATTTTGTCGTTGAGATGTCGAACTTATTACACATTTGAATGTATTTTATGACCTCTTCTGTGCTCTTGATAATAACTTTGAAGAAATGTAGGCCGATTGAGTTTATAATTCTATGGTTAAGGTCTGCAGGCGTGACAAACATACACTCGCATTTATGGCATTAGTAAGGATAGGTTGGATTATCGTAGATGAGGGTTTGACAGACAAGTCTACGTACCAATTAATTGTATATGAGGTTACGGAATGTTGAAATAATTAACTCTAAGACATTAATGGACCCACTTGATTAAGAACGAAGCGATGTTAATTAGGACATTATGTTATTATTTTGTAAGTTTAATTATATCAAGCGATGTCTGGGAATGTGTGGGATGTTGGCCCAGCGCTGGATAGACAACTGGATGACTGGAATTCGCAAACTATGTGGGTAAAGGTCGCGATTATGCGTTCGCGCTTAGGTTTTAGAAAAAAATGCTTAGCTTGAGAAATGACGAGGCTTAGCAAGAGATGCAAAGCTTGAGAAATGTTGAGAATATAGCACTTCGTAAACCCAAATTTCTGGAAATAAATCATGATTAAAATGATTTTTAGAATTGCTTGTTTGTCAAAAGGTTATTTTAATTTAAAGAATACCGTCGAAACATTTTTTCCTTATATGGGTTACGGCACGTATGCCGGAGCGAAGGGTGTATGGTTATTAGTTTCAGGTTTCCGTACTCAAAGGGTGACGGATGAAACCTTATTTATATGCCTCCAAAGTCTGTCTGTCACAGGGGATTGTTGTCGCAGGGGATCTTTGTTGCAGAGGCTTGTTGTCGCAGGGGATCTTTGTCGCAGGGGATCTTTGTCGCAGGGGATTGTTGTCGCAGGGGATCTTCGACGCAGGGGATTGTTGTCGCAGGGGATCTTTGGAACGGCAATAAGTAGATGCCTAATTTTTTCAGAATGCGTGTTACTATGGCCGTTAATACAACTAATTATACAATCATTTTGGTATATACAATAACCTAAATAAAAAAGCGCAAGTTTTAATACCTATATTATTATTCATATAATCAGGTAACAATTACATAATTATGTTACCTGACAAAATATGTACATCAATATAAACTTATCATTAACACTTATAAGATTTTACTTAGTTAGACATGTTTAACACATACTCGTACGAGAAGATTTGAGGGCCTGGCTGGCCGACAATCCAATCGCATATTTATATATAACTAATATTAAGTAAAATTAATATCTATTAAACTTTTAATCTTTGATATTTTTATTATAATAACGACCATGTTCGCGGGCACACTAAAATGTTTATTGATCATAAATCCAATGAGAATATTTGATGTGTGTATTTACGCCCATGTTTATTGCTCTATATGTATAATTTGAACAACTATTTATAACTTGTTTCGAGATTTATTGCCACTGTGGTAATGTCATGAATATCAAAGTTGAGGATTTTGACACCGTTTATAAGGTCAACTTCAAAGATATTACGTGTACGTTATGTTCATACAATGCGAGTTGCACTTCTAATGAAATTACTATAACTGCGGATGTGAAAGTTATTACGGAACGTATAAAATACGATATAACATTTTTTGACATAAGATATAAGGTTGCAAACGAGCATGCAGCTCCAGTCAAGTCTTTTGTGCGTAAGACCGAATTTCAAGCCTCTGAGGTATCTCTTTTGAACGGGAAGAGAAAATATAACGAGAAAGATTTCCGCGACCGGTGATATCACCAATTTATTCATTCTTCTATCGCTCCAAGTGAAATGTTTCAACAACAACAGAACAAATATAAATTTTATTGATTGTGTAAACACAACATTTATTTCAAGTATTAGACACCCGTGACGAGCCACTACATTCCTGGTTAGAAATGTAAGAATGTTATTCATTGATGCAGAGCTTTTATTTTTTAGCTGTCTTACCATCTACACCATGACGTCAGCAGTGATTAATGGCTGGCATAATGTAGAAAAATATGTCATGATACCAACTTATTAAATGAATACTGTGTATATCTTTGGCCAGCTTGTTGACGAGATATTAGTTTGGATAAGACGAGAACTGGAAAAAGAGTTATTTCGGTTTTATGCAAATGACAAATTCCATCTGGAGTCTACGTCATAACTCATACGTTAACGGCGGTAATCGCAATCAAAGTTATGTTCGCCAGTGAAGATTGTTTGCGAAAGTCTCTTTAAACAATGCTGAAGGCAAAAAAAATCGGGCTGAAGTCAAAGCTAATCCAGTCGTGGTAGTATCTAAAGAAGGCCAGGAAAAAGAAGAGTCTTTTCCGCCAAATAGAAGCTGTTCTACTTGTACATTTACCTGTACGAGTACATAAAAATCCGACACTATCGTTGGCCACTAACTCCTCCACCAATCCGCACTGGAGCAGCGTGGTGGAGTATGCTCGAGGCCTCCTCAGGTATGAGGAGAGACCCGTGCTTAGTAGTGGACCACGGGTTGAAGGCATGAAGGCAAGTAGTTGTAGCTTCCAGGGCGCCAAATCACAAGACAATCAAGAGTCGGAAAAGGCTAGGTTTTAGCGGGTATTCAAGCAAATTTGTTATTTGCCTCTGATCTGAAATGGGGAAGGAAACCAAAAAGAAACAGTTCTCAAGTACTTAGCATTTTGTAAAACGATATTATTAAAAACAACAAAATATGATTACCTACTTACAAAAGATATCGAGCAGACAAAAAAAATTCGGCTGGCTACAATGAAAAGGAGAAATCGTTTAGACAAATAGGATTCGAGACTTAACGCCTTTCCTTTCGTCTATATTTCTTGGCCGTCAACACATAGGTGACGCCTTTGATGTTACTGCGACTGGGCGACAATGACCACTTACCATAAGGTGGCTAGTCCACTCATTTGTTGGTTATTGACACAAAAAGGCTGTACTGTCATGTAGGGAAATTAGGCCTTGGCAACCAACTTTCAAAGACCACGGCGGATAGACTAACATACTCTGTACGAGACAGTGAAAATAGACAAGCATTTTCATATGTAGTTTTGTGGACCCAATACCTGCCCCAGTCCTAATTCCTACTAACTAACTAACCAACTAAGGTTCTTACACCGTTTGCTAACTGACTAACTATGCTACACCCGACTAAGTCTTATTCTCTCTTTGCTATCTTAATTCCATAAAAAAGACCACGACAGATAGACCAATATCCTTTGTGCGTAACAGTGAAAATAGTCAAGCATTCGAGCTAGGGAGTGCAGTTTTGTGGGGAAATATAAATTTGATATCTATAATTAAATTGTTTGTGAGTCACCCACACGTGCGGATGTGAAAAAGTCGTAAAGCTGAATAAAACGTTGGAGACTCGTAAATACTCTCAGGATTAGTGTAGAACTAGGTGCCAACCGAGAGTGAGCTGTTCATGACAGTAAGTTAATGAAATGTATAAACTGTAAATATACGATATCTTTACATGGAAATTTGAGAAAAATAGGGTAGATATTTATTAACGCAATAGACCCTATAACAACGATTTTTATGATTTTTTGTCTAAAAACGACTTTTCTTCGCAATACTTTTTTATTCCTTTTTTACATTGACCGCTGTTCTTGTAAGTTTCTGGAATTCCCTTTCTCCAAATACGTAAAATCGATATTTTATGTTCCTTTAGGACGTCTAGGATTTTAGTTGAGAAGCATTTCCTTAGTCTGTTGCGTATATCATTAGGTTTAATATTAATCTTTTTACGTGTTTACCCTATACTAATTTCTTACAGAATAACTCCTTACCCTAACTTGTTGAATAGGCTTTATGAACGGTATGCTTTAGTACCATCTAAGACATCGCCTACCAGTTGGCTACCACCAAGCAACAATTTGTACAAAATTAAATTATTTCATCTTTCCATTGGATTGATGATTGATAGATAATCTATATTGATAGATAATGAATATCTGGAGAAATATTTTGAAAGCTATAAGGTTGTTGTGTTAACCATATCTTTTATGTTATTCAAGCAATAAAGAGTGGTAAATAGAACAAAAAGCTCGAGCTGTCCTTGGTGCTATGATTTGACTTCCTTGCAAGCAACCTGTTACCCTATTCATTAGACGAAATATTTTAAATGTTTTAAACAAGGTCGCAAATCGCGTCACAATTACAAAGAACAAACCACATAACCTCTTTTGAAGTGTATTAAAAATGCCTACAACATGGAAGAGTTAGATAATGGTCCCTCACACCCTGGCTCATTACACGCCACATCTGTCGGCACATTACACGCAATACTGTAGTCACAATATTGGAGACTAGATCAAAGTGGATGGGAGTTACGGCCCCAGGAATAGCCGAACATTCACCCGCATTTACTGGATTGCATATGAACGGATAAAGGAATTTTGTAATTTTGATATTTGCTGCAAAATCTTAGTGACACAAATTGAGCTCACGTGTCTTGCTGAGATTTCCTATGTTGCATAGCATCTATGACGTAATCGTAACCCATTATTGCCCCAGTGCTGGGAAACCAGTAGACGAGTTCTCTGATGGTAAACGGTCACCGTTGCCTCCGGATATTAGAAAAACCAAAGGCGTCACCGTAGTAGTTGCCAATCGAAAAGGAAAGGAGCGTCCACATGAACTGGCTTTCAACACTGCCACTAAAATACGGTTTTAACAGGCATAAAAAAATTCATTGTTCAATAGATAAAAGTTTGTAGTTCTCTCTCTTGGACAGCGGGTCAACCCAGCTACTGAGGGGATTGAACTGGGTGATAATTAGCCCAGCGACCTCCAACATGATTGACTTGACGCCGTAACTTTGTTTGTTCTTCAGCATGGTGAAATACAAGATCACCTGCCACTTTGAAGTACTTTTTTTACAAATTGCCAAACTTTACACACCTTCCAGTATGAAGAACTCTGAAGTATACTAGTTTTTAACGTTTTCCTTTACCACTAAAGTAAATGATACCTAATTTATACGCACACAAATAAAGAATACTTATAGGTCATACGCAACACAATAACATCATCTGACGAGATTCTAACGAGTAGTAACCAAGGAGATTTCGAACAAATATTTACTTGGCACAGAGTGCTCCGATTGAATATCATAGCCAAGAGTTCTCTTGGAAATAATTAAACGGTTCTTTTTACTTCAGCTTGGTTGGTAAACAACAAAAGAGCCATTTGGTAGTACGCGTTTTATAATTAAACTAGATGGATGATCGAGCTTTGCTCGGTATTTTTTTTTTATAAATTGTGTTTTTTGGAAATTATATTTAAGTACGAATAATAATATTAAGAAGACACAAATAATATAAATAAACAATTGATTTTCTTAGTCTAACCTCAAAGCAAACACTCATTGACTTCGTGTTACTTAACAACGCCATCTGCTGTTGTGTCGTTAAAGCAATTAGTATTAGTATAGTAGTATTATTATTCGCCAATAGATGTCAAGAAGAGTCATATTTTCAAAAACACGAATAAAATGACATTTTCTAAAAATGATTCCTAGCTAGATCGATTTATCGCCCCCGAAACCCCCCATATACTAAATTTCGTGAAAATCGTTGGAGCCGATTCCGAGATTCCAATTATATATTTATATATATACAAGAATTGCTCGTTTAAAGGTATTAGAGCTCGTTTAAAGGTATTAGATATGAACATCTATAATTTTAAGCTCGTTCAAAATTTTTATATCGTTCTTTAAAAATGCAGTAAATACCTATAATAGACAAAGCCATTTATTACCTACTAATTTAAGGGCCAATATTTAGTCAGAGTAACCGCTAGAAAGAGATAAAATAAGCTAATTAAACCACCTAACTGACCCAACCCGGTACTTAAAGATACTACAATTGCCGTAAAAATGAAACGAGGTATTTTCCTTTATAAGTCATTGCTTGAATGTCATTGTCATCCCACCCGATGGTAAATTGCTATCTTGTCTTGGGCAGTAAAGCACCCTAAACAGTATTTTGAGTACAGTATTTTGAAACAGAACCGAACGGGACCCTTTAGTCTATGAGACGCCTCACCCTTAACAAAACTCCGATTGTTGCGTGTACGTAAATTGATATATTAATTGTTTACATATTGCCTACGCAGAACGATCAATCGAATGGATTAAAAACATTTCGGTCCAGTCTTTGATGGAATAATGAGTTTTCTGACGCATACGGTTTTAGATATGACATGGATTACGGATGAGTTTTTCAGCAATTACAAGATACAGCGGTTTGGCGTCTCCTAGTGCTTCACCCATTTATTGTGTCTGTTGTTTCATAAACCTATTGCATAAGTATGTTCTTATCTTAAGTTAATGAGAATGTCTGGGTGATAGTCGATAGCCGGCTAAGCCATAATTTTTGCCCAAGATGTGGAGTTCATTCTGTTAAGCCTTGCAGACTTGGGCCTTGGCTCTTTATAAGATCCAGTAAATTTTTAACAGCGGAAACGTTATGACTTTTCAGCTTGTGTTTTGCAACCTGTTTATATTACCCTTTTAGGTAAAATTATAAAATGTTGAAATATAAATACAACAATAATAACCAATTTTATTGAATCACTATTTCGTTGACCAGACAGACTGTTTTATTATACAAAATGTTTAAATACATGACATTCTGTTTTATTGTTACAATTAGTTACCAGACACATTAGAAATTTATGTGGTTACTGTGTTGATTTTGTATCATTCTTAATCATAATTCCCTGTCGTATGTCGCTGGAACTAGGCGCGGATGATTGGTTTGTCGACAAAAGTAACGATTCTCCGTTGTTACGAACCATTTCATATATCATTCGTTTCATTCATTCAATGAACTACTTCATATTTCAGTTGCTTTGAAGCAAGCGCCAGTTGGTATGTAGCGCTGTCTCATCAAAAAGAAAATGTGATTTACGCGATGTCTTGGTGTCTAATGTGTTTATTTATTAACATCTTGATTTTGTTCTTCATTATGTATTATGTTTTATATGCCTTTTGTTTGTTATTTATCAATATTAAGACTATTTTATCACGCTGGCTAAGTGCGTGGTGACAGATTTGATATAGCTTTAAAAACATTGAGGAAAACTTTTAGGTGTTAGGGCCGGCGTTTTGTCACTTGGTGTCGAATGGGCCAAGCCGATTCGAGTGCCGTTTTCGAGTTTTCGCTCTTATTGCTATAAACATAATAAGCATTTTGTAAACGGCTTAAGGTTATTTCGCGCCCATAAGTATGAACAGCGCCTAACCCCTAACACAATTAGCGTTATGCTAACGCTCGTTTCGAAAAGTAAGCAAAATAAATGCTAACATACTCATACCCCCCTCGCACTAGGATCGCCCGTGTCGCGGGTGGCATGGACAACGCAAAAGAATACTAGAGTTTGTAGAATCTAGATAAATGAATACTAGATATCTAAATATTTTCGATCGCATAAGCAAAAGGTGACTCACTCATCACGAAGTATCAAAAATTGCTTGATGTATAAAGATGAAATTCAGAATCAGAATCAATTTGGCAGGGAGGTAGTTTATGAGTAGGAAACGTCAGCTAAGGACGGGTTTTGTCATATTTCACCCCTGAGGGGGTAAATGGGTGTTAAAAGTTTATTTGATATTCCACTGATTGTAAAGCAGATATTATGAAAGTTGGTCATTGGGATTACGCTTAGAAATAATAAAACATCTGTTTCAACGTTTTCGGTACCTAATTCAAACCTCAAGGGGGTTAACTAGGGGATGAAAGCTTGTTTGAAAATTAGTTAAAAGTACCTCCACGCTAGTAGTACCGCTAGACAGCTATTGCCATATGCTAGTTTGCATTTGTACACATAATGTATATTTATGTGTACAAATGCAAGCGCGCGATAGAATCCGTACGTGTAGGGCCTTATTAGTTCTGAAAATCGCGCGTTAGCAAAGCGCACGATTCAAAACGCCAATTGTGTGCAAGAAGTAAGTCGCTACTTGCTCTTAAAAATATAAGTTCGTGTAATTTGGAACTAAGGCCTTCTGTCAAGAGACCCAGAACCGAATGTTGATTACATGTCACGAATAAAATTATTCTTTCATACATCATTATCTGACCCATCCTATTAACTTCTAGTTTGCTTTCCTAGGCATGTTTCCAAGGTATAATTGAAAACGTCAGTCATTCTGAGTCAATTTGGGACGGTTAGTGGAAACATTGTTTCATATTTTGAATTTAAAACGACTTACTGATTATTTTGATCACTGTAACTTTACTTTATAAATTAATTATTACTTGATTTGGTGAAGAAACATGTCTCATCATGGTGTGAAATCTCGAGAACAGCTGAACCGATGTCGCTAATTCTTTTTTTATAATATTCCTTAAAGTACGAGGATGGTTTTTACGGAGAGAAAAAAATTAAAAAATGCCTGAAAAAGTCTAAAAATATCACTTTTCTATATACCCATACAAAAGATTCGTAATAATACTTCAAAGTTAGGTAATTTGAAACTTAATACCATGAGGGGTTCCGGGAAGGCGAACAATTGAGTGACGTTAGTATTTGTCTTTATTTTGTCAATACTTATACGATGGTAATAAATCAGAAATTGTAATTTTCATTGTTATTTTTAGTGACTATTAAAAGAATTTTAAGTGCTTTATAATTTTTATTTTCTGACATAATGTCATTATTGACTTATCAACTTACTTTTTTCTTTTTTTATCTTACTAGCGGACCCGGTGTCCCGAATAGCAGAATAAGTATTAAAAAAAATGAAAGACTCGACTGTTAGGCGGTACGAAGTTCGCCGGGTCAGCTAGTTGTTAATAAAGTTTTGAAAATTATAGTCAACATGTCAGGGTAAAATTAGGCAAGAATAAGTCATGTACTCTTATACTTGTAACTAATAGTTTCCACGGACGTCAAAAATAATTTTTTTCGCTCCATTAGTGTGTTAAGTTAACCACGTGATACGAAAATCATGTCCAACTATTAAATAAATATCAAACATGTCGTCAATTATTGGTTTAAAAAAACATAGGCACCCGTTGACGGCGGCTGACCATCAAATTGTCAGCGAATGACGGTGGATAATAAATATGTCCGCATACACGCTATGAGAGTGAATTTAGGGTGACCACGTAGTACGATTGGAGCAGGATGTGTGTTTAATATGGCTTCCTTGACAGAAATTTTGCAATATAAATCAAAATTATTTAGTGGTGTAGGTGACAAAAGTCAATACACTTTTGCACGTCATTTTTTACTTTTATTACTTGTTTTGTCATAAGTCGCAAACAACATTTTGAATGGGACAGGCAGATACACATTTTTTTGTTTATTAGACGAAATGAAAAAATGAAAAATGATTTATTAAGCAACCAACAAATACATGAAATCGTAGCCACTAGCACCCACACTAGGATTCCCTTTGTGGGAAACTAGGATTAAACCCTTTCGTACATAAATATGTTAAATTTAATTCTAGTTTAGCATACAAGTTGATTTATTAAATAACTAGCGACCCGCCCTCGCTTCGCTTCGGGAAACTTATTATCAAGTGCTTAAATATAAAGTTTCATGGTTCTTTAAGAGATGGCGCTAGGCGTTCTTATTCTTTAAGTTAGGAAGGTTCACCCCTAGATGGCGCTGTGCTTAAAACCCGAAGAAATCCCATACAAACTTTCAACCTCTATTTCAACCTCTTCATCCCTTTTTGTCGCAATAAAAGGTAGCCTATGTCCTTTCTCAGGGTCTAAAGATTGTCTGTGTCAAATTTCATCAAAATCGGTTGAGAGGTTTAAGCGGGAAAGCGACACAGACAGACAGACAGACAGACAGACAGAGTTACTTTCGCATTTATAATATTATATAGTAGGGATTATAACTATATTTTTATTTTTTATTTACATCATCCAACTACAATGAAACTGTTCACAGCATTTATCGTATTGTCTTTGGTACATAGATAAATAAACGCTAACACACTCATACCCCTACTATTATGTTAGTTTTTATTTATTTATTTAGATCCAGGACATTTAAGGTTTAAGCATGGTATCTCTATTATCTAGTATCATTTATTTTTCTTTACACACATACGCAGATATAGTTGTTTAAAAAACAATATTTTATTTAGGATCTGTCTAGTTGAATGATCTAGCAATATATGTATATAAAGTCCCTTTGATTCACATACATTATCATAATGTTAAGTCGAATAGTTCCAAACACTTCATAAGTAAAATACTGTAAAATTGAGAAAATATTTTTTTGGTATTCAATTTTTATGTCATAAGTATGCATGGTTTTAGAATAAATTTTTATATCGTCAGCAGTATAATGCCCCAGTTTCGAAGTATACATGCACATTAAAATCACGTGCGCATTAGAGGTGAATTTGATTATTTTTCAATGAAGTAAACATGCGTAACGTTTAGTAGTTTCATGTTCTCGGGGTACTCGAATTTTGTCAAATCGTGATGGACGCTTTGGACATTGTAAGACAACAATCGTACTCAGTAGTGTGACGATAATGATGGCCAGCAATTACCATTAAGTTGCACTTTCCTTATTTATTTGCAAAGAAGTTCGCTTGAAGATATAAATATTGAATGAACGGCTTTTACTCCTAAATTAAATCCTCAAAATGAAATAAAATTTGATGACCCCAGTGAGTCACGTGGAACCGATGATAGGGTTAATTTAAGATCATGACTCGCAAGGATGCCAACTATTTTTATTATTTTTGTTAATGTCAAAACTATCACATAAACAACACATTTTATATTTCGCGGCCGGATAACGATGTCTCGTCGCGGGGAAGCCATCTTGGTTTTGACGACGATAATGTGACGTAGTAACACTAGTAACTGCTACTCCAGGAATTCCAGAGCGTGAATCGAAACGTTGGAACGTTAATTTAAATATATTTTGACATTCTTTCAAAAGTTTTTATAACGATTTTTGAATTACGAAGCCACAGGTGCGCAAAGCAGGCTTAAATTAGGTTTTTATTGCGTGATCGCCTAAACGTAAATAATTTAGTGTCAATCTGTTACACCGATTTTGATGACGTATACGATGACGGTAGATTCAATTAAACTAAAATAAAACTCGTGGGAGGTGATATAAAAATAAAAGCGTTCGAAGGTCAAGATCAAATCTAGTTTTTAAAAAAGATTTCAAATGTAAAATGAACATTGAACAAATCAAATCTTTGGAATTAAAAAAAACCTAAAGCATTTTAATTAAATTAAACGAATAAACTAACTTTAAAAGGACGCTCAAATCTATGAACGAGCAAAATGACAAAAATATAGAACACTGTACAGAACATAATTAAATTTCCGTTTGAAGAGCACAGAGGAGAGATAAATGGCTTTTATGAGTGGACTGTGGAATTCTATCGTTGGTGCCAACGATAAAGAAGTACCTTGGACGGAGATTGAACAGTTATACATTGACAACACAAAGAAGTACTTCTCAGTATCAGAAGTCGACAAGGAAGCAGTTCCAATAGTTTTCTCCCTCGCACATAAAATCGCTTTCAACAAATCGGGCGCTGGATACTCATATACGCCTATAAACTTCGTGACAATTTACTACATTGATACAAGAAAAGGTTTGTATTTTGGGATGATTTCTGCAGAATGAATGGAGATGAACAAATCAAAACATCCTATGAACACGTAATTAATGAATCAAGTAAAAAATGTGTGGAAATAAATCTTGTAGTAAATAATATTGCGAAGCGAAATTTTCCATTTTGTCTACTGGAATGATAGGGAACATTATTAAAATTTACTAGTCCAATCTTTGATCTTTTACATTTTAAGTGAAGACTTTTGTTAATTTTAAAACGATGTTTAATATTCAGAGCCACTTCACAAACAAACTCAAGAACGTTTTTGATGTTTTTATCTTCTATATTTATTACATGTTATATTTTCATGATTATTTTATGTTCATAAAATATACCTACTATATCCATCATCATTAATTACAGATACATTAGAGAAAAGTATTGTTGTTTTACATTTTCATAATAAAAATTGTAACTAGACAATTAGTTCTGGATATACATAAATACACATGCACTTTCTGAAGCTGATACAATGCATGAATTGTTTGTGTAAATGTATAATCATTTTGTCCCCTTATAGATCTATCCTCTCATCTTTCTCGTTATGTTTATTACAATTGAAGGTTCAAATCTTTTTAACGTTTTCCCTGAACAAACTGTGGTTTTACTTGCAGCTGAAGTTAAAATGCCGAGTGGTAATACGGACAAACCAGTGATCGAAGACAACAGAGATGGTACTGTCAGCATCAAATACGATCCTCGAGAAGAAGGAGTTCACGAACTTTATGTGAAGTACAATGGCGAACATGTTCAAGGTAGGTAATTTATTATGAGTGAAAATTTATAAGTATGAGAACAAAAAAAATGTTCACCGTTAAAAAGTTGTAAGAGCAAAAAACGACAACCCAAGATTTTTTTTTCATCGCATAACAAATTTTCATCGCAATCAGTAAAATCGCGATATTTGATTTAAGACCAGTGTAACCGCATTTTTGCAATAAATTATCATTTATCATAAGATCATTTAACCAAATTTTACGGAAATATTATTAACTTATATTTTGCTCATTACATAAGTCTTAGCGCTAATACAATTTTAATCTTACTCTTAAAAACAACTCCTACTTTTGATAACGTTGCCGTATTATATAAAGTAATGTATTTTATTGGTGATTCCAGGTTCCCCTTACAAATTCCACGTGGATTCCATCTTCTCGGGGTACGTGACGGCTTATGGCCCTGGACTCACCAGTGGCGTGAGTGGTGAACCCAGTCAGTTCACAATCAGTACCAAAGGGGCTGGAGCCGGAGGACTGTCTATGGCTGTCGAAGGTCCCAGCAAGGCTGAGGTTAGTCCATTTATTCATTTGTAACAGAACTATTTATTGTACACCGAGAATAGGACAACAAGAACATAAGTAAGAAACAAAGGTGGTATTGCGACTGTGCGGCATTTTGAAGATTACAATAAGAGAAGAGTGAAAAGAAAAAGCGGGAAACTGATTAAATTTGGAGATATTAATTTTTGACTTTTAACTTTAACTACGAATAATTAAGTTTTTGAAGGGGGCATTCCAGGGATGAACTGTAGTGATAAGGAAAAATAAATGCATGAAGCAAGTGCACAAGATTTTTGAGGGTTGAAAAGTTCGATCTTGGGAGATGGTGCATAAAAACAATATGAGATGGTAAGTTTAATATCGGGATATTGAGAGTTTAACATGGATGCGTAAAAGAGAGCGTTGTGTACGTAATGATGGATAATATTCTCTAAAACTTTTATCGAAATGTCATCTTTTTCCTTCTAGTATGAATATATCTGAATTAGCACTACATAGATATGCTATTCACAGATATTACAAATTAGAAGATGTTAGGTTCACATGACGATTTATTTATATAACTTTTTAGTTACATCATTAAATCGTCTAACTTTTTTAGGTTAGAAAATTTAACGTGTAGGAAATGCGAGTGTCCCAATTTGACCATATGAAATAATATTATCAATTTGTTTTTCAGATCACCTGCCACGACAACAAGGATGGCACTGTTGCAGTGTCTTACTTACCAACAGCGCCTGGCGAGTACAAAATTAGTGTACGATTTGGAGACAAGCACATCAAAGGATCACCGTTTGTGGCTAAGGTACGTCTCAGTCTTTGGTTATGATTAACTTCGCGGAGATCTCTGGGATCTTTCATATTTATTATTTCTTAAGCATTTATGACTTGCTTTACGGGGGTTTTCGTTTTGGTCAGTTGTTTGATCTTTAGGTTATTCATTTGTATTTACCAAAATAAAACTATTCAAGGGACTAAATATATTAAAATTGAATTCCAGGTCACTGGTGAAGGTCGCAAAAGGAACCAGATTTCAGTGGGCAGCTGCAGTGAAGTTACGCTGCCGGGCAAAATCAACGACAATGAAATTCGCAGCCTTAATGCTTCCATCCAGGTAAGGTTCTTCGTTTGATTGTCGCTAATTACATCCTTGAGATTTAAATGGAAATGTGAGGAAATGATTCTATTTCGAAATAAGGTTCAGATTGGCGTAAAAAGTCTTCATAAAGATTTTATGTACAATTTTTTACTGTGTTATTTATACACTTAAGTACCATCGTTGTTTAAATTAGGGACAGAATTCGTAAATAAATAAACCAAAAATTTTCATAATTTTTCAATAAATAGTCACTCAATAGGTCAACGGTTACAAGTTCTAGACACTGTCGGGCCTATTACATAATATTTTAAATTTCATTGACGTAACTGTACTTAACTGTACTTAATTTATTTTATCTATTTCAGGCTCCATCTGGTCTTGAAGAGCCTTGCTTCCTCAAGAAGCTGCCGTCCGGTAATATTGGCATCAGCTTCACGCCCCGCGAGGCCGGTCAACATATAGTCTCCGTCAAGAAGATGGGTGTTCACATCCAGAACTCACCATTTAATATCACTGTTCTTGATCAGGAAGTCGGAGACGCCAAGAAGGTTAAGGTATGTATCAATATCTTTAATAATGTCGTTATCATTACTTGATTTTAAATTCTGATGACTTTTTTGTCCGGTCATAGTTTTGATATTAGTACATTTTACAATTCCTTTATAAGTTTTTTCCCTGAGTAAGTACTAGCAATGAATTCTTTATCGTATATTTAATCTTGATATTTTATACATTATTCCATATCTTTGCACAGCTTACTTAGATTAATTATATGAAATATTTTGTGGTGTTGTTCACAAAGTTATTCGGGGTCTTTCATTAAAAAATGAGGAGACAAGATTCCATAAAGATAATCAATAAACGATGATACAAAGTTACCGTTTTCAGGTAGGTGGTACAGCGCTGAAGGAAGGCAAGACTCAGAGCGAAAACACCTTCACTGTCGACACAAGGAACGCTGGTTATGGTGGTCTCTCTTTGTCTATTGAAGGTAAGGCAATTTGTTATCTAAGAGTTATTTATATCTCCTTTCAATTTTAAGCAAATTCATCTTTATAAAATGCAACAATATATCTTGTTATTATTGTTACTAGTAAAATAGTCCGTGCGTTATTTTTCCACATTTGTTTATGTGTCTTCATCACGAGTTTTAGATAATTCATCTCTTTAATTTGTTTTGTCTTCTTTAAAACCAATAACTATTTTGTTTTTTTCATAGAACTTCTGTACAAAGTTTAGATTTGTTAAATATTCTGCTACTCCATCTTCATCTCGGTTTCCATTCCAGGCCCCAGCAAAGCCGAGATCCAGTGCGCCGATAGCAAGGACGGCGTCCTCGCCATCAGCTACAAACCCACCGAGCCTGGCTACTACATCATTAACCTCAAGTTCGCTGACCACCACGTTGAGGGGTCGCCGTTTACTGTCAAGGTATGTTATTTTATCGCCGTAACCACGATCCACGGGACTGTGTCAAAATATATTATGGCGCTATCAAATACGATATTTTTTGACACCCGTTTGGTTTTAAAATTTAAATACCTAATTTTGCTCTGTACCCACATACAATTATAATACGAATTAAATTACCCATTATCAGAAATTACACAGCTTGACAGCTACATCACTCATGTAAAGATTATTTACATTAAATAGAAGCAACGCCACATGCAACAAATGTTAGCCTTATAAGCATTGACTTATTATTACTATGGACGTCGGGTCCGCGCTAAAAAATGTCCGAGCCAAATGAACAACAAAGCGCAAGGAGAACAACAATTCCGCGTTCGCGACTGCAATCAAAATTAAACCGTGATGTAATGATTTTAGTGTTTAAATTACCTTGTTAACATTTCTATTCTTGCAATGGTTGTCGGTCACGACTGCAATCGAAATTAAACGGTCATGTAATGATCTTAGTGTTTAAATTACCTTGTTAACTGCATGACATGACATAACATAACTGACTGGAACATTTTTTCGCGATTTTAGTATGATATTAGATGTCCATAGTAATAATAAGTCATGCTTACAAGTCATAATGTTGTGGAAGCATGACGGAATAATCGTTTCATCTTCATCTCCTTCTTTAATATCATTCACCACCCTGGTCAGGTGAGCGGGGAGGGCAGCAACCGTCAGCGCGAGAAGATCCAGCGCCAACGAGACCAGGCGCCGCTCACGGAGGTCGGCACCAACTGCAAGCTCACCTTCAAAATGCCTGGTGCGTATTTTTTTTTAAGTGAATTCTTCTTTAGTATCGTGATTTGAAATTCGTTGAAACGGAAAGGACGCGAATGAAGCAAAGCAAAACAACAATATTTGGACTGACAGTATTCGTTGATATGAAGTGTCACTTCTAGCACGTGTGAATTGCACAAATTTTGATTTTTTTATATCTTTATTGTTTTACAGGGTATTTGTCACGCAGTGTCTATATGTCACTCCCGTACGGCTTAATTATATGTTTTACTTAGAATAATTACACTATAGAAACGAAGTCCGCGCAGCCGTTTTGAAGCACCTTATTTGGAGCCAGAAATGATTCCAAACACCGGGCAGCTCATGTCATAAAAAAGATTATGACGATTTGTCCAGTTAAATTGTGTCACAAAATATTTGAACAGCTATTTATGTATTATTGCTAAAAACATATGATTATCCGCAGCCGAATCATTCGCCGCTTTCGGGAAAGTTTCGGTTTAGTGCTTCACTTTAGACAGAGCGCTTGTATGAAGACTGTCTTTCTAGTGTTATAATACTAAAGTGTTTTAACTGTTTGTTTTTAGGTATAAAATAAACTATGCAATATTTTAATAAAGTTTTAAGTTTAACAGCATTTTAGCCCCGATGACGGGGTGGTGCATACTTTTTACATCAAATAATTTAATGTAATAAAAAGCCGACTCCTCTGGTGTACCTCTGGTCCATAGACGACGATGACCACTTACCATCAGGTGGCTCGTCTGCTTTTACCTTCTGGCAATAAGAAAACTATAAAAAACAAAATGTGGGTAATTCACACGTGCTAGAAGTGAAAAATAAAAAAAATTGCTTTGCTTACGTAAGCCGCCATTTTGCCGATGCCTATCTCATTTTCTCCCACGTTAAAATGTCTCTGTCTTTTTCGTTTCCGGTTCATTCCATTCCGTCATTTCCGTTTCATTGAATTCCAAATCACAACGATAGGTACTGTAGAAGTTATAACTTCAAAATTAAAAATGGAACGCACTTCCCCAGGCATAACGTCGTTCGACCTGGCCGCGACGGTGACCAGCCCCGGCGGGGTGTCGGAGGACGCGGAGATCCAGGAGGTGGAGGACGGGTTGTACTCCGTCCACTTCGTGCCCAAGGAGCTGGGCGTGCACACCGTCTCCGTCAAGTACAGGGAGATACATATTCCTGGTGAGGGTCGCCTTTGTTTTTTAATGGAATACCTAATATGGGTTCTCCAAGGACGGACTTAATGCCTACAGGCATTCTCTTTCTGTCAATCCTGGATGGTGAGATCATGAGATAGGTGTTAACAATAATATGTAGGTATAATACTTTATTTTATTAAGAAAGACACAACACATTCATTTTTTTAATTATATAATTTAAAGATTTATTACAAAAATAGTTTTTGTATAAAATTATTTTTTTAAGTTATGATTATTTCCCACTGGTAGCGTCATCTATCGTCAGTGATGCTAAACCTACAAATCTGAAAATGTCAAGTGTGGCATACTGCTGCCATCTATCAACAAACAAAAACTAATGACAAAACTACGCATAATTGCTTATTACAAAAACGCTCCACGAGATGGCGCTGTACACAATATATGCAACTAGACGGAATGAATGAATGAATGAATTAAGACGAAAAAGTGTCGTTACAACTTTTTTCGTCTTAATTAATTAATTCATTCATTTTTCCGTCTAGCCGACTTTCGCAACGCGCGATAAGGAACTTCGTTCCAATAATCCTTTCCCCCAGGGTCCCCGTTCCAGTTCACGGTGGGCCCGCTGCGCGACTCGGGCGCGCACCTGGTGAAGGCGGGCGGCGGCGGGCTGGAGCGCGGCGAGGCGGGCCGCCCCAACGAGTTCAACGTGTGGACGCGCGAGGCGGGCGCCGGCCAGCTCGCCATCTCGCTCGAGGGGCCCAGCAAGGCCGAGATCGACTTCAAGGACCGCCGCGACGGCTCCTGCGACGTCTCTTATAAGGTGGACGAGCCAGGTCGGTCGCGGTTTAGTTGATTTTATCTTTTTTATGGATACAGATACTGGTGGCATTGACGGCGAGTGGCTGGAACATTGGACTCTGGAACCGGTGAAAATTTGTGAACTTGTTAAGTTCTCAATTTGAAAAATCGTTTTTTTTTACATTTTTAAGGCGAATTGGTTTTTCTAGATCGATCTAGTACCTGAAGTTTTTAAGTTTTTTAGATTTAAAACGATAGTCGATATTTGTTTTAAATCTAAAAAACTTAAAAACTTCAGGTACCTATTGGACATACGAAGTTTGAATTCACTCACTTCTAGTTTCTTACTTCTGTATCATCGTGAAACTTGGCAGGTGTGTCTATATTATACAATAATATGGTAACACCGAGCTGGTACGATGATTTATTGAAGTACATACATACTATGAAAAATGAATTTGTCAATTAAAAACATATTTTAGGTAGGTACCTACATATTAAAAATCTATGTAATAAATCTGTGAATATAGAGTTTGAAAACTATGAACAGGAAAAAAGCGACACTTTGATAGACGTAGGCATTTACGGTGTGAAAAATACCTACGTAGCACAAATAAAGTCCTTACCATAAACTACAACTTTGTAGCAAAAGTAGCCACTATCGGCAATCGAATAAATTTTATATTTAGAACATTTTATTACCTTATACAAAGTTGTTTTTTGTCCAGTCCGTCGTAGTACTTAATCGTGGTGTCCCGCGATCAAAAACCACAAATGGCCTTCCGCCCCGTGGCGGTAGGGAATCGTACGTGCACCATAAAAACCTACATAAACACTCAAATGCACTTCATAAATAAATCGACCGACTTGTTCCTTTGAATACCGACCACGCCCACCGACCCGCCGACCAATCGCGCCGCTCGCCCGATGCGCGGCAAAAATTACCGCGAACCATTTTGACAGATCGATTTTTTCATATTTGTTTTCTTTTTTTTCAACCACCAAACCCTAAGCAAGTCTTTTTGTCAAGTGTAAATGGCTGTCGCGATTTCGGATGGCCAGTGATTATTGGGATTTACGATACGGTTTTTGCTAATGTCCGTCATAATACGTAATGTTTTGTTCTTATTTACCGGTGAATTTTTTAATCGCCTTGTTTGTAATTAATTAAATTACGGTGTAATGAACTTTTTTTTTTATTGATTTAAGGCAGCAAACGAGCATGCAGCACCACCTTCCGCTGCCGCCCGTGACAAAATTCTTTATTCTTTGCTGTAACTGTGAAGGCAATTCAAAATAAAGTTATATAATGAACTAGTTCTATTGATGTGCTGTTTCTAATTGTAATCTTCCACTGTGGTAGGTGTTTATGGTGATTTAAATACATTTTATGACAATTAACGCACGTCAGCTGTTGGTAATCACAATTTGAATCGCGGGGGAGAATAACATTATATTTGCAAATATTAACCGAATTAGCATTTCAAATGCAAAACTATTATAAATGGACTTTTGGATTTTAATTATGAGCCGAGTTAAATACCACTTTATTTTGCAAGTTGAAATTAAATGCAATTTTGTTCGAAGCTGGTTTTTCAGGTTGGTTAGGCTGACTTTTTGGAAAGTTAAATTACGTCATCGTTTCAACAAATTCAATTCAATATTACCATGCGTGGTCCTAGAAGAAGAACTGATCCAAAACTCGCAAGGTTTTTTCCTAGATTTTTCATTGCCATGGGATTAAAATAAATTAGTCTGTCTATTAATTTTTTTCATGGTTTTAAGATAACAAACGAACATGAAGCACCATTGACAACTGACCGACACAGAACAATGTTGGACGTTAGTCCGTTAGTTCGTTAGGCATGAGGACTGGGGCATGAACTGTTATTGATAGTTCTGTTAGTGGTTGTTAATAGTCCAGATATTAATTGTTGGTTTAGAGTCTCGTTCTAATTCAGTTACAGATGTGTTGCCATGAGGCCTACGCCTAAGACGGTCGACTCTATAAAAGTGTAACTGTCGTCTGAGATTAAAGCAATCAGCCTCAAACAAATGAATAGTCATATGTCGTAATTGCTGGTCGGGGGAGAAAATTCCTTAGACTTCTAAGGTTGTTGCTGAAAATGCGTTTGATTGAAAAGTAAAACAAATAAGTACCTACCTACCATTAACAGTACCAAATGCCAAGTAGAAATGCCGGCTATCAATCTTGTCTGCAAGTAAAATTTAAATTCTATAAAAAACTAAATAACTAACCTAATCTAACCGAATTTCCAACAAGGGTGAATTTGATACAGCATTACAAAGCCATTACAAGACTCATGCAAGGGGGTGGTGATAAGCCAGACAGGCTTCACACAAAGATGATACGAGTAATAATATGAATGACTTAAAATGTTAATGACTTCATAATATTTAATCAAACCATGTTGATATTGATTAATCCGTCGCCGAACAGTTTCGCTTCTACAAACCCAACACGGATTATCTCCGAAGCTCCAAAACAAAAAACGGTAGCGATTGAATAAATAAAACTTAAGTCATTATTCGGGATACCTAAGAAACTTCTAATCGCGATACACTTATGAGCCTTTCTACAAAAAGGCACCGCTTTCTTTGTCGGAGGTTTTTTGTCCGCGCGAATACAATGGCCCCCGGGACAAATTCAGCTTAGAGCCGGCATTCCGTCCCCTTGGTGTTTAAGAATCATTTTAATTGACCGCTTTTGGATATAATCGTTGGCAAAAAGTTGGCCGAGTCCGGCGGCGACGCGCTATGATGGAATGTCGCTGTGAACTTTTTGGTGTTTGGACAAATCTAATTCTAAAGTCTGTAGTGAACCGGGGGCTTTGACTGGTTGAACCCTAACAGTTATCGGGGATAGACTAATGATCATAGTCCCAGTCTGAGTCTTGTTCTGAGTCGGTCGTAGGACTCGTAGGCGACCATGGGCGGCAGCGGAAGGGTGATGTCGTGTTGCGTGTTCATTTGATAAATTAATTCCATAAAAAATATTTTTGCCAATTTAATCTTGATTCTTACTATTCCTCTTGAAGGAATTATTGTTTGCCACAAATGAAAGTCTGTTAATTTTTTACATTCCGCATTTTTTCAAACTTAATAAATATCAATAAAGTAAATAAAAATAGTAAAAAAATGTGCCCGTACACACGAATGAAGTGAAAATAAACGCAAATTCAGGTTCAAAAAACGAATTCTTTTGTTGTGCTTACCCCCTGCAAAAATGGACTTCAAAAAATTGTTACATAAATTAACGAAAATAATAATTTATTTGACAAGGACTAACCTGTTATTCTGTTTAAAGTGTGCAAGTGCTTGATGACAAGGTCCTTAGGTGGAGACGGTGCACCGTTCCTGGCCTAACAAGATGCTCTTATTCTTTAATTAAGCTTTGTAAGTGTATGTACATAACAAACGGCACTTGGGAATCGAGAGGACCTCTAAATTCATGAGCAAGACCACTTCAACTGTTTTATATGGTCGTCAATATTATACATACACAAGTTGTTCCGGCGTACTTCGTACCGCTTTATAATTAAAAAATGTTTTGGTGATATATCGACAGCAACGCCACCTATCGGGTCCAATTGTGAATCTAAACCATTCCCAGATCCACCTGAAGACACACAAAAAATTTCAACCAAATCGGTCAAGCCGTTTCGGAGGAGTTCAGTATCATACACACTCACACTCGAATTATATATATTAAGATTTGACGGAAGCAGTCCTTAATCGTATCCAAGGTCCTGTCGTACAAGCGACTCTTAAATACCACAGCACTAAAAACTAGGTATAATTATGCAGCAGAAAATTGCACACAAATTCACACAATGCAGTTTGATGCACCGCAACGGGCGAGGCGTATCCTACATACACACGCGGCGTATGTAGGGGGTATATATGCGTATAATCAGAGTCTATTGTAACGTAAAATTAAATAATATTTCAGTACTCTTCTATCAATATAATCGCCCCATCCCTAGAATTATTATCTGAGAATTATTAGCAATCAATGTGCCCCAATTAGTTGGAGCCAACAATCAAAATATATGTTATATTAAATATATTTTACTCGTCAGATATCTTTCTTTTTGTCCATTGTTTCCGAACAGTATAAATGAATAAAGATGGCGTCGCCAGCCCCATTCCTGTGAAGCATTTGAAATGATAAAATAACAATGGTTTCCAGGAGGATATGACTGTCTGTAAGATAATCTGTCTGCAATAAAATAAAATGTGCAATCTTTTTTTATAATCGGCAAAAGAGCGCTTGGTGGTCAGTCGTCACTGTCCGTAGAGGGAGTAGTCGATTAAATTAAGGATTTCACGGTTGTGTTTCATTGATAGAAACACGTAAAAAGCTTTCACCAGTGCTGTTGAGGTTGAGATTAAACTGGGTGGTACTCATCCCAGCAGCCCCAACACAGAGATAGTTATGTCGCCATAGTTTTATCTGCCCAACAGAGAGTACCACGAGCTGAAAGGTTTGTCTTGTATGGACGGATGCTTGATGCTCCCTTACACCCTACTTCAAATTGGCCTTAAATATAGTTGAGTCTTACCGATGCCGATATAAATTTTCCCTAACCTAAGAGGTTTACTAAAACACAAGGTTTAAAGCAATTTCATTTCTAGGCCAACAATGCTTTCGGTGATGCCTTCCTATTCATTGAATACGGTGATCACATACCATCCGTTGACATGTCTGGTCGTTTGACGGCTTATTTAGCACTTCTTCCTTCCGTAATCCGTATCCGTAAATCTTATTCCTATTATAAATAAATAAATAAATAAATAAATAACGCTACACTACTTACACACATGCTATTACACATGCTACACTCATAGCCCCACACTAGGATTCCCTGTGTCATGGGTGCCATGGACAACACACAAAACAGGAACACACACACCCAGACCAAGAACGGAAATTTAAGCTCATCATTCAAATTTCCGCCTCGCTGGGAATCGAACCCAGGACCCTCAGAACGGCGATCCGGCGTGTTAACCATTGCGCCATCCGGGTCGTCAAATTATCAATTTAGTCCTCTAAGCTGTCGACGATATTCTGGCAAATCAACAGCATTTTGGCAGGCGCAGTAGTGACGTCTCCTGTGATGTACCACCTACAGTACTTACGATGTTTTTCACCAATCGACCCACCTGTGCGTATAAAAAATCTGTTTTGGCCCCAAAATCTTTAACGAGCAGGAGGAAGTGGCCCGGGCATCGAACCCGCGGCCTGTCAATACTGAAGTCCTGCATACCCTACGTCATTATTTGGAACTTTCGAAAGACCGGTACCACCGTACTAGGTTACAAACAAAATAATTAATGTCGATTTATGGTTATCTATTTCTACAAGCTTTAATGAAGTATGATTCGGTATTTTATTTAACATTCAATAGTGAATAATTGAAGGTGAGAGAAATTTCAATTAAAACATTGGTTCATAAACAGTCAAGTCAAGCGAATATGAACATTTCTACATCGTGTTGAACATAGATAAAAACACATACAAACTAACATTAGCTTTTTATCGTCTTTGGTTAAATTATTCTTATCAGAGATAATAATCCAATTATTTCTATTTATTGACCACAGTAAAATATTACGGTACAAATGGCGACCTTAATGCTTAATGCATTCTCTACCAGCTAACCATTAGAAAAACGGAAATACAGGAAGAGCGATGTTAATTACGAAGTACCTACTAGTTTTCTGCTCGCGACTTCGCTCGCATGAAATTCTTAATTTCCAAAAATCCTTTTTAAGTTCTCACTTGCGTCACTTGAGTAACTTGAGTAACTTGAAACTTTTGTATACATGAAGTATACAAAAGTTTCAAGTAAATCCATTGAAGAAAGAAAAAGTTACAGTTTATCCCCTTTTTTCCCCCTTAGGGGGTGAATTCCCAAAAATTCTCTTTTAGTGCTCCCCTACACTCCCCAAGGAACATGCCAAATCTCAGCTTGCGTTCAGTAGTTTTCGCTGTACGTTTTCTGCCAGTCACTCAGTAACGGAAGAGTTTTATATATTTGATTAATCTTTATCAATTACCGATACAACTAATCGGTGTTCGTAGCGCCGGCCCTCAAACTATTGCATTGAAAACAACAAAGAACACGTCTAAAAACACAATACCTTTTTCTGCAATCAACTAAAAAATGCAAAAAGCATGCAAAATAAATCAGAACGCACTGTGCCTACCGCGACGATACGGGAACAGGAAAACGGGCAAGCGTGAGTTGGATCGTAGATAGTTTAGGTTCTGCAACGTTTCGATAAACTGAGATGTGTTTAGAAGGCGATTGACTCCTTAACTTTTTTTACTAATTAAAAGCAATGTTTTCGCCCTTTTCAATATTTTTTGTTATGAGTGTGTCAGCATAATATAGTCCTTCCTACGTCTACAATTATATGGTCTACATGTTCAGCTGTCTGCTACGGTGGTAGAAGAAATATATACTTATTGCCGACAGCTCTGTTACAACAAAAGCTACCCTGTTTTAGTTTTTTTTTCTTGTTGAGTTCAGCCATTTTCCTTTCAGTTTCGTTCAGTCTGAAGCAGGAAAATCATATTTATTTCGTGTAGGGATTTATCACATTTACCACAGTTACGCTAAGGTAAGGTGAGAAACGATGAAAGAAACTCCTTGGCACATCTTTTTAAAAATAGTGGTTACAACTGATTACAAATTTTATACATTCTAACATGAGCAGAACCGTTCGTGGATGTCCATTTCCAAGCATCCTTGTCATTAATATATTCCTCGACTGTATAATACCTAACCAAAAGGAATGACTGGTAGAGAATGCCATAAGGCCGCCATTAAGTCCGCCCATTGTAACTCCTAGTTTTAGGTTTTTAATGAAGAGTAAAATAAATAAATATCCTTTCTCTATAAATCGTGTTTTTCCATGTTTCTTTAATATTTGTATGGGCAAATCACTAAAGGACTTTGGTTCTTTATTAAAAATACAAAAAAAAGGATATACCAACATCTATACCAGTGTATATTATGCTATGTGTATAGCAGCCAATGTTATTTACGTCTTCGGATTAGGCTGCTCTGCTGGAACAGACTACTTATTCACGCGTGGTCTCACCGCACGGAACCCTGAAACATAAATGTAGAAATTTGAATTTCACCGACCGGCCCAGGAAAGAATTATTCGTGCCATCGTTAGCCCGATATCCAGATTGAGTGACTTGTGCTGAGATACTGCCATTTCTTGCCATTCAAATCGTGTTTTTGCCACGACTTTTTCCAATTTCGTCAAGTTTTTAGACCGCTGCCCAGATTTATTGCAGCATTTGTCGGTCGGTAGGGATGTCGGAGGGTTAAGAGTATAAGTAATGTCTTATTTGTTTTTAAAGTAGAGGCTCGTTTTTGATAAGATTTGATGCTCGTTTTTGATAAGATTTGATGCTCGTTTTTGATAAGATTTGATGATTGCATAGGGTTTATCATCAAAGTCCTATGGGGATAGAGTACGGATGTCTGTTCATATTTAATGGCTTGCTTCAATGCAGATTGAAGAATTTGTTAATACTAATAAAATAAAAAATGATTGGGATCACGAGGGACCAAGCATTTTGTACCAATTTTCATTTATCCACTTTTTCAATTAGACAGGTTTAACTTATAGTTTCAAGAAAGAATTTCAAAGGCAATTTTTCATCAATGTTTTCTTATGACATTATCTATGACAACTATTTTTATGTATCCAACATTCAAACCACTCGGCTACCTAATTATTACTAATTATTGCTAATTATATTATTATTGTTATTGATCATCAATAGCGGAGAACATTAATTTAAATAGAATGTTAAATTATTCTTGGTTTTTGTCAAAAAATTTAGCGTAACGACATTACCTTTAAAATTCTTAGAGAAATGTTGTCTAAACCTGACCATTGTTCCAGGTGAATACCGTATCGGTCTGAAGTTCAACGAGCAACACATCCCGGACTCTCCGTTCAAGGTGTACATCTCCCCGGCGGTCGGAGACGCTCATCTCTTGGAGGTGGCTCAGTTCCCCGACTCTGCGCAAGTGGACAAACCAACCCAGTTCTACATCAGACTCAATGGCGCTAAGGGAAGCTTGGACGGCAGGGTGAGTGACCTAATCATCCTTGATTAATTAAATTTAATTGATTAGATACAATGTAGATACTTAACGAAACTTGCGAGTAATGTCACATACGCACGACGTCATAGCTTCAGCAAAACGGCGTCTAGTATGTCAGCAGCAAAGTTCCCATCTGATGTCGCAAACGCAACGGTCAGCAAATCAAACAGTCCATTCAGACGTTCCCCATAACTTCAGCTATTAAATCTTTTATCTATTCATATTATTATCCGCGGAGGGTCAGATGATTTATCGTGAGAACATGTTCCGGGTAACACCTACTAAGATTTATGGTAAATACGGATGGTGGTATTATAATGGACGTGGTGTTAGTTTCCGTTTCATAGTGACTGTGTGATATTTCGATATTTGTGTTGTACTTGTGACATGGGCGGTGTTATTATTATTTAATCCTAAGGAGAAGCAGTATTCACTAACTTAATATGGAATGGTTCTGTCTGGAACCAACAGTTAAGGAGATCTTTTTAATTACTCTGTTAAAGGACATGCTTCGACATCATAGGTTTGTATACAAGGCATTACTGGGAGAAAGCTGTTAAGTTCTAAAACTCGTTTTACTAGATGCAAACAGTTGTTACAACAAATGTTACAGAATGTGACTATTTTGGCTACAGATTTAAAGAAACAATGGGCATAGGTCCGTATCGTAAGATTCTAAAATAAAAAATACAGGGGTCCGCAAGGGGTCGACAAGAATAGCCTTTTTCGCGTTTTAAATCCGCAATAGGTATGCACTTGAAATTTACACAAAATATGTTTACCATAGCTGCCATAACGATAATAATAATAAATAACGTTACATACTCATAGCCTCAAACTAGGATTCCCTGTTTCTTGGGTACCATGGAAAACACACATAATTATCTACAAGAACTGACACACTTAGACCAAAAAATGAATTTAAACACAGCATTCAAATATTACTGGGAACCCAATACTTTTAGAACGTCATCTATCGGGTCTGTATACGTGAAATATTTTTTTCGCCGTAAATATTGTACGGCGGTAAGAAACAGTTTGTGTACGAGCAGACTCGCACTTAGCCGGTTTTTTAAACAAATAACATTTTAAATAATTGATCAGTTATAAACGATTGTCTACAGAATAATACCAGGGGTAATTATGTTGAAAAAATACATCAAATTAATAAGCTTCCAGCTGTTTGCCCGTTCGTTATTGGCGTACAATGAAATGGAAAAGAATGTGGACGGACAGACAGTAATTATCTGCAAGCGTACTCCGGTGAACGACAGGTGTTAACTTTCATAATATATCACATAGTGGTGATTGCTGGCCACTGGGGATAACATGGAACAAAATTAGGTATTTAGTGACGCTAGTTATTTAGGAGTTAGTTATTTTTTATTTTTGGGATTTCTGAAATGTTTTTTTCTAAATAAAGGTTTCCAATAAAAAAAATTCTTCTCACCGCCCTGGAATTGAAGCCGGAACCCCTCCTTCAGTTGATAGGTTCACTACCACTGTTCTCGTTCTACGATACGTTTTTACAATTTCTGAAAAATTCCTAAACTTAAGCTTAACCGTTCAGAACCTAAGTTCAGCCATGACCACGACCTATATAAATGGGTTAAATATCGTCGTACAAAATACATATTAATATCGTGAGTACCCAACCGTATGCAAAATCCGTGATGAAGTTTAAATTCAAATTAAAAATTGTTATTACATGACACTTATGAACGTATTTTTTTGCTTTTCTAACCGTTTCGCTTAGATACTTATCATTTCTATATTACTTAAAGTAATATCTAATAAACTAATCGCAGAATTTTCTCGAAAATTCCAGATTAATGATTAATTCACGCTGCTGCATTTCCAAAACAAAAGGCACAATCACACGCGCTGCTATATTGCTCTTAATAAAATATTATCGAGAAGAAAACGTGTTGCCAGCTCCGCGGCTGTTCCCCAATTTCCTGGAAAAAACGCAATAAAACCGACTGACCGCACGTGACCGCTGCCGACGAATAATAATACACTTTCACACTAGCGGCTTTAAACGCTGTCGCACGCGCGTTTATTTTCTTCACTGGTACCTAATGGATTAGCTGCATTTAGATTATCAACTGAGTAAATCTAGAAAATTGAAATACATTTTGTGCATTTTGGTTTATCATTATGTCAGTGTATTACAATTAATAAATATCTTAAATGAACAACATCACAATTAATTGAAAAGATTTACATACGTTAACTTTGTGCTAAGTCAAATAACATTTTTTATATGTAGTTGGAAGGGGCAACATCTATTTCTAGATTTTAATACATACATTGCTCTATGTATTATTACAACGTAAATTAACAATTATGTAAAAATATGTTTCCGAAAAATATACAACTAATCAAGCAAGAGCGAATTTACAGTTACATTACGAGTATTTAAAATTACCTTAGGATTACTATTTATGTAGTTAAACTAATCTATGGCGCAAAAATGAAAGAAGAGATAAAATGAAACAAGAGATCAAATCTATTATGATAGATACTAGTAATAAAACTGTAGAATCTGATTCTTTTTGGCAATTTAAATGGGGTTTTTTACCGATGTGTAATCCTAAAAATATTAATGCACGCATTACCAACGCATTATTTGTAGTATGCTTATAGTAGTAGTACTACGAGTAGTAGTTTATAGTATTAATATCAAAGTAATAAAGACTGTTGCGTTAATCTTAACCGCGTTCCGACGCAACGGTAAATTCCGCTAGTACGAAACAGCTGTAAATCATACGCCCGCTCAATAATTTATAACGTTTCAGCCCAAGATGAATATTTGCGGAAGTTCCGCGACGCGTTATAAAAATTGATACCGCGCACTTTCCCAGCGCTCGGCTCTGACGGGCCCGTCTACGGCTCAACTTTTTATTACCATGAATTTTTGTTTACACTTGATGGTAAACAGCAGTGATAGCCGAGTCGTTTGAACGACTTCTGAACCAGAGGCCCGGGTTCAAATCCTGCGCGCCTCTAATTTTCAAAATGATGTGCGTATTGCAGTTTAATTATCACTCGCTTCGGTGATCAAATATCGTAAGGAAGTATAAAATCATGTATTCAAACCTCAACATCTTCTCCAGGTGATATCTCCGTCAGGCAAGACCGACGACTGCTTCATCCAGAACATCGACGGAGACCAATACTCGATCAGGTTCATGCCGCGGGAGAACGGAGTCCACAACATCAATGTCAAGTTCAACGGAGTACATATACCTGCTTCTCCGTTGAGGATCAAGGTATGTCTTTAACTCTGTCAAGGGTTATCAGGATGGCAAACTGGATGATTATGTACCTACAATATAAAAGGGCATAGTCATGAGTTTCTGATAAAGTCATAAGTAGCAGTAGGTATGTAGGTACTATTTGTAACTGCGAGTAAAAGAGAAACTTCTTCGGATTTTCCTGCCTCTTTTTCCAAGACCTCTAACAGTAGGGGTTTGTTAAAGTGATAGCGAAAAGTTTTATGATAACCTACTAAGAAATCTTCGAATAAATTCAATTTCCATACTTAATCTTTTCTTTTTTTAATAAATACCTCCATGATATTAATTGCTGAGATATACAAGTTCTGAGCACAAATAAACGGACTTCAATTTTCAGGCATGATGACGTAGCCTAGCGGGAAATCTTCCGTTGCTGAACCACTTTTCTCTAATATTGAAGATGTATCATTTTGTTCAGGTCGGTAAGGATGACTCCGATCCTGCCGCAGTCCACGCCCATGGCCCAGGCTTGGGAACTGTCAAGACTGGTATGTATTAGATTAGGTCACACACAAAAGAAATTGAAATTCATGGAACTTCAAAATTAGAATTTTGATGAATTGCGAACGTTTTTATTACACGACTCAGTAGTTAAATCCCATTAAAATTAGTGTCCTAAAACATCGCTAAATTCGAACAATAATTGTTCGAATTATTAAGTATTCAATATTAATGCATTTTACCTTTATAATTGAGATTATGCTTTAGAAGAAGGCATTATTACAAAACACTCAATGTTTGAACATTCCGTCAATACGGACGAAAAGGTTTGCGTCGTCGTTCATGGTGCGTACTGCGAAGGACTGGAATAGTTTGTCTGCGTCGGTGTTTCCACCTGTGTATGATGTGGGAGACTTCAAGAAGAGAGTGAATAGGCTTTCTTCCACTTACCATCAGGTGGGATTGCAGTCAAGCAATAACTTACCTACTCATATTTAATATAAAAAAAAAGTTTCAAGTCTACCTTGAAATTAGGAATGTATGTATGGTTGATTATAATCTGCTTACTTCAATTACATCGGAATTAGTGTCTGTTTCTAATGATATGTTGTGTCCAGGTGCGAAGACTGACCTAATCATCGACACGTGCAACGCGGGGGTCGGCATCCTGGCCGTCACCATGGACGGACCTTCCCGCGTGGCCATGGACTGCACTGAGGTCGAGGAGGGATACAAGGTGCCGATAACTTTTCACATTGTAACCTATAACCAGTTAATTACCAGAGTTACAAGAGTATAAACAAGTAGGTTATCTTCCAAGTAAGGTAGAAACGAGGCTTGTGTGTGTACGCCGCTGCGTAGAGGACACATATATTTGAGTGGGGATAGTTAGTCCGGTTAGGAGACCATGTTAAAACATTAGCTGGTTAGATTGTTAGTAAGTATGAGGACTAGGACAGGGAATGTTAGTGAAAGTTAGTAATTGTTAAGTTGGCGGTTCGCGGCCGAGACCGAGACAAGCGACCGAGACAGGAGACCGCGACCGTGTCTCGGTCTTCACGAGACATACTTGTCCCAGACAAGTAGTGTCTCGCTGTCTCCTGTCTCGCGTTTCGGTCTCCTGTCTCGGTCTCGGTCGCGAGTTGTCGCCTATACATTGCCTATGGTCAAGTGCCGGTTGCGGTCTCCTGTCTCGGTCGCTTGTCTCGGTCTCGGCCGCGAACCGCCACATTTAGAGTCTCGTTATAATTCGGTCACAGATTTGTGTTGCTACCACTGAGGACTGAGATCGTCGAACAGTGTAGCCGACTCCACACCTTTCTATCCGGAACACAATTGCTGTTAAAACAAATTATAAATGGTACCTACTAAGTAGTACTACCCCGGGCGAATTCTAGACTCTACTACCTACTAATCTTCGTATCGTGTATGCAGGTCCGCTACACGCCGCTGGCGCCCGGATTCTACTACCTGAGCGTCAAGTACAACGGCCACCACATCGTGGGCTCGCCCTTCAAGATCGAAGCCACTGGTAACACTTGATTTTTCTTATGCTGATGGTTTTTTACGGAAGTACATTGATGCCAGGTTTCGATCATCTACTTTCATTGATCGAAGTTGCCTAGTTACTATTATAGCAGTATCGTGTGGAAGTAGTGTTAGGTATGTATACCTATACACTTTTAGAATTATAGAATTAGTATAATTTACTTATCTACTTTGTGGTATAATATACATTTTTTTTATTGTAAGTGTATTTTTAAGGGATGTATATTTGTAAGAGGTGTATAAAGTGCATATTTATACATATTTGGGAAGTTTGCCAAACCGCACTTGGCCAGCGTGGTGGACTATGGTCTGTTGCATTAAACTGGCTGTTCGGCATTGCAACCGAAACATGTATCAGTATAACAATTGTGTCATAAGTTTAACAGCGACATAAAACATTTGGATAGTTGAATCAACCCATCTTTATCTACTCACCTATCTTTCTCTTAACTTATCAATTGACCTTACCCAGGTGACAACTTAGCCGAGGTCGGGGCCCAGGAGACCTCCTCAGTGACGGTGGAGACCGTGCAGAAGGTGTCCAAGGCTGCGGCGAAGCAGGGCCCGGTGTTGCCGCACTTCAAGTCGGACGCCACGAAGGTCACCAGCAAGGGAATGGGCCTGAAGAAGGCCTATCTGAACAAGCACAACCAGTTCACAGTGCACGCTGGGGATGCAGGTCAGTTTTGGAAAACGGATACAAGGATTTTTGAGCTCATTTTTTTTAAATAAATGAATAACGCTACACACTCATAGCCGCACACTAGGATTCCCTGTGTCGTGGGTGCCATGGACAACACACAAGACAAGAATACACACCCAGAAATTTAAACTTATCATTCAAAATTCCGCCTCGCTGGGAATCGAACCCAGGTCCCTCGGAACGGCGATCCGGCGTGTTAACCATTGCGCCATTCGGGTCGTCGATTGATTTTGATTCTTACTACAGATCGAGGGGTCTATCTAATATCTATACAAATAAATTAAATTGAAATGTCTGTTTGTAATATTAAATTAACCGCTTTTTACTAAATATGGATGTATATGTATAGACAGTACATGTACCAAAATAACATTTTTTACAATATTTGTCTGTCTGTCTGTTTGTTTTGGCTAATCTCAGGAACGGCTGGACTGATGTTGACGGGACTTTCACTGGCAGATAGCTGATGTAATAAGGAGTAACTTAGGCTACTTCTATTTTAGAAATTTTATATATTTTTTGTATCCACGCGGATGAAGTCGCGGGCACAGCTAGTTCTAGATATTCTATTCTAATCTAGAGATTATGATGTGATGATCACTTCAGTTGGATCTGATATTGGCTACTAACCGAAGGGTTCATAGTGCGATTTATTTCCTGGCGTGTAGATTCTTAGTTGAGGGCAGACATTTATATTACTCATGTTTATTATTGGTTCCCAAATGTTTGTCATATGTGTTTGTTTATACCACCTGTAACACAGAGAATCCTTGTAGGAATGTGTTTGTATGAGCGATTTTCTACGTAATGTCTCATTAATATACACAAATTCTCTATACAAATAGTCGAAACTTGACTTTCAATGCCTCCCTATTTAAATGTGTCATTGCTACCGTTTCTTCTAGAGCTTTAAACTTCTTCGCAACCCATAACTGTCCCACTGCTGGGCACGGGTCTCTCACAATGTGACCTTTTAACTTATTCTCCTTATTTATTGATCAGGTAACAATCTCCTGTACGTCGGTATCCTCGGCCCGAAGGGACCTTGCGACGAGATTCAGCTGAAGCACAAAGGCAAGAACAACTATGAGTGCTGGTACGTCGTCAGGGACAGGGGGGAATACATCGTCATCATCAAGTGGGGGGATGACCACATCCCCGGCTCTCCTTACAAGGTCGAGGTCTAAACCAAAGTAATGGAAATGGCAGCGTACGCAGTCCAAAAATGTTCAAAAATTGGATTGCGTTTGGCAAATAATCGTTTTGGCTTGAAACTGTTCTTTGTAATCGATATTAACTTTGTAAGACATTTTTATTTGTATTTAATAAAATATTTTACATTATGATTTTTTGTTTGTAAATGTTCGGAGATGAAATTAAGACTGCCTATGCTGCCATGACGATTTTTACTTATTCGGCTTTTCATTGTAATTTTGTTTCTTAATGGATTACGAAAATACTAAATTAGTTCATGAAATACTGTAATTTGATCTCTCGAGTTTGATCTGAAATGACATTTTTTATACCGTCGGTTTTTTCGTAATCCATTCCATTTTAGTGTTTTATAATTATGTTTTGTTGTTCCTTATATTGTCGGTACTTGTTAATGTTCTAGCATCTACTACAATTGCTATACTTTTAGGATTTTGAAATATCTAACCAAAAATATTCAGTAATATAATTATGGAATCGTACCAGTTTTTTAACACTTATATGGTTCTCGTTTAGTAATTAGGGCGACTAAATGACAATGCATATGATGTAATGTTTACAAAATATTCCCTTTTAATGTTAAGTAAAGAAGCAGTTTATGAGCCTGATATTAAAGATGAATTCGAATCGTTCCCTTTTCTTACTAGAATATCTTCTGCAACTTTTTCTTTAAAAAGTGGTTCTTGAAGAATTATCCTTGCTTAGAATTCACTTCATGTATTTGGTTTAAGGCCATCTAGATGCAAGATTTTCTTTCTACCCTATTTAATTTAATGTACTAATACTTTCCTAAAAATCTTCATCCGATGTGGCCTTATGTACTTATAAATTGAGTCTTATTTTTATATCAATAAGTTATGTACTACGCTTTCTAATTTTTGAATGGTTTGTGCTGTATGAGTTTTACCTACGTAGGTAGAATGATCCCGTGTATTGTAAATACCTATTATAAGTACCTATTTAATATATTATTTGCGACTGTTAACTAAATAAAAAAAGGAAAGTTCACCATGTTTTTTATTTCACTTGAATCTTGGTTTCTAAAATTAAATAAAGTCAGGGGTTTAAATAAAATAGATGTTGTTCTTGGCATAGTTGTAATTAATTTTTAATCAATTTTAAGTAACAAAAAAGATTCCGTTCACTTTTATCTAAAATCTTAAACGGGAACGCTAGACAAAGCGAAACTATCGTAAAACGAAATTACTTACAAAAATATGTATTCAATCATAATAATAAGTTTACACTTAACTAAAAAAATCAATTACAATATCACATTTCTACTTACAATAGAGAGATATTGGCGATTTCATTCCCTTAAAACCGAAGTAATTAAAAACTTTTGGATAAACTCTTGGCTCATTGTCATGTTGTCGAACACTATACATTAAACAGTGCAAGCACTATCGTAAAACAATTCGGAAGAAATAATATTGCCGTAGATAACCATAAAAACAATGTACCATGATTTGTACAAGAACTTAAACTTAGCATTGGCTTTGTGACGATTGACAGACAGCTCGACACTTCTGCGACTCCTGAGGACCCCAATGACGTCCGGATCACAAATAACCACAACCTAATAATTTATAACCTAATCAAAGATCCATAGCAAATAAATTTAGACGAAAGTGTTTCGAAAAATACTCGCCTTCCGTTTCCTATCACATTTTTTAATTCTTTAACCGCTACTTCATTTCGAGGTAAAAAAAAACAAATCAACAATTTCGTATACTTCAAAATTAGTCTAAATTCTATGTACTTTTTGACCAGATTCGAGCTTTGAGTACAATCTTTACTTTCAATTAAGTATAAGTTATATTTTTATTTTGCCTTTTGTACCTTATTTAGGTATCGTAAAATGTTTCTGTAAAATTTATTTCGTATCGATTTTACTTATTTCTTCTTTTTCAAATGCCTAATTTTTTAAGTCTTGCCCATTTTCTCGATTCTGGTCAACAGCCACTAAACAAACTCAATGGAAACATTTCAGCTGTTAAGTACAAATAACAAGTTACATAAGTACGTAATTAAGGTACTTGAATGTCACTCAATCTCATCATAAAAAGTGATAAACAAACATTTGAGAATATTTCAAATACAGTTCAGTTTCCAGCTACCAGATGTTACCTTACGCCTAATAAAATTGAGCATAAGCAGTTTAGAATAAAAAAAATCAATAAATTTCAAGTTCTCAAAAAGTTATCATATTTACAAAATATGTACATGTGCTTCCGTCTTTACGAATGATGAGAGTGAAATAAAGTGATTTTGGCCACCCGATCGATGATTTTTACAAATTTTAATATACAAGGGCGCATAGAAAATGTTTTCAGCCTTCAGCGTTGCACAGAAAGATCAATTGACATAAAATAAGACTTTCACACAAAATCGACGAGGTTAACAAAACCTCTCAACCGGATAAAACCGATACAAATGATGTAAACATAGCAACAACAGTCGATACACAAGGCAATACATACAAACAAGAACTTAAATTACACAAACCTGAAGGAAGACCACATTTTCTAAAAGCGTACAAATTAAAACCTAATCAGAGTGCTCGAGATACAGAAATTCCTAAATAAAGTTATTTGATCTAAGTAGGAACTGAGTGCAATTGTGATGATAAGAGATCTGCGTTTAGCATAGATATATCTTAAAGAATACTTTCAAATGCAACTGAAGAATTCACCGCCATAGAATATAGAGAAGTTCAAAAAGAGCTGCCTGCAATTCTTAAGTTTATAATTTAAATATTAGTTACTTCAATGTCACTTACTTTTGACGACTCATCTAATCCCCTGTATTCTACGGCTGATCCCCAAATTTTAAACGTAACACAATCTAGTTCGTCGATATTGTAAGTAATATATAATGTTTCAGGAACTCCCTTTTTAATTCAATCAGTAATACCCTACCATCGCCTATATAGAAATCGAAAAAAAAATCGAATAAAAATATAATTTGGCAGATAATATCTAATGCGATTCACTACAAGACAGACTTTGACAATTCAAAGGATTTATCTGAGTACATTTTAGGTACACATTTAGAGGTTGAAAATAGTGATTTAACTTCACAGGGTAGCTACGGACAAATTCATTATGCTCATAAAGCTGTTTTTATTATGCGTTTATTATTATGTATTTATTAAATTTCAATATGAATATTTTTCAGGAAATATTATTGCTGATTAACTACTTTCCTTGTTAAAAATTAGTTTTTCGTCAAGCCACAGTGCAATGTATCTCTGTAGAATAACATTTATCTTTTGTTACTGAGAATATTTTTTATGAAAAGAAATCATATACAGCGCTCAGTAGTACTAATTATAAATTAGCTGTAACTGTGCTTTAACTTAAACTAATTGATAACTGATACCATTCACTTTTGATTCAAATATTTGAAATCACATTTCATACCCAGTACATTTGTTATCTACTCACAAAATTCAGAGTATTTATACACAATATCGATATAAGTCTAAAACATGAATTTCGCATCACTAACGACAAACGAATTTCGTATTTCATACATTCATAATACCACTGTCTTCGCGAGCGAGATTCTAAACATTTTAATAATATTTCGTTACTTTAAAGTCTAATAATACCATCATAAGTACTAAGTGTATCTACTGGGAAACGGCAAGGAAGTTACTGTTTGTCTTTGTGAGCTAAGGAGTGGGGCAGGATGTGTTCAGCGGGCAAGAGTGATGAAGGTTGGTGCGCGTAATTCCGTATCTGATGTAGCGATATCAGTTGGTTAGGGAAGGAGTTTGGCTGCTGTTTGCCTTGCTGGAAGTGCAGAGGGTCGTAGAGATAAGGTCGTGCGGGCAGCGCACTATGATGCGAGAGTCCGTTTAGGTGAGGACCCATCGAGTTGATAGGCGTGAACGCAGAGTTCGCGGCAGAAGACACCGGGGGCTGAATGCGGTCATCCTGACTCTCGTGCTGCGTGAACAGAGCCCGCTGCTGCTGCAGTTGCTGCTCGTGGTGATCATCACTCTCCCGCTGTTGGTGATATCCGCCCTCGTCTGACATGTGAGCTGCAGAATCCGGACTCACTTTGGGCCAATAAGGATGTTCGCCGAAAGGTGTCGCCGTAGGCGCAGCCGCTGCCAGGGACCTGTTGAGGCCGCTCAATCCTAACGCAGATATCGGCGGCCGCTTATCCGCTCTTTCAGCGTGCTTGTTCATGTGCTTACTTAAGTACGTCTCCTGAGTATAGCTCTTCCCACAGTACTGACAGATGTGGGTCTTGAGATGTTTGGACTCCTTGTGTTTCGGAATGTGTTCGAGCAGATCCTTCTCGTGAGTGAAGCATTTGTAGCAGGAGTTGCATTTGAAGGGCTTGTCGGTTTGGTGGCAGCGGCTGTGACTTTGAAGGTTGGATAGTTGGGAGAAGGCCTTCGTACAACCGATTTGGGTGCAGCGGTAGGGCTTGTCACCGGTGTGCGTGCGGATGTGTTGCTGCAGATGGGAGAGTTGCGTGAACTTGCGCTGACAGATTTCGCATCGGTACGGCTTGATTCCTAAGTGGATGCGTGAGTGTTGGGCAAGGTATGACGAGTTGGCGAATGCTTTCGGACACTGCGTGCAGCGGTAGGGCTTGGCCTCCCGAAGGTGGATCTGGGTGTGCAGCTGGAGGTCTGCCTTGGAACCGAACACCTGAAATCAACAGAAAATAAATAATTAATAGTTTGCACGAGTTTATCTAGTTATAACCGGTTTTTACAAGAAAATTAAAATAACATTTTTGCGAAGTAATGTTTTATTTGAGTTAACATTCTTAAAAAATAAGTTATTAAAATGTATTGCAAGATATTCAGCAGCTCATGCATATCTATCATACGTATAATAAATAGCCTGACGCGACACTGGTACACGCATAATATGCGTGTTCTACAACAGATGGATATAATTAGTCACAATGTAACTGCTTAAAATTCATGATCGGGCTCATCAAAAGTGAATTTTGCCCTTGAACCACATCCGCAGGTAGCCGGAACAAATCGTACTGGTTGTAAGCGAAACAACGATTTTTTATTTGCTCAAGAGACGAAGACGGTAATAAAGGCAGGATGCCACCTTCACGCCGTTTTTCACGCACCTTGATCAACATGACTTCCTCAAAGTTAATCTACTGGTCAATCCGAGTAATTATATTTAAAATACGTGTACGAGTTGGTATGTAAAAAACAGTCTAGGTTATAATTATGTTCGCTGGGAAGCTAGCGAACATTAACATCAAACATAACATCAATTACTTTGGACCAGATGCCTATTTTGGCAGGAGCAAATTCGTCGAGGCTCAAAGCCACGCGTTATATGCACGTGCCGTAAAGTACTTCTATAATAGAATGCCGGCACTCTTCGCACATTCAAAAGGCTGTTTCGGAACAACATTGATACTCATTGTGATATTCCAAATTAGTTTCTGAGATGAAACCCGCTCGTCATCCTACCGACACGTTTTATTCGCCGCCCAACAATGAAACTATGGCCCACGTTCCTTCGGGCACCGAATCTATTGCTGATGAAACACGACTCAATTTCAACTCGTCAATCGAATTTTATTATCGCAATCAACGCGATATTAATCTTGAGGTAATAGTAAATAGAGCTCAAACTACGTCATCATCTTTCGATAGTGGTCGTCGAAATCTGCTTAGCAATGAATGAAGTTTAAAGTGCCCGTGATTCGGTTTTGGGTGCAGATGATTTTGATCTTTCGATGCTTGATATTATGGACGATAATGTTGATTAAGCCAGCGATGATTCTGAGGCGACTTAGTTTTCTAGAGCTATAGGATACGGTAGCACGTCGCATGACTTGACAGAAACGCGAGACACGAACGCAATTGGTCACAGCCTGAACATAATTAAAGTTTGGAGTACTACTTAATGGCATGAGGCTGGAAATTCGAGGTGGTGGCTGACTTTTAATAGGACTTCGTGAAGGATCGATTCTCCGCAAAGGAATCTGTGTTAAATTAAAGTATAGTACACCTTTGTAGCGAGCATTTGGTGGCTGTACTTTTATAAGAAATTCGATATACTTACTAGAACATAAGATAATAAAGAAAATTAAATATCAAACGCTGTTACTCAAACAAACACAGACACAGACTAAAAAAAATCTAACACATCACAATGTTATATCAGCGAACAAATTGATCAATTTGTTCCACTAATAGCATTAAAGATTTATGGATGCACATTAAACACTTTATTGAAACACAGGCAGAAAAAACACACAAAAAGCGTCAAAAGAACATAGTTAGAAAAAATGACAACAAGAAACTATAATAAATAAGTCGGATTGTCAAACAAAACGGCACATGAACGGTTAACGATTTAAGACAGTCTGTGAGGTCATTTGAGGTTTGAAAAGATTAACACCTTGTAACTTTATTATGACTACTAAGTTAATTTCTCAACAATTTTGTAAAGAATCTGTTAAAGATGACCAAGATTGTCTTAATCGAGCCACCAACCTCGTGATCAGAGGTCACCAGCAGACCCCACTGGGTAGGGTCGCTGGCACTCCTCGGGTACCGGAACCCAGGGTCAGTTGGGTCCAGAGGGTCCGAAATGGTCTTTTTCCTCCCACGCTTATCACCACTTCCTGGCACCTGGTTGAGTTACGGAATTTTGACTGAGTTTGCCAATCAGTGTTAAATACGCTATGAAATTGAATTACAATGACACAAACTGGTAAATGGAAAATAAACAAATTATTTACATACTACTGTTACATAGAAATCATTATTTACATACATTAACTACAAAATACAACGGACCATAGAATCAAACAATAACAAGCAGATGTAAAGGATATGAAAATAACTCCGTCACGACAAAGAGATAAAAATGTTCGAAGCAAAAAACGAATTATTTAATCAAACCATCTTCGTGTTGATGTAATATACAAATCAACCAATAAGTAATAATCAGCAAGAAAAGATGCATTGACATGGGAAATAAATACTGTCCAATTAAACTGTTTTATAGGTTCCTAACATTAACGACGAAGTTGACATTATCAAAGGAAAACAATCCTTGGTAGAAATCTTGTATCATTTGTAGCAACTTATTATTGTAATTTAATTGTTGACTATTTTAATCTTAGCTCAACATTAAAATAGTCAACAATTAAATTTTTAATATGAAGAAATGTCGAAAAGGTACAAGTCTCTCCAGAAAGTAATAATTTAGAAGTTTGTAAACTTTATCAACAATAACATAACCATTTAGAATATGAAGATAAACCACAACCATATCCGTTAAAGTTAAGTGTGTGTCAAGCATAACATGTCTTATTTTTGACAGTGATTTTGAGCTTGTAAGCTTCGGGCTTGTAAGAGGGTCAACGGATTAATGAGGGTATAAGGGTGGTTATTCATTATGACACATTTTACACTGACCCCTCAAGGAAAAATAGGAAGCTGCGTCATCTCGGGGGACGGTGTTTGCTTTGTTTTTATCTCAAAATGTATCGCTGTAACAGATTGGAGGTAATAAATTTTGATTTGCTTTTATTTTAATGTTTTCTTTTTTGGAACGAAGTCAACGCATTTCCTTAACGTGGCTCTCGGTAAATGTTTTTTAGAAATCGTCTATTGTCTATGGACTGGACATGACGGGATACGTCATCAATGGCCATGTGTTTCACGTTTGGGACAGTATTCGAAATAATTTATTATTCGTATTATCAGGCGTCTTGTAGATTTTAGGCTTATTTTTTCATTTAACAGCGAAAGAAACCTGGGTCTCCAGTTCTCCACTTTTGTAAGATTCGGTACCCAAAGGGCACAAGACGGAACCCTATTGATATGTCGCTGTCTGTCTATATGTCACTCTATCTCTTAAACTAAAACAGGTAGACAATATCTGAATTATTTAACCAAGGATTCCTGTCTTTAATTACATGGGTAACGATGACATACCTCTAATTTATCAATATTAACGAATTAAAACGGTAGCCTCACTCAGAACGGATAATATTTAAATATGAAAACGTAACCAATTATTTTAATAACTTCACATAATATTTTATTGCGATAAGATCATAATTCCATTACGTTGCCTTTAAATTATAATTCAAATTCGTATTAAAATAATGTTAAATTAATTCCTTGGTTAAGTGGAGATGAAGTTAAAAACATCTAATTTTTTCACCTAATATAAAATTTAGTATTTTTTCAATCAACACCACCTTACACAGCAGTCCATACTTTTTGCAATATTTAAAAAATATTAACATTACCAACTAACATTGCGACATAATATTGTTGCAACCTAAAAAATATTGCTATTTTAATGTTACTAGAGACCCGCTCTACGCTCGAAGTTCGACCGTAATTCGTTCTGTCGAAAGGTTACTTCAGATTGACACTGTGAACGTATAGATTTTCTTTAATACATGTATTTGTTTCATATATTTTTATGTAAAATTTATTTTTCTGCACTTCTTGTAAACTTTTAACTAAGTATACCAAATCTCACACGTGCATTATTCGTATGCATTAATAAAGGCCCCAATAAATAGTTTTTCTCGTATATCTTCCATGTCACCATGTCTCCAAACAGACACCGATCAGTTGCAATTTTATTATATGTATATAGATAGATAAACACCAACAACAATAAGAGGCTAAAAATCAAACATGCGTCAAGGAAAGTCAAAGAGGTAAGTACGAATTTCTTCAAACATATTTCTTTGATAAAAGGGAGGGTAGGAAGCAAAAACCGCCCGACTGGCCCGCAAACGTTTTTGTTGTCATCCAAAATTATTACAAATTGCAGGCATACATCCAGCTGTTTATCAGAGGATATTAGGCTCGAGGCATTCCCCTAATAAGGCGTAGTTTTTGCTTACCGGGATTACATAATTCTAAATCCCCCGAGATGGCGTTTTGGGCGCGTTCCAAATTTGAAAATTGAACGTTTTAAGGGATTGTCATTGACCAGTCCGGCTTGTACTAGAAACAATAATGCACGTCATACAAAATGTATGTAATATTTGTTCGTTTTTTATCAGTTCTTTTACGAATTAATACATAACAGTTACTTTGTTTAGTACTTAACAGTTATTTTCCTAGTCCAATAAGTCCTAGTTGGAATTATGATAACTTTGGGATAAACTATCAATAAAATTTAATGATTTAATTTTTATTTGACGTTGATGAACTGATGATTACTTTCTGCATCATTATATGTACATATTTAATCTTCACGTTAGAAATGTTCAGAACATAGACGTGAATGTTTCGTTACACAATTTTTTTAACACATTGCCAATCCTTTTTTAGTTTTAGGTTTTTTGGGTATTATAGGGTTCGCAACAATTTAAATTACGTTATTTTTAGGTTAGACAATTTCAATTAACGAATTAGAATAATTTTAGACAATGATTAAACTCTGCTGAATGGAATGATAATTAACCAGCCATTATAATTTATTCTATCCATCACTCAAATGAAATTTAAAGAAAAGGACATACACATCCTTACTGATACAGAGAACAGATGCGTGACTAGTTAATCCGGTCCAAAATTCACTTTGATGTGTTGATCCAGCAATAATTCAAAGGTATCTAACAGCTCTGAACGAAAACATATTTAATTGCTTATGAGAGAGAACTGGTTTTTGAATGATTCGATTCACTCGGAACAACAAAAACATTGTTTGAAAAATTACTTACGGTAATAATTTTGAGTAGGTAATATCTCGTCTCTACTCAATTCAGTTTTCATTTTACTTAAATACTGGGGACATTATTATGGTCGCACAATAAATGAAAATTTAATTCGAAGTTGGTCTTTACGAACACTTTTCGAAATTAAAACTTCGACATCAAAAATCCCTATGATAGGTGAACTTCTAAGATTTAAAAGTGGTAAGAAATCTTCCCTAAAGTAACTCTGGATCTGCATATTAGTTCTATAAGAAATTTTAGAGTTTAACCATCGAAAATCAAAGTTGTTACCAAACCGAAACTTAACGTCATATTTTAAATATAATGATAATAATAATTAAAAAAATATATGAGGCGCTCACAATATTAGGAAGCAAAAAAGCAAGTTACAGACATAACTTTAAAGTCTGATTAACAATGAAATTGAAATGCTTCTGTGTAATTGACTTTAATATCCAAGTCCAAATGATATCATTAAAGGATACTCGCCAATCAATAAAATAAATTAATTGCGAATCGATTAATTAACAAGACTCGGATGATTTGATTGGACTTTAATGGTTTATAAATAACCATAAAATCATAAGAATTTCCGATTGAATTCCATGGTGAATAAAACCATTAGATGCCAGTAACCCTACACCACCTTAGTTGTCTAGTGAGGATCCTCTAGGTTTCTTTAATAGGATAAAATAACACAGTAGAAAATAAATAACAAAATTATTGAGAATATTTGGGTTCAAAGTTGAATTTTACATATTTAACTTTATTTCTTTAAAGAAATATGAAAAAAGGTAAGGTAATGTAATTAGATAAATAAATGAAATGTAAGTATGAACGACTAGTTATATGATTCGGATAAGCAAAGAAAAAGAAATTTAATGAGAATTTCCTAAAATAGTTTCAAACAGTTTAAAATGAAAAACAACAAAGTAATTTTTCCGTAGTCTTATATTATGTAATAATTTCCCAATCTAACTTGTTACTGTTCTGCTGCGAGCGAACCTGATCACTTATTTCCAAGGTTTCCCCGTGAAACGGCCTGATACAACGTCATAGTTGACTTTATTGGACTAACAAAGTCGTCGGTGCAGTTTTGCATTTCAACAATAGATCCGTTAATTCCTATAGTTTTTGTCTGTCGTACACTCCGAACGGGAATCGGAACAGATACGTTAAACCAGCCAGCCTTCATTTTTTCCTTTACCTCAGTTAAGTTTTCTTTAAGATTATCTGTATTATTATTATATCATAGAAAATATCGATCTTGAAATCGTAGTTTTTCTTGGTGACCTCAGACGTCGCAAAAAGCGACGCCAATGTCAGGAGTAGTCAAGCGTCAAATATTGGCGCAACAACGCAAAAAACCGGGTAATTTGGGTAAATAGCGCGAAATCAGGCAGTGTTACTAAACACCGAACGATTCGATAGATGATATTTTGTCGAAATGTTACAATATTCATAATTTCAGAGTGTAATTTGGGCGTTTATTAACTAATTTCGACATCGGATTTGATACGATCGGGTTTGCTAAGGTTTTAAGAAGTCAGTATCTGGCGTCGAAACTGCCTAATTTCACTATAATTGTTACGAAAATTGCTATTTAAACCAACAACCTCATAATTATTATAATAACGGAGTATTTAGAAACTCACAACATTCATAGTATAAATCAAATTGATATTAATTATAATCATTAAATTAGCAACTTACTAACCTTCCTAGATAAGCCACTTGTTCCCTTGATATGCATATTTGACATGCCTTACAATGGACATGCAGGCACATAAAGTCAAATGTTCACTGCATGCTATGGACATTGGACATCCATCGATAAATTCAAGTGCTTTGTCTTGATATCAAGACATCTGATAGTAAAACAACGAAACTTTTCCGTTTGTTAACATTGCTGTGACTAACATGGACTATCAAGTTACATTATTGAAAAGCTTTATGAAACATTACTCGTAGTAGCAACTAGTAGAAACTTGTGATGGTAGAATAGTTATGACGGATTTGTACCAAGATTCTTCCTTTTTACATGCTGTGAGTATCTCTTAAATATTTGTACCATTTTCTTGGTAAAGTTAAGTAAATATGATAATGTATTTTTTTACAATCGCATCAATCAAACTGTCAAATGAATCAATCATTGCTTCCACGCTATTTCCTGTCATAAACAAGTAAGTTGGCGTGTGCTGGAAAAATGTTTTTGAGTTCCTACTCAAATGCCTGCCATTCCTATGGCAGCTAACAAAATCAGCGTAGTATTTAATACGGAAGGCTTCACTAGCCACACTGGAAAAGGACAAGTGGAAATCTTATTTAAATGATGAAGTTATCCAACTGGATAAGGAAAAGGATTGTCGTTACGGCTATTCGATGGGATTCGGGATCGTAGTACCGGATTATTCCACCATTAACCCAAAAGACCCAGAACGAGGTGAGCGGACAGAGTACGTCTTCTTTCCACTTATAATCTTATCGTGCACTTGGAGAAGAATAAAATGTCGTATGCACAAGATACATCCAATGTGACAGGAACATTTTGAGTAATTCTGAAGATTTCTGGAAGGCGAGCCTATGGAGCATGTGGCATTGCGGACGGGAACACAGTGGGAAAGACAACATATTATCCAGTTAGTGAAGTATTTTCTTCGTTTTCGAATATTTAGAGACTTGTCGTGTTTGACGAATGATAGTTTGATCACGGCAGATATTTATGTGACACAATTTAACAAATGATTTAATGAACTCGACATCGCTTTTTCTTCTAACTTGTTTAAGAAATACCATAATTTCCATAAAACCTCTCTTAGTGCTCCTCTAGAGTCCCCAAGGAACATACATGCGTTTAGTATTTTCAGCTGTACGTTGTCTGTCAGTCACTCAGTAACGGAAACGTTTTATACTATGTAGGTATATTATTTTGATTGCTAAAGTGAGTGGGTGAATCCATGAGTGAATTTCAAGTGGAAGTCACGGTAAACGTTAGTTCTAGAAACTTGGCTCTGTATGTTTTTGGTTTTGTGTGTGCTCGTGGATTGGATATCGTATCGTAGAAGTGTCTTTATTGTTTTATTTATTGTTTAATTGTGCTTGAACAGTTTGTAAATCACGACAGCTGTCGATGCGGACCCACGCTCTATGTAGATTTCTTTCAGTATGACTAGATACTACGAATAGCCCGATACAGAAGAGATTAGAAAGCCCTCTGTTGATAAAACATTGAAATAAGCAAAAGAGAATCTACGCTATACATTTGTGTGCAATATGGTTAAGTGCGTACAGTACATATTTAATTAAAGTAGTAAGTGCATGCCTTCTAGGCATGAGGTCCACTGGACCTCAAAGAGAGGAAAGAGCAGTGTTTGTTTTTTATACTAAGATTGTTTTATATTACAACGTCTACAGCAGACTTTATTTAGACATCTAAATTTAGCGTTTTCGTTTTGTTCGTCGTTTTATAAATCCGTTACTATAACTATATAAATGAACGTTTGTTTGTCAGTCCGATAAAAAAACTTGATCTGTATTTTTGCACCGAATCGTTAAGTTTTTTTTCCTCGGCATTCTTTTGTAACGAATATCGTTATTCAATTTTTTTGTTCGTCGATTCGTTAAATCGTTATAGCGAGTCGTTAGCTACTGACTGGCTCAGTTGGGTACATACCCGCCTTCTAGATTGAAGTCTTAGGTTCCTTGGATTTTGATTTTTTTTAATTGAAGTGAAAATGTGTGTGTGTGTTGTGGTTACGCAATGGAATGATGGTGATATCTTGATCAATATCAATAATTATTATTGATGGAATGGACCGATAACGGATTAATGGATGGCCATTGATTAGAGAATGAAAATTGTAAGTTCCTGAATTCCATTCCTGAAACGTCTCTTTTCAAATGTGAATAGTAGAAACTAGCTGACCCGGCAGACGTTGTCCTCTAACATTCATATTTTTAACTCAGGTTCAAACATGCACTAGTTTTTTAGTTACGACCTCACGGATTTATTTTCACGCGTGTTAGTTTTCATTCTGTAATAAGTCGTAAGATATTTATTTAGGCAACTTAATGATGGTTAGGAGATGGTTGGAAGAATATTGAAAACTGTATAGCTCTATTTTAGAAATTGATAATCATTATTTAGAGTCGTCTTTGTCAAACGTCAAAATTGATCTGACTTTTAATCGATAAGCAAATCAAAATCGATTCGTCGACTCCAATGGAAACATCTAAGAATATAATTAGATGTAGGTATGCAAATTAGGAAGCGGCACGCTATATATTGGCACACTATATTTTTTATTTAAATATTTTGTGTATGTGGGTACACAGCTTAGTGGTACTTTATAGGTAATAGAACCCACCTATTATTGTATAATAACAATTTAAAATAATAATTTTACTTTTATCTATCTTAACCTAAAAAGTCGGTGCCAAAAATGTGGGTTACTTTTTATCGACATTCGGAATGCCTCCACATGCTTGATTTGTCATTTCAATAATTATTGTATACTTATTGTTATTTATTAGTGTAATAGTGTACTTACTATTGTAAAGTATAAACGAATATTTTACAAACAATTAACAAATGCACCATGGTGCAACAAGGTTAATTAAATCAAGGCGTGATAAAACAGCATGTCGAAACCATTAATTCAAACCCATGGATAACCTTATAATTCTATTAACTAGCTGGCTGAAATTTAACCGTTAAGCATTGATTTCGAAAAGTTGCTAAAACATTCGAAATTTAAATTATGTGTAACAGTAAGCAATATTCAAATTCGGAATAACCGGGTAGGGGCGCACGTGCCGAATGAAAAACGTTATTTAAAAGTAACCGTTTTTCGTCGCTTTGGCGTAAAGAAGCCAGTGACCAAGACCCACTTGAAAACAACAAGAGATCAGAGCGACGTTAAGCAAATACAATCTTTAACTCGAGAGGAATAAGATCTAAAACCATCGCAAAATCCAATCTGTTTTTGCGCCCGCTATAGTTTTTTCCGCTTTTGTCACCAGAGCGGCAATAAAAAGTTGGAAATCGTGCTCCCGAATAAAAAAAATCCGTTTAATATTGGCATTGAACGCGCCTTTGGCGTAGAAATTCATTTTTGAACGCTAGATTTGGAATTTGGATGTTGGTTCCCGTCATCACGTTGATGTAACAATGGTGGAAAGCGATTGATATTTACGATTCGGCCATTTTTGTGATGTTCGGAAACATGATTCGCTCTTTTATACACGAGATTGAGTTTTCAGAACGCACAGATAATAAATAGATATCTAAAATTGATTTTTTTTATTTGTTGGTACGAACCGTACGAATGCTTACTGTACCGAATAAAAGTTTGATCGAATAAAAGACTGATCGATGTCTGCAGGTAGGCATTTTACTACTTATACGAAAACAATTTGAAAAAAGTATAACTAATCTATTTATTAACGCAACAGATCACAAAAAATGATTTTTTGAATTTTTGACTGTATGTCTATGTTTTTGTCAGAAACGGCTTTATCGAATTGAATGCCGTTTTCACTGATTATTTGACATAGTAACTTTACCATAGTACTTTTAATGTTTTATTCAGTCGGTCAACGAATCAAAAGATACAACATTTTGGGACATAATGCGTCACAAATCTCGCAAGGATGATGGATCGTGAGGATGGATAGCGTCACTAGTGAACTAAAATTTAGTCACGAATTGACGCCACGTCAAACCTGAATCACGCTATCTAAGTTTTTACCACTCACATGTACAAGTTCCGGGCATGAATAATAAGAATCGCATTCCAGGCACGATCTATCCTAGTGGGAGATGTCCCGTCGCTGAATCAAAAATGAAACCAAACGGTCAAGAACTGTAACTAGGGTTGCATCCAGCTATCGATCGTGTCCAAATTGCGTAACACGATCGATCACTTATGATCGATTTTAGTTGTAGCCATGAACGCTCCGTTACGGGACACCGTGTGAATACGCTAGTTGATCCCCAAGCATCCGATCCACGCAGCTTGTGCAAATATGGCGTTATAATGACAATGTAGAGTTAATAACGAATAGAGCTGAACTATGTCAATCAAATAGACAACTAAGGTTGTCTAAGATAATGGTAGTTAAATTAAGAGTCATTGGTATTGTTTATAGGTAAATATTTATACATTTTTTCATAAACTCAAACTCAAATCATTTATTTCATGTAGGTATGATACATACTTCTGAACGTCATTTTTTTGCATTTCGCTAAGGTGCCTTTAAATATTGAATTTTAAATCTTTGAGGAGAAAAAGAAACGGCGAAAGAAACTCCTCGACATATCTTTTAATCTTCATACTTTCTTCTTCCTTCTTTCCTAGCCGGCAACGCATCGGTGATGCCTTTGGTGTTACCAATGTCCATAAGCGACGGTGACCACCTACCATCATGTGACGCATTTGCTCGTTTTTCGGCTTTTAACATAAAAAAATATAGTGTTGTGCGTTATTATAGATACAAATTTTAATATAATCTTATTTATAATTTCTCAGTGTGTGATAATCTCTAGAAAATCTTACGTCGAAATAAACTTTTAAATCACCTGCAATTTTAGAGAAATTAGCATATTATAGTGATACTTATAAATGTTTATAAAATATCAATTATGACAGTTAATGATATTTGCTTCATGCAATTTGTCAAAGTTGCATAAATAAAGAAGTATTCATATACTATATTAGTAATAGATCTCGTATTCATTATATAATACTTTAATAGGGTTTAATGGACAAATGGTTGGTTTAACATTAACACAGTGAAAGATAATATATGTACGTCAGTTTTGTACATATTATATAAAATTTATTGTTACAAAAAGCAGATACTCAGTACATCACGTGGAGAATAACAAGTCCATGGACTGTAAACAAATTTAAAAGTGATTCGATATAATTTAAATCGTATGAATACATGAAGCGTTTTACTATTCAGTGCCATCTCAAGTGTCACTGAGAGACATAACATTTAAATGAATGATGAATCAAAAGATACTCCAGAGCAAAGATCAATCATACCAAGTCTACCATGTTATAGTAGTCTCTGTGGAAGACCTAGAACTTAAAAATTATATCCAAAAAATGATGCCAAAAATTCATAATTTGAGTTTTTCAATGAAACAATAAAAATATCGGTCACAGATTACAAGACCGTGCTAGGATTCTAAGCAATACCTTCTTTATCTTACGAAATAAAGACCCCTACGAACAGACAATACTGGGGATAGTACATTATGTGTCACAAAAATCGCCATAGCCGCAAATCAAACCCTCGGTCGAAGGATAGACAACGATAGACGCTTACATACATACTTCGCTTAGGTACATGAATCATGTTCACATGTAAATAAACATATTTTCAGTATTATAGTGACTAAGGTTAGTCGAAACATTGCAGTTAAATATTTTCTGTAATATATGTATATACCAATAAACTAGTAATACACGAATACAAATAGCATTAACACTTTTAATTCACTTAAGATTTTACTATATAGTATATATAGTATAGTCCACTTTAGTTTTTAATTAACTAAACGAGAATTTTCGTCATTCAAACATTTAACGTTATTTATCAAGTTGAATTTATTCAACTTCGAAAAAAATTGTGTTCTAAAGAGTTATTTAGAGTTGCCTTTCAAACACAACAAATACTCTTGGTCGTTTAAAAAGTAGAATTGTGTCTTAAAATGGTTCCAAAATTATTATAGAGAAACTTGATTCACCAAATGTCCTCAACGAGTTATTCAAAGTAAGTGAAGCTTCTAAAAATAGATAATTGGAAACAGAGGAGAATAATTTTATAAAGCAACTTAACCGCAAATTCAAGTAAAATAGATTACGAAGGCTACACAATCGATCGATGGCTCCCATCGTTAGTTCGGGTTCCAAGACCTATTAAGATTTCCGCCCGCTGCCGTAAGATGCGCGGGAGCATACCAAGAACTCGGGTTCGAAACTTCACAACTACCAACCTCGCTTGAAGCTAATTTAAACCGTAACTGCGAACCTAAGAGTCTGTTTAACCCTGCGCTACCTTGAGGCTGCACCGAGCTTAAATTAAGATCGAGAATAAAAGATTTTTCGTTTTATTTTTAGAAGGTTATGGTTCAATTTCCCTTGATGGATGGCCTGTAATCGTTTTTTTTAAGATATTTCAAGTTCATGCAAAGGAAAGTGTGTTCTGTTTGCGTTAGATAAGGTTTAAAACTGATTGAGATCGCGACGTATTTTGCAGAAACTGCCTGTTGTTTGGTATCACTCATTTTTATAGTGGTTTTGAGATAATGGTATTGATTTACCACTATACACGGGTATCTTTAGAAGTCTGTAATATTTTGTATATTCTGCAGCTTCGATCCCAGGGCTATGAAATTTCATATTTCAATTAACATTAAACATTTTGAATATAAATTTAATAGACACACATATTTTAATGTGTTTCTCATTGAATCATTAGTAGAAAATGAAGCCATTGATACTTTATAAGTTCCATCTTTTGAAGTAACAATTAAAAATGAAAAACAAATTTAATTGAGCCTTTTAGAACTTCGAGTATCATAATTTGTCAAAAGTCAACAATACACATATGATAGATACACATAAATATATATGCTGGTTCCTCTCCTGAGAACAAATTAGTCGGAAGCTATCTGGTGGTACAAGGATTTCCTCTCATTTATGCCTTCATAACCCTTGTATGCTATAAGCCCCTTATTTTTAAGGAGAGCCATGTCCTAATACACATAGAATACATTTAATTGAAAAATTAAGAAATTCTAAAATAACCCCACTGGAATATTCACTAAGGCAAAAGGTGACCCCAGTCCTTTCATTACGAAAGGAGACCCGAATAAAGACTGGCTGGTAATAACAACCTGCTTAATTTAAATTTATATATTAATTGAAGGTAGTTAAGGAATACAGTTAATACAGAAAGAAGACAATAAACCCAATACAAACAATTGACGTAACAAAGAAATACAGATAATATACGTAATAGACAGGCAATATGAAAAAAACTACTACGTGCGCGGCCGCAGGAAGTGACGGATCATTCGTCTCTGTCGCACGTAATGACAGAAGTAGTGTTGTCTCTGTCACGAGTCATACCAGTTTTACGTACTAAAGAATAACTGCAACTGTTTTGTAGTTTCTGGATCGGTGAAGACATTAAAAGTTATAGAGATGGCTGACAGGTTTTTGGTGTCTACTGAACAGCAACATCTTGAAGCCTGGTTTGTCGACTTCAGAAGTGAATGGCAAAAGGAGATCGATAGAATTACTGTAGCGTAGTCTATGGTTATCTTTTTTTATGTAACTAGCCGACAATAAGTAGATGAGCCTCTTCATGGTAACTGGCTGCCGTCGCCCAAGGCCTTCAGTAACACCGAAGGGTTTACCGACGCGTTGACAGCCAAGAAAGAAGAGGAAATTATTAAGCTTTTTTTTATGTTTCAGGTGGGAATGGAAAAATTGTTAGTCGTATTGCGCATGGAAATGCAAGATCAAACGTTTTATGCTGAAGTTCAAGTTTAAGTACAAGTAAACTACTTAAGTAATGCTTTAATAAGTAGTAGGTATGTATTATTAGTATAGTACCTATAAGTAAAAAATGTCATCGGAGCAGATCAAAAAGTGGGACTCGCATTGTATGAAAGTAACGTATCTGTAGTTAGTCTTTATTAAATAAATATGACAAAAAATATTTGCTCATATTATTATAACGTTTATATTATAAATTGTTTTTGTTTAATAGTAATGACATTGAAATTATATAACTTTCATTTGGCGTACATAGGCAGAGCCCATTAGAGATAAATTAAGATTGTAACTAAAGTTCAGTCATTATTATTAATCAAATATTAAAATATAAATAATTTTTTAAATAATAAGTTTAATAAAATATATTTTTATTTCAGTAATTTTATTGTATTTTTTTTTGGGCATTTCAAAATATTATTTAAAAAAAAAAAACGAGACTTCTAAAAGTTTTTCGTTCTATGGAAACGCATGAATGGTGTAAAACATGATGTAACATAGCAGGTGATCAGAAATTTCACTTCGTTTATCGGCAATTTACAACTTGACCTTTACGCCGTACCCACAAGGGTTAAATTGCAACAACCCCTTGTCCTTACGCGTGGCGACTTTTTTTTTTAATTTAACATCGTTGAAACGTCAGGAGCATAAAATACGGCTAATTGTTTCGAAGATGTCAGCTGTGATCTCCCGGTTTTGTGCATAATTAATGACTTTGAGTTTGCTTAAATATGTATAGTATATGACTTCAACCGATTAATGGCATGGTTCCCATAACCACGGTAATAGTATGATACAGTAGTGTGACTCGGCCCTGTCCTTGAAATAAATGCCTACTGCCCCGCGAGTTAGGGCCGCCTCTTTCTAGTTGTAGTGAATGTAAGTGGGTAGGTAATACGGATGCTTCCTGATTACAAACCCACACGTTCGATCGTCCCTATGACGCTTCTGTGGCTGTTGTATACTTAATGTCTACTAAACTCCGAGGCGCGTATAATGATTCACGTTCCGACCGTTTGTATGAAGATGGAATACTGTATGATACTATTACCGTGCCATAACTGAGGGGGTCGTTGACGAGTATTGCACATACAACTGTATATACGAGATTCCCTGTATCATGGGTGCCATGGATAACACAAAGACACCACACCCAGACCGAAAACGGAAATTTAAACTCAATCAAACATCTACCTCGCTAGGAACCGAACCCAGGACCTGTCGGCCTGTCCGGCATAATCGCGCGATAAAACATATATTTGCCAAATATGTATTATTTGGACTTTTTTTATCGTACGTGGTACGGGGTAAACCGCGGACGAATACGGGGTATACCTACGGGGTTATTCCATACGCTGCGTTGACCGGTCGTAGCCACATTGTGATGTTAATCCCGTATCAGCTGCTGATGGGTTGTGAACGGTGACTCGGGCAGATTTATTAACAATTTCAATGTAATTTTTATTTATTTATATACCTTTTGTATTCATATTAGCCATTGAGTTATTATTACTATGGACGTCGGGTCCGCGCTAAAAAAATTCCGAGACAAATCAGTAACTATAAGGTTACAATTGATGTCTTTCATTAACCACGTTTTATAGTTATAAAATTACATATAAAGAGTTTATAACTTTGGTATTTCCTAAATATTATTCATTAGAGAACGGACCATTAAAATAGATTTAAAAATATGAAGTGTAAATTAAAATCCGATCTATCTATAATAATAATAATTTAGATACTGTTTAACTTAAATTCACGTTTTTGAATAAGCCTCTGCTCAATATCACGCATTACAATAGTAAATTGTATAGCCCTCTCGCTCATCAAAACTGTCCCTACAACAGTCCGGCAGATGCGCACAATACAGATCTGTTGCATCCCTTAAACATCCCCTAAACGAATAAATATGCAAGTTCTGACTGACAATACCTATTGAGTACTAATACGGATCGCAATCCGATAAATCACTAACAAAGAATTGCATAAGGAAACCGAGACAATGAGGGAAAAAAAGTTTCCGTACTTGCGTAAACTAGGTTCCCACGGGGAAGTTGTTTGGCACAACGGAATTTAGACTTTTTCCCGCAGATTCAAGGTAGGTTTTGGACTGGGTGCAAGGGGATGTCGTGCCATATGTGACGTCACCTGCAGGGTCGTGGGACAGGTCGCAACATCCCTCTTAGCGAACATCCTGTTCGAATTTCAAATTCGTAATCCGCGTGATTTAGAAGTAAATTCACGGAAGTCGGTGTAGCTTACGTAAGGATGTGCTTGTGCCGGCTTTAATATCGATAATAATACAATACATTAAGAATATAAATGTACCTACTCATGAATACTTTTTTAAAAGCTAGGTATTTGATTTTTAACATTTTCTAGTGAGTATAAATTATGAAGCATTTTGATTTGGCGCCTACTTTTGTCGAGCAAAAATTTGTGGTTGTTGGAGCCCACTGTACCATCATGGGGCCTGTATGATTGTTTATTACTTATTCAAATTATTATTCGTTCAACACATTTATTATTTATTCAAAGATACAAGTAATTTATTAATAAATGCAAACTAACGAGTTATTTTTAACCAAAGTAACCTTCTAAATAAGCCACTAGCATTGCAAATAGTTAACGCAATATTTAAAATAAATATATTATTAAATATTCTTAAATTTTGAGTAAGAAGCAAGTACTTAAAAACTATTAAAGTTATTTTATTTCTAAACTTTTAGCAAGGTTTTTCGACAGAGATATTCAGCTTAAAATTATCTTCGTTAAAAATATTACATTTACAACACAAATGCAGTGAATAAATAACACCCACGAACTACTTTTGTAATTATACTTTAGTATAAATATTGCAGAATCAGACAATTTTTTTTCTGAAAATATGTATATTGATATTAATTTGAATATTACTGGGCTGTAACAATCTCGCGATGAGCGCAGGTAAATTCCATGCTACTGAAGTTTTTGGCGTAATGTATGTATGTAAAATGTATGTAAAATGTATGTAAAAAATGTAATTGTGTGTAGGATTAAGGTTTGTCTGTTTGTGTTAATATCCAACTGATGGTAGTGGTCACCGTCGCCTATGGACAACAGCCACACCAAAGGTGTCACAGACGCGTTGCCGGATGTTTTTAATCAGGGAAATTGCAGATCAACTTTCAAATTACTAATCTATATAACTTTAGGAATCTTCTCCACCAATCTGCACTGGCACAGCATGGTGAAGATTTCTCTAGGCTTCAGTTATGAGACTCGTAACGTGTAGTGGATAATTAATGAGTCGACTGCATGCAACTTAAATGCACTCAAATTCCTTACCCCATAAATACGACAGAAAAAATTATATACATACAGTTATCCATGTCTAAGGGCTTCAACAGGTGTGAACTTTTTCCACAAATCCAGAGAATATGGGTCATATGGCGAGTGGTCATTCGACCACCCATGGGCGGATGCGCGATTTCATGGGAAAGTGGGCAATGAGCGTGCAAAGCGTATGGCGATATGGCAGGACGGGAAATCTTATAAATTTCAAGATTAGTCAGGTGTTACTCCGAACGGGTGGTATGAAACTTTAGCGATTAAAGTCGAAGTAAAAAATAGGATGTCAGTTGTGTTACATTTTAATGGTACAAACTTTAGGCCTTAGAAGATTTGTAGATAAGATTCTTAAGAGAGAAGTCATTTTACTTTCTGATTGTTATAAATGTAGGTACGAATGTACTATATGAAGTAACGTTATTATTGCGATACTTTTCAATATTTGATTATTTTACTTTTATTGACTATTTTAATATGTTTTTTACATCATGTCTAATTGAAACAATTTAGCATAAATCTCCCGCATAGACATCGTGCCGTTCAGTATCATACTACTAACTACCGCCCGCCACGGTACTTAGTACCATTTCTACTGAGTAATAATTGTTTTAACAGCAATTGTGTTCCGAATAAAAAGGTGTGGAGCCGGCTACTCTTTCTGGAGGCGACCATCTCAGTCCTCAAGGGTAGTAACACATCTGTGACCGAATTATAACGAGACTCTTACTAACATTTACTAACTGGACTATTACTAACAACAACTAACAGGACTAACATTCACTAACAGTCCGTGTCCCAGTCCTCATACTTACAAACTAACCCACTAATGTTCTAACACCGTCTGATAACCGGACTAACTATCCCAGTCCACATATGAGTCTTGTTCTAAGTCGGTCACAGTCGTCACGGGCGGCAGCGGAAGTTGGTGCTGCATGCTCGTTTGCTGCCTTAAATCAATAAAAAAAAATGTGTGTTACTATTCAAGCACGACGTAATTGAAGCTTTTATAGATTAGCAGCCACCCCCTCTTGGTCAGCAAACCAATCCATGTATTTCAAACAACCAAAATTATTAAACTGTACACGGGGCAACACAATTGATTCCCATTGTACCTCGACTTATCATTGCACAGCTGAGCTACGTTTTGCCCCGCCGTACTAAGGGTGCGGTCACACTTATCACACTCGCAGATAAATTATAGACCTTCGACTATCCCTCGATTAGCATAGATAAGAAACCCTTAGATTTGGGGCTTGGACAAAGACATGCGTTATCTGCTTTTAAATTTATAACGTCAGTTAATTATGGTGTAAGGATGCTGCTTAGGGAAGTTAAGTTTGATGGTTGGGGTGTGCACATCCATCCTTCAACCCTCAACCATTCTAGCTGAACGCCGAGACGAATGCCAGAGGTCTATCCTCGGCAATGTAGGTAACGGAGGTAGGCCCTCGGCAACGCGGGCACAAAGTATCGTAGCTGTAATGGGTACTCACGATTTTTAGTCTTGCCATGACCATGATCCATGCAATTGGTTCGAAATTTCGGCATAAATAGTAAAACTCATGAATGTACCTGTCACACTTAAAATAATATTATTAGACTTAGTAAAGACACCGAATATTAGTAACATTCCATTTCCACAAAATAGTTGCTTATGTAAATTATAAGTATAGTTCATAATTCAAAGGTCCCTCGAACCCGTAAAGTTGAGCGGTTATTGGCCGGGTGATTCGCGCTTTTAACTAACTGTAACCTGCATTTGCTAACGGCAGAATTAATCGTTCGGGGTTTCGCTCTAAATCATTTGGGGACTGGGGTTGGGGCGGTGATGATATTGGTTTTGGTTTCAAAATATTAATAGTTCAGTCTTGTTTAGTTTTAATTTTATATTCGACTGGTAATTTAGTTTTCTCGCGGACGTTAATAATTTTAAATGTAACGGGTACTCACGATTTTTATCATTTATTATTATCATTTATCATAAATAATTTATGTTGGATAGTATTAATACTATCAAACTCCTCAGAGGCTACTTTCGACAAGACCATAAGTTACTTATAAAATTTTCGTCATATTTTAACAAATTTGTTTATAAAAATAGCTCAACCAACTCGAAAATCGGCTAAAAATTAACTTTTTTTACAGAAAAAATGATTATTTTGAGCGTTATGATCGCTTAGTGGAACGCGCCCTAATAAATAGTTGAATTTAAAAAGAGAACCATTTATCACCGACGTAACTCGAGGATGCGCTCAAGCGACCTATGCGAGCGTGTACTGCCTAATTTCTGCTTGGCATTGAACAGGTCCAAGGTCACGCTAAATACGCCACGATGACGTCACTCCGCGTCCGCCATGCCAAGCCAGTGGGTGTGCCAGTTTTATTTGTTTTAGAACACTTTCGCGCGCAAATTTGTTTTTCGAACACTTCGGTTACAGTCCTGGGATTTGATTTTTTCTGGTTTGTAAGTTCCGCTTGTAAGTGTCGTTGTTAGTAAATATGAATTATTAAAGTGAAACTTTTATTACATCGTCTCAAACTTTTTCGTCTGTGTGTTGCATGTCGCGTGACGGTCGGCCGCGGAGTAGGGATAAATTGAAAGGCGCTCGTCAGATCAGCCAAGGCCAATATGGCGGCGCCTATAGTTCGCAGCAGCTGACCGTGTAGTGTATAGACTATTACTCATTTGTGCCAGTGCTCCACGCTATTTTGTTTGTTTTTGTCAGTGTTTAATGTATAGTCTACTTTTATTATCATTCTAATTTTCCAAGTTTAAAATTAAGATTGATAAAGCGATTTTTATACCCTTAATGGAATATTATTCCAAAAATTTTTAGTTAAATGTCTATAATGTGAAAAAAGCTTCACTTTTACCGTGGTTTCATAAAACCACACAATCCTTTTGATACACATAATAATTATAAATAAATGAAAATACACTCATACCCCCCGCGCTAGGATTCCCTGTGTCGCAGGCGGCATGGAAAACAAACACGTTACTGACATTCCCGACCCGAGAACAAACATTTTTTATCTGTCACATGAATATCTGCCTTGGCCAGGAATTGAAGCCGGGACCCCAAGCTTCGCAGGCACGGCCACTACCAGCTAGGTTACGGGGTCGGGGGTACCTAATATGTAAGAATATAAGCTGAAAATTCGAGCAACATTAATAAATTGCATTTCATGGAATTGCGTAGGGTAGGTACATACATTACAGTGCTAAAGTTATAAACTCGTCAATTTCACGCTAAATTATTTTTCACAGTAGTGTAATGACTGTGCCAACTTAATGGGTAGGTACCTGCTATAGTTAGCTCCGGGTAGTATTACCACCCGCCAAGGTACTTACTACCATTTGTACCGTTTAATAACTATTTTAACAGGAATTGTGTTCCCGATAGAAAGGTGTGGAGCCGGCTACACTTTTTAGAGGCGACCATTTCAGTCCTCAAGGGTAGCAACACATCTATGACCGAATTAGAACACCACTACTTCTTACTAATAATTACTAACTGGACTATTACTAACAACAACTAGCAGGACTAACTACGAGTAATTACAGTCCCTGTCGCAGTCCTCATACTTACTGATTTGAATGAGGTTTTCACTGCTGTATCTATAATACTCGGATATGTAAGCTTCGGGTCTTATAATAAATCGATAGAAAAATATTGACGAAATTTAAATTTAATTACATTACATTTTTTTTCGAATGCGGGTGCTAATTAGGTTAGGCGAAGGGAGGCCGGTAATTAATTGTTTTACACATGAGGGTTAGTGGTCAAGTACCTATCAAATCTATCTAACATTAGGTTCATAATTATACTATACCTACATAAAAACAAATATGTAATTTGCTAAAACAATTTTAAAGTTATCTACTTCAAATATAAATTAATTTGGAATAATTTGGAGCCGGACTTCAGCATGTTTTATACTCTAAGTTTTGCACATCAGTGAACTCATTTGACGGGCTGTCAGCTCTAAAAAAAACAACGTACAAAAGCCGCCAATTAGCGTTCTGACCGCCATTAATCTTAGAAATAGAATTATTTTAACTCCAAAGCTGTGTGATGACGTTCATCGTTCATTTAGCTAGTAGCCTCTGGGAGTCCGGTTTTCAATGAGGTGTAATTTAGCGGAAAAGTCTAAGATTACTTTTGTTTTTAAATAAATAAAAAGATCCAAATTTAAAAAAACCCCGACTTTGAAAAACTTTACTATGAATAGACGGACAAAAAAAAACAATAATAACATTCATACATATATGTATGTACGTCTTAATTACGTGTCTTGTTTAAATAATTTGAAACGTTTTTGACACACACTCTTGGCACGATAAATTTATAAAAAAATCATTAATATCAGTTTGACGTAGATATTACGTAAAAATTACTTGCTCATATCTTAATATCTGATCGAGTAAATTAGGCTACGCTCAACGCGTACAGGGGATTACCCGTAAAATGAAAAAAATCGCGAGCAGTGTTTACTATATAGATAGATGTTTAAAAAAATAAACAGATTGGTATTTTTAAACGTAACGGACAAAACGATGTTTAGAATTTTATAAAAAAAATTGTTTATATTTCGGGTACAGCTATTAAGGCATGGTTTCCCTTAACAATGCGAGGGTGGTCACTAAAAAGATAACAAAACCGTTGCGTGGTAACTGGCAACCCTAGCGAGTCAGACATCAATTGATAATATGACCTGCATATCAAATTAGAATACTTTTATCGATTTACGCATTACGCTATTTACATTAATTTTAATATCACAATAAAATTAAGATATAACTTAGATAATTTCCTAAGGGATAATAAACCACTTAAATCTTAAACGGATTTAATTCAGATTAAGTCAGTATAAGGCATTGTGGTTATTCCATGATCTCCGGTTAATAATAATTTTAACCAAACACTGACGTAAGTACACATAGACTGTATAATTACATGACCAATGTTTAAGACATGAAACTAAATGTTATATTTAAAAAACTGTTGTATTTACTATTCAGTATAACATTGTAGTCAATGAAATTTTACAACTGACCGAATTAGGTAATAATAATAAATAAATAATGACATGGACAACACACAAAGACAAGAACATACACCCAGACCTAGAATAGAAATGTAAACTCATCATATAAGTTACCTCCTCGCTGGGAATCGAACCCAGGACCTTTTGAACGGCAGTCTGGAATGGTGATTTGGTGATCATTGCGTCATACGAGTCGTCAAATTGTCCGCAAGAAATACTTACGTATGTAATCATGTAAAGCGCAGTCGAAAATAAGGTAGTATAGCAAAATAGTTGTTAAAAAAGTTCAAACAATAAATATAGAATGTAATCGAAATATTGAAAACATAAATTATGCATAAACGACTTAACATGAAGGAAGTAAATTACAGCTTTAGACACGGTTATAACTACCTCCGTAAGTGCGCACCCAAGATCACGTTTGGTCCGACTCTGACCACAAGCGTCTTTGGTAAATGTATTTTTATATTAACGTAGAAATTGACGTACTTAGAAAATTTATCTTTAATGCTACCACAGATATTAGAGAGAAATAATTGTTTAATGTACCAGGATTTATATAGGATTATATATAGAGGACAATATTTAATAATATTTACTCCGTGAGCAACTATACGAATCATGTTTTCATTTAAATACTTTTTAAAGCGTAAAAGTAAACGCAATAAGACATTAAAATTGGGAGGCGCTAATACAGCTCCTTGGTAGACTCCTTTGCACAAATTGTTCTTGGAATACCTTAATATTATAATACAAGCTATTCTTTCAAAATTTAATTTGGTACGCAAAAATTAGATATTGCATTCAGTTTGATGAGTTGGTCTGAGTTGGATTGAGTTGGTTAACATTACAATTATCTATAATTAAAATAACGAAACCAAATAACGATTCACCATAGTGGGTGTTATTTAATGCCAAAATTCGATTTCAAATTACTAACAGTCATAGCATACGTTGCATAGCCATCAATCATTGCAACAATCTCATTAATAATATTACTGATTAATTATTCTTGGCTATTAAAAACACATAAATGAATAAGTATTAGATGAGTAATATGAAGGTCTACCACCTGTCTAGGTTTGCTTTCGTATTAGTTTCTAACATTCATTTTATTTTTAGTAACAGTAATATCTTTGGATTTTATAAAACGAATCCGAACATTAGCTTTAGGATACCGTGTTCATTCAACGCTGATGAATTCACCCAATATTCTTTATCAAGTTATCTTTTAAAATAAACGTTCTAAGAATAAATTAAGATTCCGAAAATCGTTTCCCTAAACATCCTCGTATGAGTCTCCAAACTCACGACCAAGAATGTCAAATGCCCGAGGCGAGCGTCCAAGTAATCATGTATCGTGAAGATAAAGATAGTCGAATCGCGTGACGGCAGAACGATTAGAGTAGGTAATTTTGTTAGACCCCAAATGGATTATTATTTCACTTATATCAAGTAGGTGTATGGACTTTGGACCAAAATCCTTGAGCTTGGCTTCGCTGAGCGAAACTTTAACTAATGGTTTGGTGATTTTGTTGTCAAACAAACGTTTGTTAGTTTAAACTGTTTTGTCTTGTACACAATTTATTGTGTAATTATTATTTTAACTGTGTTTGATATGCAATCATAGATTACGAGAATATATTTTGTTTATTTATCCTTAAAATCTTCAACATTCTTGTTCATACGAGTATAAACAATAATGGCGTTTCTAACAAACGAAGCTATAAGTTCTAAATCTTCATTCCTTCATCACAAAATTAGTTTGAGGCGAATTTAAAACAGGGAACCGTACCTACGTATTATTTTGTTGTAGAGGTCACTATTAGCTGTAGGCCAGCAAACTCCAGACGCGTAGTAAAACTCTTTTACTATCATCGCAGTTTCCCTACTGTCGATATCTTAGAGTTCATTTTTGAACGTGCTTAGTTTAGCCAAGGATAAATACAAATTGGTTGTATTCGAAAACACCAACTAGCAACACGTATGCCTGTAGTTAGTTGATGACGCAATCGTAATGGTCGGTGTCAATCAAAATTACGGTGTAAATTTATACACATGCACATTATAAAAGTCATTGCTAACTAATTATCACCTTTATCTCTGAACAATAGCGTTCAATTACTGATCTATCAAGTTTACCAACTACAACATATTATTGTAAAAAGTTCTAGAAACCTACAGATCCAACCAGTGTTGCCTTTGAATACTCTAACGTATTAAATTATTATAGGAACTCCATACTAATATTGCAAAAATATACTAATACTCATGTAAATCTAAAACAAATTATGTTTTTATATTAATATTTTCGTGAATTTGATTCAAGCGACTTCAATTAAAAGACTAGGTAATGAACTATTGACTTCATTATACAAAATTATACCAGTTCAAAACTTTTTTACTTCATTTAAATCATATAGCATTATGATGTTGATAGAAAACATTTAACTACTGGTAAAAGGCATTAGAAAATGGTTACCAAACCATGATTCACTGAATATAATATAAACGTTTAAGTTATTTAACTGCTACCAAATGTTAAAACAGATTTTTGTTACGTAATTTGCGTACGCGGAAATTGAAAAAAAAAACAGAGCGTAGGACACGTTTTATATGTGACGGTCAATGAACTCATAAAAAAGTTGTTTGTTAATTAACCTATTAGATCTCATAAAGATGTATGTATATGCAAAAAATTGAAATGACTAGACTGTTGCACGCTGAATGTTGACATTGACCGTAGATAACATCCAGTTTTAATAGACCCCGAGTAAGCGCGCACTGTCGAACAGTAACAGCTCCACCGTCTTTGGTAGGCATTGAACAATCAACACCACATAACTCAGATCCGTTCAAACTTTGACGTAGTTTCACATCAGAGTTCAAATGATGCTGGTGAGATTTGGTAACCGATTCCGGTTGAATATATTTTCGTAGTTGGGATAATTAAATCGTATGGCGGTTGCATGTAAATTTATTATTTTCATTGTTTAGTAAGTCATTATTAATACCCTGTTTATGATATTTGAAATTACGGAAATTATACGTATTTAGGATGCGGATAATTAAAAGTCAAGTACGTTGATAATTTACCTACATTAACGATGAATCATTTGGGTTTTTATTATATTTTTAAACAATGACATTAAAAGTTGTGTTATAATGTAAGTTCTCGGCTTTTTCGTTCTTATTTTGTCTAAGATTCAATATAACTACGTTATATAATTTCCTTTTTATAAAATAACTGACACTTTTACACCTATTATGTAACCTTCTATTTAACCTGGTACTTCAAAAGTAGAAAGTATTAAACTATCTAATACAATAACTTAAACATGGGTCAAAACTAAAATTGTATCCACCATATTTTGTATCGTTTTATCAAATTTCTGAGCATTCGAACATTCTCACTTTTTACAAAGGTATAACTAAATAACTGTCATTGACAATTTGAAATTTTCACAGAAAAGTGTAAAATCCATTTTCATTTTGGGCATGTTTACTATTTGTAGCTTTGGGATCAACATCTTCAGATAATCCGAATTAATAATAAGGGCCTTAGGATCGTCACACTTAGATAACATTTCAAAAATAGTTTTAATTCGGGCGCCAAAAACAACATCTGTCATCATAGCTATGGACGCTAATGTTGCCAGAATTCCAGAATTTCAAATGGGACTAAAACTTAAATGCGAAATAAATAGATCTATGATAATACTAGGGAATGATCTAGGAATAAAATTCAAATAACAGAAATGTAATTTTAGTAGATACCTAATGTTATATATAGATAGCATCCATAAAATAATATCGTTATAAAATAAACCTTAATTATAATGCTAATTAAGTACATGTTATTCAACATAACATACTATTAACGAAACACTAACAATTTTGAAGTATATAACTATGTAGCTGAAATAATTTCCGTTTGTTAATAAGAAAACTTGATAATCAAAACTTGAAAGACAAAAAAATAGACCAAAAGGAAAGATGTTTACAAAATTTAAATGTCCCGTCCAGAACTGAACAACTGGCAACCCAGCGACATTGACAATGGATGGCTAGAATGCGACCTTGGAGCGAATTCGTTTTCTCGACGGACGCGAGCGGTTTGCGCGGGAAACGAGATCGGGTTTTTATTATCTGTAGATTAGATGTAGATGGAATAAAGGCACATTTATTTACACAATTCACTGCATTGATGACTGTACCACCCGGTGGTTTATAGAGAGTTAATAATAAAACAGGTTCTAGATATTATATAACTTTAATCAACTTAACAATAAACCAAGGAGGTAATTTCAAATCTTTTAAATTAGATTGGTAACTGCGCTCTTACTTAATTTGTAACTTAAATCCTGTTGATACAAAGAAAATAAAAGATAAAAAAGAATCAGGGGTAAAGAGATTTTTTAGAGGGTAGGATTAGGACATTTTTAAGACAAAAATGATTGACACGAAAGTAATTCAAGGGGATTACAAACCATCTTGTATGGAATGACCATTGTACCATGGATAATTCATGAAGACTTCAATGGAACTACAGTTCTATTGGAAGCAAATCCAGTACTTCATCCTACATAGGAAATTTAAATCCGCATGGTCGAGCAAAATTAAGTGGTGTTTTAAACACGGCAAAAGGCAAAGGAAAACCCTTAAATTATTTGATTCAATTATAATGAAAGGACATAATGCAATCCATTCGAGATTGAGAGTAAAAAGTCCGTATTGGCTATGCAACAATAAGTAACAGGTTTAGTCTTATAAGAATACAATGCATTTAAAGTAAAATTACCTTCCGAATAATATAAAAATAATTATAACAATCACTGAGACTATACATAATTATACGCTTTAGAATTTAGTTATCATCATTCAGCGTCAGTAAGACAAAACGAAATAAATTTTCGTATCCACGTGCCAAAGTGGTGACAAACATTTGGTTGAGAATTAAGTTTGGAATACAAAGTAAACAAGAAAATAAAAATATACTTAAATGAAATACATTTACGTCGACCTTTTTAAAATCACAATGGGGATCTATAAAAAATCTAGTCCATCAATTACGTCACCAAATGTTATGCAAATTTCCACACACCTCGCTTAAACGAATAATATCACAGGACATCAATACATGTAAAATCAATTTAAATATTTGTTAATTTAGTCATATATTTTCACTCAATTCCAAGGTTGCTCACTTGGCTTTTCGATTGAAAGTCAAATTTGCAAAGATGTTTGGGTCAGATGGCCAAAAGACTTACTCTTCAGGTAAAAATATCTCTGATAGGTACTGGCCTTGAATTTATACTTGTATTACGGATAGGCTGGGTGATCTGAAAAGTGACCATGCTCCAATTTAAAGGAGTTCGTTTGTAATTTGCAAACAGTTTTTAAAAACTTCAAAAACGACTTCAAGGAAGACGAAGAAACACGTCATCTTTTATGAAATAATATTCTTAGATCCTTTTAATAGACATATGATAAATTAGGACTAATATCACAAATAATATAATATATAATAAAATAATTTACTTGATCTCAACTTCCAAAACATATTACCATATTTGGAAGCAATGGATAACATTTTGGACAACTATAATGATCTACATAGGTTTAAATCCTGCATGCTTGTTTTACCTGACAAAGGTTTATTTATTATATCGGTGAAGGAAAACGTCGAGAGGAAACGTAGGTACGTCCAACTCTGAAGTGAGAGATTTCCGTGATATTCTCAAAAGCGAATAAAATCTACCAAATAGTAGTTCGGTTAAGATTTAAAATTTAAAGGCACCTTAGCGAAACGGCGGTAAATGCAAAAAAAGACGTTCATAAGTGTATTCAAAATACCTACGTGAAATAAATGAGTTGAGTTTGATTATACTAAAATCTCATAAGACGGCTATCAACTCTCGCAACAACTTGCGTGGAAGTTCACACTTAGCCAATTTATCGGTCGTGATCGTGATGGTTTTACTGGGCTACCAAATACTTTATCTGAAGCAAAAAATAAAAGGAAACTCTTAAAAGATATAATATTAAGTAACCACAGCCTAAGTTTGGCAATAATTCGTTTTGACCCTTTGAAATTGTTGGCTTTCGAGCCATTCTGCGCAACCTTCGATTCAGCAGAAGTAGTTGAAGTACCCATAAACTAACATTCATTTATTTGAAGTCGTTTAAACTATTCATTTTCTATAGCTGATGAATGTGTGGCGGGTTGCTAAACTTTAGAATGTAGAATCCATGGGCTTGTGACAAGTATTTGTATGGTAATGATGGTAAAGGGACTTTTAACCCACATGGTGTAACTCTAAATGCTTACAACCTAAGGACTACTATGGACCTATGAAATAGTTATTGCGAGAAAGATACAATTTGTAGGAAGGTATGAAGCACTGATAAAGAAAGGTGTCGAATTATATTTTCAGGAAGAAGAAATTTTGTTCCTTATTCTATTAAAAGTTACAAAAAATTATGTGACTAATATAATTATTTTGAGTTTTCCTTATTATTTAATCTACGTATTGATTTTATGATCTTTTGATAACAATTTTAAACTTGATTCAAAGGAAGGTATTAAAAATTCAACCACTTAATAATCTTAATTTTTATCTAATAAGATCTTTTTAATTCAATTCATAATTCATAACCATTTTTTCCATCCCAAGATAAGAGACCGTTGAGAGCGAGGAAATATGACTCATCTAACGACATTAGTTCAAATTTGACTGCCAGCCACATCGAGCACATTATTAAAGTAATTTTATAAGAAAATATTGCGTGAAAACTTGCACAGCCAGACTCGTGCAGACAATATCCTCTAAGTCTAAGCGTCTAAGGGATTTATTTTTCACCAGGAGTCGGAGAATTCCTCGAAAACGCATTATTACAAGTAATTAGGTAGGTGCTACCAAGACATTGGAAACCAATAGTTGACTACGCTTCAATTCAACAAACTGATAAGAACCCAACACAATGCATGTATGTTTTTGAAATTGATCAAATGTATTCATAGAGCTAGTCGCGAAAATTAAAATCACAATACAATGTATCGGTGAAGTAATTGCCTATTACTTGGTTCCGGGTTCGATATCCAGTCGAGAATGACATTGGGCGAAACGAGTATTTGTCATCTAGATAATATTGGTGTTGTTGCGAACCTATCGCTCAGACTAAATATATTGAGTAGACGATTGTAGAGACTGCGATGATATTCGAAGTTACTAATATTTAATGTTGAGGTTATAATATTACTACATAGTTTCGGTAGGATTGTTGATATTCTTGAAACGATCGATGTAATAGGAAATAGTATTAAAGATATTACGATATATACATAGTAGTAATACCCGCTTAGATATCACATCAATTGTAAAAGCTCAGATGTATAATGTGGACTCTCACGTCAAGCTTAATGGCAAAGATATACGGATTAAAGTCATCTGTCAATTTAAAACGTTAATCATCGATTACTTTTCAGAACATTCAAAAGATCTTGTGATTCCGGACTTGACTCATCGTACAACGTGCGCTTTAACTACAGTACAAGTTCCGATTATATGTTTATTGTTAGGATTTGCATGCCGAGAATTTCATGTTTTCTCGAATGCAGGGGAGCTCTGCGAAGCAGGTTGGCCAGTGTACTTATTTCAAGATTAGAGACGCTTGCCCAGACAAGATGGCCTGATGATCAAATGAGCTTCATAACTCCTATATCAAAGACGATACTGTGAGAAGTGATTCTAGTATTAGAAGAACATAATAATCCATCAATATTTTCCAAAAAGACCAAAATACAATCAAACACAAACAACGTAAAAAATAAGATTTTAAGATCAGTCAACTATTCTATGATTGATTACATATTTGCAATTGTAGCCGTTGAAAATTTACAAAAGGTGATTTTATAAATTCATTCACAAACGTTATCAAACACGTTGCGTAATAGGTGTTCAAAAATAAACTGTACACAAGTGAACATAATAAACGTCTGTAGTACTTATCATAGGCCTTGCCGTTTGGGTGTCTGCGGGTCACGGTGGATTCTTATCAGCATATATTTTGATTGGGTATCGGGAAAAATCGTTCGGTCGTTGAATTTCATGACGAATTTTACCAACCGGTAGTCAACATTTTGCGTGATCAAATTGTTATCTATGCTAAAGTTGTCACTAATCGATGTGTTCTCGAAGATATTTGAGAAAATCTTTTATTGGTTTTAGGATCTATTAGGATAATAATGTTTTTAGAAGTTTTGTCTGTTCGTTACTTTCTTTGCTGTGGTAATCTCAAAATCCTAATCTTGATCGGTTTGATTTGGTATTTACTGATGAATTGAAAGTAATATATTTTTTTATTTCAATCGTTTCACAAATAATTATAACAAATACGACATGGCGATTTGGAGAATCTGTCTAAACTTTGTTTTGGTACTAACTATGTGGGTTTACCTAAGCGAAACGCAGGAGTTTACTGGTATAACATTTAACAAAAGTTACATTACATTTCTGTTAATTTGAATATTTTTTAAATAAGTAATAAAGATAACATATATGTAATTAGCTCAGGTTTTAAGATGTAAATGACAATATCTATAAACATATATTTTTGACAAAGTTAAGCTAATCCACGAGACTATGAAATTTCATATTAACACAATCTAACTAGAACCGAAATTAAACCTCTTATTAGCTTTATTAACAAAAAACGACAAAATAGATCTCATAACAATCCAAAATCAAACAATTAGTTAATTTATAATGCTTAAAATAAACGTATCCCGCACGATAATTGCATTTAAATTATTCAAATACGATAGTAATCTTCCCGGAAAATGAATTCCAAATCAAAATTCACGAAAACTGTGTTTATCTGTGTAATTGCATTAAGGTAGGTATTGTCGTAACCTCTGTATGACTCGGTGTGACCTTGGAACGTTCAAGGCGCATCCGTACTCATCAACCATCTAACGCTTGCGCTGGCTCCTACGATTGCCGAATTCGTTCCTCGAGACTTGTTTTTATTCAATACAAACCCAGTTATGGATGTTATTGTTCACGTTTCTGTTGTTACTACATAAATTATAACCACGAGGATGATTTCCGATGGCTTTTAAAGAGAACGTTATTTATGTGCTTAATCAAAATTTACTTTGGAAAATTGTGAAAGTTGATCGCATCAAAAATGAAATTAAATCCGCGTTACATTAATGATAATTACAATAAGCCATATGAGGTCAGTGTAATAAAAATGAGAAAAAGTCCGTTAAAATAGCTTATGTTCCAACAAGTTTTCTCAAGAATTGGAATTGCATAAAACTGGAATGCTATGAATGAGAAACAAGTTTGGTGTTTTGCAAGTTTTAAGAAGACCTTGAATCTTATAAGATTTGAATCGAAGATTGTAACAAGACAATGTTACATCTCTTTATGGACTTCCTATTAACGACTCTTTGAAAGTATTAGTGTGATGATTGTCAGCTTTGGAACGCTTAGCATTGAACAGTTTTGGCAGAGAGGGTCTTCACAGACAAATTAAACGTCTTCGAAGCTAACGATACAAGGAAGCAAGCGATTATGTAAACATTGCTCAGACAAGAACTGTTCTTGAAAATCAAAATCAACAGGTGTATTTGGTTGCATTCAAGTGCTCTCAACCTTTAGAGAGATCTTCAGGCGAATATATTCACGACAACGAGCAACACACAGAGTTAAATAAGGAAGTTGATATACACGTTAACGTATCATTAAAACGATTTGAAGCCGAAAATAATGTGAGGATCATCAGAAGATTAATAGCTCAGTACACGGAACAAGATTCGAACATCGTGATTCTCAACAATAATTTACTAACGAACAATATGTTGAACCTAACATTACCTGCCGCATGACGTCAAAGACGTAACCGCGAAACCTTCCGAAGTGTTCAAGGATAAGCATTAATGATTAATTCGACTTAATAATGATAGTCGTACAAACAAAAAGGTCTGACCTTCTCTTCTTGGATGTGCCCGCCGTTCTCGGAGAGGGGAGTGGACGGTGCGCTGTAACCCTTGGGTCCATCGTCGTGGGGAGTCATCTGCCGTTGTACGTCATTCTCCTGTTCGACCCTTATCTCGTGTAGACCAGTTTTGAATTCCGATAATCTTAATACGGACGGCTTGATTTCTGGTATGTCATCTGGATGCTCGTATCTCCTCAAGTCTGTTAGGTTCGTTGCTAAGTGCCTATGCGGGTCTATAGGTGGAGGCACTCCTATTGATCTGAGGTGCTCTATACTTCTATGGATATGCGAATAATTATCTATGGGTATCTCCGCCATTAGGGGAGAGTTATGGTAATCTAAACCATCCGGCCTGTAATCGATAGTCCTTCCTTCCATCATCTTGTTGGAGTTTCTTTAAAAAATTCTATCTAAATTATATTACAAATGTATTGTATCTAGTTTGTTTTTTGGCACTATTTTATAAAAATATATAGTTTTTGTCTTAATGTTCTCTTGGTATCCTTCGTTTTGTGTGTCATGGAATATATCGAGATCCTCCGTTCTAATGTCCTGTAAAAAATTCGTATCCTTATCATTTTTGTGAGAATCGATAACCTAAAATACAATAACGTTCAAATTGTTGTCACCTACAAGTACAATTAAAGTAAAAAATCCTTTACATATTGCGTTCAGGAATCGTAAAGTTGCTTAGGCCGGTTGTTTGTCTATTTAAAACTAGATTTGAAGTATAAAAAGTGGTGTTTTTCTGTGGCAAGCAGGTGACGAGTAGTCGCGTAGGTTGTGTCAATGATCTAGCCCCTAGCCCACATGCCGCATCGAATAAGGCTTCGATAATCACATCGCCAGTACCGTGTACAGGCGTGCCGCAATGTGCGTCTACAGGTAATGATTATTTCTCAAAGCATCCAACGGAAACGTCATTCCTTCGATTGATTCTGTTATTAACTGTCACAAGTTTGAAATGATCGAAAATACTACTTTTGCTGTTAAAATTATCATACACTAACATTTAGATATCAAGTTGGGTGTTTAAACAACAATTTACATAAAAATACTTGCTCTACTATTTATATGTCACTTCAACCGAACACCCAAGTTTAAGTTATTCTTTGAAGCATTTTCAACGAATACATAATTACATTTGACTCGTCGACTGTACCTGCAGGCCTGCCATACACGGCTGTCAAAGATAATAATTGCGCATATAGAATACTTCGCCAACTAGCTATACAACAGTTTGCTTTGATTTGAACTTTATTGCGTTGCAATAGAGATTATGTTGTTGGTAAATACCTGGAACTATTTGGTGATGTATTTCTCGGGCCCCACACTTGATCGACTTCGAGATTCGTAATCATTACATACGAGTTTAGATTAGGAAGTGGCTCAAAACGAGTAATTAGCTTTTTTGTAATCACTAGGTGTATTAAGTCCTATCCTCTAGTAATTATCGCTGTTTCTAAAGCTATTGCTATTTATTTAGTTTAGTGTATTACTGTAATTTTTGTCGTCTAACTTTGAGGTGATAATTGTAATTTACGCCTACTTTGGCCAGTCGCGAATTTTACACACTTGTCGTATAAAGTAAAATAAATTTAAATGATTAAATTTTATTCTTGACTGTACTTTGTATTTTTAATTAAGGTAGTTAAGGTCCGGCTTTGATAATAGTCAACAATTTGAGACTCATAAATCATAAATATTTAGTCATTAGCCCAAAGTTACGTAGGTACAACTTTAATTTAAAAATAATATAATTAATCACTCTAGTTTATTTGCACGAAAATAATTGTAAAAACATATTGAAATATAAAATTTTATTTAATACTTATTTATTATGATTTTACATAAATTTTATTTTTGAGCGTTTAATTTGAAGATTTCATTGATTATATGGTTTCCATTATGTTTTGATTACTTGTAGGAATTTAAATAATATTTTTTTTAGTAGCACAACCATTTTATTTTATTAAGGGCCAGTTTCACCGGTTCCGGATAAAGTTCCGGATAGCCCTAGGAATTTATCTGCCACTTAACAGTTGACGGAGCGGCAACGTCGCTTTTTGCGTTTCGTTACTACTACGTAAATTATTGTCATTTGAAAATTATTTTGAAAACTTAATAAATAAAATACTTTTTGTTCAAAATAATCCAATTCGACTTTTTTAATATTTTCCAGTATAATTTTATCATTATAGAACGAAAATAGTAGGATTTATAATAATATGATGTACTACAGTTCAAATTCCAAATGTGTTATAGAAACGCCACTTGAAACATTTTTTATCCGTCACATAACGCCTAACAGCCACTTGAACTGGCATATAGCTTAACCAGCACTTTTCTCTTTCACTTCTATCAGATTAGCTGAGAAGCCAAAAAATGTAGTTTATCTGGGAGTTGAGTTCCTAGGGCTATCCGGAACTTTATCCGTAACCGGTGAAACGGGCCCTAAGGCTACTATTTATATTACAAAAAATGTTTAGTTAATTATAATGTATTATAAATATTTTATTCTTCTAACAACTCTAAAATTCACTAAAACCCTGTGACAACAACTTGAACGTTCTTGTTATTAAAAATCATTAGGTTCTTTGGAGGCAGGCGGCATAGACAAAAACGATACAGAAGATAAAATAATGGACGCGTCCACAAAACCCATACCCGAAATAAATTCAAAAATATCATGGAACGAAACGCCGCACGAAAATATTTCCGTATTTATAGTCCGGGCATAATTCAAGGTCGCGCTTGACAGACGGCGACCGATGCGTCCTACTCCCATAATTACAACATCATTCTCCACCGAGGGAGTTACGTAAAAATTCCCCGTCCTCCCAACGGGGGGCAAACACCCCCAAACGGGAGACACCACCTACCTCCAACAATTTGAAAATTAAATTAAATCCAACATACCTGTATCTATTCAAAATTCTTCAAACCTCCTTCAACTATATCACCATAATAAATCACAGTTTGTTCCTATCTAAATGTCACTAAAAATATATATCACATAATAAAGGTAACACTATTGTCACAACACGTCCAAAAGGCAACAGTCCAGGGCTCGATCGCCAAAATTTCTCAAAAAATCCACGTGCTCCAGGCAAATAAACATTTAAAAAAGCCGGCGTCCAAAAAACACCGAACCGTACTGTTGACCCTGAGGTAAAATTATGAATGCCGAGCGTCGTTGCTAGGATCCAAATTGGCAGATTTTTTTGTGGCCAATATTTTAGTGTGCTATATAATTTTCGTTAAGATGTGGGTAAGAAATCCACACGTGATGTAATGCTCGGTCCTTTTCGCACTCGGCGGTTCGCGTGTGCACCGGTGCAGTAGTGCGAGTGTAAGGACACCTCAAGACGACATGTGCTCGCACAAAAAGCTAGCTCCTCCAGGCTCGACTAAGCCAAGAAGTACCGAGCCGCCGGCTACTCGCGTCGACAACAAAATGCAATACAAAACGCCCGCTCGCCCGCCTTTAGACCGACGCGGCAAAAACGAGACTGAAATTCAGATCTATAGTAGAAAAAGTGAACTACACCGGCGAGGGGTACACTAACACATAAAATGAAAAAAATCACACGAACGCCAACATCGACAGCGGAGCTTAAAAAATCGGAGTGGGGAGCCGATCGCACCGCTCTCTTGAATAGCTGCTTCCCGCTCTAGCGGCGTGAGGCCGCACGCACACAGCCATGCGGTGGTTAAGCGAAAAAAATGTGTACACATTTTTTTATTATTCACGATTTTTATGTGTGTAAGTGGGCTCGGAGCGAGGGGGATGGCGAGCGGCGGTGCGCTTAGCCTGCACGGGGGCGAGCGAGATGCAGCGCGTCGCCACGTGCTCGTCCCTCGGTATTAAATAATAATTAAAATGGCTACAAGACCGGCGATACGAGATACTGTTCGGTAGACGATTTTTTGGCCGAGCTTTTACCTTTTTTGCTGAGCTTTTTGCGGAATTGACGAAAACGAGGTAAGACGATGGACAGAGAGTCCTTATAGAAAAAACCGCGAACCGATTGACACATAATATTAAGCGAAATACGCGCAGAAAAAGTTGCGCCGGGGAAAAAAAACCAAGGACGCCGCGGGAAAAAGAAGTTATTGATTAAAACAGGGCTGTCATTGACCAGACGTAAATGAGGGTGCTTAATAGTATGCAGCGGTGGATCCGACAGGAATCGATCTTCTTGCTTTCAACGGTTTTTTTTCATTCTAGTGCGTAATGAACCGCATAACTAGGAGCATCATGGCATTGACTGCGCCACAAGAAATCCCTACAAGGTCTCTAGATTGTACTAATCATTACCTTATAGACAATAAACACCTTTGAATCGTTACGACTAACTAAAACCAAACAAGCGAAGTTATAAGTGATTTTAAAATTGTTATAAAGTCACAAGATAAAGTACAAACCTTAAGAAACGTAATTTACAACTTAATATACCTGTAATAAGTGAGTCATAATCTGTGTGTACAATTACTAAGTTGATATAGGCTTGTACAATCGCCTAGCTCAACAGGTGGCCTAACACCGGTGGTGTTGTACACTCGGCGACAACGAAACTGTCGATACGGTCAATAAAATAAGTAATAAGCACGCTTATTAATTACATGCATGCAACGTGTATAAACGTTATGGCAGATGTCCGGATAGACAGGACATCGAACCGGGGACTTCTAATGGACCCTCTATGCGAATCACACAACGAAAGAAAATTTTTAACGTAATAATTTCAACGAGGGAGACAATCCCAACTACGAAAACTTTAGTAATAACAAAATTAATATTCGCGCTAAAACAAGTCATGTGCCTTGAAGTGTAACGAACTGAGGAATCATAATCACATTCACTGTAGGTAAATGAATTATTCCTTAAATTGTAATTTCCACGCCATGTGATGATAATTTGGTAGTCATATTTTTTATTTCAACGTGTGTTGTAAATAAATTATCATCAGCTTCACTATGAATAAAGCCTTTTTTGATAGTGAAGTAAGCCATGTTTAAACAGGTTTGCTAGATCTTAAAATAAGTTTTTGAATTATATTCAAAGTATATTATACTTTTTGGTTTTTTGTGCCGATTGATCAAATTGTTGAATTAACAGCTACTTATTACTTTATTAAATTTTTCTTCTATCCTCTACTTTTTCTTCTATCTTCTAATACCTTTGAAATATAACAAAACAATGTATGGGTGGAATATTCCTCTTTTATTGGTCTACAAAAAAGTCTGCAATGGCATACGTCGATCTTTTAAGGATAGCTTACTATACTCATTCTAAGTTTAAAAAAATGGTCACGTACAATGCGGTAATTGGAAAGCTATTGAGCGGGATACAGTATTAATCCTTATAGACATTATGTTAGACACCTCAACTATTTCAGGCCCATTATGAGGTGCATGCAACTTAGGTCGAAATATCTGTCGAAGTATCGAAGTAGTATCATCATCATCATCTTCTTGCCCATTTCCCAATTTAATTTGGGGTCGGCACAATTAATGTTCTTCTCTTCCATTCTTCCCTATTTGCCGTCACTTCTACACTGACTCCCTTTTCTTTCATATCCTCTCTCACACAATCCATCCATCTTTTCTTTGGCCGTCCTCGTCCCCTGCGTCCATCCACATTCATATCAATCACTCTTCTCGTCACATGCGTTTCCTCTCGCCTCATCACATGCCCATACCACGACATTCGGCTTCCTTTCAACTTATCTGTAATCATAACTTTCAGACTTCCTCTAATATACTTATTAAAATTAAATAGTAAAGTTGAGTAATATTGCCAAGTTACTGCGAGGATAATGACAATTTTTTTGTGTCAGTTTAATAAATTAACTTCTGACATAATACCTACCTACCTTCCTACCTATATAATATCTATAGATGCCTTGAGCTAGAATTTTCATTCTGAAAACAGTTTCATTAGTGAGTTTGTGCTAATTAAGTAGGTATTTAAAAAGTTATTACACATAAATTTACCTCAAGTACCTAACATACGTTTGTGGTTATGTTTAGTGAGTTAATTGTTTTAATTGCTTGCTTAATTGTGAAAATTAATTATTATTTACTTGGATGGTATATGAAAACGGAGAAACTTTAAAAATAAATTTTAAAAGAAACTTAAAATGTCTTAAATAATACGCTTAAAGGAGCTACATTCATCTTAAATCCAAGTCCTTAGCTGATGCACTTGGCTTTTGTTAGGTCCTGTTGGAGGTCGCTGTGTCCTGTACCACTCAATTTCATCCCGATGGTGGCATGGTGTTTACTCACCCTGGTAACTAACGTTCCGCTTCTAAAAATGACTGAATTCTTTTACGTGTTTCAGTTATATGAGAAAAGTATTTAATTATTATTGATAGTGTATTTTAAATATAATCGTTTCAAATTTGTAAATGGAAGATGGAAGGATCTTTCTTACAAATGGTTAATTTTACAGAAACCTACTCAGTTTCTGTAAAATTAACCATTTAAATAATAAAATTCTAAACAAAACATGTGAAAATACTAAAATCAACAAAGACCTTCCAAAATAGATCCACTTTTTAGATCTACTGCCAGTCAAAACAAAAGTTCTCTTAAAACAATATAAACCCGTTTTATGAGTAATTTTTTTTAACAAAATGTCCACGTTTTAATACTTTTATAGCTTCTGAAATTCTCAGTGTTTTCTTACAACAATACGTCGTATAATTATTGTTATTTAACGCTATCGGCATATCGTCTAATCGTCCCTTATTATAATGGATGCAGTAAGTAGTAAACTTTAAGAATAGCTTAATTGCACTCCAATAAAAATGTCGGTGTTTCTTTAAGTAAATGAAACGAAATTGAAAGTTAAAAGAGTCGTAAAGATGGCAATGTTACTACTTACAATACCAAGAAAAGAATTGAAGTAAAGATGATATTTTTTAATAAGCCACTTAGATCGTAGGATAAATCTGAATGCCTTAAAGAGATGATGTTATGAACATATCATTGTGTCTTGGAAGGGTTAGTTTGTGTCACATTTTTAATTCAGTAAAAGTCAAAAAACGTCGTAAAATTGAAGCTCTTTTATGCAATAAATAAATTAAGTATTATAATTAAACTTTAAAACATACATACATTATAAAGCATTAATTAACGATATCAGTAAATTAGATGCGGTCAGGTGGCAGTACTGACTAAAATCTGTCAAATATTTGCAATTTTATTCATCTGTAAACCTTATATACTTAATTATTATGATTACCTGTAATGTGCATTAATGACTTTCACTTGGAAATTGTCTTCTTCACGAATTTGATCTAGGTTGAGTTGTAGTTTTGCTAAGATCTAGGTGGTCTACAAGTCATTTTCTAACTATATCTATAATTAAAGAAAGATCATGTCATATCTCTCACATTTCTGTCATTATTTTTATTTTTCCAATGCCACTGGTTTCCAATTAAATTACACATAGTGTAGAATACATAGATGTCTTCACTTTATTACAAAGTCGATCAAATTTTGATTACTTTACAAAACAACACAAAAGACGTCACTTGTTTTTTGTAAATTAAAAAGTAGTTATTCCTACAACTCTTTATGCCACTTTTGTTTTCGTTTTTATGACACTTTTGTTTTCCTTCAATTGCATAACTTCGTTTTCAAGGTAACATGTGTCTCGTTGCGTTTCTACGATTGCTTTTTTTGTTGCTTTACGACGAGTAAAGCAAGGGTTTGACAACAATTGGTTGAATAGTTTTTTTATAATTGATATCGAAATCACCTGCAGGGGTGCGGAAGCCGGATGTCGATAAGATTTTCATTATTCATTTCAAATTGAAATCAGGTGTCGTATCTGGCACAAGTGTTATGATTGATATTCAAATTATTGCTTTTTGTGACATTGTTGCACTTTCAATCTAATGGTTGATCTTTAAGTCGATTACTATAACTTTCATTTATCATCGCAACCCATTACTGTCCCACTGCTGGGTTCAGGTTTGAACACTGTGAGGGGTCGTAGCCACGTTGGCCAAGTGCAGATTGGTCAACTTCACATTTGAGAAAGTTATGGAGAACTCTCAGGTGTGTATATTTCCTACAATGCTTTCCTTCACCGACGCACGTGATAATTAATTTAAATATAATACTCACATAATTTTGATAATTAGAGGTGTGTGCAGGATTTGAACCTAGGCCCTTCTGTTCGTGAGTTCAACGTCCAAACCATTTGGCTATTACTGCCTAAATTAAACTAAAAACTGATTCACTGAATCTTAACTTTAATTAAACAGTGATTATAAAATGATCATTAACAATTACGTGCTTTAGTAGGTGCCAAGAAGTATCATTAACAAATAATTGAAAAAAAAAATAGTTTGCAATTTGACACACACATTCTTTCACATTCATATCGACAATTTATGAGTGCTCACTTGCTATACCAATTAAATATCAGAAAAATATCATAAAAATACAAATAACGAAAAACATTTTATTTATAAACATTCGAATCTTTGTTTAACTAAGCTACTACAAAGAATCTAAACAAGAATTTGATCATGTAATGATCCTCGCTTCCTCTCCTCAAATTGTTAATACATCATACTCGACGCATGTGCCTAATTTCCTACGTGGTCCATTACCACCGAACCTGTATTTTGGGAGCCATTTTGGTCTACACGACCTATGGCTCATCACTATAATGATCGGACTACATCCTGCATCTCGACATTAATATCAATTCTCAATCCATTACTGTTGAAGTTATTAACGCTGACATTAGTGATGAAGATGAAACAGCAATGTATATTAATTTAGATGGAGCTGTTGAACAAAAAATCGAGTCAGATGGTGATGCGGAGGCGCGTGCAAGTGTTCGTTCATCCATCACGCAAATGTTTAGAACCGGATTCGGCTCAACTCGAGAATAAAACTGATTTCTGAGATTGGTTCACAGCTGATAATGTATTAAAGTATTTTGTGCAGTGCGCCTTAAGTCACATTAATTAAATTTAGTGATATTAAAATTTAAGTTAGCTTAAATAAAATTTATGGGCTACGGTTTTGTTTTAATTTTATTAATGTTGTTTTATTAGGAGTTCAATTTCTGAGAAATAAATTCTTAATTCATCATTCATATTATTATGTAGGTACTTCCCATAACAGCGGCAGAGATACAAATGGAGTAATACTTACATAAAAGCAACAATGACAATAAGTAAAAAAAGTGCCTAAAAACATTTAAAAACAATATTGACGAAGAGCTACCCTTTATCCACAGACTTCAATTGCATACGCTAAAGAACTTTCTCTTTCGTGTATTGCTTTTTACAAAACAATAAAAACGCTCCTTTTGGCTACTGTCTAAAAAATGTGTGGTCCCGATTTTTTTCGACAAAAAATTCTTTTTAGCACTAAATGAAAGGGTGGTGCCCTGGTCGGATATTACAAAACAAACAATGGTTAGGCTAGAAAAACAAAGATCTATGCACCTGGTTCGATAGTTTTTTCACGTCGATATCCAATGTTTATTATAATCAAATAAGTTCCTCTTCCTGTCGGAAGATGTGGGCGCCTGGCTTTTTAGACTTATTTACAAAAACGCCTGAGAATCGTTAAGTTATTCCAAAAGGTGCCTTAATTCAAGCCATTAAAGATTGTAAAATCTCAAATGTAAATCGATTTTTTTACATTGATGCAATGTGTTTCATGGGAGTTTTTGTCAGTGTTTGCTCTGAATAGATTGTTTTATGCAGATGTCGTTTTATAAAATGGAACTTAAGGAGTTTTATAGCTTGAGTATCTTCATTTTAGTACTCATTGAAGACCAAAATCCACATGTTCAAAGTCGTTTTGAATTAGTCATACTTTAAGTTTACTGCGTCCAAATTGGCATGTGAATTCCATAGGATTTTATTTTCAAACCCAGATTCTAATTTATCGTTAATTAAGTTCAGTATCTTTAACTTTTTTACAGTTACTTGTCTACGTTATTAGTCATAAACTTCTATAATCTTAGCAAAAATCTTTCCAAATGGTCATATTCAATTAAATGTCTCACAGTCGTGTTTAAAATCTTCAGAAAAATCTAAAACTGCATCCGCAGTCCATCTATCGCGCAGCGTGACGCCGACACCATCCTTTGTATCTTAAATTCGACCCTTGTTTTTTTCTTCATCCCTCAAATGTTCAAATTTCTCTACCTGCCCCCATCCCTCTGCAACTCGGCTACTTATGTCACTAATCCCCGTTATCGTAAATTCTACTTTAAATCAACGACCTACAGCTCTCTTTTAAATCCTCTACTTTGTTACTTATGGCTTTTGATATTAGTTAACGGTCCGCAACATCTTGAATACCATCCCTTAAATCTTAATGACTTACTGTATTGTAATTAGCTATACAATTTTGGATTATATTACAACAATATAAGGATTGCTTCTGGGTGCAGATTTTGGAATCTACGACATAACAAGACTTCATAATAGAAGTAGTGCTAACAGAATTTTGCTATGGCGTATGAAAATGTGCGTTTCCCGTAGTTTCGGAATTTATTAGGATCAGTGACTCTGCGTCCTGAGCCGCATAGTTTTAAGATTTTAAATTCTGACAAAGGAACCGTCTTTCAAGTGGACATGCAGATGTCCATAAGTCCGTTAATTTATGTCCACGTTACCAGTAATCTAAGCTTTTACAGAACAATAGAGATGTTTAAGTATAGATTTGTTTGATGCTGCTTTAGATATTTTCTAAGCTTCTTCGTGAGTCTTACCAATTATCTGTAATCCTTTGGTTCCTATAGTAATAATAGATTATTAGAAACGGGACTCAAAAATTAAATAACTATTATTACTTTATTTCCATTCGTGTATTGTATTAACATCAAGTCAAATAATTCAACAGACACATTCAAAAAGGTGATTCCGAATACCTACTTATTACCATACAATAGTTGTAGCTCAAAGTCACTTGCTCATCAACCTGCGATTTTACGTAATATAAGCACATATTATTACGTAACTTGTTTTGATTGCCATTAAACTCAAATTGATATTTTATTTCTACAGAATTGGTTGCTTTCATTAGGTCAGTATTATTTTTAAGCGTAATAAGTATCGGCACAAATTGTTGCAGCTTATCGTTGTAACAGCCCATAGCCCAGCGGTCTATGTTGATCCCAAGTGATAGACCGAGTTTAGCAATGATATATGTTAAGCTCATTGGAGTTGAGCAACTTATGTACATCGGTCGGTCTCGGTAGGTGGAGTGGGTGACTGTTAATGGCAAAATTCCCTGAGCGCTTCCATGCTTCGGACGGTAACAGTTGTAATAACAGTTGTAAGCCATGTCAGAGGCCTTCAGTAAGTTCCTTTGCAGGGTAGGCCACTAAACCTCTACCAATTCGCACAAAAGCAGCGCGGTGGAGTATACTCTACAGAGTCTAAAGGTTTTACCATCTAAGGTAACATTATCACTTACCACTAGGTGGGATTCCTGTAGACTTCGGATTGAATCACTTACCACCAGATGGGATACCAATCAAGCCCAAACTTAAATTAAGTAAAAAATCGAGCATCTTGCTTTACACTGGACTAGAAATGCGTGGGTAACGCTATTTAATTGAGAATGGATGTCTGTGGTAGCTTCGACTGTCTAAGTCGTACTACATATATTTTCATATCAAATAAGAGAAGCAAAATTTGCGTGAAAGGTTTTGCCAATATTCAATATTTTACAAATTAGTGATGGCGTGTTAAAACTAAACAATGTGATATTTAACATAAATTCTATTTTATACCGACTGTTTTAAATACTTATTTGTGTTTTAAAATATATTTTTCATTATCTAGAAAATGCTTGTAGTATTTTTACTTGAAAAATAACTATAAAAATCGCGTGATAGCCGTGTTTGAACCTCTTTTGGAAGACCAGGTATCAAATCCTGTACTTATAACTTTTACAGTATCTATAAACATTAAGTTGGTATTAGAAACGAGCAAAAGCTCGCGGCTAAATGAGAAATTGTGGCAAATTTGAAAGCAAAAAAGTCTTAATTCCCTAACACGTGGAAATTTCAAATATGTATTGAAAATTTATTGTAATGCATGACAAAGTTTGTCTTTGTTATTTTATTATAAACATTGCTTTATTTATTAATTTTAGTTAGGGGAAAAAAAAACTTTTATATTTATTTAAAAATATGTATGAAAACGGTCATTTTTGCAGTTGGCCAGCGTAGCATTTCCTTAACCCCCTGTTAGCCCAGGCCCAGCAGTGGGACAATAGATTTTCGCGATGAAGTTCTTGCCTATAAAACACGAGCAAAACCGCGAGGCGGACAGTATGGCGCGCAATGGGATATCAAGTGCGTTTACAGAACAGCTATTCATTGCATCACAGCTAGTGTGACCACACAGTCTACTTGCCCGGACAGACAACGAACAAACCGAAAACTTATAAACTTTTAGTAGAGGTACCTCGGAGGACTGGAATAAATTGCCGCGGTCGGTGACGATGATGGTGATTATAATGTAGATGTCTTACAATAAATAGTGTAAAGGCTTCTAATAGTGCGTTTTACCACCCAAGACTACATCACCACTTACCATCAGGTGGTATTGTATTCAAGCATTAAGTATTAATAACTAATTTTGAAAATAAAATTTGAAACTTACGACAAAATCAAATAGATATGAGAAGTACATTTTAATGACATATTCTATATTACTACTAATATGCCAGAAGATTAATACGTGTTTCAAACATAGCTTAGTTAATAAAATATTTTATCGTTATCATAACTGACCCACAGCTGCGCACAAGTCTCCTCTCACACGTGAGAGGTACAAACTATTATCCACCAACCCGGCCATATCGGATTGGCGGAATTCACAAACCTTCGAGAACTACACTATTCTAGATACATAATACAAAGATATTTATTAAAAATTAAGAATATTATAACCGTCCTTTACACTCTAAAATGTGTGGTTACCCTAACCGTAAGAGCCACCTGAGCTTCGACAAAGCACACATCCCCTTTTTGAGTAAAAAGAGAACTTTTTGACGACAAAAAAAGTCTCCCACGATCAGAATTGCGCGTTTTTTCTCCATTCAACTAAGTTTTAGTACGAACTTTATAGTTCTGATTAAACGTATTGTAGTTGTTCTTTTATTTGTGTGTAGTGTGTACCAACTTAATTTTTGGTATTATTTGTGGTAATGAAGGTGTAGGTACCATAAATTGAAGGGAATTGGGTCAGAGATTCTTGGTTGCATCTTTAGAAGATTTCTCGTAAATAATCGTACTAACTCGACTAACCATCGTAGTCCCGATTTGAGTCTTGTTCTATCGTTCAAAGTTGTCATTCGGGCAGCAAAAGGGTGCTGCATCCTCGTCTGCAGAAGCACATGTAGCGCCCGGGTGCAAGCAATGCCCTGGCGCCCTTTTGTATCAAAACGCGCGGTCGACATGATTCACGTTCCGACCGTTTGTATAAAGATAGAATACCTTATTATACTATTACCGTGATTATAATGTTATGTGGTAGTACCGAACTAGGCAGGCGGTCTGCAAAACTCAAAATACCAAATTTGTAATTTATGTAGGTACTCACTTTATTCAAAATGTTATTGTCATCTGAAATATACCTATTCCGTGTGTTCGTTACACGTGTTTTAAATTAAAACACTGGTTCGAATGAATTATTAATATTTTTATTTTACCGTAATATTAATATATGTATTATTATACAACTATTATATTATTATATATTATTATATATGGTAAATGTATGGTAAATATATTATTATACATGGTAATGTAAAAATTAACATACAAATTCCTTATTTGTCAATTACGTATTTTTTAGGTAATAAATGTATTATGTTGATTTAACAAAAAAACGAATAAACACCGAAAGTCACCCCGATCCTACAGCACATTAGCAAAATCTGTATTTAAATGAAGAGAATAAAGAACTAAATAAATAAACGTTAACACACTCATACCCACGCTCTAGGACTCCCTGTGTCGTGGTTGGCATGGACAACACAAGGAACACATCACGACACACCCATGACCTGGGAATAAACAGTTATCGGTCCCATAAATATCTGCCCCGGGCGGGAATCGAACCCAGGACCCCTGCTTCCCAGGCACTACCAACCAGGCTACGTGGATTGGCGTCACAAGGATTTCAAATGTCAGCAATACGTCTGTCAGGCCAGCTGTATAAAAAAACAAACAAAAAACCATGAAGCACACGACTGACAATTGAACTTCAAGCGAAATAATAACTGAGTACCGAATCTGGTCGGCCTTCAAGTAACTTGCTCATTGAACCTATGACGCTATTCCGGTTTTTTGTACCACCTAATTATTATATCTGACGGTAATAAATCTGTCTGAGTTGATATCATCACGGCTGTGCAACTATGATGGTAACACTGTGATGGTAAAACTATGATGATACAAAAATGTATGTAGGCCTAGGCCTATGTACACAATGACCACCCGGACGGCGCAATAGTCACCATGCTACACCGTTCAATGGGACCTGGATTCGATTCCCAGTGAGGTGGGAATTTTATGATGAATTTAATTTCTATTCCCGGTCTGGTTGTGTCCTTGTTCTTGTGTGTTATCCATGGCATCCACGATACAGGGAATCCTAGTGAGGGCTGTGTGTGGAGTGTTATTAATATTTTGGAGTGAAAGGGGCTCTATCACCTTCGCTTGGGCATTAACCAAGCCACTGATGCGTTGTGGGCCAAGAAACAAGGAAGAAGAACGGAAGGAAATACTGTCTCTGCTCCTGTAAGTCATCCGGAACACGAAAAGTCGTTTCGCGATTGGCTCAAGCGGGAGGATGGTTGTCAGCCAGCCAGGGCTCCAGCCCTACCGAGCTTGGAGTACCTTCGGGATTATAATAGGTACAGAGTCCAGCGAACTCTCAATAGCAGAACCGGGCGACATAACCTTAGAACAGCAGGGTGCATCATCAGCAGGGAAGGTTGAGTTGGACTCAAAGATGGATGGAGCGCCTCCATCCCGGAATTAGAACGAGACTAATTACTAACTGGACTATTACTATCAACAACAGACAGGACTAACTATCACTAACACTCCCTGTCTCAGTCCTCATACTTACTAGCAAACTAACCAACTAATGTTCTAACACAGTCTCCTAACCGGACTAACTATCCCAGTCCCCATTTCAGTCTTGTTCTAAGTCTTATTAATTATAGTTTGACTGATCTCGTATATTCGTGTAATATTTCATACGCCGAAGAGGTACCTACACTACCTACTATGTATTGGGTTATTAGGCAGTGACCGTGACTTTCATGCCGACAAAAACTAGTTCGTGTGTCTGTGTGCTTCGTTCAATTGGTATGACTCGGCTGTTGGGAGGGCGAATTGAGATTACGCATTTTGATGAATAATTGTTGCATTCGTAGTTGGTTTAGTGACTCTGCCCAGCACTCAGAGGGTTATGGGTACGACTCCTAACCAGGGCGGAATTTGGTAACTAATAAATTATGTATTGTAGTCAAATTAAATAACGTAAAAACATGTACCGTTACTTTTGTGTAAGTCCTTGACACGCACAAACAATTCTAGGGGCTATGAATATTGTTTTAACAAAGAAAATAATTAAAATTCAACTCTTACTGTACACACCTCAATGAAAAATATCGGTCTGCATAATTAATCTTAAAAACCAGTTTTATTTGTATTACAGCAATCTTCCAAAAATTACACATAAGGCCTCAGACTAATTTCCTTCGATAAGTAGTATCCAAAGAGATATATACGTCGCATCCAATAATAAATTTACAAATGACGTCCACGTTTAAATCCTGCAACTATCGTACCGGATCACAATCGGTCGTGCAAACCCCAGTGCGACTTGACACTGAAATTGAGTGTTATACAACGTAACAGACAGTAGATTCTTTAACTATATTATAAGCGTCGATTATCTGACCAGACTCCGCAATTTGGACGACCGACGTTTAGTGCTTCGTAGTATGTGTTTAGAAAAGCGATCACGTTATATAGGCGACTGTGACCACTTAGCATAAGGTGGCTTGTCTGATCGTATGTCGGTATTTAAAATAAATAAATAACGCTACACACTCATAGCCCACACCAGGTTTCCCTGTGTCGCGGGTGCCATGGACAACACACAAGACAAGAACACACACCCAGACCAAGAACGGAAATTTAAACTCATCATTCAAATTTCCGCCTCGCTGGGATTCGAACTCAGGACCCTCGGAACGGCGATCCGGCGTGTTAACCATTGCGCCATCGGATACATTTTACATTTACATATAATAAATTAATAGTTTAACTAAAACGCTTTTAAATTCTAAGTTAATTATAAATGCAACAACTAACATGACTAAGTATCACTAACAGTCCCCGTCCTAGTCCTCATGCTTACTAACAAACTAACCAACTAATGTTCTAACACAGTCTCCTAATCGGACTAACATCCTAGTCCCCATTTGAGTCTTGTTCTGTGTCGGTCACAGTTGTCATGGGCGGCAGCGGAAGGTGGTGCTGCATGCTCGTTTGCTGCTTTAATTACATAAAAAATATACGCTTACAAGAGATGATAGAGCACACTTTTAACATATGTATACGTAGAAGAGAGGCAGCGGACTGGCGCCAGTTGTGATTGCAACGGATTCGGCATATTTTGTTCCTAGCCGGAACCACTGAGTTAAAAAAACCATGGTAACATATACCTCAATGGCCGGAATACGGCAATTCGGGAACTAACTAGGTTCAAAACCCTAACATCAGCCACAGTCTACTGAGTTAATGGGAATAAGTATTTAATAACTAAACTTTTATCTGAACTTGAAACCCCAAGACTTCAAACTCTTCTTTATTATAGTTCAACAATAATTATTTCTGATTTCACAAGCTAATTTTATTAGAAACCGAAAGAATTTGGCACACATTTTATTATTGCTTAAGGGACAAGTGTTTAGTCAGTTTTAATAAAAATTTCTAAACAGATCTCTGTATTCAAACTCATACCTAGTAAAATCAAATTGTAGTAAACATTCGCATATCTAAATGTACCTTATCTATAAATGACGGGGGTATAAATGTCTTGAAAACCTTTTTAGGAGGCCCATGTGGTAATAATGAGAATATCCGACCAATTACGAACCACAACGGAGTTCAGAGTGGTTAAAACGTTGCTTGAAATTTTTTATGTTTTCAAATTCCAAACCATTCTAAAATGAAATTACGGACAGGCATAAGCATAACATACTGAATCGGATTTTAATTACTAAATGGATTTTAATACTTAAATGGTGAATCCCCAATATTACCGATCCAAACTGGCGATACCGCGGTAAACATTATTTTCGGATATGAGATTTGACCGCTAATAGTTGAGCGTTGTTTTATTGATATATAAGTTTGTGTTTCAAACTTTACGGCAGAAGACTGACAAGTACAATTGCAAAATCATCATTTCACTGCATGTTATCACACGAACCAACCTTTATCAGGCAGTGTTGGATAATACAGTCATGACAAGCAAGGATTGACACACCCCTCAAAGGGGTCAGCTAGAAAAACCATTGTAAACACTACAAAAACCACCTTACAGTCGTTGCAAGTGCCTGTAAAAAATCTAGCAAAAAGACCCCTCGCAGAACTAGCTCAACGACGTATATTTTTTCATCCAAACTCGAAAACGTTAGATTCTGCGCTAGCGCAGAGTCAGGTAGAGATTTTGGGTTCGCAGGTAGAAAAAATATTTTCGTGGATAATACGTTTAAAAAAAAGGTCGGTTCATGCGACCCACCCTTAGAACGCCTACGATTTCTTAGTTTACTTGGATTGAACAGTTTTGATATTTGAATGAAAATACAAGCTAATCTTAGTTCACCTAACCCTAACCTAACCTATAACCTAACCTAACCTATATTATATTATACATTGTGAAAAGTATAGCCTAAAACTCAGATCCTCATGCGAAAGACTTTCTTAGGTTGTACATAATTATGTTTTATGTACCTTATGTTTAAAATTATTTGGGCGTAAACAAACTTTATTTGGGCGTAATCGTAAACGTTTATTTGGGTGTAATCATAAATTAACTTACGTACATATATATTATGTATTATTATATTAATTTTGGTATGTTGTTGTTTTGTTGGCCGACATATTATCTTATCTTAGTCGTTGTATACATACTTATCCATACATAGATTAATGGTGATGCACCTATTTGAACAGCTAAAGTAACAAAAATGATATCGTAAATAAATAATACGTTTGTAAATACTGTTTAAAATACTCTGTTGACGTTGCATAAAACTAAATTATCAAACATTAAAGCAGATTATAATGAATTCAAATAAATTAAAATTTGCATATAGATTAAATCAAAAATATTGTACTTAAGTATGTGATATTTATGTGTGAAAATTCAAATAATCGTCCGTTGCCAATTAAATTATTATTATATTCAAGTAATTATAGCAATCTTATAAACGCTTAATTTGATTAATTTGTCTTACTCATAAGTGAGTCTCGTTTTTAAAGGTGTGCTGTTGTCGGTGTTTTATGGTAGAATGTATTTAAGAATTCTGATATTTTTTATAGACGAACAAGGCTCCTTCCAAACTGACATATAAAGAAGGTGCAAAGCTTCTGTTTTAGGGGTATAAAGAGTGTAGTTAAAAATTATGGATTAAAAACCATTTATTGGTTGTCTGTTTAAAGTTAATCTAAGTTAATCTAAAGTTAAACTATACACATATAATAAATATCCAAATTATAATCAATCGCAAGAATTGATAGTGAGTAATTACTGCCCTCAGAGGCTATGTGTGTCACAGAACTTATCGCCGACCCGTTGTCGACTCCAACGCAATAAATTAAAATAAATAAATTAAATAAATTTAACCAGATAACATTTTTTCAAGTACCAAGATGATTTATTCCCCTCCCAATAGGGGGTGAGAACGAATGCAACATTGGAACCGTGCATATGCGCGGACGCATTAGCCACACTCCCACCAACGCAAATACGAATACACCTTTTACACACAAACAAACGAAATTTATAGCTGTGGGACACTAGGCGCAAGATTTTGGAATAGAATTGCAGTGAAGGATGTTTTGAGTAAGGTTGCATGTTTCTATATTGTCTTGGTACGATAGGAAATCGACTTGTAACTCATCTGGGGATTCTGGCATAATTGAAGCATTTATAAAATCAGCAGCTTGGCCCCTTTTGTTGATTGGTTACTAAAACTCAGGCTTAAGCTTGTATGAGGGGCCATAACCCTACCGGTTGGTCAAGATTGGCGAACACTATAACTGCCCAGATTTTCAGGAACAAAATTAAGAACTCAGTGGTTTCTTCAGTATTTTCTTAAGAGATGTGACCCTATTAGATTCACACAGTGCACATTTTCAGACTTGAGCATGGAACCTGCGATTCTTCGCGTAGCAAGCATGGTCATCACTCACGAAGTCATTCATCAAAGGCAGTTCATTTGAGTTGGAATTCTACTCAATCAACCTGGATGTAGGTTTCCCTAATTTGCACGACCCTGAGCCCTCTCCAACTGCAGTCTCATCATCATCATCATCGCAACCCATAACTGTCCCACTGCTGGGCATGCGTCTCCGTTTACTATGTGAGGGGTAGAGGCCATAGTCCACCACGCCGGCCAAGTGTGGATTGGTGGACTTCACACACCTTAGAGAACATTATGGACAACTCTCAGGTGTGGTTATTAAATTCTAATACGCACAAAGGCAACTTTAGTTAAAGTTTCACAAAGGCGAACATAATGGAGAGTTTTCTGGTATAAATTAAGATTAGTCCAAACTACTTTTTTATGGTTTTGAAATACCAAACGAGCATACAGCATCGCCATTCCGCTGCCGCCCATGACAAAGCAACCAACACAGAACAAGACTCAAATATACTCCACTTTAAGGGTATACAGGTTTCTCAGGATGATTTGCAAGAAGTAACTGATGTGCACATTAAAACGTAGGCGAATTTTTGGGAATAAATATACGCATAACGTTATTTTTAAATTAAATAATTTCGGACATCACAAATGTTCGTCCGTGAATTCAGCAGATTATGAGTATCGCAACATTCGTAAATAAAACATTGCCGAATGTCCCAAGCTCAGGTGATCGACCGAAGGACCGACGACTGGTGGAAACGATCCAAAGATGCAAATGTACCGCGACCTACCTCAACAATATTGTCACAAAAACTTACAATCACGCATAAAAACACAGTTTTAAATTCTAACGCGTGCCAAGAAAAAGTCAGCTCTGACGTTTGCAAAAACACTCATTGTGGACTTTTTGTAGACACCTCTTTTTGCTCCTGTTTGGAAAAGAAAAAAGACGTAAATTTTTTGGATGCGACCGCTCTTACGAGTGAACCCGTTATGACTTTTTGCCCTTCAGGATCGTGGAATTGTTCTTTTTTGTTCCATTTGTGTTATTATTGCATAATCCCCGGTCAGACGCGGGTTTTTTTCGATCGTTTTCTTGCACGAGGTCAGTTATGGAGTTGTTTTGCATAATTTAATCAATGGTTTTTACTTTTGAACGGTGTTACGCGTTTTGATTTTGTAAGGTACATTTTAATAGTTGTTTCTTTATTTGATTTGACTGGTTATATCTGTAATGGAATGTAAAATGGAATTCTGGTAGTGTTTTTTTTGTTTTGTTTTTTCTGGTGAAGAATTGGTACACCAAGTTTTTCAAGATTTTCTACACATTTTTTAAAATAATTCAATACTTTTGCATTGCAAGTAACTAACTAAGTTGCTTAAAAGCTTGAGTTGAAACTAATAAAGTTTTAGTATGTGAATGAGCTACATTTTTCTTGTCAGTGACAAATACTTGTTGTTCAGTGTTTAACGGTTACATACCACATTCGCAGATATTTAGGTATGTTGGGCTGAAAGGCTGAAAGGTGAAAAGATGAATCTTAAAGTAGTTGCTATGTAATTGAACTTTAGTTTGATTAAGGTGGAAAATTATAATCTATTTAATTAATGTTTTCACTCGTGTATGCATTTGGCTGCGGATGTCAGCTCTTGACGACTTTTGAAAGTAAATAGTCGACCACCAAATAGAAGGACCGTCTTGTGGTAAGTGCATACAGGCTCCCATGGACACCAGTATCACCAACAGCGTCACCAATGAGCTGCCGAGATAGAGGAAAGACGAAGAAGAATATCCAATAGTAGGGACACATCAATTACATGACGTTTCTGTTCAATTTCTTATCTATGTTATTCGAATTTTAAAATTAGGAACTAACAGCAAACCATGACATGATAATCAAAAACAAGGTTTGCCATATTTAAATAAAAAAACTGTAATGTTTTTTGCTTACAACAATAACATACTTCCAACATATCCTACATATTTTGGAATGTGGATAATGTCATATTCGTAATAACTTGTCCACAAATACTTCCGTAAATAACTATGTTTACCTCATTAAAAGTTACAGTGTGTATACAAAAACTATTAGACGCAATATTATGTTGGTGCTTATGATCTGTGATAACCTGGTAGCTTGAAGGTTGATTTGCAACTGCAAGAAGACCACAGTTCGAATCCTGCATACTCTCAACTAAGTTTTTTTTTTCGGTGAAAGAAAATAGTAAGAAAGCCGGCACTCTGCCAATCCGTTCAAACAGACGAAGCAGACATTTTTTTATACCTACTAATAGCCGAGTCACATGGTGGTAAGTGGTCACAGAAGACCATAGACATAAGTAACACAGAATTAACACATAAGGTAAGGTTGGAAGGAAAGGAAGATAGGAAATAAAGAAAAACTTGCTCTTCAGCCTCCTGCCGGTACACGACACTTCGGCAGCTAACTCAAGCAATGGGGCGGGCGGTAGATAGCCAGCAGGGTGTCAGCTTCACCACCAAGCATTGGCTACCGTCGTCCTAGGACAACCTGGTCTGGCACGGGATTGGGGTCTATAGGCCGCCGTAATACGGCCGAAAATTGATTAGATTAACTTCTATATTAGTTTTGTTGATCGATGTAGATTAATAATAACAGGCATTAGTCTATATAGTATTTGTTGTGTAATTTTACTTTATTTATTTTTCAATGAACAGCCAGAATTCTAGAGAATTCCCATGAAATTGATTGCATTAGAAGCCTTAGGCGCGCGCCATTTGTGATTTAACAGATGGGCGGCCATCTTGTTTGTACGCATGAAAAGCGCGGGAGTAACAGGTGTTGCCAGCGGGATTTTTTTGATCATTTTTTTGATATTTTAAAAGCGTTGTGCTTTTCTACCGATGACGGGAAGATGTTAAAGATTATGGGGCTTCTTATAGCCCGTTTAGAGTTTGCGCAGTGAGGTATGGTCTTTATTACCATCTGATAATGTTTTTTGTATTTTAATTACGCATCTGTCTCGATCATGACTTTGTCCGAATTTAAGCTACTTAAGTGTAATAAGTTTGCATGTATGATACAAATAGGTCAAATTTTTTTAAATTAATTTAGTAATGGTTTTTTGTATTTTAATTACGCATCTGTCTAGATCATGACTTTTTTCGTCCAAATTTAAGCTACTTAAGTAAGTGTAATAAGTTTGCATGTAGGATACAAATAGGTCAGCATTTTTTTTAAATTTATTTATTAGCTGTCACTCAGTAACCACAATATCTCGGGAAAAAACATTTGGACCCAAAATAAAAGTTGTTCCCATAATAATATATCTTACATTATAATTATGTAAGTACAGACAACGATCACTTACAGATTTATTATACTTATGTACCTATGTATGGCTTTTATTCCTAATACTTAGTAGCTTCATTTTTAAATTCTGTCAGTGAATAAGTCAAAAACATGTTACGTGACGTGGAGGTCAAGCTAACAATTAAAATTTTAATTATTTTAATTACTATACTTTAGCATTAATTGTCATTAAATTAGTCAAATCGCGGCCGTGACTGGACTGACCCATATGCAATTGGGGATTGTCGTGAGTGTCCTGAAGTGTAATACAATTTGACGAATAAATTAATGTATAATAATATGTTAATCCATATATGGATTGAAGTGGCCACGTATTTCTAGACCTGAACATATTTGACTTCAACCCATTAATGGCCTATAGTATAGAATAATAAGCATATATTATTTAGAATTGTAATACTTTGGGTGTGACCTATAGGTACATAAATAAATAAAATTTAAGTGTCTCTCTATGATTTTAAAATAACTGTTTTCTCAAGCACCTATTTATAGTTATTTACACGAAACTAAAACACAACCAAAGTTCTAAGAAAAAAATGTGTTTTCTGTCTTTCTCATTGTCCCGAGTAATCTTTGGAACGGCTGAACCGATTTCAATGGAACTTTCACTGGAAAATACACGAGGATATAGGTCAACATATTTAGACTTTTTAGTCCGGAATTTCCACGGAATTGGATCAGCTAGTAATATTTTTTTTCTTTTTAACCAGGATGTTGCAGTGCATGTCATTGTAGGTAAATACAATGTAAAGAATATTTTGGGACATTCGTTTCAATCATATTGCGAATCATGTCCAATAACAATGCATGAATACAAAGTCAACATGCGCGTACACAATCGTATTCTATCTACGAATATATTTGGTTTTAAATTGGGTAGTGTTCAGTTCCAAGTACTCTTCGATTTTCTGGGGTATTGGATATTTATATGTATTAACAACCAACGAATATCATACGTACGCAATGCTAAAAGCATAGGTAAGCCTCTGGCCATATCTGGCTTTAGAATTATTTAGGCGGAAATGTCCCGCCAAGAACCATCTAACTACCTTTTTCGAAAGGCGATCGCTGGGCACTTCCGAGCCTTCAGATGTAATTGTAATCTGTAATGATGATTAGAATTTGCTCATGTCTAACTAAAGGTATCACTGATAATGTTGCTACCTTGCTACACAAAGATAACGAGATTTTTAAGCGTTTCAAACATTTCGTGACCATTATTATTAAATTCCTTATTTAATAGGTACTAAGGAATCAATCGTAAAACGCCAAGCTTAAAGCTGAAATCGACAAATCGCTTACATTACCTCTATATTGACATTCATAAAACAACAAATAGCATTATAATGATATGATATTAATCATTCGTTAGTTGTTAACTTTCATACTCGAAACAGAGGGCAGTTTATACAATCTATACTAAACCGGTAGATACTGGTTTAAAGCGGATTGTAAATGTTATCTTCCATATTATTTTAATAAGTATCTACCTACATGAAGCAAAAACTTTGTACCTAACCTTTTTTTTAATAATATTTAATAATATATTTTTTCTCTGATATTATTATGTAATAATGCATAATAAATACATTGATGTTAATAAATAAAACATTACACACACTATCAACTATAAGTTACTGTATGGACACTACGATGGTACTGATGTACCTGATGATCAGTGATCACCGTCGCCGATGGACGTTAGCAACACCAAGGCCGTCTCCAACGCGTTGCCGGCCCAGGAGGGCCAAGAGGAACCCACTTCTTAAAGAACCCTCAGTCCCAATGTCATAGTACTTACTGCGTTATGATCATTGTGGCTCTTCAATAAAATATGCGTATTTGAAATTAAGGTAAACCTTCCCATATTTTTTCTAGAACGGAAACCTTCCAAATTGAAAATGCATCAGGTCTTGAACGTTTGGCATCGATTTCGTGTGTTGATTTACAACGGCCATGCTTCAAAACGTTATCAACTTATGGATAATCCTAGCAATATTAGTAAAATAAAATAGTGAGCCGCGCACATACTAGTTCGAAGGACTTTTTAACCGTTGGAGAAGAACGACCTTTGAGTAGAGACCACGTCTTGGAAAAAGGAACATAGGACACCCCCCGACCAGGTGGACTGACGACCCAAAGAGGATAGCCAGCATCCCTGGATTCAGAAGGTTCAGGACCGGTCGGATTGGCGCAAGTCAGGAAAATGTCTAGAAGTGGGCTTTTAAAGGGTAAGATTTTTTATGGACATAAGATAGCAAACGAGCATGCAGCACCACCCTTCCGCTGCCGCCCATGACAAATGTGACCAACACGGAACAATACTCAAATCGGGACTAGGATGGTTAGTCCAGTTAGCAGAGTGTGTTCAGTCAGTTAGTAGATATAAGTACTGGAACAGGGACTATTATTGATAGTCAGTCTTGTAAGTTGCTGTTAGGAGGTAATATTGAAGATAAGCGTTTTATTCTAATTCGGTTACAGATGTGTTGCTAGCTTTGAGGACTAGGATCGCGTCAAAAAAGTGTAATCACACCTTTCTAATTGGAACACAATTGCTGTTAAAACAAATATAATACGTTAGAAATGAAAGTTACGGTGGCGGGCGTAGCGGCTGAACTTTATAGGCTCTACCAACTATCGTTTCGAGTAGCCTATGATTGAAGCCAAATTATATTGAAGTGACAACTTCTATAGTATTATTGTGATGTGGAATTCGATGAAACGGAAATGACGCGCAAATGAAACGAAACGGAAACGAAAAAGACACAGACACATTTTAACGTGGGAGCAAATGAGATAGAAACATTAGCGAGAGTTAGACATCTTACTAAGCTATTTTTTTAAGTTTCACGTCTAGCACGTGTGAATTGCACGCATTTTGATTGTTTTATAGGCGTATCCATCACACACTGTCGTCGCAGTGGCTCGATAAATGAAATACAGAGGGGCTAGACGAGCACAAGTGTTCCGCAGATGTGAGCGTTGACATTCCGCCGTAATTTGCTATGTGCGGGGAGCGCTTCGAGACGCTATGATGTGGGCCGGCTCAGTGTCAGCTTTTGAGTTCGTGACGAAGTATACTGAACTTCATTTTGTATGTTCATAGCTGACAAACGAATTTCCACCGTAAGCGGTCACCATCATAGATATCTATGTGTTGCCGACAAACGACAGACTCTACATGTAGCGCCCGTGTGCAAATAACTTGGCGCCAAAATACGCGTTAAAAATGGAATAGGTACCTGCTTACAAGCCGCTCTCGGCGCCCCCTAACCAGCGGCACCCGGGTGCACCGCACCTCCTGCACTATAGGTAAAGCCGCCCCTGGTTGAAGCCAAGTAAGGCAGAGGAAGGAAACACAAGCCATTTGGCGGCTTACTCAGGCAAGAGCGTGGTAGTTAGCTAGTCGGGCCCCGCCCTACCACCGAGTAGGGATCACTTCTGTCGCCTCTTATGGCACCCTGGTATACCGGTATGGGGTTGCGGTCAGTTTCTCAGCCGCCCCAACACGGCCAAACATTTGTGTACTAAACATTTCGGACCAGCCCTCGTTTCAGCAAACCTATGCGTACACACACAAAACATTTTATTAGCTATTTAACTTACTCGATTTTTGCAATTTTTTGCTTTAAAATAAGTAATATAAATTTTGTGTTACATCGGCGAGCGCAACTTCCGTCCTGCGTTAAAAACACGCTCTGTTTTTTCCTTAACGAATTGTAAGAAGTATAACTTTTAAAAGTTTTGATGAGATACAAATACACCTGACAGACTAGAGTATATCCATCGTTGTGTTTAAGATATTCTTCTTTGCTCTTGATGCCTCTTTGCTGCTCTTTGCTGTTGAACTACGGGGGAGGCAATTGTGCCGGGACCCTGACAAACCTCGTGCATAGTAGGGTTGTATCACTGCCTGGCCAATCTTCTAGAATCGACCGTGAAGTGTATTCAACGTGTTTCATTAGCAGGGTAGGAGAACCAGTTGAAAAGCAGGGCTCTTAAACTAGGCTTTTAATGTAAGTGAAGCCGGCTTAAACGAACTCGGTTTAGCTCACAGAGGAAAATGCAAGCTCTACCGCTTCAATCAATACAGTGGAGGTAAGGCCTTAGCGAGTTTCAATGAGCTGGTTCATTTCTGGGAGGGGAAGGGGAACAATGATCAAAACTCTTCGGTTGAAGATGAAACCTATTTTAACTAGTTTTACTACATTCAGTTCGACTATTTCCCGCTCATTACCCTTCTGCAGTGAATTGCTCCTTTATAATTGCCTGACAACGCGTTATTGACGCTTCTGGTAACTAACTTCCACAGTTGAACAACTACCATTAGACTACCATCGGATTATTGACCAAAAAATCTTAGACAAGCCTGGAAAGTTTTCAACCAGTCAACTGTAGGAATTACATTGAGCGTAGTTATTTTTGTTATTTTGCACTGAATTAACGTTTTTATTTATTTTTTGCTACTTAAGATACAGTCATTATAATTTATACATAACGATTTGAGTACCAACGTGTTTTTGCAGCGATCTAATATCTCATAAAATAACATGGGTTAAATTATTCATATTTTTCGTTCGATGATTTTCAATAAGTAGTTATTCAGCCGACGTAATTTGTTTGATGATGTCACACCGAATTGAATTATGGCTCTTATGATTTAAATTCTCCTACACTTGATGTATGGTGTTTAGATCTATTACGTTGGGCGCTTGTAACACCGACGTGTAACGTTGATGCAAACTTGTTTATAACTTGCCGAGTGTATTATGAAATAAATATGATCCATCAATTAAATGTGATTCAACATTAAGCTCCGGTAATCGTCATAAAAGCTAAGTAAAAGTGGAGTGCAAATGAATGCCAAGCACAGACAAAGTTCAATTTATAGCTTCAAAAGCTTTAAGACCATTGGTTCTTTGAAATTCCAACCCATACTGTATAATTATACCAACCTACATAATTATTAGACAGTAGAAACTTCAGTTTTCATGCATGCGCCCTACACATCGCGCGTTTTGACAATTACATCTATATAGCGATTAATCTTCTGGGTACTGCCTTGGCGAAGGTAAGGAACATAGTAACTCAAATATGACACTATTAACAATCTGAGACATCGCCGCAACAGATGAAGAAATATCATCCACTGTGTTAATATGAGAGATAAGTGTTTTTACTGGATCTAAGAGCTTGACTACGGCCTTATTGTAAGTGAAAACGAGACCCAGATTGGTAAACCGCACTAAACTTATTCAGACTTGTTTGGAAGATTTTGCTAATGGCTTTCCAATGTACGTACACTTTAAAGAGACCATCTTATTAATATTATAAATTGCGAAAGTTTGTATGAATGTATGAATGTTTGTGGCTCTTTGACGCAAAAACCACCGAATGAATTTTGCTGAAACTTTACAATAATATAGCTTACACATCAGAATAACACATAGGATATAATTAATAAAGATATACTGTGAATTATCCAAAATATATAACTAAATCTTTGCAAACCGAAGGAATAAATTTCCCGAAGCGAAGCGAGGGCGGGTCGCTAGTTAAAAATATTTGTAAGAGGTTTGCTTCATGAGCCACATTACACGTCGGTGTAACAGCGGCCAGCGGTTGATGATGACAGATACTTGACGTTGGCGAGCAGAGCATTATTCAGAATGGTTCCTAGCGCTCGGGTCGTGAGCTCGCGTGATCCAGCGTAGCCAAAAACCTGTTAATACGGTGACTAGGAGTTCTGATGCTATTCGTTTTAATTGAGGACTTGATTCAAGTCTCACTCGCGCCTTCTATCTTGAAGTTCGTTAGATATTAAAATGAGATGATTTTTTACATGATTTGTAAATAAACTCTCCGTAGAATGTGCACTTTTTACCAAAACAGGAATACTAGTAAATATGACGTACAAAATCCATATCGCAAGCATCCTATTATATAATTATACTAAAATGAAATGTTTTGATCCTTTTTTTGACGAATCTATATCTATATCTATATAATATTATAAAGAGGAAAGATTTGATTGTTTGTTTGCATCGAATAGGCTTCAAAACTACTGAACCGATTTGAAAAATTCTTTCACTGTTGGAAAGCTACACTATCCCCGGGTGACATAGGCTATATCATATATTATAAAAATGAATTGCTGTGCGTTAGTCACGCTAAAACTCAAAAACGGCTGTACCGATTCGGTTGAAATTTTTTGTGTGTCTTCAGGTGTATCCAAGAATGGTTTTGATTTACAATTGGACCTGGTAGGTGGCGCTGCTGTCGATATGTCACCATATTATTATTTGTTTATTAATTATAGAGCGGTACGAAGTTCGCTGGGGCAGCTAGTCGCTTATAAAACTTAACTGAGAAGGGAGCTACTCCAATGCGGAAAAGATTTAGTGACCATTCAAATGTTTAAAGCTTTTGACTGCCTACTCTGTCTGTCAGACGTCTTGATAATTTCTTTTAAATTGTAACATCAATGACCGATGGCTTAAAGCGCCTTCCGAATAACAAGTACATTTATGAAGTTCTGCCACATTGGATTCTTAATCAATCAAATTTGACAAAGTTTCCACTGGAACGAATCTAAGTTTGCTTTCCTTCTAGCTACCTTCCTTTTCAAACTCAATGTCGGAATTTTGATAAATTCAATCTATTTAGCATGAACTCCGTCTTTTGTTCTGTAGTTTCGTATGCTTTTTTATTATTTATCTAAAAATCCAACATACGATCAGATGAGCCATATGTTTTTGACCAAGCGATAAGCGAGAAAGAAAGAATAGTGTATAAATATTTTTTCCGACTAGCAATCTATCCCATATGTATAACGACAACATTGTCACCCTGGCCGCTTGGAAGCACGCATTACGCTAATGCGGCGTCAATCACTCGATCGAACAGGAATAGCCATTCTCGCCTCACAATATATTATAGTATTCTATACATGTACGTATTGCTAATAGTCTAAATTTTGTACGGCTGTACGGCTGCCTAGTACACCTAGAGTGTACACTCTAGGGGGTCCCATACGGCTAGCTAAGCCAAAATAGCCAGCTCTGGGTTTGGATGTCTTATCTTTTACTTTTTGGTTATTTGACTCAAACTCAAACTCAAACTCAAATCATTTATTTCATGTAGGTATTTTTAATACACTTATGAACGTATTTTTTTTGCATTTACCACCGTTTCACTAAGGAGCCTTTAAATATTGAATTTTTAAATTTTAAATCTTTGAGGAGAAAAAGAAACGGCGAAACGAACTCCTCGGCACATCTTTTAAAACTAAAAAGATAGTAAGCATAGAGACCCCACGGACCAAGAGTTTTCACTAATTTTACAAACGGATCTTGCGAAGGCATGTATTGTTTGTTAGGATCTGGTAATCCATAATGCTAACGCCTAATGTAATCTTAATAAGCTTAATATAATCATGGTTACAGATTGCAATTACATCTGGAGACACGAAAATGCCCCTGGTAACACCTCAACTACTTACCATTCCGGCCGGGGGCATTCCAGATGTAATCGTATCGCAATATGTAATCATAATTACATTTCGCGTCTTTGATAGTAGGTACAGACTACAGGTACAATCCACCTGTTTAACACAAAGTGTCTAGTAATAATATTACGTACGACTTTATCGATCAATCGAAGTATCGCGTCGAGATTCGGCATTATTTTTCGAGATAAATTACGTCATGCGTACAAAGTCAAGGTTTCTAGTTGAAGGTGAAACACACGATACCTATAGTTACTTACGATAACTTTATATTATTTAACGTAACATTCACTGTGGGATTAATTTTATGAGTTATTAGGAGGTTCTGGTGAGGTTGGGTCTTTGTGCATTTGAAGTTATCGCGGATTTTGTTACTTTTGGATAGCATTTTACGTTATCTATACATACATATTATAATAAAACTGTAACTGAGTTATGTCGGTACATAGAAGATAGGGTTTTATAGGCCAAAAATATTATTAATATAATCTAATTTTTGTCTGTCTGTTTGCTTATCGGCACAACACCCTAAAAAATCGCATTATTAACTTTAAGACGAAGCTAGAAGGTTTAAATTGAGGTTAAAAAGGTATACAAAGAGTTTATGTTTGTCCGTTTGCACCTAGACCTTTCTGTAATTAGTTAGCAACAGATAAGCTTCTATTCCACGATTCTTCTAAAGTATTGTAACACCGATGAACCTTAAAAAATGTAAACAAACAATAAAACGAAATCGAGGCCTAATTAAACGAATAAAATCTGTAACTTGAATATATTAAGCGGTCAACAAACGGTTATTGTGACTCAGAAACGGCGAATTTGAATAAAATTGAACATAAACCAGTCAAAGGACATACAGAAACACAGTGACCCAGTATTTTTGCAAAAAACCTTTAACAAAAACATCTGTGGTTTCGCTTTTTCGCGCGTAAAACAAAAAACAATATGGCGGTAAGCGTTCCAAAACTACAAGTTACACGAATTATTGTTTTTGTTGGCGCATCGTGTGAAGTTTTTAATGAAGTATGTTTTATTGGTCTTCCTAGTAATAAACTGATTTGCGTAATTAGGTAGAGAATTTTATTGTGTCCAATAAATTTCATGTCCGACATAAACAGTATTACATTTAATTTTATGATTCAATATGTAATGTGATTCTAAATTGGTAGCAAGATAAATTAATAAACAATAAACTCCAATTAGGCTACTTGGTCGTCGTAATATAAATGTCATCAAGTAGGGAATTTGACAATGGCATTATTTATGAAACATTTAAAAACATTTTGTCAACCAAGTATGAGCGTTTCAGGCATTGAAAAACATTTCTCTTTTTAAATAAAACTAGTTCTCTTCACGCGGCTTCACCCGCGTGAAATTCTCAATTTCCAAAAACCCTTTCTTAGTTCTCACTATCGTCACTAGAGGAACCTATACTTGTAATTATTTAAAAAAATTAAATTGTCCTAGTTCTATTGTTTAGTTAATTTATTTTAAGCGTTAATTAAAAAGTACTAAAGTTTTAGTTACATGTCAAAAATTTAAATAAATTGTTATGAAATGCCTTAAAATTATGTATGCTGCGGCCAAATTCAGAACGAGTTATGTTCGAGCTAGGTATTATATTATAAGTAGGGTGATTGCCCCAATAATGGACACACAAGTCTTCGATATTTATTTGCATGGAACACTTAAATAAAAATCGTTTAATTTACGTTTTCATTACCGCATAAATAGAATCTTTGAACTGAAACTATTTCAGGTACTAAGAATAAAATCTGTGATTTTGTTACAAAACGAAGTATTATTTGTAAAAATAATATTAGTCGATGCATTCTTTGAAATTAATTGTACAATAGTAAATTATAGTTGCAAAAATTGTTTTTACATTTAAAATAATAATTTTTATTTAAATCTATTCAGAACGGTTGACTGTATCATAAATACCTGTCACTGGATAAAGGACTTTAGTTAATCAATTTTACAGTAAAACCTGACAAATCACAATAGTTCAATTAATAAGTACTATTTTTTTGACATGGCTTCAATCCATTAATGGTCATTATAGAGCGAAGGTCTCTCCTCATAACCTAAGAGACCTAGAGAATCCACCACACTGTTCCAAAGCGTATTGGTGGGACGTATATTTCTGACATATTCTAGAAATTAAAAATATCAGACGTTTCCACGTTTTGTAACTGTCCATGACTGGTACAATCACAACGCAAATTGCAATTTTCTTGTTTATTTGCATAAAAAACGAATCGTAAAACCAGTTCTCGGTAATAATAATGTTGTTATCACAATTTATATTTGAGGTGGTGTGGCCACAAATACCTATCGAGATTTATGTTGTATAATAATACTATACTTACTACTATGATTTAGTAATTTTAGTTTGCTTTCAAACTGCCCCAAAATTTTACTGGCAAAAATGTTTTTAAGCATAACGCCCGTCTTTTGTATCGTGTATTTGTTAGGTGCAAGAAAGATTAAATAAATAAATAGGAAATAAAAAATGAACACTATTCGAACCCAGGACCTCGACTGGGTATTCATTGAAACTAGCCCATCATTACTTAATCAGTGCATGATTGGATAACCCTTAACTCATTGCCTGTAGATACAGTTGAGTGAAGAAGTGTCAATAAAATCAATTAGAGACAGTCAAGTGGAAAAGCGACAATTCCGGGTGCGTTTCCCGACTCTACAGCTGCAAACAAACAGCGCTAAGAACAACTGTACGATAATGAACCGAACGCGGAAAGACACAAGCGGAAAAACCTCCGGCGTAGGTAGCGAAATACTATACCCGCAATTTACTTCTGTAACGAATTATACTCCAATACACTGCAAGGTAACATCAACCTTAAAATTCGAAATTTAAAGTCGAAAATAAATTGAGCTGAGTTTACACTTACGATTTTAAATAACAATGAGTGAGCATATATTGCAATCAACGACGACTCAACCTTATTCTTTGGGTGCGAAGGTGGAGTGTTGTCTGTGGACAGTGAGGAATTAAGGCATTATAGCATGTGACGTAACGCGTTCGCTGCAAGGTCAACATAGACCGAAAATCAGGTTTGCTCCCCCCCTCCGCCGGCAAGCGTCATGGGAGGCGCCGTGTTCGTTAATACGGCAGGAGAAGAAGGAAATAGGAATTCACGTTACACAGTAATTATTGTTTCTTCAGTGTTTGTAATTCAAATGGCACACTTACTTTATACTTAGTTTATACAGAGAAGGAGTGCAGAATGCTAATATTTTTAAAAAAAATGCATAAAATAAATATTACATTAATAAATAAAACATTACACAAACTAATATATTTACTCTTTTCATTCAATGTTTCATAAGGTGACCGTTCATAGAGTCAATGTTAAGTAACCCTTTGACAGAATGAATTACGGTGGAATTTCGACCGTAAAGCGGGTAACTAGTAGTATTAAAATAGTTGAGTTATTTTTTCACTTTTAATTGGTGTACCTAATCTACCTATGAGATGTTAACGTAATCGGGTAACAGTTTCAATATTATAATAAAATGTGTTAATAAGAAAAGTCAGGAGCAAGCGGTCTAGGGATCAATTTCATCAGCATTATTTTATTTGGAATGTAAGTTGAGTCGGTCCTACTCCCAAGTTACGTTAAATAACTAAGTAAACACTAAGACATATAACTTTGGAGGGTAAAGGGAAATTTAATCCTCGATTTAGTCTCTAATCCTTTCTTAACTTAAATTTATTTACATTACAGCAAAATTTTTAATAATATTTAAAGCCACTTTATTTTATGCCTCAAATTTGCTTACATTTTTTATTAACTTAATAAAAAACTATATAACAAGCAAGCCACAAAAACTGTTAAAAACTAAATTGACAAGTGGGGGAAAAAAATACCCAATACTGCTGGTATAAAACACACTGTGGTCTAATCGGAATTCGTCAAAATACTCGGCGGCTACCACATGGCCCGAGTCATTCTTCACGATGTTTCTATGTGTGCGTGCAGTGTTTATTCGTTTTGGACGTAGTGGTGTGTCTGTGTATTCATCGCCTGTCCCTGTGTGCAGCGCTATGCCCATGTGTGACTGACTGCGTACGCGCAGGTTTTATGGTGTTGATGATAATTTATTTTCATAAAATAAATGTTCTATTGATTGAATAGCTTTCGCTACTTTATTGTGTATCTGGTTTGTTAAAGGTTAATTTATTTGACTGGTTTATCAACTATTCAGTCTAAGTCGAAAATATTTGCTTTTGGTACAGATTAAGGTTTAAATATCATGTCTATTCATAACGTCATGTTGGTAGGCAAATATTAATGAATAAATAAGATATGTATTTAGATTCAAGTAGTTCAAGTTCATGGTGATTGATTGACAACTTGTTGTTGTTATAAAAATGTTAAAGTAAATAAGTGCTTAGATAAAACTTTCAACTGTAATAAATTACTATTAAACAAAGTTATGACTTTTCGGCATCAAAAGCTCATCAAGTCATAAATATTCTATAAATCAAATCAATTAATAATCATAGTACCGCTAGAGCCATCTAGTTAGGAAGGTGTGAACTACGATATTTAGTTCTCTTGTCCACCGATAGATGGCGTGACGCTCCCTTTAGACGTTAACGATCCATAAATATTTTTAATGCGGTTAATTATGTATGATATCATAACTTACTTAATACATGGCTGAGACGAAACGTACCTGTAACAGACGAAAAAAAATTTAAATCAGATAATTTAGATAAGGCAATAACAATTGCATTTTTTTTACCATAAATACTCGTAGCTTAGTTGGTGGTGCTTGACCCCACTTGCCAAGCGACTCGCGGATTCAGTTCCCGGCCCGGGCACATATTTATAATATGACAAATCGATATTCGTTCTTGTGGGTAGCGATATGTGGTCCATTCCATCCATGCCACTCGCAACACAGGGAATCCTAGTGTCGGGAGGTATAAGGTGTTTAAACAAGTGATCTTTAGCAGCAAGGCCCTGAAATCATACCCTCGACCATTGCTCAACAGGTTACCAGCCAGGAAATTTGGTTTGGACCTAAAGATGTATGTAGTTTATATACCAAACATGGCAAACGCGATGATTGAATCTATTAGCATTATGAACATATTTTTTCCTTGTAACCTAAACACGACAAAACTTATTTTTCAACTTACATTATTTAAAAATGTACACATTGGACAAATAGATGAAGTTATATATTTTTTCTAATATTAGTATTTTTTCTCGCATAACTGTTCCACTGGTGCGCTCGGATCTCCACTAAGGGGTAGTCGTAGTCCACTACACTGGCCAAATGCAAAATGGTAGCCTTCACAAATTATTTGAGAACATTATGGAGAACTCTCAGGTGTGCAAGTTTCCTCACGATGTTTTCCTCCACCGAAGGAAGTAATAATTCATTTCTAACATGCACATTTTTTTTAATTAGAAGTGCGCGCAAGATTCAAACCCAGGCTTCCCCGCTCGGATGTCCAACGTCACACCACTTGGCCATCACTGCTAAATAATATTAGTCACTGGCGTACTCATGTTGTTAATTTAACGTGACATACAAATAAAATATTATATTGAAGCTTGTAAGAAACCTGTATTAATAAAATTTAATAATGCTACAAAGGATTTGCATAGGAATGCCTTACTTGGAAAGTTTAGATACAATTGTCATATAAACAGATTGTTTGTTAAGTTTTAATGTGAAATGGAAACCCACAAACTTCATTGTTCCTTCTTCATCATGTTGTGACCAGGAGACCAGCAGTCAGTCCGAATGGGTTTACGGATGACAAATGAATGAAATTTCGTAATTTGTATTTTGTTCAGAACGTGTTTATTGCAGACTAAACTCAGCCTTACTTTTGTCAATACCTCACAAATTGCAACTACAATACGTTATAGTTTACGAAAACTCTTGAAACCAAAGTATAATAACTCATCCCCCGAACAGTTATTTTACATACCAACGAACATACGATAATAACCAAGGAATATATTAATCATTAACAACCAAAATTCTCTTGAATTGAATCAAGATAAAAAAGACTGGCGTATTCTTATAAAGATCGTTAAGTAAGATCTTCAGAAACTCGTTAACGGTTCCTTTAACCAGGTCCTCGCGAAACTTTTCCTATAGTTCCCACAGTGGAAGACAGTGAGGCATTTGCATACGTTGAATCGTTAATTTTATACACTCCATTTTTTTTCTCATCACTCAGACTACCAACCCCACAAAGACTGAAAGGATTTAACACAATAAGATGCCATTAAAATAAAAGATTAAGTAGTATCAAAGATTTGCATACCGAATCTAGCCTGTGAGAAAGGAGCACACAAGGGACAACTCTGAGCCCGCTAGTTTTTAATATGCAAGCGAGTCAACACAATACAAAAAATTGTTTTTATGTTTATCACTCTCCCATACAAGCGGTTTTTTCACTATTTGTTTTTTAGTTTAAACTTCGCACGGAGATTTGCATAGCCAGTTTTGGTGACCCTACAGTTGAAATTTTGCATAATATTTTGCATATAAAAGTCTAAGACTGTCTTGTGAAGTATGTGTGTTTACTTTGAGCTTTATTTTAAGGACAGCGGAATTTTTAATTTGATTCATAAATAGTTTAGGGGTCAGGTTTTTTGCTATTGTGAGTGTCATTAGTGATGCTTTTGGTATCGTGTGAGTCGTTTTCTTTAGGTGGATCTACTAGATCGTAAGGTGAATAATTAAAGGCCTATGGAACAAGAAGTTCTTTCCCGCAAATAATTTCTTTTGTATATCTAATTGAATTCCGGTTTTGATGCGCGTCATCCTTGATTATTCTTTGTTTGACGAATATTTAAAAGAGTGGAGATTTTTTATTATAGATCGGGAGCTTTATTTTTTATCGCTGAACAAAACATCTGCAGGGTTGTAATTAAAAAAATCGTGAGAACACGGGGATGCGGATGTCCGTGTGCATTAATTAGCTCTTTTATTAGTAACTGTCTTTTGATGTAACCGTTACTATACTGTCTGTATACTATTAATAAGACGTTTTTATTATTAATTGTAGACGTTGCTATCTTATAGCGTCCCTTTTCTTTATTATATGTAGAATTATTTTATGTCTTTTAGATTGTTACAATATTTAACATTAGTATATTTATATTGATATGTATATTGATAGCATTTAGCTCGATATAAAATTTGTTTAAAAACAAAGTCATCGAACGTTCAAACTGAACCGAGTTAAGCATGAGCTTAATTTGTAATAAAATTAATGACTTCTTTAACGATATTTGGTTCATTAAATAAATAAGTTTTATATGAACTTGGAATGGTAATTATATTTCTGAACTCAGGGTCTTCATGATATTGTCAATGACAGGTGCAGTGAGCAGACGTCCAATTAACTTAATAATTTAATTTACATTAAAATACTTTTAACTTTTTGAACATTAATATTTATTACGATTGGACACGACCATCATGCGATTTTAGAATTTTCGCATGTTATAAATTAACCGGTGAATGAAGTAATATTAAGCATGCAGTTTTTCTAGATAATACCATCATAACAAGTTCAGATAAATTATGTGGTCAGTGATCGATATCGGCGTGTGTATTGGCCACGTTTCATGTCTAAAGATTAAGTAGATTAGTAATAAAAAATATCTATTAAGATGTCAATCCCAATCAATAATCGTATTATAACATCACAATGCCAATCAGTTGCTTTCCTTTTTATATTATTCTATTACTTGGGCGCTACAAAGGGAATAATAACACAATTGCGCTTTTGGTAAATCACGTCGATTTATAAATTTCAAATTGTTTTGTGACTTTAGTTGCAGCAGATTATGACATTTACATTCTTTATCCTAAAGGTGACATTCGCTTGCTGCTTTCGTTTCTGTATTATTGATAGGGCGAGCAACAACGTTTAATTCAACCCTTGCATTGAAATATTATATTTCATCAATAGCTACAGTAGGGTAGTTAGTAAAATCATAACCTATTGATCTTGTATCGACCACAATGGCTGAATAGTCGCGTGCGCCGATATTGATCTCCGAACGACGATTCGCTATGAAATTGGATAGTTTTTGTGGTGACCAACCGATAAAAAAATCTATTGTTGGTTGCGGTTAGCGTCAGTCTAGTTAAAAAAACAACTAACACGGTTTATTCAAATATCGATTGGACATTTACTTTAAAGTGCTAAATTTTGTTTACTTAAAACCTATGAAATTAGTTCGTGGCGTTTGAATTTCAGGTTTTAGACAAAATCAAGTGCTTCGTGTCGATCGAATCAAAATTTACTGTTATTAGTTGTTTTTTGTTTTGTGTCCAAAGTCCGTTTACAGCTAAGTGGTATTTTTTGTGTCCCCGTCGGTGTCGCGACAATATTAAATACCAGGAAATTTCTTTTCATTCTTATTAAATTGTGGAAAATTGCAAATAATTTGTTTAATACACAAAAAATGGCGTAGAATCATTATTTATATGACTCTATTCTATTTCATTTGTATTTCTGTTTCCACGCAGAGGCTAACCAGGATGTCGAAAGAGACGACAAAAGCCGACTGTTGGTGGCAGGGCTTTGTTAAGGATTATTTTATCGATAGTGTAATATATGTAAGTATTCAGAGGATTTATTATGACTATGATTGTTGACTATGATGTTGGACCTCCGAACCTTAGGCGGGTTCGAATCCCGCACGAACTTCTAATTTTCAAAAGGATGTGTGTCTTAGAATTTAAGATAACATCGTGAGGAAACCTGCACACATGAGAGTCTTCCATAATGTTTTCAATCCATCGATAAGCACTTCTGGCTTAAGTCAATCAACAAACGACTTGTAAGAACAAGTCGGAAAAGATTCCGTTTGAGCGTTTGGGAGCTAGTACTTTCTTTCTTCTTTCTTCTTTCTTCTTTCTTCTTTCTTACCAGGTAACGCATCGGTAACGATTCTGGTGTTACTTATGTCTATGGGTCCGCTGACTTCTAACTGCCTGGTGGCTCGTATGTTTGTTGGCTATTCATAAAATAATTCCTAGTCTAGACTTTCTCTCGCAATAAGCACTGGATCGCGGTGAAGTATGCTCTAAGCCACCTCAGTTATGAGACCTGTGCTCATTAGACCATTAATAAGAGAAGCCAAGTCTGGATTTGTGAGGCTGGTGATTTTTGTTTCTCCAAGCTAACCGATAAGTGTTAAAAGTGGTAAGTTCAACACTTGATGATTATTTTAAAGATAAAAATGCTTGGACATGAGTTTGATATTCTAGCTAGTAAGTAGTAATAAAGTGCTATCTGTAATGTGAGTAGCAAAAAAAGCTTCTTGGAAGTTTCTTGCCGCTTCTTCTTCCAAGACTACTCACGGTAGGGATTTGTCGAAGCGATGGCGTAGATTGACTTTCGAAAAGTGTTTGTAAAAAACCAACTTCGAATAAATTTCATTTCATTTCATTTCATTTCATTTCATTTCATTTCATTTCATTTCATTTCATTACGCTATGGATAATCTTATCATGAACTCGTAAACTTTCCATACTCCAATACCATTCCAATGCAAGTCTTACACAATTCCTTTAACACATTGTTTCCCACTCAGCAGCTGTCATGCAAAATCGGATTCCTTCTAATCCCCAAGATATAAAAAATCAAACCCTTCGATGGCTTTCAATACTGTTCAACCCTTACGGATCCGCCTATTATAAGATTATTGGGTATTGATGCATTGTGGTGGGCGCGAACGGGTTAAGTACCTCTTGTTACCGTTTAACCCTTTGGTTGTTCGGTAAGGTGTTTGAGGTATTGAATATTTTTCTGTTTAGGTACATATGATATATGATATAATTGCGTTCAGTAAGATAATTATTTACCAAGGTACTAGGTGTTGCACACGACTTTTAATAATCATGTTTTCAAGCATGAATTTTTGACAAGCCTATTACGGATCGAACACAACAGTCAAAATTAGAAAAATAGTTATGATATAAAAAGTAGTGCGTGGTCTACATGGTGGGAACTTCACACTTAAAAAATTTAAAAGTGAAGGTTATTTTAATCGTTTTTTTACAGAAATCGTTTGTTTAATAAACTTTTAACTTCAACACAACTGTACTCTTTCTTTTAATTTCTACGACTCACGTTTCCGCACCACTGTAGCGTTAAATATTTAACGCAACTGTCTCCGTAGTGCACTAAGAAGTTTCACTTCAAAAATGTTTCCTACATGAAGATACTAAGAAATACACGGCTGTTATATAATGTAACAGATGTAAATAAAGCTAAGACCTCAGGGGAATGCACACGCAACTTAAACACGCAATTAGAATGACAATGCGATTGTCGCTAATGTATTTCGGCCCTTTCTTTCCAAATAAGCGTTGCGGTGCGAAATACCATTTTGAGATTGTGAGTTTAGTGACCTATCATGAAACCATTATGGAATGATATACCTAACCATGTTGAACCACAAGGAAATGTTATAACAATCTATTTTTAATAATAATACTGTAACGAGATTGACGATTGTATTCGTTATAAAAACATTAAAATAATCCTTAACAATAGTAATTACTAGTAAGTTTTGCTTTAAAAATTATGTACTTAAATAAGTTTTAAATTCAAATTAATTTATTCATGTGGGTATTTTTACAATTCACCTATGACCTTCATTTTTTTGCTTCTACCACCTATCCATACGAAGGACATCTTAGAATTCAGATCACGTTACTCAAAATATTCGCAAAGATGTAAAATCCTTAGACCTTAAGGGGCACGCACAATATGCACATGCAAGTTAAACACGAAATTAAAATGACAATGCATTCGCCGCTAATAGGCGTTGCGGTGCGAAGCGGCATTGTGAGCCACCTTAGGGAGATAATCCATCATTATAATGTGGCGGATAGGGCTGAGAGATGGACACGTATATATCGATATAATTCTCCGTTTATTTTTGGATATATACGATTTTTTTACGCAATTAAGTAAGCAAACGAGCATGCAACACCGCCGGGTAGGGCTGAGAGGTGGACACGTATCTATCGATACAATTCTCCGTTTATTTTTGGATATTTACGATTTTTTTATGGAATTCAGGAAGCAAACGAGCATGCAACACCGCCTTTCGCTGTCGCCCATGACAACTGTGACCGCCACAGAACAAGACTCGAATGGGGAATGGGATTGTTAGTCCGGTTAGCAGAAGGTGTTAGAACGTTAGCTGGTTAGTTTGTTTGTAAGTATGTATGAGGATAGGGACAGGGACTGTTAGTGAAAGTTAGTCCTGTTAGTTTTTGTTAGTAATAGTCTAATTAGTTATTGTTAGTATTCTGTTCTGATTCAGTCACAGATGTATTGCTACCGTTGAGGACTGAGACGGTCGCTCTAAAAAGTGTAGCCGGCTCCACCTTTCTAACCGGAACATAACCAACTTCCTTATTCAGTACCTTTTTAATTGAAATAAGCACTTAGTGAAAATTAACCAAAGGTTCTCAAAAAAGTCCATCAATTTTATTTTTTACAAACATTAGTTACAAAACGAATGTTCCTACTTTTTATTTACAATTATTCAGTAAATAATAGCTGAAAAATTATTTTTATATCACTAATGACCCTCCAATTAACAACGAAAACGCAGCAACAACAACTCTACCGATACTTTTTTGAAATCTATCGATAAATCACAAAACTATCGCTATAACACATCCCTAAACAGCATAAATCAAACAACAGATTGATGGTATTATGTCAACATGCACAATCTGAATGCATACTTACCATAATAATTGTAATGCTTGTCAATTATTGAATAAAACATTACAGCTAAGTGCAGACGCCGTGAGAGAACTAGGAAGGTATCCACTTGTAATTTGTCATTACTGAAATTTGTATGGCGCGACCATTTTATGGAGATTTCAAGGATTAGGAAGATCGTGATTTGCATGTTTTTGTGACCTCTAGTCTAATTGTGGGAACTTAAATTCCGTCATCAGAACTGCCAAGGAAGTTTCTGTATGATTTTGAACTTTGAGCGCGTAGCTAGATGAATTTTGAATGAAAGCTTCCTAAATACAGAGCCTAGCGCTTTGTAGCGTACCTAGCACAACGGGAATAGCAAAATTAAGTTATTAGCACTGTTTGGTTCCCTATATCCCTAATTTAATACAATTACTTCCCCAGATTAAAGCAATACGGAATTTATTCAGCGAGGAATAATATGCAGCAATGTTAGCGCCTTTAAATTTTAAAATTCATTTTAAAACCTTATTATTGCCATAATTGCATTTGCACAGATAATTTGTATTGGTAACACAAAAAACGGCGTGATTATAATTATGTCCTTTTCAATCTAAATAGCCGGTACTATGTAATAGGTAAATCGCGTTTCGAACGTAATTAAACGATCATGGTAACATAAACGAACATTTTCATATTTGGAATCGTGTAATTATATTTGACAGCGTTTACTTATCTGTAATTGTAGGTAATTATTCTCAAATAAGAAATTGATGGTTTTAAACGATACTCCATTATCCTAAGCACGCTTTTTTCTGTCTAAGATTGTTTAGTTTAAAGTCGATTATGAGCAGACAAGCCTACACCCGCGGTTTCGCCCGCCAAAAATCCCTAAATATGTAAAAGTTGATAAAATCAGAGAACTTTCATACTAACTTTGCATCCCCGTTTTACCCGCTTAGGGGGTGAATTTTCAAAAATCCTTTCTTAGTGCTCCCCTACGTTATAAAAGGAACCCCTGTGCAAAATTTCAAGTTTCTAATCCTTATAGTTTAGGCCCTACGTTGATATGTCAGTCAGTCAATCAGTCAGTCAGTCAGTCAGTCAGCTTCTCCTTTTATATATATAGATCGACTTTCAGAAAAAGGTTGTATTTGATGACAATTTTTTAATTACCTTTTGCGATGTAGTGAATTTATCGATTTTGTGATGTCATTGGTTTTGTGTTCGCACCACATCCCCTGCTCGTGGTAGTCGTGGTACACCCCGCAGAACCACGGACGAAGCTGTAGCGATAGATATCTATCTATATCTATTGTTGGAGTGTAAACTAGACGATATTTGCGTAGTCAAATCAAATTTAATCCAGCTAGGATAAGAATTCTATGACGTGTTTTACATGACATACATTTACAAAAAAATTAGTTGGGAGGTTTCTAGTAAGTAATAATAGAAATTAGTAAGTATTGTTTTGTCGGTTTGTTTGTGTTTTTAAAATCTCATCACACAACTTTAACTAAACCAGTGGATTCCAAATCTGTCATCCACGCGAACAAAGCTGTGGGCACAGCTAGTGACATCTACATAAGAAAAGTAATCAAAATAATACACTCGTCAAACGTCTAGTTATTTCTGTAGATGTTCACAATATTTAACATGTGGTTTCTTCGACATTTCTCCACGGAGCGGGGACGCTGCCACAATCGGATTAGCGGTTACCAAGAACCGTTCTTGTATTTAACCCTTAACTTAACCCTGAAATTTGTTTACAATAATTTAAATTATATGCTCGTAAATATTTCCAAATTGACGAACATATAATTTTTAACATTCACAAAATTATATCACTTACGATTCATTTAATGATATTGCCTCTATTTATAATAATAATAATTTTTTTCTCACTATACCTACTGCTTTTAGTGAATGTTAATAGCGTAAACATAATCTTTAGACGTACATACTTTATAATATTTTTGACGTCTTTTCTCTTTACAATTTTCACGTATTTTGTCAGTCAACTCAGGTATTTATTTATTTATATCAGACACTTATAACTAGCATAACAGGTTTCCCTAATGAGCTAGGTACGTTAATAATTAACAAAATACATTGATATTTACTATAACAGAATCTAATTAACAAATAAAATAAGTAATTCAGTCAAAATTAAAAACCGCCAAAGTCACTAATAAATTCAGTTAAAAATAAGTAATCAATAAAAGTCGGTAGTGGTCCTACTTGCGAAGCGAGGCGTACCGCGTTTGATTCCCGGCAGGGGCCGATATTTGTGACAAATAAATGTTTGTTCGCGGGTCGAGGGTGTTGGTGATGTATTATTTGTGTTGTCCATGCCGTCCGCCATTTTTATTATAAAACGTTCACCTAAGTCCAGAAATATCTGCATCTTACGCCTCACTTTAATTATAATACAATAATGCCTACTAATGTGATTAATAAAAATATTTAGTGCTCCTTACTAGGAGGAGGAGTAATTCCCCCAATTGAATTAACTTCAGTACTAATTAAACCAAGAGGCAACGGGTTCGATTCCCTGAACACAAATGACATTAATTCTCACTGACAAATTGGATAAAGACATTTTATCTGCTGTAAACGGATTACTTCAACTTTTAATTAATATCATTTAATCTGACGTGATAAAACTTAATATGATAAGACGTAGCTAACCTTCTAAAGCGTACGTCGCTTCGTGGTGCTTGTAGATTCGTAGGTAAACGCAAGTGAAGCATTTTTATGTTGACTATTATAATTTTATAAGTACAGTATTGTACATAATTGGTCGCGTGAATCTTAACTAACAGACAGACAAATAGTACCTACTTATATTTCAACGTTGTTGATTTAAGTCAGATAGGTGTCAAATCGCAAAACTGTAACTATTATAATTTCTTATCCTCGGCTCTGTCTGTATATCAACAGCGAGATTATAAAATCATGTAGGTACGTATTAAAAAAGGGCATTATGAACTTAGAGGTTCAATGCAATGATAGATACATTTCCCAATTTCCAAAGTCCAGGCGGATGACTGTGACATTTAGTTAAGTAAATGCTGTGCATGCCTATAATTTAGGTATATATAATTTTTTTATTGTTTTACTATCGATTGTATTCGCTCATGTACTTAGTTGGTGTGCCATGACAAATCTTAAGTTTTAAGGTTACGCGTCATGGTGGAGTTAGCTACAATTGATGGATGGATGGATAAGCGCAACCGTTTAACGGTCGCAGATTATATGAAACGCTAAACGCGGGCGTTTGTCGCGGTCGGTCCAATGCAACGCTTGCCTGCACATGGGGCCATGGACCTAGCGGGTTCAACCCTGGTAAGTTCCACCCTTAGAATAATTACACTATAGAAAGTCACACACAAGTCCGCGCGGCCGTTTTGAAGCACCTTAATTGGAGTCAGAAATGGCTCCAAACACCGGGCAGCTCATGTCAATGCACGCCGAACGTGTCTCGCAAAAAAAAAAAAGAATTATGACGATTTGTCCAGTTAAATTGTGTCACTAAATATTTGAAAAGCTATTTATGTACCTATTATTGCTAAAAACATAATTATGATTATCCGCAGACGAAGTTCGGGAAAGTTTCGGTTTAGTGCTTCACTTTAGACAGAGCGCTTGTATGAAGACTCTCTTTCTATAGTGTAATTATTCTAAGGTTCCACCCTTAATTGGAAAGTTCAAGACATTTCCCGTATTATAAACAATACTTCACACGAACACAACCACGTATACACACACACACACACACACACATATATTATTTACGTTTGTGACGATATTACGATATTATTCTGTTTTCTTAGTAGATTATTTATGCAGTTAGCAATCAACATAGAACATACCTCTTGTCCGGGGGGCGTATACAATGTTTATCAATCAAGAAGTAATCTTCGACTTGCTTCGGTGAAGAAACACATCGTGAGGAGACCTGCTCACCCGAGAGTTCTCCATAATGTCTCAAAGGTGTGTGAAGTCCACCAATCCGCACTTGGCCAGCGTATTGGACTATGGCCTGTACCGCTCACATTGTGAGGGGAAACCTGATCTGAGCCCTGCAGCGGGACTGTTATAGGTTGTCTTATGTATGAAGATAGCAAACGAGTATGCAGCACTACAATTCCGTTGTCTCGTTCGAATCTGGTCACAGATGTGTTGCTACCCTTGAGGATTAAGATGTTCGCCTCTAAAAGTGTAACCGGTTGCGATTATGATGATTTTAATTGTAGTCAGAGAGACATTGACACATCATAAGTAGGTATTGTTTGGATTCAAAGCCAAAAACCGATTTGGCGATTAAATTCAAATAAATAAAATAAAAGTGAAGTTAATGCCGCGCGAAATTTGTACCGCTTTCGACAGTTTTTAGTATTCAATTATAATACTTAGTTGTACTGTTTAAAACTGCAACGAAATAGCGATTTCGTTTAAAATAAATAAAAGAATGGTATCCGAGATAGTGTTTGGTTTTTTGTTTATTTAGTTTGAAAATGGAACGGTTGTGGTTATAACTAAATTGAAAATGCACAAAAGAGTTAGATAAAGTTAGTATTTACCTCGTCAGGGTAATTAGGTATTAAAACTAATTTAAACTCTTTTAGGGAATATAGTATTTAAAGTGTGTATTGAAGTTCTATTTTAAACAACTTTTTTCAGTTCTCTTTCTTCTTACTCTGTACGGGTAAACTACACTCCTTCTACATTCCTTGCGGAGTGTAGGGGAGCACTAAGAGAGGATTTTTGAACTTCCCCCCCTGACATGCGATGAGTCAAATATTCTTTCTTAAAGTCTGTGTATTTAAATATTTTGTAAAACTACATTTCGGATTACATCTTACGAAGAGGAAATCAACGTTTTATTTACGCACACACACAGACCATTATATATTTGTCACTATCGTTTATACCATAGACACAATGAAAATTATGTACGACATAAATTAAATTATGAACATAACGACCTTACGAGGTATGTAAATGTCGTATTAAGTCGTTTTAACGGTAACGTATCAATGCGCTTATAAGGCGTGTTCCACAGAGTGGAATAATAAAACCTTCACAGCTCGTAAACCGAGTGTTTTACGGCCCTACAATAAAGGGCTTGCGATTCCCGTGACAAGTTATAATTGCAACTAACGCCACCTGCCGGCGAACACGCGCCTTATTTAGTACTGTTACTTGCAGAAGTTTGACCCTTACCTTTCTGTTCAACGTTCTGTTATTGTCCACTGCAATCGGAGGATGAATCGATGGAATATTGTCTTGGGTGAATTCATGCTATGCCATGCCGCCCAATGCACACACACACGTACACAAGCATCATTCTTCCGCTGCCGCCCATGCCGCCCTTGCTGACAGTGGCCGACCCAGAACAAAACTTCGACTATGATGGTTAGTCCAGTTAGCAGAGGGTATTATTAACTACGTGGCAAGTGTGAATAGGCTTTGTGAAGTGCGTTTCTACATTCAAAATGTGGGTAGGTACGTCACATACCACAAATCCGCTGGAGCAGCGTGGTGGCGTATGCTCTATGCCTCCTCAGGTAGGGAGAGTCCTGTGCTCAACTTTTACATTAAGTATATTTTTATCTATTTTCCTAAGCCGGATTATACTTATACTGTTAAGTTGCTTTATGTTAAGTATCTGTTAAGTTGCTTTATGTTAAGTATGTTTATGATATGCGTTGTAATCGTTGCAAATCACTACATAGTATAAATCAAAGTCGCTTTCTCTGTCCCTATGTTTGCTTAGATCTTTAAAACTACGCAACGGATTTTGATGGGGTTTTTTTTAATAGATAGAATGATTCAAGAGGAAAGTTTATATGTATAATATATTAAAGTTTTTCGCAAACAATTTTGGACTTGGGTACTAAGGGACAGGTTTTCCGAAGCGAAGCGAGGGCGGGTTTACTAGTACAATATAAATAGTTCTTCTAAACAAATCTTCCACATACGAGCTCCGATCACTTCCTGTTTTTGTACATGTCTGACTTAAGAGCAACCATTTTTAATAAGAATAATATTAAAGATAATGACTTATTAATAATATTAAAGATAATAACTTTTTAATAATATTAAAGATAAAGACTGTTATGTTGTCAACCCGTACCCTTAGTAAGAGATTAGAACCCCTTACGAATGTCTCAGTAGCCGCAAACCACAAGTATTTCAACTTCGTAAGGATCCGTAAATTTAGAATAACGTATGTTATTATTATTCCATTTTGGATACTGTTTTAAATAATAATTATTATGTTGATGAATATTAAACAAATGCCCGACGAATTAAAGAAAAGTATTAGATAGAGAGGATTTTCCATCTTTCTTCATTGTTTGACCATTTACCATCTGCTACCAAGTCAGGATCAAATGATGGAAATCAAAGGAAACCCTCGAAATTTATAGGCATGTACATTATGGGTTTCATATAATTTCTTATTTTGTATCATTTTTATTGATTTTTTTTTTTAATATTTGATGGGATTTGGCCTGGAATCACCCCTGAGGTATGATGTCTTGTCGGCAGTAAGAAATAGGTTATAGAAATGGTTCGTGAGCTAAGTAAACTTCGCTAAGTGTTACAAGTTAATATCACGTACGAGTAAAAGATAATTTTCTAACTCCATTATAAATTTCATTATCAGCTTTCGCTGTGAGAGTAATTGAAGTTTCACATTCATAGATTCATAGAGATTTGCATGAAAATTCAATATTACAATCCTAGTCTAGTCATTAAGTACGCATTAGCTCCACTACTGGGCTTCTGGGTCCTATTAGAATGAAGTGCTACCTTAGTCGATTATTATCTAGGACAAGTCAAATAAACTTTAGTTTCTAAATTTAGTCAGATACATAAGAATTTACAATAAAAAAGATTAATTAAAAAAAAAAAAAAAAAACAATAATAAATAAATATGATTAGATTATAAAGTTACATATTTAACAAAAAGATTTAAACTAGATTATTTTTAGAGACAAAAAATAATCTTGATACATTTACGGAATCCAATACTTAATTAGTTATTTCAGATACCAAAAAAATGTTTTACAATATGATATTTAAATAAAAAAAAACAAAATCGCTGTTTTTTTCACTTCATCTGTCCTGGTCAAACCATAACCTATCAATAAGGTCTTAAACGCGGACGTACAAATTTCTGTCATTTCGTCAAGCACCTTCATCCCTTATCATTTGCAATTGCAAATCACTCAAAATCCATCCTTATTCCGAACTTCCTAAAGTCCAGTTGAATCGCAAATGCATTCAGCATTAAACAACCCTAATAGCTCCAAGGACATGATATCTTACAAGCCAATTTGAACTGTATTTCTTAAGGCTCAAGTTTGAATTTAACTTAATTTACGATGACGGTAGACGTAGAAGAGGCACTTATGTGGGTACATTTGTCACGAAATGAAAATCGAGCGTCACTTCCGGTTATTCGTCGCTTCCGGATCTCTGTGTGACGTATTGAGTTTTAGATCGTTTGTGATTTGGGCTCAGATATTTGGTCCCCAAATGACCATCATTACGTTAATATTGGACGGTCCTTAGTTGGTGAGACTGTGAAATTATTGTTTTATTGAGAGTGATATACTTAAGTAGGTATAGAATACACAATAACAAAATTGTAGGTAATCGAAGCAATGATAGTCAAGTGTTTTGAACGAACGAACTCACGAACCGGGGGGGTTCAGGTTCGAATTCTACACGCATCACTAAATTTAAAAAAATATGTGCATATTAAAAATTAGTTGACACTTGTTTCGGTGAAGGAAAACATCGTGAGGAAACCGGCACTCCTGAGATATCACTGTTCTCGAAGGTGTGTGAAGTCGGTCAATTCTCACTTGGTCAGCGGTGGACTAATGGCCTCTACCCCCAGCACTGTGTGAGAGAAGACCCGTGCCCAGCAGTGGGACAGTTATGGGTTGCGATGATGATGATGATGATGAGGTAATCGATTTCCGTAGTGTAATGTGTTTCTAATTAAATTATAAAGCGTAAATATTAAATCGGGAATCGAACTCAGGACCCCCCTTGCTACTCAGGCAAGGTATACTAACTACTACACTACGGCTACGACGTCACCAAATTACGAGTATATTAGCTTTCTACATTCCTTCTACATTTAAACTTTAACTGTGCCAAATTTCATTGTTACAAAATTTTTGCTTCAACCTAGGCTATTAATAATAATTTATCTACTAGGGAAAATCTACTATAAAATAAAAAAATGCGGTGTGATGCGATGCGATGTGGTGTCAATCACTAGGTTACGAAGTATACTGTAACCTCCAATCTAAATCGACGCCAGTCCCGTATAATTTTCGCACCAATTAACTAACCTAAAACATAACTCAGTTAGTTTAACTATTTTTTTGTAATTATGACAAGACCGTTGTATTTCTATTGTTTAACGTTTTTTGTCACATTTCTCCAAAATTTATTTAGTTTAATAAAAATAAAATAAAACAAGCTCTCTACTTTCAGACTTTAACATTTTGATGTCGGCCGGCGGCTTTAGACAAAGGCTTGATGGATTGGAGGGGATCCGAAACCTTGATACTTTCCAACTTTTACGAATCTACTTTTGGTTCAATTTATGGGTGATAAACTCAAGTTATTTAGTTTAGTAGGTTCTTGTGAACTCAGTATTTACACTTTTAAACGTATTTTTTGCATTGATTACTGTTGCTGCAAGATATTGTAAAGTAAAAGTACTTAGTCTACATATTTGGGCCCAATGACCATAATTTATAAATGTTATTAATTAAATCGTTTTAATCATAATGAAATATTTAATTCAGTTATTTTAAATTATTTAAATATATCGTAGGCGCTGTAATGAATTATATTATTAATTATTACTTATCGTTATAACTGTTTCTAATTGTAGCTTGTAGCCATTAACCTATTTAATTCCTATGAATAAAGTAACATAATATATTATACATATCTAATGTGTGTATGCATTTATTGTTTGATCGACAATATTGTAAAATTAGAAGTTAACAAAATAACAATTAAATTAAAAAAACGCAAAATATTTACGATTTATTAATTCATGAATCTACAGTTAATTTCTAGTCAGTAATACATTAAAAAAAGATTAACCAACAGTTGCGGACCCCAGCCAACCGGCAAGTCCAAAAGCGTAACATCAATGGAATTCGAAAATTTACACAAACGCAATAAGTATTAGTCGATGCGACTTTTTGTCCGTCCGTCTGTCCGTCCTACACCGCACCGGGGCATGTGGAATTTTTGCGATGACATTCTTTCGCTCCCGGTTTTGATTAGAAAGCCTTCAAATAAAAAAAGCTTTTAATTTAAGTGAATTTCGACTCTATACCTATCACATAAAGTTCCTATTCAATTAACAGCGTGATGCAGCTTTCACGGCCATGCTTTTCGCTATTTTAAATTTATGTGTCATTGAATTTGGACCCTACACCTTCAAAACAAAGCATTATTTGAAATGATTGGAATTATTCGATTTTTTAATTAGTTACGGTTAAGGGAATTGTTTTGTAATTGGGACAAAGTTTGCAATACGTATGAAACTAAAAAACGCATAAGAACAATAGTTTAGTATAAGGATGTTAAACATTTATGTGGAAATATTCAAGCTTTCTAATATGAAGATTAGAAATGTATAAATGTAATCACTTGCTTAGGTGAAGGAGGACATCATGAGAACCCAAACAGAGTACTCCGTATCGTTCTCAAAAGTGTATCAAGACCTATACCTCATTCTGAGAGGACTGCGCCCAGCAGCGGGATAGTTATAGCTTACGATGATGATACGACTTAATGCTTGACTACGATACGAATTACGATCACGCGACATAGTACTGTGGTAAAGGGCTCTCATTTAGTAGAAGCCCATTTACGATCAGGGGAGATTAACTTGGATTCAAGTTTGATGGAGAGAATTACACCCTTAAGGAGTGCGCACATTACACCAACTCGACGTCAACTCCACTCCGACTCCACTCCGTTTCAACTCCGACGTTCCGTTCCGCGATCAACGCTTCATCGACGTCAACTCGACTCCGTCTCCACTCCGTTTCAACTCCGACGCTATTTACATTACGTCATTGTGTCGGTCGACGCGTGGACTACTCGTCTACGGTAAGTCGTCAACGCAACGTCGACGCGTTGGTCTCGAAACGGAACGGCTATGGGTGTAGGGCGAGCCGTACAGGGCTTTTAAGTATAAGTTCGAAATTCAACCTTACCTTCAAAGATATAACGCTCATAATTGAATGTTAGCTTTGTCAAGGTTTTAGTCGCGTTGGCGTCGGTCGGTCGTGGAGTCGTTGTAATGTGCGCACTCCTTTAAGGTGTAACGCACCATCTCAAAAAGTCTACTACCGTTGGATGACCGTTGGATGAGTTTAGATGACCATGAAATATAATGTGTGTAGTGGTAGAACCTAGAGTAGAGTACGCCCGGGGTAGTACCACATGAGTATTTAAACGGTAGTAGTAGTACTACCGCCCGCCACGGTATTTAGTACCATTTCTACCGTGTAATAATTGTTTTAACAGCGATCGTGTTCCGGTTAGAAAGGTGTGGAGCCGGCTACACTTTTTGAGGCGACCATCTCAGTCCTCAAGGGTAGCAACACATCTGTAACTTAATTAAAATGAGACGCATTGAAATGTTTTATGAATACGCATCCATATATTTAGGAATCGTAGGAAGACACAACCGTGTTAGGCTTAACAGAAATTCGTATCTATATTTTTTAGGAAGAATAGGAATACACATCGCTATTTTTTTTAAAGAAAATAATCAAGCAAAAAAATAATTTGTTGGCGTAACTCTAGCAATCACCGACGCGTTGTCGGTTAAAATAGAAGTGTAGTGCGCGATTATTTTATCCGGTAAGGACGTGTTATGCCGGTATAATGCGTCGCAGTCACGCGTGTAAAATATTTCATGAGGATCCTTTGATACTTCGCTGGCACATATTAAATTCACATTTATCATAAAGAAATGGCCGCTCTGACACGTCGATACTCCCAGATCGAACTGTGAAGATATTGTATATGTTGCGGTAAACTATATGATTACGGGATTTTAAGAAGTTGCTAGAAATTTCGCGTTTTCAAAATTAGTTAGTTATTTTTTAAATGTTATTCTCTAAAGTGTAACTCATAATTTTTAGAAGTGATAATAAATTAAAGTTTGTGATAGAATTTTTTTACGCCCTTAATGTTAAATAATAGTTGGTTTTCTTCATTGGTGACAGCACATTAAGTTGCTACTAACTATTTAAAATTAGAAATTAATAGATAAATGTTAACACCAATTATGTACCTAGCCGCGCTGACTATTGTATATTTTTAACGTAGCCTTTTGAATCCTGCAGATACCCGCTATGTCCAGGTCGTCTATCTTTTTGGACTTAGAGAGTCTTTTTTGGCGCACACTTATCAACTGGGAAATGATTCAGCATCGTTTCGAGCCCTGAGTTAATTCTAGGAAAAGACGATGTCGTTACGATTCTTATTTATAAATATGAGTTATTAATTTAGAAGTTTTTTATAAAGTTTCTAAGTTGATGGCTATGCTCATAATATTGCCAAAGCGTTGTCGCTATACGAGTTGGTATATCCATAAACAAGCCACTTCATATAATGACTGATATCCCAGTGCAACGGTGACATCATACATTATTCCGATCTGTCTCATATTAAGTATTTCTGCGCCTGGTTTAACGGGTTCCGACGGACGCCGGTTATGATATCAATAAACGATTGTTTATGTTACTCTAGTATAAGCGCGCGGCATTGCTTGTGTTTCACGATTTAATGCTACGTCGATTTGGTTGGAATATTTATTTATTTACATATGCCATACAAAGAATACAAATAAATGCGAAGAAGCATTTTCTATTAGTTAACCAGTTAAATAGGGTAGACACATTGACATATTGTAATAATAAGTCAATGGGTAAACACAACTTAAAAGATAGTGTGGATTGCATTATGAACTACAAATACGGGTACTCACTATTATCTTTTAATAAGTCGAAAATTCGATATCCGCATGAAATTACATGCATGGTCACCACTTTTTTTAAAAAACAAAGGTTATGTAAAGTTAAGGTTAAGCTTGAATTTAGGTGGGTCGACATATCGAAGAATCGACAGGTCGAAATATCATGACAATATAAAGAGAGTAATTGTTTCTTTCATATTTATAGGTATATAAATCTCCGGTACGAACGACGCGCCTTGTTTCGTCTTTTATCACACGTACCGCGTAGGACTGGAATAATTCCCTGCGTCGGTAAGCCAGTTCGATATAATTCGCGCTTTACCAACTAAAGGCTACTGCTATCAGTTGGGACCGTAGTTAAGCAGTAACGGTGTGAGCGGTGTAGGTGTATATCTTTCCCTTTCTGTCATCACCTACCTGCGGACACATCTTGCAGTGGTACTTCCTCGCGTGGGCGTGCAGCGGCTGCAGCTTGGTGGGCCCCTTGCCCAGCGGCTGGGGGACCACGAGGAGCCCGCTGGCGTTCGTGCTGCCCACCGGCGAGGATGAAGAGGACCCTGGAATTATTGACAGGAGTTACGTTTGATGGCGACGTCACTCCACAAATTCTAACAAAATCTTTTGCTATGAACGTATTTATGAAATTAGTACCAGAATTTCAGAATTTTACCATTAGACTGAAATAAGTTTTTTTATGGCCTTAAGATATTAGCGAGGATGCAGCACCACCCTTCCGCTGCCGCCCATGACAACTGTTAGCGACACAGAACAAGACTCAAATCGGGACTCGGAGGGTTAGTCCAGTCAGCAGCTAGTCAGGCAGTGAGAGTGTTATTAAGTTATTAAGAATTTTAGTATATAGGTACAACTGGAGCTCTGCCGCTCCCCAGTCATGATACCTCGCCGGCGCGAGATTTCCCTTTGCCGAAATGGTGACCCCGACGTAATTTGATCATGCAACCAACTCTCATTGTGAAATGATCTAATAGTGATTGCGATCACTATTTCCATCTCCGTCCGTCGCTATAGCTCCATCCCTGTCCACCTCGTAGGTAACTGCTGGATACAAACCTGACCGCCCAGGTCCGAGGCCAGCGCCGTACAGCATCTGGCTCATGGACTGGTGGTGGCCGAGCCGGTCGTCGACCTTCTGGTGTCCAACCCCCCCGTCGCCGGTGCTCATCTTCGCCTGGAATGATGAATAGGAAATTATTCACTGTTGTTATAGGAATCCCTTTGATGGTTTCTTGACTTGCTATGTAGCGATCATTGTTTTTTTGAAGTGAAAAGTGAAATGGCTGGCCGGTACGATAACCATTGCGCATTAAGGGTAGTAGCTATAGGGCAGACTGGTGTTTCGTGTTTCTTATTTGTTTAATATCTTTCTATTTTTGTGTGCAAACAATATTTAATTAACTAAGTGTTATAAACTCCTTAAATACTCTGGTATTTGAAAGCAGATCCTGTATCTACTGAGTATTTGAGTACACAGTTATGGCCAACCTGAAGTGGCTGTAGCCTCGTTGGTAGTGACCCTTTGAGCTAACGGTCCCGGGTTCGATTCTCGATCAAGAGTGTAGTCATTGCTTTAGTGTTTTGTTTGTCTGTCGTACGCAGAAAATCGTTTCTTGTATATTAAATAGATTTACTTGCCTTTGGTTGTCTTAAAGAGTACGCCCTTTGTAAAGACTGTCTAATGTTGCAATGAAATGTACTCCCTACGCTGTTTTTTAGTAAATTTGTGTAATAGATATAATAAAGTGTTACTACAGTAATATAATAAAAGACAAAACACAAAAGCATTACAATGGTACGCGCGGTGAAACGGAAACGGACAATTTGGACACGACAGACTAAACAGCGCAGACGAGAATAACCACCCCTGTAAATAAGTTTAACCTTCTTACCCACCCGTCACCCAAACCCTTAATTTCCAACCTTAATCAAACCAAACGCCATTGGGACATTTGAGCAAATTACTCGCCAACTAATAGTTTCATACATCATCTCGGCCTGTCCGGTAGGGTGACCGCGCGATAAGTCACCTTCGGACGCATTAATAACGCTCGATTTGTCCCGAGTAGTCCTGACCGCGGCTGAGTTACGATTGTTTCGTTAGTCGCCTAAAATATTTGTACACTCTGCCCTTTGACGCGTCTTCATTACCGAGGGATCTGTATAGAGTTGTTGTTACCACTTGCAATCACTTTTTTATGGATTTAGTGTAGCAAACGAGCATGCAGCACCACTTTCCGCTGCCGCCCACGACAACTGTGACCGACTTAGAATAAGACTCAAATGGGAACTAGTCCGGTTAGGTGACGGTGCTAGAATATTAGCTGGTTAGTTTGTAAGTATGAGGACTGGGACAGGTACTGTTAGTAAAAAAAAAATAGTCCTGTTAATTAGTGTTACTAATAAATATAAAATATAGTCCAGTTAGTAAATGTTAGTAAGAGTCTCGTTATAATTTGGTCACAGATGTGTTACTCTTGAGGATTCAGATGGTCGCCTCTAAAAAGTGTAGCTGGCTGACGGCCACTTCTAGATTTCTATCTGTTTATGTTTAATGTTTACGTTAAGATTTATATTCTCAATATTATCATGTAGACTCTATCATTTCAATTTACAAAATAACAAGCAATCTGAAAATTTACTCGCAAAATTAAAATCAAAATTAAAGTAACTTTGACAACGCGGTCATTGAATAACTAAAGTATGATAGAATGCAGTTAAAAAGATGTATTTCAACATAATTACAAAGGAAAACGGTTTAGTTTTACAATCAAAGGTAAATCATTTGTCATACAAGATTCCTAACTGTTTAACTTATAACGTCTAATTAATTATTTGACACGAAAAATAAAAAATAAACATTAATTAAATTAAGTTTCAGGTGGTTATATCCCCTCTAAAGATGTCTGTTTTAACAAGATGAACAGTCCCTATGTTTGCAAGAAGCAAGCCCCAGTCGAGTGTCATCCGACAAACAAACATACAAAAACTAAATAGAACTAACGAGATACGAGGATGTTATTTTTAAGTAAAACTTTTTTAATTTCGTTTTTAAAATTAAAATCTCACAACCCTTGCTCAGTTGGAAGGGAACCTACCTGCACTGGGGCAGACCAGGGTTCGATTCCCTTCCGAGCCAAATCCTGGTTTGTCGGAAAAACACTTGTATGTGAGGAATGCAATATAAGGAATATGAATTGTGTTTGCTACCTTAATTCCATAAAAAAATATTAGGTATATTCCGCTAATATGAGTAACAACATAACCAATATGGATAGCTTTCACTGTTATTTATCAGCAAGCTTGAGTAAATATTTAGTTATCGTTTTATTTCATTAATTAAGTTTTGAAAATTTAGTGTTGCGTGCAGAATTAGAACACGAGCTGGGTTCAAACCGCTCGGCTATCACTGCTTAAGCTCATCGGTATTTGAAGTAAACCTTTAAAACGAACGATTCCCATTAGTTTCCCATATCGATAATACTTTACATCCAATTTCAAATGAAGACGTATACCCTGGTTGCACCATAACATTTGATGCATGGTATAACTGTAAGCCGGCCGTACAAACAGCGCTATACGTCACCCGACGCAGTTTACGTCAGAACTCGCTATTACCGACGATAGATGTCGCTGTTTCCAGAAATCTTTCACGAACGTTGACGCCAGATATTTTTCTTTAACGACATTGCACCATTTTGAGTCGAAACTTGATACTTTGTTACATAATAGCGATGTTAGTTTTAAGCACGGAAGTTTTTTAACGGTTTTCACTGCGCTGCATTGAATTTTTATAGCTTCTTCTATAATAGTTGCGCTTGTGATGTAGCGAGCGCTGTTTTAAGTTTTTATTGCTGAATGGCTATGTTTATAGTTTGGATTAGTAAACAGCTTTATATTAGATACATAACCTAGTTTTTAAACTTATATGCGCGGACCCTAAAAATTTTAAATGCAAACGAGTAATCACGATTTTTCGATGTTACATTGAAAAATCGCGAGTACCAATGCAATATTCACTGTTGTTGGAAATAAATAGGGTTAAAAACTATACCATAAACACAAAGTACACATAACCCTTAAATTCAGACGTGGTGTCTAAAATTAAATTTCACATTCGGGGCGTTATCTACCCCCAAAATTAATTTGCAACGACTAACCGATCCGGGTTGGAATAGTTTGTTATTTATGGCGTTAACCCCCGCCCCGGCCAGTGTTAGGACGATTTCATTTTGTGAAACACTTACGTGTATATTAGTTATTTAAATACACACACCCAGACCGGGAACAGAAATTTAAACGCGTTCATATTTCCGCCTCGCTCGGAATCGAACCCAGGACCCTTGTGCCATACGTCAAATGAAAGAAATAACTAACCCTCAACCTCCTTACCGTAACCTTGTCCGTTATTAAGGGTGTGTGTCGCAAGCTAATTTTTTTATGTAATTATGTTAGCGAACGAGCATGCAGCACCACCTTCCGCTGTCGCCCATAACAGCTGTGACCGACTTAGAACAAAACTCAAATGGGGACTGCAATAGTTAGTCCGGTTAGCAGACGGTGTTTAGAACATTAGTTGGTTATTTTGTTAATAAGAATGAGGACGTGGACTTTAGAAGTCGTCTCGATATGTCGATATTTTTAATAACATTTTTCAAGGTCGGTCACAATTGTTGTGGTCGGTGCTGCGTGAACGTTTGCCGCCTTAAATCCTTACAATGTATGTGCATAATATATATAGCCCAATTTGCAGTGACTCTACCTGTCAGACGAGGTCATGGGTTCGATTCCAGTTTGCCTTACGTTTGCCTTGGTTTCACAAGGTTGTAAAGATGAGAGGTGATATAACCAGACAATGAAGTTCATAAGTGTATTGTAAAAATACTCACTTGGTTAAATGATTCTGAATTTGAATTTGAGTTTATATAAGTCACTATTCATAGTCATATTAGTCACTTATCTGCCTATTCATTGCAAGAACTTCCAAGATTCTAATTTCATTGGTAAAAGCAATTAGGTATGTAGGTAATAGCCATGAGCAGTCCGAGAAAAGGGGCAAGACACTCCCAAGGATTTTTTTGTAGTCAAACACATTGAGAAAAATTACTAGAGACTCAAAATTAAAATACCTTAGCTATGTTTCCCAAAACACCAACTAAACACCCTGAACAAACATAGATCAACAAAGGAAAACCAATCTCATAAAAGCTCCGAACTCGTATTTCACCCTTTCACTGCAGATCCGCCATTTTCCCAAGAGCATTTTAAATTTGGAAAGTTTTATATCTTTGGCAGTATCAGCTTTAAAAACCGGATATATGGGTGGCTTAATGTCCCGGAGTACAATGACGTTTATGGAGTTATTGGTAATCGATGGAATATTCTAGAAAGATCTGGCTTCGACCTGAACACTCCGTATGATTGAGAATAGGAGGGAGGTATCCCAATGCAGGACGAATAGGCTAAAGTGCCTTGCAGCAAACCGAAACAAAAAAGTGATGTCAAATTTAATTCGCTTCAATCCCTTTCAAGGCAGTTTTGTCTCATACTTGAAAGGTCAAACGCAAACTCCACCACGCTACCCCAGTTAAGTTTATTTAAGTTTCGTGATTCATTTCTTGATTCGTGATAAAAAATAAACCCTAACCTACTCAACAATACAAAGAAGACAAAAATATCTAGACTTTCAAATTATCTATCCAAACTGCGTCTAACACACTTTCATCTGTCACATAAATGTCTGCCTGGGAATCGAACCTAGAACCCACCGCTATGCAGACGCGGTCACTACCAAATAATTTACGAGACTTTGTATAATAATAATAAATATAATAAATAATCCAAAGAAGCTGTCTGCCTCTATTATTCTTTAACATTTAATTAAGCTAGAAGCATTGAATAACAATGGTGTTAAAATCCTATTCGGAAAATAAACTCCAAATATTATTTAAAGTGCCTCTTCAAAAACGCAACGTTGAAAACTACATACAATCTGAAGAGGGTAGGGGGCGTGGCCTCTGCATGAGACAGTGGCAAATGAGGCCTCTTTGTCATAGCTCTGACCCTCACGGAGTTCTGCAACTACACAGACAGATAGACAGATGCCTTCACACGAATAGCTCGCATTTTCTACTTATGTATATTTTATGGAAAAATATACAAATATTTATTCACTGTAATATTTTATCGGACACGATATTAATATTTGTATCGGTAGTGGTTTTAATATTGATACTCGGTGATAAACAAGTATTAAAGAGCAAAGTAAGTTAAACTGTTATTATGATGCATGGGTCGAAATAATAGTGTAATTTGATGTTTTTAGTATCTGTATGATTAACAATATTAAAGTTAATTATTAATTTCTCGTGGCCTAAGCAGGCAAACGAGCAGGCGGGTCACCTGATGGTAAGTGACCACCGTCGCCCATGGACATTGGCAACACCAGGGGCATCGCCAATAAGTTGCTATTTTGATTATTCAAGTAACCTTGTTATGTCAGCTGATTGATTTATTTTAAAGTTTATTTTGTTTTAGAAGCGCTACATGTATCCTATCTACGTAGATATTCTATCTACTATACTACCTACGTAGATATTCGGTATATCCTATCTACGTAGATTTATTTAAAATTGTAATAATTATTACCTACACAAACCACCAAAGTAAGTCATAGCGATATTGAATATCATATTAGTTCATGTTAATACTGATATTGGTTTTATATAATTTATTGATACTGACACTTAAATGAAAACTATTGAAAACGTGCAACAGACATCAAATGCACAACATATAATAATAACAAAAAAATTACTCAACAACAAATAATAAGTACAACAAGCTACTTACAACAGCACTGACTATGTACAACAAAATCATAAAGTAATAAGAGGGTAGTGGACACACGAGATAAATATTTCAGTACATAATTTTTTTTTATTTCCTAAACATTTCATTTTTTCATTATATTACCTAAGGCGTGAAGCAAAATCTTTTTTTGCAGCACCACCTTGCCGCTGCCGCCCATGACAACTGTGACCGACACAGAACAAGACTCACATCGGGACTATAATTATACGAGTAGAATAGTTAGCCCGGTTAGGAGATGTTGATATAACATTAGTTAGGTAGTTAGTAAGTATGAGGACTAGGACAGGAACTGTTAGTGATAGTTAGTCTTATTGTTGTTAGTAATTGTCCAGTTAGTAATTGTTAGTTCTAATTCGGTCACAGATGTATTGTTACACTCGAGGACTAAGATGTCCTCTCCTCTAAAAGAGTGAAACCGGTTCCACACGTTTCTAAACGGAAGACAATTGCTGTTAAAGCAATTATGTAGAAGTGGTACTAGGTACCGTGGCGGGTGGTGGTACTACCCCGGGTGAGCTCTAGGTTCTACCAACTTCGAAATGGGAGTGATGTTACTGCAGTAGGACACCACGTCTTGGAAAAGGAGCATAGGCCTTCCCCAGACCAGGACTTACGACCTGAAGAAGACAGCGGGCAACCGCTGGAGTCAGACTCAGAACCGGTCATCGTGGCGCAAGTTAGGGGAGGCCTATGCAGCGGTAGTAGTATCATACTGTATTCCATCTTCATACAAACGATCGGAACGCGAATCATACCTACGCGCCTCGGAGTTTAGTACACATTAAGTAAACAACAGCCACAGAAACGCCATAGGGACGATCGAACGTGTGGGTTTGTAATTAGGAAGCGTGCGTATTACCTACCCACTTACATTCACTACAACTAGAAAGAGGCGGCCCTAGCGCGCGGGGCTGTAGGCATTTATTTCAAGAACAGGGCCGAGTCACACTACTGTATGATACTATTACCGTGCCTATACCCAGTAGTGGACGCATAAATGGATGGATGGATAACTACAGTATAATAGCATGTCCACTACCCTGGTAGCTATGGGTCTCACCTCGTAGCCTTGTTTGATGGCCATGGCACCGCGTGGCCGAGACCACGCAGAGTATTCCAGGCCATCTTTTTGTTGGCAGTGCTGTCGGACAAAGATAATACCACTTTAGATAAATAGTACAATAATTACAAAGATATTAAAACTATAGACACGTTACGTTCATACAAAATATACATACATTCATACGTTATAACAACATTGTTCAACAACAACGTAAGTTGTACTTTTCGATCCACTCTGACGACATTTATTTGACTGATAAAACTCCTGAATGTGTTACAAATCCCCAAGGTCGGCCAATTATGAAAGACCTTTTAATACTTCAGAGCTTCACTAAGCTCTCGCGTTAGCTAAAGTGGACATCCGAAAGAGTCGAAGTATTCTTAAGTTCGAGTGCAGTATGTATAAGACCTAAGCTTTCTGGAAGAAACGTAATCTTTAGAAGCGCGCACAATAGCCATAATTCTCTATTATTGAAGATTTCTAATGCCCTATACGCCGTTACTTCGGTGTAGTATATCGGTTATATGTATGTAAGAAAAACGATTTTTATATCCATGACCCGGCTAACATATAAAACGTTAGTCCTAAACTCGACGGCTGTCTCCCTCGTGTGGAATAGGTGTGAGCGAGATGGGTATCCACGTGTGACGCACGCGATACGTGAGTGTGTGGGAAATTTTAGAAGGTGTGGAGTCGAATATGTGTAAATTGTTTTGAGTTTTTTGCTAATAGTTAGAAACTGTATGTTTCTTCTATACATATATCATAATTTTTTATTATTATTTATATATATTATTATCTATAGGTATAACATAATTTTTTACATTTATCGTATTCACACTATACCTGTTGTTATCATGGTAAGTTTCATTGGTTGTCAGGTAATCAAGAAATCGTATATTTATGCTGATATCTTCATTATTTAAAAAAAGATAAAACGTCGTCCGCCGAATCAGCTTGTAGGTATATTTATCTAATGGGTCTAAGTTTGAAATCTTTGTAAGTTAACATTGTCTCATAATAGTAGTAAGCACACTTCCTGAATATCAGTCATTTAAATCTTATTTTACCAATAAAACTGTGTATGCACTAAACATTATTTTAACAAACATTATTTCTTACACAACACCGTCTCCAATCACTCCGCTGTTCGCAAGAAAACTCCGCGACACGAGTATTTTTCTTAACTTTTCCGTGTGTGCTCCACACATGTGCGCAAACACAGACATGCACGTCAATGTGTGGGTGTACGTCTTGGGTAGTAAAATATTACGCTGTCGGGTCTGAAATAACATTGTATAGATAATCAATAACAGAACATTTATGTCGGTCTTGGATTTCATGCGGGCTTGGGGAAGGTTGGGAGCTATGGGCAAGGTTGACTAAATTGTCATCGTGGTTTGACCACCCAGGTTACACCTAAAGATATTACCTGTCACCTTAAAATTGTATCTATTCTTTTCGTTCGGTGAAGAGCATGAATTTGAGATTAATTTAACGGCACATGCGTTCCGGTTAGTTAGATTGAGGGATCTTGATAGGTTTCTTGTTTTATCTTGGTTGACAAGGCATTAGTGATCGGTTGTAGGGGTCCGGTGGCAGTACCCACTCACTATGTAGTTGGGCTGTGACGGCAGTTACCATAGAAAATCTCTATTTTTACCATGGATTCCTGAAGAACTTGGTTGAGGTAAAATCTATCACGCAGATCTGAGTTCGAGTGTCTCCAACATATTGTTAAACCCTCTGGTGTATAATTATTTGTATTTAAACTAAGCGAGTTATATTTTTTGTATACTATTAAGTACCTATTTGAAAGCATTGAGGCTGAGATGTATAGACGATACTTAGCCTCAGCTCAGACTTTACTTACGGAAAAACTTGACTTTGCAAAGACTGCGATTTGGTATTTATAGACATGTCACGCTGAGATTGTGCTAAGACCGCTAATGTCATAATTGATTGCTGCCATCTATCTGTTTGATAATACGAAAAATTAAAATGTCTTAGAAACCGACTAATATCAAGGTTCATTTGGGACCGTTATTTTTTTTAAGTCAAAGTTTTTTTAAGTCGTCTATTTCATGAACTTATTAGACTTTGCTCAGCTCGTACTCAGCCAAGTCAAAGATCGCTTTATAAATACGAACGCTGTCTTAAGTCAGAGTAAAATCTGAGCTAAGTCTAAGTATCGTCTATACATCTCAGCCTCAGAGTACTCAAAACACAGTACACGTGTACACGCTGGCCAAGTGCAGATTAGCAGACTTTACACACCTTTAAGAACATTATGGAGAACCCTCAGGTGTACAGGTTTTCCTTCACAAGTAAGTTATAATTTTTTTTAACACGCATATTTTTTTGAAAATTAGAGGTGCGTGCAGGATCCGTACCCAAGCCCCCTTATTCGGGAGCCCAACGTTCAACACACTTGGCTATCTCTGATTTTATTTAATTAAATAAAAGAAAAAAAAACATTGGTAGAAATTACTAGAATGAGCATTATTATGTCTTTGTTTTAAACGCAAAAACTTTCAGCTACTATTTATCGGCAGTAAACGATAGATATGTACATTCTACCATAATAATATTATAATTCAACCTTCACAAACATCGATAGGCCCTCTCAAACCGTGTATCTCATTAGCACCGTCATCAAACCCACTAACTGTATGGTAATCGCCGCTCCCCCGTCACAACCGCATCAGTACCGACACATCCGTCACCGTCGGGCGCAGCGCCGCCCCTCAGGGGTGGTTGGAAGTTAAGGGAAGATTGTATAACGTATTATAGATTATTATATCTTGCTGAGATTCAAAGAAAATTATAGTAATAGTGAGTTACAGTATTGGCCTAGTCTCCGGTCTGCGAAAGAATTTCAACGGAAAAGTTCGATATTTGACATTAATGACGGCCCGTATACGTAATGGCAAACGCGGTTCGAAGAGTCTTGGGTTAGATTCCTAGCGAGGCTAAAATTTTAATAATGAGTTCAAATTATTGTTCTTGGCCTGAGTGTCTATCACTGTCTTGTGTATTGCCCATGGGACCCACGATACAGGGAGTCATGTCATAGTGTGGCTAAATATTAACTAGGTATACAGAAAAAAAAAAATATGAATAATATTTAGGTTTCTGCACTTCGTCTCTATCAACTTTGTATGAAAGTATGAAAATTGAGTTAAACTGATTTGTACTAATGTATGTATATGCACAGAATTTGACAACCACATAGCCTAGTTGGTAGTGACTCTGCCTGAGAAGCGAGGGGTCCCGGATTCGATTCCCGGCCGGGCAGTTAGTTACGTGCCACATAAATACTTGTTCTCGGGTCATGGGTCTTAGTGATGTGTTATTCGTGTTGTCCGTGCCGCCCGCGACATAATTATGTATGTAGACAATCTTAGTGGGTATGAGTGTGTTAGCGTTTATTTATTTTGGAAATAAAAGACGAACCGAAGCAAACCAAGGGCGGGTAAGTAGTCATATACAAATATAAGACGCGAGACATCCAACCAAATGAAAGCTGGAACGTATTTTCTTAAATAAATTTCTCTTTCATACGTTATACTTCATATTCCAAGGTACCTTTATACCAAGAGTTCGGCTCACTGCTTTTATATAAGAAATCAAGTGTGTTTTATTTTCATTCAGTGTATTAATAAAGTGTTAAACATGTTTCCAACCAAGAAAAGTTTATAAAGGGCAATGACCTATTTAAATATACTACATAGTTAGCGTAGCTGGCTTTTTTTGGACTCTGACATTAGACGACGACCCCGTAGTCCAGTTGGTAGTGATCCTGCAAAGCGAGGGGTTCCGGGTTCGATTCCCGGCCGGGGCACACGTTTATGTGACTGATAAATGTTTGTTCTCGGGTCATGGGTGCTAGTGACGTGTAATTTGTGTCGTCCATGCCACCAGCGACACAGGAAATACTAGTGTGGGGTATGTGTGTGTGTTCATGTATATTTATATTTATTTATTATAATAATCGCAATAGGACTGAGAAAGTAAGCAGCCAAAAATATTTTGTTTCAACGGTCTCTCTTCATAACTGAGGAGGATAGCATACTCCACCACGCTGCTCCAGTGCGTATTGGTTGAGGGAAAATAATGATACAATAAGTACTCTAGTGTTAGAGTTATACCATAATCCAATTGTAAATATCACAGATGTGAATATTCCGTCATCCAAAAATATAAATATATTTTGTATGGAATTAAGATAGCAAACCTGCATGCACCTCCGCTACTGGCCATGACAACTGTGATCGATACAGAACAAGACCAGATTTTAATTTAATGACTTAAGTAAGTAACGATGATAAAAATGACATTAAAGCTTGTTAAAAAAGAACTAAAAAAACTACCGCTGTATTTCAACGTGAGAAGTTTCACTTCATCTGCGCGTCGAGAATGCACGCACCAGTTTAATGATTAAATCTTTATTAATATACTATTTAGGTACTTAAAAAAATAAGTTCGCACTGGATTCTCACTTGGGTCCTCCTTCGCGGAGACTGGCGACCTACTAGACTAAATGTTTGTATTTTTCATGTACCTACACATACTCACATACACCTAAGTAAGTCAAGTAAGACCCAAGTCGGTGAATGATGATTAAACGTTGGCGAGGGTGTGCGGTGCGCGGGTGGGGGAGGGGTAGGGGCATCCGAACTCAATTTGCGGCGTTCATCCATTTGTCACGTCGGCCGGAAGTGGCAGATAATCTCTGAGGAACTATCTGTGGAGCGTTTTAAGAAAATATGTGTGGTTTGGGCAACTAGCTTCGATATGTAAAAAAATCACGGTTTTAAATCGAAATAATCCTGAACTTTAGAAGTCGAAGCTTAAAATCGCATTTGTCATAAGAAATATTTGGTCGCAACCCATAATTTTCCCATTGCTGGGCACCATGCTGGACAAGTGAGGATTGGTAGACTTCACACCTTTGAGAATATTATGGAGAACTCTCAGGTGTGCAGGTTTCCTCGCGATGTTTTTCTTCACTCAAACAGGTGATAATTAAATTCTGTAACTTTTGAAAATTAGAGGTGCGTGCGAACCCAAGCCTCCCTGGATGGGAGTTACAGGTTCAAACCATCACTGTCACTCAAGAAATTAATGTTTAAAATAAAAATATTTGATAATACGAACGCCGGCTGCACGCACGAAAAAGTATGACGTTCCGCCTGAGCCGAGCCTGCAAGAGAGAGCGCGGAACAAACGATAGAGAGGCGCGATCGGCTTTTCTTCAATGTTTTCCTGACGTTATCATTTAAAATTATCGTCCGTAAACCGACTTTACAGACAACCATTTTTAAATTCTGATATAGAAGACATGTGTACTTTAATTAAAATTAAATAAATCAGGGGTCCAATAAGGAACAATAATAAGAGTTGCTAATAGGACTGCTAACGGCTAAGCGACGCGTCACAGGGGATCGGGGGGACCCGGATATAATCTCCGCCGCGGATATCCGTCAACGTCACGCGATCGCTATCCGGACCGGGCGCGATGGCGGCCATTATACGGTTGACACGTCACTTTTAAATGTTTTCACGTTATTATAACGTTCTATACAGTTCGGGGGTAAGTATTAGTTCTTAGTAACGAATACTAGAAAATTCGCTGTACGCTCGATATTCGACCGTAATTCATTCTATAAAAGGGTTACTTCACATTGACACTATGAACGTACAATTTCAAAATCCCGGGTTCGATTCCCGGCAGGGGCAAATATTTATATCGACGGTTAAAAGGCGAATTGATTCAAGCGCCATCCTGGGCGATATTGAGTTATATACATCATTGGAATCGGCGAATTTTTCCGCTTCGATTGAGCCAGGTTTGAGGTTAATCTGAGCACTTTTTTGGCGCTTGGCTCCATGACCAATTTGGGTATCATTTTTGCTTACGTGGTATCAAGTGTAGCGAATTTGGTTGTTTTTTTCAAAGCATGTATATAGACCCACGAAAAAAAAGGGTTTTTCTTCCTATTTGTAATTTAAGCCATTTATCCTCGGATGGAATGAAATGGTATCGGCATTTGAATTATTTTTACTTGATCTGAAATAATTAAACAAAGGATGTTAATTCCTTTTTGCTTGAACCATATTTATTAGTGTATGTAACTTAAATCATTTTGCCTTGAACATTCAAACATTATCTCTGTCGCTTGAATCAATCTTACCTGAACTAGTATGTTGAAGAATATGACTTGTGCTAATTTTCCTTGACCAGTTTTAAGTCATATCAATTAGAATTACAGGTAGTGCCAATATTCGAAGGCTGATTATTACAAATATTACCAACGTTTAAATATACTTAAATTTAAGTAAATGAATAATTAAAACAAAAGTTGATTCATGAAAAGAATTGTTTTATTTTAATTCTTTCGTTGTATAAAATCTTGCGATTAAAACAATTTTTTCAAAATCTTATTACATCACTGTGTAATTTGAGTCATTACCCCTTGAACAGTTTACAACTAGGTGAGCGGTTTAAATCATTTATCCATGAACAATTTACAACTAGGCGAGTGATTTAAATCATTTATCCATGAACAGTTTACAACTAGTTGAGTGATTTAAATCATTTATCCATGATCTGTTAAAGAAGTCATTGTACACTTGAATTATTTTGCTTTGAACAGATAAATAGTAATCGTGTACTAAGATTCCTTTTGCCCTGATCAGAGAATTGTGCAAAAAGGCTCAAGTTACATCTAACTCCGTTAAAAAACACCTTTTATTTGTTATATATATACAAAAAATTAGCACAAAATATGCCGCTTTATGATTGGGGAGACTCGTCAATTTTTGTTGTATACTTTAAGAATAGTGATTTTTTTTCTCAAAAAATAAACTTTAAAACGCTCTCCTTTAAAGTTCTCAAAATGGCGCTTGAATCAAGTCGCCTTTTAACCGTCGATATGACAGATAAATGTTCTTTCTTGGGTTGTCAATAACTCCATACCATCCCCGACAAGGGAAATCCTAATGAGTGTTTATGATATACCTAACAAAGGTAGTAACCTAAAAACAAAAACAAATGTAATAACACCGCAGTGCCCAGCGACTCGAACACGACAGAGGCCCACTCCCAACAGTGGCGGTGTGGGCAGCCGGCGCGCCTAATTCAGTTCCCGGTAATGACACCCGGACCGCGTTCGATCACGGCTCGGAATTAGCGATGAGTCGCCACACCGCAAGATGGATGGCGGCGGGCGTGACGGTGACGGCTCGCTACCACACTTACTTACACCTTAAAATAATTATAATAAACTGGTGGACTTGGGAAATTTGTTCTTTACGATAACAAATCTATACCAGTAATAAATCTGTATTTAGTCGCTGTCTGTACGTAGAGGATAAATGAGAAAAACTTTTGCTGGGGGCTTTATTAACGCAATAGAAAACAAAACAATGATTTTTAGAATTTTTGTCTGCCTGTTTGTTTGTGGTTTTGTACGCGCTCCGAAACCGCTAATCCGATTTGGGTGCGCCTGTAACTAATTTATTGTGGTAAGCTTCACTTAAAATGTAGTGTTTGTTTTATTTTAATCGGTTGAGAAATAAAAAAAATATGTCAGTTTAATGAACCACGGCTAACAATTACCGAATGTGCGTACTAAGGGACATGTTTCTCAAAGCGAAGCGAGGGCAGGTCCACTAGTATTAAATATTTTCCCATTTACGCAACATTTTTCGTTGTCATCGTCATCATGGTCGTAGCGTGATGTTACATAGCCTACGTATAGCCTTCTTCGGTAAACGGACGCATCAGTGATGACTTTGGTGTCGTCCATGAGCTGTTGATCCTGAGTACAGAATTATTTACATTACAGAATTGCTTTTAGGAGACTAATATTTCTGTGGACAAAGTCGCGGGCATCAGTGAGTCCACTATAATCTGTACATGTTCGCTACAAGTGGCGTTCGCCGTAGCGAGTCCGCCCACGGCGTAGGTAATTATTAGGTAGCATTTTCTGAGCAATTGGTTGTTTATTGTTTGTTCCCACTCACGCTAATGATCTCTTCGTAACGACGCGTGGACCTTTGTGCGAGCGAGATGGGTATACTCGGAGATACGGGATGAGGGAGATCAAAGAGTAATGATAGAATGCTCCAAATTAACTCTTGGTTAAGCGTTGGGCTTTCAATTAGACTTATTATTTGTTCCACGACTGTCCAAAAAGGGAATGTTGTATTATTTTTACATGGTTCATAATATATATTGTAGGTTACTACGCCACGCTGCTCCAATGCGGATTAGTGGAAGGGTTGGTGGCTAACCCATATGTCAAAAGTTTTCATGCCGTCCAAAAGCTATTTATTAATGTTATATAACGGTAACAACCGGCACCAACAGGTTAACGTGCCCTCTGAGACACGGAAGCGCTTGCATCCAAATCGGGATTAGCGCAGACAAACGACCAACAGACAGAAATTGTTCCAATCATTGTATTAGGTTCTTCGACCTGGATGAGTGAGCTTTGGTCGGTACGTTTTTTTTGGTAAATCGTGTTTTTTTTTAAATTATATTTAGATACGAATTACATACTGATGAAATATGAGTAATATTTTTCGATCTTACCGACACAATAATAAAAAAAATATATGATATGATTCTAATGATAGCAGTTTTTCATTGCCTGAAAACACGAATAGAACGACGTTTTCTAAAAATAAAACCTAAACAGATAGAGTTATCGCCCCCGAAACCCCCCAATACTACATTTCTTGAAAATCGTTGGAGCAGTTTCCGAGATTCAGATTATATAAGATTATAACAGGAATTGCTCGTTTAATTGCGTCAGTAAAGGCCCGAATTGCAACTACATCGTTTTTGTCATATTATTATATTATCTTCTATGTACAATCAGACAGCGATCAGTTACATTTTTGTTATATATTGCTGTAGAATAGATGTTAACTAGCATACTCAGAGATTACTATTACGAACCGTAAAATTAACTAAGCCTTTAAATAATATGGGGTGAGTTCCCATGTTGGTAAAAGGATTTTTTCGACTACAAAATAATCCATAGTTAAAGACCCTTGACTATTGAAGATGTACCATTATTTTAAGTTTTAAGTAGAAGACAAGGAACCCCTAATCTTCTTAGTTTTTTTTTAATCTGCAGGGTTCCGCAAGAACGCGAATTGATAATTTAATATAATTAAGTTGACAATATCTCACAATTTTATCGTTCAATATTTTTATTATTATTATTACCTACACAACACACAAAAACTTACAAACTTCATGTTAATGTAATTTTACTCTACTTATATTCATAATGTAAGTAGGTACCTCATAATATTGAAACAAATTAAAAAATAAAATAAGACAGAAAATGAGGAATTTGCCTAGATATTAGCTACTCTGCTTACTGAGGCTGTTGTGGATTCGATTCCCGGCGGGGACCGAAATTTACCTGTCAAACTGCGTTTTATTTTTGTACACAATTCCTGTGTGCTTAAAATTCCCTGTGTTACATTTATGAGACTGTGTGTGATTATACGTTTTAATGTACTAATTAAACCTAGAACTTGATCTTTAATACCGACTCGCGCTTGGCAGATTCAAAGAAAGGTTGATGACAAATTCTTATAAAAAATAGTAGCGGTTAGACCCCATAGACTTTTAAATTATGTTGTCGGAATGAGAATTGTATGAGATAATTTTGTTATATGTACTGCGGCTACACAGTTTTGATCATTGTGACTTAAATCGAAATCGAAGTCGTCAATGTGTGGAACGGAACAAGCACTTCCGTTTTGGAACTTTATAATATTGAAATAGTGTTTTTATCGTTAGATAGAAGTCGTTTAATTGTTTCGGAGAGTTCTTCGCGACTTTTGGAAAACTATTAATAAACTTTTTAATAACCAGCCTTTGATAAGCATGACAGAATGTGAGACAAGGAGAGAATATTCGCACATGTCCTTTTTTCAAACTCTTACAAAAAAATCTTCTTATCTTTTCTTATTCTTACAAAAAAATAATCAAAATATTATTATAGTATAATGGATCTAACTAATGTATGATTGTATGAAGTAAATAAAATAGTCAAATAAATACATTAATTATAAGCATTAAATAAAACTGGCAATGGCGTTCACATGAGGATCAAATATATTAGTCCTCCAACCCATTTAACCCTGTAAGCGAAGACCTCACCTCACCCCTTACTAAACAATCTTAAGGGTTAAGATTTATATCCGCATTATTACAATACAATACGTATTTACAATACACAATACAATACAAAACGGCGTTATGAACTATCCTTTTGTATTCACATCATAATATTGTATTGACATATTATTTATTAACCTATTCGTTATATTTCGACACCTCATCGGTGTAGATATTGATCGTAAATGTTCAGTCAATAATACTGATGCAGTACAGGGTCTAGTGGTTTGAAAAGCTTCTCGTACGGAAACTGAGTTAAAATTTTTTTATTGACTTAAAAACCAAACGAGCATGCAGCACCACCTTCCGCTGCCGCCCATGACAACTGTGACCGACACAGAACAAGACTCAAATCGGGATTAGGATGGTTAGTCCAGTAACTGGACTAACCATCTCAATCCCCAATCTCTGATAACTGGACTCCAGTTATCAGAGAGTTATTAAGAATATTAGATGGTCAGTTCGTTAATACGTATTGGACTGGGGCAGGGACTACTAATGATGACTATTAATCCTGTTCGTTGTTGTTAATATGAGTCTAATTCTGTCACAGATGTGATGCCACTAAGGACTAATATGTTCGCTTCTAAACAAGTGTTTTATATCCACACCTTTCTAACGGGAAAAAATTGCTGTTAAAACATTTACTACACGGTAGAAATGGTACTACTAGGGGACCCGAATTATTATTGATTCTCCGCGTTTATAGTGATTCTCATGCTGCGATTTACATGTATGAACAATTTCACGGTAGATATCTCCTCTCCTTTTCCAGGGAGGATGGTAGCTAGCCAGATTAGCCAGGCAGGTAAAATAACATACCACTCTACAAGTGAACCGTTGGCGGTGAAGTTTGGTGCGGTCCAAGAGTGATTACCATTATTTTTTCTAATCATGTGCGTGCCACACATGAATTATCATTTGCTGCGTTGAAGGAAAACGTTGCGAGGAAACCTGCTCATGCACATTTGTATAGGTATATTACGTCCACATTTATAATCTGGTCTTCTTTCTAACAACGGTAGCACTCTCAGGGGTCTAACCACCAAAGTTTAACTAAGTCACCCGGGAGGGGGAGTTTTATAACGGTCATAGGATTAGTTTGAACAGTAAAAGGAATTCTTTACTAGTTGTTTGTTAAAGCCCCAGCCAATTGGCTTTCTGTGCTGTTTAAGGGTAAATAAATATATACAATATAATAATCTTTGGGGCTCAAGTTTTAAAGTCCAAAAATTGGATACTACGATACGATACGATTTTATTATTATGCTATAATTACTAAATTGAAGTGTTTGATGACCGAAAATAATTAAATTTTAATTTATCTGTTACTGGTAATTATAGCTAAAGAGATTTTTGGTTTGTTTGACAGGCTAATCTCTGGAATACCAAGTCGGACTTCAATAAATCTATTTGAGTATGATAGCCACTTGAATATATTGATTTTACTAAACCGAAAATCTTTAAGCTGTGTCATTTTAGAGTAATTGTAAAATACTTAACGTGAAGTTGTAGCCAGTTAGAAAATGTTTTCTTTTTTAGCCAGTAACCCGTACATTGTTGGTGATCTTAATATTTAAGGGTGGTGATTACCATATTAAAATTGGACATCAAAATAAATTTCCAAATGTTTTGTTCCAACAGGCCGCTGGATTTCAAAGATGTTAATTTAATGGCTACAACCCATTATTGGCCCACTACTGAGCACGGGTCTCTCCTCATACCTGAGGAGGCCTAGAGCATACTCCACCACGCTGCTCCAGTGCGGATTGGTGGAGGGGTTAGTGGCCAACCCAAGTGTCGGAAATTTTAAGCCGCCAGAAGGTATCCGACATGGCTTAACGACTGCTACCAAATGATAACAACCGGGACCGACGGCTTACGTGCCCTCCGAAGCACGGAAGCGCTCAAGAAATTTTGCCACTAGGGGTCACCCATCCAACTACCGACCGCGCCCGCTGTTGCTTAACTTTGTCGATGACTTGAGATCGACGCAAGCCGCCGGGCTATGAGCAATTAATTTAATAGTAAACAATAATAACTTACTTGGGTATAAACAAAGCGATATCTAGAAACAACTCAACATTATACCTGACAATAAACAAGGAAATTAGGAGTAGGGTGTGCACAATTAATCCGAAGAATTAGACGCGTCCGGTGAAATCGATTAGGGCCGCAATTCGCAACGTCGTCGTCGGCCAAGATAAACATGCCAGCTTTTTTTTTCGCCACAGCAAAGACATTAAGCAAGGATGACTGGGTGACAAGGTTTGGAGATGTTGTGGGACAGTCCTAATTTATAATTGGGGTGTATAGATTAAATTTCCTTCTGACCTGATGTAATCTTTTGTAGTAATTAGAACAATAAAGCGGGTTTCAATCTGTTAATAAATCAATGATGCTTGTTCGTAATGACTATAAAGAACTTATTTATTGCGTTATTCATACTAGACATACTCAGAATAATTGTATAACCGTATCATTAAAGTTTATCGCGTTCTTAAACACTGTAAATGTAGGGGATGTTTAGGATTATTTTTATACCAATATTTAACCAGTAGGTAATGCTACATACTGAGAGTAAAATCACACAAAATTTGAGACATACCACTTATGTATATCGAAGTTGCTTTTGAGTGTTTCCAGATATTTTGGATAATTAATATTTTATGTACCTGAATTTCATAAGCTTTTAATTGCAGAATTGGCATTAATAAATGTAATCAAGTAAAATATATAAAAATCAAAAGTTTATTCAGTTTTGTAAAAATACTAAAAATATATCACATTTATTTATTGATTCGATATTTTCAATTAAACTTATTTAATAATTATATCTGTACGGCGCAATGGTTACCAAACTGGATTGCTTTCGAAGGGTCTTAGGTTCGATTTCCAACGAAGCGGTAAATTTAATGATGAGTTCAAATTTCTGTTTCTCAGTCAAGGTGTGTTCTTGTGTATGGGACAATGAGTGTGTAGCGTTATTTTTTATACCAGTAATTCAATTAAATTTAAATGCTTAAACACTGACACTAAATATAAATAATATTAATGATGAATTAGACAGTTACTCCCTACAAAACTAATCTCTGAAATGTCACCATAACAAGAGATCAGTAACGTAAAGTAAAATGACTCAAATCAATTTGCAAAAATATATTAAGTTATCCATAATTTGGTTATTAACAAGTATCAGATATTTTTTGTAATGAGTAAGTAAATATTAGCATAAATTTGATAAAATATTTCAGTTTGTGTAACAAATTCACCAAATATTATTTTATGCCAAACGACGATATACAGAACAAATAAACTTTACTTAGTAGAGTTATGGAAAATCTAAATCTAAATATTTTTGTTACGATGATCCAATCAAAATTTAATCATATTAGTATTCGTATCGCATGTTTGTTGAATTTCTATATAGAATGTGGAAATTAACCCTTTATATTTCAGTACGATTTATTAAAAGTTACTAATTTCCTTGTTCTCTATTTTCTTATATTGTAATTTCAAGAAAATGAAAAGACATTTAGCTTGTTTTTGTAAGTAAAAAAGTATTTAATAAATCACTAAAACGTTTGCTAAAATAACTCAATTTCATGTCTTTCTTCATTATTTTTTTCGGAAATTTTGCAAATATTTCGTAGCTAATCGAACAATGCTCGATATTGTTGATTAAATGGAGCTAATCTAACAAATAAAGGCGTGACAATCCACTAATTAGTGATCACTGAAGTCTAAAGCATGTATAAAAAAACTACTACAGAGGAATCGAATTTCTGTATAAAATTGGTCCTTGGCAGATTCCTAGAATTCTCGAATTGAATTTGTAACTGTATTTTTGTATTATTTTTTCATTTTTCCAATATTAATTAACCTTTATTTAAAATAACTTAATTTTTTCTTGTTCCTTCTTTCTTGGCTCGCAACGCATCGGTGATGCCTTTGGCGTTGCTAATGATCGTCGATGGGCAACGGTGACCACTACCATCAGGTGGCACATCTGTTTATTTGTCGTTTATTTATTAACATATATTTACATAATTGCCTAAGTCGCAAACCCCTCATTATCGCTTGAAATAATATTGCTTCTTCTTTTTCCAAATCCATTCATGCCTCTCTACTCTCGTAAATAATTTCTAATGCCGACATAATTTTTATAAAATTAAAGATACGTGTACAATTCCAACCAAGGCCCTTATACACCGACCACTCAGCCAATAGACACCTAATGTTTGATTTTCCGTATTGAATGCATTCTGGCAACTAGCCCAGGTAACACGAAGCGGGGTGACTGGCTAAGTCAACGCTGTGATTGGCTAATTCAAGGCCACACGAAACTTACTACTGCTTATAAAATCTAAAAGAAACTCCGCAAACAACCCCGACCACCGATCGCAATCCTAAGCACCGTGAATCCACTCATTTTCCTTATCTCCCATCTTGGTCACCCTACACCCGATGTCATTAGACCTCGGAGCGAGCGTCATTACGGCGATGAGTAGAACGCCATTAATCTTCCTGGACCGGTCTCTCGGCTGTCAAAATTGTGGCCACCGTACGATAGATATGTGTGTATTGTCCGTTGTTTTCAGCTAGTGGGCTGGGTGGATTGAATGATATTAATATAGCTAATGACGTAGGTCAAGTGGAATTTGGTTTGGGCGGTAATTAAAGGCTCCGTTTGTGGGTTGAAAACTATTAGCTGCGAAGTGATTTTGAAATCTCTCATGAAAGTATAGACGCCAACAAGCAGAAACGTTGTAACCCACACTTATGACAATTTTTTTCATAGCAGATTTGAAATCTGAAAAAATCCTGCGTCGAATAGTCCAAGTCTCTCGGCTCTACAATCAATAAATAATTTTAAAAAATCATTTGGGTTTCTAAAATAAAAATGCATCTCTGAGCTAGCTATCAGCTGACCGACTTTCTTATACAGGAGCTGGATTTGATTGTATAAAAATGCACTCAATTTCACCAGTATGCACCAATGTGTGTCTTGGACAGAAAAGGTTAGTTTGGACTACTGACAAACAGCGTTTCCAACAAAGTATACCAGAATTACTTTAGCCACGACAACCAACTTTGACTCTTCGATCCTTTGAGATCGTACTCCAATGATGGCTCTAGTTGTAATGGTTACTACAGTGGATTTATTTAAAAATAATATTACAGTGAGGCGGAGTTTCTCAGCTATAATCATAACATTTAATATCGGATTGACACATTAAACACAGCTTGGGATGCATCTTAATAGAAAACTCATACAACCTACCATCTTCGTTATAGTCAGTGTTTATAAAAATTAAATTCTTGCGGAGCCAAAACCAGTAGCTCGTAGGACTCTTACACGCGGTACACTTGTCGTAGGCTCAAGTGTCGAGTCGACGATTAATGTCTGAATGGTTCTTGTTAAAAATACACCTTTAAAAACGAACGTCTTGTACATTTTTTTAATCATACAATTCACTACAAAATTATTTTTTCCGCTAAAGTAAAAACATAATAAATTTAAATCACACAGTCTGAATTTTTTACATACCACTAATAAAAAAAAACCCAAAAGAGGTCTCCTTACAAGTAATCTTGAAAAATGGCTTTTTTCAACATTCTATTTATTATGGTACACTCGCTCGGTGGTGCGGAACCCTACGTGTGACAGTCCATCTCGCACTTGACCGGTTTTTCTTTGTCGGCCATTTACATAAAAATTATATTAACTTTCTCGATAGTACATCTAATCAAAAAATCTAACCTTGTCCAAGTCCAACACAAAAGGTCACTTTAATTCAGCTGTTATTACGCATTGTAATTATGAAGTTTAATCGCACGTACAGTCAATTACCATGCATTCCTATTTATAGTACTTAAACATATAAGTTTAATCGGTTAGTTACTCGTAACGGTCGCATTTGTAATTCATGAGTTAATGTTTAATGTAATTCTAGCTGAGTAGTTTTTTATACCATAAAGAAAAATGTTTTATGAAATTTAAGTAATACTTTTATATGCACTTCTATTCATCTGTCTTTGCAGAACTTCTAAACTACTTATGGCCTGAAGATCTGACGTAAAAGCAGACGAGCCACCTGATGGTAAGTGGTCATCGTCGCCTGGACACGAGCAACACCAGGAGAGTCACCAGTGCGACGTCGGCCCTGAAGGAGAACTCTTTTTACACCTTATTTCAAGAACCCCATGTCATAGCCCTCCGGAAATACCTTAGATAAGAAGTTCATTCCACAATTTGCATGCATCATCGACAGTACCTGCCCTAGTCTACATCATCTACATAACTACTACGAACTAACCAACTAACGTTCTAACACCGTCCGCTAATAATACTGCCCTTATCATCCACAAGCCGATTTGAGTCTTGTTCTGTGTCGGTCACAGTTGTCATGGGCGGCAGCGAAAGGGTGGTGCTGCATGCTCGTTTGCTTAACTCCTTAAAAACATTATAATTTGACAAATTAGGGATTAATAGAAGCGTCTCGATAGCCTAGTTTTATCCGTCCGTCCATAGTCCTTAAATAAAATAAAATGAATGAATTACGGTTGAATTTTAAGCGCAAAGCGTCAAGTCCTAATAGATGTGTGTGCTTGATGTATCTACTAACGTCTCTTGTAAGTTTGACTAGTAGTCATGGAATGATAAGTGCATGATTGCATTTATTCCTAAAAAGGAAAGGTAAGGGTGAATGATCCTTGCCTCCGGCTACCATTACGCAAAGAGGCGTGAACACGCCGAAGCCATTCGCAGCTGTTACTTACAATTAATATAGAATAATAAAGACGTATCTGCTTTTGTCAAATCAAGCGTGAAATTATAAGCTTTGAAAAATAGTTATTAATTATTCTTATCGTTTTGCTAACCGGAAGAAACTTCTGAGTTCATAATCACGTGTGAATGTGCTACGCAATATTTCACCTTCACATATCTTACAAGCGCCTTACCTAAAGCTTTGTGCATATGACGCGTTATGTTCCGACAACTTATCGAAAATCACTGCTGGGTTTACAAAAAAGCAGGGCTGACGAAAACGCCGACAGGCCATCCGATGGTAAGTGTGTCCATAAGATCAACGTTCCTATGGACACGTGCAACACCAAAGGATTCTCTAATGCTTCGTCGGATTTGTAGGTTATCTCTTTTTACGTCTTTCTTGAAGAAATGGAAAGCATTCAGACACTGGAAAGACCTCAAGGGGAAGCTCGTTTCAAAACTTGCACGTACAAATAAATAGATTTTGTCACATTTCACCCCTACGGGGGTAAGCTAAGAAATTACTGTTTGTTTAAGCCAAATATAAGTAGTGGGTGCATTTGATTATGTTGTGACAGTTATTTGTTACCAGCGCTCTAGCAGAATAAAACGTTTTTATGCAATATTTTAAACATGATAAGTTTGAACAATAGTTAAAAGTATTGCGGACCAAAACGCGTGCAACAGGTAACTTAATATTTGATAGGCAACTCGTTATTTATTAACAAATAGAACCCAGTACTGTAAAACCATTTGACAAATGATGAGCATTACGTCTTATCCAGTTTATGGCGCATAATTGATTTTGACGTAGTGTAATTAAGACGGAACCAGATATTTGACAGTCGGTTACACCCTTTTGTTCGCCAAATCGATTGTGACGCTTGACTGATTGGCAGTGAATCATTTGCGTGAGAAATCGGTACCGGTTAGTTATATTAAATTAATCATTGCAGTTACAACAAAACATGTACTTATCTGTAGATATTATTAAAGTTGAAGTTCCGCATGTCTGTACAATGCATATAATTATTTTAAAAAAAATTGTTTGGGCTGAGAAATTTGGACTGAGAATGTAATAACAGAAAATTCTATAATTATTTTGATGGTGTGTCTATGTGTGTGTTTTAAATAAAATTTAAATAAAATGCTGAATCAAATTCCGGGGATTGAATATATTTACGAGTAGGCTGTATCTTGTGGTTAAGTATTTATTTCAGTAAAATTGATCTACTTTATCAAAAATATGGTTGTAATTTTAAACAGTGTCTAAATACGTATGTACCTATGTATCATTTACAGTCCACGGTAATTAGTAGCAAATAAAACATCGTGAGAATAACACTCCTTTTTATTGAGACAAACGGTTAATAAACCATTTACAGACGCGAACGAAGTCGCGGGTTCGACTCGTTTAACATAAGATTACAATAAAATAGAACATTTAAAAGTAAATGCAATTAAAACAGAGCATAAGGAAATAATAGAAGACAAAGGGTTTTTAAATAAATTATTTTCAAGGTTCTAATAATGGTTAAGTTATTAATACGTAATAACACATAGGTACTGATTATACTACTTAGGTACGTACCTATAGGTATATAGTACATATATGTATAGGTACTTATTGCACATAGGTACTTATTAAACCACGGGTCCGATGGGACTATGAATACTATAAGTTGTATTTATAGTTCCATTGGAGTGCTTATATTTGCTAAACTCAAACTCAAATCATTTATTTCAAGTATGTTGTATGTAGGTATTTTTAATACACTTATGAATGTAATTTTTTTGCATTTCGCTAAGGTGCCCTAAAATATTGAAATTTTAAATCTTTGAGGTGAAAAAGACACGGCGAAAGAAAATGCCTAGGCACATCTTTAAAAAAAATAGTGTTTACAACTAATTACAGATTTTATACCTATGTAGGGACATACTAACATGAGCAGAATCGGTCGCGGATGTCTATTTTCAAGCATCCTTGTCATTAATATATTCCTCGATTGTATAAGTCATGTTATTACATGTTTCTTAAATATATGTATGTATGAGCAAAAGTTTGGTATTTTATTAAAAAAGCGTACACCGAGCCCCACAAATGACCGCTGGACCCTACGAAGGCGGTACATGGAAGTCACTAAATGGTGCATGTTTCTAGGTTGCCGATTGGTAATATCGCATTTTTGTTTATAACATCTCAAATTTTTCTTACTAAAAATTAAATTACTTAAAACATATTGTGAATCTACAGTTAGTACATCAATTCCTTTCAATTTGTCACGCAGTGATTCGCGTGATTTTAATTTATAAATTGCAGATGGAAGATGGAATGCTGATGGAAAATATCTCATATTTATGGATTGAAGATAGTAGACGAGCATGCAGTACCACCTTTAGCTGCCGCCCATGACAATTGTAACTGTCCAAGACTCAAATCAGGACTAGGATGGTTAGTCCAGTTAGCAGAGTGTTATTTAGGGCATTAGTCGGTCAGTTCAGAATATTGAGAGCATCCAGTACCTACCAGCTTACACTAGGATTAAAGAACATTAGATAGAATTATCCTGTTCTAGACATTAACTAAATTCGATTTTTTTATTACAATAGAATTGAACCACAGTTTCATTATGAACTCGCTGACCCGACAGACGTTGTCCTGTCTTAAAAATGAATATTGAATTAGATTAATTGCAGCACGCATTCTGTCAATGTTATGTCCTACGCCATAATTGTTAAAAGCTCTACTTAAGGTTACATCAGAAATACAGTGGTTAAGTATGTATGTAAGTAATACTTAAATTTTCTAATTTTCCGCGCAATTTTCTTATTTTTCTCTTTCATAAGATTCTTCTACTGACAATAAAAAACAAACCAATGAAAGAATTAGCGAAATCAGTCCAGCCGTTCACGCGTGATACCGTGACCAAGGGAAATACGGATTCATTATAGATATAGATTTAGATTAATAAAGGTGCATGTTATTAAAAATCAAAGCAAGTCGGCGAGTTCAAAGCGGCCGCGGCGGCAATGTTAGCGCCGCGTAAAATTATTTTCGCAGGCCATTTTTTGCTGCACCCCTCGCGAACTCTCCCCTCGCCCCTCGGACGCACAGTAGTCATATAACTTTAACATTTTTTGTCTTCTTATCATTTCATTACTGTGCGCGGCTCACATCTCCCATCAAATTATCGTTAGCAGGGTCTCACAATGCATATATCGGCTATTTTTTTCTCGTAACTCAAAAACTTGACTTCTACCTCCTCCTATATCATTTTTATTGTGTTTTGATGTATCAATGCGGTATTGTAACGATTTCTTTGTACATGCAGTGTGAAACTTTGTTCTTTGTTCGATAGAAAGTATAAAAATACAATTATGTTCGTGTAAAGAACTTGGCGAAGTTTTTTGCTAAATGCCATTGTGATGAAAGATTTATGACATCGATTTTCTGATTGTCAGTTTATTAAATTAGTGGGACTGACTTGGAAACTGATGGGTCATGCTGGGTGACAATCATAGCTTGTATTATAGCGTTGGAATTGTTTAAATACCTGAATTATCAATTAAAGTAATCACTATGAAACGAAAATCACTGAAATAAGTGATTATTATTTCTAATACGCACAGAACGTTGATCTATTTGTTCCTTTGTGGTGCTCTTTTGTTGATTCTTATGTTAATGGATTTGTCTTAATGGTGTCTCCATTAAATTGTTGTGTGTCTCCATTCGTATTTAAAATAAAAAAATCGCCGTATAGCGTAATAAAATGAAAGTCCATGAACTACATTGAACTAGGCTTCTCTTATAATTTTTCATTTCGAATGACCATTCAAGATCTATTAATATTTAAAGTTGGTAAGCCACTATATTACTAATTTTAGTAAGACCAATACGTATTACGTAAGTAGTAGAATTTTTAAGTTTTCAACCTATTACTTATTTTATTATAAAGTCGTTATATGAAGTTCAAATTCTTGTAGTAATAGAATTGTATACAACGGTTTAATATCGCCGTTACTTTAACTGCTGAACAGTTTGCAGGTGTTTAGTGCTATAAATAACAAATACTAATTAACTGCTCGTAGTATGTTCAATGCCCATAACTTGCTTGTATTCTTGTAAATGTATCTTTAGTTTATAATTAAATTTGGTGTTATTTACATTGGTGACATATCACTGAATAACTCCAAATACTATAACACCAAATAGCATACTGTGTAATCGTTCGTAAAATTGTTCGAATCGCAAGTAAGTTGGGGACTGAAGAATCAACTCAATCCCTTTTGAGTTCAATATCCCCTGCTTGTGGTTCTACAAAAGTTCTTTAGCCTACATGAATGTGCTCTTATACACAAACATTTTTCTGTGTAATTATATCTAGCATTACTCTACATTGTTAAGTTAGTTTTAATATTGATTTTACCCAAGCGAAGCAAGGATGAGTTACTAGTACCTTACTAGTACCTGGGACAGTTACAGGGTGCTAATGTAAAATGTGTCTTCCATACGCGCTATGAACATTTTCTTAGATACAAAACCAAACAAGAATATGTTGTGATAAATATTTATAATCGTTATATACCTGCTTGAAAATTTAACAATTTCAAAACACAAGCGTTGAGATAAGTTTTTGTGAGCACAATTCATTGTGTCGTATATCATTATGTCATGTACAATAAACATTATGTGTGTCATGAATTATTTGTCCGGAGTTATAAATTACAATGATTATGACATTTATTTGTAGAAAAAATACGGCATGCGCTAGGATTTGTACTGCTAATTGAGTTTATTGCCGATGAAGTACTAGTTACTGCCCTTGGTTCGCTTCGGGAATCTTATGCCTACTATCCTTCGATTAAAACTTTGATGATCGAAGCTACTAGGGTATCAGTTATATCCTATTAATATTATAAATGCGAAAGTTTGTATTGATGTACGAGTGTTTGTTACTCTTTCACGCAAAAACTACCGAATGGATTTTGATGAAACTTTACAATAATATAGCTTACACATCAGAATAATACAAAGGCTATAATTTATAATGATATGGTGTCAATTATCCAAAATATATAACTAAATCTTTGCAAACCGAAGGAATAAGTTTCCCGAAGCGAAGCGAGGGCGGGTCGCTAGTATATTATATACTAACGAACTTACCAACTTACAAGCTTAATAACACCCTCTGCTAATTGGACTTAGGTACTGTTAGTCCCGATCTGAGTCTTTTTCTGTGTCGGTCACAGTTGTTATGTCAGCGGAAGGGTGGTGTTTATTTTCGTTTGCTATCCAAGTCTATAAATCTATCTATATATATAAAACTCTTTCAGTCCTAAGTGACTGACAGACAACGCACACCCGAAACTACTGAACACAACAAGCTGAAATTTGGCATGTATATGCTTTGGGAAGTGTAGGGGAGCACTAAGAGAGGATTTTTGGAAATTTCCCCCCTGATGGGATAAAAAAGGGGATAAATTGATTTTTTGGAAATTGGCGGGCGTAGCCGCGGTGAAATGCTCATATATCCATAAATACTTCATCATCATCATCATCATCATCACAACCCATAACCTTCCTACTGCTGGCCACGGGTCTCCTCTCACAGTGTGAGGGGTATAGGCCATAGTCCACCACACTGGCCACGTGCGGATTGGTGGACTTCACACACCTTTGAGAACATTATGGAGAACTCCCAGGTGTGCAGGTTTCCTCACGATGTTTTCCTTCACCGAAGCAAGTGATAATTAAATATTAATACGCACATAATTTTTGAAAATTAGTGGTGCGTGCGGGGTTTGAGCCCGGACCCTCCGGTTCGGTAGTCCAACGTTCAACCACACGGCTATCACTGCTTACAAGGCTATCACTGCTTATGCCATAAATACTTATCACAGCACTATAGTAAAGTTTAGAGGGCTTCCCCATTGTCGTCGGATGGTCGTGCTGGTCGCGCCACTCGGAAAGCGTGCAGATATGCCGGCACTACGAGAGTACTTTCACGCCGGTTGCGTGCGCGCAAGAAATTCGTGCGAAAAAAAATGGCCGATCCACTGATAAACCGATAGCTTGGAATCCACGTGAGATGTAAGAAAGTTTTATTTTATATGATATCAGTTTTCTATGGAAACGTTTGTGAGTTTTTACATACATGCAATCCCTTACACGAGAATCAGTGACAACGCATTATTAGATTTGATAGATATTAGCGTTGCGTTACAAGCAGTGGTTTGGTTTGAACGTTGGACTCCTGAACAGCGGGTTAGAATCCTACACGCACTTCATTTTTTTATATATTGTATTATATTTTTTATAGTTGTATACATATTAGTTATATTATAGTTATCGATAGTATTGCGAAATGTCAATATTATGGATAGCCCTATCGGTACTATGATACATTTGGTTTGACAGCTTTGGAAGTTAACCCATCGAGATATCAACATCAATCGTTGGATAACTATACCTACTGCCAAATTTAAATTTTGAACAGTATTGTGTCTAGCGTTATTTTTTATTTATTTATTTATTCATAAAATATATAATATAATAAGTTATCCAGAAGATCTGTAGTGTAAAGGAGTGCGCACAGTACAACGACTCCACGACCGACAGACGCCAACGCGACTAAAACCTTGACAAAGCTAACATTCAATTATGAGCCTTATATCTTTGAAGGTAAGGTTGAATTTCGAACTTATACTTAAAAGCCCTGTACGGCTCGCCCTACACCCATAGCCGTTCCGTTTCGAGACCAACGCGTCGACGTTGCGTTGACGACTCACCGTAGACGAGTAGTCCACGCGTCGACCGACACAATGACGTAATGTACCTAGAACGGAACGTCGGAGTTGAAACGGAGTGGAGACGGAGTCGAGTTGACGTCGATGAAGCGTTGATCGCGGAACAGAACGTCGGAGTTGAAACGGAGTGGAGTCGGAGTGGAGTTGACGTCGAGTTGGTGTAATGTGCGCACTCCTTAAAGCCCCCAGTAATCCCCCAGTGGTGCACTATATTGAATGTCCATGTCCTATTGGAGGTCATTGGGTTTTGTACATCCAGCTGTGCATCCAGGTTGTAGCCAGGTCCAGCTTCTAGCATCCAGGCGATATAACTCGTAACTGAGAGATTTTTATCAGTCTGGCTAACTACCACTCTCCTAACTGAGATGTTTTAACGTATTTCGGATAGTGTAGGAGAGTTAAAAAGCGTGTTCTCGGCTTTCTCTTGGACTAGTAATACCTGGATGGCAATAGCAACTTTAATGGAAGCAGTGCCCCAAGAAAAAGTCATTCCTTTGTCATTTACAAAAAACTGGCCAGAGATAATAAATAAATAATGCTACACACTCATACCCCCACACTAAGATTCCCTGTGTGTGGACAACACATAGGGACAAGACAAACACCCAGACCAAGAACAGTAATTAATTTAAAAATATCACTCAAATCCGCTTCGCTGGGAATCGTACTCAGGACTCTTTGAACGGCAGTCCAGCGCAACCATTGCGCCATGGGTAGTCCAAATAGAAGCTAAAGTTTCCTTAAAACGTCACAAAAGTGAGTCTAAAAAGAAAAATGAGTCTTAAAAAGTAATTAACAAAGATTCGCGCGCGCTCCAAAATGGAGACGACCACGCTTACAAGATTTTTTCTCACGAATCCACAATTTGCATACATGTCGCATCCAGATCATTTATAACAGAAAAAAAACCACGGCTGTATACCAAGTAGACAAAACCTGCTTAAGAATTCTGAACGCATTACTGGATCTATGAAAGATATTTTATTTGCCATCATCAATCAATTCAATAGATCTTATTATCAACCGACTAAGTATCAAAATAGATTACAAACGCTTGTGCGTGAATTTGTGATCGAAGCCGTTGATTCAATGAAATTTTTGAAGCCCGCTGCGTTGCGAACCTATGCAAATCTCAATTGGACAACCCTATGTTGCATTTAATTTAAATTCGACTTTATTTTTTTATTCTTACAGTCTAATTTTCACTGCATAGGAAACAGCATATCTGTTAAACTGACTTCGATTTTATGTTAAAGTTGTTAAGGTTTATTTTATCTTGTATTCATCAAGTAATGTGTTAAGGATGTTGATGGATTAGGCAAATATGCACTTGAATGTGTCCCAGTACTTTGATTGATAATTGCAATTTTTCCTTGGCTCTAAATAAGAGCGTTTAATATTGTTCTCGAGTATTTTGCATTAAACGTATGGGAAGCGGATAGGTAATGACGTCATTAGAATTCGATTTTTAAAATTATCTATGCAACACCATTACGCCACACTGTGGGAAGGATATTATGGGAATTTATTATTACATTAATTATAGATTTCGGTTACTAAAATGATTTAGTTTTGTATATCGAATTATTGACTGTATAAAGCATTTTTATCCTAATTATATTGAGGGCACTATGTAATTAAGAAAATCATAGCCACGTCTAGAGCATTCGATAAGCGTATTTACAAGATAATAATAATAACAAGATAATAAGATTTCAAATAGAATCTTATTTTTATGATTACGTAAAGGATCTTATTCTGGCTTAGCCCAAATCATTTTTATTTTTTATTTATATTTGTTTATGGGACGCAAGATGCTTGCTATTAATATTGCTATTAACGGCTGTTAACTGCTATTTACGACTTTCATAAATTCTGATGTGATCACATAGAGAAAAAGCGAGCATGGCCCACTCCAAAGTCCACTAAAATTGCAATAGAACTCTGAGTTTTCTTAAAACGACTAAGAAATTACGTACCTAATTAAAATTCGGCAAATATATAGTTTTACATGTTTTAAAACCTACTAGCGTTATATTAACAATAATTTCCCATAATCCCTTAAGTCATGCACAATTCTTCAAGTTACGTCGTTATTCTAAAGAGTGGTATAATTGCTGTAATTAAAACGCATACATTTGCATGGTGTTACGTTAAACGGTGTTGAGAGTTACTACAGGTCGTTAGAAACACTCTTCTGGGTTTACGGAATGCACGGTTATAAAACTAATAACAGTTTTTTATTTAAGGGAAACGATTGAGTTATTATTTATATAAGTAAAATATATATAAAAAGAAAATTCAAAATTATTCGATGAATAAAATGCGTGATGGTATCTACCACACATGCGTGGAAGGTACCATCACGCATTGTGCTCGTGAATAGTTGGACAGCAGACTAATAACAATAACAATGAGCTTCCGCAAAGTAACACACACCTGATCCTTTTTTTTTTAATTAGCAACATTAATAATGCTAAACACTCATAGCCCGACACTGGGATTCCCTGTGGTAGCTATGTACAACATAACACACACGATAAGATCACACACCACGACCAATAACACAAATTTAAATCCGTCAATCAAATTTCGAATGGAACCCAGGACCAGGAGCCACGGCAGTCCGGCAAGTTACCATTTTGCCATGAATGATCAAAACTCTTTAACCACAATAAACTATGTATGTATGTATTGTAAGCGATACCATTTCCAACAACCCATTGTATTCCCCATTAGATATATAAATTGTAATTTGTGTTGTATTCAGGGTGTCCCGTAAGTAGTATTTTTGGTAGATAATAAGTCCCACTACCCCCCATAACCCGTTGGTCCACTACTTACGGGACACCCTGTATATTGTATGTCTGTATGATTATGTAGTTTGCATTTTGTTTTTTTTAATGTTATATTTATATTGCTATTTTTTTTTCACAATTAAGACGTTTTGTGCAACCGCCTACGATACTTTCCCTCTGTGCTAATATTGAATGGTACAGAATACTCAGCACTTTTGTATCCTATACGTTTGTAAGGTTCAATAAAGTTTAAATAAACGTTAAAAATGTACTCACATCGACGCCCCCGTTGTTCCAGGGTGGTAGCGCGTAATGGGAGGGGTCGTGACCCCCTCCCATGTGCTCTGCCATCACGGACATCCAGTGCACCAGACCCTGGGCGCCGCCGCCGCCTGACGTGCCTGGGGACAGAGGTCTGTGAGAATGGTCGATGAAAGATCATCCATATTTTTTTATGGAATTAAGATAGCCTACGAGCATGCAGCACCACCTTCCGCTGCCGCCCATGACAACTGTGACCGACTTAGAACAAGATTCAAATGGGGACTAGGATAGTTAGGGCGCGTTCACATAGAACGTCCGTTTTACTGGATCCGGAATACTGGATGCTAGTAGCGTATGTAGTTGAATGAGCGATTTCACACAGAATCCAGTATACCGGATCCAGTAAAAAATCCCATACACAACGGAAATACTGACCCGGTAAAACAGATCCAGTAAAACGGATGTTCTATGTGAACGCACCCTTAGTCCGGTTAGGAAACGGTTGTTCGGCAGAGTACACCACGAGCAGGGGAGGTCGGCTTAGACTCAAAAGACAATAGATAGAAAGAGATAAAAAGATACATGAAGCCTTTACACTCCAAATTCTATGTCCATGTCACTCACAATGTAGACCGAATCATAACGAGACTCTTACTAACATTTACTAACTGGACTATTACTAACAACAACTAACAGGGCTAACATTCACTAACAGTCCCTGTCCCAGTCCTCATACATACTTACAAACTAACCAGCTAATGTTCTAACACCGTCACCTAACCGGACTAACTATCCCAGTCCCCATATGATTCTTGTTCTAAGTCGGTCACAGTTGTCATGGGCGGCAGCGCAAGGTGGTGCTGCATGCTCGTTTGCTACCTTAAATCAATTAAAAAAAAAGTCTATTCTAGTGCCGATGTGCGGGTTTATGAGCGTTAATATGTTATGTTATTCGGTTTACTGCGTCTGTTAGCTTAACAAAAACTGAAAGGATTCTCCTTCATGACCAACGTTGTATTGGTGACTCATAGTTCTGCTCGTGCACGACGTAACCACTTATCTTCAGGTGGTCTAACCCTGGAGGCTCAAATCACAACTCACCGGTGGGCACGGCAGTGGGCTGCGCGGCCGGCTGCTCCTGCCCCCCTCCCCCGGCGACCCCCCCTCCGCTCCACACGAACGCCGACGACGCTCCTGCCTTCTGGAACAAGATGCTGTGTTACTGACTGCTCATGGTAGGAGGTTAAGGAGAGACGTTTGAGGAAGGACGGAGAATTTGTTTTAAGACTATTGTATGTTCTTTATATGGATATTCTCATAGCCTGGCGGCTAGGTTGGATGGGTGACCGCTAGTGATTTTTTCTCTATTACTTCAGCGCTTCCGTATTGGAGGGTACGTAAAGCAGTTGGTTCAAATAGTCATCGTTAGATAACAGTCGTTAAGGCATGTCGGAGGCCTTCGGGCCGCATAAATAAATAAACGTTAACACACTCATACCTCCGCACTAGGATTCCCTGAGTCGCGGGTGGCATGGACGACACAAATTACACATCTCTAACACCCATGACCCGAGTTCATCATCATCATCATCACAACCCATAACTGTCCCACTGCTGGGCACGGGTCTCCTCTCACAATTTTCGATCTCTGGTTTTAACCAAACAAAAGTTAGTTTGTCGTTTTCAAATTGAGGATAATTCCAATATGAAATAATTTAATTTCGTTCCAACTTTTGTTCTAATTGGAAAAAGTCGTGATTTAAGTGATTATAAAATAATTTAGGAAATTGTCTTTAAAAGTATTAGTACCAAGGTATTTCTATTTTCCCAAACTTGGTATTGTGTACTTATAATCTAAGAAATGTGAGAAAATTTACCAGGGTTTCGTGCGACAAAATGTAAAGATCGAATGCAGCTTCAGAGCTTTGTGTAGGTATATGTATGTCGAGTTGGACATAAAACCGAACTTTATAATAAAAAAATAGCTTATTAAAGTTTTCGTCAAAATATTTTAAAACACGTATAAATATTTTTTTCTCACACCTACATGATATTTTCCAAAATCTGTTCTCTAGTTGTGTTTTTTGTGATCTTTTTAAGATTATGAAATTGATGATTAAATGTTATTAGTGGAGAATTTCGCAACGTATGCAAGTTAATGGCTGGCTCAACTTATCAATTCGAAAACTGTCACCTCAACTCGAGCAATGAGCTTTTCCTTGGGCGAGATGTTGCCGTTGATACTGAAACTGTGCGTTGGTATATTAAGTTTCATGCAAAAATATGGCACCTTTGCGAAACCTACCAACATGAAATAAATGATTTGAGTTTGAAGACGATTCGAGGTAAGGCGATGCCGAGTCGTTTCCGATTAGATAAGTGTGCCCGAATCCTTAGCAATCGCTCTAGACTAAGTGCGACCATATCGCCGAATGATTAAATACTGAAGGGCTAGGTCAGAGACTATTAAAGCTTTTAGGTACGTCCAAAGACCTATGTCTTAAATTTAGGAACGACTGACTGATTAAAAGATCCTATTACATTTGAAGCGTAAAAAAATTGGATGTCACACATGTTGTATGGAACATCAATCGTTTGACTAGTAGTCCAAGGACAAGTCGAAGGAAAGCGGTCACGCGGTCGATATCCAATACGCTGGACTACCTAATAATTTAACTAAAGCTACCACTCATAGCTCCGTCAGAGAATGTTTCCGAAACGCCACCAACCGCCCCTGATGAAGAAGCAATTCATCGTACCTTTCGTTTGAATATAGTATAAAATTTTAACGAGATAATTATAATCTACTCGTATATTAGATATCTACCTCATCAGGAGAATCCGATATTCTATCCGCAGTATCATCATCAGACGCTTCCAATCCGAATCCATTGGAAAACAGCATATTCCTCGGGTACAGAGAGTAACAATCAGCAACATTCCTTCTTCTCTTGCCAAGATTTGCCAAGAAGGTCTTGTACAGCTGCGTTGGCAACAGAAACGGAGATCTGGTGTTTTGGAAGCCATCCTTGAAGTTGAGATTCTGATTTCTGAATGGATTTGTAAAGTCGAACTCTGGTAGGAATTCCTTCTTTATGAAATCTGCTACTGGGTGTAAAGATAGTGTGTTTTCTGTGTAGTCTAAGGCTGTGTTATTTCCTTCATCGTTCGGAGTATTCTCCAAATCGCTGGATTCTGAATTGCCATCACTGGATGCGTTATCATTCTGCTCTTTGGTTTCATTATCCTCACCGGAGAAATCGTCAAACTCACGTTTCATTGGGAAATTCATTTGTTTCTTCATAAAGATGTTTGAACTCGATAATGTCACGGACATGATATTTTGTAGCACTTTATCACTAATATTTATACAAATATATATTTTCTACACTAATATTTTTAAAAGTTAAAATAAATATTTCTCCGTAATTAAATTTAAGTAGGTATTATTAGGAACTATCGTTGGGTTAGGAGGTGGCTGGACCGAATCTAGAACAAAGTTAGATGAGGTACAGTAATTTATGTATATTGCTGTTATATTCAGTATCTGTTTAAACTTCACCCGTTTTGCGGTTACATTTTATAAGTTAAGATAAGATTTAAACGAGATTCTATTATGAACTTTTTAAATCTTATTATTTTTCTAATAAGTTTTAGTTTTATGGATTGGTACATACGCAATTTAAGAGGTAGTTGATGAATTAACTAAAATCTATCGTTACGAGCGCTTTGGTTTTTTTCGATTCTTTACTCCATTTTTCTTTATTGGATAGAAATCTTACAAGAATCCTATGCGAATAATCGCAGGATCCCGTTTCAATGAAGTTTGTGCAGATCTGTTTTCAACTTCTATCACTGGTATTCATCGGAAATTAAAAGAAGAAAATATAAGTTTAAAACTGAAATTCCAACTACGTAAAAATCATGCTCTGAATTGCAATTCACATAAATATAAATATGAAATATGCTAAATCAGTTATGCTAAATATGTTTAATTTGATACCTAATACGGCACAATTATTATTTTTTAAGTTTAGGTATTACTTCATGTCTTAGGACACCACCAGTGTGTGTCCACAGGCACCAGTGGACAATTAAGACGCTTCTAATGATACATCATTTGTCGAGTAACTTAGAAATTCTTTGGCAACACAATACATGAACATCCCTACATAGATACAGGCTAACACCATAACTCTCCTAGCGTCTCCGTATCCAGGTAAGAAAGTAGTTTCCATGTTCGAAGCTTCGAAGCCTCTATTCTCCGTAACCAAGCAATATGTGACAGCCTCACAGAATAACACCGTCGAATCGATTGACCGGAAGATGTATTCTCGAATATAGGTCGTCCGAATTCTGAATTGGGGACAGCTCAGGTATGAACAAGTCTATAAAATATAATAGCTGAAGAGTTGTTTTTGTTTGCTTGTTTGAATGCACTAATTTCGGGTAGTGCCAGCCGCATTTGAAAGTATATATTTGTGTATGACAGCCACATCATGAGGAAAGCATTATTAAGCTTTTTAAAATTACGCTACATAAGCTCCAATCCAAAATAAATCCAAGATCCAATCCAAAAAAGTCGCGTACTATAAGACAAAATATTGTTTTTTAGGGAGACGGATTGGAGGTTTAGTTGTCAGTCAATGACAGTTTCTAACTGGAAAAACCATCCTGGTCCCGATTTTAGTCTTGTTTTTGCCCGGCAGCGGTGCTGCTGCATGCTCGCTTGCTGCCTTATAGCCATAAAAAAATTAACAAGGTAGGTATTTAAGTCTTTAATAAGAAGAAATGGTCTGTGACCTAAGTGTGAAAGATACGCTTACCATGCTTTTACGCCTATTTGATTTACTGGGTCTTATCGGACGCAAATCTTTAGCGTTAGCAAGTGTTTTTAGCTAGGATTGTGACTGACCAGTCTGCTTCTGCCTTAAAGCTTCGTTATGTCTACCAACCGTACCTTTTATTTCTGTATCATTTTTACAAGATTTTAAATGTGGTTTCTTAGGATTGACGAAACGTCAGGATTAACGTAGGAGAAAGGTGTTTTCGATGGTATCTTTTTGCAGGGATTCTGCATAGGCACAATGGTATCTCAAATTCTGTAAAGATAATTTTTCATTTTGCTTGCGTGGATGGTGATTTACGCATGTGATTGTACAAAAAATCAGAAAAAAACTTATTTTGATATCTAATAATATATATTATTTTGATATCTAATAATATATTTTATTTAGATATCTAATAATATACAAATCAATAGTGAAATGTTAGAAAAATAACAGCAAAACATCCGCCACTGATTATTTACTGCTAAATCTTGTTATAATGATAGATGTAATTCTAATTAGAACACATTTTAATTTATAAAATTCAAATAGTACATCTTACGGAATCAAAACTCCTTTACATCAATGTTTAAAGTTATAATAATTGCGTTCTGAATTCAATATTCAAAATTGACGTCTTATAACCGATCCGCACTTATTTGAATTCAAAACTATTCCGAATTTAAAAAATTAATTACCTTATCATAGTTTTAATTCTTAACGTCTAACGTTTTTATAACCTGTTTGTGTCAACCGAGAAACCGCGTTTCTATGACAGGTGGACGTTGATAAATATTTAATCGCAATAAATGCCAGATAATTATAATTAATAATTGTCGCGTGCCATACGAAGCAGCGGTTAATTGGCACTGTTTATAATTTTAATTCAAGGAAGTATCTCCGCTAATATCTCGATGAAGACGAATGACCTAAGTTCGAATGTTGGACACGCAACATTTAATTGCACTTATTATTAACTAGTAACTGCCCTTTCGTTGCTTTGGTAAATCGATCACTTAGTACACACTCTAGGAAAATTTAACAACATTCTTCAACAATTCTTTAAATTGACTTCATTATCTTTGAACCAAAAGGAAACAAAATTTTAAAGATAACTTAATATAAAATTAATAATTAAAAAATATTTCAAATCGGTTGAACCGTTTCAGAGATAAACTTGTACAAACGCACGGACAAACAGGTAAACTGACAAATAAACAATTAGTAACTAGATTAGTAATTAGTTACTAGTGTAACTACTCGTAGTTACCCGGTTTGCGCTCGAAATTCGACCGTAATTCATTTTTTCCAAGGGTAACCTAACATCTCTATAAACGATGATCCCATGACATATTTCAAACGTCGTGTCAAACATATGACAGTGTGAATAGAGTAACTTATATAAGTGTGTGTAATGTTTTATTTATTCATTTAATGCATTTAAAAAAATATTAGCATTCTGCACTCCTTTCTATTTAAACTATTTATAAGTGTGTCGAATTTCATACTTTCCGTCCGCTTAATTTTGGTAAAAAGTACAACAAATAAACAATAGTTCAAAAAAATATTTTTTATTGGATGTAATTACCCTCGGTAATGGTTTTCTCAAATGTCTTACGTGTACAGACGTCAATCGGTAAGAATTGTATTATAATAATTATTTATCTATTACGAAAAATAATACACTGTTAATGGGCAACTTGCGATTTGACCCTAATACATTTTGCAAGCATCAAATAGATGGATTGAGTAATAAATGTAATTAATATTACGTATTAATATTCATAATAAAATTATATTCTTTTATGATGATATTATTTCATTGTGTATTTTAACATTGAATGTAATTTGTGTATTTTAACATTGAATGTAATGTAATTTTTTTGTTAAGTTTTTGTTTTAAAAAAAATTACCGGTCATTCGTAGGTACGCTATGGACGACTACTAGATGCTAAAATATTGACACAAAAATAATTGTAATTAACATAAAAATAATAATATATTTATGTGCATGTTTTAGGAATTATAAAAATTGTGGATTGAAGTCCTACCTGTTATAAATTGAATAGTGTTAATAATGTTACTTTTAATTTTACAGATTCAATTCAAACGTATTATTAAAGAGATTTTTCCAAATAAATTAAATTATTTTTACGTAGTTTGGAATTATTATAAATAATTATAAAATAATGTTTTATATTTATTCATTGGCTGTAGAAAATTAATAACTGTAATTATATTATCAATCAATGGACATAATAAATTTAATTGGTTAGAAATCCTTGCCTACCTACTCGGTAAAATTATTAGGATTCCATCCGACTCGGTAAAATGATTACGATTCCAGGACTCCGTCCGCGCAATTTTCGTAAAAAGGGGCACAAAGTTTGTGCTTCACGTATTAATAATTATAATGATTATGTGTAACATGTGGTATTTATTACATTAATTAAAGCTAATCATTGTTTACGTCCATATTGTCAATGCCAAGCAGAAAAAAAACTCGACACCTAAGAAAAATCGCTCGAACTTTGACCCACTAGTTGATAGATCGAACAGTAGAACTAAAAACATAATTAAAAAGTTGAAAACAGATCACAAATTCAAAAACCGAATTCAAAATTGATTCGTATCACTCAAGGAGACGCTATCCGATGTTCGTGCACCGCCGAAAATCAAATTGAGGGCCGCGTATTTTTTCAAAGCACTCTCTTCATTATCTGCGAAGGAGACCACACAGACGCTGCACACACCGACACACTCATTAACGAACACATTTACATCACAAGCGAGCACGTGTCGCCTTAGCGATTAACTCGACTAACAACTGCAATCAAACTTTCAATTAACAATTAATTCGTTTCACGGTCAATCACTAGGCCTCTTTTGGCGCGAAACCGTCATCACTATTCAAACTTTTTATTTATTAACTGTCGCGTTTTTTGTATAAGCTCGAGTGTTTAGGCCGCAAAACGGGTGAAGAGTGATTTTAAGTTTCGAACGGCCGGTGGCACCGATCGATTGCCTGATTTTAAAGTTTTTTTTAAATAGAACAATGATTTTTAATTTTTTTCAAGTTGAAAATATTAGAGAACGTGTAGATGTCTTTACCGCGAGGTATTCGCTATGAAACTCTTCCCGAGAGGTTGCTGCAAGGAAAAGCATTTTCACAACACATGGAAGGTTTTCTTCGAGCACGCGTGTGTGAGTGAGCTTGAGTAACGTCACACGTGTCTGCGTGTCGCGACTTGGGAGACGATCTATGTGTGTGTGTTCGGGTTGGTGTGTGTATTTTATGACTCTGAGTGCATCCCTTTCGAACTGCAAGCGATTTATATGTGTGCGCCTTATTTTTTTTCTAAACGGCACGGTTCCGTGTGTACGCGAGTGAAATTTTCGTGTATGGGTGCTCTGTTTTTTCGGGTCGGCGCAAGGGATTTTTTACTTTCGGTGCGTGAATTAAGAGTTCTTTTGGCTCGTGGGTAGTAAATGTATTTTTCAGTTTTATATCGCCGATATGAGAATCGCGGATGGAAAAGAAAATGTAGAAGGAATAAAAAAATGCATGCATCGTACGTTTTCAGGTAGACACATTTTTCTTTAACCCATTTATAGATGGTTCACATGTGTGAGTGGGCCTGCATCTGGGGGCGGGGGGTTTCTTAAAAGGGTTGGGGGGGGGGGGACATATAAAAATGATAACGCATCGCAAGACGGCTGCTTTTATGGTTTTTCTTTATTTTTAAAGGTTTTTTTATTGGACGAAGAAAGAAGCTTACGTGTGTTCAGAATTTTCGTATCACAGGTGACTTTTAACTTGGCGTTGAATGATTTCTCGTACAACGGCTGGGGAAAGAAGATTAAGTTTTTAAGAAAATAAAAAAGCTTTGTCTTGCTAATATTTTTTCAATAGACCTGAATATAATAATATATCAGGGACTGTCTCTGAAGACTCCCACATCATACTCTGGTGGAAACACCGACGCGGGCAAGCTATTCCAGTACGCAGTACGCACCATGAACGACGACGCAAACCTTGTCGTTCGTATTGGCGAAATGTTCACAATGTACGGGATGCTCGCCGTACATCGGGTTGTTTGAGGGAAGAACGGGGATGGGGGAATTACCTCGAACAATTCCTGTACTCCAAAATGCATCCTATAGAAGCACGAGAGGCTCCTGCTGACCAGCTGTCGAGGCTATGCTGACAGGTGTCGAGGACTCCAGGCTCTGTGCCACCCAGTTCAATCCTGACTTTCATGGTGGTGAAGTATTTTGTCCCCATGTGTTTAGCTACCCCTTCTAAAGCCCGAGAACCAGCGATAATGCTCGCCTCGCTTCATTTGAGGTCGGCAACGCGTTGCTGATGGCTTCGCTGTTAGTGATGTCCACAGACGACGGTAACTACGAACCGTGAGGTAGATAATTTGCTCGTTTCACCGCTATTTACATAAAAAATCCTCATTGCATGTTGGTTGCTTATAAATCTAGTGAAATATAATAATTAATTTATAATTAATTTCAGATTCTGAAGTAATCGTAGAGGATGCAAATGTTGGTAATATAAATACACTAACGGAATGAAATGTAGGTGATTAAATTACATCCTTTACAGTCTATTAAAAATAATGAAATTTAAATATCGTAATGCAAATTTTTTTGCAACAGTAAGTGGCAGAAAGAATAGTAACTCTAGTATTAAAAATTAAAAAATTAATTGCATATAATTTTTTTCGAAAAAAGTTTTGCCCCGGGTGAGGATCGAACTCACGACCTTAAGATTATGAGACTTACGCGCTGCCTACTGCGCTACCGAGGCTATGAATCGTGTTGCAAAAAAATATCCTGGTATCAACTATTGAGTTGATTTTGTTCTTAATAATATTAATCATTTTAATTTTGTTACATTGTGGAAAAGTCTTGTTTGGATAGTTTAACATTTTGCTTTTTTGAAAATTCACCCCCTAAGGGGGTAAAATGGGGGTGCAAAGTTAGTATGAAACTTTGCCGTTTTTGAGGGTATTTGAATGAAATTCTGTATGAAGGTATTTCTTCGAAAATATTTTTTCGAAAATCATCCCTTAAGGAGGTAAAAGGGGGGCGCAAACTTAGTACGAAAGTTCTCTGATTTTATCAACTGTTATATATTTAGGGATTTTTGGCGGGCGAAGCCGCGGGTATAGGCTTGTGTCCTATAAATTTAGAATGATATAAAAAAACAATTGATCGGAGACGAAGCCTGGCATGGGCGCTGTATAGCTCCGAGTTGGCGGCGGCGGGCGGCACAAATACCATATAACTGTCAAAAAATGCTAACAAAGATAATTGCTGGAGACACATTGCGTTTTACCGACCGACAAAACTGTTTTTATCGCGTAAACGTTGTTTTTGTTACGTTTTTTCTTGTTCGAGATGAACAAATATTGAGGTTTTTATATAAATACTCGATATATACCTATCTATAAAACTCTTTTGTTACTGAGTGACTGACAGACAATGCACAGCCGAAAGTACTGAACGCAAGAAGCTGAATTTTGACATACTGTATGTTCCTTGGGCATTGTAGGTGATCACTAAAAGAGAATTTTTGGAAATTCCCCCCCTAACGGGATAAAAAGGGGATAAACTGAAACTTTTTATTTATTCAAGGATTCGCTTTGTATATAGGTTCCTCAAGTGACGCAAGTGGGCAATAAGAAAGAATTTTTGGAAAATGGCGGGCGAAGCTGTGGGGGAAATCTCGTTCGCACAGAAGATGTGAAAATTCGGAAGTACCACGTTCAAATAAATCACTTGCCCATCACTGCTCACAGTGGGGCACAGTGGGATAACGCTCTTGCAGTTTACTTCTTTACTTACAAACAAAATTAGCAGGCGTGGAGATTGCAACGTACATTTTACCAGATTTTAGCTTACAGCAGTATTCATAGAATAGCTTGTAGAACTGTGAAGAAAGCTCATTCATCGCTGCAAGCATAAGTCGCGGTTGCCATTTCATTAAAACATTTAGAGCAAAATATCCAAAAACAAAATGTTAAACGCGAACAGCCAACCTTTCATTATAAAAAAATATATTTTAAAAGCGGCATAGAATAACGCCCAATTTTCCAGTACTCCAGATAGGAATAAAAGAAATAGGCACATAAAACTGCAGTGGAGAGGCAGGGAAAAGGAAAAAATGGCTCTAAACTTCGCATGTACACGGTTCTACATGTGCACATAGGAAAAATATAAAATACGCGGGTAAAAAATATATAAAAGCAACAAAAATATATTATTCTCAAGACGAGTCGCCACACAGGTGCGCTTCCATGTGTTTCTATGTTCGTGTGCGGCCGATGCTTCGGAGATGAATGGAGTCGGCTTGCAACTAGATAATTTTAAAATTTGGAATAAATGCTTAGAATAATAACACTATAGATAGACAGTCTTCATACTAGCGCTCTGTCTAAAGTGAAGCACTAAACCGAAACTTTCCCCGGAACTTCGGCTGCGGATAATCATATGTTTTAGTAATAATACATAAATAGCTTTTCAGATATTTTGTGACACAATTTAACTGGACAAATCGTCATAATTCTTTTTTTTCGCGAGACACGTTTGGCGTGCGTTGACATGAGCTGCCCTGTGTTTGGAGTCATTTCTGGCTCCAATTAAGGTGCTTCAAAACGGCCGCGCGTACTTCGTTTCTATAGTGTAATTATTCTAAGAATAAATGTTTGTTTCTTTTCTGTATCCTCTTTCTTGGCTGGCAATGCATCGGAAATGCGTGGTACCGATGTACCATATGCGATGGTGACCACTTATGATCAGGTGGCTCGGGTACTCGTTGGTCGGTTATTTAAATAAACTTCATCCGTTCCTTTTGGGTGTAAACCTGCCCAACGAACAGAGGCTCCCGGGTTCGATTTTTAATGTTGGACTAAGGGTAGGGACGTGACGTCAAACTGTAATGGAAGCCATTGGGCCTTACCGTGCAGCTTTATACTAGTTGTAGGTGTTCAATAGTTTTAATCTTTATCAGTCATGCTAATTCCTCTCACTTAGAATTTAGTGTCAAATATTTTCAACAGTCAAGAAAACAGTGTTTCTCTTTTAGCCGGGCCTTTAAATTAAACAATCGTTAAACGCGTCGTTTTCGAGTTACCAGTAACGAGGCGTTAAAGTCGTTCCTTATCGTTTCTTACAGAAACTCTTTTTAGTTACGCCTCGTAGATAGTTCTATCGTCCGTAGGTTACGATACGTTTTTCGAATAAAGGAACCAGGCGATAATGATCCATTGCCTATTTTAGTACTGAACGATTCGTGAGTGTCTGAATACATTGTATCACGTATTTTAATTGTCGGACGAATCCGACGATTAAAATACGTGAGGTAAGCCGTGATATACTCGTAAAATGGATCCATTGCCTCTTCGTTTGAGCCAATACATTGATACAGAGGTCTATGTTGACTAGTCCACATAGAATGAATACAATCATTGGCATGTCTTGTTTGTTAGCAATTAAAAAAAATACACATTAAATATGCGACATGTTCATGTCGGATGTGATTAAGAAAAAACCATATAAAATGGAGATGTGTTACGACGCTACGATTCAAAAAGGAACTGTGATTTATAAGCATCAATAGCTATAATTGTGCATAAGATCGCATTATGGGTATTTCAGTTATTAAGTTGTCTTGTCTGTATCAATAAAAATTAGATTTATGGAAATTAAAAGAGCATTAGGTAAGCAATGTCAGCTGTTTGCATTTTGATGAATGACGTCAGCAACTGTCTGTCATAGGGGATGTTTACGTGAGACTTTATTGTGCGTTCTAAGAATTGGGTGCTGTGGATTTTGTTGTTCTTTTTTATTTAAAACAAGATTAAACCTGAAGGTTTTGAGAAAAATGAAAATTTTAACGGATAAATTAACTGATATGGATGACTTAAGATTTTGCTACTCTTTATATTTACCTAGTAAATAGACAATTTTATTCATTAGTTCATGTTATATTTCTAGTTTTAAAATTAGGACCATACCCTTAAAGGCATAAATAGTCTTTGTATCTAGAACGCCTGGGGTAATACTACCGCCCGCCACGGTACCTAATATCATTTCTACCGTGTAATAATTGTTTTAACAGCAATTGTTTTCTGGTTGGAAAAGTTTTTAGAGGCAACCATCTTAGTCATCAAGGCTGGCAACACATCCGTGACGAAATTAGAACGAGACTCTTACTGACATTTACTAACTGGACTATTACTAACAACAACTAACAGGACTACCATTCACTAACAGTCCCTGTCCCAGTCCTCATACTTAATAACTAACCAGATAATGTTCTAACACCGCCACCTAACTGGACTAACCATCTCAGTCCCGATCTGAGTCTTGTTGTGTGTCGGTCGCAGTTGTCATGGGCGGCGCGGAAGGTGGTGCTGCATGCTTGTTTGCTATTTTAATTCCATAAAAAAAGTAAATTAGTCCAAACATCTTCTCTACGTATTTTAGTTAGAGCTATTCCTAGACCAAGCGCAGTCTAATGTGTGTGTATGCACCTTCCCGTATCGTATGAAGTATTGACGTGGATGTTAGAAATGAGTACTATACTGGATGGGGTACTCGTGTGCTAGATTTTTTATGGATTTAAGATAAGATAGCAAACGAGCCTGCACCATCCTTCCACTGCCGCCCTTGACAACTGTGACCGACACTGTGACCGGTAGAACAGGACTCAATTTGGGACTAGGATGGTTAGTCCAGTTAGCAGGGGATGTTATTGAATGCTAGTCTGAATGATAGTATGAAAGTAGTCATTTATGGACATCAGCAATAGCAAAATAACGATTTTGTTATGGCAATGGAAGTCAAGATCAGTTCAAAAACTTCATCTGCTACTATTAAACTATGAATGACTTTCAGTCCAGACGCGTCTTTGGGCTGCAGCGTCCACTAAATACCAGGCGTTAACAGCATAGTTTTGAAGTATGAAGGGCTGACGTAAAGGCTAACGAGTCACTGATGGTAAGTGGTGACCGTCGCCTATGGACACGAGCAACACCAGGGGAGTTACCAATGCAACGTCGGCCCTGAAGGAGAACTCTTTCTACACTTTTTTTGACGAACCCCATGTCATAACGCCCCGGGAATGTCACAGAATTGTACAAAGTTTAAAAAAAAGTTTAATAAAACACATCTAGTAGCAATAAATATTAATTCCCTAGATCAGTGTAAACTCACACTAGACCGCGTATACATACACTGTACGGCTCATATCGTACTTACGCCCTTATAGCACGCGAGCAGCGTACACCCGCGAGCGCAATAACTTATAGTTCACTTAAATATTAATGTGAGAATTTTATGTTTCCATTTTAATGTGTTTTGGGAGTCCGTATCAGAACAGCACATCACCGCTGTTTTAGTTTGAATTGGAACTTGATGTCCATTGAAAGATTAAGCCTGCTGCCTATCTACTGCTTTTCTACTTATGTATTTTAGATTCTGTTATGGATTATTGTACATAAATAGCAAATAATACGGACTTGATTGACTTTATGTCTAATCTCTAGATAATAACCTGATGATTTCAACTCAAACAAAAGCATTTTGATTTATTAGCAGGTATTTTTTTCATACCAACGATATAAGTTGATACGATCGTTTTTGTGATGATAATTATGGAAGTATCAACAAACCGAAGAACAGTTTCATTCTTAATTTAATTAACATTTATCTGTTTCGTCCGTTGAGATATGCAGTGATGATAACTTGCGGTGAGATCTCAATTACGGCGACATAATCCACGCATTTATAATAGTTAAGTTTACCATAATAATCACCATTTCCAGTATAAATTATTATAAAATATTTATTACGGTTAAATTAACTACACTTAACTCTATAATAATCTCTCCTCGGAATTTATACGTTTGATTAGATCAACAGATTTTTGCTCATCTACTATATTTAACAGTAACCCAGGAGCGCTACAAATTTAATATATAGGTAACTCTGATATAGTTACAAACAGAACACCAAAATAAAGATAAAATCATAAACCACTGTTGTAATATTTGTATAGTGCCTTGTCTGCTCGTTTGTTGTACAATACATTAAATAAATTACGGCCAGTCAAGAGTATCAATGCCTAAATCGCATTATGGGAGTTATCCACAACACTTGCAGTTAAGTTTCGTTTGTAAACAATCATTGCCATTAGGATAGCATAGAGCACAAGGGCTTCACTTGTTACAATGTTTCTATTTTTTAGTATTAAAGATTAGATTTCTAGTATTAAAGAAAAAAAAGTAAACAAAAATTGTAATTCAAATTTTAAGGTATACCTAATTATATCGGCCAAAAGTGTACTCAGAGCGTGGTACGGTCAGAAAATGTATAAAATATTCTATGAATTTATTTCAGAACATTTCGTATATAGAAGCAAAATCTTACCAATCTTATCAAAAGTACTTTTAGTGTAGTATTTCCTGATAATATTTTAGGAAGGGACATTAAATTGTTTTAGTGTAAATAGAACGAAGGCAATGGAAACGTAACAATTTTATATACAATTCATGATGCTAACTTGTGTGAAGTTACTCGCTTTGATATTATTAATAGTTACTACTACTAGTAACCTGAAATTCGACCGTAATTTTATTTTGACAAAGGGTTACTTAACATTGGCTCTTATGTACGATAACACTATGACATATTTCAAACGTCGTGTCAAACGTATGACAGAGTGAATAGATATAGACATATAGAGTCGGCTTGAACTCGAAGATGAATGGATGGAATCCCTTACAAATCGCAAGGTAAATAACTGACGATAGTCATGTCATATCGTACGAAAATAACCTCTAGAATCTCTCTCTCAGAAAATGAATATTTAACATTACCTACGTTTTAGCTTCGTTTAAATATTTCGAGGCTGTTACGACAAAAATAAATCTTCTAGGGAGTTGCTTGTTTCTTTTCTCAATATAAACAACGACTTATCTTGATTTTTGCGTAATTGGAAAAACATTTAAAATAAATTAAAACAGCTTAAAATATGAAGTTAAAAGATTAATCCCAAACGTTTTTGCTATCCGTCCCAACTTGTATTATTTTGCTGACGTTACTGCTATGCTTCTTCGCTATAACTTATAGTTTCGGATAATGCATTAGAGAACTTCTTTATGGAATAGAAAATTCTTATATCTATGTATGTAATGTACGAGTAGGTATTTACCTATGTGCCGTTCATACGAGTTATGATATCCTCTGTTATAGCACTAATATGATTGTAATGGTTTTCTTAAAATTTATGTTATAAATTTATATGCTATTAAATTAATGTTTTATATGCTATTACAAGTTGTCCCGGCGTACTTCGTACCGCTTTATAATTAAAAAATGTTTTGGTGATATATCGACAGCAACGCCACCTATCGGGTCCAATTGTGAATCTAAACCATTCCCAGATCCCCTTGAACACACACAAAAAATTTCATCCAAATCGGTCCAGTCGATAAAAAATGTTTTGGTGATATATCGACAGCAACGCCACCTACCGGGTCCAATTGTGAATCTAAACCATTCCCAGATCCCCTTGAACACACACAAAAAATTTCAACCAAATCGGTCAAGCCGTTTAGGAGGAGTTCACTCTCATACACACTCACACTCGAATTATATATATTAAGATATTTCTGCTAGACATTTTGTACCTAAAAATTATAAAAGCTGTTACCATATAATTATATAAAAAAGTGTGGACTATCTCTCGATACCTACTTTTTCCATTCTGATAGGTCAAGATCAAGGTCAAGTCAAGATCAAGGTGGTATCTGATGCTATTCGTTGTCATCCATATACATAGTAAATATTAAAGACATGTGGCATTAATAATGCCTAGAAAATTTAAAATCTAGAATCAGTTCTTTTTATTTTCATTGCTCGGCTTTTTACATAAAAAATGTCAATTTCTTGAAAGTAAATGGATTAGAATGTAATTTGACACTGCCAGATCTGATACTAAATGAGGGTACGCACAGCTTAGAGAATTAGCTCAGAGAATAGTGGCAATGGGCTGGCCACATAGCTCGAAGGACCATTAACCGTTGGAGAAGAAAGGTCATTGAATGGAGACTACGTGTTAGAAAAAGGAGCATAGAGCGCTCTCAGGTCAGATGGACTGATGACCTGATGAAGACAGCAGGCATCCTCAGGATTCACAAGGCTCAGAATTGGTCAGAGTAGCCAGTGAAGGAAGTAATGTAAAGTAGGGGGCATGTAAGGGCTGATGGATGGATGGATGGATGGATGCTACCAGCTGTAAATATTCGCGATACATCATTCCATGATAAGATTACAAGAAATTTCAGTGAATAAGATAAAAATTAGCAATTATATCGCTATATTCTCCATCTTGCAATGACATGGTATCCGGTGTACGCGCAAAAACTATGTCATATCGATTGATTCTGACTTCGATACGTACTTATTTATTGCTCCATTATTCGCTATTTAATTATTTATAGACTCGTAACTGCCCTCGGTTTGCCTCGGGAAATTACGTTACGGACATTACATAAATGTTAATTTTCTCACTTTTCACAAAATCAGGAGTTGAAATTTTGCGTACTGTTTCAGTTCCGATGACAATGCATTTGTATGATCAGATACTGCGCTCAGGATTGTCTCCAGACACGGGAACTCGTCAACGGTTATTAGCACAATTATCATTGATTGCTTTACATTCATAATTAATTCAACAAACTTAAATGCTAAATTAAAAGTAAAAACACGCTTAGTGTTTTAGTCTTTGAACCCATAAATATTGAACGACAAATGGAGTAATAAAATCGAATTCCATTAGATATATGATGAGGGAATTTAATAAGTAATAAAGCCTGGGATTGTTGTCAAGGATAACATAGCATCGTATAAAAAAAGCATGAGTTCGCCCGGGGTAGTACCACCGTCCGCCACGGTACCTACCATTTCTACCGTGTAATAATTGATTTAATAGCAATTGTGTTTTAGTTACATTTTTAAGAACATCTTAGTCCTCAGCAGCATCTGTGACCGAATTAGAACAAGACTCTTACTAACAACCACTACCAGGACTAACTATCACTAACATTCCCTGCCCCAGTTCCCATACTAACTTACTAACCAAATAACGTCCTAACACCATCTGCTAACTAGACTAACCATTTGAATTCCATAAAAAATATGTTCTTAACATTACATAACATTGGTCTCCGTTCGCGTCAGGGTCAGAACAGCAAGGAAGTCATCGATTTAAGTGCATTATTTTGGTTACTTTTATCTTTTATTACATTTAAAGCGAACACCGCAGCTGATTGCCACCGTAACGAGAGCTTGCGGTAACCGCCGGCCCGCTTATATTGGTTATTGTGAGCTTTTTAGTTTATTTTTCGGTTAAATATCTCGTAACGGAAGGTGCATTGGGTTTAATGACTGTGTTCTAATCTTGGTCTTTTAAGGATCGAGCGGTATCCCGTTAATGTAATTATAATACGCTAACACACTTAGAATAATAACACTAAAGTGAAGCACTAAACCGAAACTTTCCCGAACTTCGGCTGCGGATAATAATCATATGTTTTTAGCAATAATACATAAATAGCTTTTCAGATATTTTGTGACACAATTTAACTGGACAAATCGTCATAATTCTATTTTTTCGCGAGACACGTTTGGCGTGCGTTGACATGAGCTGCCCGGTGTTTGGAGTCATTTCTGACTCCAATAAAGGTGCTTCAAAACGGGCGCGCGGATTCCTTTCTATAGTGTAATTATTCTGAGCTAAACACATCAATTCCCCTAGCACTAGGATTCCCTGTAACGCAGTGTGGATAACATAAATTACACATCACTAACGTCCATACCCTGAGAACGAACATTTAACAAACATAAGTATCGCCGGGAATCGAACCGGGGACCACTAGTTTCACAGGCGGAGACACTACCAACTAGGCTTTGGGGTCGTAATTCTGCTCTTAAACCAATTCACAAATATATTTATCCAAATATTATAATTATGTAAGCTTGGTTATCACTCAATTATGACAGACCCTTGCTCAATAGAGGACCATTAATGGGCCGAAGCCACCGACCACACAGCCAATAGACTCCTAATAACAGGCGAATGGCTTCTGTCAACGCATCTGGCTTATAGTACCGATATAAACCGAGTTACCTCAACTAGTTGCCAGAATGCATTCAATACGGATAATCAAACATTAGGTGTCTATTGGCTGTGTGGTCGGTGGTCGAAGCCAAGCTTGGTCATATTGGCCGGCTTAGAATACGGACACCAATTCCATCCCATACCAGGGTGACGTTAGAAGTGATAGAAGTCGGTGATAGCTGTGGTTTGAACTTTGGACTCGGGAGTCCTGTTCAGGAACAGGAGGACTTGCGGTCAAATCCCCCACGCACCTCTAACTTAAAAAAATATGTGCGTATTAGAAATTAATTATCACTTACTTCGGAAACGGAAAACATCGCTAGGAAACCAGCTCACTTTAGAGGTTTCCGTTTAAAGAAAATTAACTTTCTCAATAGAATATTTATATTTCAATTTAAATTCCTGTATATCACTCCTGTATCTTGCCGTAGGTATCTTATTTCTAGTCGACTACAAGAGCTAAGTAGTTATTGATAAGAACACCTTTTGAACTTAATTTGTGCCTACTTTTATATCGTATTCCTATTTTTGGTGTACTTGCAATACGTATAAAGAGTTATAAGGTAAATAAAAACTATTTTTACTTAGATATTACTTTTACGAAGCTGTTTAAAATCCTAAGTAATTAACGTTTAATTAAATAAATTAAGGAAATACACATTAACACCGGATAATAATGTTGGGAAGCCGCCACTTAATGCAATACACATATCACTAAATAACAGTAGTTTAAACTTAAATAACAGGTTGATTTAATCACGTATATCCATATACGTAATAATTCACACCACAATATCCGAAACACGTGATTATTTCACACAAAAAACCACATTAGTGATATCCAATTTTAATAAAGGCAAGATAATTCGCTGGCGAGCAAATCGCGTTCAATTCATTGCCCTTACGAATCATCATTAGCTTTATAAGTTCCGAAAACAATAATATCTTGAAGATGAAAAAAGTAAAAAACGCAAAAACCATTACTGGCGGAAAAAAAGAAAAATGGCCGAAAAAGATGGCCGATACGCGGGAAAAAGAAAAAAGTTCTAAATTCAAAGGCAACGGAAGCTGTCCGATCGGCGCGGAACGAATTTCGGTATCATTAACGTTTTTATTTGATCCGTGTATATCTCATTTGGTGCGCCCGATCTTTATTAGTTACTATTTGTTTCATTGCGTATCTAGTTGGTTCGTGAATGACATTGTTACGTTGCGTAGATTAAGCAATTAGAGGAATGTTCTACTCTGTGAAGCGCGTTAATGGTTGCCTGCTTTGTAATTGTACCTGAAGAATGTTAGGTATAATAAATTAAATAGGTCGATAAAGTTAATTGATTTTTTCTAACTGTGTCGGGTCTCCTCTCGGATTTCGCAGCGTTTAAAATGAGAACTGGAAACTGTACTCCTGTATCCTCGAAAGTAGGATACCTGATTGTATAATAGGGTATTTGACACCTTTTAGAAAAATAACTCAAATTGTTCAATATAACATAATACATTATGCAGTTTGCTTAATTCTTTGTAAATATCTCTATTTTCTATGAAAATCACCATCAAAGTTTAAATGAACAAAAAAGCCGCCAAAACGCTAATACGCCATTTTAAAATAGGTTATGACGTCACCTGGTCAAATAACCATACTAAGCTGTCAATGCTGTCATTGCGTATAGTAAGCAATACTAGCAAGTGACGTCATTCAGCCAAATCGCGTGTTTTCGATCACGTGATCAAACACGAAAAATTCATCATTTTATTATCGATTTTTAAAAATGCAAATAATTTTAAAATAATGTGTAGGCTAAATTGGTTTAAAAACATATATACTTTTAAGCTAACAACAGTTTGATCTATATTTTCATTGTAGTCAAATACCCTATTCCTGACCAAACCACCTGGAATGCAAGATCGTCGAATATCTAATGATATCAAGTGAGACCCATACCTATGATGAATTGTATTCTCCGAAGCACAGTCCTTAAAAATGTGACACACCTTGTGTGTGTAGGCCAATCCGCACTCAGCCAGCGTGGTGGACTATGGTCTCACATCGTGATAGGAAAGCCCATGCCCAGCAGTGGGACAATTATGGGTTGCGATGATGTTTACCCTTTCAACTATCGACGGTAGGTACCTAGGTGCTTTATTCGGTTAACCTATTATTGCTCCAATGAATACACAGGTCAGTATAAGGGGCATCTCATACTTTTCGATCTGGAAACGATTTAAGCTGAATGTAAAAAGCTTTAAGTCTACAATAATAAGAGTGAAAATGATCCGTAACGGTTGGGCAGCGCGTCGGCCGTGCCGAATCGAGCCGAATGATGTAGTTTTCGCCTTTATTGCCAGATTAAGCAGTGATAGCTGAGTGGTTTGAATGCTGGACACCCGAACGGGGCGCTTGGGTTCGAATTCTGCACCTCTAATTTTCAAAAATTATGTGTTTATTAGAAATTAGTTGTCATTAGTTCGGTAAAGGTAATCATCGTTGGCAAACCCGCACACCTGACAATACTCCTACTAATATGCTCAAAGGTGTGTGACACATTTATTTTTGCCACAATGACACTGACATGGTACTGACAATGGTACTGACATATGCAATTAGTACTATCCTAAACCTTATAGCTAGTATAGTGACGTCCAACCCACTCTTAGCCAGCGTGCTGCTTGATAGACTGGGACTTATACCTCATTGTGAGCGTTACGTTTACGGGTTGCGATGATGACGAACCGGCTAAAGCCGATTCTGCGTCATAAGTACAGAAAGATCCCAAACCGTGTGTCCAACAAGATATTCCAAGATGCTCCGTGAATCACAAAACAGAAAGAATCTCGAGTTGTTTGTTTAAATTGTAAACGCAGTTAAGTATTTCGTCCGCCGCCCACCGCGGACCTGTCAATATGATAGTTTGATGCCTTTACGGAGAACGAAGAGTTAGGAAACTGTAGACCTGCTCAATCGAAGCGTTCATAGCCCGGCGGCATGGGTTCCTTACTGATCAGTTGAGTGAAGCAACAGGCGGCGCGGTCCGTAGCTAGATGGGTGACCGTCAGTGGCATAAATAACTTGAGCGTTTCTGTGCTTCGGAGACGTTAAGCCATTAGTGCCGATTGTTAAAGTTAGTTAGTTAAGTTAGTAAGGTTAGTTAAGTTACTTAAGTTAGTTAGTTAAGTTAGTTTGTTAGTTAAGTTAGTTCGCTAAGGTAGTTAGTTAAGTTAGTTAGTTAAGTTAGTTAATTTAACAATCGTTAAGTCATGTCGGAGACCATTGGGCGGCATAAAAACCGACACACGGGTTGGCCACTAACCACTCCACCTTTACTTACGGCTAACTCTAGTCCGACCACAAATTCAATCGTATGAATCACGAAATAAAGCTCATATTTCAATGCTTTCTTATGATTTGAATTGGACTAAAGTCGGAGTTAACTTGATGTCATGACCGCAGATTTTATATTAAAACCTTACACACTCATACCCCCGAACTAGGATTCCCTGTGTCGCGGGGGGCATGGACAACACAAATAACACATCACTAACACCACGACACATCTGCCCCAGCCTGGAATCAAACTCGGGACCCCTCGCTTCGCAGGCAGGGCCACTACCAACTAGGCAACGGGATCGTCATTCCTAACCCTTCGTTGCGTCAAAGATAACAGAGGTCTCTAGACATATCTACTCTATACCAGAGTCGACGGACAAAGCAATTTTTACAATCCCGGGGCGGGGTACATAAAATACAGAGGAGACTATGGGCCAAACGAAGCATTTATGGCCTGTAAAGTTGCCAGTGCTTTATATTACCTATAAATAATATTCGTAACGTAACGTGGGATACCGATACGGTTGAAACGAACATGACGACTTGCAACCGAATATTTGTTGTAGTACCATGGGTGTTAGTGATTTAATTTGTGTTGTGCATGCCACCCGCGATACAGCGGGTTAGCGTTTATTGAAGGGAAAGCTGCTATAGTATCGTTGTGATTCGGAATTCGATGAAACGGAAATGACGCGCAAATTAAATGAAACGGAAACGAAAGAGAAACAGACACATTTTAACACGGGAGAAAATGAGATAGCAAGCATCGGCAAAGTGGCGGCTTACGTCACACTAACATCAATATTTAGACTGACAGTATTCGTTTTTTTCACTTGTTTCACTTTTAGCACTTTTTTCGCTTGTTTCACTTCTAGCACGTGTGAATTGCAAACATTTTGATTCCTTATTTTAGTTATAAAAACCGCTTACATCTAGTCTAGACGATTGTATAAACCTAATGACACAAACGATGAGTAGGCCACGTTGATTTGGGGAACCTGGTTCAGTTGGACAATTAGTAACAGAATCACGGTGAACAGATTGACCTGAATACTGAAATTTTTGACGTTCAGACATCGAGAAATCGAGTTAGATGAAACCATGATGACCTTATGCCAGCTTTGTTTTTGAGGTGCAAAAAATAGATAGAAGGTTGTTTAAGTCATGGTTATAATTCAGTTTACAGGACAGAAATTAGAATGTAGGTTGTAGATTCGGTTACTTTTTCTTTTTTATTGAATTAAGGTAGCAAACGAGCATGCAGCACCACCTTCCACTGCCGCCCATGACAACTGTGACCGACTTAGAACAAGACTCGAATGGGGACTAGGATGGTTAGTCCGGTTAGGTGACGGTGTTAGGACAATAGTTGGTTAGTTTGTTTATAAAAATGAAGACTGGGACAGGGACTGTTAGTGATAGTGAGTCCTGTTAGTTGTTGTTAGTAATATATAGTAATATAAGATTCAGTACTTTTAAAATGTAATCACGAAGAAAAAAAACGTGTAGTTGCAAAATTTTGGTTTTTTTTTTGTAAATTACTGACAGCAAAGAAGCCTGATTATGGTCACTGAAGAACAACAGTAACTCCAAATGTGTCATCGATATGTTACTAGCCAAGAAAACTGACAGAACGAAGAAAAAGTACTGACTACTGACTCTGGCCCAAGCCGGAACACGAATTACAGTGAATTTGGGTATTCAACCCATTAACCTCATCATTGAGGAGTCCTAGTGCGTACTCCACCACGCTGCTTCAGGGAAAAATGCTGGAGAGTGTACGGTGAACGAACTATCTGTTATAACATTCCTTAGTTTACATCCAACATTCATCATTAGATCTTTATCATATTAATTATTGACATTAATGGAAGACAAAAATCAGGAAAATCGGGTTACAAATCTTAGAGAAGTCGCTTTACGGTACAAAAATACCAAACAAAGATAAAACTATATTTTTAAAAGTTTAACAAAAGCGTTTAATGCGCATATAGTTTAAATCAAAACTGATAAGTTCGGTGCAATGTTAAAAGTAACTTCAAGTTCATAGATAATCCTGAAGCGAAAATATTCTTTTATCCAAAATGTGCTAACATCTTAATTATCTAGCAATCGTTAAACCTTATCGTAGGTCTTACGATGGCTTAATCTACCGATACTAGATGAGAAACAATCCCTCATTTCGTATTAAAACAGCGTGGGATACTTTCTAAGGGAACAATGGGTGAAATATATATTATGTTTAAATGTTAATATACATATAACACAAAATGTAATATACATTATATTGTTATAGTTAACAACAAAACTCACACGTTAAGAACAAGATTTATTACAATATAAATACACAATAAAACGCTAGTGTTTATAACACTTTAATGATGATGTTATCTTTAAACCTTATTCATCATTCATCACCTAACCATCATTTTACCGCGCGAGCCATGCGTATCATAACTGAGAATCAAAATGCGCCAACAGGTGGTTATCATACGTTATAACTCATAACTTTGACTATTAAAACTAGCAGCCGTTAACTAACTTTACGATACAGAGTTATTAAAAACTCTAAATTAATAAACAGGGACTCTAAACATTTTTTTGTATTAAACATTAATTAAAATGTTAAATAATAATATAAATCAGTACCTGAATCACATCTTCGCTGCTATGTTCGCCGTATCCGCAAAAACAATCCACTAGGTTACACACAACGAGACTTCTCCCTCAACAAACTCATTGTAATCGAATTTCCCACCAAAACCAACTACTTAACACTCGAGTCGCGACAAAAACATAACCTACACAGCTCAAACAACACAAAAATAGTAATAAATACTAATGGGAAATGATAAAACGCTGGCGACCCGGGGACCGTTCCAGACATACCCTGAGAGAGCCTCGCAGGCAAATTAAGTCGATACGTAATTAAAAACTGGCACAACGCACACATACAAAGGTTCGACATAAAAATGCGGGAGGAAAAAAAAAGTATAGGTTTAAAATTTACCCGGTATAAATTTGTGTTTTTTTCCCCTCACCTACTTATGTATGGGGACATGCGCAGTAAAGGGTTAAGATAGGGTAACTCGGCCAGATTCAGAAGTACCTCATAACGTAGCTGGGATGGTTACATTGAGTATTTTCCATTTCGGTCGGGTAGCCTTTTGTAATTAGTTCACAATTTTCCCGCTACGGGGACGGCGCTGCCAGTCCACCGTCAATAACAGTTTCTAACCTCTGAATGCAATCCAGGCATTTTGGAAAGAATATAAGGTCATTTTTTGCTGTAAAACTTAATTTTTAGGTAAATCTTGTTAGTTTTTCAGTATTGTAACACAGCATGAAATCTTTGATGTCAAGGCAGACGCAATGGCCTAAGATTTGCAACAACTAAAATGGATTTTGTGTTTACAAAAACGTGAAACATCGCGTAAAAAGAAGATTATTGCCTAAAATACTAATAGTTTATTGGCTAAAACTGCGTTGTGGTTGTGACATAAAATTTATACAATTATATTTCAGAATATTGACCGACATAGTGAAGGATTTTGGCTGATATATTTAAGGTTCAATATTTACAATAGAATGCAATAACTTGGACCAGTATTATGAACCAGCATATTTGAGGAATTTATGTACAACGGGTGAGTAAGCGATAGATATTTCCGGAAATATTTCATTTATGAAAATGTAATAACACCCTAATTGGACTAACCATCCTAGTTCCGATTTGAGTCGTGTTCTGAGTCAGTCACAGTTGTTATGAAGTTGCCATCTTAAATCCATTAAAAAAAACTATCTATTTCTTGAATAACAAACACTCTACATGACCTAAGACAAGACTACATCATCATTTAAAGTCCAATGGGATTTTAGTCAAGCATAAACTTAAAATAAGTAAAAACAAATTCCAATTCAGTTTAAATAATCCAATATTTAAATATTTTCAGCGTAGTAACTTAACCCTAAATAAGTAATTAAGGTATAAAATTCCAGAGGGTTCTGAAACCTGATAACCAACTAAGAAGCTTGGTGGCCAGAATCATCTTATCACGAGAGACAAACCCAGCAGCAGAATAGATATAGTTTGTAAAGATGCGAAGGATAACTGTCTCAAGTAATATCAGGTAATGGACGTCAATAAACTGAGGAGAATGAAGGAGGAATGAGAAGGCTACGGCACAAAGTCTCTACTGTTGGGGTCGCTGAGCTGGTATGCAGGGTGACAGGATATTTGACCACCCTGGCCTACCTACATAAAATCGAACGTGAAATGTTTTAAGTGTTTAAGTAGCAGTGTCGGAGAGCCAGAAATAATGGTCCCACTCTACTTTCTTGACCAGAAACGCATCACCTGCTTTAGGTGTTACCACTGTCCATGGGGATCACCACTTACCATCAGATGCCTCGTATACTCGTTTGATGGCATAGACAGAAACGAGATAAGTCATATGAATAAACAATCTTAATCAAATTCAGTTCAGCACATCCATTTCAAATTCAAGACCTTTCGCACTAAGCAAGGCCAACCAACTTAATTAACCAATATTTTTATTTCTAAACCCAAAATTAATGTTATCCTTAGCTCGTTTGCTCCTACATAACCAAAATTCTCGCCGGACACAAAAGATATATCCATATCTATAAAGTTATGTCCACATTCATTAGACACTAGCGCCATCTGTGCACACGACCCGAAACTGTTTTTCAGGCGTTTTTTCAGCGAGCCAACAGGAAAATCCCACAAAAAATGAGAGGGCGCTGAAGATTTGGGTTTTCCTGTAATTGGGGAAGAATGAAAAACGGCGGCTTGTTACTCAGTAACGTTTTTGAGTTATAGGTACCTTTATATAATAAAATTATCGTTGTCAATTAAAATGGTTCAGTCGAAGATGCTTTATTGTGGACGATACATGTATCATGAGACACAATATTGTAATTTTAATATTATTCTAATTGTCACTTCTAATACAACTATATAAATAGGATTTTTAAATTGAATTACTCCATTAGAATTAGTTAATAAATGAACACTACTATTAGTCTTAAATTTTTTAATTTGTATGCTGTAATTTATCATGAATTGTCTTAAACAATTTGCCAATTTTGTTTCCAAATACATCTAAAGTCGGGCCCCTAACGGAGCAAAATGGAGGGTAAAAGTTGATATAACTTAGAAAAAGGTCTGACCCAAACTTTTTCCGCACTAAGCGATGATTCTGTAAACACACATTTCCGTAGCACGTAATTTTGATATAGGTACATAGGTATCTTCTAAAGTTTGGTCAACGTTAGCAATTAAACGCCCAAAATTCTTCATAGGTACGAAACATTCACTTTTTTGTATTTCCTATAAATATAAGTATTAAGGAAGAAATTATTTGAATGATAGTGGAAACCGTCTCGAAATCCGTAATCGCAAAGGTATAATAATATTGTACATGACAGTTTCAACTAAATCGTAAGTATAACTAATACAGAGACAGTATGGCCGATCATGGAGGACAGTCACTAAGTTTTTGCCGTCGTCACGAGGCGCGTGACGTCGGAACGTCGTTTGTCACGCGCTGACGGAATCAAATCATTCGTATTAGATTTGAGATAGATGATATCCGACCCTAACCGCCGTCGCCCTCACAGAACCTTCGTACTGTATGTACCAGTTATAAGTTAATGCTTAGCTATGCCCTAATTTTCAAAAACTATGTGCGCATTTGAATTTGCTCACTTGCTTCGGTGAAAAAATCGTCGAGAGGAAACCTGCACACCTGAGAGTTGTTCATAATGTTCTTAAAGGTGCTTGAAATCCGCCAATGCGCACTTGGCTAGCTTGATGGACTATGGCTCGTACCTCTCACATTGTGAGACGAGACCTGTGCTCGGCAGTGGGACAGTTATGGGTTGCGCTGAAGTTAAAGCTTAGGAGGAATTGAACTAATTAGTAAATTCAGACTATCTAGAATGCTATTTAGAGTTTCGTCGTAACCTATAACTGTCCCACCGCTGGGCTTGGATCTCTCATGTGAGGGGTACAGGTCATAGTCTACCAAGCTGGCCAAGTGCCAGCAGACTTTACACGCCTTTTCAGAATATTTTGGCCATTATGGAGAACTCTCATTGTTCAGGTTTCCTCACAATGTTTTCCTTCACCTTCGTGGTGGAGTATGCTCTAGGCCTCGTCAGGTATGAGGAGAGACCCGTGGTCAGTAGTGGGCCATTAATGGGTTGAAGTCAGCTCTACTCGTGGTTCGCCCCGTTGAACAACTAACGGACCAAGTGCGACAGATGTCCACTATTGGAGATCGTTGGACTCTGTACCACCCAATTTAAGAAAGAAATATTTATTTCACCCTATTGTAACGTTATAAAGCTTTAAAACTATAACATAATATACATATGTGTAGAAAAGGGTTCATTATGGTCGCGGGGGAACCGCGGCCGCTGGTTGTGAATAGTTCAGTTTTCAGAGTGCATAGTCATGCAGTTCAAACGATTGATAACAACATACACGTCTCTAGTCTCTACCTTTATATTTAAAAGTTAATTTAATACTCAGTTCTTGCAGTGGTACGGTATTTTGCCCAGCTAGCTCCTTAAAAAACAGCTCCTGCAACGGCCGGGAATCGAACCCGGGATCCCTCGCTTCCCAGGCACTATCACTACCAACTAGGCTGCGGGGACGTCTACAATTTAAGTAAAAAATCTTCACAAAAAACATTTTAAGAAGCTCATTCCATGGATAACACGCACTAGGTGGATAGACCGCAAGGATTGTAAAAATTCCGTGGATTGTCGTGGAATTCAATCGAGGTGGATAGTTCTGCTGTAAGTAACAAGGAATGTAAACATCAAGTTGAACAGTTACTTGAACCTTACCTACTGCTATAAAGGTATAAACACACTTGAAGATTGACTGGAAATCTATTGATTTCCTGCAATAAGACGGGTGCTCCGGTACCTTTTCGGTCGGTAACGCGGCGCTTGTTCCTTGCTGTTCATGTCCACGTGCGACAGTGACCATTTACCATCAAGGCTCATCTGTCCGTTTGTCAAAAAAATAAAAAAAAATACACGATTTAGCGATACCACTATTTCATGAGAAATAAGTATTAGGTACGTTTTTTTATTATTGATTTAAGGTAGCAAACGAGCATGCAGCACCACCTTCCGCTGCCGCCCATGGCAACTGTGACCGACTTAGAACAAGACTTACCTTACTCAATGTCAACCCGTATTTTTTTAAATTTTTTTTATGTATGGCAATGGCTACCATACCGTCGTTCGAAGGGTTTTAGGTTTGCTTCTCTGGGAGGTGGAGAGGAGAATAAATATTTTTGCCGGCACTTTTCTCACACTTCGGATGTACTCCAGAACCATAAGCTATTATTATTATTCTCATTCCGAGACTGACCCTTTTTAAGCTAAAATGACTGGTTAATAAACCAGAACACTAAGATTACAACAATGGAGAAAAATACAAAAAGTATACAAAAGGCGGTCTTACGGGTAAAGAGCAATTTCTTCCAGGCAACCAGGGGCTGAGAAGACTTTTTGCAGACTATTGACTAAGAAAAATTTAGACTAAAAAGGAAAAGATAAAAGAAAACCAAGTGACATGGAATAATATTATGTATTTAATGGATTGCAATGAATCTTGAAAGAATAGAAAGAGCCTGGAAATTAAATAGATAAGTATAGAACATACAGTTGCGAGTAATAAGATCTTGCTTGGGTTTTAAAGAAAGTTATTTATTTATTTAGGACAACCAACAAAACTTACACTAATACATGTACATTAGATAAATCATTATCATAATTATAAGCTAAGTGTAGTCTTAATCATACGTTGCCACGGCATGCATCGTGGACGAGTGTGTTTTATTAAAAACTTAAACTTTTTAAAGAAATATAGAGATTCGGCTGTCGGATAGTTAGAGGAAGGCAGTTGCAGAGGCGCAAAGCAGTAACTATAAAGGAATATTGCCTGGGTTTCCCGAAGCGAGGGCGGGTTAATAGTATGTATTGAAGCAAATTTATTCCTGAATCAACAACGCGTAATTTATTACCCGTTACGTGGCCAAGACCATAAACGTCCAGCTATGTACTAACTACAGGCCGGAATTTCCTCTTTGCGATAGCGGCCGTAAATTTGAAGCGGCAAGGAATTACGTATGTGGAGCGAATGTACGAGAAAACAACCTATCTGGTGCTGCTACTGCGACCTATACACAGAAAGGGAGAAAATTAACAATGCATTTAAAACAAGATATACGTTTTAAATTAGGTAAAGCGCGCCACGAAAAGCAATAGATTAAAAGCAATGACATTAAAAGTAAAAATAACATCACTGATTAAAATCAAAATATGTGCAATTCACACGTGCTAGAAGTGAAACTTTCAAAAAAATATTTCATGATAATCCGGCTTTTATGATCTCACTACGATTACTTACTAATGTTCCTATCTCATTTTCTCCGACTTTAAAATGTGTCTGTGTCGTTTTAGTTTCCGTTTCGTTTCATTTACGCGTCATTTCCGTTTCATCGAATTCCAAATCACAACGATACTAAAGAAGTATTCACTATACTGCCCTAATATGGCTAGAATGTCAGATATGTCACAAGTCCTTAATTTGTTACGTCTTAAGGCCTCAAAACCAAACAGCGTTCCCCAATATACTCCCATTCCATAACGACTCTATTCACACAGAGAACGATCCATCAAAGGCCCCGTTCACATATAAATGATACTGGCGTGCGGTTGAAAGAACAGCGCTTGTCTTTTAAATTAATTGTTCGGGATCCGGGACCGTCGCAACGTTGCTAGGTAGTCGCCACACTAGCAGCGGTTCAGATGCTGCACTTAACAGACGACAAATTATAGATGGACCATCTAATGGCAACATGAGGCCAGATAGATATGTATGTAACATGAAAAGCATTCCCGAAATTATCTAACCAAACTACTGACAATGGAAGAAGTATTGTAGAATTACCTATTTATACAGGAAAAATGTCTAAATATAATTTTGTAAAATCTTGATATTTGTAAAAAATAATCAAGGCAATCAAGTTTTTAATTTGTCATTTGGCGGATTTTTGTATATTTAACCTTAACACTGAATAAGTAATATTAGCTATATTAAGAAAAAAAATTACGCAGACCGGTTTCAAGAGTGATGACTGCTGTGATACTCGCTATTTTCCGAGGACATTAAAATAATAGCAACATGATTAAGTAAATTTAGACTCCGTTTAAAGTTCTATTAATGTGGTATGTAAAACATTTAGCATGACTATAATCGCAGCGCTTTTGTCGCGTGTTGTCTGAACAAGGCATTAAACCAAGAGCTTAGGGGAAGACGGGGAGGTTTGGGACACGTCGAAAGATGCGGATGACGTTAATAAGTAAGTTAAAGTATACCAGAGACTTGGCGTTGTGGTCTCTACGTGGATAGGTACACTAATATATGTATTTATGATGATATTACTCAAGACAAATGTAATTACGTGAACAATGATACCGATAGTGTAATACCCATTTTAATATGGCCGATTAATTTTATTTAATTATTAAATGTATGTTTAAGTAATTGATTGTATTATAATAACGATTTTATTTGCTGAAAATTTTATGATTTTCATATCTTCATATTATCTTTCGGAAACGATAAGTAAATAAATACGTGTATTATAATTATACACGTGCGATATATATTGCGATAAAATGGTTTGCGAGTTCGGTGAAAAACACAAATATATACCGTTCCTAGCACCGACACTGCGGGAAACCAACGTTCAAATAACCAAGTTAGTTAAGTTAGTTACACACTTACTACTTTGATTTTAACACGAAAACAAATAATATTTCAATTTTTTTTTTAATGTACTACTTACTGTACATATATTTATTATAAAACTATTTTAACTGTAACCCTCCTATTTCACTTTAGAATCCTAAAGTTCACAATTACCTATTAGTAACCGTTCCCAGAATAATTCTCATTAGAGTTTGACAGGTGAATTGAATAATCTTACAAGTATAAATCGACTTGTTCCAACTCGATTGTTAGAACTGGACAAAAGTGATATGGGACTACACGGGAAGCAGCAACTTTCAAATAAAAAAAGTATCATCAAAATCGGTTCACTCAGTCGAAAGTTCTGAGGTAACAAACATTAAAAAAATACATTCGAATCGAGAACCTCTCCCTTTTTTGAAGTCGGTTAATAAAAAAAATTGTATATTTCATGCACCTTAAAATTCATGGTACATTGCTGTTTATCGATAAAACTGCAAGAAACTCTATGCAGTTTTTTTGGAGATTTTATTAAAGGATCATTATTTATTTATTTTAAAACTTAGTCTGAGATGTATAGACGATACTTAGCCTTAGCTCAGACTTTACTAACGAAAAACTTGACTTTGCGACTGCTTAAGACTGCGATTTGGTATTTATAGACATGTCACGGTGAGATTGTGCTCAGCCCGCTAATGTCATAATTGATTGCTGCCATCTATCTGTTTGTTAATACGAAAAATTTAAATGTCTTAGAAACCGACTAATATCAAGGTTCATTTGGGACCATTAGTTTTGTTCGGATAGTGGCCAAAGTTTTTGGTAAGTCGTCTATTTCATGAACATATTAGACTTTTCTCAGCTCGTACTCAGCCAAGTCAAAGATCGCTTTATAAATACGAACGCTGTCTTACATCTCAGTCTTAGTTTCAATATATTTCCATTCTAAATCATCGTTAAAATAACGACCTAAAACAAAACTAAGACGTTTCTTATAAAAAAACTATTTCTATTTTTCTAAAACATGGAACATGTTTAATAAAAAAAATCAACGAGTTTTTGTTAATTAACTTTTAACGAAAATAAATCAAAACACTTTCCAAACAAACATTAACACAATTGGTAAACGATTGAATCTTGCGGAAATTAACAAAAAACCGTTGATCAATTTACCTGAAGATCATAGTTTTTGTGAGTGGAACGCGAAAATGATTAAATACAGTAACTTAGGTAACCAAGACTGCACATAGTAATCAAAAATGATGACATTTTTACAATAAACATGCAATTTTGGAACGAAGTTCCTTACGGCAGGCTTGGAGGGGATAGGTTTTGCTACGGCGACCGAACTGAAAAATATATGATAGTAAAACCGTAAGGAAGAATGCGTGGAATAATGAGACGTGCGCATGCGCGACAGTCGCGAGCGAGTAGTGTATATTACCTTTCTCTTTCTCCCTGTTTCATTTCGTTCGCCGTTGCCTTAATTAGTTTTCATATCATATAATTTCATAAACTAATAATAAAATATAGTAATATAAAATAATAATATAGTAAATAAATATAGTAAAAGAAAATGGCAAGTGAAAGTGACAGTGCTAATAGTGGGAAATTATTACTATATTTATTCAGTGCAAAAGAATTAAATACGTAAGTATTAGTTTATTCTTTATTAATAAATATATATTTATATTATAAATATAATATATTTTACATTGGTTATGTAAGTGGAGTTTGCGAGATCTGTCAGAAAACGGAGAATATGATTATGTTGAGTTCCCGCGGAAAAAGTTATGAAAGTTGTCCTATGTCGCGGAGTCTCATAAAGTTGTTGATGAAGTTATAATAAAATGTGATATCGCGGATAGAGCGAGTGGTTAAAACGTTTAAATCAATATTGAGAATCGCTGAATAAGCCCACAACGGAGGTTATGTGAAGAATACCTACTTTCATGAAAATACATGCTAAACAGAGTAGAATCGACTGAAAAACCATACAAACACCCACACCCGGCCTACCTGACGCCGATATCAGAAGCTGGGATAAAGAATCCGTAAGAAACTAGCTACTGAGAAAGCTTGGATGTCAATATGAACTGGCAAGCAAGGCTGCGATGCTTTGAGATGACTATGAAGTACAAGATGTCATGTACTTGTATACCATGATATCATGGTATACAAGTATTGAGTGAGGATGTTACATGAGCTGCAGTCTGCATCACCTGTATCCAGGAGTCGCTATCCACAAGTCCACGCTGAAGGATTTGTCAGGTATGACCAAGTACTTTTTGAGTTTGAGTTGTTATTCATTAGTTATGAAATAGAATAACATCAAAATAATAAAATGATAATCTAGACACAATGGAACTAAATTATCAAGAAAATGAGTTTTTGAAGTTAAATATTGAGTTCTAATTATGACATTGATAAAGTTAATAACTTTTTGGTAATTTTGTGGTAATATGGTACTAGGAGTATAACATTTGAAGTACCTACCCATCTTTGGCTTTATCACACAGGGTTTACTGGTGATGTTACTTAGAGACGGTCACATAATTAATTAATGACAGTTACAGTTAAATGGTTAGTTAATAGTTAAAAAGAAAATAGGGTTGTAACATATGGAGTTATTTATGATATGGCTTAGTAAGCTAGCCAGACTGATTGATGATTAATTCACTGTAATGAGATTTCTTTTGTTTTTGAAAATTTAATAAAATTCAGTCATCTTGTCGAATGTAACTCATTGAAATTATTATTTGATCATTGTTATTTTTGTACAATGCATAGCTCTTATAAGACACTAGAGAGAGGTGCTCAGTTCTGTTATTGGAGAGTGCCAATGGACAGTTGTATCGGGATGGACGATACATATGAGAGCTATGTATACAGGTTAGATGTAATTATTCTTAGTCTTGTTTTAAGAGACATTTAATTGAGTGACGTTCGATGAGCCTATTCGTTTTGGAAAAGTTTACTCATTTTGAGAAAAGCCAACTTGTTTGAGAAAAGCTAACTTATTTTGAGAATAAATGAGTTGTTTTGGAAAAACTTAATTAAACATTATTTGAGTAAAATTGTTAAAAAATAGAACAATCAGATAGTGATACATCTTATACTCCCTCTGTAACTTTCACAGAATCATCAATATCTTTTCAAATGGAGTCTTCTTCAGATTGTAGTGATTATACAGGATGACAAAAGACGAGAAAATTTAAATGCCTTAGAGTGTACCTTGAATAAAATTAAAAAAAGCCCCCGTTCTTATATTGGCAATCCTTTAACTTGTTATTATTTAGTTAACTTGATTCAAGAACAGACAAATATACCATTTAACCATATTTTTACTATAGCTTGTGATTTGATTAATATACAAGATTCTCTAATTAAATAAAACACAAATGAAATTTATGCATTTTTATTTTCTATTCTATACTTTTATATAACAATGGATACACATGGGTTTTATATTATTGTTTTATATATTATATTTTATATTATTTTATATTATTTCCTAAAATACTGAATTTCCTAAATACTTTCTTGTACTTAAATAAAAACTAATCAGCAAAATTTAAGAGAAAAATCAAGAAAACCTACATAAAATTGAGCACGATTTTTTTTGCAATTTGTGTCGATTCTACATTAGCCGAAGGAACTTCGTTCCTACCTGGTGTCCCACGACACCACATTTTTATTTCTTTTAGTTTCTTCGTTTTATCACAGTTTTTATGAACCTAGATTATTCTGTACATTATAATGAAACTAGTAATTCCGACACTCGAAAAAATGTTTAACATTGGAATCTTAAAATTGATACATCTTTAATTTTAAATGGTTATTCGCAGGATATAGACATATTTATGCCATCGCGGCCTGTAGATATTTTTGACATGTATATACACATTTCCGTAGCTTATAATTTTGATATATTTCGTAAAAAATTTGGTCAGCGTTAGCAATGAAAGCGCCCCAATTCTTTATTGGTATTAAACATTGTATTTTTTACGACTATAAATAATCTGGAAGAAACTATCTAAATGATAGTGAAAACCGCATCAAAATCTGTAGCGTTTTAAAGGTCTAAGCGTACGGACACGAAAACTAACTTTGTTTCATACTAAGTAAAGAAAGAAGATTGTAAAGACAGATATTTGAGAAAATATATTATAAACGCGTTAGAACTCATAATAATATGCCATGAATACTATCATCACAACCCATAAGCACTGCTGGGCAAGGGTCCCACTGCTGGTCCCATTGCTGGGCACGGGTCTCCTCTCACAACGTGAGTGGTTCAGGCCATAGTCCACCCCGCTGCCCTAGAGCGGATTGGCGGAGTTCAGGCACTTTTGAGAACATTGGAGAACTTTCAGATGTGACATTCCGCACGATGTTTTTATGCACCGAAGCAAGTGATAATTCAATTCTAACACGCACATAATTTTTGAAAGCAAGAGCTCCGTTGAGGATTCGATCCCGGCCCGATTCGGGAGTCCAAGGTTCAATCCACTCGGGTAACACTGGATTTTACAAGATACATGAGTCATATTTAATAGTAGATAGATGATAGAATATTTATTGCACACACAAGAAAAAAAACATTTACATCAGCTTACATTTGGAACCGAAAAGGCGGTGATATTGCAGCGATTTCTTCCAGACAACCTTTGGGCAGAGGACAGATCAAAAGAAAAGAAAACAAGGTGTGGTGCATAGTTAATAAATTAATATACCATACAATCAATAATGTTATGATATTTGTATTACTTAGACGTCTTTGTATAGGTATCTATTGCAATATTTGCGCGCGACCCGCATTTTGTGCAGTGAAATTTTTGGACATTACACCCCTTCTCACTAACAGCACAGATTACGCTATAAAAATAGTTTAGTAATAATTTTTCTTAGCACTACCGAATTTTTTTATGAAAATAAAATTTTCTTTATTTCCTCCGTCAAACACCCATCCCCGATATCTGTGGCTGCCACCCTCGTGTGTGACGTGATTAATGACGTCACCAGCGAGATGTCATTACCGTACCGATCAGAGCCGGCGGTGACGGAATTTATTTTATTTAACGACCACCAGCTTTCCGGGAAAAACGTTTTGTTTTGCGACCAAGATTTTCATGTTTTTTGCAGTAAGTATTACAAGCATAAGTATGTATAACGATTTTTGATGCGATGACGTACTTCATTGGTTTTAACCGGCTGAATCAATTTTGATATGGTTTTCAAAATTGGTATTTTTTAAAGAATTTTCGATGATGATCATGAATTCTCCTTCAAAATGTTGTGAGACAATCAAATCAAATATTTAACTTACATCAATTCGAATCGAAGCCTGGTACCAAGTTCAGCATTCTTGAAGTGACAATTAAAGCCAGTATTTGTCACTTCAAAGGTCATAAAACGGTAAGATCAACCTCTTTTATTCATTATTAATTAAAAACAAAGCAGTCATCAGTTATGTACAAGCACAGATTGAAATGGACAGAACAACATTACATTAGCATTCTATTAACATGTAAGTCTAGATTACACTTACATAAGCAAGTTGTGTGAAGATAAAAATTCCACTCGGTTTATAGTAAAAGTATTTTTTATAAACATCATTTAAACTTCAGTAACCCCTCGTATGTTTTTTTTTATATAAGGCAGCAAACGAGCATGCAGCACCACCTTCCGCTGCCGCCCATGACAACTGTGACCGACTTAGAACAAGACTCATATATGGGGACTGGGATAGTTAGTCCGGTTAGGTGACGGTGTTAGAACATTAGTTGGTTAGTTTGTAAGTATCAGGACTGGGACAGGGACTGTTAGTGATAGTTAGTCCTGTTAGTTGTTGTTAGTTGCTGTTGTTATATCCTTGACGTAAACCAGATTGGTGGCCTGCTTGAAGTGCACCCTGGACTGGACCTGGACCTGTGAGCCTCGTTCTAATTCGGTCACAGATGTATTGCTACCTGAGGACCGAGATGGCCGCCTCTAAAAAGTGTAGCCGGCTCCACAACTAAGATATACGATGAACGTTCACAATTAAGATCAGCGTTCTTGCTTGTATAATTAAATCTGGTTAGGTAACGCATCACCGGAAGAGTCATGACACGAGGATGCCAGTTATAGCAACCAGCGCGAGGAATGTGCGCGTGCGTCGATCACATAATATTACACAGTATTAATGGAATCGATCATAGGATTGCCCAGTGGTTTGCATCTTGGTTTCTTGTGGTCTGAGTTCGAACCCTGCACGTCTAATTTATAACGTTTTTTTTATAACGCTACACACTCATAGCCCCACACTAGGATTCCCTGTGTCGTGGGTGCCATGGACAACACACAAGACAAGAACACACACACCCAGACCAAGAACGGACATTTAAATTCATCATTGAAATTTCCGCCTCGCTGGGAATCGAACCCAGGACCCTCGGAACGGCGATCCGGCGTGTTAACCATTGCGCCATCCGGGTAATTGAAATTTATGTCCATGTGAAATTAAGTATTGGTTGGTTCCGTGAACGATTGAACGAAATGAACGAGTGAACGAAAATATTGTGAGGATACCTGTATACCTGACATTTCTCCATAGTGTTCTTAGAGGTAAAATTTATCAATGTTAAATATTTTTCGTCTTCTTCCTTGTTTTTGACGACCCCGTAGCCTAGTTGGTAGTGACCCTGCCTGCGAAGCGAGGGATCCCGGGGTCGATTCCCGGCCGGGGCAGATGTTTATGTGGCAGATAAGTGTTTGTTCTTGGGTCATGGGTGTTAGTGATCGTCGGTGACCACTTACAATCAGGTGTCTGGTCTGCTCGTTTGTGGGCTTAACTTAATTAACTTTAAAAATAATACATGAGAAAAACTTAATAACATAAATTGTTTCCATCCAAAAACATTTTTCAAGCATGTGTACTAAGAGTAGGTTTCTGAAGCGACGGCAGCTACTGGTTGTCTAAAAATCTGATCGTTAGATAAGGTTGAAGCGATCGATATCTCCCTACTTACCCTGAGCCTAAGTCCGCCCTCTAACCCGCGGGATTACCGGGTGCCTCCGAGAGATTTTGCAAGACATTGATAGATAATGCAGTGAAATCATTTAGATAATTCATACTTTCAACCGGCTTCTATTACTTATTTACACACATTAAATTAAACATGAGCATAGTACTAATGCATATTGTACCGCTGGACATAAGAAAATAGTCAGCTCACATAGAGGGGTCCGTTCTGCTTATTTATAAATGATTCAATTGCGTTGATTTAGAATAGATCGATCGAGAATTATCTCGTGTACAAAATGTATCTAGATATTTACAATAACAATCTCAATATGCCCATAAAATGCAAAATTTGAACAAGCAGAATAATATTATTAAAGAGATAGATAGATAGAGAGAGAGAGAGAGATTATTAAAGAGAGAGAAAGAGACAAATGATACTTTTCTAAAATGATAAGTGAATTGTTATAAAAAAAAATAACAATTCACTTATCATATCACTTATCATCATCAGTCAACCCTTGCAGTTGTTGAGAATGTGCGGTTGGCGTAAACGTAACTAAGAAAACAAAAAATATATCTAATCGTATAAAAGTTATATCTAATCAGCTAAGTAGTATAGGTACTATAATATACATTGTACAGATTTGCTTTACACATTTGCCCTACACATTGTGCCCTACACACAACCACGTGAGAAATCTCACGTCTCCCAAGCTGGTGTCCGGAGACAGCAAGTCTACCACCACAAACCCCTACCATTCATACGCCATGAATGAACGGTGTCATTCACCCAGGCGCAAAGTCAATAGATAACGAGATGATTATTCACGTACCGATTACGTGACCAGTTTTTTAGACGAGCATCTCGGATCTTCTATACACTTCCTAGCGATTGCGGTATGGAAAATAGAAAAAAACCCGGTCGCCCGATGCCAAAGCATGGAGAATGGTGGCCAGCCGTGCGTGGCGGTTAGAATGGGTCCGAACAGGTTGGTTGGTTTTTTACACCGCCCGTGCCCGAGACAAGTCAGCCAGAACCTTGGGATCGCTTGGCTGACGGGCGATGCTGTTTGATCGTGCAATGAGCTTTGATAATGGACCGCTGATGGTAATTAATAGTTGGTTGTTGTAGCGCTAGATACGGCGACCAATTGTGTCTGATTGGCAGCGCAAGGCTCTGCTAGATGGTATTAGTAGTTACAGATAACTGTAATAAAATTATGTTTGGAAATCGTTATTTAAGTGATCAGAATAAAGTCGTAAATGTTCGTAACTTGATTGTACTTTGTAAGCATAATATTCCCACAATTACGTTTTAGTCCTCTTGTAAATAATAATTGAATGTAAAATAATGCCTGATGGTGTAACGTACGTTTCAAACACTGAATAATAAATAATAATAATTGTGTAATAATTGTTTTAGAGGCGAACACTTTAGTCCTCAATGGTAGCAACACTGGTGTGGCCGAATTAGAACAAAACTTTTACTAACAATAATTACTAACTGGACTTTTACTAATAACTACTAACGGCAGCGAAAGAGTGGTACTGCATGCTCGTTTGCTATCTTAATTCCAAAACAATGAAAATATATGACGAGTGTGATGCATAACATAACATCATTACCTTAGAATAATAACACTATAGAAAGACAGTCTTCATACAAGCGCTCTGTCTAAAGTGAAGCACTAAACCGAAACTTTCCCGAACTTCGGCTGCGGATAATCATATGTTTTTAGCAATAATACATAAATAACTTTTCAGATATTTTGTGACACAATTTAACTGGACAAATCGTCATAATTCTTTTTTTTCGCAAGACACGTTTGACGTGCGTTGACATGAGCTGCCCGGTGTTTGGAGTCATTTCTGACTCTTCTGGTGCTTCAAAACGGCCGCGCGGACTTCGTTTCTATAGTGTAAGTATTCTAAGATCATTACTTATAACGCGAACACTAAGCAGAACTAAGTGTGCAAGTTTCCTCACAATATTTTCCATCACCGAAGCACCGAAGCGAAATAATTCAATTCTAATACGCACATTTTTTTAAATTAGGTTTTGAACCTGGGCCCTCCCGTTCGGAAGCCCCAGCGTTCAAACCACTCAGCTATCACTTCTATATGTAAAATTATATAATAATTACCTATCAAATTACCGATACAATTTGCACATCGCTATTATTATTGCATTAGTACCTACACAACACAGTAATTGACATTGACAAGTTTACCGATAATTAATTTATATAAAACTGACACTATATTATGCATATTATATACCTAATATACATAATAAAGAAACATTATCGGTATGTTTACAAACTGTAAACGTATGTATGTTTATGTAGATAATGTGTATGTAACATGTACATAACGTATGTTTACAAAGTCCACCTATCCGCACTGGAGCAGCGTGGTAGACCATGCTCTAGGCCTCCTCGGGTATAAGGAGAGACCCGCGCTCAGTAGTGGACCATTAATGGGTTGACGCCAAGTTCGTAATTCGTTGTAATCGATACTTCAGTTTTATTGTTTGATTTTCTATGTATCTTAATTATTAGGTAATTGTCACGATCAATTCGTATTTCGTCCCAATTTTCCTCAATTATTTGTCAAATAATTAACATTTAAAACCAATAATGTGATTTTGTTATAATCTCTCCTTTTGTCTTGTCAGTTGAAGTTTTTTGATGGTTTCCATTCATAATTCGAAGAATTGAATCATGAATTGCTTGTAAAATCAATACATTACGTAATGAAAATTAGTTTCAGGAATTATTGAATTATGAAATTAATCATCTTTACATCATGAAATTGTTTACTTAGAAATTAAAATTTTCTCATTATCTTGAAAGTTGAAACATTTTGTTAGGTAGACTAAAATCAATTGTGTAAATAATGCTTCCAAAATATTTAGCTTTGGAAAATATAAAATATAAAACTAAACTAAAAAAAATGTGTGCAAACTTAGGGCGCGTTCACATAGGACGTCCGTTTTACTGGATCCAGAATACTGGATGCTGGTAGTGTATATAGTTGAATGAGCGTGTTCACACAGAATCCAGTATACCGGATCCAGTAAAAAATCCCACACACAACGGAAATTCTGACCTGTTAAAACGGATCCAGTAAAACGCACGTCCTATGTGAACGCGCCCGTAAGATGTAATATTGTCATAATAAAAGTGATGGCACGCAAGGAAGAATAAATTCATCATCATACAGGACAGGCTGTGTTGATAGGGGTTTGAACCCGGATAGTTTGGGGCCGCCAAACAACTTGACGTGTTCCGGCTGGGGGCTTGAGAGACGGTTTTTCTTTCTTTCCTGTTCTTTTCTTCTCTGCCGGCAACGCATCGGCGATGCCGGTGGCGTTGCTGATGTCCGGGCGACGGTGACCACTTACCATCAGGTGGGTCGTCTGTTTGTTTGTCGACTTTTAAGGGTGAAGGTCGTGACTAGTTCGGATTCTCTACCACCATAAAAGCTTTTAAGTGGTCTGACCACGAAATAACATTAACAAAACAACACCGACTTCAACATCGACAAGTAATTTAAAACAAATATTTGAGGGTTTTCCTCGATTTCCCTGGGATTCCATCGTCAGATCCTGACGTGGAGGCAGTACATTGAGGCAGGACCACTTATAAGTTTGTAAGTAGGTAAGTAAGTAAGTAAGTTTGTAGTTTTGTACTAACATAGGTGTAAGGAATATTGTTACTAACACACTGTATGGACTATATTGCAGATCATTATTATTATAAATAAAAAATAAAAAATCGGTTCACAAATGACGAAGAAATCGCTGGAACTACAAAAAAAAATTTCGTCGAACTTACAAATCCCTCCTTTTACGAAGTTTGTTAAAAATTCAAACATCACTAAAAGTAAGTTCGTTAGATATTCTACTAACTACAAACAGACAGCACAAGAGAGACGCGTACCTTAATCGGTGGAGCGTAGTCGACAGCCATCATGCAGTCACTGTTGACTCCAGCCTCAGTCTTTATCATGGGGGGTCCGTGGTGGTACAGCTGCCCCATTTGGTGGTGGTGCATACCACCCTCCCCCCGGCTGTACCACGTGGTGTACATCCCGTATCCTTGCTCGCAGCAGTCACTCATAAATCCGACATTGTAAGTAACCGACTCAAGGTATAAGTCACTCAAACACGAGTTTGTGTCACTCACTTTAGTTCACAAGTGTACACTGAATGCGAACGTCTATCTATGACTTTTTTACGCGAATGTACACTAATAACCGAATTGTGTTTTATGCGAGTGTGCATATCACTTGAAAAACTCGTTAACACGTTTTACACTAGGGTTTTCAGCACAATTTTATATTTTGTGTCACTTAATTGTTTTGAGTCGATAATTAAAATTAAATAAAATTTAAATTTGATACGCAAGCCAATTGCAACGTAATAAAATCAACGTATAACTTATTTATTTCGTATAAAATAAATTAAACTCTTTGATTTACACTTAACCAAACTACAAATTCCTAAAACAAGAAGCACCAAGTTTTCAATTAAATTGAACCCGTGTTTAGAAAATAATTTGATTTTTAATCGAACTTGTGTAAATTATATTATATTGCACTAAGTACATTTGAAAATAAATATATTTTTATTTGTTAAATTGTTTAAAGTGTTTATTATTTTATTTTGAAGTCTTCTTTGCTGCATCTGGAAAGATAAAAATTTATGGTTAGTTCATATGATTTTAAACTGTACCCACCGATCATTTTCCGTTAATACGGGTACGGTACGGGTACGGTACGGAGTGGGTACGGAGTGGGTACGGAGTGGGTACGGAGTACTCACGATGTGTATTGCCATACACATCGTGAGTACTCCACTCTTGGGGTAAAATTGGGTTCACTTCTATGTGAAATGTTGTACTCTCTTATATTTTAGTTAACAAAAAGGACAATTTAATATGATAATTTCAAAACTTTTTCAATTAAAAAATGAAATAACAATTCTTGCCAATAAAAACCAATTACATTTGTAATCACAGCCGTTCATCACACAATATTACATTGGTCCATTACCCACGTTGTCAATGGCGGTGTAATTGAACTAACGTGGTAACATTGCAAAATATTACAATTGCGGTTGATTACGGAAGCTACGAGTAGGTTAGAAGCGCTCATAGCCCGGCGACGCGTCGATCTTGTGATCGACAAAGTTAAGCAACAGCGGGCGGTCGGTGGTTGGATGGGTGACCGCTAGTGGTTAAATTTCTTGAGCGCTTCCGTGCTTCGGAGGGCACGTAAAGCCGTCGGTCCCGGTTGTTACATTTGGTAGCGGTCGTTAAGCCATGTCGGAGGCCTTCGGGCGGCTTAAAAACTTACGACACTTGGGTTGGCCACTAACACCTCCACCAATCCGCACTGGAGCAGCGTGGTGGAGTATGCTCTAGGCCTCCTCAGGTATGAGGAGACCGACGGAAGTTAGGTACTATACTATAAGTGTAGTTAAGAAACTTTTAAACTGTTGGCCAGTTGGTAGTGATACCGCGCGGTCTCGGGTTCGATTCCCGGGGAAAATATTTATGTAAAAAGATGTGAGTCTTAAACTTTAAATACGAAGTCGTTAAATTACTTTGATTCTCTATTAGGTAATATAAGTAGGTTTGGTTAAATATACCTAAATACATTTGAAATGTCTTCCAAAAAAACTTGTTTTTAGATTATGACTTTTTCCTCTTGAGAGAGAGAGAGCGACTTATGTGGAACAATGGTTACATGCCGGACTGCCGGCCAAACGCTCCTGGGTTAGATTCCCGGGGGTGGAAATTTGAATGATGACTTTAAATGTCTGTTCTTGGTCTGGATATGTGTGTTCTTGTGTTGTGTGTGGTCATGGCTTCCACACAGGCAATCCTAGTGTGGGGCTATGAGTGTGTGGCGTTATTTATTGAATCCTCAAATATTTCTGTAGCTCTTTTGAATATTGGTTACAAGTTAATGAAGTTTTCTTGAAACTATTTGCTTCACTACCACGTAATAATGTGAAGCAACCTGCTTCACTGGTGCTGTGCAGGAAGGCAAATTTAACTAAAAAAAATTTTACCACTCTTTCAACTTACTTATTTGGCCCATGTTACTTAACCTACACTATCGCGATCAACTACCGCTCTACCAAGCCACATGCCCTTCATAAAACAATTACCAATTTGAAAACAATTAAAACATCTGTACGCGAATCTATTTCCACCATTATAGAATTGTAAATGAGGCACCATACAAGCCATGTGAGGTTTATACACTTATCGCTCCGGGGTCACTGACCAGCGGGCCACGCCCACCGACCACGCCCGGCCGAAGCCCCGCCCACTCCTGGCTATTTCTAGCGCGTGACGTCACCAACACCACTTTTTATAGTTACGACGCTTTGCAAAAACTATACCTGTTTGCAAGTGATACGCTGAAAGTGATAACAGTGGGCAAGTGAAGGGTTGTGGTGGAGTGAAGCGTGGTGACTGTAACCCTATAATGTCCTGCCACGAGTCCCTTGTTCTGCGTCGGTCATGTCATGGGTGGCATTGGAAGGTTGGATTTTGTTACATCACGGCTTCTATACCGCATCAATTGTACTGGATGGACCGTGGTGGAGACTGTGGAGAATGCTCAAGGTCTCCTCAGTAAGGAAAGACTTGTGTAGGCAAATGATATAATTAAAAAAAGAACTGTATAGTCAAATTTGACTAAATGGCTTCAAAATGTTCCGTAATTATCTTTCGCATTTATAGTGACATACAATATCATCGGAGTGGGTCCAAGAGACCAACTCGCGTTGTGAACTTAACGCATCTATAGTTTTAATATCTTTGGTGTAGTATTGATGGTAGAAGCATTATTCCATAAAGATAATTAATAGTTTGAAAAACTGAAAACACGCTTTTATAATGCTATCTATAATGCTACGTACAATTTTATTATGAGATATCTAATAATTTTATCAAATTAGTGTATTGTCATCGGTCCTCAATAAATCTACAAAGTTTGAACGAAATCTGGCCGTTTAAAGTGGGTCAAAATCGCGCCCAAAGAAGTCGGTTACAAACAAACATACAAACATACAGGTGAAGCTAATAAAAAGCGTGTAAAAAAGAAAAACAAACGTTTTAAATAAACGTTAACACACACATACCCAACACAAATTTCATAAAACTAACATCCATGACCCGAGAACAAACATTTATAATTGTTACATAGACCTGCCCCGGCCGGGGATCGAACCCTGGACCCCTCGCTTCGCAGGAAGGGCCACTACCTACTAGGCTACGGTTTTAATGTTATGTTTCAAACGAAAATAAACAAGAACGCAATTTTCCTATTTAACACCGATTTTTATCTGTCACAGTTGACATGGGCGGCAGCGGATGGATTATTTTTTTATTTTTTTATTTTTTTAAAAGATGTGCCGAGGAGTTTCTTTCGCCGTTTCTTTTTCTCCTCAAAGATTTAAAAAATCAATATTTAAAGGCACCTTAGCGAAACGGTGGTAAATGCAAAAAATTGACGTTCATAAGTGTATGCATCATACCTACATGAAATAAATGATTTGAGTTTGAGTTTGAGTTTTGATGGTGCTGCATGCTCGTTTGCTGCCTTAAATCAATAAAAAAAGAGATAAATAAATAACACAGCTACTACTACTAATACTACTAGTAACATCGCAGTACTACGATCAAAAGAAGTATAAACAAATCTGTCGTGCAGTCGGTCTGCTTCGCTGCGTGCGGTGGACTTTTTTCCACAATCCACGACGCATTGCGTATCGTTAGATAATAGGTGGTTTTTACTCCATTTCGAATGCTAATGGTCGATTCTCATGCAAATTGGTGGCGTGGACCGGCCCAGCTGATAACGGTAATCGATTTGGCTTTGACTTTGAACTGACTGACGTTGTGACTACGGTTTCAGTGTTACTTCATAATTGACATCACAATGTGTTAGTTTCCGACGCTGGGTTAGTGCGAAGTTTTCCTGAAGTGTCATAATTGAAGGTTAATTGACTAGTATAGCAACTGCCCTCACTACGCGTCGGAGAAATTGTTTTAGTCATCAGCACAACCCATAACTGTCCCACTGCTGGGCACGGGTCTCCTAAGTGTGGGGTACAGGCCATAGTCCACCACGCTGGCCAAGTACCGATTGGGGGATTTCACACACCTTTGAGAACACTATGGAGAACTCTCAGGTGTGCAGGTTTCCTCACGATGTTGTCCTTCACCGAAGCAAGTGATAATTAAATTCCAATACGCACATAATTATTAAAAATTTGAGGTGCGCGCAAGGGTTTGAACTCGGGCACGGTTCGGGAGTCCAAAGTTTAATCACTCGGCTATCACTGCTTTAGTACTCACAGCTAACCTTACTCAAAAAATTGTGTTTCTTCTAAATCTTCTAAGCCGTTTCTGAGATTAGCGAAAACAAATACACAGTCAAACAATACACCGACCAACAGACGAACTGAAAAAAATGTAAAATCTAGGATCAACTCCGTTAATAAATATCCCCAACCCCAATAATATTCCTCTTAAATATCTTTTATTTATAGACATTAAAGGAATTAATTATCACTTTCTTTGGTGGAGGGTAACATCGCGAGGGAATCTGTACACTTGAGTGTTCTCCATAATCTAAGGTGTGTGTAGTCAGTCAATCCGAACTTGGCCAGCGTAGTGGACTATATAAGGCCTGTACTTCTCACACAATGAGAGGAGACCTGGGGCTATAAGAGAGACAGTTGCCAATCCGGATAAACAAACGTATTTTGAATCGCTTCGGAAAGCGAAGCACTATTTTTACGTTAATAGCCGAAACACAAATTATCTGACAAGCCACCTAAGTACCAAAGACATAACCGAAGCAACCAAGAAGGAAGAGAAGACCCAGAACAATTTTACAGCTTCGTATGATTACTTCAACAATACATCAGGCACCAGCTAAAAAATCCTCTTATTAAACTGAAATTAGCGACAGCTTAATAGCAATGGGCCGTCTTGAAATGTATTTTTCTCTCGAGTTAAAAATATTCGCGAGTTCCATGGAGTGCGAGAGGTGGAATGGTTATTTATTTTTATTTTCGCGACGTTTTGCTGCGAGGAATGTCTCCGATCTGGTCCGGCCCGGTTTGCAGTAAAAACTGAGGCTGGCTATAGTACGGCTTTTGCGCGACTTTGTGAAAGTATTGTCATTTTAACGTTTTTTTATTTGTTTAAATAGCGATAAGTTAACAGACGAGTCGATAAGCGAACGACAAGCCAATCCGCAGTTGGCCGGCGTGGTGGGCTATGGCCTGTACCCCTCACATTGTGAGAGGAGACCCGTGCCCAGCAGTGGGACAGTTATGGGTTGTGGTGAAGATGATGATGATGACGAACAGACAAGCTGGGAAGTTATCACCGTCGTCGGTGGACGTCAATAACAATGTAACCATCCCTGATGTGTTGCCAATCATGAAATTAAAGAGAAGGAAAGAGGTATCTTTGTAAGAGTATTGACATATTTGTGTTTTGTTTTATTTTAACATGCCGGTAGACGAGCAGATAAGCAATCCAGAATTGCATGCCAGAAATGGTTAAATACAAGACTTATTTAGGTACTACTCTGAACCTGTATTTCTGTATTTAGAGCAAATAAAGAATTTGAATTTGAATTTGAATTTGAATCCAGTAAGTGGTGACCGTCACCATATGGCCATTGGGACGTTGCCGGCCAAATAAGAAAAGACAAGAAAGGAGTTTAAATTAATAAACATATATACATCGATACCTCCAACACACATAGTCAAAGAAAATAAAGAAAACATTTGTCTGCTGATTAAATATGTGCCTAATGAATCGGAACTGGAACCTTTCGCTTTGCAAGAAGTTGCTACCTGCAAAGCGCAGCATCTTCGCAGCTAGCTTCTTCGGCCAGGAAGGAATTTATATGAAATTACAATTCAACAATTTGTACACAGTAACACCTACGTAATATGAGGGGAGGGGAAACAACATACATACAAATTTCATTTGCTTCTTTGCAACCCATAACAGGCCCACTGCTGTGCTCGGATATCCATTTATAGTAAGCGTTGCAGGCCATTTAAACTATGCTGGCCAAATGTGAATTGGTAGAATTCACATACTTTTGAGAACCTTATGGAGAACTTTCAGCCACATTTCCTCACAGTGTATTCTTTTACCGAAGTAAATTATAATTGATTTCTAATAGGTAATTATGATTAATTTGCACGCAACTCCCAATTTTCCTACTCCAATAGTAGGAAAATTGGGAGTTGCGTGCAAATTTGGACCCAGGCAAGGCATGGAGGCTTGTTCGGGAAGATAAAGTATATATTTTAACATACCGTTTTACAATACAAAGGTCATAACTATTTACGATTTAGACACGACATTAAAAATAATCAGGAACATGTCACATGTTTCAGAAAAATGAGCAAGATTGACTGATACGGTCACCGTAACCATAAGCTTATAGGTGTGTTATGGTCAATAAAATTAAACAATTAAAATATAAGTTCTCAATTGCGTGCGCAAAAAGGTGTTCTAAACACATCAAGCCTTAATATTTCTAAACAATGTTATTATTTATCTTTATTTATCTTAAACGCTTTCCGCCGCACCTCCCATTTCTAAACAAAGATCATTTATTTTAATATTTCTGACTAAATATTAATTTGTCATCAGGTACCCTTTGTGTTTCAGTCGAATTTAGTTTTTACTTATTTATCTAGTCCATGGTTGAATCCAACCATGTCTAAAAGCCGTAAACAACCTGTAACCGCGCTAAACGGGTTTTACGCCATTTTTAATAAAAAGAAATCAATTTAACGCGAAAAACTTCAAAATGTCACGATCTTCACGTTCTATTGAATCAATATTTTCTGTAAAATTAACGAAAATGGTTTACAAATTTTCGAGGAAATGTAAATTGACAATAGCCGAATCCCGCCACAAGCACGCTGTCCAAACTCGTGACCGGGTAACGGCATGGACTGTGACGGGCTCATTGAAATATCGGCAAAATAAATATAAGTCGTGAGCTGTTTGATAGAAATGGTGACAATAATTTTAGAAATATACGTGACTTGATTGTTGAGGTGATTCGAGCATAATGCTGGTCGCGGGACGCCGCAAAAAATGTCAAGCATGCATTTTAGTTTATTGATATATCCTTATTGATTAATATTAAATCATCCTATAATAGGATTGTTGAGGATTTTGAGAATAAACGAGCTGTGACGGTCTTGTATTGGGAATGAATCACACAAATGTATTTTTTCAAAAGTATTTTTTGCGTGAACAGCCGACAAAAGAATGGACGAGCCATCTGATGGTAAGTGTTCACCGTCGCCTATGGACACCAGCAACACCGAAGGAGTCACCGATGTCACCCCAAAAACAGAGGAGAGGAGAGAAAGAGACTGGCTCTCAAGCTTCCAGTCTGAACACGACATTAACGATCACGATATCTGAAATGTGAGTTACTAATAAACTGGCCTACATGCTGAAACTATGTACAAACATAATTTATAGGTAGGTACTTCTTTTAGCCAAACTCATATTATAAAGAAAATATATTGGTATTTTTTGATTGTTGATAGTATGGTATTATGTTTTCAGATAGGAATAAATGAATGAAAATAACAGATACTTCATAATTTATCTTTATTTCAGACAATATAATAAACAAATATGTATGTAAATGTAGGTATATAATATACCTTTGTACAGAGGTCCATATTATAAATACCTTACATATATGCAGCATACATTATAACTTATATACTTGGAATATAACCAATATTTACTTTTAAACTCTGAAACATACTTATATCCCAATTTTATTATGATACGTACGATATAATATGCAACTGGGTCGAAATATCGGCGTACAAAAATACATATCGTGAGTACCCGTATCACAGTGAAACGTGTACAATCCGCTATGAAATAAATTTAAAATCATATATCCCAATGCTAATTGAAATATTAAGAATACTAGGAGGACAATGATCGTTGGAGTATGGGATTATGGGCTAGAATGGCATCAGAACCAATTATTCTGAACATCTTTTGTAAGGTAAAAGCTCCTATTACCGCCAGTTTTAGCTGTCTTAGGATTCACTTTAAAAAAATAGATATAAGCTGTATTGTTAGGAAAGATGTTATAATTTATAATTAATCTCAACGAAGTATTCTTTGCAATTCAGTACTTAAATTCAATATTTAATAACACATTAGTTACTAAATAATTATTTAATCCAAAAGAGTAGTTGATTCTATTACCGACCCATACAATGCGGTAAGATTCTATTAACGATTTTTCTACTTCTATTACCGACCGCTACGAAGTTGTCACTTCTTCTATACTATTAAATAAATTAAAAAAATGTTTTTAAGCTATTTATTATATAATAACGATAGTTATGAGATCAACATGATTACAATAGGAACATAATTATTTATTGCAATGCTAAGAGCACTTATTTTTTGTTATTTTAATTAATACAAAATATAATCAGTCTCAGAAAACAGTATTCAAATAATTAGATGCTTACTTTTTCATTACCTACATACATACTAATTAGATATTATAATTAATAATTATTAATTATTAATTTTATTTTTGAATTTATACCGCGACCAAACGATTTTAATATTGTAAGCAGTGTAAGATTACCTAGTTTGTATTTTTCATGAGTACAGCTACGTAAGTGTTATTTTTAAAGTGAGACTTTTATTTATTTCTAATGCTTTAGATAAATATTGACAAATTCCTTATTAATGACGTTTTTTAATTATGTATTTTCTCTTTTCAATGTAGGTATGTTAACTTAGATAATTCGGTATTGGTAGGTAAATTATTCTTTAATAGTGTTGCCAAGCCACATTCTGACAGTGTAGAATTCAGATTAATTTGTTGTCAGAGTATATTTGAGCTGGGCAGTGTGTTTCGTTAGGTATCAAATTCTACCATAACTTTCGTCTAATCATTTTAAGGTTGTAGGTATAACATTAATCGTAATGTTCACTACGAAGATAATTATGTAAGTTACATTAAATAATTCTAACATTTTCATCGCAGAATAAGATTGATTTAAAATCAAGTACCAAGACAATTCGAACCGTGACAAATTAGAGCGCTACCTTGAGGTGTGCTTGAGGCCTACGTGTAGGACTGAATGGGAATAGTAATTTTCATTCGCTGTAGTTCTGATGGGCCGCAAGAATAGTGTCATATTTCGATATTTAAAAAAAATATATTTAATTTTATATGGAATAAAAAAGGGCACTGAATTTTTTTTCTCGATGTAGTATTACTTAGAATCACGGTCCGAAAGCGTGGTTACGAGGTTTCTGGTGGAGCCCCTAACACCCTGTAGAATTTAATTCTTCCAAAGAAGCTTTAAAAAGTTACATGGCCCCCATTCCGTCCCGCCATTTTTATTTGAAAACATATGAAATATAGCCAATGCCATGAAGCCATGAAGCCATGAATGAAACTGGATAGCAAATATTATTTTACATTAATAATAATTATGGCCTGTGACAAAATCTATCAAAACGTCACGTATGCAAGAAATCAGCCAATTTGCTCAAAAATATACATTTTGTATTTGTGTACTGTAATATTACCAAAAAATAATAGCGTCACAGCTGTGAGTCGGTAATAGAATCAAGTATGAAGGTTACAATATTCTATTAGCGACCAATAAAATTAATAATAAACAGATAAAATATCCACTTTATGGGATACTGTTAAATTCGATCTCATTGCTATATTATTTCTTTTAATGACAGTTAGTCTTTAATTCAGATAATAAAGGTTATTTACAGTATAATATCCTTATAATAATAGGGATATTGTCTAACGTTGAATCGAGTTTTACACAAAAACTTTAAGAAACAGCTTTGTCGTTAATAGATCTAACGAAGTATAATAATTTTAAGAATTGAACAAGAAAAAAATTAAATCAAATGAGGTAGTATATAATAGATATTATTTTAATATACTAAATGTTCTCAAAATTTAAACAACGCCATGGGTCGTTATTAGAATCAAGTATTGAAATATGGATTCTATTACCGCCTTAAATTAAAACATGATTTTATAACACAAAACCCAATAAAAAGTATTATATTAAGAGTTAGTTTAGAAAACTAATATATACGTTACATTTGTAATGTGATAGCAAGAAGACAAATCCATTTTTAGTGTGTTATTTTCCTTAAGTAATATTTAGGTCTACTTACGTGGCCGGAGTCGCAACACTATGAAACATGCGTCCGCTTCGGGCGCGTCCCACTCACTTTCAAATTATTTCTTTCACTGGCTGTTTAAACGCACAAACTTTACTCTATTTGTTGTCCAACAAAAATACGTAACAAATTTTTAAGGTATGACTTTTCTGGAACCCTATATTATGTCTAATATGAGTGATTTAAAAATTAGATCGGTAATAGAGTCACATTTTTGGGGGTCGTTAATAGGAGCTTTTACCTTAATACAATCAATTACCAACTCATGTTATAATTTGAAAGGTAAACCGGGGTTCAAACAATTTTTATGTTACTGTGATACGTACCTTCTCGTACCAGATTACTACTTTTTAATTTACACTATGAAGGTTTTGTTATGAAAAATATTATTATTTTTGCAAAGTGTAATATTCATAGTTACCTACTTAGATGCCTATTTGTATTACTAGAAGTTCCGTTAACGTAATGTTAGTTAATGTAATTTTAAACACCACTCGGTGGTAATGACGTCATTCGTGTACCTACATATTTAATAATCTATCTATGTGGTAGGTATTAAAGGTTCATGGAGCATACCTTTGAATTAGTTTATTATAGCTATATAAATAGTTACTTTTATGTATGAATACGTATTCTATTATGATAACGATATAGCTAATAATAAAAATATCTGCTATTATTAATTTAATTTTGACTTTGAGAACATTATGGAGAACCCTCGGGTGTGCAGGTTTCCTCACGATGTTTTCCTTCACCGAAGCAAGTGATAATTAAGTTCTATTAAACACACAATTTTTGAAAATTAGAGGTGCGTGCGAGATTTGAACCCGGGCCCTCTGGTTTGGGAGTCCAATGTTCAAACTACTTCGCTATCACTGCCATCCTCTCTGATTCTCTCCGAATCTTCTTCTTCTTTTGCTTCTTCTTCTTGATTTTATTTTGCTATCTGCTTTCGCCAGTTATTTAATAATCTTGACATTTCGTTTAACAATAATTGGAATTGTTTCCCACTCCGTGACGTCACGCGACGATCAATCATGGCTGCCGGCGTTTCGGTTTTTGAAAACAAACAAAAATATTTTATTGAACTAAGACAGATAAACACAATTTTTAAATGATCTACGTGAGATCAATGATTATGCGTTTAAGTTGTATTTATTTTGATTTAACAAGAGTAGGTATGTGTTATCTATAAGACATTAGGTTACCATAAGATTAGCTATCGATTTCTAAATCAGTAGTTAATTTCAACATAATTTTATTTAGCGTAATATTATTTAAATTGTTAACGATTTGTTTAATTACCTTCGTTAAGTGATCTGTCAGTTCCTAAGACGAAATCATGGTTTAAATTTGAATTTTTGAAAAATTTATTGGCTGACATTTTTTTTAGGATGGGCAGTAAGTGGTCATCGTTGCCCATAGAAAACAGTAAAACCAAAGACATCACCGATGCGTTGTCGACCAAGGATAGTTTTTTTTATTAAGTAAACATAATTGTGAAGACTGTAAAATTGATATGATTTCTATAGCGCCCTCTAGATGGAGCGTCGATAAATTACGATGTGTTAGTCCTTTCGTATGATATCGAATGCAGGAAAACCCGCATACAACTATGATAAATAGTTAACAAGCAGACTATAGCAAATTTAAGGTGGTCACCAATAGTGGTTAGCAATAAATGTCAGTGACACTAAATTCATCATCGATGCATTGGCGGCATAATGATGTCTTCCCGAATCATTTCTGATTCTTCGATATTCCGACCAAAAACGTTTAAAATACATTAATATATTTCGCTGTCAATTTTAAATGGGTCTATGAGTAACGTCGTTATTACACTAGGTACATGAGGATGATGGAAAGGTTCGATTCCTAGCGAGGCGAATTTGAATGTTAAGTTTAATTAAAATCATTTTCACGATATGATAAAACTAATATTAACAGCAGTGTAAGTATAAAATTCTGAGATAGGTATGTGTAATTTGCGCTTCCGCACTTTGCCAGCATGGTACTAAAGCCTTTAATTTTGTTCCTCACGCTGAGACAGAAGACTAAAACCCAGCAAAGAGTGGTTTGAAGTGTACAAAAAGGGTACACTTCTACACTACACTCCTAGCTGGCTTAAACATATGTTATTTAAATCAACGAGCAGTCGAGCCATCTGTTGGTATGTGGTCAAGTGGTCGCCATGGCACCAGTAACACCAGTCACCATCGATGCACGGCCAGCCAGGAAAGAAAGTAGGTGGCTCTCAAGTGGTTAGAAAAACGGGACAGACAGACAAACTTTATTATGGATAAAGGCAGGCTTTATTATGGTTAATACCATAATAAAGTAAAGTAACCTGTGGTACCTTAATAGGTGTACTACAGTGTGTGTACCTTAATAGGTAGCAAACGAGCATGCAGCACCACCTTCCGCTGCCGCCCATGACAACTGCGACCGACACAGCACATGTAGCGCCCGGGTGCAATCAATGCCCTGGCGCCCTTTTGTATCGAAACGCGGTCGAAATGGATTAGGTCTAGGTGTCGCGAGCGGCTCTCGGCGCCCCCTGACTCCCGCCGCCCGGGTGCACCGCGCCCCCTGCGCTATAGGTACAGCCGCCCCTGCTTGGGGACTAGGATAGCTAGTCCGGTTAGGAGACGGTGTTAGAATGTTAGTTAGTTAGTTTGGCAGCAGCCTCAAGGAAGAGACTGGTTGCTAGACAGTCAGGCTTCACGGAAAGAAAATAATACCTATGTAGGTACAAATACGAGTATTATTAATGACATAATATTGGTCGAAGGTTGTATTGGTGGGATGATAATTTAGTTTAGATGATACGAATCTCTACCTACCTACCTACTACTGTATTTAAAGTTTATACTATTTACTTACTTCACTTGATTTATTGAAGTAGGCTTGGGTTTAAAAAAACTGTAATAGGTTAATTTATGACACTTGAACAATGAACAATAGATTAGATAATTATGTGTTTGTGAGTGTAAGTTTTGACGTCTTTTTTGGAGACCAGACCCGAGCATAGTACCACCAGAAGCAACAATGGTAATATGGTTGCTTGGTGGTACCTACCACTAGCCACAATCGAATCCAATCCGACCATCAATCAAAAGTTTGCCAATCGTAAATTACGATGAACGCGCATTAAATAGCACCTAATTTATTGTACCTATTGCTACATGTATTTCGAGATACAATTAATACAGGCGCCGGGAGAAATCACAGATCAATACAACAGAGCTTACACTGTAGATTAGCAAACCATTAATTACCGTAAAACCGATAATTACCTTCACCAATCAAAACAAACACTACACTGGCACAACACTCAAAAAACCGTCAAAAAGCGCGCGAGCGAGGCGCGCACACACGTGTCACTGTTATCGATAACGTTATCAATTTGTATCGCGTCAAAAAAACTGACAATATTCATAGCAAAAACCGCGTTTGTTTTTTTAACGTACTTTTTGTAGAACGCACGAATGCGGCGACCCCGCGCGGAGTCTTTGCGTCAACTAAAAAGTTGGTACCGAAAAGCGGAGGCGTTGTGGGTACGCGTGAGAGGGAAATACGGAGGCTTTTGGGGTAGAGAGGGACGGAAAACTCGCGGGTAGGCGTGCTAGGTGGGCGGGGCCTAAGTTTGCATAAGTATAGGAGTCATTTCTCGAGGCGCGGTCGAAGCGCAAGCTATATTTTATGTGGCTGAATGAGTTTTTGCCCATGGTGCATTGTCTTGGCTTTTTTTTAATTTGCGCACGATCTACGGCTCTGGATGCTAAGGTTTTGGCCTGGAGGGGTTGGTTGTGTGCAGTGGGGTAGATTGTTAATTATTATTATTAACCGGTTATGTTAATTACTTGCTTCTGGATCAAAGGTCGTTTGTAAGTAGAGGATACCTAAGTACCTACTATTTTTATTATCTAAGTGAAAGATAGTAGAACTAGATTGTTTAGGTATTAGACGTGTCAACATAATAAAACTAAGTACTTAGTTTATCTGTTATTTTCATACTAATAATTGCCCGCGTTTTAGTAGATAGCCTGTTTTAGTTGGTAACCATAATCTAAAAACGTTTAGACGGTAAGTGATTTTTGAACCTGTATAACAATAGTAGGTATAGAGTTCTCCATAATGTTCTCAAAGGTGTGTGAAGTCCACCAATCCGCACTTGGCCAGCGTGGTGGACTATGGCCTATACCCCTCACACTGTGAGAGGAGACCCGTGCCCAGCAGTGGGACAGTTATGGGTTGTGATGATGATGATGATGATAACAATAGTAGCACACACACACACACATTTATAGGTAGTAGAGCCTAGAGTTCGCTGAGGGTAGTAGGTACCACCGCCCGCCACGGTACTTAGTACCATTTCTACCGTGTAATAATTGTTTTAACAGCAATTGTGTTCCGGATAGAAAGGTGTGGAGCCGGTTACACTTTTTAGAGGCGACCATCTCAGTCCTCAAGGGTAGCAACACATCTGTGACAGAATTATAACGAGACTCTTACTAACATTTACTAACTGGACTATTACTAACAGGACTAAAATTCACTAACAGTCCCTGTCCCAGTCCTCATACTTACAAACTAACCAACTAATGTTCTAACACCGTCACCTAACCGGACTAACTATCCCAGTCCCCATATGAGTCTTGTTCTAAGTCGGTCACAGTTGTCATGGGCGGCAGCGGAAGGTGGTGCTGCGTGCTCGTTTGCTGCTTTAAATCAATAAAAATAAAATCACTCTAGAAAATATTAAGACTTTTGAAATAATACATAAGTACCTATATGTATTTTTTTTATTTGTAAACTAATTGAAATAAAATAAATACAATACATCAGTGAAAACCACATTCAATTAGATTAAGCCGTTTCTGACTTGACCGGAACAAACGCACAGGCGAACAGACAAACCGACAAACAAAAGGATTTTAAAAATAATTGTAAATAAATACCGCAAGAAATGTTATTTTTCAATTATCTTACATGTACCTACAGACATCATGCACTGACTGATACAATGATATTAGTAGTTATTTGATTTCTCTAATCTCGTGATAATACGAGTAGGTAGCAAGGAAAGTTCATAAGTTGTTTAAATTTATATTCTAACGAGCGGTTACAACACTTAATAGCTTTTGTTATTTGCATTGGCTGTAATTTTCTACTACAGGGCACAGATATTGCTCACTAACTGTAGAGGCCTAAAGCATTCTTCACCACGCTGAATTAGTATTATTTAAATCGATACATGCAAATCGTGTTTTCTTTATCAATGATTACGGTCGAATTCTCACCAGAAGTAAAGCATTCGTTAGTAATTATCTCACATGGGTCAGCTGTGGGATAAAAAAACAATTTAACATTAAGTACTTACCTATCTACTGGATTGCTGAGCAACTTCACATGACTCTGTATGAAAATGCTCTATTTCTTCAAGTTTTTGATGTGAAACATCTATAGGTGAGAGGTAAAGCTGATTTTACTCCTCGAATGACCATCAGGGGACCCATTTTCTCGTTTGCCTGCTTAGGGCATAAAAAATTTTAAAAGCTACAAGAAGAAATGCTCTCCAAGAGTTAAAATGTGGTCTACGAACGATTTAAACGTATTGTTTGTTTTTTATTATTCACTAGCGACCCGCCCTCGCTTCGCTTCGGGAAACTTATTCCTTTAAATGTTTAATTAGTTATTTCTTATCAAGTGCTTAAATATAAAGTTTCATGGTTTTATCTTTTAAAATTAAGAAATCCCATACAAACTTTCAACCTCTATTTCAACCTCTTCATCCCTTTTTTTCGCAATTAAAGGTAGCCTATGTCCTTTCTCAGGGTCTAAAGATTGTCTGTGCCAAATTTCATCAAAATCGGTTGAGAGGTTTAAGCGGGAAAGCGTAACAGACAGACAGACAGTTAGGTACTTTCGCATTGATAATATTAGTAGGGATTGCTATCATCAGCGCAATGGTTACCATCCTCGCCGTTTGAACGTTCCTGGGTTTGGTTCTTTTGGCTTCTGGTTGGTTTTGTTGTATTTCCATTCTTGGTCTGGGCGTGTCATTGTGTGTTTTCCATGGCACTGACGGCACAAGGAAACTTAGTGTGAGTTTATGAATGTGTATTGTCAGTTATTAGGTACCTATAAAGGTGGCGGTTCGCGGCCGAGACCGAGACTGGATACCACGACCGTTACTTTGTATAGGCGCGACAGACTGTCTCGGTCTCGGTCGCGAGTTGTCGCCTATACCACAGCCTATACACTGCCTATGGTCAAGTGCCGGTCGCGGTCTCCTGTCTCGGTCGCTTGTCTCGGTCTCGGCCGCGAACTTCCCTTAATATGCGAGTATATTAGATGTAATATCTTTAATCTGTCATCTATGGTACCTAGTTGATGAATGATAATCGTTATAAATCGAATAATCGTTACTTCCCAGCATAAAAAAATAAGAGCAAAATTTTTAAGAAATGATAAAAACTAAAAATAAGTCGTACCTATTTTATTCTTACGAGCAAATTCGGTAAAAAACGTAATTTCATACACTAAAATTCAAAACTACCATTTTATATACTTTTTACGTAAGCACGGGTTTTCTGCATCGCTAACTTAAAAACAAGTCCAGAAATCGAGTTATGACACGAGTGTTACATTGAAAGATATATTATTTATTTATATGTAAAATTTTATTGACCAGAAGAACAGTATTTTCATTAGGTCATAGAAGCCAAAAATATTATTCAGAATTTTTGTTTCTGCCCGTAAAGTAGATAAAATAAGCATCTCGGTGTGCCCTAGCTATCATACTTAACCTCTTGATTAATAAGCCGGTAAGAATAAATAATAGAATGTTGCAGAATGACGTCTGTCGGGTCAGCTAGTAAAAATGGCTACAACCCATTAATGGCCCACTACTGAGCACGGGTCTCTCCTCATACCTGAGGAGGCCTAGAGCATACTCCACCACGCTGCTCCAGTGCGGATTGGTGGAGGGGTTAGTGGCCAACCCAAGTGTCGGAAATTTTAAGCCGCCCGAAGGTATCCGACATGGCTTAACGACTGCTACCAAATGATAACAACCGGGACCGACGGCTTTACGTGCCCTCCGAAGCACGGAAGCGCTCAAGAAATTTTTGCCACTAGCGGTCACCCATCCAACTACCGACAGCGCCCGCTGTTGCTTAACTTTGTCGATCACTTGAGATCAACGCAAGCCGCCGGGCTATGAGCGCTTCCTTGAGTTGAGTTGAGCTAGTAAAAATATTACCGTTTAAATGGCTAACCTGGCAAGGCCGTATAGATTGATGATATATACATCTTACCAAGGTTTATGCAAGTTATGAATTACTTTCAAGCAAGTAACAGATGCAAATAACCTTACCAATTTACTATTTTATGTAGTATTTTTTATTGGACTCTCAAAAAAGAGTGTGGAATTAAATCCTACACTTTACGAAAAAAAAAGGAGTATTAGTAATCAATCAATTCAATCAGATTTGACTAAAGCCTGTACCCACACTGTGGGAGGATACCTACTCGAACCCAGCAATGGAACAATTATAGATTTTTATAACAATTTTTTTTTACATAATAAAAGTCACTGCTTGACAACAATCCCACCTGTGGTAAGTGGCGAGAACTGATTCTCAAGATCGCACAATACACTTATTACATAACTTTCCTCACCTCTGCCCTAGACAAGCAGGTACCTAATGATAAAAATTAATAGTAATTAGTATAAAACAAAATGTATTGAGTTAATACAAGTCTTATTCACTATTCACTTATAATTGCCTCGTTTCGCTTCGCCTAAACTTCGGAAACCTACGCCTCAGTACCCACACTCTAAAAATAGCTAAGACGGGATTATTAATTGACATAATTTTTATTTGTTTTATTGATACACAAACACAAAATATTACTCTAATCTCACGAAAATATCAGAGTAAATCACCTCGAAATCGGTTAAGCCGATTCTGTGCGGGAACAAACGCATAGACAGACAATCTGACAAAGATGCGAAAAATAAAATTAATTATTATAATTTGTCTATTACAACAATAATCACCCCCAATGTGTCTACCTAGACAGAGATGGACGAAAAGGTTCACAAATAAAAAGAAAAGTTATAAAATCCCAGCTAAAGATTTATCGGAATGAAGATGTAAGTAGTCAAACTTAGAATAATTACACTAAAGAAACGAAGGCCGCGCGGCCGTTTTGAAGCACCTTAATTGGAGTCAGAAATGACTCCAAACACCGGGCAGCTCATGTCATGTCATGTCATGTCATGTATTTGTATATTATGTAAGGAATACGGTAGATGTTGAATCGATTTTACGTAGGTAATCAATTCAACATCAGTTTTCCGAAGCGAGGGTGGGCGTAGGTACCTACTGTGTATTAGTTAACAATAAACAATTCTAGCATTGAACTCCCACCAAAAGTGATATTGTGGTATGATAGTCGAATCGGATCGAATCAAATCGAAAACAATAACGAACTTTACAGAACAAATAATTCAATTATGAAACATTTTCGAAAATTAAAATTTTGCATTTATTCCAAATTCAAATTAACAAACAATCAAACAACATCCGATTCTCGGAACCGACACGGTTTTGGTAAAGTCGCGATTCCAAATGTCGGTTGGGTTCCAATTTTCAGATTTGAACTTGGAACGTCCAGTTTGGTTGACGGACAAAAACTGACCGCGCACTGCCGCTCGTCATCTGCCGAGGACAGCGCTGTCTGTGGAGTCGACACATATTTCTTTCAATACGTTATTTAAATACCAATGCACGATATGACAATAGGCGTATTTAAGATAAGTACTTATTTGCATAATAATTTTACTAAATATTTTCTCATTTTCATTCTCCCGTTTTTTTAATTTGACAGTTTTTTTAGTCCGTTTTTAGTCTCTGAAAAGAAATACTTTTTTACTAAATTACAATTTCTGAACTGAATAAACCTCCTTGAGTTTAATTGCTTGTTTTCGACGAGTTCTATACATACTTGTTAACAAAGCTCACATTTTAGTTCAATATTGCTGGTAAATACGTTATTTTCTTCTTTTATGTTCTAAAACTGCATTTACAGCATTGCAATAATGTGTTATTTTGACATGATTAGTTGCACTTAAGTCATAAGTAAAATAAATAACGCCATGCCTGAATTTTAATTGATTTTATTTATTCACGTCATACATTTTTATTGTATCGATTCAACTCCATCGCCGTAGCTGTCCCGCAGAAATATGCCGCCTAGCCGCGCAGACTATGCGCAAAAAGGGTCTCCTCACCAAACGATCATTTTATCACATACGTTCCAAGCCAGAGCGAGACAGCACCACTCCCCCCACTGCACTGAGCGCTTCCACTGCCCCCTCATCCACAAGAAAATCAATGAACCGAAGGAAATCTGTGTACACCACCACGGCTCAACTTTGAATGGTCAAGCGTTAAGAAAGGATTGAGTTAAGCTTTTTGTCCTTGTTTATTGTTGTGTTACAGAAAGGGACAGCTGCATACCTATAGGGCTAATGACAGTCTTAATATTTATGCACAGACTCCGGGAGAAATAATTTCTGAACGAACGTGATTCTTGATGTTATAAGGATATTTTAGGTATGTGTGTACATGCAAGTTGTACAGGTGAGTGTCGCAGCTCCTTATAAGAAAACTTAAGAATTTATTAATATAAGAAAATAATAAATTAACGTTTTTCTGATGGTTGTAGACTTATGTAAATTGCCCGAACGTGCAAGCCGATGGTCAGTAACCGTCGCCCACGGACAGCCATCGAAGGTGAAACTAAGTAGCTGTACACCACTCGTCGAAGATTAAAGTTTTATTCGTATATTGAACTCGTAGAGAACCTCTACGATCCTATTCTCACGATCTGTTTCACCCACTTGCAAGTGCAATTTCGTCAACCATTTTAGCTGTAAATAATTATGTAAGATACTGGTACATTTAAAACCCCCGACTAAGAAAATCTGTAATGAGCTGATGATCATCAAACGCTTGAACAGATCTTCATAAACTATAGCTCTCGGAACCAAGTCGATCACGTCAGCTTTCAAACATTAAACTGGCACGCGTGAAGCACTTAATCGAGTAATCAAACGCCAAAATGCCTTACATTATTTTGGAAAAGAGTTGATACTCTTACACTGCTGGACCGGTATTAACCAAACATAGCTAACAACTACCTTTTTTATTGATTTAAGGCAGCAAACGAGCATGCAGCACCACCTTCCGCTGCCGCTCATGACAACTGTGGCCGACTTAGAACAAGACTCATATGGGGACTGGGATAGTTAGGGGTAGTTAGAAATGGTACTAGGTACCGTGGCGGGCGGTAGTACTACCCCGGGCGAACTCTAAGTTACCGCAAGGAAAATGGTATTTAAATGAAAAAACTGCATCGAAATCGTTCCATCTGTTTGAGAACTACGATGCTACAGACAGACGCACACACAGACAGACAGACAGACATCGAAGTCAAACTTATAACACCCCTCTTTTTGCGTCGGGGGTAGAAAAATCATTCTAGGATGTTCTGAACATGAAGACAAAAATCCCTACCACCTTGCGAGATCCTTAGACCCAAATTTTTATTCTGTAGGCTTAAATAACATTGTGTCTTAGTGATCTTCAAGTAGCTCGTGTCATCGATATAGGAAGTAATTGGGACGCCAACGAGGTTTGGACTCCGAGGTGAAGTCCTTTACACCCTTCAATTGAATGTGGGATGTTTTAATTCCGATGTAACGCATTGAGTTGATTTTAGTTATAAAAACCCCTTAGCCGAGTTGGTAATGAAGCCCCGCGAAGTCACGGGTTCGAGTCCCGGCGGATATTTAAGTGACAGACAGTTAGTTCTTGGGTGTGGATATCTGTGATGTCTTAATTTCATTGTGTACTTTGTCTATGCCGCCTGCGACACAGAGAATCCTTCTGCGGGGTATGAGTATGTAAACATCTCGTGAGGCGGTAATCTGAATGATGAATTTAAATTTTTGTTCTTGTTGACGTGTAGAATACTTCTTTAGTATCGTTGTAGTTTGGAATTCGTTGAAACGGAAATGACGCGAATGAAGCATCGGCAAAATTGCGGTGACGTAAGCAAAACATCAATATTTGGACTGACAGTATTCGTTGTTAGTAAGTTTTGTCACTTCTAGCACGTGTGAATTGCACACACTGTTTTTCTGGATGTGTGTGTGTGTTGACCATGCCACCCGTGACACAGGGAATCCTACTACGAGAGCATCAGTGTGTAAGCATTAGTACTTATTTAATAACTCTTCATCATAAGAACCTGTCACGAGAATGTGATTAGTTGAAACATTTCGTTCAGTAACTTTCAAAAAGGCGTGTCGTTGATCCAAGATGTTGTCATACCCATGGATGGCTACACGCAAGCGCGTTTCCCACCGCGCACAATGGGCACGCAAAACCATCGGTTCCCACATGACTCTACTTTCGCCGATACTGATCAATTGGGTCTTTTATATAACGCTGTTTCTTTGCCAACCCAATTCACGTTGGCTGCTTGGAATAGCGAAACTCCGGCGCGCATGGCTCGACTGCTCAAGCGACTGTATTGAGCAACATCCGCCGATTCTTATTCTAAGCCTTGTTAAGCCGAGCAGATGAGTGTTTCATCTGGCCTGAGATATATCAGCAATACCAAAAGTGTCGCACTAAGTTATAGCTACACAACGGCATAACTTAACAATGTTTGAGAGTTTTCAAATAAAAAAATTAAATTTTATTCACAAAATTATACGAATGTAAACAAATAACAAACTTAATAAGAATATAATCATCGTTCGAATCCATTACATTCCCACTGCTGGGCTCGGAACACTAATCATTTAGTGGGGTTAGTGAAAGGATTTTAATCGGATGTCCTACGACACCCTGTCCTTTAACTAATTAATACATAATATATTTCAGGAAGAACTTGCCAACCAGAAAAAGGAAATGAAATTGATGGAAGAAAATATTAAGCAAGCAATCAGCGACAAAATAGCAGAAAAAATTATCGATTTTGAGATCAAAACTAAAAAACTACATAATAAAATAGAAGAACAGCAGGAATCCATAGATCGTCTGGAGAAGCAAGTAAGGAAAAGAAACTTGGTATTTTTTGGGGTTGAAGAAACAGAACGCAACTACGAAGAACTATTAAACATAATGCTAAATATTCTTTACAACTATATGGACATCTCCTGCCAGAAAATAGAAATAGAAGAAGTAAGAAGACTCGGAAAAATAAAAAGTGGTAAATTAAGGCCGGTTATATTAACCCTGACTACTATGGGAAGAAAAATTGAGATTCTCAAGAAAAAAAACAGCCTTCAAAACACTCCAGTCTATATCAAACAAGATTTCCCACTCAAAGTTCTCCAAAAGCGTAAAAATCTTCAAGCGGAAATAAAAAAACAACAAGATTTGGGCAATAAAGTTATACTACGATATGATAAAATAATTACCATCAGTAATAACAAAGAACAATCACTATCACCACCAAACGTCACGGGAAAAAATGTCAATCAACAAAATAGCAAAGATACACGCTCAAATAAAAGGAATCTGTCTGAGTCGCCTACAACTCACACAATAGAAAAACAAGGAAAATGGAAAGTGAATCAAGCTTCTAAGAAAAATAAAACCAATAACATTGCATCATATATGCTGCAAAAGAAAAATACAGGAGAGTGTGAAATAAATAACGAATAGGAGTTCTGGCCTCTTCCCTCTCTCTCTCCCAGTTCGGTTGGTCCCCGCGGGAGTAGTAGACCGAAACCCTCCATCTTCAGACATCATGAAAAAACATTAAAGAAAAATATAAACTCTACATACATCGGCACACTGAATGTAAGGTCTCTGATTTCGCCTTCTAGATGTATCCAGTTAGATTACGCTCTACAAAATATTAAATGGGATATAATGGGTCTTTCTGAAATAAAATTAGAAGGCAAAGAAATAATCGAAAAAGAAGAATATATATATATGTACCATGGGCGAACGCACAACAGAAATGGTGTAGGCTTTCTAGTTAAACGTTATCTGAAAGAAAATATTCTAGACTTTATACCAATATCAGATAGAGTAGCACGTCTTGAAATTCAATTGGAAAATAAAATCTTTTACATTATACAAGTTTATGCGCCTACGGAAATAGCTCCAATCAACGAAATAGAATTATTTTACGCCGACCTTAGACAGGCTCTACAATTTACAAATAAAAACACATTGGTAATTGGAGATTTTAATGCGCAAGTGGGCATGCCAACAGTAGAAGATAAAGGTGTTATGGGCCCGTGGGGTTATGGTAAAAGAAATTCGAGAGGCAAGCTATTAGTAGATTTCTGCTTTGAAAACCAATTTCACATTATGAATACATATTTTAAAAAGAAATCAAAACGAAAATGGACTTGGTTACATCCTGGCGGAGTTATACGCAATGAAATAGATTACATTCTATCAAGGGATAAACGAATGATACAGAACTACGATGTTATACCCACCTCACATCCTACCGACCATAGGCTGATAAGAACGTCTCTATCTGTGAAGACCAAACGCGTCATTTCACGTAAAAACTTTGGCAACTATCGGTCCAACACCTTAACAACCGAAGAAAAAGACTTTTTAAAACATAATTTCTCTTGCCAAATAAATGCAATAGAAAATGGAAATTTAGAACTTTCGTACAATACGTTAAAAACATTAATCAGAAAAACCTATAGCTCACTACCAAAACCTAGGATAATCAAAACATCATTTATATCTAAACATATCGAAAGCCTAATTAATTAGGAAAAGAACAATACTTAAAGAAAAAAATAACAAAACTGCCACAGAAAAGAATAGACTTACAAATCTTTACAGACTTATCAAGAAAAAGTTGGAACGTGCAAAAAAGGAACACAGGTATAGAATAATAGAGGAAGAGCTTGATAAAAGAGCGTCCGTCAAAAGGGCTTACAAGAGACTGGCATCTAGCAAGTCTTGGATCCACGCACTAAAAGAAAACCACTCGCTAACATCAAATCGAAGAGATCTACTTAAAATTGCCACTGAATTTTACGCGGGGTTATATAACAGCACAAACAGTAGTGGTTTTAATAAAACAATATGCCTCAAAAGTCTAGACACCGTTCCGTTGTTTTTGCAAAGCGAAATCAGAGATACTATAGAACGTTTAAAACCAATGAAAAGTCCTGGTGAAGATCTTATTTCCAATGACATTCTCAAAGCCATCATCGAACCTGTTACTCCAATCTTGCAAAAAATTTTTAATCAAGTTCTTCTAGACGAATCGATCCCAACAGACTGGGAAATAGCTACTATCACTCTGCTATACAAGAAAGGCGACCCGTCGGATATCGGCAACTATCGTCCTATTAGTCTTCTACAAACTCTATATAAGATATTTACAAATTTAATACTCAAAAGAATTTTGAAACCGTTAGAGGAAAATCAACCACGGGAACAGGCTGGATTCAGAGCAGGTTACTCTACCAACGACCACATATTCACTTTAACCCAAATAATTGAGAAATATACGGAATATGGGAAGAATCTCTACATAGCATTCGTAGATTACGTCAAAGCTTTCGACTCTATCACACATGAGTCCTTGTGGATATCGCTCGAAGAACAAGGCATACATAGAAAATACATAAACATATTAAAGGAAATTTATAATAAATCTAAAGCCGTAATCAAGCTAGAAAAAAAAGGAGAGCCATTCTATATTAAAAGGGGCGTACGACAGGGTGATCCAATATCGCCTAACCTATTCAATGCAGTATTAGAACACATTTTTAAACAACTTGACTGGCATAATATAGGAGTCAAATTAAATGGTGAATACCTTAATCATCTTCGGTTCGCAGATGACGTAGTTCTTATTTCGGAAAGCTACAGTGAACTCGAATTTATGCTGAAAACTCTAAACGATGAGAGTCGTAAATGTGGCCTGAATATGAATTCAGAGAAAACACGTCTCATTACAAACGGAGTTAAAATGGAAATCACTATTCAATCAAAAGAAATCGCTTATGTAGACAACTACGTATATTTAGGCCAGAACATTTGCTTCCAAAATCCAACATTGGAAGAAGTGGACCGCAGAATTAAAATCGCCTGGAAGAAATTTTGGTCTTTAAAAGAAATTTTCAAATCTAATATAGCAACGGGGCTCAAAAAGAAAGCAATGGATACTATAATACTACCATCTCTACTCTACGGATGTCAGACTTGGACATTGACCAGAAAAGCCGTTAATAAATTACAAACTTTCCAGCGGTCAATGGAGAGAAGCATGCTTGGTATATCCCTAAAACACAGAAAACGCAATATAGATATAAGGAAAATAACGAAAGTCATAGATGCCGCCGAATTAGCCTGCAAATTAAAATGGAGATGGGCAGGTCATGTTGCTAGAGCAACGGACGGACGCTGGAGCGAGAGAGTCCTCCATTGGTATCCTCGCGATAGCGCACGCCGTGTCGGGAGACCTCATCGCCGCTGGTGCGATGACATCGTGGAGGTCGCTGGCAATACGTGGACCAGGCTCGCTCGCAACAGATCAGCGTGGCAAGAGATGGAGGAGGCCTTTACCCGAAAATGGGTTCCCAAATCGAATAATTTAATTTAAATATTTTTTCAAATGACATTTATTTGAGAAGATAATAATTTTACATAATATCTTATAATAATTTAATTGACATTTTAAATGAATGTAATAAACTTAAATATATTAATAATAAGTAATTTATACCGATTAAATTAAAGTTTAATACAAATCTTAATTCATTCAAAATAATAGATACATTTTATATATTTTATAACAATTCTTATCATCTAAGTATCTTATTGTAATAAATAATTTGACATACAAAAATGTTCTTAACTAATATTATGTACAATTTTTTGCTTTTTATAAGTTTTGTGTAAATTTTATTTTTTGTGAGCAAGTTTTGTTTCTTATATTTGGGAAATAAAGGTTTATTATTATTATTATTATATTACAGCCTAATAAACCCACCCTTCGCATGGAAATCTGCCCTTTGTGTCTTTTACATCTCAAAATAAATCAAACACTAAATTTTAAATAAAACTAACCAAAATGCATTAGTGCAGACCGCACCCAAATCGATTAAGTCGTTTCTGAGAGCAACAGAAAACAGACAAATTCTAACAATCAATGTTTAGGATTCTGTTATGTTCAAGGCACCAATAATAGTTTTTCTCATATATTATGTATCTTCCACGTACCTACAGACAGCGATCGATTACATTTAATATAGATATTTACAAATTAACAACCTTTAGTGCCAGGAATGCCACCTGTCGGGGAGCACGGAAACTGAAAAGTTGTCGCATGCGTGAGTTTTTTTTTTGTTTGTGATTCTGTGATTCTTTTTCATTCCACGGACTCCTAGAAAATCAAACACAATTCCAATGACCCTCCCGATTAAAAAACACGGGAATAAATTATGGACAATTCATTTTTGTACTGCAAAAATAAACTTTTTTATAAAAATTAAAAATGCTGTACCTATTGATGTGAAGGTTGGTACTGCTTTTCTGTAACTAAGTTAGTAATATTTGGATTAATGTCAGTACTAAGTTGTAATCTCCAATCGGCGGACCCCAAGACACATACTCGCGGACCCCCAGGGGTCCGCGGACCACAGGTTAAGAAACACTGTTCTAGAGTAGGTATTCCATTAACAAACCCTGAACGGTTTATGTTTTTTTAACAAGTTACAAGTAAGCCGAAATAGCTCAGTTGGGAGAGCGTTAGACTGAAGATCTAAAGGTCCCTGGTTCGATCCCGGGTTTCGGCAAAACTATATCGAATGACTCCTTTTGCTATAACTATCGGACAAGTCCAGTTTAAAGTGAGGTCCGCGAAACGAGGTACGGGTTCGATACCCGTTCTGGGTATTTGTGACAGATAAATATTTGTTCTCAGGTCGTGTGTATTTTTGATATAATTTGTGTTGTTATTTGTTTATATATAAATAAAAACAATACTCCATCAAAAACAATTAAATCCATCCAAAAACCAATCAATTTGCTTTGGCAATTGCTAATCATTCGTATTTGTCCGGACATGTCGCGTGATTCTGTAGACTAGTAACGCCATCTATTAGATTTTGGGGCAGTTAAAGTGTGACGTGAGCACAGAGAAGGTAAGGCGTGGACGGAGAAGGATAGAGACATCTGGTGAGCGTGGCCAACATGCGATAGCACTAGAAAGTACGATTGTATGCAGGGCTTGAAACCGGTTCAAAATTAACCGGTATTATAATGGTTAAAACCGGTTTTATCGTAAAATTCCGTTCCGGTGCGGAACCAAATAGGAGCGATAATTTGAACCTAAATAAACCGGTTTATTCCTAAGCCGCGTTGCGTCGGTCGCGGCGCGCGTAGGTACTCTCGCACTATTCGTGTTGTGAGTTTGTATGTGGCACAAGAAAAAATGGAAGTCTTTGCTTGTATGATTTTTTGAAAAAACCCGTCACGAAAGCGAAACAAAACATCATTCTATACCCTTTTTCGTGTCATTCGTGACTAGATCAAGAACTAGTAAGCTATAATTGTAATAAGTAATGTAATAATAATAAGCTTTACTTTGAGCCTTTTTATATCCTATAACCCATAATACCTACGTCCTATTCATTTCACAGCGTGTCAATGAATGATTACAGTGCAGAGATTTCCAGGCGACTAACCTTAGCGACGGAGGTTTTCCATAGAGTCGTGATGTTGTAGAAGCGTCGTAGTATTTGGAACCCCCTATGTACTGCGCATATTAGATCAACTCGAATCCAAGTTAGTTCCAGTTCAACTCACAGGAAAGAATTGAAATATTGAACTTGAACACTTGCTAGTTGTGGTTGAAATTTCCGTCGGGGCGAAGTTGGACGTAGGTGAACGACGCCTCACATGCGTAAATCTGATCATTCAAGTAAATGTTGAAAATTCTACCGTAAAGAATACGAAATAATCATATTTCAATGCTTTAATTTGATTTGAATCAGAGTCGAGTTGGCATTGAGTTGATGTAATGTTTGCAGACATTTATTAATCAGTGGTTATTTTTTTATATCGTGGTTAATACATTGAGGTATCCCGAAGTGAGAGTGGGTTACGAGTATTGACAAGCGCTCATAGTCCGGCAGCTTGCGTCGATTATAAGTGATCGACCGACTTAAAAACTACGTACGCGGTCGGCAGTTGGATGGGTGACCGCAAGTGTCAAAAATATCTTTGGCGTACCGTCCTTCGAAGTGGAAGTGGGTACGACAGGCGTTAGATAGCAATTGTTTGTCATGGCGAAAGCCTTCGAGGGGCGTAATATTATGCAACAGTCGGGTTTACCACTAACCCCTCCACCAATCCGCACTGGAACAGCGTGGTGGAGAATGCAAAAACCTCCTCAGCTATGAAGAGAGATCCGTGCTCTGTAGTAAGTGTAGTACCCATTTAAAACTTTGTCGCTCGCGCCGTGTCTATTCCTTAGATAGTCTGTAAATTTCCCATTCGATTCGCAAACATTGTAAAGACATTACGTCGTTATTTCATTGTTTGTTTGTATGAATAATAATGTTCTGTTATGGTTCGTTACAGACGTATTTCTACCATTTATAATCACAACGTAGCCTTATTTCTAGATGTGTTTATGTCCAAAGATCATTATCCACTGCTCTAATTAAGGATGCCTAAGGATATCATCATCATCATCATCATCGCAACTCATAATCCACTTCTCGACCCAGGTCTCCTCTCACAACGTGAGGGGTACAGGCCATAGTCCACTACGCTGGCCAAGTGCAGACTGTCAGACTTCTTACACCCTTTTTATTGGAGTCACAGAGTACCTACAGACACCTGTTTTGCGTTACAAAACAACGATTTTTTTTTCTGTATTGTTTTATACAGTTATTATTATTACAGTAATAGATAGTTTTTCTCATATATCTTCCAAGTACAGACAGCGATCAGTTACAGATTTATTGTGTGTAGGTATAGATTTATTTTTATAAAAAAAAAATTTCGCAGATTCGGTTTAGAAAAACTTGTTTTGCAACAACTATAAGCAAATACATACATTACACCAGACGTTGAAGAAAAAACACTTTTTTAACATTCAAGATTCATGTAAATTTATGTCTAAGCGTGCCATCACTGGGGTAATTACCTTAGGGATGCAACCAACAGTTAGGAGCTAGCAAGGTAGTTGTACAGTATTCGCCCGTTACGAGCGCGTGCGCAGGTCGGTGGTCGGCGGTGGTCGGTCGACCACTCCTGACCTTTTCACCACACCTGTGTTTTTGCGATAAGCTGAATAAACTGCATAGCATCTATATACAAATGTCAACGTTTCCGTTCAGTGTACGAGGCGATCCTAGGTGCATCTGTGGAGTCGTGTTACACTTAGTTTATTTACTGATTATTGTGTAAAAAGTAAATAAAAATTAATAAGGTTTGTGTGGCAGGTAAAATGTATTTATTTAGTTACTTACTTACATTTATTTAAAAATTACTGAGGATTTAATTTCGGTATCTCAAAAAGGAGAAACAAAGAGTAATGTTAATGTCACATAAGTTTTAATTAAATTACTTGTTAGTAATAAATTATATTCATAACAAAAAGTAGGGGAGACCGGGTACAAAAGTAACACTTTGCACTTCTACCTCGATATCTGGCTAGGTTTTAATATTGTCATTAAATTAATATAACCATATATAAATTCAGTTTATGCTCTTTACACTAGTAGCTCGATTTATTTTATTATGATGTGTTTTATATGAATAACAGAGGGTTAAAAAAATATCGTCTGTTGTTACTTTCGACCACGTAGGCAGGTCGAAAGTAACACAGTGTGGGTCGAAAGTAACAAGACATAGGTTGATAATGGTAGGCAGGTATAGGTTGATAATGAATGTCATATTATATGTTAAATCAACAATTACTTATTCAATTAAGACTTTGTTTAATACAAATTAAAAACACAAGTAAACTCTTCATTTTAAATGATAAAAAATCAATAGAAATTATTCTTAGTTTAAGTAAAGAGATCAATTATTATATTAAGTATAATTCTTTTATAATCACACTATTCAGTATTATTCTCCTATTTGCTAAAAGTTTCTAAACAAACGATACAGTCAGAAGCATTCTTCGTCGTCAGATTTATTTTCCTGGTCTTTAGGTGCCTTCTTGGTCTTTTTTCTGCTCCATTTCCTTTTGTAGATATCAATTTGCTCGTTGAATTCCGCTAGGTCCTGGCAATGGTGATTTGGATCTTTGATCAAAAACTGAGAGGGCTAACAGAAAATCAGTCTTTGCAGAGATCGAGTCCGATAAATTTTGAACAGCCGGTGGTTGATCATCATTGCTGTCTGTACGCTGATCAGTTTGGTCAATTGATGTTGAAAGATCACCAACTACAGTATCTGGATTAAATTAAAAGGAATGAAGCGCTCATAGCCCGGCGACTTGCATCGATCGTCGGTAGTTGGATACGACCGCTAGTGGCAAAATTTCTTGAGCGCTTCCGTGCTTTGGAGTGCACGTAAAGCCGTCGGTCCCGGTTGCTATCATTTGGTAGCAGTCGTCAAGCCATGTCGGATACCTTCGGGTGGCTTAAAATTTTCTGACACTAGGGTTGGCCACTAACCCCTTCACCAATCCGCACTGGAGCAGCGTGGTGGAGTATACTCCAGGCGACCTCAGGTATTAGGACATACCAGCAGTGGGCCATTAATGGGTTGAAGCTAAATGGACTTATGCCGGTACAGGTAAATACGGCAATTGCATTTCTATCAGTTACAGAAAGAGGAAATGCTTCTTTGACTATCCCAGGAATGTAATGGATAGTCATAGTTCGACCACTTGGACCATTTTATTTCATTTGACCACCAGTTCGACCATTACGGGGACAAAAGTAACATGTTACTTGTGTACCCATAGGACTATGTTACTTTTGTACCCCTCATCATTTTTGTTGAAACGTGAAATATAACCTTAAAACGGAACGTGCTAGACAAAAACGAATTTAAACAATGTACAGTCAATCTAATCAAAAATGGATATGCAAAAATTCAGATTAGTACCATCTTTTACGACTACATAAAACAATAATAGGAAAACATTGAAAAACTTACTTTTGGTTTGTAAAAACACGTTCCATCCTCTCACACAACCTAACAGCGCCTGGCGCACGCGGCGATTAAATGCAAGTGAGGGGGGCGCACCCGGCTATCGCCTCACGGCGGCGAAGCGGTATTCGCCCATTGGATAAATCTAGAGAGCATTTGTTACTTTCGACCCGCCGTTACTTTTGTACCCGGTCTCCCCTATTTGAGTTGTGGAAGCGTCGCATTTTTGAACCTTCTACTGTAAACTCAAGATAATTTGGAGATAACCAAAACATTGACACCTGAAGACGACTCCACACCACCCAGTTCCCGGGCACGGCTCATAACGCAAGGCGTTACGTTAGAGCCGGCAGCGGCACGCCATTCTGGTATTAGCTCGCGCCCACGGCTCCGTGGCGGCTGGGAACCGCGCGCCGCACGCGAGTTACGCTACACTCTGTGGCGCTATCTGTCGATGTTATTGCTGCTTGATGTTTGCTTTATATACAAATACCACACTACTACCATTACAACAAGTGTTGAAACCGCCTAGACAAGCGATCCCAGGATATGTGGTAAGAGGTCATCGTCGCCCACGGACATCAGTTTTTTTAATTTTTTATTTCCCGTTAAAAAAATTGAAAATTTTCGAACATAGGGAAGTAATTGGTTTCACGTCAATTTTCGTAAATAGAGATCAGATCACGTTTCGCCGAGGTTCTAGGAAGATTATCCGGAGAAGGATCCGTTTGGGAGACATCGCTGACGAAAAATTTTGCAAAAACTGTTCAACATAAATTCGATTTCGAGATTTCGTGACATCTTGCTGGGGTAGTCATCCTCGTCCCTATTCGAGTCTTGGTCTGTGTTCAGTTGTCGTCGGCAGCGGAAGGGTGCTGCATACTCGTTAGCTATCTTCAATCCAAAAAAGGAAGTATCTACTGATGTTGAACAGATTTGTAATCAATAAAGCAATCAATATTAAATTAATCAGCAACAAGGAAAGATCACGCCACTGTGAAACAGTATCTTTGATTGCAGCGTGTGGGTATATACAATAATTGCTGTTCTTAGAAAGCTGTTCTCAGCTAAGTTTCTAGTACCGGGCCTATTGTTCCAGTATGGTGTATTGGTGCACAGAGTAGTCATCTCAGAGATTTCATATCGGTGGTCAATATTAAAGAGCGGATGTCTTTTGAATTTTAAACATTGACGTTGCGTAACATCGTCTCGGATTACTAAATTGAGTCTGAGTTTTTTAAGGTAAATTTTAATTCATAAAAATAATGAATATAAATAAGGAAATGTTTAAGATGAAAGATTTTTCTGCAAAATTAAATTTTGTTATTCATTTTCTTCAAGATAATATTCAGTTTCAGTGACGTTGCTTAAAAAATATAATCTCTGATAACTAAAATAAATGGAACTGTAATAATTTTGTTTTAAAATATTGATTTTAAAATTAGTAAAAATAAACATGGAATTGTTCTTTTTTGCTTGAAAATTAAATTCTGACATTCATATACTTTTTACATTCAGTACATTTTCAGTAGATATATTGAAACCAAAAACGCACTGACCTAATTATGACATGAAGTATAATTTTTGAATCAATAGAAACTATGAATTTATTTTTTATGTATTAAGCAGGCAGACGATCAGACTTACCACCTGATGGTAAGCGTTCACCGTCCCCCGTGGACACTCGCAACACCAGGGACGTCACCAGTGCGCTGCCGGCCGAGGAAGCGATGGACCCGCTTCTTAAAGGTCCCCATACCATGGCTCTGTGGGAATACGGAATACCGCTGGTGGTATGTATAAAAATATCGACAAAATCCCAAAGTCCCAAAGTCCTAAACTACCGTCAGTTCATTCACGCAGTCCGTTCATTCTGTTATAGATTACTTAATAAGGATAAAAAACTGAGGACATATTTATTTTACTAAGTACATAAGTATAAAAATATTCCCAAATAAAACAGATATCTCTACGTGTAGCTACTCTGCGTCACTAGTTGGGAGCGTAACGATCGATTGATTGATACAATACATTGCAGTGACGTCATAATTGTTTAGTTACCTTAACGCTTCTCTAAGTGCACCTGCGCGATGCATTCTTAATCATTACTCTGTATACATACTAATAAGCACCCACAATTAACTAAGATAGGATAACAAAAATATAATTATCTAAGGTTTTAGCTTTGTTAAAACGTGCATGCGGATCCACTTCCGCTGCCGCCCACAATTGTGACCGTCTCAGAACAAGACTCAAACCGTGACTAGGATGGTTAATTGGTTAGTCCAGTTAACAAATGGCATTAGAATATTAGTTGGTTAGTTTGTTAGCAGGTATGAGGACTGGGGCAGGGACTGTTAGTGATCAAATATTCACGAAAACCAACATTATGTGAAAAATGTGTACGGCCGAGAATCGAACCCAGGACTGACGGCAGACTGACTCACAGCTAACTAGACTACGGATACAATATACACGTTACTTATTTATACATAACAACTATGTATAAGTAGTAAATAAATTATAGAACAGAACTTGTCTGTCATAGCAAAAACTGACCAGCCATTTATTAACATACTAGCTGCCCCAGCGAACTTCGTACCGCTTATGGTGACATATCGACACTCGTGATATCTTTCGAATGGAATGTCCGAATTGAATAATTTAAAAAGTTATATAAAGGTAATTAAGCAGTCTTGAATATGAATTAATTTATTTTGATAAGGATTAATACTAAGATACAAATAAAGAGCCTTTTCCAGCGGCAGTATCTCAATTAAGTTTTTTAAATAAAAAAAAATGGTTGCCTGTAAAGTCGGTTTTACGGGCGAAGATTTTACGTGACAACGTCTTTTTCTCGGTAGAATATTTATTGATATGAATATAATTAAATTGCGCAATAGGAACAAGGAATTGAATGAAAATAAGAATTGCACAAATTTTAACTATAGAAATATATTTTGTTTACTAAAACATTGTACATGTAAACTTAAACTTAACGCGCCGATTCAATGCGCCTAATTCTCTAGTGCTGCGCGCGCGACAGACCGATCATAGTTGAGTGGGAGAGAGACGCAAGGCATTCGGCGGGCCTCTCTCTCGTTCGGTGACTCATCGTAACGTTACCGAGCGTTACTATTTTTCATAAGTGACTCCCAGCTAACCTAATTTAAGACGTTGTCACGTCAAAAAACACTTATTGTGGCATAACTATAATAGTTAGACATATGCCATCGCGGACTTTATTGGAGATATTGATGTCCTTTATAAAACTGTAGTACATCACTTTGCTCTATTATCCATAGTTTTCGCAGCGCACGCGATGTAAAGAATATTTTAGGTATTTTTTTACACCTTGGGTTACATTATAAGGATCCCTATTTTTTTTCCAAAATAAAATTTAGCCTATGTTACTCGTAGATAATGTAGCTTTCGAATGGTGAAAGAATTTTTAAAATCGGTCCAGTACTTTTTGAGTTTATTCGTAACATACAAAAATACAAATCTTTCCTCTTTATAATATTATAGTAGATTTAATAATAATTGTATTAATATTATTCTTACGATGTTTCATTATGTTTTAATTTGTTTTTATGGTGGATGGTCAAGACCAGTCAGCGGGTGTGGTAACATAGAGCAGAGTCAATGTAAATAAGTAGTTAATAGTTTGGCATGTGTAAGCAGTGATAGCCGTGTGGTTGAACGTTGGACTGCCGAACCGGAGGTTCCGGGTTCAAACCCCGCGCTCACCACTAATTTTCAAAAATTATGTGCGTATTAAAATTTAATTATCACTTGCTTCGGTGAAGGAAAACATCGTGAGGAAACCTGCCCACCTGAGAGTTCTCCATAATGTTCTCAAAGGTGTGTGAAGTCCGCCAATTGGCACTTAGCCAACGTGGTGGACTATGGCATATACCCCTCTCATTGTGAGAGGAGACCCGTGCCCAGCAGTGGGACAGTTATGGGTTGTGATGATGATGATGATGAGTTTGACGTGAGTGATCCCTTTGCCAAACCTTCAAAGTTTTGAATTGAGTAGTCAGTCGGTTCTAGGTTTCGATGACGATGAGTCGATGACCTTAATATATGTACATTCTGTCCGTAATAAGAGTTCTAACAATTTCATCCGTTTGTGTGTCGGTATGTTTGTACCACATAAAAACAATTTCACTAAACTCAATTACGACCTCATTCCAGTACTACAATGTAACTTAAAATAGACCACACAAGGCGAGATGTGCCATACAATAGGAACATGTTTGTAATGGGTTGGCAACTAAGTTGATGCCGTTTTTAATGTATGTTTAGTTTTCAATAAAAATTTACAACTTATATCTATAACGCGTGCATAGTCCAATAGACCAAGATCGATAATTTAAAAAAAATGATAGTAGGATGAAACCCATTGGAAAAGGACGAAAATATAAAAAAAAATTAAAGGAAAAATTAAAGTTAATTTATATAATGAGTGCATTTAATTTATAATGTGACAATTGTAATCCCGACTTTTGTTTAATTAATTTAGTATTATTTAATATTGTATACCTGTGACCGGTAGGACATAGAGAGCAAACTAAATAATTATGCTGTATCTGACCAACTTTTGTAAACCTATTGTCCATATTAAAGTATCTTTGACTTTGACTTTGAAAAATAATTTACGGGCTATCTGTGGGTGGGGAGTGCCGGGGGACTACAACTTTTGTATTTACACTTTTTTCACATAACCTCAGAATTTATGTTAAAAATTCAATTAACCAAGTTTTTGGTTTTTTTATTTTTATCTTTTACAAAAAAATCGGGGACAGTTGTCATGGGCGGCAGCGGCAGAGTGGTGCTGCATGCTCGTTTGCTATCATTAAAATAAGCTACGGAGTCGTCATGCATAAATTATTAGTGATAAGTTCAATGTCTACAGAACATCGTATTGATATTCGAGTAACGTAAACATTACAATTACGTATGCAATATAATATCAGCGTGACCGACAACTAATCATCTTTCATTGCGCTGTGAAAGGATAAAATGTATGAGCAGCGTTAACGTAACGTAACCCTCTGTAACTTGTTGCAACTGTACTTGACCGTGGACAGCAAACGGAATAAGTCATTAAAACCCCGGTTTGAACTCGGAGCAACATTCTGTGTCGGTATGGACGTTGTGCTTCGCTTCGTCACCGCGAAAGAGTGGAATAAATTGCCCGCGTCGGTGTTTCCCTTGGATTATAATGTTGTGCCTTCAAATCTAGAGGGAGGGAATAGGCTTTTACTAAGTTAGTGCGCTTTACCAGCCAAGAGTACATCACCACTTACCATCAGGTGCGATTGTAGACAAGCATTGACTTATAATTAATAAAATACGAAAGGCCTGTAGGCTGCGTTTGTGACTTCGGTATTTACATAGTATATAAACATCGAATGTATATAGGTATGTCGTTCTCAACGCGACTAATTACACAGTTGTTGTTATAATTGCGGGCGATAAGCGAACGTCTCGATGCCAGAGATTGACATGCAAATACGACCAAAGATATGAGCATTGTTTGATGCAATGAGGCTCGTTCGCTAAATGGAGGTGTGTCCATTTTTTACCAGTTTTTGCTCGGGGCTTCTCCCGCGTGGGAGTCGGAAAATGACAAAATATCGAACGAACAAAATAGGGTATTCCCTATTTCGTTTTTAATCCGATAATATGTTTATCATCGGTATTATTGTAATTGTATTATTGTATAATCTACCTATTTGAAATGTGGGATCATTTAATTATTTTAAATTGCAATACTAATTTTTACAATAACAATAGCACTATTTATAATTATAACTAATTTACAATTCAATACCTAACAGTTACATGCAACGTATAACAACATCAATCGCAAAAACCTTTCCATCCTTCCAAAGGTTAATCAAGTTGTCTAGAAAAAATAAATGGACCGTAGATATAATTTTTTATCCACAATTACCATAGACAGTAGACCATAAGTGGTCACGCCTGGGTGCCGATGGGGATAGATTTTAAAACTAGCAGAAAACTGGAAAATAACGTACGAGTTAATTAGACATTATTATTAATACCTTTAGGAGGAAACTTTGTATTTTTTGTGTTATGAATTTGCCCCTCTTTAAGTATCTATTAATCCACTTAGCTAACATTCGTACTTGGAAGAGATTGCTTTTAGACATTTAGATTGATTTTAAAATGTTGTGTAATAAAATATTTTCTGTTGTATTGTACCCGATATAAGCATATTATTATACAGAAAAGTATGAGATTTCGCATTAAAGTTTAATCAGATCGGAATAACTCTATATTGGCAAGGATGTTTTTTTTCAGTTCTATAATTATTTGTAGCAAACATATGTCATAATCGGTGACGCCTTTGCAAAAAGGCGACCTGGAAAATAAAACCTGACTTTGTGTTCGTTCGTTGTTCAGCTAAGTCCAGTTGTATCCTAGGATGGATAAAAGCTGCACCTAAAACGTGCAGCACAATTGGTCGTACGTATAATACCTACCGCCAAAGTACAGTTGACCGGAAACAAGCGAACAGACAGTCGTCCACGCATAAACGACTTGCGACGCCCAATCTGATAGTGTTTACACGGACAGAGCATCGCAACTTGTTGTTCCAACTGTGTAATTGTCGTTTACTAGTGTAATGTTCAACTGTTTTTATTACCGCAGGCGGAAAACTCGAGTCTTGTAATACCCGATGTATAATTAAAATGAGTTCTTTTGTATTATTGCTCTACTATTGCAGGTCTCCGCCTATAATGTGAGTTCAGGCCATAGTCCCCCACGCTGGCCGAGTGCGCATTGTGACTTCACAGCTTTGACAACATTATGAAGAACTATCTATTAAACCGGCACATCTGAAAGTTCACCATTATGTTCTCAAAGGTGTGTGTATAGTGTATACACGGTGCCGGTTTTTTTGTCTCTTTTTCTGTCTGTTTATTCCGTATAATCTCTGAAACAGCTGGACTGATTTTGACATTGTAATAAGGTGTTACTTAGGCTACTTTTATTTTAGAAATTTCCCGGTAACAATTAAAATTCCACGCGGACGAAGTAGCGGGCCCAGCTATAGGACGTTACACGTCTCCGGTCTCGGCTCGCTAACTCGATATATTTATGTCTGAGAACATGATTGCTTAGAATGTTGCAAAGCTCCTCCACCACCCCGCCGCGCCGCAAGGACCGTAATTTTGCTTTAAATGCACACATATATCAAAAAACTGACCTTTGGTTATCACTTGCCAGCGCTGGTATCTTGGGAGTCGTGCACCGGAACCGAGGGTTACGGTGTCGTATTGGGTACGATGAGCGATAACATGTACGGTTTAAAGCGATTGCACGACGCAAAGGAGAATGTGTTTGCCTGTTTGTATGTATGTTTGTTTCTTTGTGGCGGTCTAGAGAAACGCTTGGAACTATTTTGATGTTTCTTACGTCACATTTGTGTTAATCTAGCGAGTGATAATAAGGAAATGACAGCAATCAACATTCAATATGGCGACCATCAGATATCATTTGTGAAAAAAAAGTAGATGAATGATGTAATTAATGTATCATTGAATAGGTGAAAATTACTTTTAAAGGTATATTGTGATACCCGGCTGATATTAACATACCTAGATACAAATGATACGTATACTACACAGGTAGAACAGCGCCCTAAGGTCCAGATTACCAATTAAAAAGCAATGTCTGACCAACGTGGACGATAGCATATCAGATGCTCACGCGACCCACGTTGGCGTTTATCACGTACATATTTATGCTTTATAATTCGCTGCATTTCTTTAATTAACCCGATAAAATGCTAATAACACTTTTTAATAGTTAAGTGGCTGGCAAATATTTTTATGCTTTCAAGTGTTTATGAGTTTAATATGAGTGCGCCAATATGATAATTATACGGCTCTCTTGTTTATTCCGATGATAGTGTTTATAAATGGTTGTTTTTTATTTTTTACGAGCTGTGCCCGCGACTTCGTCCGCGTGGAATTTAACAAAAAAATCTAAAATAAAAGTAGCCTAAGTTACTCCTTATGACATTAGCAATCGGCCAGTGAAAGTCCCGTCAAAATCGGTCCAGCCGTGCCAGAGATTAGCCGGAACAAACAGACAGAGAGACAAAAATTGTAAAAAATTTTATTTTGGTGTATGTACCGTATATATTCATATAAATGTAGTAAAAAACGGTTATTTCAATTTATTTATTTGTACGTATAGATGGAAGTAGGCGACAAACGAGCATCTTTGGATAAAACGTGGTCATAAATCAAAATATTTCCTCTGTTTGTGTTGTCTGTGTTTACCATCGCCCCGTCTCCTTGGTTTGAAAAGTACAAAATTAGTTTTCAAGCCTTGGGTTGCCTGAGAGAATTCGCTGTCTATATAGCGATAAGCCCCTTTGTGTTGTATGTATATCCTGTTATTTTTATGCATAGTTATGTAAGTACATAATATGTTGGTGTAAAATTGTACAAACAAAAAGTGAAAAAATATATAATAATAAAAAGATCTAGAACATTCATATTTTGCGTTCAGGATATTTCCGCAACGCATCGTGTCGCGTTGTGTTTAGTAGTTCGCGAAAAGTCTGCAGATTAATTACATATTATAATTAACCACAACAAATTCATATTTTATATTTTAATGTTTTAACTTAATAATCTGTAGATGACCAAAGTCGTTCTGCAATTTAACTGATTTTGCACATTAACGTGATATTAACCAATGATATTAGGTACTCGTAATTTGTAACTATATGTAGGTACATACGTTATGTTCATTCAACGCGAGTTGTACTTTTGGACCTATTGTGACAACTTATAATAAGATCAGTATTGTTTATCGAGACGTCATGTATTACAACTGACTTCTAATCAGTAATTAAGTTTAAGGAAATTAAATATAGTGCCCAAAATTCTTCATAAAAACGTAAGTATCTAGGTACTAAGTAAATGTTAGAACAACTAGATTAGTAAGTGATATTATATTTGATCGAAATGATAATAATATTATGTTCTTACGAGGAAAGTTAAGTTTAAATAGTAGCCATAAGAAGGAAGGGTTTAAATTTTTCCCCCGAGTTAATTAGTGTGAAGATTATAATAGCCGTTGGCAATACGCGTATTTGTTAGGAAACCACCGACCGTGGACATCTGAGAGAACAGTTGTTGTGAACCCGCGCGGGAAAATAAGATCATTTATTGAACATTTTTTATTAAACTTTAAAAAAGGTGTTGTGAATCTGTGCGAGAAAAATTTCGTTTTTTTTTATTTCCATTTGCCATTTGAATATGGAATGACGTTTCGTTTTCGTTGTCACAAATATGGATAACAGCATACGGGAATGAATTGTCAGCAACCGGTTACAGTTATATCTAACAGATCATTATGTACAAGGAATCAGTAGACTTCTGTGGTGATACGTACACTGCGGGAACAATTGCGTTTTCGAGTGAAAATTGCCCGTAGTGCAAGTTATATGGTAAAATTAATAAATTAATAATATATGTAAATATGGTAATAATAATTCCAAAAATAAGTTTTACTTCTATATTTATATCAAAGTCTACCTACATTGAAAAAACACAATTATCTGACATTTATTACCCTGACCCTTACCTTTGTGGCAGTAGTATTATTAGTAGGTACCTAGCTAGGTATAAATGGCGTGAGTACCTGCTGTGCATATTGAAAACGATGTGGCAGTTTGCCTACGGTCAGCAACACTTCAGTCTACAAGTTAAATGCTTCAAGTTTCTGATTAAACAATGAACATTGCATTGACTTATATCAAAGCTTTGGAAAAGGCTTAAAATTATTTTTAAGCCTTTCCAAATTCAAAAGAATGTGTTTTATTTAAAAAAAAAGATGAGGAACGTAAAGAATATTACAAAACATTTCTATTTAGCTGTTTCACTCAATTTATTAGCTAGAAATCCGTATACCTATACACGCGCGTTCTAGCGTTTTTTTCACGGAACAAAACGCAATGACAGACCAATAATGATCTGTGAAAACTAAAATACGTCGCGGCCGCTGCATAAATCACGTATCACGATACGTCAAATCGACAGTTGTCACGTACGTCGACGGTCGGTCAAAAAGTCGTTGAAAAACTGTAAACATTTAATTATCAAATAACAACGTTTACACGGCACAAAAACCAGATGGATTTGATTTGTACAAATGGCGTTTGAACAAAAACGGACTGTCAAAATAGAAAAAAAAATAATAAAAAAACGCAGTTGAGCTCCCCTGGTTGTGAAAAAGCGGCAACTTGGAATGAAAATTACATATCGGTGATGTGAAAAAGTGGTTGAAAAAAACTCAGTTAACGTATTCTGAGTGATAAGCGTTGCACGCGATCCACCGGCGGGCGGCCGAGTGCGGAGACTGCTTTCATTATAATAATAACGCCTTCATTATGCTCTAAAACTAAACCCTTCATTATGATTTTAAACTGTTTTCATCGTTTAACTGTAACGGGTACTCACGATTTTATTATTTTTACCAATATTTTGACCCAATTGCGTAGATCATGGTCACGGCGAGACTGCGGTGGCGGGAGGAAACTATTGACAGCTGACACTTGACAAACACTAATTACAGTTATGCCTGTCAACTTTACGTCTTGTCTGTTTCACGTTCCTTGGCCCCATAAATTATAAAGACACACGACATAACGATATCTTTACGCACTGAACTTAAATCTTCTCTGTTAAACTTGTTGTGGATATTGTTTGATCTTAACAGAGAATCTGTAAGCGTTTTTTAATATGTATTGTGAATAAATGTCAAACATAAACTTATGTTTATTATTATTTTGGATACGATTATGATGCAATGGTTAACATGCCGAATCACCGTTCCAAGAGTTCGATTCCCAGCGAGGCGGAAATTTTAGTGATGAGTTAAAATTTCCGTTCTTGGTCTGGGTGTGTGTGTTCTTGTCTTGTGTGTTGTCCATGGTACACACGACACAGGGAATCCTAGTGTGAAGCTATGAGTGTGTAGCGTTATTTATTTATATTAATAAAAATGGGTTATTGTAAAAAGCCGCTGCCACAGTAACTTACCCCAGTACGTAGCCTATACTCCGTGCGCAAACACAGTTTTTCAAACGCGAAGTTTATTTATATATTAATAATTTATTAGTTATGATTATAATATTATTCATTATCACGCCGAAACGCACGCATTGCATATTGTTGTACCTGATATTTTTATTTTTAATTAGTTCCTATTAGAAGTAAGTTTTTTATGGATTTAAGGCAAAGGAGTCTTCATCAGCACCCTTCCGAGGCCGGTCCACAATCGGAACAAGGATGGTTAGTCCAGTAAACAATGGTGTATTTAATAACTTTAGTCGTTTAGTTCGTTAGTCATAATACGTCTCAATATGTCTATTTTATATTAGGTATTATTCCCCAAAACAAAAATACTAAAGTCCGTTTCATATATCATCTCATATATTATATCTCTCTGTGGATATTTTTCTGTGTAAACGAACTGTTAAACTACGTACGAATGTACGTAACGTAACGTACGAAAATATAACTGTCATCGGAATTAGTGTCGACTATGTAAAATATGCACATAATATGTGCATATTTACCTATTCTTCGAGCAATTCGGCAATAATTGGGCATATTAACCCTCTAAATTGTTCATTTTTCCCTCAATCACATCTCAACACACTCAACATCGTCTAACAGTACGATTGTTGAAAATGTTCTAACCACCAATATTCTCCGGATAATTTGTAAGTAAGGTATCACCTATCTGAGGATTAGGGATAGATAGAAAATTGGGAACGGCCGCATATTTTATAACAATACTTACCTGCTTACATAAATTATGTTTGATAACTAGAACACACATGGAAAAATGAGCATTAAACACCCATCGGAAAACCAGGAGGACTGAAGACCTGATGAAGACAGCGGGCAACCGCTGGATACAGAAGGCTCAGGACCGGTCTGAGCACCGCCGGTTAGGGGAGGCCTATGCCCAGCAGTGGACCTATACCTAGCTGTTTGGTTACCTTAGAATAATTACACTATAGAAACGAAGTCCGCGCGCCCGTTTTGAAGCACCTTAATTGGAGTCAAAAATGACTCCAAACACCGGGCGGCTCATGTCTACGCACGCCAAACGTGTCTCGCGAATAAAAAAGAATTATGACGATTTGTCCAGTTAAATTGTGTCACAAAATATCTGAAAAGCTATTTATGTAGGTATTATTGCTAAAAACATGATTATCCGCAGCCGAATCATTTCCCGCTTTCGGGAAAGTTTCGGTTTAGTGCTTCACTTTAGACAGAGCGCTTGTATGAAGACTGTCTTTATATAGTGTTATTATTATAAGTGTGTTATCTTATTAAACGTTTCCATGGTGGCTCTTTACAAGGTTCGAACCGAGAACGCGTTGGTTTTTGTGTGTAGGTTCCTACGTATCTACTTACATCATATTCATCATCATCATCCCATAACTAACCCACTGCAGGCCACCGAAGCAAGTGATGATTGATTTATAATACGCAGTTAATTTTTGAAAATTAGTGGTGCGTGCAGGACTTCAGGATTCTTATCTGAACTCTATAATTATAATTATTCTATCTGTGTGTATGTCACCAAACTCCTCTCATACGACTTCCTTGTTCTTCGTATATTCATAATCAGATTATTATAATATTGTGAGGAGTAAAGTCGATGATACACATAATGTTATCTATCATCATAATTAATCCAAGCACTACAAAAGTTATTTTCATCAAAAGAACCACTAGTGTCATCTATAATTTTGTGACACTAATTTAGTTGTCTAACAACTGCCATCTGTAATACATATTATAAACTATTGAAGTAAGCATCATATATTAAAGTTCTTAAGGTTATTCCTAGATGGCGCTATCAGTAGTTCTGATTGTTTTCCCTAGATGGCAGCATAACCATTACACTGAGTTAAATGAAAATAAACTTACTACACGACAGAAGATGGCAATGAAAATATACTATATATATTACTCCTTTTAGAATCTTAAAAGTTCCACAATTCGGTAGGTATACTTACCTATTATATTTATTTGAATTATTATATTTAAGAATTATGTCTGACTTAATTGGGCCTGTGAATTTATAATTTGTAACAATACTTATAAAGCGGATATGAATTAAAATAATTATGACGACAAAAAATAAGTAGAGTATGTACTTAATGCATTAAATTAAATATAGCAAGATGGCTAGATTTGTGTGCACGGACGTTTATTTCATTAATTATTTATATTTTTTTTTAGCATTCAAAACATGACGTATTCATGAATGATTCTAATACGACGTTAATGTAAGGTTTTGCTACTGGCTAACAGATGGCGCTACTGAACGCAAAATATTGCATTGCGTGACTCTTCCAACACTTTCTCAGTAATAATTATTTGCATCAATTATACAAAAAAATAATTTGGGAGAGGGGGGGAGGGCGGGGAAGTGTCAAATATAATAAAAACGAAACAAAAATTTTTCTTTTTTACTTTCTCTGCATAAATTATAAATTAAAGTACAGATTGAGGTCAGGAAAATACTGGGACATTTTGAATTGATCAAAGGTGAACCGGGACTTGTCCCGAGCAAATGAGGACAAAGTAAGTGCACCATAAACGTCCTGCCCCAGGGATCCAAAAGAAACTCAACGTATGAATCATCCTTTTTATTTTTTAAAATAATTATAGCTAACCGTTTCGGCAATAATAGTTACTATTCTCATTTTAATGACACATTAAGCATTTTCCGTTGTTAAAAATTATCTCGCATTAAAATTAATGGGTTAATTTTTGTTCGATAAATTGTAAAATAAAAAATTTACTCTTTAACATAATTCAACACTAAACTTAACTATAAAGTTACATAGCGGTTCGACTATGTATCGAATACAAAAAAATAACTTCTATAAAAATATAATATTCAATAAACATATTGCAACTTACGACTAAAATAATTAAAATAAAAACATGGCATCGCATAAATTTAACATAATAACTAATTATGAAATTAATTTAACTTACAGATGATAAATAACTTTATACATAAAGTAACTAAAACAAAGTAAATTTGTCGTGAAGTATCAGTATGGAATCAACTATTTAAACTTCAGAATTATTTCAAGCCTTAGGTTGACGTATCTCCTAAACACCAAGTAGGTAGGTACAATATGATTACGTCACATCACATCCCTAAAATTTATTTACATTTCTTTTTATTACCATAATTTTAAATACAATTTGCCAAACACGAATTTTGACTTCTACCTAATTGTAATTTTTACTCTAGGGCCTAAACATTTCAATTTTACAATTTATACGCCGAAATATAGGTAGGTACTTAATTTTGAAGTTTAATTTTTAATTTACAATATTTATTTTACTTCCCCGAAAAAGTGTTCCGAAACTTACAGTATACGATTTTGAATTCTCTTTTTAATTTTGACTTGCTCACGACACTTATAACAAGGGTATGAAATTTACAAAAAATAAGACTAGAATACACCGATTAATAAGAACCAAATGGATACAATGTTTTGAGATACATTTTTAGATGATAATACAGTCGGTCATAATTCAAATTGATAGAAACATAAAATTGCTAGAGCAGAGAAATATTAAAGTTCATCACGGTGAAATAAACAAGTAATATTTGTGAAGTGTAATCTGCATTGAAAAGATTGTTATTAAACCTGAATATTTCATCGAATTTTCTTTTATTCTCTTAGATCGAAACTGACGGCGTCCTAGTCAGCTGTAGGAATTTCTAATTGATCTTCACCGAATTCCTTTAAACTTAGCTAATATTTAACATAAGACTGCAGTAGCAAAAATATATTTTATACACACAAAATTTTATTCATTCGAAATTGTAGAAAGTTAAAATTACGGACTGTAAACATACATTTTTAAATTTTGTGAGTATTCCAAAAATGTATGTTAATATTGTTTTTTGTTTGTAAAACTGAAAATTTATAGTCTAAATTGAAAAGATTCATAATTAGTGAACAACAGAATTATAACCGACTGCGGACAACGTAAATGCCTTGTGACATGACCGAGGCTAGGCGTACAATGTTATAGTAGATAAAAACAATGCGCTGTTGGCTTCCTTTAAAACCAAAAAGTTTGACATGTATATAAGTTACGTAAAATTTTGTTTTGAATGTGTAAATATCTTGAGTAAATTTCGAATTTTCAATAGGGTATACATACTTTTCAGCTCAATATAAAATTATTAAAAACATCTTACAATTTTAAAAGACGATTTCAAATACTTTAAAAACCTTTCTTACTTTTTTTCACTCCGTTCTTCAACTTTCAATCTTTTTTCTTGCGTAATAAAAAATAATATTCATTTATTAAGATTGCAATGGCATAACGATTTTCGTTCCAAAACAGTTATTATTTTAAAATGGATATGACACGACACAGGGTGTAATTATTTATCAGTTAACACACGAATATTATAATTCCATTAGCTATGACATAGAGGTACAGTTTTTTTGTGTTTATGTGATTTTTATTTCGTTGTTCACTACATTGACAACACGAACTAAGCATCGGGTACATTAGAAAGTTATACTTAGTAAGTGTTTAGAGGGTCCGTTTATAGCAGTCGACAACAATCGAAGAGTCGTAACTTTATAAACGAACCCATACATTACATTACATTAATTACGCTAACTTACAATAAGATACAGTACTAAGTATGTGAGTATGAATCAAAACCTGGCTATCCTGTCTACACTTAACTTACGATAAATGTGTATATTTGGCTAAATATTCATAAAACAAGCCGATAAATTCAACAGAAACGATGAAGCGGTAGAAACGAAACGTTAACAGTCAATAAGGATGCTTAATTCAAATCAACAGCAATTGATTTATTAAAAACTTAACAATTAACATTGCGAAACGTGTTCAATGTTAAATTGCCTTCTTTACACTCGCTCAAACGCCTTATGGCTGTTGCGGATAAAAGATTAATAACACAAATTTAACTTCCAACACATTTCGCAACGCCATTTACTTTAAATTAAGAAATGTAATGTAATTGCAAGATGGTTTTTGCAAATTTATTTAATAATGAAACAGTGACTTTTCCCATTTAAACTGCTTTCAGTATTCAATCGCCAAAAGTCTTTTAAGTTTGTGACTTCCAAGTGTTTTTGTCCTGAAATCAGTTTATTGGAAGATCACCGAGATTTTTTAGGCCTCGTATTTTGTCCAGTCACCGTGTAAAACAGTCGACTATTCTTGAGACTTGGGTCTCAGGTATAATTTTTTGAGTCACAGACTCCCACTGCACATCCAAAGGGAGATTGGTACGAGAAACACCGATCTATAATTTATAAACGCCAAAAGTGTATCACAGTTTGAAAGTTCAAATAGCCTAGTCATTATCAAATATAACTATATGTAAATCGGAGTGTAAAAACTATTTTTTGATATATTTTGTATATTCTGTTTTATCCTGTCTAAAGTCAAAAAATTCCCGCACCAATCTCCCCGCAGCGCATAGTAACATCCAACTTATCCTTCTAGTAACAAAAGTTCAACACAATGATCAAATTGTAAACATTAATGAGCCAATTAAACTACTTGGAGGGGGTGCCATATCCATTTCTCAATAAGAACGTACCAACAGCGCATTGGGGTAAGTTAAGAAGTGCTGGGACTTGCAGGTCCCACGCGGATATCAACAGAATCCAGAACTATTGTAACTAAACGCGACAGCGGGGGACGCACCGCGCGGTGGCGCGAGAGTCCTCCGGTGCCGCCAGCTCACGGGGATTCCCGGAGCTGCGTTAGGCTTTATATAATCATTAAATGTACACAGCTTAACTACGGAATTTTTCATCATAAAATAAATGTAGAAAAAATTTAATTTTTCAAATTTTCTCCATTCAACATTAAAAAATTTAATCGTCGAAAACTTAAAAATAACCTCTGACGACTCGCCGACGCGATCTGATTCTTTATAACTATTCCTTTTCGATGATCACAGAAAATACAAATGGGTCCGCGCCGTCGCGTGGCGCGGTTCATTTACTAGTAATTTGCAGTATTTCCGTCACTTACTCTCAATAATTCTTATCTTAAATTTAAAAATGTTAAATTCGAAAATACAACGTCAATGTTTACAAACGCTGCGCCACGCGACGGCGCCGACGGGACTTGAACACTTTCTTGGAAACGTAACTTTTGCTAAACATCTAATGTAGGATACACGATCCGTGCTTTTTAGTTTTGTACAATTCGAGAACGAGTTCAGTTCCCTAACACGATGTTTCATTAATTATAACTTTAAAAATACCAAACGTCCATAAATTTTTCCTTTTACTATGACCTAAATTTAAAACAATACCATTTATACAATATTCATAGGAACTCTTTTGTTGTTATATTAAATTTATTTATATATTAAATTTATGAGGATTTTTTACATAAATAGCGATCCGTTCACTCGATTTTTGATGCGATTGTTCAAAAATTGGATTTTTTTTGTTTGTTTGTTCAGTCGAAAATTGATTTGTTTCGGGTCTAATGTGATGATTCACGTTTCCTAGAAAACTTAATCTTCATCGGGTAACCTTCGCGTCTCGTAACTGGCCTGTTCACTCCAAATCATAATTAAAAACATGCCGAAAAGTTTTGTATTTCATAAATTAAATAACGACAAATAAAGTAATATAATTAAATGTTCATCCACAACCAAACGTCACAAAAAATGATAAACAGTTTTTGGGCTATTGCATTGTGATTTTCTCTGTACATCGGGCCGCCGCCGACGCGCGGCGACGAACCAATATTAATTCAAGATTGAAAATATTACGTACGTTAAATCAGCTTACTATTACCTTACCTATTTACGATTATAAGAAGAATATTCCGATCTGTACGTCCAAAGACGTCTCCACGACGTCTTTTTACGCACGGACCGCCACTTATTTATAATACATGGTGATAATATTAAAAGAATTAATATTCGGCAACACTTGACATTCTTACTGAGAATTGCAAAATTGTCCAAATTATTTGGAGAAGTTGGACAATTCTCCAATCGTGTGAACTATAAAACTATTGCGGCAACTGCCCTCCGCGGGCTCCGTGTTGTGGAAAGCAAAATGCTTCAACCATTCAGCGAATGATCTATTGGGCTATTGTAGTTAGAAATATTGTAGTTTGTTTGTAAAATGAGAAATAAAAATATTAAATATTCGGGCTATTATTACGTCTGAGTCCGTGTTTGAAAGAATGTCTCGTGTGGTTTGTGTCCATTCGTGTTTGTTTGTTTGTTTGTTTGTTTGTAAAGTCGAGGCAAGGTGTAAATATATTTTTATTTGCGTATTAAGTTTAGCTCATCGACTGGCGTCCAATTGTTTACTATAAATATTGTCTCGTGTCTCTGTATCGATTCAGTGAAAAGTCGCTATTCTTTCCATTCCTGTCCATTCACTTTGATAATTGAATATTATTTACATAAAAAAATGTAACGGCAGTCTTCTGAAAACATAATAGTCGATTGTTATATACAACTGTACAAAATCACTTGTAAATAATGATATTTTTTCGTCAAAAATAATAACCTCCTGAACATAATAACGTTACTCCATTATGGTATAACCGAAGCGTTAACATCGCGTAACATGCCTAACTATGTACAACTATCGCTAATATGGCATTCGAAATAATAAAATTAATAAGCCAAGGAACAACGAATCATAATAATTCATGGAAACAAGTATAATAAAATAATTTTGATATCTTTTTTTAAATAGAACATTTGTGCGTTCGAAAACGTGACTAGCATAAGACGTGTTATTGCGTGGAAAAGATAAAAGATATTCGAATTAATAATATAAACATATCTATTCGCTTACAGTAAAATATCCTATGGAAACTTAAAACGCAACTAAATATTGCAAAGTCTCGCTAAATGCGATAAATCGTGCTCCCAACAGTTTGGCACATCCAAAAGTTTGTACTAAGCTAAGAAATACACTGCTCTGTGGTAAAGCTAATAAAAAATAAATATAATTATCTCAATAGTCAATAATCAATAAACACACCGGAACCGAACCTAGACCGCCGACTGCGCGCGCCCCGCGGCGCCGCTCGGCCTACTGCTACATTACTTGATCGGGCGAGTTTTTGTTCCATTTTGTTCATTCGACTAATTTAGGTACTTTTTATATTTACAGAAACATCATTTTCGCTAAACGACCCTATTTACAGACTGTTCTATCTAAGTATTGTTACCGTTTTAATATAATTTAGTCAGCTACGTTAAACAAACTATTACATTATCCAAAAAGTTACGAAATGTCACTGAAAACGAACTCAATTACTAACCAGAGACGATTTCGACATTCGACGTCATTCTCTAAAATAAATTTCAATCCGAAATCAATAACGATCACAATTTGTATCCGAAATAATTTTTCACTAGCGATGAGGGGCGAAATCGCATCGGATTAGTAATAGGTGAATTTTCATGGTTGCGGGTTCTGCTGGAGGTGTACTGCTTGCTGGGCGGCTTGCTGGGCGGCGTGCTGGGCGGCCTGGGCTGCTTGGGCGGCCTGGATGTGCTGCTGCTGGACCGCCTGTTGGGCGGCCTGGGCGGCCTGGGCGGCCTGCGCTTGCGCCGCCTGCTGGGCGGGCGACGGTAGGTTGAACCCCAGCATCCGCGGGTCGTGCAGCCGCAGCGCCTGCTCCAGCCGCTGCTCCTGCGCGATCCGGAACGCCTCCACCAGCTCCGGGGACAGCTGCCCGCTCGCGTCCGCCGGCGGAGGGGGGAACCCGCCGTTGTGCCGCAAGGGACTCACCGCCTCGGGGTTGTGGGCCTGAGCTTGAGCCTGGGCCTGAGCCTGCGCCTGGGCCTGAGCCTGCGCCTGAGCCTGGGCCGCCGCCGCCTGGGACACGGCCAGCCGGAGAGCTTCGGCCTGACTTCGGAGCAGGGCTTCGGCTTGTTGGATCCTGAGCGCGGCCTCCGTGGGCGCCGGCGGGGTGTCCGGCGGGGGCTGCGGCGGCGGCTCGCGCGCCAGCTGCTGGCGCATCGCGGAGACCAGGTTGGCGGCGGCCACCTGCACCGCGTTGGCGCCCTCGCCGGGCTGCGCCATCATGTTGGCGGCGGCCGCGGCGATGGCCGCCACTCGCTCGTCCCCGTACGCCTGGTGACCGTTGTTGGCCCGCAGCAGGTCGGTCAGCTTGTTGACAGCGGCGCCGGCTTCGGACCCGGCCGATGACGAGAGCCGGCCGTTGGACGAGGAGTCGGAGTGCGCTGGCGAGGGCGGCGCCAGGTTCAGCAGGCCGGAGCCGCCCGCGGACGCCGTCACGGCCGCGAGGATGTCTCTCTCCCGTCTCTCGGCGGCCGCTCGCGAGAGCACGTACTGCGCCGCAAATTGATGTTTCGGCTCCATTCTCATATGCTCCATGTGGGAAAGAAGTCCTGGAAATGTAGACGCAAGTTTTAAATGACTGCTACATTACATTTCCATCTTTCGAGGTTGTAGCGAAGATGCTGCGACAGCTAAGGCAAGTAATAAGTTTATCATTTGTTTAAAAATTAAAAGAATTTCCAGAACATCTTGTTAAATTCACCTTGTAAAGTGATGACATCTGGTCTTTGATCTTAACAAAATATGGAGATCATCTTATTGCTTAACTTCTCAGTGCAAGATTGGCATCTGGTAGGTATTGGCAACTCACCGCTTTCGTGTGTGAACACAGCCTGACACACAGAACAAGGCCACATTCGGAGACTGCTGGTCAGTTGTGTTTCTGGATGGCAGGCGAGATGCTTCCTCAAGGAACCCTCGTTGACATAGTGCTTCCCACAGACCGGGCACGGGTGGTTTGCAGTCCGCCGCTTCGCTACATAAGGATCAGTTGGTTTAGCTTGCGCCGGGTACGGTGATGTGGCAGGCGGACCTTCACCAGCATCACCAGGATAAGGATTGGCAGGTTAGTGGGTTAGGAGGGGGAAAAAAAACAAACCAGTTAGTTCCGTTGTTAGTGCAGATCGTAGAAGAACGAGTTTCCGTTAAATGCGTACATTTCGTTGTTGTTGGGACGTGAGACGTTAGATTGATGATTTTAAGGAGAAAGATGAAAAAGTTGGGGTCGATGATGCATTTAACAAAACGTCGTCCTTAACTTTAACGACTAGTAAAATTGAAATAAACGGAACTGAGGATATTCAAAAACCAAAACATAAACCAATTACGGTAGTGACGTCGGCTGTTGAAAATGATGAAAACGTAACTATAAGATGTATAAACAACACATGTTATGATAATAAAGTTGGCACGCCATCCGAAGAATCGGTCGTTTGAAGCAAGAAATGTTTGCAAAACACTCTACCCTTCCAATAATGCTGAAACAATAACAGCCAATCCCTCGGATGGTTCTCTTACTTATTTAGATAACTAAGGTTTGTGGAAACGATACGTTTTTGTTTCGTTGATTTTAAAACCAACACCCCTCATGGCGTCATGTCGTCTGGAAGCCTTTATAGCGAAAATTTTAATAAAATAAACAGTTAAGTACAGCGCGTTAGAAATTCCACTGAAAGTGGATATTTTATGACGCTTGAGAAGTTAGATTTACGAGGCTCCCAGTGACAAATCTTAAAGCTAAAAGTCTCATCTGTAAAAGCGTTTTAAAACTGGCCAATAAAAAATTGAATAGCACATTTTGCATCAAAAAATTTGGCAACACTCATAACAAATGAGACGATTTAATCTAGCCTTAACTAAATCCTCCTAGAAAAGAAACCGTATCTATAGATATAGATGGCGTTCCTTTATGACCGAAAAACCGGACGGTGCATCCGGGAACTTACTGGCAACGCCTGACGCATTTGGATCCTTATGCGTGTTCTTCATGTGTTCGACTAGGGCTTCGCCACCGAAAACGACTTTGTGGCAAATGGGGCAAGGTGTGGCGGTTGCCCCACCGATCATGAGAGCGGCATGTTGCTGCAAAACACCAAGGTGCAGCTGAAGCTCCTATTCCACCGGCGATGGGGGCATAGCAGTGCAAATATTAGCATCGTCATATAAAACACAATTAAACAACAGTCAAAAGGGAATTTTGAAAATGATAAAAATGTTTCAAATTAAGAATAACAGCCAAAAGGGAATTTTTCGTTAATGAAATTTAGAAAAATAAATAAATTATAAGCGGCCAATTGTTAATGTAAATAAATAAATAATGTTTCAACCGTAGCCAAATGTTGAAACGATACACAATATGCATACAATATGAAAAACTTTAGTATATCTGTAAAATATTTTAAATATTCAAAATTAAATGACTTATTTCAAAGAAAATTAAAAATTCAAACTTTTAGTAGGTACTTATGTATTTCAAAGAAAATTAAAATTTAAATAATTTAGTACTTATTTTAAAAAATTAAACTTTTAGCTGTGATGAAATTCGAATTATCATTTGCCTACGTCACGAATGCTTCGTGAAATTTGCCAACATCAAATGCAAAAGGCTCGGTGGTAGAGTGTTCAATTAAATTTTAAATCATACGTTGTGGTGCATAATTATGTTAATCAATGACAATCCATTATCAAATTATTCTAATTTTTATAGAGTTTATTTATAAAATTAAGTAGCCTAAAAGTTTCTTAGGTCAATGTAAATTGTAAATGTACATTCTAAAATATATTCAATAAATATGAATAAAGGATGAAAAAAACGTATATTAAAATATATAAGGATGTTAAGAAGTAACAGATTATTTGTTATTGTTGAGGAGTATTTAATGAATATCTTAAAAATAAAGGAAATATTATAAGGTATAAGGGTAAAAAAAGATATAGAGTTTGAACGTGTCAAGATACTAACCTTGGCGGTGTGAGTTCTCAAACTGCTCTCAGTGGCAAAGCCCTTGCCACAGATGTTGCAGTGGAATGGTCGGTTCTTGGCGCGCTCCACCTGAGCGTCGTGGTTCCGCAGGTGTTGCTGCAGGTTGGACAGCTGGATGAAAGCCCTTCCGCAGTCGGGGAGGTGGCATTTGTAGGGACGCTCCCCTGAAAGGAAGATTACCTTTAACTTTGCGTTTGGAGACTTGATAGTTTTTATATTGGGATTTATTTTACCTATTATACGTAATTGATTGACTGCAACACCACCTGGTGGTAAGTGGTGATTTAAGCCCAGTCGAGCCTAAACTAAACTCAAGCTATGTAAGTAACATCAAACCAATAAAGAGCGGGTTGTATAAAAGTGATACATTCACTATAGCAGCCAATGTGAAGTTTATAAATGAAAATGGTCAAGTCTTTTACAACTTTCACGATGTCAGTTAATCTATAACGCTAGAGAACATTTTGCAGAGCGTGTCGCCTCCTAAAGTCGATTGTGAAAGAAGATTCTTTTTACTCCACTGAGTAGTTAGAAGTAATAAACATTCTAAATGCAAACGGGTCCTCACGATTTTGATTATTACACCGATAATTCGACCCAGTTGCATGGATCATGGTGACGTCATAATATCGGTATAAAAATTCTAAATCGTGAGTACCCGTTTTCATTTAAAATATCGTCAATTTGTTCATGTGAATTGATATTCATACGCGGGTTTTTTTACTTAAAGTGATATTTGACCATGTACATAATTATGACGATTTATTGCTAGTGTTGTGAATAGTCTGAACGTGTATGCTGTAAGTATCAGGTTATAGGGGATTATAAAATGTTCTTTTAATTAGATGGAGTTCCATGCATTTCAGTGATTAAATTATAAAACTATATAAAACACATCTAAAATTGTCTACTGCAATTATTAAAAAGAAATACAATTTCAAATTCTGTCGATTCAAAATTTAAAGGCATACATTTTTAAATTTTCAAGATCATGAAAACTTTTCTGTCTCCAATTACATGCTAATACATACATTTGCAAAATTTCAAAGGCGTACAATTTAAATTTTAAAGCACATTGAAGTTTTTGTGTGCCAACATGGGGAGCCTTTCCTCCGAGGCGATAAAACATAGAACTCGTTTCCTTACCACGCACCTAGACTTCCTACGTGGACACTGTTGGTGTCGGCCGCATTAATCACCATTTTAACTCATTAATAACCCAATACCGTATTAATTGGATGTTGCGAAAGTTTACAGAGTTACCAGTAACTAACTATTCGTAAGAATCCTCTACATAAAAGAAGCTTTGGGAGTCAAACTGTTACCAGCATTGGACACTAAAAATTATTTCCAGATACACATTTAAATTTGTGTCTAATAAAAATAGATTTTTAATGAGTATAATTTATCTGCGCATATTTTATATTGTTTCTAATTAAGTACCTATCAGGTTTCCATAAGACTATAGGGTATGTCAAAGTAATCTAGCATCGACTTCATACCTCCCAGGGTGTCATAAAATTATAATATCACAGTGCGTTTCTCAAGACTTCCTTGCGTTTAATAGTTAATATTTAATTCTATTCATCCACAGTGATGAGACACTAGCCGAGCACAACCTAATTGGTATCTGATATTTTATAATTATATTCATAACTGGGCATGAATTAGTTATGGTAAATATAGATGCGAGGAAACACTACGATGAGTCTATGAGCTATGAGGTCTTGCGGTTATGTTACGGTCTTTAGATGCTGCCATTACTTGTACGCTATTTTTATAATTAGGTACCTACATAAATTCATTGGAAAAAGTAAACCTTTGTCGTGAATAATGAAGTTTTAAATTAAGAATTTCCTCTAAAATTTGAACGTTGTCAGAACTCATAAGTCGTTGATCTTGAGGAACAAAACAAAAAAGCACTAAACTGAGAATAAGAACACGGTTACATAACAAAGGTCAAGGACCTGGCAGTCACCGAGACCTAAATGGCGCCAAAAATCTCAACCGCGACCTAACCCAACCGTACAGAGCGAACCATTTTTAAAATAAGACCATAATAAAACGAATGCATACTTTTAGCCTGTACGCCAAGCAAATGCATAGGTCATTGAACGCACGCACACTTGTACACACTCACACACTCACACATGTACTATCTCCTGTATTGTATAGTCCTTGCGTTTACGTGTGGTTGTGTTTTTGCATGTTTGTGAAGAATGCGTATGCACACGCGGGCATTCGTAAGCAAAAGATATTGTAGAATTATTTCCTAGATGCGACCAGATATATGGCGGGTACGTTTGACACAGCATGGAAATATTACTATGGTCGATTGGTCCTAACGGTCCGCGGTATTACGGCTACCATTCTACTGGTCGAGTAAAAGTTGCTAAAATATTGGGATCATTTAAATCGGTTGTGGTTGCCGCGATCGATCTTTTGTAAGTGGCACTATCTGGATTTAACTGTGTTTGATCGCGAAATTACTTTAAAATTTCTCAACTTTATTTTGGTGCATAAGTGTTTGAGTTTATATAAATAGAGTAGCACTGAGATAACTAAATGGTTATGTTAATAATTATAAGAAATACAATAAACATTTAATGTACTCGTAGATACAATCGAAAAAATGTTTCTTTAAATAAGGACTTCGTAAATCTGATTTAAGTAGGTCATAGGTGTAAGTTAAGGGTTTTATCAAATTAAAGGTGTATATTTATTTTTAAACGTTGGTTATTATTGTGTATATAAAACTTTGATATACCTACAAAAAGTAGACATAGTTAATTTAAAACTCATTCCACGTTATATCAATCAACTGTTCGTTCGTCTATCTCCCGATCGGGTTACAGTAAAACGATACATTATGAAACTGGACCATATCTGTTCTATTCTAAATATAAAAGTATATATTATATTCTTATTGCAATTAACATCTTAGAATTTATAACGCACCTAATGTTATTACTCATAATAATCAAATATTAAATATGATAGATTATTTAACAATTAGCTATCTAGAAACAAAACTTCACTTGGAATTACTAATTTAAATTTCAAAAATGTTATTTAACTTCCCAGGTACCTACTCCCTTATTATCTTCAGCCTCAGATTTAACGATGACGTAAAATTAATAAATTTAAAAATCTTCTGCGAACCTAAGTGTTACGGGAAATTGTGAATATCAATAAATATACATACAACACTAGTAAAGTTACAATGCAAATTACGTGAAAGTTATTTTAACATCCCTTAAGTTATCTTTCCGAGTGCTGAGCAAAGATTCTCTATCAGTATTCTGCCAAGTCATTAGAAAGTTTTGTATTGCATTCATTCTCTAACCGTTTTCTTACCGAACAAATATAAATAAGTAAATATACGATTACAACACTGAATGAGAAACTAAATTACTAAAATTGACACACAACTGTCAAAATCCCCGCCATTTCTAATCGCGCCATTTCTCTCATCTACGCACAGACTATCTAAAAAGATCCCGCCGGAGCACAGATTAAATCTTGTCCATGGCAAATATTTCTTCCGGGTTCACCGTTCTCTATACTATTGTAGCCAAGCAACCATTTTTCAAGCTATACAACCTACGCGTAAAACCGACCGGTGTAACTTGAGCCCTCGTTTCGATCATAAATACCCCGGAATGGACTGTAATGTCAAAGATGAAAGAGACGCGGCGGTTCAGAGTTGAGTGGCCAGTGTTGACTATGGTTATTTTTGTTATTTCTCTATGAATAAATGTAGAGAAGGGAAAGGCGTTTGCCTTAGCACAGTTTGAACGATGCACGTTGGTTAAAGGATGGTATCTACTCAGATTGTAATAATATTTATCGGTATTAATTCATGCGGGAGTATCGAAACTGACTTTAGAATTTGTCTTTGGTACATTTACATTTTAAAATTTTACGTAACTTAATTTTATATTTTTCAAATTTGATTTGTAGTCTTTTTGTGGGATATTAATAATTATATTCTATATTATAAAATATCATCATAAAAATGCAATTTTTTGGAAGAATTGATATATAAATTTTAGCGAATAATTTATGTCCATTTGCTAATATAGCCTTTTTTATAGATTTAAGATGGCAAATTATGCATAAGAATAGGTTAAGATCAATTATTACAACAACAACAAGTTTGGCAATTTTAAACCTAATGCTTTATATCGGACGGCTTCTTACCAATATTGTATAAACGAGTAAAACATAAATGTTTAAAGGTTCACAATTGGAATGCGTGTCCGGCCAGTATCTACAAACCTTCAATTATGACCCGTAACTTGGTTAAAGTTGATTGATAATCGCTTTTAAATAACCCTTCACTGAAGGAAACACGAAAAATTGTCTTTTAATTGTTTATAGTTAGGATATTTACTACAAAGAAAGTCATTTTGTTAGTCGTAATTACCCATGAAATAACTATACCTTAACAGTTTTTTGAATAATTTGAACCAATACGAAAGTTAAAATTGTTAGGTGTAATTTGGACAGACAGATTGTTAGGTGTAATTTAGGCACCAAGTTAAAACGTAGTATAACAAAAAGAATATTTTCCTTTCCTTCCTTTTTCCTTGTTTAAAAAAAAATACTCTTAGTAATACGTTATTACTTATACCATTTACTGCTCAAAAACTGCAATGTTTTCTTATACTTATTATTGTACAAAATCGCTCATGCTTGTACATTCAGTGCGTGATAGTAACGGTTTCATTACAAAAACCTACTCCAAAGCTTTATGAAACAAAAATAAAGTAGACTATTTTCAGTAAAGTTTTTCTCCTTTAACTTTCAACAAACAGATTAACTTTAGAAAGCCAAGAATGCCGGCCCACGCTCGAAGTCAAAAGGCACAGCGTGTACAGGGAAGCACTTTTGTATGTAAATCCAGTGCGTAGGCTTCACTCTGCTAGTCTAGGGAACCTAGATTTCGATATCTGTTCTTGTTTATTCGAACGCAGAAACTATTTCATTTACCCTTTTACAAATTATATTTCTACAATAAAATTTGTGAAATTCGATTTTGTAGCTGTAAAAGAATTGTTTTACATTTTTAAATTTCTCTCCGATTCAAAATTACTGGCCACTTTTAAGTTCAGACGCTGATCCGGTATAAAAAATGTAATGTAGAGATTCACAGAGAAATAAATTCTCAATTTAAAAGTAATTCCGTCGTTTGAACGTTGCCCGTTGCACGTCGATTTTAAAACGAATGCCGACGGCGCGCCGCGAATTTATTTTTGAATTTGGAACGCACCGCCATTTTGACTTGTATACGAATAATTCTTGCATGTTTTCAGTGATAATAACGCGTGTGATTTAGTTTTGCGCTGATTGATGATGTTACTAGCTAATTTTGTAATATTTAGTCAGTATTACTGTCGACGGATGAGATATTATTTGTCGCACCGGAAAATTTTCTCATTAAATTGTCAAAACTATCCATAAATTGTAGATCACAAGCAGAGGGCACACGTATGTTAAGAACTCAAACAATAAAAAAAAAATATTGACAATAATACAAAAATATTAATTTTATGAAGAATTTTTTAGGTAATGGAGAAGGCAAAAGGGACAAAATATTACTATCAAATACACCTAAAATCCGAGCTTAGGTCATATACATTACATAACTTTTTATTTCACTTCAATACATGCAGTATTTCCGAAGTTATAAAGACGAGAAGTTCAAGCCCTTTTTTGAATTTCCGCGCTTACGCTATGACGTCACGACGTGGCTCGGCCGCGAGCATGATACGGCGCAAGTATAGAAAATATGGGTCTATGCAGTTCAAAAATCTATAACTTTCTTATTTCTATAGATACAGACTTGAAATTTTGCATAGATGTAGTAGATAGTATGTGAATTATATATGTTATTTTATTATTGATAACTAAGGTTTGCTCGCGGCTTTACTTGAGTTTAAATTAACATTTCGGTCAAAAATCCCTATCAACTACGCGCGACTACTGAGAGATGACGTCATCGAGTAGTGACCGCCCGCCTGCGTTTTTAAAAAAACCAACGTCCGTAAATACGCACTTTGATCGTTAATATCTCAGCCATTTATTGAGATATGGAAAAAGTAAAAACACAGTTTTTCTTGTAATTTTTTATAGATTTATTTGACGTGTAAAAAAAATTCGTTTGCCTGGTCCATTAGCTGAAATGTCTCGTCCAGAATCTTTCAAACGCGAACTCCCAAAAAACTTCTATTTGAATTAGGCCATTATTCTCTTTTTACTACTTAAGGGTGCGAAATGGTCACCAACGTATCTGGGTCTGTCCAGCATCAAGCATAGCTAACCGCCAATAAGATCTGGTATTACCTAAGCCCCTTAATAACAGGGTAAGCTTAAACTTAAAGATAGACAGAGCACTATACGCATGCCTACTGCCATTCACAATTTTATGTTACTGCATCGAATTACAATATTTACAATAACACTGTCTACGCACACCAAAATTATCAAATGATTTGCAAAACGGTACAATATGGGTACCTACCTTATTACAAAGCATGCGTTTGTTTCATAAAATGCGCTTAATAGGTATAATGGTTGCAGTAACTACAGTTAATAACAAATACCTAAAATGCTTAGGTATACCTATTCTGACATCGTAACAACGCAATAATTATAATTTGGAATGTTCCAAACAATTACAGTAAACGTTGAAATACATTACAACATTAATATTGCGTTAATCAAACCGATCGGAAATTTAAATTATTGGGCCTGAATTTGTGCAGGCTCACATGGTAAGTGCATGGCGCGAGGGGCGAACGCCCCACCCCCGCGCGGGGGCGCCGGCCGCCGGGGTGGGGTCACGCATGCCCCAACTATCGAACCCCCGCGCCCCCAACTATTTGGGGGAGGCAGCGCATGAAAAAAATATAATAGTATTCCACCTGCGTCGACCGGGCGAAATTTGTCCGGTATTGACGTCCCGCTAAATGTATGCATATTGGCGGCCATTTTGTTCAATTTAATAAGCGTTATAACTCGCCTTTGTAAGCTTTGTTTACTCTAATTTGAATTAACAACGTAAATTATTAAAGAATTGCAAAGTTACGCGATAAAAGTGTTTCTTCAATTCTCCAAGCGTTTCTTCCCACGGCGAAACAAAGTTTTATTCCGAGCGGATTCCTTATTTTTCCGACTGCTTTTTTTAATTTTCACCGCGGTGCTATCTCGCGAATGCTTCAGTGGTCAAATAAAAACTTAAAGGAGTTTTCAAGGAGCAGCGAAATCCTTGGAGACTGTTGTGAATATTAAAACTGTAATAATTAAACCAATTCAATTATTTAACCTGACATTTGTAGACTTCTTCATTCCTATAAAAGCTGGTTATGCGTAATATTTATTTTTGAATAGTATACTTTTGAGTTTAGTTTTTTTTTAATGTTACATTAAGCTTAAGAAATCGACATATCAGATATCTATTAATATACAAATTAATCTAAATTATATTTCCAAAAGATGGTGACAATTCAAGTACGGTCTAGCAAACCGTGACCCCGTCGCTGAACGATTCCTATTCATCCAAAACCCGTAAACGTTTCACATAGCCACTACAACGTGGCTACAGAGTACACACCAGTGGGTACCGAGCGCCGAATGTACACGAGTTAGTTATCCGTATGTCAGAACGTTGCAGTACAATTGAGAACGTTCGTAAACCACCCAGATACGATAGTTGGCTGCGAACAAATTGAGTTTGCAAAAATAAAGAGGCAAGAAGCAAGAGGCAAGCTTCGTATTGAAACCGGGTAATGTATCTCATCTAGTGTTTTTTAAATAGTTTTTTAAATACTTAGTTTTTAAAATTACTTTTTTAAATAGTTGACATATTTTCACAGATTGGTATCATACTAACAATCCACTCTCGCTTCGCTGGCAATATATAGATATCATGTTTACGTCATTTTGAAGGTAGGGAATGATTTTTGTTGCCTGTTAATTGTTAACATAATGTTTAGGTAAATCTGACTGGTACTTAGTTTTTTTTAATAAAATTAAGTGTCTATGTTATCTTTCGAAAGAAAGATACTTATAATGACTTTTCGACAAGTTTGCCTAACTGAATTTGAAAATGATGAAAATTAGAATAATATTATCAAATTTTACATTAAAAATTACGCTTTTCTATTGTTACTCACTACATTTGTTGTAAACGTCTCGACAAAGAACCACCACAGATTTTGAACAATTTTAGATGGCGTGTTTCACTAACACAATACTCAATATTCTTTTAAAGATAAAAAAATCTAAACGAATCGTTTTTCAACTCCATAGTTCCACTGTTCCGAACAGTCAAGTTAAGAAAGATAGCCAGCCAACTCCTGAAAAGGGTACACGTTTCTAGAGTAAAAAGATTCAAGCGGGCGAGGGAAAACGGAGGAAAAGAAAAAAAATAAGCGTTTGTGTTGAGAAAAATGCAAAAGGAACAAGACTAGTTGGCAAGTTTTCCCAACTTGTTCCAGGGTTGCCGCTAACGACTTCTCCACTTAGTTTTAGCGTTATCTTAATGTGTAGTTTTGCATTTTTTTTGTGCTGCTCCACGATTCGGCCCAGTTTAAACCGGTTTAAACCGGTTTTATTACAAACATAGTGTTCGAAACTTTTCATTATTTCTGTTGTTTGCAATGTGTTACGCAAGTTTTGCTGTATTTTGCTGTACACGCGTATTATGGATGCAATTAATAAAGTTAATCTTGAGCCTTTATTATATTCACATCTTGTACGTTTAACATTGAACATAATTGTATGTATAAATTATTTATAATCACTACTAGTAAAATTAAGTTTGGTCGTCCTCAATAATTTAATTCCATATGCCGAGTCGATTAATATGGTTGAACTTTGACAGCCAGAAGAATATATAACAGAAAAATATACGAAAAGATCACTCTGAGTTTTTTCATCGCTTTGATCATTTTTGTTTTAGTAATTTTCTTACAGGTAACTTAAGCAGCAAGGGTTGGATAAGTTAGGAAGTTGTGTGCATGGATATGAATTTTAAATAATAAGTATACTTACATTTTTAGTATCATAACGTGCTCGACTACAATTCCACCAGAAATAAAAAACCAAATTAATAGTATCACAAACTAAAAGCACGCTCTTATAATGTTAAATGAAATCTAAATGCACAGCAGTACATCTAGTCACTGTGCTGTTAACTGTTGAGGAGTTCAACTTTCTGGAGCCGATTATAAGCATAGTATTCGGTCATGCTTATCATAAAATTGCATTGCCATCGGAACTAAACCAATATGCAAAATTTTAAGCACGTACAGTAAGCGGAATTAGATGTAAATCAGTTTGCAAGATGATCTGAACATACATTTAAACATTGCTACAAATAAAAGCTTGTAAAAGATATGGTGATGATTGTTATAAAATATGGTGGTGAATGTTATAAAATATGGTGATGAAGGTTTTAAAATATGGTGATGAAGGTTTTAAAATATGGTGATGAAGGTTATATTGACGGTCGCAAGTGACCGTCAGCCCTGCTCGAGGGCGGTGTGAACGGTGGGTTGGCATCACTTCGCTTCTACAATTATTTTTACTCCCCTTGTCTGTGGACTTTGACTTTAAATCCGAAGACATTTTATAACCTCCCGACGATTCAAATATTCACATCGAGTTCCTGTGATTATTTAAATATTCAAAAGTTATTCAACATTTATCGGGTTTTAAATGTTTTTAAGTTATGTAGTTGCACATCGCAGATATTTACGAGTATGTTGTTTAAGTTAAATAGCTGAAAAACCAGTAGATGAGTAACTTTATGGTAAGTTATGGTAAGGCGCCCATTACCATTGTCATGGGCGGCAGTAGAGGGTGTTGCACGCTCGTTGGCTATAAAGATTATATTGTATTGTATTGTATATTTAGTACATTTTATTCGATGTATTTATTAATTTCTTATACGAAAATTTGATGTCGAAGTGCACTAGATACTCAGGCCGAGCCGTTTGTGGCTTTATGATTTATTATTCCATTAGATCCCTAGATTCATCTACGAACGCAGGCTTCTCTGCGGATTACTTGTAGGTATATATACCTATAGTCTTAACACCTAACGTCTGTGCCCAGCTATCGACAAATCTGTGGATATGGCAGGACTCAACGACAGGGTTAACCTTTTAACATTAACATTATAAACATGTTTATATCTATTGGTTATGTGTAAGTTTCGTTTCAAAAAATACTTCATCATCATCGTCGCAATTCGCAACCCATAACTGTCCCACTGTTGGGCACGGGCCTCCTCTCACAATGTGAGGGGTACAGGCCATAGTCCACCACGCTGGCCAAGTGCGGATTGAATGTAATGATTCGATTACTCACCTCACCTACATTATCTATAATTTAATAATTTGTTATTCGTAAATACATAGCATTATACAATTTCCGTATCCGCCAACAAATGATATTTCAACTGTTGACCGTTGAAGAACAAAAAATTGTAACATAATACTCATTCATAAATCTTCTATTCGAAATTAACCCTTCGCGTTTTTTGTTTCTATCCGGAACTATTGTCCCTTAACCCTTTGATTACCTGTTTTTGGAACAGGACTGGTAGAGTTAAGGGTCCGGTGTGTCAATCTGTATTAATTTTTTGCTGTTGTTTAATTATTGTGTATTAAGTTTTGCGAGGATTGAATTTTGTTAATAATACACGTTAATAGTACTGTTGTTAGTCGTGTGTGTGCACAGGTCGTAACGTGCGTATTCAACTGAGATTTATCGAGATTGGAATGATAAAGCGTTATAAAATTTTAATTATTTGCTGTATCTCGTGTTATTTTTAGCAGAAAGTTATAGATAGCAGCAACAAAACCTTAAGCCAAATAGGAATGTATTCATTTATTGAGCTTTTAATGAAAAGTTCCAATAACTTTATACGAGTAGGTTTTGCGTAGAGTAGTTTAAAAACTTTTGGATTATCTAGCAAATGCTTATAAACAATTCTCTTTTGCCATCCAAAAATAAAAAGTATTCATGCGCATTTATGTTTTATCTACATGGTATAATTGTGATATAGCAGATGTGTAACGTTAAAAATGAATTGAACATCCGCAATAATAACGAAAACAGACCGTCAAATTTCATCACATTGTTCTTCCGGTTGCGAAGCGTCAAAACTTAAGGGTTGTGACCTTACGCGTTTTAAACAAAGACTTCTGGACAATGACCCGCAAAAAATGGCCTGCAGCTGTCCAGGGGCGTTCGTTAGCCAATATCACCCGAAATAATAGTTCCGACGCCATTATTATGCTAATTTTTAGGCCTTTATCACAGGTACGGAACATCTTCCGGGGCTATTGTGTCCGAGCCCTATGTTTGTGGAGTCATTTTTACGCTGCAAAGAAAGGGTTAACCTTTTTTTTCGGAAGTCGTTGACCGGCTGTGTCGTGGCTAATTTGATGGATTCGTTGCATATGGTGGTCGGATTATTATTTTTAGCGCCACACACCATTAAATTTGATACGTGTTACAGAACAGAATTAGTTTTGCTACAATCAATCAACAACTGCAGTTTGTAACTATTTAACAGTATGCTCATAAAAATATCGCTAAAATTCTAATTTACTAAGTACTAAAATTTCGCTATCCATAAGTTTTTTATAAACACGAATGAATTGTAAAGCATTGGACACACATATTCATTGGACACTTTTATTAAAATAATTACCATGCCCTTTCATTCAAAAGTACAGATAATGAAATTAAAAAGAAAACAAGAGAGGTCTGTCAAAACAATTGGCGGCAAATCTTTCCATCCAATTAGAATGCACCGTGATCATCCCCACATTCGATTGTTCGAAAATTGAATTTTAATCACCGATTCTTTCGTCACAATGGCGGATCTCAAAGAATGCCAAAAAATAGGGAAAATGGCGAAAATTGCTTTCGTTCTGAAATGGGTTCGATTTATTCGAGATTGAAAGGAGCGAGAGCAATTATCTCAAGTATCTTTTGAGTTCAAATTAAGTGAAAAAACTTACGCGCATTTTTCGCTTGTTAGGGCGGAGGTTGAAAGACGAAAATCTTTGACTTAATATTTATTGAGAGTTTTTAGATTTCTGATTTGATTTTGTTTATGGTTCGTTTGAAACTTTTTAACTTTAAAGAAAATTTTAATTGATATCTTTTATTTTTACAAAGAGTACGCTGAAAGGACGTTATATAAGCCGGTTAAGCAGAAGAACCTTACTTACGCCGATGAGGTTTTATGTTCGTAGACTCTCTTTTTGTAGTTTTCTTAAATTATAATTGTTAAAACCATTATATAATAATGAATTAATGGTAACAATGCGCCACATTATTTTTTTAAATGCGATTGCTATAGACAGACGTTCTTTAAGAACATTAGGAAAAAGATAAATTTACGAACTTCGTTGTATGATAAAAACCTAGTTTTTAGCTACCAGTGATGCCTTCAATATTACGGTTGTTCACTGGCATATCTATCACCATTAGGTAAATACCCCTACGCAGTTATCGAATACTTAGGTATAGCAATATTATATTTAGGTTCGTACGTCTCTAGTTAAAACAATAAGTTACAGTAAGCCTTAAGCGTTTTAACACCGCAATAATCACAATGAAATCTGAAGGAATTTAGATATAAGAATACGTCCAGCGATTGTATGTGAGGGGATAAGTGTACTATTATGTTATTATAGACTTCAAAAGTTGCATCAGCCGAGTAACGGGACCGCGGGCCGTGCTATACTGCTCTGAACTGGTTGCAAAAACCAATGTGTGTAAGCCTATGTCTACGCGATAGTTCACTCTCAGATAATGTACAAGTTTGCGTAAGTCTTAACCTGGTTTTTAATTTATGCTTATTAGTTTTATACATATTACGATTTAACTTATTTTTCGCTTATAGATTATCATGTTCCTTTAGCTGTAGGTAATTGAATTTTTCTTATAAAATAAATTTAAAAATTATAAATCAAATTGATAACTCAAAAATCTAGGATAAATGAACTCCGATGGGTCTCCTGTCAGTAGGATCATACATCACCGTCGTTATCCGTGGTACGGGATGGATAAGTTCTAAAAACCGGCCGTTAAACCGAAGCGCATTTGTTCTGCAGATATGTGATGATGTGTTAAGTAGGATACGTCGTGGATTGCTTCAATGATTTTCATTTGGAAAAACTGAGTTGAACTTTACAACAGTTCAATTTTCATAGAATTATTCAGTCATAAATGACTTGTATGATAATTTTAGTAAGGTATTGCGCTTTTCTGTTCAGGAGTAGGTGTACCATTTACTAGAAGGATTTTTAAGTGATGAATTATGACGTATTTATAAGAAATCATCGGGATAAAACTATTTTATATCCGGATCTCAAACTATCTCCATACCAAACTTATTCTCAATCGGTTTAGCGGATTAAGCGTGTAAAGTCAAATTATAATAAAAGTATAGTATATAAAAATATACGAAAAATATATATATTATATAAAAATATATTTTCATATACGAAAAAATATATCTTTTAAGTCTTGAGACATTAATTACCAATTAATAACCGATCAATTAACGACACATTATCCAGTTCATTATCAGTAATTTCGACACGGTCGAGGTGCGGCTGAGTTCCAGTGGTATTTACCCATAAACAAGTTAACCCCAGCTCCAAAGGTCGACACTGCACGCAACGAAGCTGTTATACTTCCAGAATCTAAGGAGACCTTACTGGGTTAAATGACAGTACACCAGAACGGGTTCAATGATGATACCACAGTGTGAAGGGTGGCGGTATTGGTTTTCATATTGGAAAATGAAGGTTTTATTTGGTTCATATTGGTGGTGTTGGTTGGAACTTTTTTTATAAAATGTTGTCTAAATTAGCAATGGGTAGGGAATTAAATAGGTAAATCATGTTGAAAAAATAGTAGGTTGTTTTGAAAGATAGTGAAAATGACGTAGAAAGGAATTGATTTCAAAACATTATATTTATGTTTCTATATGTATTAGATTTTGATAGAATTTTCAATACTGTCACTATACTTGGTATTAAGAAATTTAATAAAAACACTTAGAAAAAAGTGTCAGCATCCCATATTTTTGCTTCAAAAATTTGCATGTCCTAATAATGGCAGAACATAGTAAATCCATTGTCTTTTCGTCGGTGTAATTAAATTAAAAAAGTAGAAGCGACACGCAATCCATTCTTTGTTGCTAATTAAAGAAACGGCTCTGGAAGAATGAGAGCGGGCTAAGTAGCAAGTTGGAGTTTAAAAAATAAAAAGGGATAAGGCACTTGTTTCACTGGCACGCGAATTAAATTATAATTCATACGCAAAAGTATCGCTTCAGAGGTGGAGATTTCATAGTAAAGACAAAATGCTTGAATGCAATAAAAATAGGTAAAGAAATTCGCCTGAACATTTACTGTAGGTAATCTGTTATACATCAGGTACTTTAGAAAGAAGTGCTGAGTCATTCCTTTCATTGAATCTTTCCTCTTCGAAGTGGTAGAACAAGCGAATGACATGCAAAATGTAGATATTTAGTCAATACACTTTTATGTACTTATTTATGTGTATTAACAAAATATCTGTGTTTGAAATTGACGTTTAGTTATGAATCTAAAAGTTTTAAAGTGATGTTTTGATGAAGAAATAAGTCACGATTTAATAAGCTCAATAATTATGGACAAAGTTCAAAATGTTCATATTTTATTCTTAAGCGAAACAAGTCTGAGATGTTAAAATTTAAATAAAGAACTGAAATAAAAGCAGTTGGTTATTGAAATCCATTTGTTTCTTGACATAAAACAAACATTAATAGGTATACTAGTGGTCCCAGCGTACTTCGTACCGCTTTATAATTAAAAAATGTTTTAGTGATATATCGACAGCAACGCCACCTACCGGGTCCAATTGTGAATCTAAACCATTCTCGGATCCACCTGAAGACACACAAAAAATTTCAACCAAATCGGTCAAGCCGTTTAGGAGGAGTTCAGTCACATACACACGCACACAAGAAATATATATATTAAGATATTTTTATACCTGGCCCACAATATCGTTAATCCTAGCTTGGTAAGACAAGCGGTTTAAAAAGAATAGCATTCGCGTGACGGTTTTTAGAGATTTATTTCGTATACTGTTTATTTCATTTCGTTTACGGTTTTGTGATATTTTTGACAATGACTAAGTAATAGGGGACAATAATGCTTATTTAAACGTTCCACTGACTTGCCACCATGATTTATTGGATCTCAGATACCTACATACCTACCTATGTAATGACATGACAACTTAGTCATTTTGTTGTTACGTAACTAGTCTCCGTTTTGTTGTTACGTAACTAGTTGCGTCAACGATGCGTTGCCAGTTAGGAATGAATAGAGAAGAAAGACAGAAAAAGAGAAATAACATGCCCCATTGGTTGTATTCATGCCTATAAATATAAATATTGAGATGATATCCTAATTAATAATTCATATGGAAAAAAAGTTAAATTTTTAAAACTCAGTATCAAAAGGATTACTTTCGTTTGTAACTTTTTAAGTAGTCGGCATCGTTGTTCCGCCGCGCACCTGTTGGGGTCAGATGGTCCCGAAATCCGGTAAAAAATCACAACACTATTGATGACCGTGTTCCGGTGTTCGGTAATCTCACCGAAACATGTTTAAGGATGCAACCATCTGTTGCTTATAAGATTTGGGAGAGATTCTTTAGTGTTCATGGGTTTGGGAACTTTTAAAATGAGGGTTTACAAACAATTAGGTATTCTAATTATTCGTAACCAATTGATGAATTAAAATCCTATGACCACTTATGCCTGTGCAAGGAACAAATTGACCTTAGAGAAGTTAATGTGTTTTAATCTCCACGTACGATTAAAGTATATTTTTACCTCATTAGTGTAATTCAGTCGCAAAATGAAAAACTGGTTACAAAACGTTTCTTAACCTCTAAGTAAAGCTCATCTATGGGAGAATCTTTACATAACGAACTGACTAAATGCTACAATCCAATTGTTTTTTAACTAAATGCTCTCTTGTATAAATGATTATAAAGTAAATTCGTGGTATCAATATAGGAAAATGCACGAGTTTCAGTCAAGAATACTTATTTTAAAGCAGGAAACACGTTTTTCCCGTATTGTCTCGGCGGCCATTGTGCACAGCTGATTGTCATGTAAACCGCCATCTTTGTATTACAAATGGCGTCCTCGATGTATTGAGAAAAAAGGAAGCGTTTAGTTTATGAATATGAAAATGTTTTAACTGTTGTTTTCTATTTAGTCAATGACTTATTATAAGTCTAAAAAAGTATTACATCAGTACCTAAGTGTTTAAGAAATAATAAGTTTATTTATTTTCTTATTATTTATGTATATTTTGTAAGAAAAAAAATACCGAGCAAAGCTCTAAAATGAATCAAACTTATTATGATGGGTGACCACAATGTAAATAATAAAAAAATGGTATAAAACACAATTTTCTACAAAATGCTTTCAACCCAAGCACGGGTCTCCTCATTACTGAGGGGGCATAGAGCATTTTCCACCACGCCGCTCCTGCACGGATAGTGGAGAAATTACTTTCTACAACAAATTTATACAAAATACTGTATTAATTAAATAACACTTCAAGCATTTCTTTCAATCAGCTAAAAAAAGTTATTGTCTATGTCCAAACTGTAAAACAAAATTAAAGTTTCTAAATTACACCTCATACATCTTCCATTATAAACAAAAAAACTGATTGGTGGTAAAACAAAGGATCTTAAGAAATTCAACCCTAACATAAAACATATGGTAGAACAATGGTGAAGGGGTCCCTGAGACCCGTCAAGAATAAAAACAAAGTACCGTATAATTAATATCACTAATTAATTTTATTCTTTGTAACAATAACATAAAACATCTTTTTTCTGCGCTGCGATTCTTTTCTTTTTTGTAATTAAATTTAATTAACAATTACTTCAACCTCAGTTCTTTCATTATTTGAGTGTTAAACATTTTAAATGTAACGTTTTGTTCAGAGTTTATTCTTTTTGTGTTATATTTTCGTTGTTATTAGGAATAATACTTTTTTATCTTATAGATTAAACTTAAATGTCTAAACTAAAAAGATGGTCGTTAACACCTACGTTGTGGCAATATAAAGAATGGAAGTCTGCAACAAAAATGTAATGTGTATCTAAATTCAACTTCCAAATTCAACCAGCCTCACAGAATACTTACAAAAACTTTGAATAGAGAATTCTGAGCGCTGTAAGAGTGAATGGTTCAAACGCAACTTTGAATAAAGAATGTCATTGAGCGAAATTGTAAAAATTCGGTCGTTCTGAATTCAGATTGAAATTGTTTGCGAACAAAAAAGCCGAGACAATTAAAAGAGGGCGCCGTAAGTCCGATTTAATAACCAATCGTCGACACCTTAATGGTGGCTTCGGGCGGTGCGGCTGCGGCCTGCGGCCTGCGATTGCGGCTTGCTGCAACGGCGGTGTGGCAAGGAACTACAACTCAATTATTTAGACTGGGTTGTGATATTGATGATAAAATCCAGGGAAAAACAGAATTTATACTGTATCAATAGCCCCTAGGTACTAAATTTATCGACGTTTATCACGTTCGATTCCCCGCTAGGATAGCATTTGTTCTAGATGAAGACAAGTGGTTTCTAGGAACCATAGAATTTGGATTGTAGAAATTAAAAATTAAAAATGTGTGCAATTCACACGTGCAAGAAGTGAAACTCAAAACAACGTATACTATCAGTTCAAAGTTCAAACATTGATGTTTTGCTTTGCTTACGTAAGCCGCCATTTTGACTCTTTTTCGTTTCCGTTTCGTTTCATTTGCGCGTCATTTCCGTTTCATCGACCTCCAAATCACGACGATACTAAAGAAGTTTTCACTTCAAAAATCTTGTGCGGTATAAGGAACAGAACCTATTGCTCGGTCTCAAATAGATCGCACGAGCCGCATTAGACACACGACGCAAGCCGCAACAGTAAAGAAATGTCTTGAGAAAAAAGATAGAAGACGGTCCCTTCGTATAATTTCCTAATCACCGGGCCGAACGTCCGGTTCCGGCGCAAAAAACTCAGATACGACCTTCGGAGCGGCGCGTCAAATTTAGAATTGTATGGATACGACCGGATATCGTATCGGAAAGTAACTGTTTTCAACTGTATCTTTTTATTCCGATAACATGAACACTGTGAATATTGGAAATTTTATTCTTATAAGATCTGTTTATAGTCAATAACACTACACCTATTACAATGCCACTATTACAGTTGATGAATATATTAATGACAAAGATGCTTGGCAATAGACATCAGCGAACGGTTCTGCTCATGTTAGTATGTATGTATTTGTATGTAAGTATAAAATCTGTAATGTAATTGTAAGCATTTCTTTTTTTCAAAAAATGTGCAGAGGAGTTTTTTTCGCCGTTTTTTTAGCGAACCTTACCTGTACCTTAACGAAACGGTGTTAAATGCAAAAATGACGTTCATAAGTGTATTGAAAATATCTACATGAAATAAATGATTTGAGTTTGAATGCTTAGGTATTTTACTTTTTAGCTTGAAGGGCTTACGAAAAAGTAGACAGCCCACTAATAAAATAAATGGTCACAGTCACCTGTGGATATGAGCAATGCAAGGTCGGCCTTGAAAGAGAGGTTTTTAACATAATAATATTCATTATATGATATATTATATGACTTAAAAATACGGATAATGAAGTAAAAAATATAATCATAACCTGATTGTAAATATTCTTCGTCGCGTGTGGATATGATCAACACATGAGAAGTCTTTTTACATTTCACTAATTTGTCCTTTTTTGTCATCATAAAAATGTAATATACCAACAAATAATGCGGTCATATCCACATTGCACGAGCAGTAGATGATGTCAATATTTACTCGGGGAAAGAAGGCGGCAAAAAATAAATTAGGCGAAAGCTCATTTCGGCTCAAAATCCCGCGACATCTGGAGCCCGGAGGCTGCGCCATTACTATTCCATTCTAAGTGCCTCTTATATTATTATTATCTGTAGGTATTGCGTTTAGGGGAAATATGTATTTAATTTGGAGCCATCATTGGTAAATGGCGTGATCGATATGAAAAATCGGTGGGTGTGATTATAAAATTTGATAAGAAAAAATGACACTATGAAAAAAGTTAAAAAAAATATTTTACACAATTTTAATTGAAGTATTAGGTACGGAAAATTTTAAAAAAATTACATTTCACTTTTATTTATGTAAAACTTTCATGCAAAATAAAGAAACTATATTTTTAAGAATATAATAATACCTTCCTAATTTAAAATTTTCATGTCTTGTAAAATTATTTTTATGGTAAAATTTATTTTAACTTAAATTATTATTAGACATGCCTTTGATAATTTTAACAATCATTCTTCATTTGCTTTTGCAATAGTATTGAAAGTCAGTGCCAGAATACTTACAAAATTAGGTATAAATTGTGAAACTTAAGCTTTATTATTGACAGAATTTTAAACTTTGTATAATAGTATTTTCTTATAATAATAACACTATAGAACGACAGTCTTCATACAAGCGCTCTGTCTAAAGTGAAGCACTAAACCGAAACTTTCCCGAAAGCGGGGAATGATTCGGATGCGGATAATCTTATATGTTTTTAGCAATAATACATAAATAGCTTTTCCGAAATTTTGTGACACAATTTAACTGGACAAATTGTCATAATCCTTTTTTTCGCGAGACACGTTTGGCGCGCGTTGACATGAGCCGCCCGGTGTTTGGAGCCAATTCTGGCTCCAAATAAGGTGCTTCAAAACGGCCGCGCGGACTTCGTTTCTATAGTGTAATTATTCTAAGGTAGCATTTCGTTTTTAAAAGCGATTCCTCGTATTGGGTTTGTTATGACTAACTTCTGTGTTCACCGTCTACTTTTCAAATTTTGTTGGAGTATTTTAAAATTTTTCGACTTTTCTTCCTCGAGTATCACTCCAAATTAATTGAAAGATAACTGAAGGGTAGCACGATTCTTTTCTACAACAGCAAGGGTTATGGCCTTCGTTTTATTTTTTAATTAACCGTTATTTCAGAAACATTGGCGAACAACCCTAATATCTTAGAATCTGTTTTTAAATTTCGTTCAGCCAAAACATCGAAATTATGTCATTTGAACTTTTCATTAAATTATTTAAATAATATTAGTTATTTTCAAAAATTTAGTTCGATTTTACACCTGAAAATAGAAAATATTTTGAATGTTTCGCCGTGATCAAGTGCAAACATGCATCTACATTCATATCGGCCTACGATATAACGACCATACCTATCGCGAGTACGCGTGTTTAAAAAATCGTTAAGTATAATTTTTTCATGCATTTTTTAATTCAAATAATACGTTTCGTAAGGACATAAACAAACAGTGAGTCGTCGGTAGCGACGCGAACTAATTTCAAAGCAAACGCGGACAAATCAAATAAAAACCGATCGCTCGAAACAACCATCCTCCACTTTTTTTCCATCTCAACTTCTGTACGCTCCTTGTACCTCGGTGACACTTCTTGATCCTTGAGCTGAGTCGAGAATAGTGACAGAATTGTATCAAATACAAAAGCGTACAATACCGTTTTAAGATATTTCGTTTTTATAATGTTTTTAATATAAAAAATTTAAAACATCTGCGTTTTTAAGTGATATGTCAAAAATTACCTAAACAAAAATTACCTAAAACTATTTAATGTGTGTTTAAAGAACGCTTAGTTTTAATTTCATGTCCTCGAAAATTTTATTCAATCTGCCTTGTTTCATTCCTGTTTTTTATTGGCTGTTTCGTTGTTATTATAATAAAGTTTTTTACCACAATTTTTGGTAACTTATAATAAGGAAATTTGAAAAAAAAAATTAAAATGGTACTTATAATTTCTTAAAGTACCAAACCATTCCGGTCTCTCTACAAACCGCCCTCTTTTCTGGAGGGTGGCGAAGACGGACCCGAAATAAAAAAAATAAAAAACACAACCGAAGGGACTGTTAGACCAATCATGGAAATTACGTTATGAACCGTAGGTACTCCTGCCTTCGTTGATTATGTCGCTATACAGTCAAATTTAACAATTTTCCGTTGTCTTTGCACCTTCCCTAATCTGCAGTAGGTAGTAGGTTCGATCTAATCTGAAATGATGTAAAAACTCCTTACACAGAATTTGAGGAATAAGTAGAAAACTCTTTTGCCCAATGTTCGAACAAAGTATGGAAAAAAACGATATTTAAGGGGTAAATCTTCATAATTATTTACTTAAGACTTAAACATATAAAAAATATAAATATAAATCTATCAATACATATAAAAAAATAAAAAAATATGTACAAACACTACACTATTTTAATCTGTTATTTACTGCGCCAAAGGAATAAAATTGTTATTTTTTATTAAGTACTTCATTACTTCATTTAAGTACATATCTAAGAATAATTTGTATGAGAAGTCTTATAACTAAAATCTTTCTAACTAATTCTTTCTCAGCATTGATACAATAAGTAGAAATAGTAAGTAAATTCTATTAATTAATAAAATTTTCACATTTGCTACATTTCGGTACTTGCCGTAGTTTATAGACTATAATAAAAAGTGAACAATTTTATTTTGTGACACTTTATCATAAATTTAACTTGATTTGGCCTATTCAAATTACAAAAATTAAATTACCGTAAATATTAATTTCATATTAATTTACTATCACATGTTCTTTGTATAATTAGTAATTACTAAATAAACAATGTTTTATAGTGTGATAAATATAAACGACACGGCCGACACGGCTTGCTAAGCAAGCCATCATTATTTCCTTGTTTACAATTACATATTTATAATTCTTCATAAACATCATACAATCATTATATAAAATTTTGTATTCAATATTATTATTAGCAGATAATGAAAGGGTTCTGAATAAAAACATCTAAATGTGTGTAAATTTTAGTTGTCACTACGTAACAGGTCATTGAACTCCTTAAACAGGATAATAGGATTTAAGTCAGCCACAGATAGTTTGCCGTTGTTTGAGAAATATATACCTACATATAAATAAACATAAAAATGCTTCATTACTGACGAGAGTTAAGAGACTTACTAGAAAAATGTAATGTAAAAGGACTTAAAAATGGTTTCTCGCATGATTCAACTGTGTACACACAGATTATTTACTTTTTATAACTAAACCTGCCAAAAATTTTTGTCTGCCTAAGTTAATAAATAATATAAAAAGCGTATTAATTAATAAACAAAGTCAAATAAATTCGAGAGCAAACTTAGTCAAATAACACGATTACTCTCATGGACAAAGAAAAACTGACAGCTGGAATAATAAAAAATGAAAAATTCCAATCCCAACATCCTACAATAAATTCACGTCTGGAAAAAGTTTGAAAATGGAATGGAATTTCCAACAGTGCCGCCCCGCGTGTGTGGAACTAAAGTATTCATACAAAATTCACAGTTTTTAAACAACTTTACTAGTAATCCAATTACGGAGTATAATATTTTCATGTGAAATTTTGACGTTGAAAAATTCTAGAGTCAAATTCTGCAGTTCGTTATAACTATGGTTGGGTGATGAACTTTGTCATAATTAGGTATACATATATCTTCTTTCAAAGTACATTTTAATGTTTTAAATATTGATGACCAGCGAACGTCTGCAGCTCCGTAGGTGTAAATGTGCCTTTTCCATGCATAATTTAGGAATAAAATTCAACGTAATATTTTAACCTCTGGGAGATATTTATAAAAAGGGACTATGTACGTATGTAACTTTAACAAAATTTTATAATAAAAGTGACTGAAAAAACTCCACCTACACCTATTTATTTAGTCATATTAATGGTAAAATGTCATATTTATGTACATTCATAAACTAATATTTAATGAATTTTGCCATTTTTTATATTAAATTATTGCAATACATGGTGTCTCATTGGGTAGTACTAGAAATAATCTCGTCATATATAATATTGAATCAACCATTTATGAGCAACTATTGTCTATCTCTATAGGATTTATAATAAATGAAAAATAATAAAAGCTAAAGTTTTTAAATCTATCAGAATCACAAAAGCTAAAATCATTTAAGCGACCGCGCGCACATAATAATAAATAATTTAACGGATTAGGAATATATAGATTTCGCAACATTTCACGAGCCATCCCCCGACTGTACGACTCCCAGTGGGCTAAGGATTTCTTTCGCGAGCAAAAATTTCCATTAAAAATATTTCGAAAATGATAAGATGGATTACGTGCTCGAGTTACGTTTATTCCCAACGGTCTCGAGTTCATTATCCCCTTTATTCTTGAGGTTATGTTTTGGGTAGTTTTATATGAGAGCAGTTTTAGTAAATAGATTGAATATACGGTATTTGTTAGTTGACTATAGAAAGGAAACGAATAGTTCTGTTAGGACTTATTGTAGCGTAAAAAAGTGAAAATTCTTGTTATTCTTTTAACTAGTATGTAGAGTATAAGAATACAAATAGTGTAGGCATTATATTAAATAACTGTTGACTTACATTACCTGTATTTGCCAAAAACCAAATCACCTGCGACCAACACCCGCTCCAATGAATATCTCATCTAATTAACGTAAAACAGTACCAATTTATTACTATTAGCTATGAAGCGGGATTAGGATCGCATTATTATTTATTCGGCAACTGGGTTTAGATTAATATAAAGGAAACGCATTGAAATACACCGCAACGCTGCGGTTGACATGCATGTAGGTATGCGTTTAAACATTTCTACCTAATTTTAATATTTACTAAAATATTACAAGTTTCCGCGGGTAGCGAGCGTGGAATATGACCGCAAGTTGGACGAAATTTTGGCCCATTAACTTGTTGTTTCGGATCACTGGTCCCGCAGGTAACACTGGGGGTAATTTATTTTATTTCTTTGTAATAATCTTAAGAAATAATTTTAAAGTCAAAGTCGTTAAATAATTTATCTATTGCAGTAAGTATAATATTTTTAATTAAATTTAAATATAGGTACTCCGGCGCGGCGCGTCGGTTCCAATTTTTAGAAACACGGGTTTCAATTCCTAAAATAAAGCTAATTTTAACGCTTTTTGATATGTTAAAGCTATTATTGCATTAACAATCGATTTATGTAATTTGATGTATGAAACTATTATGTATACATACATACCTTGTTTTAATTATGTAGTAAAAGTCTCAGAAAAAAAATTCACTCAAACCCAGCTATTTCTCTGTTACTCATAAACGCCAAAATAATACTTACTGAATATTCAGTAATTTCACATTTCAAAAACAAATATTAATTTCATAAAGTAAGGTAAAATTTCGCGAAATTGAGATAAAAATTTCAGGTGGGAAGTTTGAATCTCTTCCGCTCGGCCGAACGAACTCGATATTAAACTGAAATGGAAGGTAAAAATTCTGAACAAAGACACCCGCTGTTGAGAATATTTCACTAATTTACCAACTTCGCCCCTTTCAAACTGTTGCTAAGTTTTTTTTTTATTAAACTAGCCTTCTGGACTCGATTCTTCATCCTGTGACGTTGTAGGTAACTTTAGTAAAATGGTTTATTTTAGTTTCCTACAGTTTTATTGTGTTACGTTTCCAGAATGTGACCACAATATAGTATGTTGTTAGGATTACGCATTAACCCCTCGAGTGTAGTTGTCCCCTCCGTCGGGGCAAAAATTTTTCTAGGCCAACGTGAAGTGCACCCCCGACGGAGGGGCAAACTAAATACAATCGTATTGAAGGACGATTATTGTCTATTTCATAATATTTTGATTTCATTGGTTGGATTCAAATTGAACCTACGTTCATTAGCTACGAAATACCGACTGTGATTGGCTGCAAAGTCGAAGAATAAACAGGAAAATATTTATTTGAAAGTTGTACAGTACGGTCGCTACGCTCGTTTCGCGTCATTTGAGTTCGCAAGATTTTATAAAATAGTTTTCGAGAAGGAAACGGTGAATTAACTGATGAGATTTTTACTTATTATTACTGGAAAAGTTGTGCAGATTACGTGTAAAGTGCTAGTTTTGTAAATGGTGATATAAAAGTTGGTGAAAAAAGTAAATAACTTTTGAACAACATAGTTACAGTGTCGTTGAAGTAGACAAGCTGTGTATATTTTCTTATAAATATAGGTACAGCGAGTTTGATTTTGTTTGGTTTTATAGTATTACAAATTCTTAGCTAATTAATCTAGCAACATATTGATAACAATATTTACCACAAAATTGACCAAAAATAAAATAACTTCGGCCGCTAAGCGGCTCGCTAAAAATATGCCGGTATTGGCACCGTTTTCGTCTTAGTTTTCTAACTTCTTTTACCGCGTAATTACTGTGTTTCCAAATGAAATAATATATTATATCGATGCGTAAATATGTATACTAAGTAGTGATAGTGTTAGTTTTGATTAATGTGCATTGTGAGTTCGTGAAATGTGGAAAAATGTGTCTCCATTGTGTTTGAAAATTTCGAAGTTGAAAAGAAATTGAATAATTTCTTACGCAGGTAAGTTTTTTTGCTTTAATTTAATTGTTTTAGGTGTTAGGCAATTTCGTTGTGATAACAATGATGTATAATTTATGTGATATAATTATAACATAATCCCGTACAATTCATTTTTACGATGACCTAGCGACAAGATCGCGCGAGTTACGAATAGGCGTGACACGTTGGCCATGTTTTACATTCGGGGGTCTCGTCACTCCAGGGGTTAATATTCTGTACCACGACATCGGGTAATCGCAGTTTAGTTTGGTACTCATAGTAGGTAAATTATTACCAATTTTATCTTGCTCAATATATGAATACCAAATCTTAGGGCTTACAAATGCTTCAGTTATATACTTGCTTTTACTTTTTCATTTTTTTGTTCAGAATATAAATATTTTTGCTTTAATGAAGAACTATGTCTGGACAATATCAATACATACTTGGTTAATAAGTATTTTAAAAATATTAAGGTAAAATATTTATGAATTAATAACTTAAAAATTTAAAGTTGCTTGCCATCATACCGGTGAATTGATTGGTGGTAAGTTCGTGGTAGATACGATAGATCTTAAAGGTAGAACTTGAACTTGGTTTACTTGGACTCCATTTCACGGACACGTGAAAATACGCGTAGTTCATGTTGACAATGAAATTACAAATATTAAATATTGACAATTACCCTTGCAATGACCCTCAACGCCCCATTCGTAAATATTGGCTCTAAGCTCATCTGACTCCAATAATCCAAAATCGCAATACAGTTACCTAAACCAATTGCAATCTTTTCATATTAACATAAGTTACCTTTCGAAGGTAAGACCTTTCTTAAGTTGTACTTCAATGAACATCACTTAACTATAAAAATTACCTCAATATCAAAAGCACCACCCAATATTTATAATAAAGATGTCAATGACACGTTTTACCATAAATTATGAGCTCGACCACCCTTCCCGCACACACATTAAGTTACATTACATAAAACAGCACTACAAATTATTCGGCGGGTTGTATATAAACTGTATATTTTAAACCACCTATGTGCGTTGCACACATGTAGAGTCATCTCGCGCGAGGGGTGTAGGGGGGAGGGGGGTGGAAATCAATACAATCATTGCGACGCCGTACAATGATGGCGTGACAACCTCGCGGATGCTATATGTATGTATGTATATGTAGGGTAGGTTCGGGCTAATGGACGAACACACATCTTGAGACTGGAAGATGTATATGTAAGAATATGTAGATTTGTCGGAAATTGGATGTTATGTTGTGGTTTTAGGTAAAGCAGTAGGTAAGTTTAGTGAAGCTGGCTGCTTGTAGAATTGCGTTGCAGCTTGCAGTTTCAGGGTGGCAGGGGTAAATTTTTACGTAAGTAATAGTTTATGTTGCGAAATATAGTAATACCGAATGTTGTGAAATATAGGTATACCGAAGAAAAGAAACTAGCAAAGTGAATTTTTAGTGTACTCTACTGTGGTGTGTGAACAATAATGCAGTATTGTTTATGATCATATTTAGAGGCCCATACCCAAAGGGTGAAATACGGAACCCTATTAATATGCCTTCACTATCTATCTTTCTAACACAGGGCTCTATATTTTGAAAGGTAGGTTATCTTGTAGTAAACGTAACCCTTGAGTAATTTACAACTATAATAAAATAGGTATTAAGATTGTACGAGAATAACGATAATTGCAATGTGTACTGCCGACAAACTGGACTACAGTTTGGCAGAAATTAATCATACAAATGAAAAAATATCAATCCACGACATATTATACGACAGTATCTATCTATCATATTAAGTATTTCCAGAAGAAAGAACCTCCGAAGGTAAATAGTTTTTAACCGACTTCAAAAAAGGAGGAAGTTTTTTTGTTTTTACTCTACGCTCCAATTACCATTCGACATACAACTAGACTCGAAATTGAAACCTATTGCAATTTGGAAATAAAACTACAACCTTAGAATAATTACACTATAGAAACGAAGTCCGCGCGGCCGTTTTGAAGCAACATAATTGGAGTCAGAAATGACTCCAAACACCGGGCGGCTCATGTCAACGCACGCCAAGCGTGTCTCGCGAAAAAAAAAGAATTATGACGATTTCTCCAGTTTAATTGTGTCACAAAATATCTGAAAAGCTATTTATGTATTATTGCTAAAAACATATAAGATTATCCGCAGCCGAATCATTCCCCTCTTTCGGGAAAGTTTCGGTTTAGTGCATTGACTTATTATGTTAAGTGCTTCACTTTAGACAGAGCGCTTGTATGAAGACTGTCTTTCTATAGTGTTATTATTCTAAGTCTACAACCTTTATTTTGTTTTTAATATTCACATAATGGTGAGCGGTCGTTACTATCTATAGATATTAGTAACATCTTCGATGGTTTGCGGATGAACAAGAAAGCAGAATATCTGGATATAAATCAGTTAACAGATGCCCTTATTAACCGCATCCAATATTTTTAAAATATAAACTAAAGTAACAACATCCTGTATACATAAGGTAAATCGTTTATTATATCATTGCTGTACCGTGGCATAAATATGTATATATTTGACATTACTAAATCAAAATTAATATTTCCACTAACTATATTATTTGTTATTTGAAATAATACTGTTATCAACTCCAGGATTTATATGAGGTAATGAAATACGTATTTCCTTGTTTGTATTCCAAACATCTTTAGGAATGGAATTAATTTAAAACAAGACGTTTTGTGTCGAACAAAATGTTTTCTTTTAAAGGCCCCTATTCACAGACCTGTTGTTTTTACGCAGATTTTAACCACTGTTCCTACCATCAGCGAAAAAATTTAACTTTTAAATCGCTACGTAGAATTAGAATACAAAGGATTGGAATAAATTGGCCGCATCGGATCGTCAAGAGTGAGTAGGCTTCTACAAAGTGCGTTTCATCACCAAAAAGTAAAATATATCACAACTTACCATCGGATTGCTTCATAATAACTACCTACCCTTCTTTTTTTCATCATCATAAGATTTTTTACATAACGATCGTAAATAATTAATGACTGTTAATAACAAGTTTAGGTTGTTAGTAAGGCAATACTAATTTTAGTTTTTTAAACAAACAAAATCCAGAAAATAAACATAGCATTATGATTTTTAGACAATCAAAGAAATAGGTAGTAGCTGGCCAGCCCGGATTCAGATCTACCACCACGCCTTGAATACCTTCGGGACTAAATTGGATGGTACAAATTCCAGTGACAGCGACAATTCCAGAGTAACCTTGTCTGTTTTTCATCAGGTTGCACCACGAACAGGGAATATCGGCTTGGACTCAGAAGAATTGAGCCTTACAATTACGTACACCCCAAAATATTCAAACATCGCTCACGATTCCTCGCCGGCAGTGAGACCGGCCTACAGCTGACTTTGTCGAAGTGTTTTTTGTCTTATTGTCATGCAAACTCGCAGAAATAATTGACGAGGCAACAAAAAGGCCCATCGAGTGTTTTTCGTCATTCCGCTAAGGCCGAGGCGCAAAGTGAGTACTAAATGTGTTTTTGTCAATGGTCGGTGTCTATTGTTTACCTATATAATGTTAATTGTTGAAAACTAACGGTAAAAAGTTTATAATTTATTTTTAAGTATCTGGACCCGTGAGTTTGTGCTTCGTTTTACATAGAAATGGAAATGTCTGAATTCCTTTTTGTAAATATACTACACTAGTTGTCCCGGCGTACTTCGTACCGCTTTATAATTAAAAAATGTTTTGGTGATATATCGACAGCAACGCCACCTATCGGGTCCAATTGTAAATCTAAACCATTCTCGGATCCACCTGAAGACACACAAAAAATTTCAACCAAATCGGTCAAGCCGTTTAGGAGGAGTTCAGTGACATACACACTCACACTCGAATTATAATGGATGGGTGATCGCTAGTGGCACAAAATTAAGCGATTCCGTGCGTGAGGGCACTATTGTTGGGGCCACTTGTTCTTGTCAGAAAGAAATCGTTAAGCTATGTCAGAGGCCTTGGGAAGGCTTAAGAACTTCCTCCGCTTGATTGACCAATAGCCCTTCCACCAATCCACACTGGAGCAGAGTGACTGAATATGCTCTACGCCTCCTCAGTAATAAAGAGAGACCCGTGCTGAATACAGTGCTATTAATGGCTTGAGGCAATGAAATATACATAAACAAATGAGAGAAATATGCTTTAGTATTAGTAGGACCATGCCTGGTAAGTTATAAAATATTAAGTAGAGATTCTAACTCATTAACCACTAAATAGATAGATAATTTATGGACATACGGTGGGTTAGACAATCACACAACACACAACCTAAACATTTGTCAATTATGTGACCCTGGTTATCGAACTAGAACCCTCGAATGAAAGCGTATGTGATCTTATAGTTCAGTGTAGGACTGAGCTATACGATCATTTATTATCCTAAGTACATAACAGTGAAAACAACAATTTCAATTCTTGGGGTGACCGCACACACCTTCATTAATTCCCATAACACAAGACTTATACGTGAAGTCCAAAATAATAATATATTCCGTATATTGTCTTAATAATGGGTTTGTAAAATGTCCTACTGAAAGGGGAAATATTTTCCATAAAATGTTAAAATAGTTTGTAACGGATATTGATACCTATTGTGTTGTGCTAAGGTATTAATTATATAGGTAGTGGTAGTATAACTACCTAGTATTTAGTTTACATGTAACTGAGGTTTAAATAGATTGGTCTGTATAAGTATGTAGGAATTCGAGTAGGTATCTACATTCATATTTGTATAGACAATAGGATTTGCTTGAATTTCGTATTTGTGTAAGTTAAAACTTAATGCAATTCATGTGACTTCTAACAGAAGTTTTAATGACGTCTGAAAAACAAGACAGGCGGACTTTCAAGTCTGTAAATAAAATTGTAACTCACCGTTGTGTACAGACAACGGTGAGTTACAATTTTATTGATGATTGATATTGATCTAAGAAAGGTATTCAAGTGTAACTATAATAGTAAGTATTAGTAGGTAGGTATTGAGTACAAATACCTAATATAAGTGGGTTTTATTAACGCAATAAGTCCGAATCACAAAGAATTTTAGATTTTTATAAAGTGTACCGAGCAAATTCACGTTTTCCTACCCTTCCAAATAATTCAGAGCTAAGTCCAACTAGAATATATATAATATTGATGTGAGCAATAAGCACAAGTCGACATTCATACATACTCCACCTCACTTGTCAAACTCAACACTAGGTACTGACCGAGCAATGGACAGACAAACGACAGACATTCGCAACCGATCATAGAACGAATACACATAATACGTTTGTGTGAAAAATTGTGGGAACGGCTAGTCATAATTACAGGGCACGCGGAAGGAGGTGTTTTAACACTTGTGTGTTCTTTGTTGTGTTTGTTAAACACTATTAAACAAATAGTTGACAGGTTTGGAATCAAATTTGAATTTCAAATTCAGATTAACAATGCAAATTCCTTTTACTTTTAAACACTTTTTTGTGTTCTGCCTTAAAAAGTATTGTGTCTTGTGTTCGTAAAAGTATTGTCTTATAATTAACTAAAGACCACTTTGATCCGTTCCCAATTTCCTATCAATAATTGCTGGGTTAGGTAAAGTAATAACAGCATGTGCTTTGACAGTTGCTAGACTAACAAACGTTTATGGATAGATAAAATATTGAGTCTGTAAGTCGATTAATGGAATCGAAATTTTATCTTACGAAATAAATCGTGAGTTCTCTCATTATCATAACATTAAATGGTCCTCCCGTTTAACTAGTATATAAATTCCACGACCGTTAATAAATTACAAGCATAAAATCGCATCATCAAACTTAAATTATTTAATCATCAATCAAACAAGTTGCATAAACGAACTATTAAGGTAACAGAAAAAACTAGAACGTGTGTTCGAATTATAATGCGCTCGGAACACCCGACGCCCATTGGCTATTTCAAACGTGGAAAAACACGTGAATTTTTTTTTCTAAACAACGTAGAATGTTACGTTTCCGCCGATCCCCACTGCGATTGGTCGGCAGACCGCGCTCGGCACACGATTGGACAATTTTTTTCCCCCGTTAAACGTATACGGCCAGCGAATTTTTTTCCACGGAAAACACGGCCAATGAACGAACGTAGTTTTAATTATAAAAGTTGTTCTAGCATTTCGTTCTTTTTGCGCCGGCCGGATTACCATAAAAGCCGATGTTTTATGTTACCGGACGGACGTGTTCTTAATAGATTTAAATGCGTTCTTAATGACATCTCGGAGTGATCTATGGCATTCCGAACTAAACAAGATTTAGTTTGGTGGGTTGGTACTTGCTTTAAAAACGGCATTGTTTAGCGGAGTTAGCGGGCTAATGGCTAAGTAGTAACACCTAGGAAAGGTTCAAATTCCTCGATAATCGGATTACAAAATTTTTTATAACCAGCTAGTCAAATGTTTTGTAAACTCGAATTTAAAAACAAAAGTGCATTGCATATTATTACGGCATCGCACGGATTAAGACTTGATAATTACTTCTTGATGTATACGAATATAAATTAATTCCTTATTCATTAAGTTAATGGTGATGATTTTAAACGTGGAAGACAACAGTTCATTTAGCATTTTTAAAATAAACTCTAAAACACTTTAAACGGGTTTGAAATTAGAAAATAGCACTTAAATATCGCCTCATCCAAAGCCCTATAATTGATTCAACGATATTTTTAGGTTGGAAATATCTCGTAATGCGAATCTGTTTTATAATGGCGGCCACGTTTAAATTTGGAATTGTAGACACATCCCGTATGCAAGATGTATGCGTTCATATTTTAGTTGGTATATTTATTCGCGTAATGGCCGACCAACATCGATCGTTTGGTTTGGACTAGGTACCTAATTTCAACGTTATTACGATAAGGACCTATTATTTTATAAACTTTAATAGTCCACAATATCTGTTCACATATTTTACTTATGGAATTGAACAACTAGGAACTTGCTTACACTCTATATTCAACAAAAAAATTAATCGATTTAGTGTAATTTAAAGCGCACAATATATTAGATATAGCTCGTCGCTGAATTGTCATTAAATTTACATCATTCAAAGGTTGGCTTCTGGGCGATTTAAGAACTATCTAACGGTGAAGGCCGGGGCTGAAGCACTTAATGTGCCCTCCGAGGCACGGAGGCGTCACCGATCCGCCTACAAACGGCGCCCGCAATAGCTTAATTTGGTTATGATTGACATAAGTCAGGTTATGAGTCCAAAATGTGTTGATATTTAATACGTTGTTGCTACTTCTACAACACCTGGACTAACTCACCTGTATGTAGCCTGGTGTGCTGCTGGACGTGACTGAGCTGCTTGAACCTCCGATCGCAGTAGGAGCACTTGTACGGTTTCTCCCCAGTGTGGACCCTGATATGCTGCACCAGCTGGTGGTTCGAGCTGAAGGACTTGAGGCACTGCTGGCACTGGTGTGGTTTGACTTCTCCCCCCAGCCCGCGCTGGAGTTCCCGCGCATGCATCTGCATTGCGTTCTTGTGCATGAAGATCTGGAACAACGATCGGGGGCTGTGTAGATGATGAGGAGGCTATTGGTGGGCTAGGGAGTTCAGATTAACACTGTTTTTTTAAAGTAAATAGCTGAGAGACGTGCAGATAACCCATGTTATGGTAAATGGTCACCGTTGTGTATAGACATCAGAAGCCAAAGGCATACCAACGTGCCTGGCCTAGGAACAAGGAAGAAGTAAGAGTACTGCCTCTCAACATTTTCATTAATTAATGTTTTGGGGCAACAGTGTAAGTGTGTTTTTCCAGAATTTTTCTGATTTCTAATTTACCTTGGATGTGTATGAATGTATGTATGTTGAGTAAGTTATTTGGTAAAGTAAGATCTGTAAATCTGTGATTACGTCAAGACAGGGCCAGTAGCTTTGATGGTATTGCAAAGAAAGTGTGAACCTAACTTTATGACGTCTACTGTGAAGTTTTTAATTGAATTTGTGACGTGATCAAAGTGTGTCTAAATGTGACACATACTCGCGAAAAGAAAGTAAAATATTTTTGGATAGAAATTTTAAGACCTTACAGTTACAGCTACACAACTTGTATTGGAAAAGCAGTGACCCGAGTGGTTTGGGCGTCGGTCTCCCGAAACGTGGGCCCGAATTCAAATCCTGCACGCATCTTTAATTTTTTTTTAATTATGTGCGTATTAGAACTTATCATTTGCTTGGAGGAAGTGAAGGAAAACATAGCGAGGAAACCTGCCGACTAAGAGTTCTCCACAATGTACTCAAAGGTGTGTGAAGTCCGCCAATCCGCACCTGACCTATGGCCTGTACCCCTCACATTATGGGAGGAGACTCGTCCCCAGCAGTGGGACAGTTGGTTGCGATAATGATGATAAAATATTAAATACAAGGAAGTTATTAAAGCCCTATAAAGTAGCAGTCGCGTGCTCAACATCTCGAGTGCTAGTTATGATTGAAATCCAAATAAAAGTAAATAGGAATTACATATATACATGCTCGCGTGCCGCCGGCACTGTCGGTGTCGGTCTGTATGTTCAGTAACGTGTGGCGGTGTTAAGTTTCGCCCGGGGCGTCCTATAATTTTGCCATGGCAAAGAAATTGCTTTCCAACTGTACGCCAGATAAGGCGGAATTATAGGGACTTAAAATTATTTATAGCGGTGCTTATTGCGACCCGTTCTGTTGATGTGATGTTGTATTGTGCTTGGGAACTGATGGTTTCAGGAATCTTTGGTTCTAGTGACGTCAAGCTTGGTTGCGGAGGTGTAGTGATGTGCAATGATTTAAACGCTTCGCAAATAAAGTAATTTAGGAGATGGTTCTCGTAAAGTAGGGGATAGAACCCTAATCTATCCTAGGGGCTAATATAACTCTGTTAATTTACAAAAGCTTCAATTGCGTCGTGTAGGAATAGTTTGACACGTTTAAGTTGACAAAAAGTATTTGTTTTTGAAAAAGTCTTTGGTAAATCAAAAGCAGTGCCCCTGCCAAGTCGAGCAAAACACTACATAATGTGTTATTTTTTACTATAAAAATTGACTCAAACCCAATATTTTACAAACGTTACATCAATTTCCTCTACACACGAAAATAAATTCAATTTATAATTGAATTAATATGTTAATTAGTAATCACGCTAACATTTAATATCACTTAAAAAGGAAATTGGTCCAAAAATGCCGTAATCATTTATTTCATGAATTGTATGTCTGTGTATTACTACTTAAGTATTTAAGCCGTAGCATTGTATTCACCAAAATTGCATACGGAGAAACTATTTTTGAAAATATTTTTACTTTATGACTAGTCTTTGCTCGCGGCTTCGCCCGCGTCGGAATCGAAAAACGACAAAATGCCGTTAAATGTATTAGAATGGTATATATTAGTGGTATATTGTAATATACATATATGGTTATATATATTATAATGGTACGTAAGTATTGTCGGGATGAAAACTATCCTACATTCTTTCCCAGGTCTGAAACTATCTCTATACAAAATTTCATCTAAATTGGTTCAGGGAATTAAGCGTGAAAATGTAACCGACAGACAGTGACTTTCGCATTAGTAATACTAGTATGGGAGTATTATTATTATTAGATTAAGATAGTTTTGGTATAAATACATAAGTGCTGCATATATTATCTTTTCTTGTCTAAAACATTTATAGCTGAAATGTTATTGCGTTAATATTTTATCATATTTATAATGACACTGCGACCAGTAAAATATGTAAATGGATTACAATATTTACAATGCCTCCTCTGCGTCAGGTAAAGTAATAACCATTCCCAATAATTAAACGATGCTGCCGATAAACGATTGTTAATCATATTAATTGAAAATGACGAAGAGTGCAACGAAGAACAACGCAATGAAAACGAGTGGAGAATAGTGTTAAAAAGATTCAAACGGTTGATCTGTCAATTTGTCACAATTATTGCTAATTGTTTATTATGTTAATAGCCTATAAACGAACAGACAACAACAACCTATAAAAAGTTTGTTAATGTTAATGTTTCCAGCGTTATTTCTTTACTATTTAAACATAGTTTAAATAGTGTTCCTATTTAATAACTTAGTTGTTACACAAAGTATACAAATATAACATTTAAAGCAATTTATTAGCTCGTATCATCTATAAGAAAGTTAATCTTGGCCTAATCTCGGTGTATACGCGGCTATATTTATTGAAAACCCTTCGTTCCGTATGATTGTAAAGAAACGACTTCAGGCACGCAACTCTGCACTGCAGGCCGACTTAACGGATAAACGTTCATTACTATCATTAGGTAAAGGTAATCGTAAAGTTAAAGGTAAAATGAGGTAAGGCAAGACAATAATAAGGGTAACTAGTTGATCAACAGACGAATCACCTGATGATAAGTGTCTGGGTCACAGTGACCCAAGGACAAAACACATTACTGACCGAAAAGAAAGACAGGTTAAAAATTTAAGTGAGCATGACTCAGTTGCGTTTTCTGCGACAATTTTGTTATCTGGACAGTTCTAGAAGTCATCCAAATATTTATTAAAAAACAAAGTACTTATTTAATTTATCATAACATGATTTTATTTCAAACATTTCACAAAAAACAAATCCTAACGATAAAATTCGTTTTTCAATACAAATACAAAGTCCTTAGCAAAAAATTCTTTATCAAAAAAATCTCACCTGTGGTACAAATCCCCCATTTCTGATAAAATTATATTCCCAAGGAGGGCAAAACATTGTAAACAGTAAAACACGAGTGTCTTAAATACGAACATACACAATAATGTAAAACGATATATTATTTTAGCTGTATATAATGAGGAAAACGAATCAAATAAACAATTACACAGTTTAAAAATATAATACTGGTATTTGCCGCGACTAAAACATATTTTTCAGCCAATTAATAGGAAAAATATTACGTTGATTTATTTTCGTCAACCCGTATCTGTTGACACAAATAACTGTGACATCAACCCATAAACGGCCTACGCACGGGTGTCTCCTTATAACCGTGGAGGCCTCGAGCATACTCCACCATGCTGCTCCAGTAGGGTTAGTGACCAACTTAAGCGGAAGGTTTGTGCAGCCTCAAGGTTTCCAATTATTTCAGTGGTTGAAATTTTACCATAATCATTATTGAAAGTGTTACCCTTAACCGTCCATTTTATTGGACCACTAGATTAGAAAAGAAACTTAACCAACTTTAAATCCTGATTGAGCCTCCATGATCATGATTTAAGAAACCAAGAATAATTTTCAAATATCTATTCAATAATATCCCATAACATAATAACTTTTTTCTTTTTAACTGCATGACGTCTGGTGGTCGTTATATTAAATTTTGATTACGATCAATCAATTGACACACAGGAACAAACATACTTATTACTTGCTTTGCGTCGTGTAGACGGATAAAAAACTAGTTCAACATCGGTAGTTTAACATACTTTGCTTCTACTTACTTTAAGTTTCATTACCTGTCTTTGTTTGTATTTATTCGAATACAGTTATGAATCTCGTAGTACAAAATATTTTGCTAGTAGCAATCGGTGCACGGTCGGTTAGGTCTAATAATCTCAATGTTTTAATGACACGGCCACATAGACGATGATGGGGCACGCCTCTCTTGCGTAATCCTTTGATTTAAATAGACTAACGAGCAACAGATTACTAATAATGCTACTTGTATGAGTCATTTTGATTGTATGCGATTTAGCAATTTTAATAGCTTTAACTGTTGTATTATAACATTTATAAGTACGTAGTAATGCTATGACTACTACAATCATATTCTAAAGTATATGATTTAGTTATGTCAAAAATATTTTATTTTATCTATCTAGTTTAATAACAGTTGAAGTTGAGTTGTGTTTTTGAATTAAGGAAAAAAGTCCGTAAGTTTTATTATCTTTTCCTAGTTTAAACCGTTAGTATTTTCCTAGTTCAATGCTTTACAATATTTTGTAGTTAGTGTAGTTTATATTGGTAATCTTAATATATATATTTCTTGTGTGCGTGTGTATGTGACTGAACTCCTCCTAAACGGCTTGACCGATTTGGTTGAAATTTTTTGTGTGTCTTCAGGTGGATCCGAGAATGGTTTAGATTCACAATTGGACCCGGTAGGTGGCGTTGCTGTCGATATATCACTAAAACATTTTTTAATTATAAAGCGGTACGAAGTACGCTGGGACCACTAGTTAATTTATTATTTTTTAAACAGGAGGAGGTTAAAACGCTATTGGGTTTAAAAAATTATCGAGTACTTTTTCGCACTTTTAATATTGTCAATAATTTTATTCAGTAAACCACAAATTTTTTAACAGAGTTGTTCAGACTTTTTTCAATTTAAAAGGTTTTTCAAAATTTTTACCCTCTATAAATACTTAATGTGTTTCAAAGCTTATTTTAAACCTTTTTCATAAATATTAGTATGATACAATATAAGAACTATAAATAAATTAACGGATACCAATTTAAGCGCTCGCGGGTGTATTCCTTTCACGCGTGTTAGAAAGTGGAACTAGACGTTTCGATCACGCAACGAAGAAATTGCAAAGAATTTATGGTTTTGATACGATATGATGCGGGGTCTAGGGTTCAGTTCCCGGTAAGTGTCGTGAGATATTGTACATCGGCTGCTAACGGTAATGTTTAGTTGTAAATTGAGTTCAGCGAACCGGTAATTTTATTGGAGGCGAGGAAGCGTGCTCTTTCTTACTTAGTTAGTAGTTTTTCAAATGTTACCTGTTTCTGTGGGCATTTATTTCCAATAATTTCAAAAACAATGAGTTATCCTAAGAGCGATGGGTCAACCTGCATGCTTGTTACGAAATCAATAAAGAAACGTTTATACACTCATAACCCCATAGTAGGATTCCCATTGTCACGTGGTATGGATGTTGTTCATACCACGTCACTCACACACTCGCCACTTCGCTCACACACACCTACGATTCAAGATAATACATTTATCATAAATAAACTGCCGTTCCGGAATCGAACGGACCTCTTCGTCGGCAGTGTCGTTAACAACTGAGCTATGTAGTCGTAATCATAAAAAAATAAAATCAAGGTCGGTCTGTTTAATGAACTGTTAAATAAATCATTACATCCACATACAGAGAAAAAAGCGCGCGAACTTGACTCAATTCTTCACAGGTCGAAGTTTATTTTTATTCTGTCCCGATGACACAGTTTTCATCCGCGCGTCCTGCTTATCTTTATTTTTTTATTATGTCATAATCTGTGGCAATAAGTCTATATAGCGGACACTCGTCTGATTCGCGGCAAATTACAGTTTTCCAGTTTTATTCAATGTGTGTCAATTTTGAGGTTATAGTTTTTATTTTTTATTCAACAAAGTTGTTACGTCAATAAATTGCGCTTAATGTTTTTTATTTGATTTGTCGTAAGTCATGATTTAATGGTTTTTATGCGGCTGCCGTTTCGTTGTATTGAATGTTTTTTATTCGATAAATCAAATACTTTTTTGACGTGTTTTTTGTTTTTTTAGTACAGATTTATAGGCAAAGGAAGTATTTTTTGGGCCAACTTAAACTGAAATAACGTATTTAATGTAGACTTACTCTAACTTTAAAATTAATTTGTTAAATCGCTAATTATGTATGTCCCCATATAAATTATTTACGAGACCAAACTCACTCCAAGTGAGTGTTTCCCACACGTCAGGAAATGACGTCTATCAGATTAAAAATACAACAGCAGGTGTCAAACTGACAATTAACAACTTATCACTTCCTACATACTCTATAATTTTGAAGCAAGTTAAAAAAGGGGTAAAACGGGTAATTAATTTACAAATTACTGCAGGGATTTTAATTGACTTTTTAGTAATACAATTAGCTAAGTGGAACAATATTCACGTAGTTCTGGGTTCGATGACCAGCTGGGGCTTTTATTTATGAGACAGATTTTATATGTCATGTTGTAATCAATAAATTTTGTAACGAGAATCACTTTCAAACAAAAGAAGTAAGCATGGTGATGTTTTTGACGACCTATATGGTGCAACTATGCGGGACCGCCTTCCAAGGGTCCTGGGTTCGATTCCCAGCGAGGCAGAAATTTAAAGAATGAGATTAAATTTCTTTTCTTGATTTGGGTGTGTCTTGTGGATGATACTCACGGCGCAGGAAATCTTAGTGTGGGGCTATGGTATTTTTTTATTGACTGATTTTTTTATAAGCAAGTGTATTTTTAAAGCACAGACGAGATACAGATTTCTTTCATTGTTTACGGCTAACCTTAAGTCCAAGGGCGGTTATAATAAGACTGGCGATGAGTAACGCCGCCTTCATAAAGGACTTTGTTTAAAAATGCATTTTTATAACAATAACATGAACGAGACTGTGGTTTTGACGTTGTTGTGACTCAACGACTTAAATCTTTATCTATTCTTTAAATATTATAATACAAGTAACTGTATAAAGTTCTGTATAGGTATTAAATATAATTATTTTTTGAAATTTGAATGTTGATAAAACTACTGTTAAACCTAATTGTTTATTTATTTATTTATCGTTAATAATAACGGCTTATAACCAATTACACCTATTAACACAAAAAATAATATTGTTTACAATTAAAAATAATATAAGCATTAAAATAAAAATCCTATTCTTAAATCATCAAACATGAAGATGTTGATAGTTTTCTTCACTTCAGTTTTCTTCAAACAGACAGAAGCTATGTCTATGAAGACATTTACCCCTTATGTGTGCTATAATTACCTGCCGTGAAGAAAACTATCGATCTATTAAAATAACCCTACCCCATACAAATAAGGGTTTGTAATGATACAAGATATATTTGTCGATGGTATCGTTTTGCGATTGGCAGAAAAACATGTTGATCGTTGCCTTATAGGACCTTGTTGATGTGTGTTCTAACGTTTATCGGTCCTATTTGATATAGTCATTAGAGAGTGGGGTTTATTCATCTTATACTTATAATGGGCATTATAGGCGTTTGAATGTGCTGAGGAGTTGCTTTCGCTGTTGCCGACTTATGATAAATTACGTTATAGATACGGTTTTGGTGGTAGTATTGATAAATTATACTATAGGTAATAGTGATATGATTTTTTTTTGTTATAGGTATAATTTATTATTATAATTTTAAAAATAATGAAAGTGTTTCATTGATATGCACTTTGTTGTGTCTAATAATAAAATTGTTTAGTTTAATAATAAATAAAACGTTTTTAACATAAAAAGCGTATTAAATAAGTCATCTACCTAATTTACGTTGGAGTTGTAAATAAAATTCGTAAGCCTAACTTTAGCTTACTGTCAGATGCATAGTTAATAACAATTGTAACCACATTTAGGTATACGGATATTAACTTTAACCATTTTCAATAACCTATCTATCCGTAATCTCTGAATAAGTAAGTAGACAGTTAATATAATTTCAAATATGTTTGAAGTCTGCTAATCCGCAATTGGCCAGCGTGGTGGTCTATGGCCTGTACCCCTCAGATTGTGAGAGGAGACCCGTGCCCAGCAGTGGGACAGTTATGGGTTAACTCTCGTAGCTTGCTTTAAAAGCGACAGCAAATCCAACGCACTAGCGTCACTGAGCCGCTCGCGTAATGTGATTAGTTGGTTTCCAACTGACTCATAGCGGAGTCAACTGATGATTTCTCATACGCGTGGTCGGAATGCGTTAGATTGATTCTAATGCAGTGCGAGCGAGACAGCCGATACCGCTGTCTAGCTCCGATAGTTGTTAAGATAACACAATCTAGATCTAACGCCCACGGCTAGTATGGACTTCCTTTAAAGCCTTCATTTACAAAAAGAACCATCATTAATTTAAGGTTAATCGAATTACAGCTTTATTTAAATTTATGTAAAGTCTACATTACTGCGCTTGTAAGCTAGAGTTGTGACCTTAGCTAATGGAGAGGTGTTTAAAAATGTAGTACGATATTTTTCAGTGCGAAAGCTTTTAACTTTATAGTAGGGTACAAGCGGGTTTAATACAATTTGTATAACGCGAGCCTTACTAAGACTTGTTGGATTGAACACCATGAATAAGAGAAATTGAATCAAAAATCATGATCAGGTCTACCATGAGGTCAAGGATGAGTTGGATCTTTGTACAGCTCGAAATACATAATATAAGAGTATAATAAGAGTATTTTGTATGGCTATCAGCATTAACACCAAAGATTACGTAATTTCCCAACAAAATATACTGGTCCTGTCTGTTTTCAGTTTGAACTATACCAGGAAGAGAGTTTATATTTATTAGTAAATCTCTCTCAATTATGCAGAATGATTAGGGAATGTAAGACCTATAAGTATAGAGAAGCATTTAATACACTTTTTTACTTATAGATTATGGTGATTAAAGTTTACGCGTATGTAGTACTTTCCTTAATAACCATGACCCGAGAACTAACAAAAAAACTGTCACATAAATATCTGCCTCTACCGGAATCAAACCTGGGACTCCTCGCTTCGCAGACAACTACTAGGCTTACGGAAGAAAGGAACAATTCAATCATCTGCTACTGTCTAACCTAACCTAACCATGTACGTACTAAAAATCTTTGCTCGTCACAGTTTGCGAAATAAAAACCATATTACTTACACCGAGCCCCGCCACTGACCTATGTCAACAAGCGGCGCGCATGTGTGCGTTATCGCACAGAGTAGATTGACGCAGAGGTGGCTTGTTATTGTGGCTGACAAACTGATAGATGGACAGACCACCCAGCGGACTACCAGCTATAAATGCACGTAATATTCTTATGGATTTAAGGTAGCAAACGAGCATGCAGCACCAACCTTCAACTGCCACTGCCGCCCATGACAACTGTGACCGACACAGAACAAGACTCAGATCGGGACTAGGATAGTTAGTCCGGTTAGCAGACGGTGTTAGAACATTAGTTGGTTAGTTTGTTAGTATGAGGAGGCTGTTACTAAGTTCCTAATTCCTAAATTGATAAATATGGAGTAACGATTATATCAAATTTGTCAATGGTATTATCTATTTGTATTGTTCCTTCCTTAAGCTAAGCAAGAAATAGCAGAAAAACTTATAATACCAACTCATTAATTACGTCAACGCGTTACTGGTCGAAGAGAAATTGGTGAACCCGCTTGATGATTTGTAAAAAAAAAATCAAAATGTGTGTAATTAACGCGTGCTAGAAGTGAAATATTCAAAAAATAGTTTGGTTAGATGTCATTACTATTGTTTTAGCGCTGCAGCGAACTTTAGTTCTAACTCTTGCTAATGTTCCTATCTCATTTTCTCCCACGTTAAAATGTGTCTGTGTCTTTTTTTATTTCCGTTTCGTGTCATTTGCGCGTCATTTCCGTTTCATCGAATTCTAAATCACAGCGATACTATAGAAGTTTTTACTTCAAAAACTATAAAAGGTGACAATTGTCTACACTCTATACCTACTTATACTCCATATACTTAATACAATTCTCTGCTATAATAAAAACTATCTACGTATCACTTGCACAAACAATGACAACGCATTCAGATAACCTCATTTCTTTCACGATAGCACGCACACGCTCGCGGCAACGCACACACGTACAGAGTGCGGTGCGCATGTCGTAAAAATTTCGCAGGATATTTTCGGATTGCGGCGCGCGAGCGAACATTCTGATTTTGAATTTTTGACGTAGGTTTTGTTGGTATGCTTGGATGACTAAGAACTTTGTGAAGCGTTCTTTTTTATGGAAGCGGCAAATGCAGAACATCTGGTTAAGTGCGACCGTTACCATTCTATAACTAACCCCGCACAGGAATACAATTATATTTAAGGAAGGAGAAATATTAAGTATCTTTAACTAATAAACGACACGCTTTGTGGTATGAATCTCAAAGTTAAGGGAACCTAGAGCATACTCTATCGTTCAAAGTTCTACTACCTTCTTCTTATGCCTTTTTTAAATTTCCAGGAATTTTAATAATCTCCTAGCTCTACCAACTCTTTAAGCTCAGCAGGTTTCAGCAGGCTTCAAAGGTATATACTTACCACGCCTAAATATCTTTATTAAGTGAATATTGTTCAAAGTTAAGTAATGTTGGAAGCTATTAGAAGTTGAATGGATATCAATGATCAAATTTAATAACCACTTCCGTACGCGAGAGGACACGATTTATAGCAAATGTCGTCACCATTAGAAACCACATATTAGAATTTTTACTATGACAATGTTACCTACACACATGTAAAGTGTATTACCCAGGATCGTGATTTCGGAATCTTCTACCAAACTACTAACATATCGTGGTCACCATACCTAGCAAATAGGACACATGTGCATTAAATAAAAATGGCGTCGTCTATAGGAAACGAACTAATTGTAACTTGAAATTTAATACCCTAGCCATAGACACAACATTGATATAGAAAGGGCACTATTACCAATTGGCATGCATCCGCGAATCGAGTCGCGAAAGAGATCGCAAAAAGCACAGGGGCAATTATAGATAAATTTATGCCTTATTCCAATACGGTTATGGATGGTTATGGGTTGAATATTTCGTAGAACAGAGCGCTCGATGCGCCGCAGGTTGTATGCAACGATGATGCAATGTCTAACAGTGTTGATCGAAGGAAAGGCGATGCGTGTAGCATTTTTATTCTGTTATGCAACAGCCTGGCTTTACTATTAGTATTTATTAGTTAGTTTTAGTTTTAACTGGTTTTTAAAATGTAAAATTTAATTAGGTACTAGGTATAAAGGTTATTACTAATTTAACAAACTAGATAGATATCTACTTTTTCTAGGTTTTGGGCTAAGGCAATGTGGTAGAAGTTAATGTTAGTTTTTGATATTTTTAATGCATGTCAAGAAGGTATGGCCATGGTAATTGGTAACCGCCCATGGAATTCAGCAACATCAAACGGGTTACCGGTGCGTTGTCAATCATAAACTGTTATATTGGTACTTGTGTACATAATTAGTTAAAATAGGACCAATAGGTGAAATAGGACATAAGTCCAACTCCTCTCTGAGTTTGGTGAGAGATCTTCGACTTGCAGTCAGTCCGATGGTCCGGTTGTTAAAATATTTATTTAGTTTCATGAAGAAGGCTGCTTCTAAAAATAAATTATTTCAAGGTTCCATAAACGAAAGCATATTGGCATTTTTCCAAGGTTTATGCATCGCCATTTAACGCTGTTTTTTATGCAAAATTTCCCGCCATCGTTTTCAAAAAGAACGCTTCGATTTTAAAAATATTTGTTTACGGCCAGTTACATAATTGGATATCCCTTTTTTTGCTTTTCGTGTTATATTGATGTTTTTTTTATGTTAATAGTTAAACTGGCAGGCAAGCCACCTGATGTGGAACGGTCACCATCATGATGGTTGCCCGTGGACATCAGACACCAGGCATCACGTGTCTTTGGCCAAGAACGAAAAGAGAAGCAAGAAAGTAGGTATGTAACTATTATGGTACTGGTAGTTATTGTATAAAGTAAAATCTTTTTTTTCAAACGAATTTCTTCATAAATCGCCATGGTCGTTATATATCCCGACAGATAAATTGATATTCACAATTTTAGGAAACCAAATAGTATTTGGAATTTAATTGATTGTTAATTGTGTAAATGAAAGCAGAACGTTAGTCATAACTTTTAATTTAATACCTACCTATTGTTGTACTAAAGTTTGAGTTTATTTTTGAATGGAAAATATCACCTGCCTACTGACATAATGAAAAAATATTTCCATAAAATGTTTCAACAATTTTCAAACATTTTTCCAATTCCTCAAAAGATCAACGCCTCGCTTATTGCACTGCTGATAAAGACCTTTGTTTTTCTTATCAGGCGGCCCTGAAGGTACGATAGCCCTTTATTTTTACGTTAAGTTGTTTACGATGCCCGTCTCGCACAGATAAAAAATATTCATTTATTGTCACTGTTTATAATATCCTGAGTCAAAGTTGAAAGTCCACATCTGACAACTTTATGAGAGACAAGTTTAATTATCTTATCCTTTTAATTTTATTTTAAAATTCTTAGCAGTTTTTATACATATTCAGTGTACGGTAGATTTGGTGAATGTAAATGTTTGTGTTTAAAAAAAATGTATCTTTTTATTATAAAAAAGTACGTTTACTAATGGTAGTACTTTATCGGGGACTCCATCTAAATATAAATTATTTTATCAATAAATTAATGAGTTCATTGAGCTCAATTAATTTAAAAGTATTAGCGTTAATTAACGAGATAAAAACAATCACTGATTTATATTTACACTAACAAACAAAATGAGAATATTAAAATGAGAATAATAAAATTTACCATGAACTCACAACACTGGCATCAATTGAATAGAAACAAAAAAATATATACACAGCAGAGACCAAAAACTTCACGAGTCAATTAAAGGACAGAGAAACAATATTTTAATAGACTGTGGTTAAAAAATATTTCCGAAAGCCGGCTTCTAGTCGCGGGTATTGTAATTTCAAAACGCCGTCCATGCAGTATGCATGAGGCCCGGGTCACGATCAAAGCCGTCGAACTCGCGTTTTTACATCCTTCACCACGCTGTCCGCAATTGAAACTTAAAAATAACGTCAATTAACGCTTCACGAGTCCTTGCAGCAATAGTATACCCACTTAAAGTACTAATAGTATCCCATACTCCGGTAACTGTCAATGAACAGCACAGAAAAAAAAGGTAAATGTTTTAAAACGTGAAGAGAAGATGTAGGTGGGTACCTACTCATTTTTAATCATGCACACACGTCGGAACATTTGGCATAGCCAAATTGGCATGATGAAGAAGCTACTGATAGTAAGTGATGATAGTAGCTTTGGACGCCAGGCATCCGCGATGCGTTGCCGGCTGGCTGACTCAAGAGAGTGGTAGCCAGCAACCCGGGCATCACGGCTTGGGGAATACTTTATGACTTAGACGAGTCTACTAGACTGGACACGGTCGAATTGTCCAATCGTCTCTCCGAAGCACAGAAGCTTTCATGAATTTTTACTCACTAGTCATTGTAATAGGTATGACCAGTGCATAAGTAAATAATTACAAAAGGATTGTATGTAAATTTTTTAATTAAACTTTATCAAGGCACATTTTATTTGAATTTAAATGGCCCCTGAATGGGTATTCAATACGTGTCATTTACCTAATATTCCCTTTAAAATAAAAGCATTGTCTATACGTGATTATTTAATAAATTGACAGTAAAATTGTACGTATATGTTCAGAATTTTTAATCCAATCAAAATATAATGTTAATTTGTGTTGTTATACGATAATATAAATTATATTGTTTACGTTACAGGTAAATAAATTATATTATCATTACCAAATTGCAATGATCAAACCAATAACTCGTTTTAGATTCCGAGTTTGAAATCGGAAGCATATTTTTTTTAAAATTTTATGTACTTTTACAACAGTAACCTTAGAATTGCCTAAGACATAAGTACTAAAATTTAGAATTGCACTCGTGGTCATTTGAAATAATAAAAATATTCTTTTAAAAAAAAAACACGATCTAAAGAGAGTACCTACGCTTTATTAGCACGAGCCATTGTAGATTTGAAACACTACCGATTATAAATACGTGACGAAATTAAAAAATGTGGCCATTAAAGGTTAGCAAGCAATAAATCGTTGGGAAAGGAAGATAACGCAATAAAAGCGCGGTACCCACGTGTTGGTTCGGTTAATAATAAAAATAATGGGAGTCTGCGAAACGAGAGAGGTCGCTTACCTCCCTAACCTAAGACAAGGCGTACGCATCGCACACACAGCCGAGCCGCACACACGCGAGGCCAGCGCGTGCGCCGAACCAGTTTAGTTTAGACAAACGGAAGAAATATTATTCTCTTTTTAGGCGCTGCTTTTGCAGACTATTTCAAGTTACTTTAATATTTTATTTTGCGTAATAATATGCGCAGTTAGGAAAGGAAGTGTTGAATTACTATAATCGACCTTACACAATAATTAAGTTGTTGTTTATAACGCTTTGCTGTGAAAGACATCAGTTATTTTGCATCGTGTGCGTTTAGTTGCAATACAAGCAGGGAAACGAAATTAAAATTTTCATTTTGTGTGTACATACACAGGTACATCAAAACAGTTTCAGATTTCGATACTTAACTAAAAGTCATGCAAACAAGCTTAAAATAGGTAACAATAGAGTAGGTAATTAGGTACATATATTAATATTTTGAGTCGGCAAAACCCCATATCATAATTTAGAAGCTAATTGTCTTTTTGATAGAGGCGGTGATCCAATTAGAGCGAGACAGATAGCTAGGTAATGTGCCTATATCGAAAAATTGTTATATCCGCAAAATGAGATACCGCAAGTTGCGTGCATTGCTCTCGCGTGCGCGTGTGTGAAGCGCGCGTGTGTGCGGCACTGACCTACGACAACGTACTGATGTTACGCAATTTATCGACTTTTTCTTCTTTTTATAAATGTGACTCAGCGGTGTTTTTTAAACGGCAAGCGCTGTGACGTTAGGTGTGAGATGCAAAGGTTTGAATATGGAATCTTGTAAAAATTACAGAATCTTCACGACTTTAATATTTTTTTCAGTTTTAACTCAGACAAAGGAAAGAGGCTTGAACTCAGTCATGGCACTAGGTACCTACGTAATATTTCTAAAACATTCAATAATTAGAATTATTCTAAATTACGTAGGTACGTACACACACGTTATTGAAAGCTTGTAGTTAAAACTCTACCTACACCTACATTGCAACTAAATCAAATTCCAAATATTCAAAAGAAGTAAAACGAGGCGCCATATCCTCCAGGTTCCAGGCAACTAAGTAATATAAGAATAATTATTAATTTATTAAGAAAACACCCAAAAAACATAATATGTTATGAAGGTAGGTACCTACATGTGTTAAACATATTGTTTCAAACAAGCCCATACACGGAATTATGTGATTGTTCTACCTACCTACAATAAATTAGATGATTTACAGGACAAGTATAACTGTATACGGGGTATTTACAGAAAATACCCAAAATCCCTGATAAAAACGAGGAAAAATATTTTCAAGTGCGGTTAACATTTGGGTTTACTTTTTAAAACTAGATACTATTATTTTCATTGAGTTTGAATTTGATCAATAATAATTTTATCAATTTCTTGATTGTAAAGTACGAGAATAGTAATGGGTTATCCTGGAAATCATTTGGACCCTTTTTTGTCTGTTAAGTAACATTTTCTTTTTTGTTTGTTTGCTAGCGATTGACGAAATTTAGTGTTATTCAAAAATCTGTGTGTAAGCCCTGAATAGTTAATTTTTAATTGGTTCTATTTCGCAATGTAAGTACAAAGAAAATATACATAGAAAATTGTTTGCTTTTAGATATAGGTAAAATTAACGAATTTATCACACAAGCAATAATATCCAAAACATGATTTTCCATAATAAATGGTCGAATTTCAATCACTGAAGGTGCACTCGTACTTATAAATAAGCAAATACGAAGCTATCATCGAACGCTGAGTGTAATTAAAACTATATTTATACGTTTCAGTAACAAAACAGGAAAACAATTTTTTACCCACCGACCGCGCCGACCGCACTGTTTAGGAAAAATGATAAAAAATGTTTTGTGCTTCAACCCATTAATGGCCCACTACTGAGCACGGGTCTCTCTTCATACCTGAGGAGGCCTAAAGCATACTCCAACACGCTGCGAGTGCGGATTGTTGGAGGGGTTAGTGGCCAACCTGTATGTCGGAAGTTTTTATGCCGCCCGTAGGCCTCCGCACATGGCTTAACGACTGCTACCAAATGATAACAACCGGGACCGACGGGTTTACGTGCCCTCCGAAGCACGGAAACGCTCAAGAAATATTGCCACAAGCGGTCACCCATCCAACTACCGACCGCGCCCGCTGTTTTAATGACTCAGTAAAATACTATGAACGAACATTTCAACTGGGTGAAAGCACCCTGTTTATTGTATAAAAGTTAAAGCCCAACCATCGTTAAAAATAAACCTCTTCTACATTATCCAATACCTATTACAATAGATAAGTAATATTGAAGTGTTTGTAAACAGTGCGAACTCTACAATAGCTAGGTACTTTTTGCCTTTCATTTCAATGTACCTAATATGAACATGTACGGGTACAAAATGACTGGTAATTTTTATTGATAAACCTAAAACCGCGCTACTATCAGCCACCTGCACTGGCTTCAAGGGCTTCAACCCATGAATTCACCACAGGGCACGGGCCTCTCCTCCAACTGAGGAGTCCTGGAGTACGTACCACCATGCTGATCCATCCACCATGATGAATCTGATGCGGATTGGTGAAGGATAGATGCCCAGGACGGCAGAATTTCAGATTACTACATTACAATTTATATGCTGGCTTCAACCCATTAAAGGCCCCCCACTGAGCACGGCTCCTCATACCTGAAGAGGCCTAGAGCATACTCCACCACGTTGCTCCAGTGCAGATTGGTGGAGAAATTTATATGTGTAAGGGCGAAAAATAAAGTTTATAAAATTGTTTAATACCTAGACAAAAAGATTCAATGAACCTTCTGCTGATATAAAACGTTCCTACCGTTGTATCTTTTACAGCTCATTCGTGGGTAAATATCAAGCTTTGACATTTAGAAATGTTGCCCTCCTTATTTCTTCAATACCGTGTTAATTAAAAAAATCTATCCTAGAGAAAATACCCCGACAAATATGAATGGGTATTTAATAAGTTCTCGGACCTAACCTCGATATTAGAGAGAGAGAGTTTATTATAAGTTTATTTATTTTAGAGTTGTGCTAAAATCTAAGCGCATTTTTTTACAATAAAACTATGAACCTTTTAATGCCGTTTTATTCATGATCTATTGAATTATCCAATATGTTAATCAAATTTAATTTTGTATAGATAGCTGCTGTGCTGAAAATGACCATATAATTGGGTACGTGGATTAAGTCCAGCAATCTGCAGTGGACGTTCGCGGTGGATTTAGGCCTAAGCCTACTCAATGAAAGAAGGAGACCCGTGTTCAGTAGCGGGCCATTAATGGGTTGAAGTCAGCCTTCTCGAGTAGGTAGAGTAGAGAGAGTAGAGTGTGTAGAGTACTGTAGAGGCACGTTAGGATTCCAATCCGCCATGGATATACGCTGGATGCGGTTAACTGGATAAAAATTATTAATAATGTTATTTCTTCCCCTAGCCTAAACAGCTAATAAATTATCAAGAGTTTAGAAGAAACTTCCACGGCACCATGCCTCGATTGCCAAGTAATTTACCGTTCAGGCAAGCCATGGACCTCTTCAAATGACTGAATAAGCCTCTCTAGGCAACTCTACTCAAACTCAAATCATTTATTTCATATAGGTGAACAGCGGGCAATCGAGCAGGTGAATCACCGAATGATGAGTGGACCCCGCGCACCTTTCCCACGCCAACGGCATTACCACCATTGCTGCTTATGAGTGAAATGGACCCACTGACCACTATGCAGCTAGGTACCTATCTGCTAATTATTTCTTCCCAAAAGTGAATGGAATCGTTGGTGTCTAACTTGTGTCAAAATTACGCCGTCTGAATCTGTCTGTTTTTAATTAGGCCTATTTACTTGTGGCCAAGATACTAATAGTAATTATCTACTCTTATTTTATCCTTATGGTCGGGTTTAGCTACAAACGTGTCCTCCGATACACAGAAGTCCTCACGATGGTTACTTATACCCATGGACGCTTGCGACCGGGTCAAATACAACTTCTCAACATCATTTCGACGCGAGCCATTCATAATTTTGAATCCTTTATGCAAAAAAATGATATCCGTCGGCAATGTAAAACGATAAAGATTTATGGTTTTATAAATTATTTTTAAGTCTAAATTGTAAAAAACTAGATGAGGTACGATTTTTTTTTATAAATAATAATAACAAATATTTGTTCAATATATGTAAATCATTTATAATCTTCTTTATGAACAAGATGAATATATACAAAACATTCAAATACCTACATACTGAACTTTGTTATAACATATTTCCTAATACGGCATCTTGAATAACCTTCATAATTTTTAACCTAACCTAACCCTACCGCTCCAAGGGCAACAAATATAAACAACGATTCAATCAAAACTTAACCCTTAACTTCAAAAAGTTTGCAACTTCAATAAAAAATCGTTACCTGCATCTAAAAATTCCAAAAACGAAATCTCCCCGAAGTTGATTGTCACGCATTTCACTGCGCATTAACTAAACATTCACTGCACTCGCACTAAAAGTTAACTTTCTCGTTGCGTCATAACCAGTTTGAACTTAGAATCGCGTTTTTCTCAACGGTATCGTTGTTGGCATCAATCAACGGTTTTCCCGCGCAACGTGTGTTTTCGTCAAAATGTATTTTTCAAATGTCGGCAAAAAATCGCGCACCACTCGCCCGTAGGCGGTGCATACTGCATGTATAGTTGTAGCATGCCATCGTTGCACTTACGTAGGTAGGTACTCGCTAAGTTTTTTATTATACTCGCTTATATCCACGGTTCTTTAGTTTAAGGCTTGCATGCAAGTGATACGAAAAATCTTGGTCGTTTCGTTACGTAAGTCTACTTCCGGAGGTTGTGAGTCGGCTTGTAAATGATTAGGTTTGATGGTTGCGTTAATACTTAATATCGTATTCATTATCATATTTTTGAATATTAATTAATTGCTTCGCTACCTTACACACATTACTTTTTTAAATAGCAACCTACAATGTGTTCCTAAAACTGTGTTATAGCTACACAACAAATAATGATATAATAAACATTAATTTTTGAAGTAAAAAAATAGATTTATATTAGTTGTACACAACAGTTTCCATATTCATTTAATAGTAGGATTAAATGTTTAGCAACATCTTTTAACTGTGAGTGACTATATGTGAGTATTTTTAAAATATACATAACTATCCTAACTATAGCTGTTGTAAATAGAGCTGTGTAGTCTCTCTTGATTATTTACATAAGTTGCACGTAAAATGCACATTGCCTACTTATTAGAATCGTACTCAATATACATAACGCACCAACATACTATAAACAGCTTCATCGTAATTAAAAAATAAAGTCGATAAAGTATCAAGACAGTTCCCTCGCCGCGAGCGATAGTTCACGCGAGCGAGCCAGCAGAACCAGCTGCCTCGCTCGCACTGCTGCGAGTTTTTTCCGAGATTCGTTTTTATGCGATACTCGGGCCTTCTCGGTGGAGTTGCTGACAATATATTTTTTGTTGATACATTAATTCTACACTTTTTCTATGAATTATTCTATCTAGTTTGTTTACTGTTAATTAAAGTTACGTAGCTAATGACGTGCTGAGATTTGTTTTCGCGATACGGGAAGCCATGTTGCCCTTTATGTTCAATGCATTGGTCGATTGAATGAGTGTACGGTGTCGCCGTTCGAGAATGAACATTTGGATTTTGTTAGAAAGTTGTGATTAAGTTGCAATGCCTAATCTCATAACAACCCATTAAATGATGGTTAAATAAAAAAAGACAGGAAGATAGGGAATGAAAAGGAAAAAGGAATGTTGATACGTGGTCGCTATTCTTTTTATTATAATTATCACATTTTGTTATTAAATTATGTAGGTACATTAAAAAAGTAGAATACCTACTTGCAAATAACACAAAAAAAATTTTTGATATAGTTTTTATGAATCAATAAGGTTATAACTTTGCTCTAATTTTAATTCAATTTTGCTCTAGTTTTGCGCTAAATTTGCATACATTTTGAGCTAAATTTTGCGCATTTTCCTTTAATTTTATCAGTGAGTACAATAGTCTAAAACAGTTAAACCAGCAACAAAATGTTATTTTTATCGCTCTATAGCCTTAAAATAACAAAAAAAATCGTAGCCACACGTCAACAAGTCGCAATTAGCCGCTAGAGCGCACCACTAAATGATTTAATAACCACGTCGAATAAAAACCCCGTGTTTAGGTCCTGCAGTTAGTGCCCAACCGAGCGACTAATGTCTCAAATTAAGGGCCTGTAATACTGTATGTGGCATTCACTGTAGGCACTATTACCTATTTAATGATTTATTTCACTGTCATAATAAAAGAATAATACGTTTTTTATTTAGGTGCAGCGTTTTGTTTTTTTTTATTATTTTTGTATTTTACTGATACGCAAGGGACGGGTTGGATTTTCGATTTTTTTTTTATTAAGGCAAAAGTCATATTTATTTGTCTTTTTGTGCCTTAAATATGTGGTGTGAGAAAAGAGTGAATAAAAATTCAATAGCTCTACATTTAGTACCTACCAAAATGTGAGTGACTAAAGAGATCTCTCATTTAATTTGGGATTACTAAACTTCCAAGACGGATTGGTTGTAATAGCCTAGTTGGTAATGAAAGTGCTTGCGCGCGTCTCGGGTTAGATTACCGGACGGGGCAGATATTTATGTGACAGGTAAACGTTTCAAACTATGCCTTTTTTACTTTGTATAAGTTACTACTTGACTACGATCCCACCTGATGGTAAGTGGTGATGCCGTACTGGGGGGCATCGTGGGATACATTCAACAACTTGCAACAGAGCTATCATGGTATAGTACCTCCCTCCCTAGTGAAGAACTGTAGGCACCGCCTCTTGCTACACAAAACACATGCATATTAACAGCAAATGAGACAAACAAACGGAAGAAGCGATAAAACGTGTGTTCTCACGCGTTTCCATGGCAACGTGGCGGTGGTAATAGACCGTGTGCCGTCACCGTCTGATTTGTGGTGACGTCGACCATCGGGAGCCAATTACAGGCTACCAGACATGAGTGGAAACGTCTTAATACAACGCTTAGTTAATGGTAAGGTAAAGGAAATGGTAGAAGTGTCCAATAAAATAACTCAGTTTAAACTTAACTCATCGCGGATTGTACTCATTTTATTACGATACGGGTACTCACGATATGTATTTTGAAACGCCGATATTTCGACCCAGTTGCATGGATCGTGGTCACGGCTGAACTGCGGTGGCGCGGAGAAACTTTTGACAGTATATTTTTACAAAACTTTTTTTATAGGTTGGTTTTAAAAAAATGTTGTTCGAAACAATATTAAATTAACGATAAATAAAATTTGACAATAGTTGACCCCGTAGCCTAGTTGGTAGTGACCCTGCCAACGAACCGAGGAGTCCCGAATTCGATTCTCGCCGGGTAGTTATTTAAGTGAAACATAAATATTTGTACTCGGGCCATGGTGATGTCTTATTTATGTTGTTTTATTATTATAAAAAAAAATATATCCATTGCATAATGAGCCTACGAAATTGTTTTTTGTACACAATTTTTCCCAAAATAACAATAATGTCTAACATTAATTAATACACAGTAATAACTAATTAATTAATTAAATAAATAAAAATATTTTTTTACTAATTAATTAATTAACACCTAATCCCAATCCCACATTATGACTGTTCACTTAATTGTGATCATAAAACAATTTATAGAAAGCTTGTTCGTAAAGCTGTAAGGTAATTTAAATAGTCGGTATTGAATAGCTTTACACGTGGTAGTAAGGACTGAGATCTAAGATAGTTACTAACATACTTGTTAATTACATTAAATCACTACACAGTGTAATTTAGTTAGTAATTTTATACATTGCAAGTCTTAGAATTTGATGGCCAAGGCGCAATGGTTAATGCCGGATTACCGTTGGGTGGGATGAGTTCGGTGAGATTTGGTGATGAGTTTAAATTTCAGTTCTCGGTGTGTGTGTTCTTGTCTTTGTGTGATGTTCATGGCGCCAACGACACATTAACTCCTAGTATTGACTATGTATAACTATGTATGAGTGTATGGTGTTGTTTGGTACATAGAAGGTAACCGTTTCGACAATTCTGTCTTAGGCTGAGATGTATAGACGATACTTAGCCTTAGCTCAGACTTTACTTACGAAAAACTTGACTTTGCAAAGACTGCGATTTGGTATTTATAGACATGTCACGCTGAGATTGTGCGCAGCCCGCTAATGTCATAATTGATTGCTGTCATCTATCTGTTTGTTAATACGAAAAATTTAAATGTCTTAGAAGCCGACTAATTACAAGGTTCATTTGGGACCATTATTTTTGTTCGGATAGTAGCCAAAGTTTTTCGTTACTCAGCTCGTACTCAGCCAAGTCAAAGATCGCTTTATAAATACGAACGCTGTCTTAAGTCAGAGTAAAGTCTGAGCTCAGGCTAAGTATCGTCTATGCATCTCAGCCTTAGTTTGAATTCAAGTACACGTTTGGACGCAACGAGCTGTTTGGACTGGATTTATAAATTGACATATTTTTATTGTTTGTTAACCGATTAAAATAAAATTTACACTTAGGTAATGTTACCTCAAGCTTACTAAGATAAGTTAACACCGCATTCAAATCCGCTATTTCTGAGATTAGCAATTAGCTTAATTAGCTAGATTGAACAAATAAAATTTCTGGAATAATGGGATCTATTGCAAGAAATACCCTCATTAATAGTTTTTCTCAAATTATATCTTCCATGTCCCTACATAAAAATGTACTGATTTTTTTCAAGAATTTGTATTTTGTGAGATAAAATAAATAAGACTTCTAAACACAAATGTACCATTGAACGTGAACTTTTAAGAGGCAAGAAGCGTTGTAAAGAGGCAAGAATTGGATGCTAGGAGGTAAGACAGAATGGCGTTCGTTAGCCAGTTTTAATTTCAGCTAATTTTTATCTCCGAGCGGCGCCGTCGCCTTTTTTACTGTAGCACGGGCCATTAGCTGCGGATAGCGCATGATGCAGGTCTTGATACTTGCTAAGAATGACACCAGCTATGGCAATGAAGACAGAGGGAAGGCGGTTTTAGGCACAGGAGTGGTCTTTTGTCAGTCAGAGGAGGCCTACGTGTAGCAGTGGACTTCCAAAGCTGTCCAGACGTTCAGACGAAAGAAGAATGAAGGGAGTTTCTTTCATTGTTTTTCCTGCTCTCCTTATTTTAAAAAGGTTTTTTCACAACGGTAGTAGGAACAAAATATGAAGTTCAAATGCAAATTTGCACTAATAAAACACTTAAGAAAAATAATAAACTGCGTATAAAGTGCGTATTAATTGGTTTATGAAATTTTTTTCTTGACAGCTCAGATATTTTTTACAGAACTTTATTTTCATACAATTTCTCAATTTGTATAACTATACAGTTAGTCAAGTTGTATAGTTAGTATCAGTGAAAAGCATAGAAATGATAAGCATAAATCGGTAAAACTTAAGTACCTATAATGAAACCTGAATGCTGTCCGTAACTGAGTCCAAAGATTGGCGTATAAACAATATTTTCGCTTCATAAAAATTGTTTTCCCAATTCAGTTATACAGTAAATAAGAACATCCGGTAAAGAGCTTTCTGTCTACAGGAAGTAAATATTAGCACCAAGTACCAAGACTGCCCGGCCGCATACGTTGAGGAAATCTAATTTTTACCAAGTTTTTCTTTTATTCCGCTGCCCCGGGGGGCGCTGCTTTCCCGCCAATTTGTAGTGTTTGTGAATTTAACCTTAAGTCGTCACGTCGACAGAAAACCATGTTTATTTAACTACTTCATTTATGGTAATGAGGAATAAATTAGTTTGATAATGTTGGTTAATATTTTTAAAACGGCATTTTATTTTTAGTTCGTAAAGTTCACTCGTAAATGTAAAATCATGACTATTTATAGCTATAGTATTTTTACAAAAAAGGACACAAGTAATAGATATTATCTAGAATCCAGAATACTTAAAATATACTTTTAATAGTTTTCATTTCCTGGACATAATTATGTGACATTATTCTAAGCAGAGAATTAAGTTGGGTTCAATGGGATTGGTCGCTGCAGTAGCCCTGGACCTTCCATAGGAATATCATGGGACTCCTGTTAGAACCAAGTTTAGCTATACAGGATGATTCCTAAGTCTGTCCCCATAAAAAACCCCAAGTTTCAGACGAGACAACTGAGTCATATTAACGTAAATTTTACAATTGTATGACATCAAGAATAAAAAGATATGGGCCCGTTTACTAAAGTAAGTACGTGAGAAGTTATACTGTTACGTCTACCATAATCATTATACAATTGAAGATCTTTACCAGTATACCTACCTCTACCGCTAGAAGAGATGAAGAAATTTATCCTAAAAAATATTAAGCATTTCTACGAAGCGCTTTTTCAGTTTTAAGATCTACATTAAATTTGATCAAATAACTCGAGCCGAAGTGTAAAAAACGTTAACCGGAGCAGGTGTACAAAAAACTGTATTTTCTCAAGCCGTAACAAACTTTTCTAATAATGTGTTGCCGAGTTAAGAGAGTCTTACCGCTAATTGCGAAATAAATTCCCAAGTTTCCCCAAAAAACGCTTCCTCCCGCTGAGTTATGACACCGCGGAAAAAACCGTGTTCCGCTGTCGTTTTAAGTGCTGGTGAAGTTTCTCCGAACGGAAAATATTATTTTAGCAAATTCACAGGTGGATCCGACGATCTGGTGAAGTATGATTCAATCCAGTTACTTCCAACATGAGGTTCACACGTTTGTACAATATTTTACCATATATCAATGGTATTCTAATCCGCAATTGTATGTGTGGGTAGGTATGCCTGTAATTTACCTTTAAATGTCAATATAAGTAATAATTTATTATTTATGAAATAATAGGTTAAATTTAGGCAAGTACAATTCTTTAGGCGCGGGATTTCCTGTGAAGACTCCTAAAATGGCAGGTATATGTCATTGGTACGTTGGCTACGAGTAATAGGTAGTAGCTAAAAAAAGTTTCCGGGATTCGATTCTGTCTGAGCACAGACAACACTATCACAGACTACACGAACCGAGAACAAAACATTTAACTGACACTTTTACCCCAAAAATCGAACATGGGAATAAAATATGTTATAAACAAAAAATATTATAAAGAATAGAGGGAAGTGGTCGTCTCGTTGACAATTCCAAAGCGTAACGGTTAAAAATATCCAATTATGAATATGACAGAAGGGGTAAAGATGTTGCGGGGGAAGAAAAATGAGAAAAATCAAGACGAAGTAGGGCCCTTAATTGTATTGTAACTTCTGTTCTCGCTCGACTTTGCTCGACTTTTTAAGTAATTTGATGTTTAATGCGTGTTTATTTTTTATTATTTTCGAGTTAGGTGCAAAGCGACTTCATACATTTTATTTGTTGAACTATTTATTAAAATGTCATACGACTAATTCGCTGGATAAAAGGTAAAGAACTGAAGATATCTGTATCTATCTTTACCGTACTACTAACTACTAAGTACCGTGGCGGGCGGTAGTACTACCCCGGGCGAACTCTAGGCTCTGCTACCTATTAAATTAGTGTAGTCTAGGCAATACATCCGTGAAATCCGTAAATATCATTGTACACTTACTTAAAGTTGGCTGTAGGCGTCAAATATGAAGTCTAGGTGAATTTTATGACTAGAATAGGGTAGCAATTGTAGCAAACTAGTGACCCGCCCTCGCTTCGCTTCGGGAAACTTTGGATAATTCACACTATATCTTTATAAATTATAGCCTATGTGTTATTCTGATATGTAAGCTATATTATTGTAAAGTTTCATCAAAATCCATTCGGTAGTTTTTGCGTGAAAGAGTAACAAACATTCATACATCCAAACAAACTTTCGCATTTATAATATTAAATAGAATAGCAAGCAGTGGCCAAGTGGTTTGAACGCAGTGCTCTCAAACATGGGGGCCTGGGTTCGAATCCTGACCCAACCCGAGCCCGGCATTGGGACAGTTATGGGCTCCGATGATGATGAATAGCAATTGCTATAATTCATTGCAAATATGAATAGTTAGTTCTTCATAACCTTAAATTGGTTATACTCGTCGATGTTCGTGAAGTCCTGGTATATCATGTGACGACTTACCACTTTCGTAACCATAAAAAACATCCCTATTCTCACTTACAACGTCACACCTAATTACCCCGGTATAAAAACCTCCAGTTAAGAGTCCACCGGAGAATCTTTCAAAACCTATTAACTCTAAAAGCTGTTCAGTCATTAAACCTTTTTTTTAAACGTCCTCGCTTCGAACAATTTTTCCTCCCCCGGACACTTTTCATAATTATCGCCACCCCCGCCCCCCGCCCGCCGCCCGCGCCTTTACAAGATGTTACAGTCGAAGTCAGTTAAAAATACAATTATGTTATATTATCGTTTTGCTGTAAAAAGTCTAACTAAGTGAACTTAACCTGTCTATAATGATAATTTTACTAGACGATTTCCCCGACATATTATATCGATGACCCCGTTGCTTAGTAGTGGCACTGCCTGCAAAGCGAGGGGTCCTGGGTTAGATTCTCAACCGGGGTAGATGTTTATGTAACAGTTAAATGTTTGTTCTCGGATCATAGGTACACAGGGAGACCTAGTCAGAACCATATGAGTTTGTAAGCGTTTACATAATATATTTCTAATAATGGTTTGTATCAGATAGATTTCTTATACAAAGATCATTTACACTTTTAGAAACCATCTGACAAAAATACTGTAAGGTAAGAAAAATAAAAAAGCAGAACCCGACCGGCCAAATATATACGAAACACTTAAAGCTCCAAGTCCGTTTATACATCATTAAAACATGTTAAAACAATATATAAACACACCGACAAAAACTCGATTTGATTTACTAGCGACGATGACTTAAAAACTTTGCACGAGTACAGTCAGCAACAAAAAAGTCTCACAAAAACCCCGAACACATGTCTCGGGGCGAACGTCAAAATCGTCTCAATTTCGAACCGAAAAACAATTGCGATTTGAATTTTAAATTCGGAACGCGGTCATTTTGTTACGATTTTTTCGCAGTGCGCCGGCGCAATAAATCTCGGCGCAATAACTATAAATTCATTGCGATCGACATGCAAATGCTGATGATTTTTTTGGCAACGTTTTAAGCACTTTTGTTACAGATTGGGTGCAATGGAGTTGCTTTAGTTAGTAAAATTTTATAAGACGCGCTATTTAATATCCAAATATTGTGTGATAAATTTGAAACTGTACATAATTATTGTTATTTATGACCACCATTGAAAAAATAACCTGGAGGAAACCTGCCAAATATTCTAACTACGATACTAAAGACTAACTACGATAACTAACTAACATAATAACTATGATGAATGACTACGCAAATTTGGTTTGTGACCAACATTAGAGTGCAATTATTTATTTTAATCAATGTTATAATTTAGGTACTTTTTTCTACGAAGAAACACATATATCCTGGGGAAATTGTATACGTATGATGAATGCATAAGTTCTTTTTTTGTTGTTTAATAAGTTTTCGTCTACTCCACAGTGTTACTGTTCCGTGCACCACCAAAAGATCAAGTACATACAAAAAGTAATTTTTATTTTACCCCAGTGTACTTTCCGCCTTACATCCGTCGGACGGCATATTTTATTTTTTTAAGCACCTGTGTCTTGCGATGTTTTGCATGTTGCGAATGCTATAAAAAGTCTGTTCATTGAAGGGATGCTACTCATTTATAACCTATATCTACAGGTATTGGGTAACAGCTATCAATACTTACGTATCTACCTACGTAACGTATCCATTTTCGAATCGTTGAGAATTTTTTTTTATTTCTCAAGTCGTTTTAGTTCTAAATGGAAAATGTGTTAACCACTGTACATGAATCAACCTTTTGCATCAACCTAGTTAAAATAAACGTTGCCTTAATGCCTCGAATTTGTTAATGTAAAAAAAGCCAATGTAAAAAAGTGCACCGTAGTATTATCACCTACAAAGCCTACAGTCTTTTTCAGTAATGAAAAAAATGTCTCCATCAAATATTCTTTGTAGCAATCCTAAATACTTAAAACAATTAGAAGGAAAAATTAAGCAACATTTGCTTGCAGTGCACCGAGATTTCATCTTTTTTTCCTTACAAGTCCAAATTGCAGATGGCGGAAGCTTCCTGGATCCTACACCTTGATCGCAGATGGTTGGAAAAAATGGCGAATCGCGATTAAATAAATTGTGAACACCCCGAGGCGTTATCGTTAACATTTTTATCTAGATCGTCTATGTTTCCGTAATGAATAATTAACTCGGAGATCGTGGCTAGATATTATGGGACCAGCCCTAGGCTAGGCTACCTAGATCGCTGATAAAACACCTATTGTTTCAGTCATAAAGCTTAGCTTTGGAAGACTAAACATGTGAAGCTAGGTTGTGTCGAAGTTAGCGCAAACATGGAATCCGGTGGTTTGTGTAAATTCCAAAAAGTGCTGTGCGGAGAGATTTGCACCCGTTTTCATTAACAATACTTCAGTGCAATCCTCTACAATGCGTTTGTCAAAATTGTCGCATCCTTCTGAGATTCCTCTGCGCGCTCGTCACCTACTACACAATCCTAGTGGGGGGCGGGGCTATAGCAGTGTAGCGTTTTTAAGTTATTGACGTAAATAATATTAGGTATACTAGCATCTGTATTATAGTAAAATTGTATGTATTGCATTACAAGTAAAGTTTAAAATCAAATGTGCCACATATTTGTGGAGCACGTGGATGGAAATTCATCCACATGAAAAATAAATGTCAAAATTTGTTGAGAATAATGTTCCTACCTATCTTTAATATGGATAAAAGCTTGTTAAAATGACCATAACTAACTAACTGCGACCATAAATAACTGCGACCTATAGATTGAGCCTTCCTAGAAACGTTTAAACCTCAAACTAAAGTAGGTATATACCTAAAGCTTGAGTTGCCACGTTCTTATAAATCTACGAGTACTTAATGTAGTCTGTCAAACACACAAAGAATATCCGGAGAAATAAGAGCTATATTGAAGATGTGTTAAGAGAATTTTAAAAATAACATAGAAGTAGTTATAGATTTGAACGTTGGCCTCACGCACAAAGGGCCCGGGTTCGAAGCAGCTAGTGAAAGTTATGTGCGTATTAGAAATTAATTGTCACTTGTTTCTAATGAATTTATGGTGAGCAAATAACAGTTAAGAGTTCTCCGTGTTCTCAAATGTAAATTCTGCCAATGAACTTGACCAGTGGTGGACGGTGGTTGCCCACCAGTGGGCGTGGGATTGTTAATCTTAAAATTACGGTATTAATAACCAATACCCCGGGTGTTTGTTTTGCGGCGCGGCGGTTCTATGTGCGGCTTTATGAAATTACTCTTTGTTCACTCGTTCAATTTACATTCATTTACATGTTAATTATAATAACCCTAATTATTATCATTGTTTTATTGCGATATACTTGTAGCAGGGTTCTGTAGGTAAAAATGGACCATAAAATTTCTTTAGTATTTAAGTGATATCTACTAATACAGAAGTGTCACATGACAACTGTTAAAATTAAATATTAATTAACCGCAGCTAATTATCAAACAAACTAAATTATTTGATGCTCCTGACTTTATTTATATTTTAAACCAATCAAAATGTATCGTAATTGAAATCCGTCACATTTGATTGACATTATCCTATTTGTTGTAAAAGGACCTATTTAAAGCAGTTACTAATGAAAATAGTTGATGATGTTTTAAACAGACATCGAAAATGTTAATGTGTTTTATGTAACATAGCCGGCAAACAAGCACACCATCCGCCTAAAAGTATTCATAATCGGCAATGGATAACAATAACAACATAATTAACACCATGGGTTGTCATTAAAAAGGAATAGTCAAAATATATCGTACTCTTTCGCACATAGTACCGCCGTCCGACCCCTACCATTGGAAGATAACAATACGCATTGAAACAGGTGCCAACTCACTCGCTGTAGCGTCGTCCAGCATTCTTCCAGGGTGCGCTCGCTGATGCTCTGCCCGGATCTCCCTTGTTGCTGTTGAAAAACAGTTTATTTAATACAAATGGATATAAAAATCTTACTTTTATATGCCACTAGAATTACCTAGATCTAAAAATATATATCTGTTAAGACAGTATCACATAAGTGTGTTAAGTGTTCTGGCCAAAACTCAAATCTGTGACAGATATCACAAAAAAATAATATAAGTATAAATATTTCCAGTTAATATGCCATTAGCAAGATTCAAATTCTATACTATTACTAAGCTTATTAGGTAAGTACGTTAACTTCCAAATAGGTAACGTTAACACAATGTTAAACTGGCTAAAAGAAAAAGCTTTTCAAAACAACTGAATTTGTTAGAATTTCTAAATGTTATTTATTAATATAGACTTTATGATTACGTTACTATTTGATTAACCATAAAAAACATTCGTAAGCATGTTATTATTTTCAATTACAGGCAATAAAGTCGGCAAATCTGACTGAAAATAGAACCTCTAAATGACTCGCTAGAGACAATGGGCATAGTTATTGTACAGTTTTTACGATAATTTAAACAAGTGTAAGTCGTTTTATTAAAAAGTTGATTCGAGATTTATGTGACTTTAGTGTGACTTAAAAAAGGTAAATAGTAAATATTGTCAATGTAGGTACATTATTAATTTTATTGGGCCAAGAAGAAACGGTCATATTATGTTAGGTTTTTTATGACGAATCAGTTAGAAGAGCACTGCGGAGTAAACGTTACCGGGTTTAGTTCCTGGGCGGCCTAATATTTACATTATTAACGTTTGTTGTCTAATTGTGAGTACCTACTTGTGATGCGTTAATTGTGTGTTTTTCATGTCACCTATTCAAAGATAATCCTAGTTCCGGTTAGTGAGGGACGCGGTTTAGAATTTATTTCAATTAATAAACGCACGCTTACACGCTTTAAAATCAATATTTTTAAATGTATTTTTGTAAATATTATATTATAAAAAAATTTTTTTTTTTTACTGCCGCTTTGATGAAATACTTTACATACATTGAATAAGAAGAAACGAAAGTCCAATATTATCTATAACGTTACAAAAAGGTGATTAGAATTAATTATTAGTTACTATTTTCGATAAATAAGATCCAATCACATTAAGTTTGCCGAACGCTATGAGACCAAGGTACAAAATCATGATTTCCAATAAAATAATATTAAATTTCAACTCTCAATATCATTAACATAATTTAAAAATAAGTTTACAACACCAGCAATTACAAACTTTAAAGGAAAGTTTAAAAACTTTTGATAACTTTCAAAAAGGAAAGTTACCTTTGAAAGAACATAACAATTTTTGAGATGATTAAATTTATGAAATGTTTAGGTGCCATAGTTTTATTTTATTTCAAACTTGGAATAATGTTTCAGAAGATTATTTATTATTTTTAAAAGTAAAGTAATTTTATCGTGTTAATATAAGGTAACTTTTAGCCTGGTATCGAATGGTTACATAAGAAAAAATTGGAAGTAACCGACGCGACGGCCAGTCAGACGCATGGAGAGAACCTATAAGGGTTCCCAATGACGTCATTTACGTGTACGGAATCCTAAAAACTAACCTTTTCGAAATAACATCAATCATTATCAAAATATCATCGTCCCAGTCCTCATGCTTACTAACAAACAAACACTTACTAACAAGTTAGTAAGTTATTAATATTCTAACACCGTCTCCGTCTCCTAACCGGACTAACTATTCGAGTCTTGTTCTAAGTCGGTCACAGTTGTCGTGGGCGGCAGCGGAAGGTGGTGCTGCATGCTCGTTTGCTACCCTAATTCTATAAAAAAAGTTTATACCCCGTCCGGAGCTCTCTGACATAGCTTAATGACAGTTATCTAACGATAATTACCGGGACCGACTGTTTTTAGTGCCCTCGGAAGCACGCAAACGCTCAAGAAATGTTTTACCGCCCGGGCGGTATAAGCCGCCGGGCTATGAGCGCATATTGTGAATAAAAGGGTTAAGTTTGAAGCTGTCATTTCACGGTAACTGCCTTTGATACGTAACTTAGAAAAAGTCTTCATCGATCTGTCTATAAAAATAGACCACTGATCCGCTCAGCTATGGAAATTGAACCTTAATTCCTTTAGCGAAAGGTTTACTTTATATTGACATTAATATTTATTTTATTTTATTTAATGTTCTATTTAATTTTTTGACGATCTATAGGTATGACGCAATGGTTTCTGACGGACTACCGTTCGAAACGTCTTGGATTCGATTCCCAAGGAGGCGGAAATTTGAATGATTATTTTATTTTCCGTTCTCGGTCCGGGTGTTTGATTGTTCAACAGTCTTGTGTGTTGTACTTGTACAATGTACAGGTACATAATTATATGGCGCGCACGACACAGGGAATCCTAGTGTGGCGCTATATGAGAGTGTAGCGTTGTACCTACTTCCGAATAGATTGACTACTAAGTATATTGTGAATACTAATGTGAATTCGACAACCCTGTAGTCCACTTGGTGATCCTGACTGCGGAATGAGGGGTCCTGGGTTCGATTCTCTGCCGAAGCAATTTATGTGACCGATAAAAGTTTGTTCTCGGATCGTGGGTTAGTGATGTGTAATTAGTGTTGTCCATGCCGCCCGCGACACAGAACCCTACTACGGGGTATAAGTGTGTTAGTTTTCATATATTTGTAGTATAAAAGTTATATTTACCAATGCGAATGGCAGCATGGCGCTTCGGTCGCCGAGTGGGGGTTCCGCGCCGGGGGACTGCGCCGAAGGCTGTATAAAAACATTAGATATTACATTACAAATAATACATACATATATGTATCTACATGGGCCATACATTATTATACTCGTAACTATGGTCAATACCATACTTTCTAAATTTAAAATTTAATTGCATGACAAAAAAATATACAAATCGAATTGAGAACCTCCTCCTTTTAGAATTTAGTTAAAAATAAACTGTCAGTTAGATCATCGCGGACACAAAACGTTTTAAATGAAAACGGGTCAGTATCCGTCTGCATTTAAAACGATTATGAATTATTGTTATACCGTAAATAGTATACAACATATTTTTTGAACTGGTATTAAAATAAAAATCGTGAGTACCCTTTTGCATTGATATCTGTCATTGGGTAAACAAGATAACAATATGGTTTTCATGCAGTCAAAGTCAATGATCATTATATTGCTACTCCTGAATACTGTCATGGTGTCTAAGTATTCCATGGCAGGTAGCCTGGTTTAGGGTACCATAAATATACCTACATGGTCCGTTCACTTTTATTTCATTATAATAATTAATAATAAGTAGGCCTTAATCGATAACCATGAAAAAGTCAGCCATTTCAAAATAATGTCATGCAAAGCTCCGTAAAAAAAATTAATACATAGAAATATGTACGTAAAGAAATACGTAAACTTAAGTTCTATAAATGTTGCGTATGATAGCTTAATGTTGACTTAAATCTATACTCAGCAAAATGAAAAATGCGTAACTACTAAATAAGTAAATAAATATTCGCAAGCAATTTATACAAGGGTCATTAAGTCCCACAACTTCATATCTCAACCACACACACACATATAGGTAAAACACAAAAACTTATTATGAAACTACCTAATTCTACCTACAATGAAGGTGTAAATAATTGATTGTTAGTGATTGATCCAGTAAAAGTGCGATCGATAGTTAGATTGGTGACGTTAATACACCAATTGTCAGTGTCAGATAGCAGTCGCTAAGCCCTGTCGATAGTTTTACGAATTATGTAGAACTTTCGACGCTCGACGGATTAAGGCGCCACTAATTGGCGCTCTTACCTTGTTACTGTTGTAGGTAACTTAAGACGTTAAATTGGTAATAATTGTGTATTTTATTAATATATTTAGAGAAAAATAAAGTTTTAGAAATAGAAAAATCCATTTTAAAACTTTTTGATTATGGACATGTTACAGGTATATATTTAAAACCTATTGATTTAACTATTGAAACTACACCTGGTCAAAAATAAATATATTAATGAAAAGCATAAATTGATTTTGGTCGGAAAATAAATTGATGTTGAATTTGAAAAGGGCTATTGAATTACTTCTCATGATTGCTACAATGAAACACATCTACAGATTTATGGTAACTGTCTAGGCATGTCTGCAATTTATTTCTAAACAGCTTACTCTGCAGGTATTAAGCATCTATCCAAAAAAACATTACGTCCTAACATTACTAATAAAGCGAAACGAAAAAAATGTGCGCATACAAGGGTACACAACTACACACGCACGAAGTGAAACTTGTTTACGAAATTTGTTTTTTTTTTGTTAATATAAAGCATCTTTTTATTTTTGACTACGACCTCCACTTTAAATTCAACTTTCTTGTTCGTCTCATTTCTACTGCGTTTTCGTTACATCGAATTTCAAATAACAATTGTAAAAAAGTTTCACTTCAAAAGAAAAAAAATGGAAAAAAAAGAAAATAAGCGCAAACCACACGCACTCGAGCATAGAGATAAAATATTATTTACATCGACATTAGTGAGTGATGACAGTAAATTTACCAGCGCAAACGGCACCGGCAGCGAGCGCTCGCTCATCGTCGAATCCGCAGACGGGGATTGCTGTTGCTGTTTCGGAATAAAGGAAAAACACGTTAGGTTTATTTAGAAAAATATATGAAAAAATTATGGGCGTTTACAAAAAAAATTGAAAAAATCTTGAAATGTGAAAAAATATTTTCTATTCGAAATTTAAATTCGCACGCAAATAATAATTCGGGTATTTTATTACTTGTTGGAAATATAACAGAATATTTCAATATTACTATATTATTTCTGTATATTAAAACTTTTTTGTCCTATTATTTCTATTTCTTATTAAAAAATATAAATATAAAACGTGGTATTTTTTTATTTCGCATTGGACTAATGGTTCTTAAATAATATCATCTTAATTCACCTTTGTGTGCGTAATAATATCAAATATATACTCATAGAGTATACTCATAGATTTCTATTGTTGTAATACTAAGCCATTTATAGAAGTTGCTAATTTGTTATAACTTATTTATAATAATAAGTTTATTGCGCAACGCATTCGGTAACATATTACTATTTCATTTTTTTCCTTCTTTTCACTTAGTTATCATAATGTGCTGTTCACTATGATTTAGTAAATAGCTTTCACTAGCTTAACTTATTTATAATTTCACTAGCTTAATAAAGAGAATATATAGCTCCAACCCGGGAACACTGAAGAGTGGAAGGATAGGAGTGAAGTTTAAACGTTTCAGCTATATATGTATAACCAAATCTTATTAAATGTTAAAGAAGCAAGTATGTTAGCTGTACATCATTAAAAGAGATGAGTGCAATATGCTCTACTTGTAACGATGTACTAAAACTTCAAAGAGTTCAGCCTTAATCCAACTAATGCCACACTTAGAGATAAAACTAGCTTTATTATATAAATAAATAGAATTGCTAGGTGAAAATTTTTTTCAAAATCGCGTCGGAAATGATCTACAAATTAAATCTGCCGCGATGTAATTGGGTTTAAGCAAGCTCGTGATTTCATATAATTATGTAGGTATGTATTGACGATTTTAGTTTTCCAATGATTGAAAATACATTCTTAATTAATTTCAATTACAGGTATAAAAAGTACACACGTCAGGTATGAGCTGACGTAATATCTTAACTAAATTTCCAAAGGTAACTAATTAATTTACCATTACGCAAGTATGCACTTTACCTTGCCGTAGCGTAGCTACAAATAAACATTGAACATTAGATATAGCTGTATTTTATAACCTTTAACGAAACCTATCAATATGAGTAAGGATCTGAACTCGTTACTTCGTTTTTAATATAGCAATATAGGTATTTCTGACGTTAGATAATTTTTAAATTTTTAGAACATTTCTAAATACAATTGAATGAACGGACAGAAATATACGTAATACTCGCTTTATTTTATATTCTATATCTGTCAGTGAATTATTACTACATTTGATTATGCTACATCTCTTAGTTGTCAATTTTGATAATTCAATACGTTTACAAAATAATGCACAAAAGTGAACCATATATAATAAGGAAAAGTCGCAATGTACGAACACCTTGTGTAAATACTGTTTTGATAACAACCTCTCGACTTGACTAACAACAATAGAAAAATATTAATAAATCAATTTTTAATTAACCGTTCCACGAAAAAAACTAACCACAATGGCAACAAGCACTTCTGAACCGTTAAATTTGTATTTTCGAAAAAAACTACATGAATGCGAAATAGGATCGGCGTATCGAAAACCGGTTTCGATTCAAATTTTAAAACAAAAAAAAATTTGAAATGAGAACAGATTCGTTGCAACAAATAACTGTCAACACCCCTTCCGTGAAACAAAGCGCGGTAAAAAATTAAAAAAATCAAATCACAACGAACCCTAATCCGGCAGCCGTGGGAAACGACAAATGTCGGCCGAAGGTGAATGAATTCGAAACTAATTTAAAAGGCAATATTATTTCGTCTCTGTTTATAAATTTCAATTTTAAAAGACATGCACTGCGGCTTACTTATTATTTTACTTTAATAGCACGAATGTAATTTAAAAACGAAAGGCAAACAAATTTACAAAAAAGAATAAAATTACTACTGTCTATGATAGTTTTATAATACCGAACATATGCCGAAAACATTTGTTTGTTAAGTTAAACCTGTCGACAACTCGATGATAAGCGAATACCGAAATAATAGAATTATCAGTGATTACAGTAATTTACATACTCTTTGTTAACCCGAATGCGACAGTACAAAAACGATTTAATAATAAGTTGCCGAGGCCCTTAACCCTTTAACGAAGAATTACAATATGTTGTTTCGTTGGCGTCTTCTTTTTTTAAGGAAGTAGGGATCATTCGAATTTGGAACGAGTTTCTTGGGACCCGCGGGTCTCTCTGAGGTCAGTTCACCAACATGTCTTGGATAAGTAAGACGTTTAGCGCTACCGATTTTATTTTAACACGATTTTGTCGTTTTTTTTAACTTTAACACTTAAACCGGATCAATAGTGCGTGTAAACACATTTTGTTTAATTTTAATTAATTTATCTCAAACAAAATATTAACGAGAAATAACTATAAAATGTTATTAATTAATGGTGATTTTTATCCAATAAAAATAAATATTAATTTAAGTTTTCGATTGCATCTGAAAGTGCCGGCGGGAAAGACTAACGAATTTTCCTAATACAAGTTTGATATTTTTGTGTTAATCAAAGTTTGCACCTATTCCTTTTTTAAATATGTACTTTAACTTAAATCACCATTTCTAATTAAAAAAAACAAAATTTAATTCACTTAAAAAACATAACATTAGAAAAAAAGTTACAAAAACCGCCCAAAACTAGTTTGCACATAAGTAAAACAACTTCAACAGAACATAACAATCGATCACTTGCACTCACCTGTATTTCATTGACGAGCTTTTCAGGGTTGATCTTGTGGTCAGGAGTCGCCGGTGGTTGTGGAGTGGGTGGCGCGGGTCCAGGCTGGTGGCCTTCGGTCTCCGGGGTTGGTGACCCTGGACGGCTTCTGTTCCAGAAGTTCATCTTGAACTGTCTCTGGGCTTCCGCCTGCAGCGCCGGGATGTGGAGGGACAGGGGCGCCGCGCTGAGGTCCAGCGCGCTGCCCCCCGGCGCCGCCTCGCCGGTCTCCGCCGGGGTCATCTTGAAGGAGTTCTGCAGCCAGGAGGCCACGAAGCTGTCCTCCTCCTTGGGCGCGTCCAGGAGTCGAGGGAACGGCGGCGCGGCGCCCGGGTCAAACGCCTCGCCGCCGACCGGCTCCCCTTCCTCAGCTATTTTCGGTACTTTGGCCTCCCGCGGTGACTCCTCTACTTCCGCCTTCCGATACTCATGGAGGTCCCTGTACCTCTCCTGGAGCGCTAGGGATATGTTCTCATTGAAGTATTTCAACATTAATTCCAGTTTCGGGCGAATCGTCACAAGGAATGCATGCGACGGCGCGCGGCTGGTCGATCTGTGGACAAGAAGAAGTTGAACAGTCTTCGGCGGTCGTGTGTACAGGCTCGCGGAAATCGGAAGCGGACCTGCCTGAGGCGCGGGCGGGCGACGACTAACGTAACTTCTTGGTGGAAAACTTGAGCGTCGCGACGCTTTCTTGCGGGGTGGGGCGGACGCGCGCGCCACGCGAAGACGCCGCTCCAACTAGCAAGACGGGGCGCCGCCCCCGCCTTAGACGTCGCTAAGAACATCCCCACCGGCCCCGAGCGCACGCGCCCCGCGTTTTTTCCGCGGAAAAATCTCCCGGTCAAGGAAAAGACGAGCGGACGATCCGACTGTCCGGCCGGCGGCGGCCGACGGTGGCGGCTGGCGACCGTCCCGCGCGTGGCCGGCCGCGCACTCGGACCTTAGCCCTCGGACGGCCGAAATAACAACTATTGAAAAGGGCGCGATTTTCCCCTCTCGCTCGCCCGACCTCGGCCCGCTCCCACCCCTATACGCGGGAAAGGGACGGGTAGCGCTTCCGATTTTTTTCTAAGCCGCTATTAGTGAGGGAGGAAATAGAAAAGAATGGGCTTCTTTCATATTTTTTTTCTTATCTCCCCTCTCGCTCGCGGGCAGGGTGTTTGTATAGCGTTATCTCGTGTGGAGTTTTTAAAGAGTTTATTTCCGTAACGCCTCCTTTACTATAGAATTTTTTTCTGCTCAGGCGGGGCTTAGCTCATGGGGCTTTAGCCAACGGCCTTCGATGACCGTTTTTTTCCTCGTTTACCTAAACCTGGGAATATTTTTAATGTAGGTACCAGGTTTTAGGACTCGATTAGTTTTCCTAAGCAACCGAATTTTGTTTAGACTTTATAACCCTTAATGAGCTTTCGATAAATCGAATATTTCGACGAAACTGCTTCGCCAAGAAAATTATCTTAAAGTTTTCTTAAGTATATCTTAAGTATTAGTTTAAGAATACTCAAAAGCTTTCAAGGTTCCGTTTGGATCTCTACCGCTACCCCTCGCCAGATGGCGTAGCGCGCTACGAAACGTGGAAAACTTGTGTAAAATGATTCAATTCGAGTACTACAAATATAATACAAATAAATAATCCGCATAAGATGAATTTAAAGATATCTATAAATATTAATTACTGGTCATTTGTTTACTAAATGAAATTTGCCTTTTGGTTTTGAACATAGAACAGAACCCGAAGTAAAGTCCATCATCTGCCTACGTACCTAGATCGGTGTTCGATTTTTATTTTATTCTGATTAATAGATCTATCTTTTAACTTTAGGAAAATATTAAAACAAAAATCAAATTATGAAGTATTTTTAATCATACTTACTAATTACTAATTACTACTGCTAAGGTTTGGATAAAGTTTTTATTGAAAATCAGTTAAATAATTACATCTTCACATTGTCAAGTGTCTAATAAGGCCGATTCATGTTTTTTTATGGACAAGTGGAAATATTATTTTTTAATGCGTGGCGTAAAATAACAACAATTAAATACATAGACATTATCAGGGTAAAATACAGTATTTTATTTTTATGAATTTTATATATTGCTATTACTTATTGATAATATCGTTTTACGTGCATAGCTATCATAAATTGTAGCATGACTTTCTTCGAAAAATGTGTATAGGAAAAATAAATAAGTAAAGTAAAATTTCGAATACTTATAAAATGTGTATGAAAACATTTTAAGTCCGAATGCAAATGATTTTATTAATAACTTAAATGTACACCGTGATTCATGATATCCTTTGATTTATCTGTTATTAAATAGATAGATAGCTGCTAAAGCTTTCCACTTTTTTATTTGAAAAATGTACACTTTTATTAAAAATATTACGTTCACTGTTAAAAAATACGTTACATACTTACCTACAGTTTAAAAAGAAAAAAATCCAGCTTGGACTTTTATTTAAATACGTATCTAAGGAAATAAGTTTACATTTAAGTATGCATTTTATTTATCATTAATTGTATATGATAATTAAATTGATTATCAAAATATCCTCATATAAGTCGACATAGATACGAACCCAAATTTAGTAATAGAACCATTGCGCGCTACCTCACCTAATATTACACCTACTAACAAAATATTCACAATACCTACAGTTATCACGAAACAAAGACAAATTATGCGAAAATATGTATTTACGTACGTACAAGCAAGGCCAATAGCGTGTAATCCATAAATCTTTACCCAGTGCTAGGCGGGGCTTTTTTGTCACGGTGTTTGCACTTACGCGCGTTCGTCCGCCAGAGTGCGCTGTCGGCGGGAGCTACCGCTTCGTAGAGTGGAAAATGTATGAAAAAAGAAGGTAATGAATGGAAAGAGAATTGAGCTGTGATGTCAGTGATGTGTCTAGTTGCTGGCGATTTGTTGCTGGTATGTTTTATATTACGGGTTTTTTTTATTGTTAACCGTAGAGAGTATTTGTGGTAAAGTATCACAAAAAAAAAATAACAGAATCACAAAAAAATAGGTATTCATTATTATGTCAATGGTATTCATGCTTATTTTATTAATTTCATTTTACGTAGTTAAAAAAAGCAGTTATTATCGTTTTCTCTATGACAATTGTGACTTTAGTTAAAAATGATTCAATTTGATTGCTATCAAATATTTAATAAAGGTATTATTGTAAAATAGTAATTTATCTTGTATTCTTTCTTAATCGATTTTACCTTTTTAAGACTGCAGTAATGTTATGAACCTTATGAACGCGTTCGTACTTAGATATGAACCCGTTTGAAATCACTTTAAGTAAACCAAATTTATGGAGAACTAAACTTATGCTTTTAGATATTTTTAATTGCAAAAAATTTTAAGCACTGTAGTGTTTTGTAGCTTATTAGTTCAGTAATAAAAAATATAAGTATAGTAGTTTGACTTTCGAAAAGTGTTTAAAAAACCAACTTTGAATATATTTATTTCATTTCATTTCAGACGATGAGATAGAAGAAACTTCAAACGATATCCAATGCTTACTACGTTAGTGAATACCGCTTTCGTAGTAGTATTGCCGTAGTCGAAGCTGTCATCGCATTTCATACATGTAACATTTCGCATTTTTATGAAAGGAATATCAAACGTAGTTAGAAAATAAAAATAAAATAAATTTGCTGTATTTTATTTAAACTTACCTGTTTTTTTAAAAGTTAAATAAAATTAAAATAAATGCAAGTTTGCGAAGATGCTCGCAGATACAATACAAAAATAATATCCGGGACGAACAATGGGTTTGGCTGGCCGATTGACCTCTCCTTGCTCCTCTACAATGACCGCACGGGTTGAACACAATAAAAAAAAAATCTTGATTTAATTATTTATAAATTTCCAGAAAGATATCTAAAAATATTCAATTGGAAAACTAACGAATTCAAACATTCTTACGAAAATATTACGACGATTATTGTACGCCTAATTGTAAAAATACGAAAATAACTTTGAAAAATAGAGGTAACAACAAAACAAAAAACAAAATTTCAATATTTAATCTTAGAATTATTAGTAGTTCTACACCTCTATTCTGCCCACTACAGCATACGGATTTCTCTTCACAACTGAGAAGACCGAGAGCCTACTCCTCTACCAGTGCGTATGATGGCGGGGTTAGCGGCTAACATCTAATGAAGCTCTAGTGGGTATTAACTATTGGTGAGGTACAGGTTGTTGAAACTATCAAACGAAAATAACCGGATTTAGAAAATAAAAGTTTGGATATACCTAGACCAAAAATTTTTTGCATCTCTTTTGCGATAAGGCTGCCTTTTGTACTACTTTTTTACAGTTTTTTATAATTTTCTCGTGGTATTGTTACCTATGTAGAGAAAGAGTATTCTTACTATTCTAAATGTATGTGCAAAATATATAAAGAACTGCAACTCTGTCGGACACCACTGTGGAACAGTCGACAGCTGTCCCTCTCATTGTTACGACTTATATTGAGTTATGCAATTTCCGTCGGCTCACTGGGCGCCCATAAAGAATATTACATTTTTTTACTTAAGTGAAGGTGTAGGGTCGTTAGCAGTTGAGTGTAGGGTTCCAGGTTCGATTCTTGAGTAGACTTCGAATGCAGGAGAAAAGTCATTTGTTACATAATCGTAGTAATTTTAAGTTTAGTAAGTAGTAATTTTAACTTTGCCGCAGGTTATTTTAATGATGTGAGTTCATTTTCTTTTAACTATAATAAAATATATCTATAATATAAAGGACTTCAATGTCATGTCATGAGTCATCATAATCACTAAAAAGTATTTTCAGCTTTTCTTTATTTCCCGTTGGGGATAAGGAATAAAGAGGATTTATATTTTTGCTGTAAAAAGATTTCAAATTTAACAATCCTACAGTTCCCCCTGGATGGTCTGTATGGCTTTATAAAATCAAAATTAAAAACACAAGGGCAAATAACTAGTCGCATTTTCAGGATTATTCCAATGTCCATGGAGTAGGGAATAAAGAGAATTTATATTTTCCCAATCATTCATCACTATCAAAGTCTGTGACCCATCATCCAATGCAGGTACGCTAAATAAACAGAATCTCCCGACCAGTTCCCACGTTAGCACAATACTTTCCAAACGTAACACCCATCTAATAGTTCTCACCGGCTTTCAAAACCGGTCACGAAACAATGATAAAACAAAAAAATTAAAAAGATTAACCCTTTGTCAAAATTTGCATACCGAAGGGTGTTCCGAGATAGCAAGATAAGATCCCTATAAAAGTTTAAAGTTACTGAAGGACTTTTGTTCTATTTCAATCCACTTCACCTTTGACTGTCATAAAACAAAAAAAAAACGTGCAACTTTTGCGCGCGTAAGTATTTTATTGTTTTTTTTCATTGGCATGACATGTGTTAGATTTCGAAAATTAATGCCACAATTGCAGTGTGTAATGTAGAAAAAGCTTTTTTAATTTTTTTTAAATACTAATTATTTTTTGATAATTTTAGGCTTAAAATAATATGTTTCGTGCAGATATTTTATGACGATATATCGCTCTAAAGTTGTTTAAAAAAAGTTTTATTACGAGTTTCAGTAATGAACTAGAAGAGCTTATCAATATAACTGTTTGTATCTTAAACAGAAAAAATAATAGGTACACATAATTATGAAGTCAATCGAAGTGTTACAACTCATGTGGACTGAAATGAAACGTCATTAAGTTACATCTTTTATTATGAATTTAATTTTATTAATGTTTTATAAGATTTAAGATAATTTAACTGCATTAACATCAGCTCAGTAGATACAAACAAATAAAATCTACCAATACAGATACGAACATTTTGATTCAAGACTATTAGGCTAAAACAAATTTAGATTTTTTATATACTAACTAATACATCCAAGCCAATATTTCAACAGAATATTGAGTTATTAATTACATATTATGTAAAATATTATCATTCAATTTAATTCAATAAGGTATTATTAGCGATATAATTCAATAAACATAAATAATTATCTTCATCATCAAAAATTCTATAACATTCAGTGAATGGGTTACATTTAAAATAAAAATACTTTGCTATCCGCCCTCAATTCATTACACCTACTAACCGTTGAATATTTTATTCGATTGGCTATAAATAGGGTACTACGAGTATTATTGACTTAACCAATTATTTTATTCGAACCCTTAAAACGCGCGTGTATTCGTGTAACTTGATTTAAAAAATAATTATAAAGCTTTTTTGCTTCTGTCTTTAGTTCTTTCGAAAAAATATTTTTATCGAATTTTGAACATTGTTTTCAGGTTTTAAGAGAAGTGCTACTTTTGAAAAATTACAACCGGCGCCATCGATAAAACCGAACTACAATGGCGACCTAACCCAAGGCCAAAGCTGAAAGACAGTTAACCTGATCACTAGGGCCGGCCCTGCACAGGTATGTTTGTTTAAACCTACCTACTATTCTATATCAATACGATCCCGTAGCTTAGTGGAGACTGCCAGCGAAACGAGGGCTCCAGTGTTCCATTTCCAGCCGAGGCTGATTTTTATGTGACCCATAAAACTTTGTTCTCAGGTCGTGGGTGCCAGTAATGTCTTATATGTGTTGTCCATGGCACCCGTGATTCAAGGAATCCCTTATAAAGGTATGACGTAAGAAGGTAGTGGCTCTTGGGCTCTTGGGCTTGGGCCAGCAGGACAGGTCGTTCGGCGGCTGACTCAAGAAGAAGAAGAAGAATAATAATAGCTAGCTTCCATAGTCTTTCACAAGAGCTTGGTCTCCCGGGAGCCAGATTCTGTCACTTCTTACTCCTGGGTCTGCCGGCATAGGACGGGTATTTTAAACCGACCTGATACTTGGAGAAGGGTTAGAAACACACGGAATAAAGACTCATGACAAATAATCGGTCTCTTCGATAAAAAGTAATGATAGCGGGCCGTAATGGCTCTGTTCACGCACCGCGGCCTATTTTTAATCATTTTTGGAACGTAAGGGTTGAGCTGTCGAGCTATGGAGAGAGTCGTTTCAGTACTTATCAATATTTTAGTGATTCGCATCGATTTATTTATCTATAATTTTATGAAAATACTAGCGACACGCCCTCGCTTCGCTTCGGGAAACTTACATATTCCTTCGGTTTGCAAAGATTTAGTTATATATTTTGGATAATTCACACTATATCTTTATAAATTATAGCCTATGTGTTATTCTGATGTAAGCTATATTATTGTAAAGTTTCATCAAAATCCATTCGGTAGTTTTGCGTGAAAGACTAACAAACATTCATACATCCATACAAACTTTCGCATTTATAATATTAATAGGATATTAAAAAAGGGGATATATTTAATTTATTTCTCGAGCTATCTTTTAATTATTTTGCTATGTTTCGCTATGTAGGTACTAATGGGCAATGTGTAAAATAATAAAAACAATAATAGTTTCACTTCAAAAACTTTTTTTTACAAAAGTCCGCTCCACACTATCCCCGGTAAAGTTACTGATGATACGATTCCGTGACAAGTGAGCCACGAACGAAGCTCTTCGATCCGTGCGTTCGTGTGGTCGATATACAACGCAACGGAAAAAAATGTCAAGAGTGATCCGTGTTTATTTATTGTTTATCGACACTTTTTGTTTCTTTTATAAACAGTGTTTTTATGGATATCGGTGATTCCTTTGGTAATTGAAGTCCGTGGGCGACAGTGACCACTTACCGCCAGTGGCTCATCAGCTCATCAGCAACTGTATACATTTTTTAATGCTACGCTATGCACTTAGCATTAAAAAATTTATGCAGTTTACAAGAAGTGATTGATTACATACAAATATGTTAGAAAATAAAGTTGGGTCTGTCCTCTTTTTTGCGGTTTTTTTACAATATTAGGTGAGTCACTGGACATTGGAATAATTTTGAAATATCGGAAGAATAACAAAGGCATTACAGATGCTTACCAACCAATTATTAAGCGGAAAAAGACATATTAATGCTTTGTTCTGTTAAAGAGAAATAAAAGCCATTTCCGCAATAAATAAGTTATAAAAATATTTAAACAGTAGCAATAATTTAAAAACACACAAGTCATAACTTGCGATACAGCCAACGGAACCCGCCTCAACGCCACTTCCTGTCAAAACGCCCAAAAGAAAAAAGCTATAATTTATGGTACAACGTATTTATCAACCATAAATTATCGCTTCGACTAAATACTCGAATAAAAAATGTAATGTGTGAAAACGTTCCCCACCACATCAACCGTTAAACAGTAGCCGAGTATCATTCACGAATCGTTTACCCCAAAAAAAGAAAAAACAAAAAAGTGTTCCCTATTCAAACATAGCGTGTCAAAATTCACCGCGTTCTAATCGTTGTGGATAAAAAACTAATTCTGACACATTGGTACAAGGTCGGTACAAAAAAACGCCCCCTAACATTAGGTTGGACCAATAAAAAAAAGAAAAAATATGCTCGGAAGCGTTTGAAAAAAGAACGAGTTAATTGGTGGCGCGCGTGCCGCCCTAGTTTTTGTAACTTTTTTCACTTCCATTCACTCCGCCGCCGTGGGGTGAGTTTTTTGTGACAATTAGTTTGCGCGTTCTGCCGACAAATTGTAGACTATTGCTTTTTAAATATGTTAACTGTGAATTATTTAGTACGTAATTTGAATTTTTTACAATCATATTTGTCAGCGGCTTCCAAGAAGCGTATAAACATTTTAAATTTAAATAAATATTTGCATGTCCAATGCTGGACCAGACCTCACTTGTGGTGTCTATCTGTTTTGAATTGACATAAATTTTACAAAAAATATCCCTACATTTTAACTTTATTACAGTTTTATTTAATCCTCATGCGTTGGAATTGGAACGTTTAAGAATAATTTTATTTAAAGAATTTTATAAATATTATTTTCTAATTAATACCAAAATAGTTAATTGCAATGAATTTTTTGTATAAAAAGGTGATTTTATTTCACATTTTAAAATCTAGGTTGCGCATTAATTAATAGGCTTCTTATGTAGTTCATAAATTTTAAGAGAAATATTTCTATGTCGGTCATAACCAATTTCGTAACCTATTTGGAAGAAAAAAACAACGTAAAAATTATTCTGGTACTTAAAACATAAAATCTAATAAGATTTTGGCTCAATTTTAGCGACATCTGCCGAGCAGTAGCTGCCAAATTCATGTTATGTAGTTTTGATTCTTATAAGACAGTTAAATATTTTGTATTTGAATCACAGTTGAATTTGAATCACAAAGTACAAATTTATTAATTTAAGGATCAATTTAACGACTTAATGATAAAATGTTAAATGTATTTTAAAACATTTTTGTCTTGAAATCCTACTTAGGTAAAAGGTATGTAGTTGTAATTCGTTATCACTGACTTTATAATAATAGCAATGAAAGAAAACACTATAAACCAAGCAAACTAAATTTAAAAACAAAATTAATTTTTTTTTTTTTAAGTAGGTATAGGTATCTAGGTAATTGATTTCAATACCTACCTACGTATATCATAACGTTTTCTCCAAATTGTTTTATCAAATGAAATAAGGAGAACACTTCAAATTCATCCTAGCCAAGACGATATAAAATTGATATATTCATAAATGCAGATTTAAAAAATGTTTTGGTAACATTAAAAAAATACAGTTCAAAAATGATCATATTCTCCCGATAGCTTTATCACTGATCTTTTCATTGTACACTTTAAAAGCCTGAAAAGTAATTTTTATTTACTTTTATTTATTAAAAACCCAAAACATTAATATAAATTATGTAACAGTGGAAAATTTACCTCGGTCACGTGAAAAAACGCCCGCCTCGCGCACTGACGACTTATAAAATTTCCATTTAAAACACACTGTTCATTATCTTTTTTCTTACAAAAAAACATTACATTCCCCAACAAAAACATCCCAAATTGCCAACCAGTGCAGTCGAATAAAAACCTTAAGTTAAGAGTGACACAATTAAAATTATTTTGCACCATTACACCGCTTACGACGTTACGACTCGCTGTAATAGTTCCTTGGTCTACTTTATTGGCTATTAGTGATGGGATGTCTACGTTCAGCTAGTCATTACTCTTGAGGTACCTAGTCCAATTACTTGACTACACTTTATATATAAGAAACTTACGAAAAATAGCTTCGTGGACTTACGGTTTTATTTGCAAAACATTTTCTTTGACATAAATCAACTCGTATAAAAAATTAACCGCATTATTTTCCAAAAAATCGACATTGATTTATAAAATGTCAATCTGTCTAACTGTGACAGTCACACTATATCACACAAAAATGTCACAACACAGTCACGATTTATTTTAAAATGCGTGAGACAAAACAAATACAGTCGGTATAAACACGAACATTGAGTGACGTTGTCAGTCAACGAAATCCTCGAGTGGACTTCAGTCATCCAGACTCCACAGGTCCGCGCAGCACAACCCTAGCTGTGCGTGTGTGTGTTATCAACTGCGACGCGCATAGATAACTTTTTGAAAAATTCTCAACTTTTCCGCGATAACCCCGCTCGGGCGGGGAGAAAAAAAAGCTCTTGACGCGTATTCATAGTACGAGTATCAGTTTTGTCTTTATTTATATATTTAATAACGTTACAAACATCTTAGGCAAACTGACTTCATTATCTGGGAAATGTTATCCACGTCAATTTATTATTTTTTAATTGTAGGAAAAAAATATTATGTTACAGTAAATTATTTTTTTTAATTTAATCTTTTCATCTCAATTATAAAAACATGCCCTTAGTTACTCGTATTTTTAACTAAATCTCATTTTTTTACTTTATATCTTCGTTTTTTGCTATTTAATCTTCAAAAGATGAATATTTATTATTCAAGGCTTCTCAAGGAAGTTTTCGGCGTAACGTCCTCTAGATCCAGAACTTTTTGTGTATGCAGCAGTGACCACTTACAATTTTGTGTATGCAGCAGTGACCACTTACAACTCGTAAATCGTTAGTAAAATAATAAAAATATCACGTGCTATTTATTCCTTTACGTGTACAATGATACTAATTTAATTAATTGAAAAATGGCTTGATCTCTGTATCTATAACCTTTCAAACGGAATTTGAGACTGCTTTTGAAAGTATCACTGTTGGTCTAGTAGTGAGCTAAGGATTGCGATACGTGGCTGTGATTCTGTGAACAGCCTACAACCTAGGTTGATTTAGTGAATCTAACTTACAGTTACGTAAACACAGTAAATATTGAGTTCGTGGAATTATATGTATTACGATTAAAAGATTTAACGATAGCGTATTTCAGAGCATTTTTAACTGAATATGAAAAAGGCAAAAGGAGTTGTAATTTCAATCCTTTTGTACAATCGACGCCGGAAAGTTAGTGGTTAGTATTCTATCGCGCCAGAATACGACCAGTATGTGTGAAACTTGAGCCAATCTTAAAACTTGTAATATAATTTTCACCCAATACAAATAACCCCACAAGCAGGCTTGTATGTTTACCAGCTTCAGTGCTTCAGGCTAAAATATCATATACATCCATCCATCAGTAGGTACACAGTTGGACAAGGCCTTCCCTAAACTGCGCCACTCAGACCGCTCCAGAGCCTTTTGAATCCAGTGGATGCCCGCTGTCTTCATCAGGTCGTCAGTCCACCTGGTCGGGGGGCGCCCTATACTTTCCCAGACGTCTCCAATCAAGGATCATTCTTCCGAGGCATTATCGGTCCTTCGTACTATGTGGCCAGCCTATTGCCACTTCAGCCGACGAATCGTCAGAGCTATGGCGGTTAGCCTCGTTCATATAGAAAGAATATAGTAAGAAATATTTAATTGCAAATTATCGTACACTCGTATGAATACGGCGCATCTTATAAATAAACAGTATGAACGAGTACTTATTATTTACAGTCGCGTTATCAGCCCTTCTTGCGTGTGTTGATCACAACGGTCTTTGTGAGAGTCTAGATAATGTACGTGGTCTAGACTAACTGCGACGCGCAATTGCAGTATTACAACGAATGTACTTGTGGCATGCATCCCGTGGTCTATCCATCCTTGGGGTAAACTTCTACTCACCAATTCTACTGACAACGTAAGACGTAACCGCTGGGTTTGAATTCGACGGATTCCGAGCATGGTAAGATTCTTCTAGTACTTAGCTACTGTTCTGCTTCTAAAACCAATCGGGAAATGTTTTCCATTTTCGATTGCAAACTAGGAGGCAGGTTGTAGCGAATTGATCTTTCTTCTACTGTTGGCAAATGTGAGTCACCAGAAACATGATTCAAGACCACTGTAACCGCATTTTTGCAAATAAATTATCATTTATCATTATCATTATCTAGGACAAACCGTTGTTGATATCCGCGATCAAGTTAGGTACTTTATTGACATGATAGTAGTCCTAGTAGTAGTCTAGAATAGTCTTGTAAAGTGAAATGTAATATCTAAAGAATACCAGAAGACGAATGACATCATTGCCTCCTCTGTTGTCCAGCAAGGCGCAATAGCTTTTTATATTCTGTAGAGCAATCAAAAAAGCAGACGGTAAGAGGTATTGTCATAACACATGGTAACAGGTTACCGTCGCCTGTGGACATGTGCGACACCATGTGTCACCAATGCATCGCCAGTCATGAAGGAAACCTCTTTTTAGGCCTTTTGGTTTCGAATGCTATCCTTATTTGAATTGCGAAGGAGGATCACAGCGTATCAGGAGCTTCTGTTCTGCCACATCTAAATGGAGGAGAGGTTTCTTTGAAGAAGACTGAACTCGGGACTAGGATGGTTAGTCCAGTTAGCAGAGGATGTTATTATGAACGTTAGTCGGTCAGTTCGTTAGTTCACTAAGGACTAAGGCAGTGAATGTTAGTGATAGTTAGTCTTCTCTGTCTGTTGTTGTTGAATAATAGTCCAGTTAGTAGTTGTTAGTAAGTGTGTCGTTCTAATGCGGTCACAGATGTGTTGCGGTTCTCGAGGACTAGGATGGTCGCCTCTAAACAAATACCCGACCATCAAAACTTATTATTTTTCATTGCAACATTTCTGGTGCCTACAGCAGAAACAATACCCATTGTGTATTACAAACCTTATTTAATTCCTACGTATAACATTTATCTGTGTACATAACACACACATACGTCCTGGTTCTATTTCTATTTTGTGTAGACATACGGTAGTGTGTTCTTGTCTGTGTGCGTGAAGTGGAATGATTTTAGTCTGGGGATAAAGTTGTGTTAATTCATACAGGTAGGTAATATTTTAGGTTTTAATCTTATTAGGTATAAAAAAATATTGAGCGTTTTTGTGCTTCGGAGGACACGTAAATCCGTTGGTCCCGGTTGTCATCGTTAGATAACAGTCGTTAAGCCACGTCGGAGGACTTGGGCGGCAAAAAACTTCCGATTCTTGGGTTGACCACTAACCCCTCCACCAATCCGCACTGGAGCAGCGTGGTGGAGTATGCTCTAGTCTTATTCAGGTATGAGGAGAGACCCGTGCTCATTAGTGGATCATTTATATTTGAGCTAAGTTTAAATAACTGCAATAAAATTGTTACTCAATGAACGTAAAACCAGTGTGCATATATACCTAGTGATTGTTTTCGTCGAAAGAATTTTATTGTTAGCTTACTTATAAATATTCGAAGCTATTTTTTTTCGAAATAGTGAAGTGAAGGTGTAGTTTTGTGAATCAGTCATTAATTTGCTTCGGTGAAGAAAGTAAGGTATTTTGCTTACTTTACCATAGCATCTTAGAGCCCGATTAGGCCGGTTACCACTTACCATAATAAGCCCCATGTAGTCTCTAAAAAGTTTTCGATAAAGCTTAACGACTGCTATTTACACACTTGAACAGGTTGTACCTTTTGAAGTACGCTAGTGCACCATAGTTAGCATAGCATAGTTTTAGTACTAGCCGTCACCTATCTAATTACCGATTTTTTTCTTTAACGCTCTTAAAACCGAATAATTTCCCCACAACCATAAAAATTAACCGAAATAAATTTTCCTCTCGTAACACTAAACTGATAGCCATAAACCCAGCAACATCTACCGACCCATCAAAGCAACAAAATGATTTTAATTAAAGCACTCAATTAATAAAGGAATTTTCTAATCAAAGGCTGCCGTAAAAAGATTTATCTTAACCGCGCGCGCACACGACACCGCGCCGTTAGCCAGCGACCTCTGCCGGATCGTAATTGGACTATCGATATCGATGCTACAGATAACATTTCTTAGCGAATAACTATAATTTTAATTAATTTGCGCAAATTGAGCAGGTAATTTTAATTGTTATTGCCAAATGTAAAGGTGCGGTTAAGATTGAGATTAAGGATTTAAGTAGTTGATTTGATTAGAGACTTTTATATCAATTTTGAAGATGATAGAATAACACTGAACAACAATAATGCGTCGTCGTCGAAGTGAAAAAACGAATGCTGTCAGTGAAACATTGATGTTTTGCTTTGCTTACCACCATTTACCGCCATTTTGCCGTAAAAGGTATTGCTCTAGGACCCCAACCTTGGAGCACGCAAGCGGATAATGCTTCATCAATTTCTCCCACGTTAAAATGTGTCTCTTTTTACTGCCGCTTTTTCGTGTCATTTCCGTTTCATCGACTTTCAAATTTCACTTTCACAAAGAAGTTTTCACTTCAATAAAACGACACAAAGTTTAATGTCGTTCATAATAGTACCTGTCCCGCTATGAGGGAGTGCCACGTGGGCTGTGCGATGGGCCATACACGTCACTACTGTCAGGTGTGTCCCATCTCTGATAGGTAAATGCACTTTGAACCGTGGATTAGGTGAGACGTATATCGTAGATTTGGATGTATTTTATTGGACAGTGGACACGTAAAACAGTATTAGGTATAACAACGTCATTATTGTTTACACTAAGAATATGTTTGGAAGGCGTTTTAACAAAAAGAATAATTTAAATTTGTATATTATGGAAACATAATATTATTAATATATTGACTTTTTAGATTCTTTTTTCCTTCTTATACTTCGCCGGCAAGGCATCGTTGAGATGATTTTAACCAACTTCTAAAAGGAGGTTCTCAATTCGATTGGTATTTTTTTATGTAGGTATGTACACCGATTACGCTGAGATTTGTGATCCGATTTACGTGATTCTTCTTTAGTTTGATGCGGAACAGTTATTATTAAAATCGTAACTGATGTCTGTGTACAGTGACCACTTACTATCAGGTGGTTCGTCTGTTGGTTTGTAGATAATTTATAATTGAGATAAGATTTAATTTTGATTTTTTGTTGCATTTTTCAGATGGACACAAAGGACATACCAAAACTTTTTCAACCCTTGATTTCAACACCAAACGCGAGGTGGATACAAGTTAAACCGTGAAGGATTAAGAATTAAGAAAAAAATGATGAAGTTACCTCTGTGTATGTTCAATTAACCGTCTACTACAGGGCACAGATCGCTTGTCTAATCTATGTTTTTATTTAAAGCTGTAATAAATCGATGTATGTACCAATAGATACTTGGATAGATAAATAACTACTGAGGCCACTTCAACAACGCATGACTTACATCGGTATGTATGACATGAGATCATTTTGGTATTTTGTCAATAAGTAAGTACATATTATTATATTATTATACACGTCATTTTGTTCATAGTTTTGGTCAATCATGACATGGGTAATTACTTGATTTTTAGAACTATTAGGATTCCCTGCGTCCTCTATGGCATAGACAACACAAATTAAGATATCACTAAGCATCCATGACCCGAGCACATATCTCATATATAAATGTCTTCCTCCCGGCCGGGCATCGAACTCGGAACCCCTCGCTTCGAAAGCAGGGTAACTACAAAACGAGCCGTTACACTAGAGTGTGATAATTGTACCATCAGAACAAAAACTAACTGGTAATACGACTTAATGATTAGAAGGCTCCACTTTACAAAGTCTCCAATCGAATACAATGACCATTGCGTTAGGGCTCTGAGCCAATCTGAAATGTCCAAGACGTCTTATTATTCTACGTAATGAAATTGTAAATTTCTAGACAACTAATGACTGTCGATCCTGTAAGATCGTATAGCTGTATGTTTTACGATAATAATAAAACAAAATTGACACATTCCGGAATAACATCAACTAAGTAATATTTAAATCGCACGTAAAATCTATTTTCCAGTTATCCATCTCCGATACCATCGGGGAAGTCGAACGGCGAATGGCAGTGATATATAAAAATAATACGACTCATAAATAAAACTAGACAAGACCCTACATAGTAAGAATGAGCCATTCTAACGTTTCTCAACATAATCGGTCGGCCATTTTTCGAATTAAAACACATAACTTAAACGCGTACTATCGCAAGCGCCAAGTTAACAAAGTGCGCCATAAAATAGAGGCCGGCATTAGAAAATCGGCTTAGAGATTGCTGAGAAAAATAAATCCCGGCCCACGCAGGCGACCTAACCCAACGAACACACAAGGAGAAAGAGACAAAAAAGTTGGAGCGGGAAAAAAAACGCAACGCGAATACACCCAAGGGGAACGACCTGCGAAAAATAAGACGAAAACGCGCGCCCGCGCACATGTGCGTTCGGCCATTTTTTTTCGCCGTCTCTGTCTAACGCCGAAAAAGGGAAGGGATTGTGGGTGTGCAAGCGAGAGGGGATCGCTTCATGCAAAAGAAAGCGGCAAAGAGTGTGCGGTCGTTCGCGCTGTAGTTCCGTGCGTGGCCGCGAGGAGCGCGCGTGCGCGGGGTTTTCTTCCTGTTTGGAGTTAATGCGTCTCCGTTTTTGTCTGCGGTATTTCATTATGCCCTGGTAGTTGTTAGTGCGTACTGCGTACTGCGTAGTACGCGGCTTTGGAATATGAATTGAGGTGGATACGGAAAGGAATTTTAATAAATGATCGCGTAGATTAACCGATTTGGATAAGAATAACAATAGGATCGCGAAACATGTACCTAATATATGGAATTTTTATATTATGTTTTGATTCGTTTCAAAATATATATCGGCATTATCTTATACGACCGCCTCTAATTAGATTTTAAGCTTTTGATTACGTAAAACCAAAAATAAATTTGAAATTAAATAAAATTACCGTAAAAATTAACTTTGACATAACTTTCCTAAATTTTTTTTAGGTACGATATCTCAATACCAATCACAAATTAGATTAGATATTATTCTTTATAACGAATACCAATTTTTTATAACGAAGCTTTAAATAGAGGTTCTAATTGAGCTTTTCTAACTTGTAGGTAACAATTATTAACGGAATCTGCTTGAGATTCCTGATTGGTAAAATACTGTACCTACAGGATCTCTTTGTGAATTTTAATTGATACACTTTTTACTTCTTACTAATAGATATCTATGCTTAGTAAAGCTCTATGATTATGATAAAATTCTTGGATATAAGTACAAGGGGTAACGATATAATTCGCTGAGCTATGCAACTAAAAGCAAGTTTGAAAGATCTATACACCCTAGAGAAGTAAGATGTTCCAATAGCGACGACCAATTTGTAAGGAACACATACCACCTTCCAACAGGGTCCTTGATGCAGGAAGAAGTATAAGACCTAGGTTGAGGCAAGAAAGAGAGAGAGAGAGAGAGTTATGTAAGTCCATATCAGTTAACTTCCTGAATAAAAGCGAATAGATTACTTAATGGATAATATTTGATTGACAGTGTTCGAGACTTCGAGGATTCAAATAGGTAGATAGTTACTATTAAAATTAAACAGACTAAAACTGAAATACTTTATGTGCAACTATGTAAAGTTGTGTCCATAACTGTTAGAATACTTGGTACAATACGTAATTAGTACAATTGGTACGATGGGTTCATAATTGGTACAATATTTTGTGGTTTGGTATTATCTATTTCCCAGTTTTTTTAATGGAAAAATATTGAATTCGACTGTTTTGTTCACTTTCGGCGCGCTAGTCATTATCTATTTTTATAATGTCATTGATAGGACCTTATTTTAAAACCAACCAGTATTTTGTTCCTTTCAGTTAAACAGTTTGTGCTACTCATTAGTGTATGCGTGAGCGTTTTATTTAATTTAAATGACGCTTCTATTGCAGATAATAGGTGCAATCAGCAACAAAATGTCCAAGCTTGAAAACTGTACTGAAGTCAATTAATGCTAAGATGCCCAGCTCTAATTTCTCTACTAGCTGTACTAACATTCAAGTGCAGTTTTCGCAAGAAACGCAGAACAGTCCTTAGTAGTTACTAAATAAGGATGTTATTTGAGTGGCAATGTGTAATAGAACTGTCTTTAGATTGATTTAACGCTCCTAGTGCCTTTTTAATTGATGCTTTTTCTCCGCATGTTTGCAGAGCAGCTGTTAAGGCGAATATTTTTACTATTATGTTAATTATAACATAAGTTAAGTATTACTTAAGTTATCGTAATTGCAGAGGAAAAAAGGGTTTTTTCATGTAAATAGAAGACAAACGATCATCACCACCCACGATCAGCAAAACTCAAGGCATTACTGACCAACAATGAAAAGGTAAGAAAGAAAGATCAAACGAACAAACCGGACTGAAAGCTTAATGTGCTTTTAAGCATAGAAACACTTTTGTTTCACACAGCATCCTGTATTTTTTTCAATTACATCATTATTACTAATACACTAGCCTACGATTATTTTTATCTTGTTTAAGTTACTGCTTGAGTACAATCCCACCTGATGGTAAGTGACAACGTCGCCCTTAGATGGTAAAGCACGTCAACTTAGAAAGACACCCACATTATAATCGAATGTTCCCACCGACGCAGGCAAATTATTCCAGTCCTTCGCGGTACGCATATTAAAAGACTATTTTAAAATACTATTTTACAGAACTAACTGACGAAAATAACGAAGCAGAGTTGTTGAAAATCCTTTTTTAAACAAAGCGTATTGGAGAGCTTTTCGTTATGTAAATAGAGCTTTTAACTTGGCCTTAACGAGCTTTCTCAGGTAACGCGCTGGTTAAACCGCAAGGCAGAGTAACTACCTATTTTTATAGCACCTCTTACTGCGAGCCTACACTTCCTACATTATAATTGATACAGTTTAATAATAGAGTAAGGAATTTAGGGTTATTTTTAGTTTAACTGCGATAGTTATTTAATAGTAAAATAAAAAAGCTGTATCAATTCAAATATCCCGTCGAAACATTTTTGAGGGCGGGTACTAAGGCATAAGTCTATAGGAAATAAAATTGATTTATTGCGAGAGGTGTGTAGGCGCCAAGGTAGCAGACTTACAAGTTTTGTCTAACCCCACCTTTGTCTTTTGACTTTAAATAATTCAAAGCCCAAAAGACTAAAACTTTGTCTATGACTCATGGCACCCGCGCTTGCGCATAATATATCAATTGTCTATGGATTGAATTTATTAGCGTCACTTTTGTAAGCACCCAACTCTTGAGTGTGGGTGAATTTGGTCAAAATAGACGCGATAATTACATACATCCGGATTTATGTCCGTACCAGAGGTAAGCCTTCCAAATCAAATCAAATTTATTTATTGCATTTATGTAGGAATAGTAGGAAAGGAAGAAATAGGATGGAGCTTACATGTACCACTTGTAGGCGTTGCAAAATTATGTCAACATTCATATTTAAAATTACAAAACTTAAAATCATACTATACATGAATATAAATTCTTAGTCAGATTATAATTATAATAATAGGTACATTTAATATTTTGTCACTTTATAAAATCAAAACACCAAGTGAAACTTAGTCATTTTCTGGCGTAATTTAAGTTTAACATCGATAGGTCGATTAGGAAGTTTATGAAAAGTAAGTTAAAACCGATGTTATAACTATTTTTTCCTAGATCAACTAGTCATAGCAAATACTTCTACTCACTTGCTTGAGGTCGATCTCCAAACTCCATCAGGTTTTGGTGGGATGATTGAGAGCCACTACTTAGCTGTTCTTTGTATCGATGATGGGAATTGGTAATGACGTCTCTACACATACACTAGACATTAGTAACTAATCATGTTCACGACGGTGACCACCTGACTACCTTCAGGTTTTCGTCTGTTCTTTTGCGATTTAACCACCAAACGAGTTGACCGTACACAAGCCATTAACCTAGACTCTAGGACAGTCGGAGAATAAAAACTGTTAACAAGAAATAAAGGCTTTTTATAGCCTGAAGGGCTGACATAAAAGCAGACGAGCCACGATGGTAACTGGCCATCGTCGTGTGGACACGAGCAACACCAGGGGAGTTGCTAGTGCAACGCCGGCCCTGAAGGACTCTCTTTTACACACTTTAGGGTAATTCGTAAAGGATCACGGGATATATTTGACGTCATACCTAATACTGATATGGTATCGATATTTGGACGTAGGATGGATGGATGACCGCTATTGGCAACAGTCTCACGAACTTCGTGATACAGTGGGCACATTTTGTACAAATCCAGTTTTCTGAATCGTTTTAGACACGGCACAACTACTTATGTATTGTGATTGTACTGTTACAATTTTTGGTTTTCCCTTTCAGAGTATGCATCTTTTCTTTTCTTTGTACCTACACCTACTAATTAATGGCACTAAATCTATTTCTTTTTCTACCTTCCATACCATGTATCTTTTACCATGTAACTATCTTTTCTTTTCCCAAACAATTTCCTAGACCACGAACAAAAGACCACTAACGACGTAAAGAGCAAAAATTTTCCGGATCCTAAATTAAAAAGAATGGCGCGTTCTAAAGAGATTGCTTGAGGAACTGTGAGGTAACCTTCGCTGCACATTGTTTAATCTCACCCTTATGTCTAAGAAGATAAGGTTGATAGTGTGTCGATTATGAGAGACACAATACGCGCTGCCAGCCTCGCCCAACCTGTTTTTTCTGTTCCTATCATGTTACATGTTTTATAATAATTCTAACGTTACAATCTGAGCTCACTAATATTGAAAACTGTCTGTCGGTTTGTGCAATGCTATTGCCCGTATCTATCCTCTCTCCGATCTCTACGTCAATCTCTATCTGCATAAAATGTAACCGATCAATGGCTGTCCGTGGAAGATATTTAAGAAGAGTTGTAGATTTTTGGCTTTTTGACTGTTTGTCTGTCCTTTTGGCTCCAGCTAATGTCAGAATCCGCTTAATTGTTTTTTTTGTTAAATGTACGCATGTACATATTTTGCAGTTTGGGAACAATTTAATGACAGTTTTTTTTCAAAGTGTTCACCAATAAAAAAGGGATGAGAATTAAAAAATTTAAAAAAATTCGTGAAACTTATATTTTCGAAGTAAAATCAACCGACAAAGTTAGTTAAGCAATATTGTAATAATGTTTTTCTAGACTTGTATAAATTAATTAAAAGCAATAAATATTACTACATGCGTATCATTGGAAAAAGGAAAAATTTGCATAATAAAGCTAGCTGTGGTTAATTTTACAAATTATACCTTTTATGAATACCATTTACTTTACTCTTTTACACGATAAACATAATTTAAAATAAGAACCAATGTAAGTAATACAATTTTTTTATAACATTTATTAACATAGTCGTTCATTCGTTTTGCCTATTGGATTCAACCCTTAAAGCCCCATTAGGCCATCACTGAACACGGGTCATCATTGACGAGCCTTAGAGCATACTTCACCACGCTGCTCCGATGCGGACTGGTGGAGGGGTTAGTGGCCAACTGGTGGTGGTTTTATTTGTTATAAATATTTGTGTACAAAATAAATAAATAACCGGAAAGCAGTAATTGATGTAACGCCTTAAATATATGAATAGCAATATTTGGGGTGCGGGTACGCTCAACACAAGTTTACCCAAGAGAAGCGATAGAAATATTTCGGGTGTAGGTAAGTGTAACACTGGTTTACCCAATATAAGCGGATTTGACTTGTAATCTACCCTGGATTACAAGTCAAATTATAATCCAGAATACATTCAGGGTAATTAAAACACTTTTATCAACAACTAAACCGTTTACGGAATGAAAATATACGACATCGCGAAGCTGTAAGTATTAGGTTCAAAATGGCGTCTAGCTAATAATGCTATTGTCTGAAACTGGTAGAATTTCGGTTGCGACACCGGCGCCCGCGCACGCTTGACTCATGCGAAGCTATGTGGTGGGGACATGGGACACTTACACCTTATTTACAACTAAATAAGGGCCAAATTGCCACGGTGGTCGACGTTGGAGGCTTTGCCGGTATTGTTTTACGAAATCGTTTCAAGCTGAGTCGTTAAGGATAGATAGATCTTTGGATGTAATACTCTTGAATTCGAAAACATGATTTTGTCGGAGCAGGCTGTAGTCTTACGTATCACCTCTTGTTTTCATCTATTTTACATAAAGTATTATTTAATAAAACAGTCGATCTATGGCCATTAATAGGTCGAACCATTAATGGCCCACTGCAGGGTACGGATTTCTCTTGATGACTGAGGAGGCCTAGAGCATACTGCGCCACGCTGCTCCACTGCGGGTTAGTGGTCCAGTCAATCAATACTAACTAAATAAAGCTGAAGTTTGTCTCTGGAAATGCCATTGGGTTTGGAAAAAATGTTTTTTAAGGCTAAGTAGCACTACTCTACAATTTTTAGTTAGTCTTTTAGTGAGGCGAAGCGAAGCGTTACTAGTTATAATAATTACAATATAGTAGGTACCTATCGAACTCTACATCGTTTTTTATTATTAATCTAGAATTAATGCTTGACTTCAAACCTACCTGATGTAATTTATGTACTTTAAAAAATTAATATACTAGGCAGGCACTTCTATCCGACGACAATAGCTCTGTACAGACTATTTCCGAATTAGTTCCGGGTTCGATTCCTAGCTGTGGCAAACACTGGTTGGTCGCTATTGGTCGTGAATGTTTGCCTCATTTTTGCATTACATTCATTTTCTTTCCCGAATTAAATGGATTAAGAAAAAACTGCTGATTACGTATACCTAAATTTCAGTCGAGCTACCAGGCTGCCATAAAGAAGAAACGGTTGAAGGTAACCGGCAACGTAAAATAAATCGGATGGTTGTTTGTAGATACGTTCGGGAGGTACCTACTCGTAGCGGTGTTCGGCGAGAGCTGGGTATTATCGCGCTGTTTATTTGCTCACACTGAAAGAAGGCAATCTGGCAGGGTTAGGCGGGGTGCACAAGATTTTGGTTATGTAATGCGGGATTTCGGATACGGGATTGCTTATAGATACGAGGGAATGGGATTGCTTGGATTGGGGTTACAGTAATTGTGCAGCCTATGTGGGTTATTGGGAATCGCGTAGTACTTTTTAGATGTCTTAGTTATTAGTAGTAACTTCTCTAAAAGGCTCTCTCTAATTTTGAAAACTTTAGTACACGCGAAATATTTTCGTTAAGCGTATATTATGTACCTACCTACTTACAATAAATAAAATTTGAGCGACTTTTTTTAATTTAAGTAAATGTTTCAGTTACTTAAACGCATAATTATTTTACATTTGTGAGTAAATGATAATAGCTCATAAGGTAAAATTTTTTGTTTTGACTTTTGTTGTTTTGTTTCTACATTATCTTCCTATTCAGCGACTATTTACGTAACTTACAGTATTTGTATTAGATACTTATTTAAAAAAAAGTCATGATAATGTTGTAAAATATTGATAAAATTGGCTCAGAACATACATATTCGCGCTATCAGATGAAACTGTATAACTTCTGATCATCCATAATTCACGTTCAATACAATATTGATTGGAGTTTCATTCGGTACACGATAGAGATGTAAACATTTGATTAATGGTAGTGACTTACGCGGAAAATAGCACGTAACTAATTTATTAAGTATACCGCAGGGATATAATGTAGGCTTTTAGAAACCCGGTGCTCGCTGGTTATGACTAACGCGGAGATTAGAAGGTAAGCTGGTTCGCTTGCTACGTTTTTCATGTTATTTATATAATCCATGAGTAATTTTTAATGTTTGATTATAGACAATGTTAAAATTGCGGATTTTTTTATTTTTTTGCGATAAATCTGTTGCAAAATATGACATTTTATTTATAATATCATTATACCTGCTAGTGCAAGTGTAATTGCTAAAACAAAAATATGTAAGATTTTTTGTTATTGAATGTCGGTTTTGTTATTTTTATCGTTGAAAAGGGTGTATTTTTCTAATTATGGTAGAAACCTACACACAAATTTTTATTTTCTTATACAAAGTAAATTGTAGGTATTGAAGGTACCTACTTGGTTTGCCCTTTAAGAAATCAACTTTTACGGATTTGTGGTTCATTTATATTTCTTTTTTATCATCCAGAATTAATTAACTTAAAAACGTATAATACGTTTTACTACCGTAAGTGTGTACAGCGCCTAACGCTAGCGAATTCTATTTTTGATGTTTAGATCGGTTAATGCGCGCGATGCAGTTTTATGCACAAATTTGCGCCCGCGCCGCCGGATGGAACGCCCGCCATTTTTAAATTTAAATTTAGAGCCGAATCGCAGGAAGCTCGTGCTATTTTCGAGTTTTATTTATTCGTCTAGGCGTGGTTTGGCGCTCGGATAGAAAAATATGGCCGCTGTTTAGAACAGTATTAGGTACAGATTAGACAGATAGTTAGAGTGTACATAGATTAATTATGTAGTTCCATTTACCGGTTTTTACGTTTGATAAATTTAGAATATTTAAAACTGTGGTTTTGTATTTTTTTTGAAGATTTCGGTAACCTTATTTTGCGGCTAAATGTTAGGAAGTATGTATGTTAGCATTTTGTGGAAATTCGTGGTTTGGTAGGTAGTTCAAGGGGCCGTGTTAAGCATTGAATAACAAGCACGTGAATACCTAGATTTCGAACATACATACGTTTCAGTTTCATATATTATGATCCCGGTGTCCTGGATTCGATTCCGTAATTATGAATAATTATAATCCGCAACTATTCTCAACCGATTGAAATAATACAAACACTAAATGTTAATTGAAGCTTAACACACTATATTAGTGAAAACCGCACCCAAATCGGATAAGCCGTGTCGCCTATGAGTTTGTAGTGTTATTTTTTATTTTTTTACATTGCTTAACTCTCGTGATCATTTTATATCACCCGCATCACAGCGCTAATAACTCTCCCACCACATGTTAGGACTCTGTGGCAGGTGGCACAGATAATACAACGTTCAACAAACATCGTCGAACCGGGAGCAAACTATTAGCTGTCACGTAAATGTCTTACCGAGGATCGAACCCGAGTTGTCTGATATTTACCAGGCGTAACCTTGTCGGATAAGTTAGTGTTAAAATTATCGATGTTGATAAATAGTGGATAAATCCTTAATGTATCTGTAATTTGTACGTTGGAATGGAAGTTGATTTTTAAAATTCGAATTTGGAACAATATTAAAAAGAGAGGAGAAAAAAGGGAAGATAAATCTTCCTCTAAAGCTCCCAGCTGGAACATGACAAGTCATTAGGCCGACTCCAGCACATAATTAAAAAAATTTAAGAACTAAATCAGAAGTCAGTACTCCACTAATCCGCACTGCCTCCACCAATCCGCACTGGAGCAGTGTGGTGGAGTATGCTGTAGGCCTCATCAGTTATGAAGAGAGACCCGTGCTCAGTAAAGTTCCATTAATGGGTTGGAGCCAAACCCTGGCAATACCCAATGTCTCACTGTCTCGAAGCAAACCCGCATAATCTAGTGCAACATAAAAATCCGCTCGAAAGATGCATCGAACAGACGCGGCGCGAAGTCGCGTTATTTTCGCCGAAGCAACCTTGAATTTTAGTGGGTATTTTTGTAATGCACCCACTGCAGTTGGCGAGATACGCGCTTTTGATTAAAGAACATATAAATTGGTATGCGCGGTTGTGACTTGTAATTTTTGTTACTATGTTTTTGCGCGACACTCGTACAATCATTACTTAAGAAGAGTAGACCACAAGATTAATGCTAGGAACAAGGCTACACTGATTGTACCAAATTTCAGACTCAGAAATACTGGTGGCTCTTTCATTGGTAGATATGATTTTAAACTTAACTCATCGCGGATTGTACTCATTTTATTATGATACGGGTACTCACGGTATGTATGTATTGGTAGATGTATTAAAATGTATAATTAAATTCCGTAAGAATTGACTGAAATGCTATACTGTAATTTTTAAACTCATGTCAAAGGCATTCGTAATAGTAGGTGCAATCTCTAATTGTGAGTAGAAAAGGATACTACTACTTAGAGTTTCTTGCCGCTTCTTCTTTTAAGACCCCTCGCGGTAGAGATTTGTTGAAGCGATGGCGTAGTTTGACTTTTGAAAAATTATTGTACAAAACCAATTTCGAATTAACTTCATTTCATTGCCAATTATCGGTGAACACTGACTTAAAGCTATCTTTTAGTTTAAAATGCAAAGTTTTGTCCATTTAGGTACTTTTTTGACAGAATTAAGATAGCAAACGAGCATGCAGCACCACCCTTCCGCAGCCGCCCATGACAACTGTGACCGACACACAACAAGACTCAAACCGGGACCTGCTTGGTTAGTCTAGTTAGTCTGCTAACGGTGTTAGAAAGTTAGTTGGTTAGTTCGTTAGTAAGTATGAGGACTGGGCAGGGGCTGTTAGTGATACTTTTATTTCTGTCTATCTATCTATAATATTTATAAACAACTGATAAGTAAGCAGATGAGCCGTCCAATGGCAAGTCGTCACCGTTGCCCATCGATACCAGCAACACCAGAGGCACCAATAATTGGAACCGTTGGTCCTTCGAGCACGTGACATGGAAATATTAAATTAAGCTCTTCAGCCAATTAACAATTAATTAGAGGCCACGATTATGAAAAGTATAACCATTAACTGCTTCGCCGTTCGTTTAAGACTCAAAAAGAAGAATAAAAAAATAAAGATGAAGGACGCATGAAGAATTAACCAACTACTCTTACAGTATGAAGAAAGCGAGTCAGAATTTTAGAGAGACCTTTCAATGGTAATTTCTTAGGTAAATTATTTCTTAGGTAAATTATTTCTTACGGCGTATTAGTGAATGTAGTAGTGTTATGGCGTCAGTGCACGCACACACGTGCGTTACGGCGTGTTGGCACGTGTGTGCACTTGTGTGCTTATGTTCATTTTTCACCGATCTATTTTTGCAGTTGTGAGTTTTTATCCCTTCCGTACTGCGACTCGTGAGTTTTGATACTTTAAAATGGCATCGATTTTGTGGTCAATGTTGTAACGACACTTTTGAAGTTAGAGAAACTTTTTTGCAATACATCTTATTACATAATTTACTGTCGTAAAATTATTAACACAATTTCTTTACTTTATTTACGTTCCGTTACGTTCCGTTACGTTACGTTAAAGGTATCCTTATTCATCAGTTTGTGACATCAAAAACAATATCGAGAAGAAATCTAGTGCAAAAAATAGAAATACAACAATTTTGCTTGTTTTCTCGTGAAGTAACCCGAGACACTTGTTTGTGAGTAGGAACATATATCTTAAGGTGAATTTCTAAACATTTGCAGCCATTCATAAATATTCCCGACTCGATTTGTATTCTAGCGAACGATAATCTCGTAATGTATTCTAATACCTTTCTTTCACTCGCTTGGCAAACTATTCATTCTGAGAATCTGAATAAATTTAACCAATTTAGTCATTCTAGTTTTCAATATCCTGTACTTAATTAAAAAAGCAGTAAGTACTGACAGAAGAAACATGAACTTCAAATTAATTAGCTTATTATAATGTTTGTAAATGAGAATTAAAATGTTTAAAAATCAAAATTTATAAAGAATTAAATTGAGTATTGTGTTGAAATTTACATACATTCTCATAACAAACGGAAATGCTTTTCTTTAAAATTACTTTATTGATAATAATTTTATTATTATTCCTCATACCATTACCGCAAATTATTATTATAAGTATAGTATTAGTCTTCGACTGATGCTATAAATTTACGCAAGTAAATTAATTAAATTCATTCAAAATTTGTGCTTTTAAAAAAAACTATAGAAAGCTCATTCGACCAAACACCTTGTTCCATAATTTTATTGGAACGAAGTTCCTTACGGCAGGCTTGGAGGGGATAGGTTTTGCTACGGCGACCGAACTGAAAAATATATGATAGTAAAACCGTAAGGAAGAATGCGTGGAATAATGAGACGTGCGCAATGTGCGCATGCGCGATAGTCGCGAGCGAGTAGTGTATATTACCTTTCTCTTTCTCCCTGTTTCATTTCGTTCGCCGTTGCCTTAATTAGTTTTCATATCATATAATTTCATAAACTAATAATAAAATATAGTAATATAAAATAATAATATAGTAAATAAATATAGTAAAAGAAAATGGCAAGTGAAAGTGACAGTGCTAATAGTGGGAAATTATTACTATATTTATTCAGTGCAAAAGAATTAAATACGTAAGTATTAGTTTATTCTTTATTAATAAATATATATTTATATTATAAATATAATATATTTTACATTGGTTAAGTAAGTGGAGTTTGCGAGATCTGTCAGAAAACGGAGATTATGATTATGTTGAGTTCCCGCGGAAAAACTTATCAAAGTTGTCTTAAGCCGCGGAGTCTCTTAAAGTTGTTGATGAAGTTATAATAAAATGTGATATCGCGGATAGAGCGAGTGGTTAAAAGTGTTAAAACGTTTAAATCAATATTCGCGAGTTTCGCGTAAATAACCAAAGTAAGAGCGTTTATACGGGACAGTAATCAGAGAATAAATGGTTCTTCATGTGTTGGTCCCGAATCCTGTATTTTATTTGAAATCCTAAGCTGAAGTCCTGACATGAAATAAGCCCACAACGGAGGTTATGTGAAGAATACCTACTTTCATGAAAATACATGCTAAACAGAGTAGAATCGACTGGAAAACCATACAAACACCCACACCCGGCCTACCTGACGCCGATATCAGAAGCTGGGATAAAGAATCCGTAAGAAACTAGCTACTGAGAAAGCTTGGATGTCAATATGAACTGGCAAGCAAGGCTGCGATGCTTTGAGATGACTATAAGTACAAGATGTCATCTGGATATCATGGTATACCTACAAGTATTGAGTGAGGATGTTACATGAGGCCAAAGAGAGCTGCTTATCTGAGAGTTACATTAGTCTGGATCACCTGTATCCAGGAGTCGCTATCCACAAGTCCACGCTGAAGGATTTGTCAGGTATGACCAAGTACTTCTTGAGTTTGAGTTGTTATTCATTAGTTATGAAATAGAATAACATCAAAATAATAAAATGATAATCTAGACACAATGGAACTAAATTATCAAGAAAATGAGTTTTTGAAGTTAAATATTGAGTTCTAATTATGACATTGATAAAGTTAATAACTTTTTGGTAATTTTGTGGTAATATGGTATTAGGAGTATAACATTTGAAGTACCTACCCATCTTTGGTTTTATCACACAGGGTTTACTGGTGATATAGGTAGCAGATTAGTCTGATACTTAGAGACGGTCACATAATTAATTATTGACAGTTACAGTTAAATGGTTAGTTAATAGTTAAAAAGAAAATGGGGTTGTAACATATGGAGTTATTTATGATATGGCTTAGTAAGTTAGCCAGACTGATTGATGATTGATTCACTTTAATGAGATTTCTTTTGTTTTTGAAAATTTAATAAAATTCAGCCATCTTGTCGAACATAACTCATTTTGAAATTATTATTTGATCATTGTTATTTTTGTACAATGCATAGCCCTGATAAGACACTAGAGAGAGGTGTTCAGTTCTGTTATTGGAGAGTGCCAATGGACAGTTGTATCGGGATGGACGATACATATGAGAGCTATGTATACAGGTTAGATGTAATTATTCTTAGTCTTGTTTTAAGAGACATTTAATTGAGTGACGTTCGATGAGACTATTCGTTTTGGAAAAGTTTACTCATTTTGAGAAAAGCCAACTTGTTTGAGAAAAGCTAACTTATTTTGAGAATAAATTAGTTGTTTTGGAAAAAACTTAATTAAACATTATTTGAGTAAAATTGTTAAAAAATAGAACAATCAGATAGTGATACATCTTATACTCCCTCTGTAACTTTCACAGAATCATCAATATCTTTTCAAATGGAGTCTTCTTCAGATTGTAGTGATGATACAGGATGACAAAAGACGAGAAAATTTAAATGCCTTAGAGTGTACCTTAAATAAAATTAAAAAAAGCCCCCGTTCTTATATTGGCAATCCTTTAACTTGTTATTATTTAGTTAACTTGATTCAAGAACAGACAAATATACCATTTAACCATATTTTTACTATAGCTTGAGGTTTGATTAATATACAAGATTCTCTAATTAAATAAAACACAAATGAAATTTATGCATTTTTATTTTCTATTCTATACTTTTATATAACAATGGATACACATGGGTTTTCCAAAATTTAATAACACAATCATGGCATTCAATTGATATCACTTTTTCTTCATCTTAATCAACCATCAATGTAACAGCATATAGTTTTGAGTGAACTTTGTTATTTCTATTTTTCTATTTCTATGTAATTTTATGTTGTCAAACAAAAATAAAGAGACATATTTTGTTATTTTAGTTGATAATTTGAATTACGATGTTTTTTTATTTTAAGTAATTTATTATTTCCTAAAATACTGAATTTCCTAAATACTTTCTTGTACTTAAATAAAAACTAATCAGCAAAATTTAAGAGAAAAATCAAGAAAACCTACGTAAAATTGAGCACGATTTTTTTGCAATTTGTGTCGATTCTACATTAGCCGAAGGAACTTCGTTCCTACCTGGTGTCCCACGACACCACATCATTTTTCATTTTTGGTTTACGATACTCAGATTAAATTGCTAAGTTCCAAGATAATTCAAAGTAAGTAGCTATTTAAATAACGCATAATCGCATTCATCACGTGCAATCGCCAGTTTATACGATATTTGCATTTCCAGAGCCTTATTAGAATATCCTGACGTATAAATATAATAATTAATTTCATACACACCGTCAAATTGCTCAATGGCTAAGTAGGACAGTTTTCCAATAAATTATATTATGTGTTATTGGAAATTATATTAAGTTCTTGGCGTCTTCTAATTTAAGTAACTAGTTTTGGATGTAATATGTGCGTCTTTATTTTTTTTATTAAAAGATACAGGTTTTATTGTATATATGGACGTGGCTTCTGGTGGAAAGTTTTGTAATTGTACTATTGATACTGAATGACTGCAAAAATGTACTAGCTACGAGTATTTTTTAAAAAATTGGTACAAATCCTTTTAGAAATAATAATTATATTTGTTCTAATATTTCGTTTTAAATTAAAATCAAGTGCATTTCTCGTTTTTCTAAAGCTATTTTATTAATATCATTTAACATACATATTTTTATCCTATATCATAAGGACAGTATTAATAAAAACAAAAATATTAGTAACAATTTTTTCCGTTACCGTCCAACAAGGAAGCGATAAATTCACATTTTACCTCGTTGCAAGTATCAAGACGAGTGGAGCCGCTCTCGTTCCCTTGTGTTTTTTGGCACGCCAGCCAAACACTGTTGTATGTGATGCATCTGGGTGTGTGTGCATCTGTGTGTGTGTGTGCATCACTGCATGTTTACACAAAGAAATCTTCGAGTTCGCGGTTTCTATGGAACTGATTTATTTATACTAACGAGGCTGCGTTTGATCATTGATTGGACGTTATGGCTTTATTATAAATGGTTTTTATTTGTATGTTCACAGAGTACATTTTACATAAGCAGGTTTCCACTAATCATAGTCCACAACTGTCTTCTGGGAGGGGTGCAGCTTTAGTAGAGGTGACGATCCTGCGGCTCGGTAGGTTTTTGCCTATAAGCAAGGTAACCCAGGTTGGATTATCGACGAGGACATTTATGTGACAGATAGATATTTGTTTTTTAGTCGTGGGTGTTGTGTGTCTTATTTACGTGTATACCATGCCACAGGCCATCCTATTCCAGGATATGAGTGAGTAAGCGATTATTTATAAAAAATAATAACTAAAAAGATATATAAATATTACACCGCTATAAGAACATTATCTTATGAATCGAATTGCTAAAATCCTCTTATTGAACCAAGGCGTACTTATCATCACTCTATTTGGACCCAGTTAAGAGGAAATGCTACCGGTCATTTTTCCATACAAACGTTCCCAACTAATCCCTCACTGGTTTTTGACTCTAGATCAATAATTTTTTCACACAAGATTAATATCATCATTATCTATGTCGGTATGTTTTGATATTAAGGATATGATATACACGCACTTCACTTCGCTATTGGGAACATTACATAATATAGAGAGTTTTTTCTTCACCGAAGCAAGTAATCATGGGTATGGAAGACAGTCCACCACGATCAGCAAGCCTGGACAAGCAAACATCACAAACACCATAACTTTGCATCAAGCTGGAATTGAACCCGGTCGCTGGACACGCACCCAATTTTTCCCCAAGATGTAATCAGCTCTATTCCAGCTGCAAACGTCCCAATAGAACGGCAGCGGCAATTACCGCGTCCTCAATTAAAGTTTGAATATCGATCAATCTAAAGTTCTAAACATTGGTTAAAACCTCACAAACGGTTTTGCATAGTACTGTTAGGTTGCTATCTCCGATCTGGACTGTAACCAACTTGTCTCACACGCTGCTGTAGGCGATCAACGAGATTATCGTGTGAGTCACTACTTTAAAAAGGTTACGGTGAGTTTCTTTGCTATTTTCTCTTTTTATAAATGAACCTTATCGAAGCCGTAGTAAAATAAAGAGCCAGTCAACTGAGAGCTGAACTTGCACAGTCATGGAGAGTTCCGGACCACCCAGCGATATTATTTTTAAATATTTTGGAAATAAAAAGAAAGAAAGTAGGAAAACCCCATTTTTAAAAGTAACTATCTATTGATATAGTGTTTTCGTTCAAGAGATTAAGTCCTGTGAAGGACACACAGACAGCAGTGGCATATAAATAGGGTCCCGTTTCTCACAAAATAATGATAATATAGTCATTTTAAATTAGTCTGTGTGGTACGTAACCCTGTGAGAAAATATAGAATCTACGTTAGTCTGTATATTTCTAAGGAACTGTGGCAAAAATTAACTCGCCTATATTTGTTCGTGTTTACTACGACAAGGCCTTAGCTCGGAAAAATAACCAAGACCAGGTTATTTTGATCTAGATTGCAGCAGGATCGAAGGAATAATTAACTCTTATATGGACACTTGTTTATAAATTTCTTCCTCATAAAAGTTGCACTAAAATCGAGAAAGATTTTATTTTATGTCACAGGCATAGTTTGTAATAAATTAGGTATTTTATAAGGTTGTAAACTTTTTCAAACCTATCAAGTTGTTAAAGAAAAGTTTGGATAGGAATATGTTTTATGTGCCATGCAATAGTTTTATGAAGCAAGTAGCTATGCCCCCGACTTCGTCCGCATGGAATTTTAATCGTTACGCGGAAATTTCTAAAATAAAAGTCGCCTAGTTACTCCTTATTATATCAGCTATCTGCCAGTGAAAGTCCCGTCAAAATAGGTCTGGCCGTTCCGGAGGTTAGATGGAACAAATAGACAGACAAAAAATGTACAAAATGTTATTTTGGTATATTGCATGTACCCGTATACATCCATATGTATTTAGTAAAAAGCGGTTATTTTAATATTACAAACAGACACTCCAATTTATTTATTTGTATAGATGACCGCCAAGCCGCCAAGTGATTTGAATATTAGACTGTACTGAAAAAAGGTTCAACGGAACGGAAGGCTCAACGGAAGAGTTCTATAAAATGGACGAACTATAATTTTTTACCAAAATGTAGGATGTGGATCTAATTTATAGATTTCGTTCCGTTTGTAGTGCTTTTTTTTCTGTGATATAATTACCAATTTTGGGATTTTTCCCTATATTTGTACTGTAAGTTCTCACTTCTTGTCAAATTTTATGATTCTAGGTCAAAGGGAAGTGTAATATAGGTTCGGATTACTGCGCGTAGGTACTAGTAGCAGGATGAGCGCGTCAAAATATGCGGCATAAACAGAACGCTACCGAAAAAAGGTACCGCTAAAGAAATCACTAAGAAACAGGTGAGCAGCCGCACCGTTCTATCAAGAAACCATGGATCGATTCTTCGTAAAGTTACAACATTTTTCCAGCTAAGCGTTCTTGGCTAGTTTTATTGAAATGTATGCAAATTCGCGTATAAACTGTGCTAGTTGATCTGTCGTGCGTGTGTCCACTGCCTTGTGTAGCCGTGTCGTGTGTGGTCCACGGAAGTGAAATTTTAAATCAAGAGTGAATGGTTTTTACCATTTAGGCGTTATCATCTAAGAGTTGAGTGGCTAATTACCATCAGGTGGGGTCGTAGTCAAATGGACACTTATGCAAAGTGATCATGACTTTTGAGTTTCTTGTAAAATATTTGATTTTAATTATGATATATAGATCATGATTAACGAGCATACTAACGGAAAGAAACTTTTGATATATTTGACAGACACCTATGTCAGATCCTACTTGTCAAAGCTAATATTATCGTAAGCGATTAAGAGTCGATGAAAGTGGAATGCTGAGTCACAGGACTTCCAAAAGCCATGATGCTACCTCGCCTAATTATTATCAGTACCATAATTTGATGGACTTGGATGAAACTTGGATCCCCTTCCCCTAAATGAATAACATAGTTATTTGACACAGTAACTACACGCGCTTCGCTTCAGTAAACCTATGCCTTAGTTTTTAGATTTAAACACAGTCATATTCGGACGGGATTCTGTATATCTTTTTTAACCCCCCCACGCAAAAAGAGGGTTGTTATCGAGATGGTTCTTAGCTATAATTTATGAAGATCTTTTCAGCCATTTGATTTTTCTTTTTTCATACAATAAATTATTCTTAGTCGGGGGTTTTGTGAATTTAAAATCAAATAAATATTAAAAAGACAGTGTTCAATGGGAACACGGAACAGGTCTGCCGCGTCCAGTGTAACTCGTCGCGTCCAAGCATTACGTAATGAGACGACATCCATTTGTGTCCTATTACCTCTGAACGAATGGGCTTCACACTCGAGCGCGACATCTTTACATCGCGTAAAATGTAGGGGGTTATTATATTTTTTGTGTACCCAACGAAGCAGACGAACCACCTGATGGTAAATAGCCCATGGACATCACCACCAAAGGCATTACTGCACTCTATCGGTCAATAAAGGTAAGAGGAGAAAGGAAAAACCATTCTCAGTCGCAGGTCTGCTGGAAGAAATTTCATTGATATAAGTTGTACCTTTGTTCAGTATACGTATCCATTTTTTTTTGTTTTGTAAACAATTAACATGTGTGCACACACACGTGTGTGACGTCAGTAACGCTACAGGTGTCACCGAAGCGTTGCCGTCCAGGAAAGAAGGAAGAGGTAAAAAAGAAATGTTACTCAAAATACCACTATCTTATACCCGTCCCCCGCTTAACGCGTATCAATTCTCCACGAACTATTTTTTGTCAAAGTGCATTAAATATCATTTGATAAAAGAAAATATCGCGAGCAAACTTAGGTTACCTGAAATTGATCTATAATATTGCATGGCATATTCGGTTTCAATTAATAAGCATACAATATTGAACAGCGTTAAATTAAGTTGGCTGACTACAATTATTGGCCCACTACTGAGCACGGGTCTCTCCTCATAACAGTGAAAGCCTAGAGCATACTCCACCACGCTGCTCCAGTGCGGATTGGTGGAGGGGTTAGTGGCCAACCCAAGTGTCGAAAATTTTTAAGCTACCTGAAGGCTTAACATGGCTTAACTTAACAATTGGGACCGACGGCTTTACACGCCCTCTGAAGCACGAAAAGAAGAAATTTTGCCATTAGGGGTCATAGATGGGTCATCTAACCACCGGCCTACATTGTTCGAAATATTTTCTGCTAATTGCAATGATTTAAATCCAATAACAACTATACTTACCAAAAATAAAATTAAGTAATTCTAAAATATAACATTATTGAAACTAGAAGGAAAAAAGGGATTTTTACGTTTTCTTGTTAAGTTAATTACACCTACACATTCATGTAACTTATAATGAACTTAAATGTTAGCATAACTCTGAGTACGCAGCAATTATCACGAAAAGGCTTCAGCTATGACATTGGGTCCTTCAAGAAGCGGGTCCATCACTTCCTTCGTGGCTGGCAACGCGTTGGTGACGCCCCTTGTGTTGCTAATGTCCATGGGCGACGGTGATCACTTAACATCAGGTGACCCGCCTGCTCGTTTGCCTGCTCAGGCTAATAAAAAAAAAAAGCTCAGCATTTTACTAGCTACCCGAGAGCAGCAAGCGCTGATCTTCCGCTGGGTTGGTAATACCACGGTAGGCCGACCACTCCAACCAGCAACTGACAGAATAAACTTCGGCAAAGAAAATCCCCTTCCAAATAATTACGCTACAGACAGCGATTGTGGAATGTCGGGGAAAATTTTCAATTTATATTTTTACGATCAAAACCGTTTTTACGACACGTACTTGTATAACGGCGACTAGATCGACCGGCGTTGGTCAACTTAGAACGTTCTAAATGTTGCGACAGTATTAAACAAAATGTGAGTTACGATCAAAAATACTTAAATTACAAACCTAAGTACTTACCGATAGAATTGGATTGTGTTGAAAAATCAAAATAAAACGTAAGGACTCTCTAAATCTCTCAAAACTACACAGAATCGCTGAATTAATTTTATCTGTGATCCCGCGCGAAGAAATTAGTTTTTCTGGGTCAAAAGTGGCCAAGGCACAGGTTACCAATATGCCAAATATCCGCAATAAACAGACATTAATTGTAAAAAAAATGTTTAAATATCTTTTGGTTTGCTGTATCAATCACAAAGCCTACCTTCATTATATGAAAAAAAACTTGAATATATAGATTTGACCCCGTTACAATATTTGGTATCAGGTACCGGTACAGTACGTAGGTTTAGATTTAGGATTTTATAATCAGGGTAATGCAATAAATAAAAATACGTATAAAATGTAACTTATTGCTGTCTGTACATGGAAGTGAATAATTATAATTATACCTATGACAAAAACTTTATCAACTCAATATAACCCAAAGCAATTGTTATTAGAATTTTCGTCTATTTCTTTATGCTTTTGTGCGCGCTCATCTCAGAAACGGAGATGATTCGGGCGCGGCACTAATCCATTGGGTAAGGTAAGCTTCAAGTAAAATTTATAGTCTGTTTTATTTAAATTGGTTACCAAAAAAAGGTATCACTTAAATTTAAAGAATGTCGTCTAAACATTTCTTCCAGTGTCGTCCAGTGTCAGTGTCTAAAGCGATAATAACAATGAAAATATAATTCTTTAAAATTAAATATCAGTTAGAATAATAAATTTAAATAGACTACTTAAGTTGTCTTTTATAAAATGATAAACCAAAATAATATATGCTCCTAAACTTTTACGTAAAATTAGGCGTAAAAAGTCATTAACCCACGATCATTGTTTCCAAGCGTAATTATGTTGTTAAAAGAATGTCTTGAATAAATAATGTTGTATCTATAAAAAACAGTTAAGTACATAAAAAAGTCTTATGACAGTTTTTAACTGTTAAAAAGAGGCGTTACAGAACGTATTATCGATTATAGTAACGAAATTAAGTGGTTAAAAATAATATCAGATTTTGTACTTTCTCTTAAATGTAAGTTTTAAAACACTTCCGCATTATATCGGCAAAGAAGATTTTCCAACGCAAAATAAATTTTAAAATTGCATTTATTGCATTTAGAGTTATAAAAAAAAATAAACTGTCACTGACCTTTCCCGGTTAATTTATCCAGCACTCACAAAAAGTCCAAATTTTATCTGTCACACATAAGAAAACGAACTGGCTGATTGTACGCGCATCCTCAATTTTTTTTTGTTTCGTAACAGAACTGTTATCGGCGCGTCCGAGAAACTCGCGCCAAAATCGTTATCGCCAAATTACGCACTGTTTCTTTTTTATTTCCTCGTTGCGTAACTTGTTATTACATTTTTCCAATTTCACGGAACGTTTGCGTTTATCTCAAAACAATTTTTATAAAAGTTCACAATCTCAAATCATTATTACACTACTTTTACTGGCACTAAAATGGCGGTTATCTATAAATAGTCTGTGCGAAATAAAAAATTAATAATGTCACATTTTTGAATTTGGAAGCCACGTCGTGCAAAGCGGTCGGTTTTGGCGCGTTGAGTGTTACTGCAGTACTAAGAAATTCTACCCAAGTAACACTGAGGTTATTCTAAAGGTATATTTTCAAAAAGCGCGGCAGTATTTTCATTGTTTTCCGGCGCAGCGCACATGCACTTTCAACACATTATGATCTAACACTGGCCGAGTCTGGATTGCTGAACATACTTATTCTAAGTCAACTTACATTCGTTCATATTTGCCTGCGGGGCGTAGGGCTGTGTCAGCTCTTAGACCAGCCTTGCCTAGCCCTAGTTTTTCCGTTATTACAATAAATATGGGCGTAATAATACTTATTATATTAATTCTTTGAAATAAGGATAGAAACATTTAGAATATTATATTGTATTTAGTTTTTGTTCTATGTTTTTTATCTGTGAATAAATTTGGTTAAATATATTAGAATTCGTTTTATTTTACAACTATACATTATGCCCCATATTTTATGGCATTTGTAAGGGTTTGATAAAACTATCGATGAACACATTGTTATTATATACATCCTTACAATTTTTATAATTTGATTATTTCTTTAATTTGAAACTAATTGCAAATTCCTTAGCCATGACATTAGAAAATTACATAAATCCTCTGTTTCAATTGATTTACATTTCATTGCCGTAGAGTAAATATTATTATAAAAACGGGTTTATTAAAATGTGACTTATTCTTATGATGTTAAATTGAAAATAAAATCGACTTTGTTATGCACGCTTATTTATCAAATTAAAAGCGAATTGAATTATAATATGAAGCCGCAGAAACTGCGACCACGCGATTTGATGTTCACCATTTCTAATAAATTACTTTAATATTTCTAATGAATGAATATTACATTCACACGCTATTTTCCGTATCATTATTTATAATACGTAATTGATATTTAATATAAAGTTAATATGTAGTTAAAATTTGCTTTATAATCAATGAATTGCAATCATGTCAATATCTTGAAATGACAAATAATCTACGACGTCGACAACCCTAGTTTTCGCGTAGTACAAGAAACGTCTTGCATATAATAATATGTTTTAGCCTATATTGAGCGTCATAGTTTGCGCTTGCGCCTGTTATTTGATACCTGTTACTAATACCCGATACATTATAACGTTACTGTGACAATTACCTATTATTTATTCCAAGAACTTTCAGTTCAAATGTCTATGTATACCCTGTATTGTATTTATTAAATAATGAAGAATGTTATTGATATAGTAATAGTATATGTTTAATAGGTGATATTATTGAGGTAAGGTAACAATAAATAAGTAAAAGTAAGTTATAAACAGGATTTAAATAACATTATAGACAGAAATAACAAACGCCAATACAAAAAACATAATATGTCTTACTGATGTTGCTTAACATTGCTTTCAATATTTTAAGTGTTCAATAAAATATATGTAGGCATAGTATTGATATTTTACAAAATAAAATAAAAACAAAACGATTATAATGTACATAATATACTTATCCTACCTACGTAAAAATTATATTATTATGTGTATCTCATACTATATATTTGATACTCTAACGTGATCAATACCCACGATGTTTCTGTCGTTAATCATATTAATTCAAGTAGGTACTTTTACTGACATAGGAACTAATGAATCTTACATATACCTACGTACCAGCGCAATCCTCGCGGTAACCACGGTAACCATCAAATTTTAATATCAATACAGAAAAATGCCTACAATATGCATTAAAATGCTAACTCACTGTAGCGAACATAATATATTATTACGTTTACAATGTACAAATCCAACTTAAGTGTAAAAAATATAATATACTCGATTTAAAATAATTCCAAGATTAAAATAACCTTACAGATATTTATTTTTCAACTAAAATACGCTAAACCAAAATACCAGGTACCAATAATATGAAAACTGTTATTTATCCTAACACTATCGATATCCATCACTACGCTGTTTCAATGCACTTCACTGCACTATTCCTGTATGCATCGTGCAATGGCCTGTACTGCCGCGTTCGTGACTCGGTTCTAAAGGTACTATATCCATTCGCGTGTTATTGTAAATAAGACTTTACGAGCTTGGACGTCGGTTCAATTCCGAAAATCGGGTATTAGGCGGGTGCGTGTTAGATTCGTATAGTTTTTTAGATGGTAGTTCTTATACTCACTATTTCTCTATGAATTTTAGCTAGGTATAGTGTGGTATAGAAAGAAATGTTAGCAGTCTGTGGGCGCGGGTTTCTGGGACACGCCGAGTGGTAGAAATCTTCGCCGTTAACGCGATATACAGCCGCAATTATAAATTAGAAGGGAATTATTCGGCGTTAGGCAACTTTGAATACTTTTATGGTATGGAATTATTAATGGTACACGCTTAGAATAATAACACTATAGAAAGACAGTCTTCATACAAGTGCTCCGTCTAAAGTGAAGCACTAAACCGAAACTTTCCCGAAAGCGGGGAATGATTCGGCTGCAGATAATCATATGTTTTAGCAATAATACATAAATAGCTTTTCAGATATTTTGTGACACAATTTAACTGGACAAATCGTTATAATAGGCTAGTTGACTAATTTTGAAAAACTAAATCATAGTTTGCCAAATGGTCTAATTTAACTGAAATATTAATATTTCAGTAAAATACTAACTGTAACATATTTTATTTTATATTTTCATGAACTATTTGACGTGTCCGTCAAAAAACGCGTCAAACTGTCATGGCGACTCGTGTGACGTCATATGTTGGAAAACGAAGAGCTGTTTGGTTGAGCGGAAAGACCAAAATGCTGTGTCCAGTTTGTTTAGTTTTGCAACGTGTGACGTCACGCGTCGTATTGGCGTTCACTGTCACGTGACTAGTGACTGTAATTTCGGGATTATATTTCTCAAAAATATTAAATAATCATGATTTATTTAATCAATAAGATCGATTTTTCGCATTTGTAAATATTAAGCTACCATAAAAAATAGAAATATTCAGAATATTTTCTTACTGTCAACTACCCTATTCTTTTTTTTCGCGAGACACGTTTGGCGTGCGTTGACATGAGTCGCCCGGTGTTTGGAGTCATTTTTGACTCCAATTAAGGTGCTTCAAAACGGCCGCGCGGACTTCGTTTCTATAGTGTAATTATTCTAAGGGTACACGGCATCGATTAATTTTCTTTATCTTCCTTTAAGTTGTTTTTTTATTAGGTAATTAATAGGTAGTTTGTTCTGATATTGAATCATTTTTTGTAACGCCTGAAACTAATGCAGCGTTATACTACATGATCTGATCTACACGATTTACATACGAGGTAATTCCTCTTATCCTGTAATTAATGCAGTTAACACTACGTTAGTTACTAAAATCTGTTTTTAATGTTTTAAACAATTAATTTTATACCAATTCAAAATAGTAATTTAATAATTTTGTCACATGCCGTACCCCTTAATGGTTATAATTTAAAATCTACCGCGGGAAAATCTTTTGTCATCAAGAATAGAAACGAGAGGAATTCCACAAACGAAGAAATGTCAAAAGAAACTCCTATGCCGTACATGTTTAACTAGGTATATGAAAATATTAAAATAGTGTATGGTAAAATTAAAGCTATTTTGTATTTCAAATTAAAACTTTTAAATACTTTTGATTTTGGTATGAAAAAGAGGTTACATAAAACGTAGGTATCCGTCTCTAATCTATATATTAGTAAAACAGATAACTGCAGTCACTTACTCAATTACTTACTAAGCAAACAATGAACATCCTTCAAAAGAAATCCACAACTTGCGAAACAACCAAAAATCCATTCAAAAACTTTTCCAAACCGCTCTTTTCCAATTGATTCCAATAATTAGTTCCGCAGTACCGGGGCGAGATAAGAAATGTTGGCTCGAATTCCAATTAATTAATACAGGCATCGTAAGAATGCTGCCGGAATGTACTATGGGCATTCGCCGTTAGGACGGTGAAGAGTGACTCATGGTGCGCCGGGCCGCGAGTCCTGATCACGCAAATTGGACTCTAAACATTTAATGGAACTCTAAGATCGGCGTACCGTGGGTCCTTTTAAATAAACTTTCATTCTGCTACACTAAATTAAATTTCTGACAAGGTGTGCGTGTGTCTTTATATGCTATGTCTATATATGTAGGTAGGTAGTAACAACTGGTTCAACTGCCGGATTTGAGGTAAATTGGATATTTATAGCACGGTTATAATATGTAATGAAGTCATGTGATACGATAATATTAAGTATTTCTGTAGTAAATTTTTCCTTATTTTTCTGTCGTAAATTTGTCTTTCATTTCCTAAATTAAAATGAAATTGAGATATTTACTTTGTAATGTTATATTAATTATGTTTACGAAGCATGTACTAGCCTATAACAGTATAGCAATCGCATTTGCTAATGAACCTTGCTATTTTCTAACTTTTCAGATAATTCTAAAAGCTTATAAAATTTTGTGACGTCTTTTGTATTTTGATAGCAGTTTACTAAGTAATATTTTAAACAAAACTGAAAAATGAGAGAGGCTTTAATTTGGTATGTTCGACGCCTCTTTTATTTTGGGAAATTATGTTCACTGATTTATCAATTTCCCTAACATTAAGATGCTTTGCGTAATTCCTTTGTATTTGAAAACAGCGCAGTATTAGAGACTGTAAAAACTAGGTAAAAATATACCTAGTTTCACCTTCACAATTAATTCTGAAAAGGATTAATTTAGCATGATTGATTTATGGTGCCTATAATATATATAAGACCCTTTGTCATAATAATATCACTTTTTGTTGAAGTTTCATCGGTTAAAAACAGCTTCCGCCGATCCGGTGTAGCGTGCGTGAAGCTTTATTACTGCTGTTCGGCCACACTGCAATAGTATATAACAAAAGCATTTATTGTTTTCCTAGTATTTAACAATACATTTTGCATTTTATGTACATTTTTATTTATTCTGTGTATTTCTGTAAACTTTTAAGACGAATGGGTGTATATTGTATGATATCTATGTATACTGCCGCCTATTTAATATGTGGCTTCAACCCATAAATGGTCCACTACTGAGCACGGGTCTCTCCTCATACCTGAAGAGGCCTAGAGCATACTCTACCACGCTGCTCCAGTGGGGATTGGTGGAGAGATTAGTGCGAAACTGGAAATTTGAATGCTCGATTTGTCAGCTATAAAAAAACTGTCGTGAATGCGACGTTTTTAGTAGTTTTTTTATACCTTTTGATACTATGAAGCATGTTTTTTTTTCAATTCTTTACTTTCAGGGCTGTCGACCTTAAAGATCCCACATATTATGTTTTATATAAATTCATATGTAATATCACTGTTTATGAGAACAAAAACCCAAACAGACCAGGAAACTCATATCCAATATCCACCGGCGATAACCCGATGATACTTGACTTAAACCATGAAATTCCTATCACGACGCAAATAAAACGTTAGTAATACAAATGTAGGCAAAACACGCGGCGCGGCGCGTCACGACGGACGGCCGCCGTAATGTAATAAGACGCATTTTTCTTTGACAAAAACATGCGCGGGCGCACTTAATGGTGTTAGAAAATTGACGCGATTCGAGTTCAACGGGCGATGCGGATGGATGGATGCTCTACTTCATTTTATCACAAAGTGACGTAACACTCGTGTCTTAAATTGACGACCCGTATGGCGCAATGGTTAACACATTGACTTATTATTACTATGGATTTCGGGTCTCATATTAAAAACGCGAAAAAAATGTCCCAGTCACAGGCATCGCGAGAGAATGTTTACAAGGTAATTTAAACATTAAAACCATATAACGCTTTAATTTCGATTGTAGCTCTTTTTGCTTTTTGTAGCTCATTTGGCTTGGACATTTTTTAGCGCGGACTTGACGTCCATAGTAATAATAAGTCAATGGGTTAACATGACAGATTGCCGTTCCAAGGGTGGTTTCGTCTCCCATTAAGCTGAAATTAGAATGATGATTTTAAATTTATGTTCTCGGCCTGCCTGTGCGTGTCCTTGTGTTGTGTGTTGTATAATTGGTACATGGCACCCACGACACGGGGATTTTTATGAGTGTGTAGGATTAGTTTTTTTATTGTCATGGCCTTGTCTTGTGTGTTGTACAATTTGTACATAGCACCCACGACACGGGGAATTTTATGATTGTGTAGCATTAGTTTTTTTAAGCTATTGCATAGCTTTTATCGCGGGCCTTGAGCGTGGGGACCGAATCCAGAAATTCCGTAACGAAAAAACCTAACACCCCCAATCAGCGCCATCTAGTACCTTAATACTAAGGTATGGTACGTATGTTTTCTACAAACTAGATGGCGCTGTTGTGATATAACTATATAACTTCTAATAATTATAATTGCATTAGTTGATAAAAAATGCTATGCAATACCTTAACCGCGGCAGTCTCCGAGTGCCTTTTAGTGTTTTTTTTTATTGTCGCACAGAGAAAGCCTATAGTAAAAGCTAGGGCCATGTTTTTTTATTGAATAATATAGCAAACGAGCATGCAGCACCACCCTTCGGCTGGCGCCCATTACAACCGTGCCTTGAAAGGACAGGTATTGAAAGTAATTGAAGTGTTCATATCCCGGTGGCTTACGTCGTTCTTAACTGATCGACAAAGTTAAGCAACGGCGGGCACCGTCGGTAGTTGGAGGTATAAATAAGTATAAGTACCTAGGTAGTAGTAGTTATAAAAGTAAGTTTATACAAGTAGAGCATCCACCAAAGCGCGGCCATTGCAAAACCGACCCGATGTTTTTACCGGGACGCATTCTTCATTGGTTGCAAACGTCACATTCCGATCCAGCGACACCGACAGACCGACGGCTCCGTCACATCTTTAGCTTCGATTGAGAGCTTTGCTGAGCTTGAACTTTGACAGGAAAGCTGCTTCAAGCAGTGCCTTTAAGGATTCAACGAAACCCTTTATGGATTTGCAATGGTACCTTTACGGATTTAGCACGGGCATGCAGCACCTCCCGCTGCCGAACATGACCAACATTTCTGAGCGAAAACACTTCGGTAAGTTGCTGTGCCCAGGAAAACCATTGGTCTTTGTAGACTGGCCGTCCGCCAAATTCCAAAAATCCTTTCTTAGTTTAGTGCTCACTTGCGTCACTCGAGGAACCTATATACAAAGGTTCAAGTGAATAGGTACATTGAAGAAATAAAAAGATTCAGTTTATCCCCTTTTCTATCCCCATACGGGGGGAAATTTCCAAAAATCCTCTCTTAGTGCTCCCCTACGTTCCTCAACATGGAACATACATGCCAAATTTCACCTTCTCGCGTTCAGTAGTTTCGGCTGTGCGTTGTTAGTCAGTCACTCAGTAACGGAAGACTTTTATATACCTACTTAATTGATTCTTAACCTTAACGGCATAAAGTGAGGCCGACGGCAGTTGGGACTACTCATTTTTGTCGATCAGTCTTGAACATGCATTGGATTAACTAGGATTTAGATTAAGGACAATCTCTTACTCTGGTTGTAAATACAATTAGATAAGATCAGAATTGGTAGATGAATTCGCAAGTGGTAGGTCAGAGATACTTGATGGATGTAAGTCGTCAGACAGCATATAATTATGATGATAGAGAATCCAATTGATCGTAGTCCAAAGGCCTATCTGCTACCGCCCATACCTACTGTGAACGACCCATAACAAGACTGAAATTGGGACAAGGACGCGTAGTCCAGTTAGCAGAGGGTGATTAGTTAGTTGGTTAGTTTGTTAGTAGCTATGAGAACTGAAGCAGTGGTCGATCGAGTTTGGCTTTAACTCGAAATATTGAAAACTGCTTAACGTACAAAGAAATTGGGCAGGGAGATAATTTTCAGTTAGGTAGTTAGTAGACGTACGTTTTTATGCTAAGTCCACAGCCAACCAGAGGCTGTTATATGACTCCCTGGTCTGCCGAAATGTGATTAGGGTCAGTCCTAAACCTGATACAGTGCGGTGACCTTTCTAAGATTAAAATTTGTAAGTATACGTTGCAATCATACTATCGCTCATCGGCCAAACGTCCCACGGAACCAAAGGCTACAAGCTACATGTTAAGAATCTGCATTTATTCCGTTACAAAAATTCCTAATGGTACTTATGCACTTTTGCTCCGAGCCGTTGTAAAAACTATAGTTTAAAATCACATTACCGGCCCGAACGATGTAGGGTTGTCGCAACATTTTTTAATCCGAGCCTAAAATTTTTAGTTAGCACTGCTTAGTCTGACGTTTCTGTGTGCTTTTTATATGTCTTTAATTTTCAGGAATTCAAAATGTCATCTTAATAATATATCCTGTTACAAGTAAATAGTATAATGAGTATAGTGATGAGATATTTACGCCTAGTTCTTGATTTTGATTGACGTTTTTGATTGACTATGAATGCCTGTGAGGTAGGTAGGTAGGTATATATGTTTTTTTATGAATGAACTGTTGTGTCATAATGACAATAATCCAATAGTAAGAAATAAACCAGCTTATTATCTAGCCCTATGTTGTGGTTGCAACATGATAAATTCAGGTAGATATTTCCGTTACAATTTTGATTACGCACAGACAGCTACGCGTTAATATTTTGAATTTGTGTAGCTTTTCTTTAAAATCTCTACTTGGATGCACCAAATGTAATTTTAAAGTTTTATTGATAAATTAATTCTACACTTCGCTATCGCCTACCAGGGTTCATTCATACACTCACGAAATGATAAAACCCACCTATATACATTTGCTATTATTTTTATTTTTTTGTTTAGATATCTAGGTTTAACACAAAAAAATGTTTGCCAACCCTATCATCCGTCGCGACTGTACTGCAGAATTAGCAAAAAACCTTATTCTTGTTAGTTTTTCCAACGAGGCAGCCTTTCGAGATATTCTATTAAGAAAACTATTAGTTATTATTATTACTAATTGCAGCTTCGTAAATTGATTTCTTATGCTTGTATTGTTTCCACATTACTTGATAAAACATCAAAGTTTTATCGTAAAGTGTCTATGGAGTGGTAATTCTCGTTCGAATGGTGGAGTATTGTTGACCAGCTTATCGTTTGAGAAGGCAGTTGAATGAGAAATTCAAGCTTGTTAGTATGCTGCCGAGCCCACATTCAAGTATTATTGGTAACACTGCCCGAGGGATCCCGGGTTCGATTCCCGTCCAAGACATGCAGCATTTCTCGGATTGCGAGAGTTTGTGATACCTAATGACGTCCATACCTCCCGGAATATCGCAATAACAATATAAATATTATACCTTATAGGTAGTAGAGCCTATAGTTCGCTGGGAGTAGTACTACCGCCCGCCGCGGTACTCAGTACCATTTCTACCGTGAGATAATTGTTTTAACAGCTATTGTGTTCCTGAAAGAAAGGTGTGGAGCCGGCTACACTTTTTAGAGGCGACATTTTTTGATGAAAATTTTGGGCGCTTGAGTGGGTCTCTCGTGTGGGTATAGATTCACAATTGGAACCGGTAGGTGGCGCTATTGTTGAGATTTAGAGATCAGCTAAACTATCGGTGACATCGAAGTGATGCCACGGAAAAGATTATTTTATTTCATGAGCTTAGGTATATAAAAATGTAGAACATAAAATGTATTGCAGAACAACGTCTGCCAAGTCAGCTAGTATATGTGTAGTCGTATACTAACTAATCATTAATAGATGTCGTTTCTATAAAATATTTTTATATTTAACGAAGAGATATAAAAATTCAATGGGAACTTTTAAGTTGTTGTGACTGTAGCCAGGACGGTATCATGCCAAAGTGCGCATTAACGAATTTAATATAATGTTTGCTGTCTTCCGAATATTATTTTAAAATGTTTAGTTTTATGTCAATTTGACTGTAAATCGCTTCAGTTGATCCGTTTGATTAAATTAGCATTTTTAAAGAAAACCAAAATTATGAAAATAATTACTAAATAGAAAATCTGGAAAGACATGAATGCAAAAATGTAAAGATCTTGATTTAAATAAACTCATAATCACGAAGAGCTTAACATAATGAGTTGTCGAAAAGGCCCCGTTAGTATCTAAGAATACTAAGAAAATACAATTGTCCTCATTTTCGATACTAAAGTTAATCTAGTTAAATAATTTCAAGATAGCCATGAAAAGGGGCCGTTGTGCAGATATAATACACGGTTGTAGATTAAAAAGCAGTTTAATTAAAAACCATCGACGTTCCGTTAAAGCTCCCCAACCATAAATTTCAGGCACGGCAGGCGTGGCCGATAGAATTTAATACAAAATCCGATGAAATCCGCCATATTGATATATACATTTTTTCCCCCACCGCCCCCCACCCCACATAATTGAGCGTTGTGAAAACTATCACATTGGTAAATGACGCTCTCCCTCCCCCCCCGCAGTTTTCCGACATGCCCGCAATCAATAATTTGGCTGGGCAATGACTGCGATGACTTAGGCATGCGCAGTGCGCCCTCCGCCAAATCATCGGCAAAACCTGAACTTGACTTGGCGAAAACGAAAGTTAGACCCGAATGTTTCTATCCATTCTTGGCATTGGATGCTACACGTGTGGATTCCGTGTCGCTAAGCCAAACACAGTTTTTGAAAGCCAATTTTGAGAGCGACTTTTACGACATGCAAAATTGTATTTTTCGTAATACTGAAGTAATTATACTACAAAATACTACAAATATTAGGAATAAATAAGATTATAATGAAGATTTAGTTGGTAAAAATACTTTAACTAGAGCGATAACCGCAGAATCATCCCAAACCACTACAATTGAAGATAATGAACATCATTACGATGACGCTATACAAACACCCGCGAGTGCGAGAGAGATGAACAGAGGCTTCGGTTGAGGCAATCATTATACGGACGCTCATGACTCGAAGCCTATATAACGACACTTTTATACATAGTTACATGATGAAAAACTCAAATGGGATAAAGATAATGCAAAATTTGAATATTGGTAAAAAGATCTTACCTTGATCCTGGTATTGAGAGAGGCTTAATTCTTCTTGTTGTTGAGTCTCTTGTAAGGTTCTTTAGTCTTGGTAAATTTGGTCCTATGTCTTCTCCTCTTCCAACTCTTCTTCGTCGATCTTGTTGGAGTTATTTTGTCGATTGTTGTCTATTGATTTTTAGTTTCGCCCGTGTATATTGTATAGCCCGTTAATATTTATACGTACTTATATAAAATTACAGGTATAGAAGTAACAAAACACATTTAACTAATTCTTAACGTTAATTTCTTTTTAATTTTGTACTATTAAACAAATCTAGAAGATAATCAACAGGTAGGTATTTTTTGTGTTTTGATTTTTTTGTAACTTTTTGGCGTAAATTTTTGTCTTACCTTTTTAATATTAATTTAAGGCCAATTTAAGGCACAAGATTTTTGTTTCTTTGATTAGCTTTGTTTTTCACCTTCCAGGTATTCAGAATTGGTCGATGAATTTGGTCGAAACTTTTCCGAAACTTATTTGCCGAAAGTCTCAAATATCACTTAGCCTTAACGTTTAGGTCCAGAGTTTTTCACTAAATTACTTTCACTATATATATATGGAGAGTTTGTATATAAAACTCAAAGTAAATTATTCGAAAATTTCCAAAAATAACCAGTGTTGTTTAAATGTACTTAAAAAACTCAAATGTTTAAATTCTCTTTTCTATTGTTTTCTTATAATAACGGTTGATATAAACGTAAAACTTGTTCTATTGCGAAAAAACGTGTTTCTTTATCGTCAAATGGCGACGGCTGTTATTTGTTGGTTGCTAGACTCCCTTTGCTATGAAATCTTGGCTTTTTTCAGCTTCTTGCGCATTTAACTTAGTAGGGTGTGCATTCAGAGGTCCATGGTATTCTTCTCGTCCTTCCCATGGGTCTCTTCCTCTTCCTCAGTTTGCTTGTTTTGATTATTTTGCTTATTTTTCAGCTGCTCCTCCCGGATGGTTGTCTGATGTTATGTTAGCCCTTTACAACGAATCCGAGCGGAACTGCCTCTCAGTTGCCTTATCACTAATTTTATAGTTTGCTTCAAATAAAACCGGTCTTCTTATTTATTGATAGTTCAAGTGTTGCTGAATACTATTGCTTAAAATGTCACTTAAAAACTACGATGATTATGTGGAAAAACTTAATAAAGTCTATTGCATAAAACTATCCATTGAATGTGACGGCGGGCGGCAGCGAAGACCCGAACGCATGCGCGTAATTTCGAAATTTTTTGAAAAACCAAAATTGGTCTATGAAATTTTCGATTTGTTCGATTTTTCGGGAATTTAGGCCGTTTGAAAAGTATTTTTTAATCAATTTGATTTTTAAAAGGGTTTTTTAAAGCGCGGTGGGTTTTTTCGCGCGTTGCGTAGGTGGTAAACACGCGTCGAGACCAGCCTCGCCGGCCACACTGATGGAAGGAAGGTTGCAATGCTGCTGCAATGGCCCCCGCGGGGTGTGGGCTCCTCCTGCCCCCCCGGGGGGGCCCACTCCAATGACTCGTGTACACCTCGGAATCATCAAATAATGATTTTGTGTGTTTATTATAAAACTCCACACGCATAGGTATCTCGCAGAACGTTTCGGAGGAATTCAATTTACAAATTACTCATCTGCATCGGTGTGCGTGGTGGATGTTTAGAATAAACTATTTGCGTATTATTAATTTCATCGGTAACATTATCAGCGGGGATCAATATCGCGAACTTTATATATAAAATGGGTGGAGTCGGCCATTGGACATTAAATTGCGAACTCAAATTTTTCTCTACTGCACAAAGCCGGCCATTTTAAACAGTTGGCGCGCGGCTTGAATATCTTTAATTTGCAGGTTTTTTATTAATTATATGTAATTTGTATGTGTTTTTGTGTTTGTATAAGTTGATTGACGGGTAGGTAGTGGACGGGTAAATACATTCCTCGTTGGCTGGAATGATCGCATAACTGAATCGGAAGCGAAGCGATGGACGGCTATGGCATCCGAAAACTACAAATGCATTTGCATCCCTCTAAAAATAGATTAAGGGGGTTGGGTGGGATTTTTTGCCCCGAAACGAATAAATAACGAGGAAAGAGGGTGAAACTGGGGTTAGTCCAATACTTTTTATTGATAGAAAAAAGACTAGTGTACAGCGTAGGTACCTATCTATGTTATAGACAGAAACCTATTTGTTCTGCCGTTCCGTTTTTGTATGAATCAATTTAGTTTTAACAATTTGTTTTTTCAAGCGAATCTGTCGTTTATTTCTGACTAACAATGGGTTGGTGTTGTGTTTTACTTATATTGTTTGATGGTGACCTCTTACTATAAGGTTGTCCTTTTGGTTTTTTGGATAAGAAAAGACACCCAGTTTGATAGGATTCCCCAGGAGCTTCTGCAGCTTATGGAGACCTAGACTAATCTCAAGTAATTCATTCTTCAGACTCAAGGAAATTAATTTTAAAGTTAACATTAAAAAACAAAGGAACATACGAACACCCCAATGGTTACTGGTCAGCGTCACCCATAGACTTCAATAACACGAAAGGAATTACCGATGCGTTGCGGGCCACGAAATAAGACAGAAAAAAACAAAGAAAGAAGTCTTTTATGTGTACCTATTTTTATTTTATGGTGTGGAAACAATAAAGTGTTAAAATAAATAAATAAAAGAATAATAATCTATATTTCAGTTTTTCATATCGTTCTGAAACCATAATATTGATTCCATGGATCCTCCATGATGAAGGAACATTTAGTCAAAAGCAATCCCAAGTTTGCATCCACTAAAACCAAACATCATCCCCCATAACTAGTTCAAGTTAAAAATCAATTTTCATTGCAGCATTGAAGGACCTACCCCAATATTAATGACGATTTCATTTCACGGGGACGCTGGTTATGGAAATGTGGCCCTTATTCTTTGCACATAAAGTCCATGCCTTATAAGGGTTTGTCAAAAGTACGACCGGTCAATAAGCTTGTTTTATATTAAGCAATTTCCTAAGTGGATTAGACTGAAAATGCTGTTAGTCTGATTCCCAATAGACATAATGAGTAAGGCATTCGTCATGACTGAAGTCGGCAAAGGAAATGCGACTTTATTACATAAGAAGGAAAGTTGAGATTTCTGTATAGCAGTCACGCGATGATTTTCTTTGTTCGATGGTATATCGACTAAGTATGAACTGTGAGAAGAAATTTTATAATTCGATGATGACGTATCTCTATCAGTTTACTTAAATCAACCTTAATGTATATACAATACACTTATGCAATTTTCTACCACCGTTTCGTAAAAGTGCTTTGAGGAAAAGAAACGTCGAGAAAGAAACGTCTCGATACTTTTAAATTAACACTTTCGCTGCGGCGCACAGTGGTCTGAAAATCAAGCTTCATACTCATAGAAACTGATTGTCAGAAATCAATAATTAAAAAATGTTATTGTAATAAGTACACCTCCCTTTGTTAACTGTTATAGTATGAAGGTCGTGAGTAGCTCCATGTGTGAGAAAAAAAATATTGTATATTTTTTTGTATGGGGAAAAAACTTCAAAGTGGATTTAAAAAAAACTGATCGTAACTGAGGGTCTGGTATTCACATGAGTTATTACACCTTACATGGCGATTAAGATGACATACAATTGTTATGCCTTTCGGTGCCGCTTTGCATGTAGCAAGCTTTTGAAAGTTTGAGTTTTTGGTAGTTGAATCATACCCTTGATATAATTACATGATGATAACATTACTGATGTTGTCATTAGTTAACAACTTGCTAATGACCTTCTTTATGAATACAATAAAAAAGGTGCAGATTTTTTTACATTATACTACAAAATTTCTTTGATAAAGTAATTCATTAAGTAATTACCTTCATTGCTGTTGAATTTTAATTAAGTTTTGATAAGATAAGCATATTAACGACAGCAAGTGTAAATGAGGGTAGTTATAATATAAGTAGGACGTATATGCTAACTTAATTTAGTAGCTCTTTGCACTTGTTCGCGCCTATACTTATTTAGTTCGATTTGTTTTCGTGTTATAATGGAAAGCTTCAGTACCAATTTGGATATGTTTATGTTTGTGGCGAACAATAGCTGTTTTTCAAAACCCAGCGAATTATTTGAAGTTTTGGTGAAAAACGTTACTTTGTCAGAAAATGAAAATAAAGAATTTAAACAATTCTGTCAGACTTTTGTGTGTTCGTTGAAAAACAAATGGATCTCGTGTAATCGCACGAGAAAAACATTCATAAAAAAGTATGAGATATGGCTGCAAGAAGACATAAAATGGCCTGAGTTCATAAAAGAAAAAATCACACCTTCTTTGGTGTTAGAAGAGCAGCAACCATGTTCTAGTTTTGACTGCAGTGTAAATGAGGGCGCATCAACATCATTAGGGTTGAATGCAGAGACTTGCAGTGTTGGAACATCAACAGAGGTGAGTCCAAGAAATGTGTTCTCTGAGCTAAGCCCGCTACAGAAGAGAAGAAGAGTGGAAGAGCTACTAGCACATACCAATGAAAGCCTTGCTTTTGCAACTGGTTTAAGTGCTGGTAACAAAAACGTAGCAGATATAATTAAATTAATCACAGAACATCCCGAGGAAGCTACTAAGATAAAGCAACTGTTGAAGCCCAAGAAAGCTCAGCCCATATATTCCGCTGATAAAGCATTAGGTATACTGATTTCGTTGAAACTTTCAAAATGGCAGTATACAACATTAAGAGTTTGCTCAAAAGAAGGGAGAATACCCTATATCCTTCATATACTGCTATATTAGAGGCGAAGAAGGACTGCTACCCACCAAAAAATACTATAGATATCACTGAAATAGGGGTAAAAGTTAAGCTTCAAGCGATTTTGGACAAAACTGTTGCTAGACTTGGAAATTCCTACGTTTGGAATCATGTCTGGACAGAAAAGTATTAACACTTAAATGCAAGTGGGGCTTTGATGGTGCTTCAGGGCAAAGTATATACAAGCAAACTATGGGGGGTGAAGATGATTACAGTAATTTTATGTGCTCCTTTGTGCCTTTAACACTTTGTGGCGAAGAAAAGTTATGGGAGAATCCAAAGCCATCTTCCACAATGTTCTGCAGACCGCTTTACTTCAAATTTGCAAGTGAAAACAAATTGAATATAAAGGAAGAACAAGCTATTATTGAAGCTGAGATTGCAGCAATTGAGCCGGATTGAGAAAAGCAACAAACGAAGACAATTTCAATGGTCTTCTTGTTTCGTCAGATCCCTACCTGTCCAGCATAAGGCCACAGCTGATAAAATCAAAACGCACACCTATTACCGATTCTTCTCATTGGTGATGATGATGCAGATATAGACAAGGAGAATATTGAATTCGTTGATGTTAATGCACCTATGCTGGACTCTGATGAAGAAGATACTCTTTGATAGATAATTGGTCTTTTATAAGTAGTTAGTAATAGAGAATAATATATATGTAAAGCTCTGAGTATTACTACATTTAATTATATAATTTACTGAAATAATATTTAATAGTATAATCAAATAAAGAAATTTTGACTGTTTTTATTGAATATGTGCTTTTTATTTCCTATTTTTTAAACAATTATATTATTTAAATATATCCTAAGTACGTATTTATTCCTTGTGTATATACAAATTTCAATTATTTTCATGTTGAAAGTTAAAGGTATCCTTATAATATAAAATGAAGACTTGAATAATCATCTACCAAAAACTCAAACTTTCAAAAGCTTGCTACATGCAAAGCGGCACCGAAAGGCATAACAATTGTATGTCATCTTAATCGCCATGTAAGGTGTAATAACTCATGTGAATACCAGACCCTCAGTTATGATCAGTTTTTTTAAAATCCACTTTGAAGTTTTTTTCCCATACAAAAAAATATACAATATTTTTTTTCTCACACATGGAGCTACTCACGACCTTCATACTATAACAGTTAACAAAGGGAGGTGTACTTATTACAATAACATTTTTTAATTATTGATTTCTGACAATCAGTTTCTATGAGTATGAAGCTTGATTTTCAGACCACTGTGCGGCGATCGTAATTTTCTATGAAAAAAAAATACAACGTACACGTACAAAACACCTTTCAAAAGAGACAGCTCTACAGTTCGCACGATATGTCCGTAGTTTCGAAATTAAAAATGGCGTCCGATATCAGTGCGTACATTAAAGTTATGATGGTCTGACGCCGCGCTCATTCATTTGAATATTATCAAGTAATCCAGCCGATTAAGGACGTTCGCAAAATTCTATGTGTCATTATTAACTGTATGCACTGTAATACCTAGTACTGTCGTGTTGACAATGTTTGAATATCAAACCGTACGTTTACTAAGGGGTATTAGTTTCTGAGGGGTTTTAGTTCTGAAGGTTTTAGATGTTTAAGAAGCGATTGTGATTGTTGTTTCGGCAGAGACAAAAAAGTGTCTTCAGATAATTGATTGTGTCGAACTATGGCCTCACCCCATTATAATCGGTGCGCTGTAGCATGGTGCGGTGACTGTTTCTATTTTGATAATTGCCTCGATTTACAAATTATGATTAGTATTTCAGCTGTACCACATTCGTAATATATTAAATCATTAACAACTGTAGTAAATTAAATTAAACCCAACCAGAATCTACAAATAAAATCAAATTGAAAGAAAAATTAAGCAGTGTTATGCGTATAACGTAACGCATGGTAGTACTGATGACACATTTGAACGTCATACAGGCAACTGTCACCCGCACCATGCTACAGCGCACCGACTATAATGGCCCACTACTGGGCACGGGTCCCTCATCATAACTGAGGAGGTGTAGAGCATGATCACGCTGCTCCACTGCGAATTTGTGGTGGAATTAGTGGTCAATACAGTTGTCGGAAATTCTTATGCCGCCTGAAACCCTCCTACATGACTTTACGCTTACTATCTAACGATAATTTACGCTTACTATCTAACGATACTTTACGCTTACTATCTAACGATACTTTACGCTTACTATCTAACTATACTTTGCGCTTACTATCTAACGATACTTTACGCTTACTATCTAACGATACTTTACGCTTACTATCTAACTATAACAACCGGGACTGACAGCCCTACTTACTCTCAGAAACGCGAAATCATTGAAAAATGTTTTGTCACATCCACAAGCCTACGCGTTCGTCTCAGAATAAACAAAATTCTACCATCCCCAAAGAAATAATGTATAATTTCAAACAACATTAAAACAGTTATCGAATTTACTCCATACTCAACTCAACTCAACTCAAATCATTTATTTCATGTAGGTATTTTTTCAATACACTTATGAACGTCATTTTTTGCATTTACCACCGTTTCGCTAAGGTGCCTTTAAATTTTAAATCTTTAAGGAGAAGAAACGGCGAAAGAAACTCCTCGGCACATCTTTTGAAAAAACAAAGGAAATGCTTACAATTACTTAACTGATTTATACCTACATACAAATACATTCATACATACTAACATGAGCAGAACCGGTAGCGGATGTCTATTTCCAAGCATCTTTGTCATTAATATATTCATCGACAGTATAATACCCTTTCTCTATGAGTCGTGTTTTAACATGTTTCTTAAATATTTGTATGGGCAAATCAATAATAGACTTCGGTACTTTATTAAAAAGGCGTACCCCGAGCCCCACAAATGACCGCTGGACCCTACGAAGGCGGTACGAGGAAGTCACTAAATGGTGCATATTTCTAGTTTCCCGATTAAGAAACAACATAAACGTAACATAATAAAGAAACAACATAAACTAGCATAAAAGTAAACATCTGAAATGTAGATAAGCATTTCGTGCGCGACTGTACACAGCTCGCTTTGCCTGAAAATGTCGGACGTTATAAAAATCAACGGGTACAGACGAGCAGAGTGCAAATATGTACACTCGAGCTCATAAACGCATTACCTGCGACTGTATGTAACAATCATTTTGGATGGTATTCAATATTATGTATGTAAGCTCATTGCTTTTATATTATATAAAGGGCCATAGCCCAATGGCTTGTGTCGATCTCAAGTGATCGTTGAGTTAAGCAACAGCGGGCGTTATTGGTAGCAAATTGTAATAGCCGTGTGGTTGAACGTTGGACCCACGAACCGGGGGACCCGGGTTCAAACCTCGCGAGCACCTTTAATTTTCAAAAATGATGTGCGTATTACAATTTAATTATCAATTGCTTCGGTGACGGAAAACATCGTGAGAAAACCTGCACACCTGTGAGTTCTCCATAATGTTCTCAACGGTGTGTAAAGTCCGCCAATCCGCACTTGGCCAGCGTGGTGGACTATGGCCTATACCCCTCACTTAGGAGACCCGTGCCCAGCAGTGGGACAGTTATGGGATGCGATGATGATGGGCGTTATTGGTATGGCAAAATTGGTTGAGAGCTTCCGTGTTTCGAAAGCCAAATTTTATGCCTCGTATAAAGAACTAAAAGCCAACACTCTAATACCCGCCCTAGAGACCCTGTGTCGCAGGTGGCATGGTCAAAAAGACCACATAAGTAACAAACACCCATAACCCGAGAACGAACATTTATCTGTCACATAAATATCATCGGCCAGGAATCGAACCCGGAACCCCTCGCTTCGCAGTCAGGGCCATTACCAACTAGGCTATGAGATTTTCAGTCATTATTATACAAAGGGACATATTAGTAATATAACTTAAGTAATGTTAACCTCTACTTAGCTACAAGGCATGATTGTGCCAGATTTGTCCTTGTTAAAAATTAGCCTTATAGATATGACACGCGATGACAGTCGCATCAATTCGTTACAGGAATTCATATTAATAATTTCATCATCAAGCCTGAATGACTAAAAAAATTTCGTCATAATTCAGTAAAATCATCCGTTGTTCCGCAGTCGGCTATTTCGTTAGTAAATTGTTGATCAACGTTTAACGGTATCTCGTCAAGAATGCGAGATATTTTTAATGTTTTACCATCATCAGGATACCACGAAGGGTTCTTGCGCAATTTAATAAACGCAGCCGTTTTAATATTAAAAACATCACACACGAGCGCGGCACGCAAAATCATGTACAGGGGTGGAATCCGACTATAGCACTATAGGTATCCTAGCTATCGGCCTCTCGCTCTAACCACTGCGCAGACTCGTCATCATCATCAGCCCCCCGGGGGGGTCAGGGGGCCCCCCCAGCGTCAATATACGGCAAACACCGTAGATAAAATAACCCCCACTTGCACACAGATGCAGAGTGTACCGACGCGCAACTCACCCACACATCGACACAATTCGCGCACTACCAAAATTTTATACAAAATTTAAGCCAGATAATTACATTATAGAGATACCTATATGTTATGTATGCGGAGGTGGGCCGAACGCGGGGAGGGGGTTTTCGGAAAATGGAAAATGCTTTTTCGGGGATTTTTCGTTTATTTCGTATCGATACGGAATTTTATTGGCGCGCCGATCGAGCTACGCTTTTACAGATATTGCGTATCGTATTTTTAAGATTGATACGATGAATTTAATGGTAGGCTTTGCATCGTCTGTCCGTGCTATATGGATACATACAATAGTCACCCCCATGTTACCATTTATATTGTAATTAAACTTTTTGTTTGGGTGTTATTACATTAAGTGGTAGAGCCTAGAGTAGTACCACCGCTCGCCACGGCACTTAGTACCATTTATGCCGTGTAAGGTGTAGATTCGGTTACACTTTTTTAGAGGCCACCATCTCAGTCCTCACGGGTAGCTGCACATCTGTGACAACTGGACTAAACAACAACTAACAGGACTAACGAACCAACTAATTGACGTTCTAAGACCGTATGTTAACTGACTAACCATCCAGTCCTGATTTGAGTATTATTCTGTGTTGGTCACAGTTGTCTCGGGCGACATCATCATCATCATCATCACCGCAATTCTATATTGTCCCACTGCTGGAAGATGAAGTACATTGGCAGACTTCATACACCTTTGAGAACTTTATGGAGAACTCTCAGGTGTGCAGGTCTTTTTATAGCCTAAGCAGAGTATTGGAGTGGTCTAGAATACTGACCGCAAGCCCATGGCGGCATCCAGGGTTTCGCACGAGGCGGCGGAACAGTACAGTACTAATTGTTGAAGCGAACGGAACATAAAATGGATCAGATACAAAAATTACTCAATGTTTGGCGTTTAATTTGTGGTTTTTTGCTCTCTTATAATTTCCCTAATTTACTCAAGTCGTATTAAATTAAAATTTTGATTTAAATTCATTCAGCTCCGTAGTTTTTCATGCCTGAAATATCTATCTTTCTGTTCCTGATAAACACATCAAACTATTTTTTTACATTTACAATTTGTAACATCAAACCTCGGCCGTCACCCCGCCGTAGTTACGGCATAATTTTCCATCTTGCACCCCGTCAATACGATGTCACTGACCCCTGCATGCGATTCGAATGCGTGAAAGCCTTCTATATAAACCGATGTAAATACATTTTGATGCAACCGTTATATACATAGGTACATTCATTACTAGACTATTGTAGGTAATATGTCTGCTGTACGATGTGTAAAATCATTACTTGTAAGCAAAGGATATGTATAGATGAATATGACAAGGGTGATATAATAATACCACGACTAGTTTTAACCGATTTTGATTAGATATGGTTTTTTTGTTGGAAGGATTGAGTTTAGAGGAGATATCCGAAGGCTACCATGATAAAGAAACCAGGATCTGCTGAGGGCATCTCAGAGGAATCAAGAGAAGCCTTCGAAAATCATAGTGGCGACTAATGCGTTTATAATTTTTTTTTAAAGAAAGTACTTCCGAGGACGTGCTACTGCCACCAAATCAGGATCTGATTATGGAATCCCAGGGAAATATAGGGTACCCTCATCGATGGTGAAGTCGTTTTGTTGTTTTGTTAAATTATTGTAATCAACACTTACAAATAAGTTTTAAAATGCTTAAAGTTTACATAATTAAATTAATCACAAGAATTTAATACCACACAAAAAACAGTAAGGAATTAATGAGGAGGTGTCAGGTAACTTAGTTTCAATTTAAAAGTTTTACGATATCATTTAAGAACAAACCATCATAATTAATTATTTCTATCCACATCATTTAACATAACTTACCAACTAAGCTTAATGGTAACTTGCTCTCACAAAATATCGAAAACCTCTTGACGTATAAAGGTGAAATTTGGCAGAGAGGTAGTTTGCAGTTAGTAGATGTCTGCTAAGAACGAATTCTGTCATATTCCACCCCAAAAGGGGGTTGAAAGTTTGTTTGAAATTCCGCCGATTGTTAAACAGATATTATGAAAATTGTTCTTTTGAATTATAGTAAGAAATAATGAAACATCTGTGTCAACGTTTTTCGTAAATCATCTCCTAAAGGGGTAAACTAAGGGATGAAAGTTTGTTTGAAATCAGTTAAAAGTATCTCCACGCGGGCCAAGCCGCGAGCACAGCCTAAACCTATATTTACATTGTTCAAAGGCCGGTATGATCATGTATCCAGGTCCTGATACCCTGGTGCGAGGTATTGACGTAGACTCCTGGGACGCGACCGCAGCCCACCCCGAACGAGGACAGTCCCGCCAGTCCATTCCGGGACACCGCCCCGCCTCCGCTATCACCCTGGACATGAAATATTCAACATAGTTCAATATTCGGTTGTAGGTCCGCGATACTCGAATGATATAGATTATGTATGTTAGTAACTTAGTAGGTATGCAAAAAGAGTTCTAAGTGATTATGCGGTAAGATAATATATATTAGCAGTGATAGTTGTTTGAACGTTGGACATGCGAACAGGGGTAATGGGTTTGAATCCTGCAGCATTACTCATTTTAAAAATGATATGCGTATTAGAAAAAAAAATATTACTTGGTTGAGTGGAGGAAAACATCCTGAGGAAACCTGCACACCTGAAGGTTTTTTGAGAGTACTGTTCTTAAAGGTGTGTGAAGTCCGCCAATCCGCACTTGGCCTGCGTGGTGGACTATGGCTTGTAACCCTCAAACTGTGAGAGGAGACCCATGCCCAGCAGTGGGACGGTCATGGGTTGCGATGATGATGATGAACAACAACTCCTCTGGAAATTACAACAGTCACAAAGTCTTCTGCTTTTAAGTTAAAATAAAAACTTGTTTTTAGTTTTTAAACTGCTAACTAATATATCACTTCGTGTGGTACCATGTATTTACCTGACATGCATCTCTGTCAGTATCTCCCGCGCAGAACATTCTGGAGGTTAGCGTGTGATTGTACCAGAACTCACTCACTCTCTGACACTGACTGAACGACACTATCCTCAATTGAACTTGTTGCAGGACTTCTTTGTAGTCTCCCTGTAACCATAACCCATCTTTTCACTATGTGTTCTCTACTGATAAACTGTTTCAACACCATGGCTTTTGTCTTTTTACTACATCTTAAAATGTCTCGTATTAGGTCCACATAACAAATGGGGTGTAAGGGTTTCCATCCATAGTGAGTCCAAGCTTTCCTCCTCTGCTCGTGTTGCGCCTGGATTAACAGCGATATAGGCATATGTATTGCTTATGTAACCTGTTGAAGGTCGCTGGGATTTACCACCCAGTTTAATCCTAAAGGTACTCATGATAGAAGGGTTTTTACTCGCCTCCAAATGTCGTTGATGTGAGCCAAAAGGACTCAAGCTTCTTTTTTGACCGGCTACGTGTCGATGATGCCTTGTTACTGATATCCATGATCGATGGGGACCACTTATCGTCAGATATCTTCAGCTCATTGTTAAAAAAATACACTGCAAACGCTAGCACTTCTTGCTATTGGCCTTTTACGAGTAACTTCGATTAAATACGACTTGAGCTCTTATAAAATAGAAGTTAAATTACCCTTTCAACAGGATATCCCCATCCAGACACAAGGATATCACCACCACAATCTCCGTCACACATGTCGATAGCGGACACCATTTTCCCGAACAACAGGTTCCTCTTCAGCTTCAGCAGCTGAATGTCATAATCATAAGGATGCTCTATACCGTACTGCGGGTGTATGAGATGTGAGATGATTTGGACTTTTTGACCTCGTATCCTGTACCGGCTGCCGATTCGAATGAAGTTGTGTGTACTGGAAGATGAAGACTTTATGTTAGTAGGAGCTTGTGCAGGCTACTCAATAGTAATTGATTCCCGTGGTTCAGATCAGGAACCTCAAAGGCATCACCGATTGCCAGCCAAGAAAGAAAAGAGTAGGAAATAGAGAGAACTGGTTCAAACCCCCAGTGGAACACGAGGCGTTATGGCACCTCATTTAAGAACAAGGTTGGCAAGCCTATGACTTAATAATAATATTCATCTTGTACGCAGTGATAGCCTTGTGGTTTAAGCGTTTCACTGCCCAACAGGAGTGCTTGGGTTCGAATTCTGCACGTGCCTCCAATTATCAAAAATGATGTGCGTATTATAAATTGATTATCACTAATTTTGGTGATGGAAAACACTGTGAGGAAACCATAACACCAATGACATCTCCATAATGTTCTCAAATTGTGAAGGCTACCATACCACACTTGTCAAGGGAGGTGGACTATGGCTTATACGCGACTTAATATGTCAGGAGCCTAGCAGTTGGACAGTAATTTTTCTGTGATACTTGCAGGGATGCCTCGGTGATGCTTCTACACATTTGGGCGGAATGTTCTTACCGTCAGGTGGTCTGTCCACTGTTTTTTTTTAAATAAAATATTACCCGCAATGAGCACTAGTGATAGCCCATTTCTTGTCAATGAGCACCCCTCCACAGATGTCTCCATAGTTCACGTGGTATGGCACCTGGCTTATGTTCACGTCATGGCCGCCCAGGATGCTGGAATTATAATATCTCCTAACCACCCATACCCATAATGCAGTAACAGTTTAGTTGTTTCAATGTCGAACTCACGAATATACAGCACGCATCTCTAAAACCACCACCTGCTTCGCTCAAGGGACGATGTCAGCAAACATCACGACCAATTGGACTTTGTAAGAGTCATCAAAAAGAGAGTGAATTGGCTTATACTAATTAGTGCGCTCAACATCAAGGACATTATAGCTTCTTACAATCAGGTAAGATTGTCGTCAAGCACTTATTCTTTGTAAAAAATGACTGTTCATAGAAATAAGCAATGAATAATCCAGACACGCGTCGCATTACACGAACTTGTATGTTACATGAACCTCTTCAAGCCATTTTCGAACCCCCCTCAATTCAAATTGTATTGCACCCACACTTTTAAAATTTTGTGTGTCTAAAGTCGCATTAAAATACTTAATACAAAATTTAACTTACGCCAATACGCCCTGAGCCAGCGCTACGAGGATGTGGAAACTGATTGCATCAGCGACCATCACAGTAAAACGTAATGAATCCCAGTCGACCGTTAACGCATTCGTAACTTGGCGTATGTAAACAGTTAAAGAAATTAATTACAAACCCGGGTGACTACAGATAAAATTACGTGTTTCCGATGAAGAAGTACGTAGATGTGGAGGTGGAGAAGCTAAGAAGCCAGCCAGCAGATGGCTAGAAGGAAGGAACAGGACGTCTATCAGGGTGTCTAGAACATTTCTGGTAAAAACCTAGGTATAATCTAAATTTTTAAAAGCGGAAAGAATATATAAAAGAAAAGGAATATATAAAAGTATAAAAGTCTCATCTCACAAAGATTTTTGATTGATTGATTGATCACTAAATCTCGGCAACGGCTTAAGAAAAAGTCCCTTAATCCGCAAATTGTTTAGAAATCAACATACATAGCTGTGTTCGCGTATAAATGGAATAAATGAATTAGACTCAGCTGAATCTATTTAGCTATCCCATTAAATTAAAATATGTGTCATTGACATTATTTGCTGAAGATTAATTTGAAATGAAACAAGTTTACTAAGAAAATTTAATATATAAAGTATAAAGTAAATAATGCTTATGGTTTGAATGTTTGTATTCGCTGTATAAAATGAAATTGTTTGTAACAAAGTAGCCTGCTTGTAACTAACTTGATTTCCAATAAAAAAAACATTTTATTTCAAATTCAAGACTTCAGAAAAAATATGAAAAGCGGCCCTAAATTTGTTTACTTTTTGTTTCTTTATAATACAATCGTGTTAACAGCACGTCATTTAAGCATTAGGATAGCATTTCTAGTCTAGCCCTAATCCCGTGATCTCCTCAATCCAAGGTCTGACTTTAGCCACTTTACTGTACACCCCGTAGGAGCCAGGGGTAGCGCAGCCGTAGCCAAAGGAAACCATCCCCAGGAGACGGTCGAATGCCACTGCAGGACCTCCAGAGTCACCCTGGAAGTGAAAACAAGCACAATAAAAATAGTCTGTAAAATGTAAAAATAAGTGGTTCTTAAAGGTATTAGGTATACCTACTGAATTGTCTTAGCACAATTTTTGTTTAAGCAAATAAATAAGCAGCGCTTGCTTACACCCCCGCAGCAGGATCCCCTGGGTTGCGAGCATGGACAATACAAATAAGACAAACACCCACGACCTCGGGGCAAACATTTATCTATCACATAAATAACTGCCCCAGCCGGGGATCGAACCCAGGACGCTTATCTTCTCGCGCAGGGACATAACCAATAAACTTTTCAAGATTTCGAATTGCGACATCGGTAAATTGACATTTGATTGATAACGTCAAATGGTACATTGTTAGGTACATGTTTTGGAAGACCAGTAATGTTACTCAAACGTACCTGTTATATGTTAATAACCGACAAGTAAGCAGACAGCAGACGAGCCATCTGATGGTAAGTGGACAGAGTCCCTCATAAACATTAGCAACACCGAAAGGAAAATGGATGCGTTTGAAGGCTGAACAGAGCAAGGGCTGCAGCTTTCTGCTTTTTGGTATTTAAGGCCAACTGAGTGACGCCAGCTAAAAATAAGGTCTATAAAATGAAAACTGTACTCTCACCTGACACGCATCCTTCTTCCCCTCCGAAAAACCCGCGCAAAACATCCGCGCGGTCAATGCGCCCCTGAAGTAAGGAAATGGCACATGCTGGCAGTTCTCCTTTGATATGATCGGCACACGGACAGCCCGTAATACACTGGAGTATGGACCCTAATGGCGAGGAAATAAAAGTAACAATGGATCAAATATATTGTGATGCTCAGTATTTTATAACCCACAATAATTGGCACAATGGAGGAACCTAACAATTATATATGTATTTACGAAGGAATGGTCTAGTTTTAGAGCACGCTGGACTCTTTATTGCCCAGATCAATTCCAACGCTTGTCATAATAGTCATGGTGATAGCTCGTCTACCTTGAAATGTTCCAACACTGGAGAACCAATGAAGTAGCGAGCTTATAAGATTCTTTTGTCGCTACGCTTCTATGACGATGTGCGTGTGTGGTAGATGTGCACGGACGGCACACATCATCTATCTGCTAATTTCACGGACATTACAATAAAAACAACATTGACTTCAGCACAAAATCGCTCATAACCTTTACCAACTGCTACTAAACTGTTATCCAATACGCAATCGCAAGACCAACTGTAAACCAAATCAAATTTAGTTTTCCCGGGCCAGAGGTACCAGGGTTACATAAACAAACGCAGCCTTATTCATCAAACCGCGGTAACCGCGTCCAATGCGTTTTAATTGAGTGTGTTCGTCACGCCTATTTTCTTTTAACTACACAACGCTGGTTAGCGCACAGTACCTACTTAATTATAGCGACATGACGCGCGTTTTTTGTGTATTGTAGAACCTTTATACCTTTCTGAGAGACTAGTATGATGCAGTGGATTCTACAATAATTAGCACCTTACAACACTGACCTGCATCACACGTAACTGCCCATTGGTGTGAGCTAAGTTTCCGCAAACTTTCAGCAGCATTCTAACTGATACGGACTGGTGCTTACACAACCACGCTGCTCCAGGGCATATCACGCACAATCTATTACCGAACACGGATCCAACATGTGAAGATGGCTCTTATTAAAAATAATCCATAGTTTAGGAAGGAAACACCGACTTTCAAACCCATCATTGATGACTGTGTTATTACATTCTTATACACCTTGAGTACTTACATTTTCTTCTGTGTTCCCCCACCCAGTCACAGTAACCACCTTCCCAATAACCATATCCTCAATATGGGCAATCTTCACGGGCTGCACATTGTCGTCGAACTTTAATGGCTCACTTAGCTCCAAAATCTGGTAGTCGTAGTCGAATGGATGATCCTTCTTACTACTGCTCCACATCGGATGAATGTAGTTCTTCTTCACGCCGATCTTCCGACCCTGGTTGATGTACTTCGAGCCCACTCTTATGTACGGCTTCTTGCTTTGTGATAACAAAAGTTTATGGTCAAATTGAGAGGAATCACCTTCTCCTTTACATGGTATAAAACAAAGTTGGTTATAGTGTCTGTACACTTAGATCTTTTAAACTACGCAACGGATTTTGATGTGGTTTTTACTGTCATTTACATTATTCCTTCTTGATTATAGATCGGTATAGTACATACATATTATAATTATTTACAAAAAAAATAAAAAGTGCTAAAATGCTTTGTTGGAATTTGAACAGATTAGGAGCGAATATACACATTAAAATGATGTTTTTACATAGCCATTTGGACAGATTCCCGGATAACTGGCGATTACACTGATAAACAAGGAGCAAAGTTCCTCCAGGACATCAGCTAATGAAAGAAAGATACCAAGGTTAATCGGACCGCCGTAGATGGCAGAATACTGCTGGACCTTCGTAAGGGATTATCCTGAGCAAACCATGATGGAAAAGTCTACAAAAAAGTTTATTTATTATAATAAATACAATTTGATACAACTGAATATAATTCTATTTTCTTACCCACAATGACCAGCAGTGATCACCCACGTCTTCCCAATGATGGCTCCTCCACAATTGGTGCCATATGCCACATGGTAAGGGTATAAATTCATGTTTTCTACTTCCGTACCACCTAAAACACAATTCATATGTTTTATTACCTTAAATCCTCAAGGAAAGAGTGAAAAGGCTATTATTAAATTAATGCTCTTACCATCTGACATTGCCCCTTCACATCAGGTGGGATTGTTGTAAGTTGTAGTACTAACTTATTTTAGTGCAAAAAAATATCACACAAAAAGTAGATGACCATGTAAATGTTTGTGAAAATCCCATTACAATTTTAATTCGATCAACCTGAATTAGAATTCAGGCTGACTATCAACCCACAAATATAGCAGCTTCCATTTCTGTATTAAATTCAGCTTGCAAGTGTAGATCCGAACATACGTACATACCTACGAAGTGCAAGGATGCAAAACTGTAAAAGCAAAAAGATAACTCACCCACTATCTTATCATCGGCTAGGGCGGACCAATCATCACCTTGCTTCGGATCATCAGATCTAAATTTATTATAATCGAAGTCATCAATATCTGTGCTTTCTGTCGGTATGTCATAATTTTCTATATCCAGTCTGGGGAAACCTTGGTCGTAGCCACTGCTCGCATCCGTCGGTTTGTAAGCTACATTATTGAGTGAGGTATTTGTCAACGATATTGGTATTAGGAGAATACCATAATCTGGAAATGTATCATAATTTTAATTTGTTAGAATAACTAATGAGTAATATGATATTTTTTAATGTAAACAGGTACTCACGATTTTGAATTGTTTTGCCGATATTCCGACCCAGTTTAATGGGCCTTAGTCACGGCGAGACTGGTATCTACAGACTATCTCGCCGTTACCGTGATCCATGAATATCGGTAAAACAATTTAATATCATGAAAACCCGTTTGCATTTTAAAATGTTTAGTGTCCGCGATGATATCAGTAAAAAATCATATAAGTAATAATAAAATTATCTCGAATAACAAGGGACCGAACATCCGATCAATTTACGTTCGATCACAAAATATCAACCGATACTGGTCAAGACCATAATGTATCAAGATACCAGCGTGGATGATCTTCGCCAGCGTGGGAACCAACTTTGATCCATGCGATGCAAAATCTCCGCAAAATAAAAAAAGACATTCAGGTTTTTTTATTTCCATAACCGACAAAAGACGAAGAAATAACGAAAAGGAAAGATTTTTTTTTCTTTTAACTTTTTCTTGTTTTAAGTCTTATTTTGTTTAACACCTAATACTTACTGTCTAGTTGAACAGGAGTAGCAGACAAAAGAGCAAGTAGCAGAAAAATCCAAACCATTTTACCGATCTACCCGCACGGGCATACTTCACTGAAAGGAATCTAACTGAGCGTGCGACCCGTGTCCATATAACGCGACGTGAAATTACTAATTTGCGTTAGCTGTCTTGGAAATTAGTACTCGAATGCGTTATTATTGAACACTGCGTTTTTCTGTTGCTCGTGTACTTTTATCAATACTAGAAATTGCTGTTGCGTAGTTGCTGTAATGACGATGTACATAAATAGGTACAACCACGTGCGAAAACTTGTTACTTGGCTTTCATCAGGCCTTCCTCTTAAATTAACTTACACAGCAGTGATAGTCTTTTGAACGTTGGTTCTGGGGGGACCTGGGTTTGAATCCTTCATGCACCTATAAATAATTATAAATTTAATAAATATCTACCTACCTATAAATTTAACAAAATTACTAGTGCTTCCATCTATGTAGTTCGTTGAACACCGATTATGCAAATCTTGAAGAGCGCCATCTATTGTTACGTCGAAGAAACCTAATTAAGGTACTTCAAACTTGAAGATCTCGTTAAAATCATCATCCAATTCTAAATTGGTGTTAAAAGTACATTTAAATATAATATTGAATTGAAGATAATTGTTTTAATATTATTATCAATATCATTCCTATATAGAAAACCCAATTGTTTACATACGCCATCTAACGTCGAATAGCAGAAACTTCCTTTGAGTTTAGCAAAAATATTTTCAGTTACGTATATTTTTTTGTGAACAGTCATATTTTAGTCGTCTTTGTAAGTTGGTGTTCATCGAGATTATTAATTTGAAACATAGTATCTAAGTACTTTAGTATCTACTTCAATAGGTACAAGAAGGTAGATCAAGTCGGGAGCAGCCGCAACGCTTGTAAATTAACATTGACATAGACATGACGTTATTAGCGTAAAAAACCTTTTTTTATGTTAGCAAACAAACGATATACTTAACCACCTGATGTAATGGTCGCTGTCGCCCATGGACGTCAGCAACACCAAAGGCGTCACCGATGCGTTGCCGACCAAGAAAGAAGAGGAAAGAAGGAAAAAAAAACTGGAAAATTCTCAAGTGCCCGCTAGGAGACACACTTACCGTGCCCTCCAGAGCACAGACGAAAATAACAAACCCACAGGCTTAACGGTACAGTTAAAACAGTTATTAATATTGACGACACAAAAATAACACAGGAAAGTGCTATCGAAAACATTAAGCTGTATTGTCGGTTGAGATAATAATTCCGGAATTTATAATTCACAACGCACTGTTTTACCCTGCGGTTTCGTTCGCGAACGAAACATTTCTTTCAAGAAGCAAGATATAAGTTAAATACATCAAACTCGATGTAAAATAATGAAGTTTAAGCGAGAATGGTTGCATGATAAAAATGATAACAGAACTTTACTTTAATTGCGCAACGCAAAGGAGGGTAATTAAAAACACACAACCCCACACTAGGTTTACCTATATTGTGAATGCCATGAATAACACACAAAGACAAGAACACTCTCAAACCAAGAGCATTTTAACTAGTCACACAAACTACCTCTCTGGGAATCGAAGCCAGGACCCTCCGAACGGCAGTTCCGCATGGTATCCATTTCGCCATACGGGTCGTCATTGTGTTTAACCTATATATATTATCTGTTTCTTTGTGACGATCTAGAGACCATAATAGGATCTATCACAATTAAAATTGATCAAGCCCTATTTCGTAGTTCGCGCGGCGCGTCCGCGCGGCCGTCGCGCGGTTCGGTAACTGCTAAGAATTTGTACGTTGTGGACTAGTCAACAAAGTTTAAATTGCTATGCATCCGCGGGCATAGGCGGGCATAGGCGGCCGCGCTACCATCATGCGTGTCATATAAAAGCGCCCATCTCAAAAAATACTTTAAGAATTCTTCTTATCGTTATTCGATTCTTATCGTTATATAGCTGTTTATCCGTCCCCTTCCGTCTCCGAAACGACTTAACCGATTTTGATGCAGTTTTCACTGATCTATTAAGGTTGGGGTAATGTTTAGTGTTTTATTTCAATCGAATCACTAGAAAGTAATTTGTCTATAATAAGACCTCTGCTCCTCTATTTTATAGATTCGTATATAAAATTATGTTCCTCTAAAAACAATATATGCATAGGTTTGCCGAAGCAAAGCGACGTTTAGTATACAAAACAAACACACAAACAAACAAATTTTTCCCCAACTTTATTAATCAGTAGTAAAATTTAAATTGCATATCAATCCGTCATCGGCAGTCGGACGGTGTACTGCATAATGCACCGCGGCCCGGCGCTCGCTACACTTATACATAGGTACATAGTATACATACATACATAGGTACTGTTCTCGAATCCCTCCTTCATTATGTATGAACAGTATTTACCGGCGACACGCAGTAAATGATAGCATTTACACGGCTGTATTCGACTCCGACTTTTATACAATCAACAGACATGTTGAATGCAGTGTTTTTATGTACTTACTTAACTCGTCTTTGCTCGCGGCTTCGCCTGTGTGGGAGTCGAAAAAACGGGTCAAGTGCGAGTTGTAATCGCACAAGTAGGGTTCCGTACTACAGTGATACACAGCACACACACACACACACACACACACACACACACACATTAATTTATTTATTAATTAATTTTTCTTACGTTAGTGGGGCATCCTGCCACAAATATTACCTAATTGTTATACTTACTAGGTTGCTTCTTCAACTGTTTAACATTATGTAATGAATAGACTCAATAAAGATATTTTGATTCTTTTTAGTGATATAAACTCACAGAAAAAAAACTCAGTACAGATAAGTAGTAGATACCTAGATCGTTACCACATGAAGTATGCCAACCATGCTGTTGTAAAAGATTCATAATGCAACTGTGTAAACTTAATTTCAGAACGAAACTGTTTGACAAATTTTCACGGCCGGCACTGGCGACTTCCCTGGTGTTGCTCGTGTCCATACGACAATGACCACTTACCATCAAGTGGCTCGTCTACTACTACGTCAGCCCTTCAGGATCTAAAAAAATAACACCTATGTAATTTCGATTTGAATTGTGAATCTACCTAAGTACCTATCTGTCCGTAGGATACAGACATACAGTTTGGTCAGAGTCCAAAATAGCACATTGGTACGAAACATGGACTTTTTTAAATTTCCTCTAAATATAATATGCATGTATATACCTATTAAACATCTGGAAGAATTATCTGAATCATAGTGAAAACCGCCTCGTAATACGTTGCGTAGTTTTAAAGATCTAAGGCTAAGCGCACAAACACGAAGACCAATTTTGTTTTATACTATGTAAAGAAGTTACACAAGCAGTTTTAAAGCAACGGTTAAACAAGCAGTGATAGCCGTGTGGTTGAACGTTGGACTGCCGAACCGGAGGGTCCGGGTCAAACCCCGCACGCACCACTAAAATTATGTGCGTATTAAAATTTAATTATCACTTGCTTCGGTGAAGGAAAACATCGTGAGGAAACCTGCACACCTGAGAGTTCTCCATAATGTTCTCAAAAGGTGTGTGAAGTCCACCAATCCGCACTTAGCCAGCGTGGTGGACTATGGCCTATACCCCTCATACTGTGAGAGGAGACCCGTGCCCAGCAGTGGGACAGTTATGGGTTGTGATGATGAAAGAAGTTACAAGTAATAACCCTACATAATGAAGCATTAAGTACGGGCCTATCTACGAGTACGTTTGCCCCGAAGAATGCCTTATTCCTCTCAAGAAAAGAACCTTCTCAAGATATATATTTGCCACAACAATAACTGCCAGTAAATAAGCCAGGGGGATGAATACATAATGAAATTTCGCCGTAGCCGCCTCGTCCGTTAATCAAAAACTGGTGCAGAGCGGGCGCTGGAAAGACGTAAGAAAATGGAAATTTTCCTACCCTCCTTTTTCCTGTTAGACTCCCCCCTCGCCTCCGACAGAGGTTGGACACCCCCCTCCTGGGGTATGGGGGTGAGGAGATGGCTTTTTCTGTAGCCCCAATTGATTTTTTGTAAATTGCCTGCGTTTTCTAAGTTAACGCGCTTCACCATCTAAAGCCTACGTCACCACTTACCATCAGGTGGGATCGTAGTCTAGCGGTAACTTATATTCAATAAAAGAAAAGCTTCAATCGTGAACTCTTATAAAAAAAAATGTAAGCAGGCTTGGCTATCTGGCATCAATTTATTCATATCCTACTACAGGACACGTTTGTCTCCTCATTACTGTGGACACCTCGAGCATACTCCACCGCACCAGTGCAGATTGTTGGTCCAGTTTGTGCTAAGGAAGTCCGGAAGTGTTTTATGCCACCCGAGTCTGACATGGCTTACCAACTGCTAATCGTTCATAATTGGACCTGCGATATTTTAATATGGTGAGTAATATAATTATGGTGAATCATTTATTAATCGTAATCCTTGTTGTCCAACTGCTGGATCGAGTCTCATAATGTGAGAGGTACAAGCCATGGTCCACCACGTTGGCCGATTGCGAATTGGCGGACTTCACACACCTTTGAGAACAGGGATTTTGGAGAACCCTTGGGTGTACAGGTATATCCTCACGATGTTTTCCTTCACCAAAGCAAGCGCTAATTAAATTCTAATACGCAGATAAGATAGATAACCGGAACAGAACGAGACTCAGACCGGGGCTAGGATGGTTAGAAGTTGCTTAACCCTGGAACCAGAGAAACATTGTCCGAAAAGCCGTCTCCACAGCGCGTGGCCTCCCCCCGCCTGCATCACGCCGGCAGCCGAATGCAAATTTTATAACGCGACGCTCGTTTTCTTATAGGCATTGTCGTAAACTCGCGCGGTACTTACTTAGCCCGCCCGGTCATTTGTTCGAATTGTTGCTATACTAACGTCGTTAAATTTATCTACTGGAATATGGACTAGACGGGACCTTGGGAGGTTATGGAGTCGGAAAAATACAAGCTGGAGTTTTATGGAATTTTAAAGACGTGTTTTATGAAAAAATTACAAGTAGTTGTAGTAAGAGTAGGCTATGTAAAATATTATAGTATGTTTGGTGTATCACAATGTGGGAGGTACAGGCCATGTCCTCCACGCTGACCAAGTGTGGATTGGTGGAACAGAAAGATAATACTGGTAGTATTATACGAGTAATAATATTATTATCTTAATAATAATATTGATTACGCCTCACTCGAAGCATTATTCCCAAGTAATGGAGCAGTTTCCATCACCTGGCCCGGCCCTGCCAGTCCTGTCTGAAGATGAAAGGCCATCGCTGCCCATCCGTTACGTCTTATTGACGTACAAGCTGCGACTGCCACGCAAGCGGGACACCCACTGGATCTGAAAACTGCAACTGAAAACAAAGAAAAACTTCTATAAAGAGCGTGGTAGTTTACTAGGGAGGAAGAAATTCTTTCCATCATACGTGTATCGTTAAAATTAAACTGAGCCGTAGGATGCCATGAGGAGAGACCTGGGGTCATAGCCTCATCCAATTTTTAGCAGGACAACAACGGAGATTCGGAAGGTTGAGACCTTCCAGGATAGTCAAAATCCATTTTTCCTCATACAAAAAGTCTCAAGGTTGGGAAGAGCCCTTTGCGGCCTTTATTTCGGCCTTCATACTTCTTTTCTTTCTGGCTCATAGGTCAATAATATTGTTTTTAATGGTAATGTTGTCCAAGGGCGACAGTGACCACCCGACCACTCACATCAGATGACATGTTTGCGCCTTGGTCGGGTACTAACACAAAAAAGTAATACACTTTCAACAGAGGGTGAACTTTAAGGGTGGAATGATAGCAGAGGGGTAACATAATACTTTTTACTGTACGTATGTAAGGTAAAAATTACCTGCGCCACGATAAGTGTAATAAAAGTTGGTGTAATGTGAAAAGTTGGTGATGTTATCGGAATACGTGATCTTGGGTTTCGGCTCTGAGGTGCTACCACTGGTTTTCGACTGTGACGCAACTGATTATGTGTTTTACGATTATAATTTGGGCGTCAAGAGCAAGAGTTAATAGGATTCTTCTAATATTTTTATTCTACACCTTTAACACCTACATCTTCAATTACAGGTGAGGTTATAGTCAATCAATAACATAATAATGAGTAAAAAGAAAGTTGCTATTTTCAGGGCAGGAATATTCTTTAAACAACTCGGCTTAGCTCATGCTTAGCTTATGTACTCAGCCAGCAGAATATAGTTGAATTGTACAATGTCAATAAGACAGTAACGCTCTTAAAAGGATAAGCCTAAGTAATAAACTATTACTTAAGCCTGAGTAATAGTTTATTACTCGTATTTTTTTAAAATAAAGCAGTGGTCATGAAATTTTACCTTTTCCATTTATAGAAATAAACATTATTTTAAACTGATCTCAATATTCGTTGTCATGTCATTAAAAGCAAACATTTTATATAATTGATTTAATAAAATGGGTAATTAAAAATGTCAGCAATTTTTTAAATTTAAAGTTAAGACTTTATTTGTCCAAGAGAGAAATTTCATACTTATAGCTTAAAACCTTTTTTTTCTTTTAGCTACTTTGATGGAGTCTACATACATGACTCGGACAGCAAATGTATATTTTTTAAGATCACTTTACTTTCACACTTGTTTCCCTTTCTCTTTCGAGAACTGGTAGTAGCGCCGTAGAATGCAGACTTTAGCGTATTCTTTCAGCCGTTACCTCGAGTTATAATCGACTTTCGAGACGTTTTCTGTGAGACTCCAACTAATTCTTCCTCGCGAGGAACGAGTACGGCACGAGTTCACAACATTAACCCTTACATCTGTTGTGGTATTTATTCTGCGTGGGCTGTTTGAACGTCGCGTCGGCCCCCGCACGGGGTGCAGGTTCGATTCCTGCAGCAACATATTATGTGCGTGTAAGTGTCATCATCATCATCATCACTCGGCAATCGGAATCAGAAAATCGGTTGACATACGGTGGGTACATAGTAGCAAAAGGCGTGTAATCCAGTCTATTTACATATAAGTAGGTAGAAAAAATATTTTACTTAAAAGTTTCTTGCCGCTTCTTCTTTCAGAAGTGCTCATTATAGAAACTGTCATAAGGGATCGCGTAATTAAACGTCGGACAAACAAAGACCTACTGCAAATAGGATTTTATTAATGTACTGTGGACTACCAAATACCTGGCCAAGGCAACTGTCAAATAAGATTGCGGTCTTATTTGAACTCGGCCACCCAAAGCTATGTACTCCAATAGGACTAAAATCCTATTAGAAGTCTTAGCATCCCAAGTTTAGAAAGGCCCCTTTTAAGTTGATATATAAAATATTCAAATTGGTTCATCTGTTCGCCTTTAGAGCGATACTTTCTGAAACAAAGGCGCGAATAGATGCTGGGATAACGCTAATCCCCCTGAAACCGGATTGCTGAACATTTTAACGGGAGCGTCATAACCTATTTTAGACTATACCTATACCTCCATTTTATTTTATGTGCTGCTTTAAGGCCTATTTAGGTCCTATGTAACAACCCTGGCACATAAAGCCCTCGGTCCCGGTTGCCATCACTAGGTAACTAGAGTCTAGTTACTAGACAACAGTCGGGCATGTCAGAGGCCTTCGGGCGACAAAAAATATCCGACACTTGGGTTGGCCACTAATCCCTCAACCGATCCGCACTGCAGTATGTTCTGGGCTTACGTATGAGGAAACATCCGTTCCCATAGTTGGCCATTGGTTGCAATAATTGAAACGATTTCAAACAATAATTTCGCATCCAAAAAATATCATTTCGAAACGTATTTATCCAGTAAACAAAAACTATTCATCCATTCACAATTCACTATTGAATAATCGATACAATAAGCTATTCATAAAGTTGAATAGCGCAGTTTTTTGGACTCCACCTCTCAGTCAACCAATCGCAGTAAAGAACTGATCGAAAGTTGCGGAAAGTGTGATGAAATGGGAACTAGTGGGAGGGATGCCCTCCATTCATACTGAACGGTACGTACTTCTTTTTATTATAATGCGCTTTTTATGAGGTATATGAATTGCGTTGAAAACTGAGCTTCTTCTATATTAATAATTGAACCACTGATAAACGACAGCGTTCATTCTTATTTATGTATGAAAATGTTTTTTTTTGTATGGTGTTCTAGAAAATTTAAGTTTTAATTTTATTCATAATTGTAATAACATTTTTATATTTTTTCATACGGAAGATTCATTTTAATTTTTATCACACCTATTTTTACACCGGCACCGACTTCTGATTTTGGGTAATAAATATAGTACCAACGAAAGAACGAACGAGCAGCCGGGCTTCGGCCCTGGCACGGCCAATGTAGCCTCTTACGACACCCTGGTCCTGGTCTGCGATAGGAAGTAATATTAACGCGCCCCGATCCGGCCTCATTTTAACCCGATCAGCAACTATCAAACGAGGGCACACCCATACCGTACTGAGCGCGTTTTCATTAAGTTTTCCCGCGATTTGATACCGTCACTTCGGTAGAGCGTAGATTGGCCCAATGAGACTTTACATTTGCATAGAAATTAAAATCTACCTGGACGTTGATAGTGGACTGAGCGCCACTAGCGCCGCTAATGCAAGGCGCGGCCGCTTTTTGGGACTTAAATTCAACCTTTTTAGTGGTCACTTTGATCTTCGGTTTTAAATTCAAATGCGTTTGAGCTGCTCAAATCTGATTCTGGCTTAATAATCATTCCGCTTCAGGAAACCTGTGCTTTGTTAGTGCCCACACTCGAACAAACGTGTACACGGCATCATAACATCGCAACCCATAACTGTCCCAGCGCTGGTCACTGGCGTCCTCTCGCAATTGAGGCCATAGTCAGGCATAGTCCAAGTCTGGCCAGGTGCGGATTGCAGAATAATTCTTCTTCTTGTGTGCAGGTTTCCTCACGATGTTTTCCTTCACCGAAGAAAATGATAAATGCATTCAAATTCGTACATGATTCGAACCCAGGGCCCTTGTTCGGGAATCCAACGTTCTAACTCGCACGGCAATTCCATAATCTCACTAAAAACAGCTGATTCCCTCATTATATTATTATAACATAGTAAGGTTATATTGAATGTAAGAGAGTGCGCGCACGGGGGACTTTTGTCGCCGTGACTGTTTCGTCGCTCTTATCAAGTCCTTGGATATGTATGGAGGTGCGCGCACGTTACGACGCGACAACTGGGTGACTGTTATGACTGGGTGTATGTTATGTGTTATGTTGTGACAAAATTGTCACTCTCCGTCCACATTGACGAGCCGGACGGCGCAATGGTTAACATGCCAGATCGTCGTTCCATTGACGCTTTCATATCAAAAAAGTTTTGTAACTGTCGCCCTCGTGAGCGCACCCCACTTTAGAAACGCGACGCGACAAAGACAAAAACTTTTATGTCACGCAGACAAATGTCCCCCGTGCGCGCACTCACTAGATAGTTTCTTAATTTCTTGTTCTTTTTTTCTTGGATGCCAACGCATCAAGTAACTAGTCTGCTTGCTTGTCAACTATTAATTAAAAAACAATAACTTGTCTGAACACAAAAAAATTGATTACAAGCTCATAAATAATCTAAATCGTCCGCAATATGATATTCACACCTCAACGGAATAAATACTAACCGCGAGGAAATTATATCAAAACTTGCAAAGGTATTCGCGAAAAGATATTCGGTGGAATTAAAACAACACTTCTGAGAGAAAAGTGGTCCCCCTAGCCCCTCCCTCGGGGGGTTAGGGGTTTGGGGGCTTACCCAAGATGGCTTCTTTTAGGGGTGGACGCGGCCCCTTAAGAATAAAAGTGTACGAGGTGGGGTACCGCTTTGTTCGTAATTTCGATCGAGCGATCGCCGACTCGCTATACGGCGCGTTTTTAGATCGCGCCGAGCCAACCTCCATCTTTATTTCATTACTCTGTGGTTTTCGTATTCAATATTTTGTAATGATATATTTTTTGTTAAATACTTTGATTTTTTTATAAACTTTTTGGATGGTCGCAATTAAGATTAATGTGATTTTCATTAAAAAAATGTGATTACTATAAATATATCTAAATTATTTTCTCAAAAAAAAATTGAACTTTGAAATCTCTCCCTTTAGGTAGAAACTTACACCTGCTAGTAATGACCGAATGTTTCTTTAGATAATAAACTGATTTTGTTTTCATTATTGGTTAAAAATGTAACATTAAACATATAACATACATATAATACAGTTACAGTAATAAGACGCAGGTACTCACGATATGTGTTTTGTATGTCCATCCAGTCGCTTGGGTCGTGGTCAAGAACGTATGAGTCGAATGTCGGCGTACAAAATATATTTCGTGAGTACCCGCATCATAGTAAGAGGCTCTAACCATATTTGAGTCCAACCCAGGTCGGGTTGAACCTTGGACGGACGAGGTTACGGCGCCGGTCCTTCTTGGACTCTGAAAGTGCTCTATACTTAGTCTTCGTGGTAGCGAACACTACCAACTTTTTTACATAAGTTAATGCTTGACAACAATCCCACCTGATGGTAAGTGGTGATGAAGTCGAGGATGTTGGACGCACTAACTTATCAAAAGCCTATTCACTCTCCTCTTGAAGACTCCCACATTATACGCAGGTGGGAACACCGACGCGGGCAAGCTATTTCAGTCCTTCGCAGTGCGCATAATAAACGACGACGCAAACCGTTCGCTTTGGTCAGCCGCCAAACGACTGACCGTGTACCGGCTGGGGGAGTGAGAGACAGTAGTCTCTTTCTTTCCTCTTTCCTCTTTTTTGCCGTCAACGCATCGGTGACGCTTTTGTCCGTAGACGACAGTGGTCACTCACCACAAGTACTAACTTAATTCTAAAAAAAGTATAAAACTTTTAAATTGAGAACACTTTAAACAAAGTTCACTGAATCTTCAACGGTTCTTTGACAAAGAACTTGAAAAGTTTGACGTCACAACATAATAATAAAACTTACACTTATGATAGCTGAATATGTTCTATTAATAACTCACATTGTAATATACACTGTCAGTCGTTGTATTAAAGCTCTTATTAGGTTTTTGAGTTATGTTTGAACTCGATAGTAGGTCAATGCGATATGTGATCGCTCTCTATTTAAGATTCATAAAGGAAAAGTTTTCCCTGAAGGGTCGTAGGTTCATATCCAGTAAAGAAATACTTTTAGAAGAGAAGGTTGTATATAAACGAAGAATTAATAAAACTTATAAATATCCGCAGAAAAAAAAATTTGAACAGTATGGTCAAGTACCTACCAACGCACTAAGATACACTTTATAGGACTCCGTGGCTATAGCTAAACATTATTATAAGTGAAATTTTATTCAATACAAGTATAAAAGATAGCTATTTTTATTATTTCTTAATTTCTGGACGTTTAAAACAAAAAAATCAAATTGTCTTTGTCACTGGCAAATTAATAGGCATTGCGTGTAAACGTTGCTTTAATTAAAAAAAAGATAGAATACGCCGCACCGTGCTACTGATTCAGCGAAACAAAATTTTGAATTTGGAATACGCAAAGAAAGAGGTTTCAAAATGGTGGCGCGATTAAACTCGCCCGAGGAATTTAAATGACGAATCGCGGAGGGTTTTTCTTGTAGCTCGAAACAGAAATTATTTTTCCTCTGCAACGAATTCAAATGACTCAAAACGAGCCTTATTTCATTGGACATAAGGGTTAAAGTACGTTTGGTAAAAGGCAAAAAATCTTGGCAAGATATCTCCCTACTGTCTCTACCAAGGATTTATCGTCTTGCAAGGGGGAAAGGAAAAATAAGAAAGGGTTGTTTTTCCTGGGGGACGTTAGGGGGTAAGAGATTCAATTAAAGCGGAGCGCCGGGCGATTAATTATCTTTCACAAAACATGGCGGTTCAGAAAAAATGCATTATGGTCTTAAAATCTTAAGGTCTTCTTGGTTTATAAAATGACACTTACTTTTCCTGTGATATATCTTTAGTAGTATAGTTTTAATGGTATTGTTTGAGAACCTTGAAGTTCTAGGTTCAATTTTTGATACGCTTATAGTTTTAGAAAACGAAGTTGGTTAGTTCGATATCAGGTTCGGTGTCAGGATTGAGGCAGTGACTGTTAGTGATAGTCTTGTTAGTATTTGTTTGTAATAGTCCAGTTAGTAGTTATTAGTAAGAGTCTTGTTTTAATTCAGACACAGAATTGTTGCTGCCCGTGAGGACTACGATCCGTCTGTAAAAAAAGTGTAACCGACTCCACACCTTTCTAACCGGAACACATTTTCTTTTAAAACAATTATTACGCGTTAGAAATGGTACTAAGTGCCGTAGCGCGCGGTGGTACTACCCCGGGCGAACTCTAGACCCTACCACCTACAACCATAATCTAGAATGTACCCACATTGCAAGTTTTTAATTCTAATATTCGAAGATTATAAACAGACAATCGCCGTTGAGCCTGCGGCGTTTCCAAACGTAATACGAGACCAAAGCAATTTTATCAAACTCTGTTTTATTTTAGTACTAAGTTGTCGTTTGTCGTATCTGTAAATTGATCTCTAGCCGCAAGGACTCTCCTTGTTTGTGCTCAACAGTATCTTATTTCGGTTTCTTAAGTTTGATTATGTTGGGTGTACGAACCCGGTTCGGGTAAAGGGTAAACGATCTCGACGCTTCTATCGGCCACTACGACAAATGGATTATAAATAAACTAGTAAAACAAACCTCGATTCGCTCCAAACAATGCGTTTCTACCATTGCTATGGTTTGTGGGTCGATGAATATGATTGGTATATGGATGGGATATTAACCGCGTCCATAGTAATGTAGACATACATAGCAATGTGCACATTTCTGGTGCTAAAACAACCTAAGGGTGCTTCGCCACCAGATATGTGCTATGCAGCTGCGATGCGAGGATGTGTTAGCTACGAAAATGTGTAGCCGTTTCCACTGACGCTGAGCTACGCAGCAGAGCGACTAAGATGTGCTATGAATATGCGCCGCGGTGAGGTAGCTGTGGTAGCAGAGGAGGTAGTAGGACTCGTCCATAGCGCACATCCATAGCACGCTTTCATAGCACGCATCCTTCCATATAAAACTTCCATATAAAAAAAAACATAGCATAGGAACCTGTTTCCACCACTGCTATGCTATGTGGGTCAATGAAATGCATTTATGGCAATGTAGCATAGCACATCTCTGGTGATTAAGCAGCCTAAGGGCCAGTTTCCATAGAACGTATCTACATCTACTTACTATTTAAATAGGAGAATGTTTAACCAATGTAACCAATGTTATTAAAGGTGTGTAAAGTCTACCAGTCCCCACTTAGTTTGGTGGACTATGGCTATCTTATTGGCCTCTTATTGTGAGAATTATGGATGGTGAGGAAGAAGACGAATATAAATGTCAAACCTTCAACCATTTCTTATAATTAGGTACCTATTTATAGAAGAAGAAATTTCCATAACTACGTTACAAAATAAATACGTTAGAGTCTTTCTTTTTATGTAGATAGTTACTTCAATCTTTACTGAAATAATGCTTGATATTAAAATTTCCAAAAAACGGTTTTCAATAATAATATTTAAAAAGTCTAATCCACCCTTAGGATTATGTTAGGGGCCGATACTCCCCTAGCCAAGAAGAAACGACCGTTTATAATTTGCTAGAGAAAAATGGCGTTACACGGGGAGGGACATTTTTGTAATTTGGAATTGAAATATAACAAAAGTATTTACAATTTTTAGTAAGTACCTACATTCAGTATTGTTTTTAAGTGTTTAGTTCAAATTGACAAACCGTCTACGTCAAAGTAACAAATAAATTTTTCTCTGAGCAATTTTTATTTCAAAACTAGCTGACCCGGAAAACTTCGTTTAATTATTTATTTACCTACATTTTTACTAAAGTAAGTGGAAGACTCACCTGTTTTAGTTTTAGAACCACGTGCCTTCCAGTTTGATAGGAACAATAACTCTTTGATGGCATTTAAAAATTTCATTGATTTTACCTTATGAACCTAGACTAAACGTTTCTTTTTTAACTAGCTTACACTAAAGCTGTCATCCGAAGCACTATAGTCCGAATTACTATTAAAACATATAATTCGAAATTGGAATGAAAATAAATCCCGCGCAAGAATCTAAAAAGTACGCTCGCGGACTCCCCCACAGCGGGGTAGCTAGGCGGGTCAAGTTATGACGGATGGGGTGGGGAGGGGCGAGGGGGTAAGAAAAAGCTTCCCCTGTTTTAAATTGCTAAGATGCGGGGGCACGGCTCCCGTGTTGTTCTTCAATTTTGTTTCGCTACTTTCGTATTTCATGCCCTTATATCATTTATATTAGAACAGGTGTACAGTCTTATTTAGAGCTCATTTGTACTGGAATTTCAGAAATTAACCACAGTTTTTATTAGAATTCTCAAGTTTGTTCGTTAAGCTCACGTTCAGTTTGAAAATTCATTCTAAGTTTCGTATAGTAACTGCTGGCAAAAGTAAAGACGATAACATGATTGTCACTGTCCATGCATATTTGCATCATCAGACAGCAGTGACGTATTGCAGGCCAAAAAGAGAAAGAAGGATGAATGAACCCGTATGTGAACTGTTTTGAATTAGAGTTATAGAGTAGACTTCCAAAGATATTTGGGAGCAGCGTGACAGAGAATGCTCTAGGCCTCAGGTATTGCAGTCTTATCGTGACCGTGACCACGATCTGTGTAATTTTTCCAAAAAATACCGGTGTGACATACCCATAAGTTACCTAAGCCATATTTATAATTACTTAGCAATGCGTGCGCTTGAATAAGGCTTTTAAATGTTAACTAATAAGTAGATTCTGAGTTCTTATGATTTTGCATGTAAAACAACATAATTATAATTATTATTTAAAAATCTTTTCAGTACTAACATCATTCATTTTGAATATCCAATGGTTCAGCAGCCTTCAGAATTTCTCATTAATCCTAAACAAGAAATCACCCTCGAACGGTGACTTGGCAGACATTTTCAAAAAACTTGAGCGCACCGATCTATAATTAATTTCCACCCCCAAACCACCCTCGTCTTCCCTTCCATTATACATAAAGAGGGTCTTCTAAAAATGCACTCAGACATTACATTAAAAGATATAATTAAGGGGTGCGCACCCTTAGGGAAATTCGCCTTCTTTTGACATTTTAAAGGCCCCTTTTCTTAAACCCCGATGCGCAATATATAATTGCCTGGATGTGACATTCTCACCGATCGTTTACCAACTTACTGGCTACATGCTCTCGGCTTTAGGAACATCGTTTAGAAGTTCTACTCAACTAAGATCTTCTTTGTTCTACATTCTCGATTCTAAACCAATCACTCTATCATGTGCTGGACAACTGTAACTGTAAATTCCAATCAAGAAACATTTTTTATATAAATAGCAGCAAAGCAGCAGACGAGCCACCTAATAGTAAATTCAACAATGCCCATGGTCAACAGTAACACCAAAGGCTCCACAAATGCTTTGTCCACGAGGAAAGTCGAAAGAAAGCAAACCTGTTATTCATTTCTTTTTGACACGTTACGGTGATGTTCCTAGCTAGCACAGAGCAGATTGGGAACGTAGATATGCCTGAACTGCCTATGAGACTTTCTACTCTTTTTTCTGCTGCTATTCAAAAGAATCGAGGAAGTGTCAATTTTTATTTGTTTGGCTTCAACCCGGGTCTCTCATAGTTGAAGAGGCCTAGAGCTAGCTAGTGCGTAGCTAGCTAGCTAGTCCACGTGCGTAGCTAGCTAGCTAGTCTACGCACTAGAGCTAGAGAGAGAGAGAGAGAGAAAGAGCACGCTGCTCCAGTGTGGATTGGTTTATTTGTTTAGTAAGTAAACATTTTCCGTAAGCATAACCATAAGAACCATAACCATAGCCATAAGAATATCGTTTGTGGCACCAGTTTTTCCTCCCATAAAGTACACTACGTCTGACGTAATCTGGAGCATCTGAAGGATTTATATCAACGTTGTGTTCACCCCAACACCGTTTAGGATATATACAGCTCATAATTGCAGAATGAACGTACGACAGAGTTTTATTGTTCTTCAAAAATACTTTGTAGGTACCCCCCTCGGCTGTCCTGGCAACCGTCAGGGAAATTACTGATATAACCCGCATTAATGGCACTTAGGAAAGATGGTGGTGGAAAAAAAATTGCTAGAAGACTGAGGAAATTCAATTCTTCTTAACCGTTTCTAATTTCCAAGAGTTTTGGAACTTCGAATGAAATGTAATTTAGTTTTCTTATTTAATTTAATTTATTTTTCTAGATAGAAAAAAAGATAACAAGCGCTTTAAAATTTAAGTATTTTCAAGTTATTAATGTATTGGCCATCAATAATTCATTTATTTTATTGTTTTCGTCTTCCAATGACAACCTGTATGGTGCAATGGTTAACATGCCAGATCACCGCTCGATGAGTCCTGGGTTCTGTGCGAGGTGGAAATTTGAATGATGGGTTTAAATTTGTGTTCAAGGTCTGGGTGTGTCTTTGTTGTGTTTTTATACATGGCACCCACGAAATAAGGATACTAATGTGGGCTATGAGTGTAAGGTTTTTTTATTTTATTTTATAGATCATTTTAAACTTAGAACCACGTGGACGGTTTGCCTGTAGGTAATGCCACTTCTGTTCTGACTTTTTTGTGCTCAGAGATTGTAGAGAACGTGTGACATGAAATTTTAATATCTTATTTTAGAATAGCTGGTGCCCGAGTTTATATTTTTCGACGCCCGTTTTATATTCATAAAACCTTTGCCCGGTGGCTTGAGTCGATCCTAAGTGATCCGAATTTCCGTATCTCGGAGAGAGTAAAGTTGGTCTCGACTGTTATCGTTAGATAGTCGTTAAGCCACGTCGGAGGTCTTCGGGCGGCATAAATACTTCCGAAACTTGGGTCGTCCACTAACCTCAAACTCATCGCGTCTTTCTTGGCTAGCAATGCGTTGGTGACTAATGTTCATGGAATGATGATCACTTGCCATCAGATGAACTGTCTGCTCGTTTTCCTGCTTTGGCCATAAAAAACTAAATTCATTCTAAGTTGTTTTAATAAACGTTTTACAGGAAAATAACAAATTTATCAAACAAACAGCATCCTGTGAGTACGAAAAAAAAGAAATAACAAGCCATTTAAAAAGAGAACAAGTGAATCGTTTGTCCTTCGAAATTGGCGGGTAAATTTCCCGCTCACGGAGGGACGTGTCGGTAAAAAACGGTTACAGCAACGTTAAAAATAAGGAAAAAGCGAAGAGAGCCTGGCATTATCCATGTTAATTCCCAAGCTAATTTAATTCTCGCCTAATTCTATTTGCTGAGCAAAACGGGGAGGTGATAATTGTGGGACAGTTTTTTGTGACGTGGATGGGAAAAGGGGCTTTTTTCCAAGGTTCAAGGTAATCTCTTTCCTTTTTGCTTAGCGTGGGAAATGGGTCTTTGCAAAGTGATAGTACTGTTGGGAGCTCGTTATGATGAGTAAACTCTTGTTTTACATTGTGCTGGTAATCATTTCTTGGCTGTAACTGGTAAAAAAATGTTATTCGATTCTTCCAGGCGTTTTATAAATATGCCATGTTAACTCTTTCATTTTTACTATGAGTACTCCCTTTATTTTTTACATTGCGTTTTAAAATAATCGCGTAAAGAGAAAGTCTTTCAATTTTTTTTTATAAATATGTACCGATGATTGTTTTATTTGATAAGTGGGAAAGCCTCGGTTAATCTTCAAAGTATTTGCATGTGAATCTGAAGTTAAACAGCAGAGTAGACCGTAACTCTATGTCGATCTTAGCCAAACAATGGAATAGATAAGATAATCGATGCCTCGACATAAAAAAGCTAACATTAGAATAGTACAATACATTCTTAGCTTAATTAACACCATCATAATTATCTTAATATATTCATATTCCCCACATTAGGATGGTCGGTATCACGGGGCCAATGACAACACATAAACACAAAAAAACAACACCCAAATCTAGAAAGAAATTTAAACTCATCAATAAATTTCCGTTTCGCTAGAAGGAGTCTAGGTTGCTTCAAACAGATCCTGCGTGGTAAGCACTTTTTCATGCGGTTTGTTAGTCGATGATATTATACAACAACTAAAAAGTACTTACTCCAGAATATTTTTGGAAACTGCATGAGCTCATTCGAAGCCTTTTTTGATTCACGGTTTGTTACACTTCACTCTAACCAAAGCCAAGTGATTTTGACCCTGTAGGGAGTTTGTCGTTAAATCGAGTGACGTTACATGGAGTTTACACCACCATTATGTGCTCACTATATTTTTCTTCATTTCATGGCTTTAAAGTTATTTAAAGACTTACCATTACATCACAAATAATATGACAGCAAACTACACTAACTTTGTTTTTTTCTTAAATCTGGTTTTATTGAACACTAATATGCCTTCGACATCACTATGAACAACAAACACGGTCAAACGCAATCACAAAACTGACCATCACCTCGCCTAAAATTTCGCGACAATAGTTAATAATATTTAAATTCAAAACCCTTTTGATTCACTACCGGTTTTGGACAAAACGCGGAAAAGTGACCGGTGTCCCCCAAGGGTCAACTCTAGGGCCGTATTGTCTATTTTTTGAATAGGACTGGTCAATCTGGTTTTGCTGACCCTTCCTTATCCTTTTTAATGTTTTGTGTCGGGATTTTAATGCGCAGCTGCTACTTTGGGACTTGTATGACAAAACAATTTCGTTTACTTGCATTCATTTAACTATTTTGCGACTAACGGAAATGGTTTCACGAATCATGTAAGAGTAAAATTTTAATAGTATTAAATGCAAATTAATTATTACGATTTTTTCTGTTTATTATTTTGTCTGGAAATATACTAGTGCAATACTTTTCTAAATATGCTTTTGCTGGTAAATTCAGTTCTGTGTCTGTATGTGCATTTAGATCACGTAAATTACGAGTATATTTACTGACTCAATTGAAAAGTCTGTTCGCAAGAGCAGAGAAAGTCAAATTGGCCACAAGCGTGAAAAAATGACTTTCTATTGCAGAGATTACTTGTATCAGTATTCATTTATCAATATTTTGGCATTATGTATAGTTTCCATAAAAGGTCCTTCTATATAATATGCGAACCAACTAATTGTGGACACAATGCCAGGCACATTCGAACATTTTATGAAACATCATTTTCTTCAGGATCTATAATTTGTTCGTGATATTGCATTTCGTTATAATAGTTGGATATTAAACGTTCTTAAATTACCAAGAACGAGGCAGTAAGTAGTATTCGCAGGTTGCTGACGCCGCCCACCGTACTCTGTCATTATCTATTTGTCCTTGCCTATTTTAAAATGTACGTAAGTAGCAGGGTTGGATTTGGCGTATTTTTAATACGCTTTTATTAGCTTGAGATGTATGTTGGTATGTAACAAACTGAAAATTTACTATCCAAAAGATACTCCATTCATTTGTAATAAGGTTCTATTTAATCTGTCAGTGGTAAAGTGGTTATATTCTCTTTGGTAATTAAATAATAGATGATGAATGACAGTCGTGTTATTAATGATGCCATGGTAACTGAAACTAAGGTTGAATAAAGTATACAAATAGTGTAGGGTTGTTGCTCTAGCCCTAAGCGTATTTTTTAGTTTTTTTATAACTATATTTATTTATAATATTATGTAAGCGGTCTTTCTTTATCTTTATTTATCGATTTCACGACTGCGAAAAGGGCATACAATTTATTGAGTGTTAAGTTTACACGTACAATATTACAATTTATATAATTTCTTCTGGGCGTGTGTATGTATGACCTCCTCCTCAACGGCTGTACCGATTTGGTGGAAATTTTTGTATGTCTTCAGGTGGATCCGTGCATGGTTTAGATTTACAATTGGACCCAGTAGGTGGCGCTGCTGTCGATATGTTACCTAAATTGTTTATTAATTATAGAGCAGTACGAACTTCGCCGGGACATCTAGTTTTAATATATTATTTGACAAAATCCAACCTTAGTAAATTTAAGCGATGTTATCCGAGATAGTTATTGCAATAAACGTCTACTCTTACCCAGAAATGGATGATAATAATTATAATAAAAAGAGAGGCTCACAACAACCGATGCAACTTGAATTGGTATGCAATGGCTGGTACGATGCTTACAAGTGTGCGTTATCATTATTAAATGTCATACAAAGAATACAACAGTTCTAAGAGTGGCGATTCCGAATCGTTTCCGAGTTGATAATTTTGTGCCAATTGTATTTGCAACCATCGCGAATTCTTGGGTATTATTAAAAAGCCAAATTCGTCTCTGTACAAAGAGTACTATCACGCAAATAGTCGATAAAATATCATGCGAAAGATGTTTGTTTTTATCGATTGTTTTAAATCCACGGCTCGACTGGTACCATCAGATTAGCCGCCTTCGTAAATCAGCCATTGTAGTTTTGTCATTCTTCAGTTGATGTTCAGTTATTCTTCGGTTGTGGGTATTACATCGACATTTATGTCTTCGAAGAATTTAAAGTTCATGACTTTTCGTCTTTTAGTTTCGGTAATTGTTGAAATGGGATGTCCATCTTGGAGTCCAAGTTGACCAGTATCTTTCTTTCCTCTTCCTTCTATCTTGGCCGACGAGGTACCGGTGATGCCTGACGTCCAATTGTCCATGGGCGATGGTGACCACTCACCAGCAGGCTCGTCATCTCGTTACCGCCTAATAACATAAAAAATGGAATGTTATAGGAATTGCTCATTAAAATCTCTGTTATTACAAACTTACAGCATGGAAGGTAGCAGTAATTTTTTGCAGTTTCGGGGAACCAGAAATAATGCGGGTGCCTTCGCTTATTTTTCCGCCGACAACGGATCGTTGATAGATGTTAATGATATCCTGTGGCGACAATAACTATTTTTTTATTAATTATAAGTTAATGCTTGACCACAACTTACTACCCTCAAGTGGAACATATTTACATAAAATAGTGGTCTTCCGTCACAAATGGGCAGAGGAGGGCATATCACCAGTCTCCTCTCCAGCATGACTCTGTTCTACTAAGCTTGATTGGTCGAAGAGTTAATCCAAATGTCTTGACTTTCACTTTCTCATCTTACTCCCTTAATGATCCAATCCGATCCACTAATGACTTAGGATCCAATTGAACGTACCTTCTGAAGCACAATCTTTGTCGCGCCCATCCAACTCCCTATGGTGAATCATTTGTAATCAACAAAATAAGCCAACCTTACTTAGTGAAAGTAGCTTTTATGACGTCATTACCAAAAAACTGGGGATGTGTTTATAATAATGTTGTTTTTATCACGTCATCTGTTAAGTCAAATGATCGAATCTACTTATCACCCAAAAAACTCGAACCCAAATCGTTTGCCTCGATCAAAATCAATAAACCCAATATCAACAAATATCAATAGACAACGCGTGACGAAAAAGGGTTTTGGAGCCTTACTTCATCGATAACATCTTGCCGTACTCCGATACGGTGACGAGTAGCGAGGTAATTGAAAAGCAAAACTTGAAAAAAACTAGATACCTACATACTTCTGTGGCGACCCTACATGTATGTCCAATGTGTATGTCCAACCCTAGCTTTCAGTTGCCATGGCATTGTAAATAACATCGATTGTCAATTAATTCTTCTTTTCCTTTCACATTCTATATCTATACATATTTCCTTTGCATATTTCATATCGCAAATAAAAATCACCATCATAATATTGGCGTCAATTCATTGTTAATCACCGTTTGCCAAGACCTACCACCTCGTCAGCCTCCCAGAGACTTCAAAAGTAATAGTTGTTTACTTGTCAGTTTTTACTGAAACATTTTTTTATTTAGTAGCTGAGCGACCACATCATCCCGTAGAACAAGGCGAGTTTAACGGCGGACTCAAACAAGAGCCTGGTAGCTAATTGCCTAGGTACAGTACGGGTTACCAAGTATGGGTTGGGCTTTGCCACCTCTCACGGAACCCTGGTCTTCTAGCATGGATTTAGGAAGTGGCTGCCTATACACCCAGAACATAGGCCTATGACCATAATCCCAAAGATTTATTATTTTATTTTTCACCTCTTGACGACTGACCGTCCACGGTGCGACCGGTCTCTTATCAGCCTTTAAAGCCCCTACCATATGGTCAGTGGCTACTTTGAAATGTTTAACTTTACGGGTAGGAATAAAAAATATTTAATCATACCTATGGGTGTCCATATGTCTTTTGTCCATTGTAGGTTTTTTATGTCCATTTTGTTAACAATCGACAGACACAGTTCAATGGAACGTGCGATTATTGCGATTATGGTCAGTTGTGTAGGATGGCCATGATTTTGTTACAACATAAAATTTGTCAATGGTCATTTGTCATTTTTACTTATACTTCTTTGTATTGGTAATAGTATCATGACACAAAATATATTATTAAATTAATTGGTTTAATATTGGCTCTTAGCTCACATTCATAGCCCCACACTAGGAATTCCTGTATCGTAAGCGCCATGGACAACATATAAGACAAGAACAAACACATGCCCAGTCTTAGAACAAAGTTATAAACTCACTGCCTCGTTAGGAATTGAACCCTTGATCCTTCGAACGGCAGTTTACCGTAGTAACCATTGCGCTATACATTATTAAAGTAATTCCAAAAAATTGTATAATATCATCTTCATAAAATTCAGTCACTTTTATCAAAAAACAATTAAAAAATATGTCAGCTCCTGAATGAAATTATTTTATTTTTAAGTTACCGTCCTCACTTCTTACACAACATGGTGACCATATCAGGTAGCAGTAGTTCAAACCTGTTTTCGCCGGAACAAAGCGGTTATAACCGGTTCCAGCGGTCACTGTTACTGACCCTTTCTTGCGCTATTGTTGCTAGTTCGACAGATGTTAGGGTCGTATCGTAATCGAATCATTGTAAGGGGTTAATACTAAAAGCTTAAGTTTCTTTCATTCCTTTGATATTTTTGACGACCTCTATGGCACAATGGTTACCATGGATGACTGCCGTTCGAAGGGTCCGGGGTTCGATTCCCAGAGAGGCGGAAATATGAATGATGAGCTAAATTTCTCTTCTCAGTCTGGGTGTGTTTGTTCGTGTCGAAATCGAACCCAGAACCCTTCGCTTCGCAGGCAACATCACTACAAACTATTTATTTCAAATATTCTTGAACACTACAAACAAATTTATTGAATAATACAGACAAAACCATTTGTATTGGTTGGCACTAGTATGTACCGGTCTGCGACGGTTATAACCGGTTTCAACCGGAATTGGCGTGCGTTGACTGGATGACTCCTTAAATTTTCGTACTGCATTTAAAGGTCACTCGGCAGATGTTAAAAAAAATGTGCAGTATCTAATTTTATAGGTAGATCTAATAATATGAATTTAAAAGTTATCACTGGTTTCAAACCATGGCACACTATTGAGCACGAGTCTCATAACTGATAAAGCCCAGGGCATACTCCACCACGCTACCCCATCAGCTGTCCCCCTACTGGGTTTTAAACTTCAATCAGTGTACAAAGTAAAAGCATAAGGGATCATTCAAGTATTACGTAAGCACAACAGGGGGGCGGGGGGGTCTTTGCTTTGCTTATTTTTGATGACGTGGGGGGTGGGGGAGTCTAGATGGTGATTACGTCAGCAGTATAAACTTTTTTTTTCACTTTTTCTGATTTCCCAGCATTTTTTTTCAAAATTCTTTTGTATCAATAAATAAAACATTGAATGCATGCAACGGGGGGGTTAAAAATTGCAAAAAATCTGCTTATGTAATACTTGAACGGCCCCTAATAATATCAATAAGAATCCGATGTAAACATTTTTCGAGAGTGGTTACTAAGTCATACTGTGTAATGTTATGTTAGTAAAGCCTCAAATGAAAACACGCGGTGCCGCGGAAGTGTGGCGCGGCGGGTGTACAGTGGTTGTCGGCCGTAAGAATTCGCGAAAACACCGGCTTTGCTTCGCTGAGATATGCGGTACGGGCGAACTACATGCTTGCGCCTAGAATACTGTTATAATAATAATAATAATAGGCTTTATTGTACACCTTAGCAAGGACATAAAAAAAACATTTGTACAAACAAAATGTAATACACGCAGTCTTACAACAGGCTGTACAATAGTTAAAATATTGGGAATACAGTCTAGGGAGCGGCATGTATTAAAATAAAATGAATTAGAACGAAACAAAAATACTTGTTTGAATATCTTTCCTGTGTTTTAGTCGTAGTTTTATCTGTTTGAGTCGATTGAATTGGTTTTAGTTCAACACTTCAGGCCACATTAGGGCGACCTAGAATCCTGTCCAGAATACCGGCAGGCCAGGAAATCGCAAGAGGCGACAGAATCCCTGGTGGTGGAAGGATTGAAGCCCTGCTGACCTTCCACCTTGAACACCTTCTTGTTTGAGTGAGCCGCCACATGCCTTGCCATTACTTTCTCTTTCTCTTCTTTATTCTCTTTCTCTTCTTTATTCTCTGTCTCTTTCTTCTTCCTTCCTTGTCGACCGGCAACACGTCAGTGACCCCTTTGTTACCGATATCCAGCGGCGACGGTGACCCCTTGGCATTACTTAATTTTTCTGTTCGCTTTTCAGCTATTTTACATAGAAAATATACAAATATACTTTGAACCAATGTTTGATGTGGGTGTACAGTACACAGTAATGTAAGATTTACGCCAGTTATCCGGCATAGTTAGCTCGGCGGCGGATATCCGTGACGTCACACTAAAAATTTGACTTACAAATTGCAGCAGCGATATTTCGGTGTTCGCCCTGCTTTGTTCCTATTGAGGCGGTTGGGGAAATAGCGACACAAGAGGTTATTGGTGCTGAAATTCAAAATTTATTCACGTAGGCTAGATTATAAGTACAAAAGAAGTAGATGTGTCACTGGTGCGCGAAAAGTGGAGCAGTCAAATTAGGCCAATTGTCCAAATTTTCATATAACTATCTCTTTCTGTCCCATGCGTTCCGTAATTATCTTTCGCGTCCATACTCGTAGTTGCAAGAATTTCATCGGAGCGGATCCTTAAGTGCAATTCGCATGGCATTTGCGGTACGTCTATAGAAATAACGCACCTATAATTAAAATATCTTTGCACGTAGGTAGGTGTCATCGACACACTCATGCACGTCATTTTTTTATTTCACGATCGTTTCGCAAAGGTGCTTTATGGAGGAGAGGAAACGGTGAAAACAACTCCTCAGCAAATATTTTAAAACAATAAATAAGAATACCTCAACCGCTCTGAACCAACGCATCAGTGCAAATAACCGCATAATCCGAATCGCACCGCGCTATGGTAATCGTAAAGAATTACTCAAATATTGATTGATTGGCAGAATTGAATGAACAGGATAATTTTATTGTGGTAATTATATCGGCTGAAATCACGTAGGTGTGAATTCGCGATAAAACTGGCATGGCTTCAATCCATTATTGATCCACTACTGAGTATGGTTCGCTCATCAGCCTCCTCAGCACGCCTAGAGCATTCTCCACCACGCTGCTCCAGTGCGGATTGGTGGAGCTACAACATATAAGTTCAAATTTAAAACCTGAGTGAGTATATGTGAGGCAACCCTACATTTGTAAAAATGCCTAGTGTACACTGTACACATTCAACCCTAGCTTTACGTTGGCATGGCATTATAAATAACCTTCCTTATTATAAAGTATCAGAGTAGCTTTTTGATTCTCTATCGAAATATGTCTATAATTATCTACTTACAGTGCAAAAATAGTTTACTATTGTATGCTGAAGTTGGTGGACAAAAAAGGAAAATCTCTCAAATAAAATACAATCAAAGTAAAAAACATTTCATTAGCGCGTCATTTCCGTTTCATCGAATTCCAAATAACAACGATACTAAAGAAGTATTCACTTCAAAAATAGTGACGGTGATCACTTACGGTGATCATCAGGTGGGTCGTCTGCTTCGTCTAATAACATAAAAAACTTAAAAAAGTTTGAAACAGGTGCAGGAATAAATAAACAAACAATATGTTATAATAAAAAAGTAAATCCCTTTCCCAATAAAATCAATTCGGTCGAACGCTACAAATATTGACTTCCGGTCGATAACCAATATTAAGGGTGTCTATACACTTGAGTGGTTAATTCTCGGCAGTATCAAACTTTGTTTAGTAAACGATAGCTAAAATACACAAGAAAAACAGAAAATTGGCAAAGGAATAAAGCAAATGTGCTATAATTAGTTTAGTTTTTTAAACACAAAACTTGAGTTAAAAAAAAAAACTTTTTTTTCTTTTTTCTTTTTATCACCTGAAGGTATATAAACGTTCTTAACAAATACTCACGTCATTACGATTAAGTTGAACGAAACGAGACTTATTAAACTTGAGTTTTGTTAAGTAAATGCGATCACCAACATATACCACCACGCCACTTACCATCTTTATCTTATAAAAAACTTAATAAAAAAGCAATAAAAGACGGCTGACTCTATAGTATTGTGAACAGCCTAAATCCTTAAAACACCCAAATCAACATGATAAAAAATTGCATCCTACTCACAAAAAATGTCGAACGGAAGCATCTTATGCTAATAATATTCATAAAATACTTCACGCTATTATAAATTTGTCACACTTTCTGTTTCGACTGTACCCGATCAGTTATAAAATAATAACTAATCCGTTGTAATAAGGTTCAAATTAGAACCAAAAGTTTACAGGAAACACTTAAACATTCAATAACTCCGTCCATAACCGATCGACACCTACCATTTCCCACAGATTGAAAAGATAATATGATAGGATTGTGGTAGCCAGATGTTAGATTTACGACCGGATTACCACATCTGTTGTGATATCTTGACTGTCAGGAGAGCCCTGTTACCAGTTTTCACTATCATATGACGAATTCCGTTCCAATCTTAAGATATGGTGACTCTGTATCCTAGTTGGTAGTGACCATACCTGCGAAGCGGTAGGTCCCGAGTTCGATTCCCGGGGCAAACATTTATGGCACAGATAAATATTGGTTGTCGGATATTTGGCATTAGTGATGTGTTGTCCACCATGGGCGACACGGGGATTTCTAGTGTGTCCTAGCATTTATTTATTATTTTAACTGTTTTATGTCAACAAATGTCTATTAACTACTGTCAATTCGATTTTAGTTCAGTAATACCTTTGAACGTTTTTGGTCATTTTTCTTCAAATACATGTTTAATATTGGCAGCATGAACAAGATGTGCTCGTTGAAGTGAAAGTATTTGCAATACGCTAAATAAATAAACCTTAGATAAATTTGATGTTTTATTTTCCCCATCTTAAATAAATATACATAATAATAAATGAAAATAACATTGCCAAATAGTGTAGAACTGTAGATACTTCTTCGTGCATGTTATATTACATTTGTAAGTTTCTTTAAATTTCTCAAATTAGTTAGGTTGCTAGTTACTTTAATATAAGTAGGAAGTCAATGTAAGTAGGTATTGATTTAATATTACTAATAAGTCAATGTAAGTAGGTAATGGTTAGATTAGGTTATGTTCTAGTTGTCCTATTTTTGTGGTGATTTTATAAAGACATTCATACTTAGTAGCTACTTGCTTTATTATGAAGTATATATATAATTACAAGACAAATAAAGAATAAAAAAACATGTCAAATTCGACATCCATTGCAAATAAAGACGGTATGTATCCCAAAATCCAATTACGCCCAGTTACAATGAACAAACTATCCCAATCCGTCCATAAATCACGCAACAATGCGATCCGGCCATCCGTCTTTACACAGGGTGCTACAGGACGCTACAAAACAGGGCAAGTCGCCGTTCAGCTATGTAAGTGCAATTTAAAATGTAAATTAACACAGCAAAGAAGTGGGGGCGCACGCCAACGCGCGTAACTCACCAACGCTTTCTTGAAACACCCTGTATAACGGTTCGAAATTCAAACGTTTGAACCCCAATACGATGCAAAGGAAATCTATTTTTAATTCCTTGTAACAGAGTTTATTTTTCTATGAAATACGTATCAGTTTATACTGTTTTGGACTAACGGTCAGTGGAAGTGAAGAAAGTATTGTGTACGCAGGATTTTGACACGTATTTTTAAAGTAATAAAGGCGGTGATTGCATGAATGGTCAGATATGGATCTAGGCCGTTTTCTGTACATTTTTATATTTCTTACCGTGGAGGAGATTTCGTTGAGAAACTCGGGAAGCGGACCTGCTGGGTAGTCATTCGCTTTGCATAGGAAGCGGGGATACATATTGTTATGTATTATTATACTTTGTTACGCAATTATGTGCTATACGACATTTTTCAGTAAATAGCCGACAATGATACCTGTTTGTTAGCTTAGCGGTCAGTCGTCAGCGACAATCTAGAAAAAAAATATCTGTCACATCATTGTCTTCCTCAGGCTTCAAAACCTCAACAAATAATACTATTCCACAAATCTGTAATACTTAACTTAGAATAATCGTTAAGACTGTGTGTTGTAGCGGTTAATAACAATGAACCTTATTAGCCATCATATGTATATTTTTTGTAATTGTATATTTAGGAGTATTGTGGTGTGGAGTACGCGATAATAACATCTGATTCAATGCCTCCGCACAATGGAGTCGCTCAAGAAATATGTAAAACGCTACGGCACTCGGGGCGCAGGGCCGGACTTTACGCACTGTTAATGGAAAGAGAAATAATAAATAAATAAAAATAAATGAATTCTTAATTACATATAACTTACCTATTATCTTACCACTCAGTACGAGGCAGTGATAGACCAGGTTCAAACCCCGCGCGCACGTCTAATTTTCATTAGAACTTAATTATCACTTGCTTCGGTGAAGGAAAACATCGTGAGGAAACCTGCACGTCTGGAGTTCTCCATAATGTTCTCAAACGTGTGGGAAGTCCACCAATCCGCATTGACCATCGTGGTGGACCTATGTATACCCCTCCTATGGCCTATACCCCTCACATTGTGAGAGGAGACCCGTGCCCAGTGGGACAGTTATGGGTTGTGATGATGATGATAAACGTATTAAACGGTTTACGTAGCGCCGAGTGCGCCCCCCGCCGCTGTCCGCAGCCGGGGGCGGGGGGGCGTCCGACACAGCGCTCCTTTTTACGTTCACAGTTACAGGGGTAGATAACGTTTTCTTGGGAGGTACATTTTATGAAGCGAAACTTTTTTGACGTACCTACGTACTGGTGAAAAATGAAAAATGCTGTAGATAACAAATTAAAAATCAATATACTGTAATGTACATTGAACTTCCCGCCACATCGATTGGACTCATGGAGAACTTCTGCGTTCTGATTCTCACGATCGTTAATTGCCTCGAACGTGCAAATTGTGGAATAAACTTCCTTCTGAGGTATTCCCGGTGCGCTATGACATGGGGGGACATGGGGTTCTTCGAAAAAGGTGTAAAAAGAGTTCTCATTCAGGGTCGACGTTGCATTGGTAACTCCCCCGGTGTTGCTCGTGTCCACACGACGATGACCACTACCATCAGGTGGCTCGTCTGCTTTTACGACAGCCAGAAACACTTAAAGCAATAAATGTTTTGCCAAGACGTGGACGCCATCAAGGTAGGTAACTGTTTTTAATATTTTGAGTTATTCGGCCAACCCATTGCCACTTCCACCGGCTTATAAAATAAGCCGGTCGAAGTTTGCCGAACTATGCCAGTGCCCGTTTTTAATAAGTAATCATCGGATTTAGCATCCAGGTTACCGCGATAAGAAGAAATTTCGGGATCACTATATTACTATCATTATAAAGTACTTACAAATAAAACAACTTAGCATCAAAAAATGGTTGTCTGTAAAGTAGGTTTACCGACAATAATTTTACGTGATAACGTCATCAGAATACATTGAAGAAAACCGAACGCTTCGGCCGATCGTGCCTCTCTATCGCTTATTCCGCGCTCTCGCTTGCACAGGCTCAGGCGGAACGTGACAATGAAGTCATACTTTTTTGTGCGTGCAGCCGGCGTTCACATCACGTCAAGAAATAGTCCATATCATAAATAAAAAAAACGAATAACAAAATCTAATCCAAAGGTTTTCCCCGCCACAAGAAGGTGCGAGCGTCGCCTCAAGAATGCTACAGTTTTCCCGAGTTTTCCATTCCACCCCCTCCCGCGCCCCCACCCCCGCCCGGGGGAGGAATGGCCGACGCCTTACATCTGCCTTCGCAGTGGTAATTTAAAAATTTTATTAATGACTCTCGTGAATTTCGCGAGTTATACACAATTCCGTTCAATGTTTCGTAAAAGTGAACTCTATGAAATGTTGTTTTCTAGTATTGGATAGAATTGCTTTGTAAAAACGATTGTTTTGTTGTATTTTTATTGAGGTATCTATATATTTTGGCATGCATTAGATACGTTTTAAGAATTAGAGTTGAGAGTAATCTTTTTTAACCGACTTCAAGAAGGAGGTTCTCAATTCGACTGTATTTTTTTATGTTTGTTATCTGAAAACTTTGGACTGGGTGAACTTATTTCGATGATTCTTTTCAATTTGAAAGCTGGTGCTTCCCGTGTGGTCCCATTTCAATTTGATCCAGTTCTGACAATGGCATCCATGAGAAAATCATATAAGTCTTAAATTTGCATTTTTTGAAGTTAGTTTTTTCACTTTTAAGATTATTTCCTTCCTCTTGTCCATGTCCATTAGCGACGGTGACCAGTTACAATCAGATGGCTCGTCTGATCTTTTGCCGGCCATTAACGTCAAAAAGATATCTAAGTAATCACAAAGTCTCTGTTGACTGACGACCACTTGATTATAATTGGCTACCGTTACCCATCGACGTCAGTTGTCGGTCAAAAAAGAAAAGATGAAGAAAATGAAAGAAAGAGTCTCAAACCTCCGACCGAAACTCGACCATTGGCTTGGCGGCTGACCCGCCAAACTTTCTTGGCAAGATCCGTTCCCGGCCAAGAAAGAAAAACTCATAATTTTATGTACTTGGATATATTTTTTACTTAAAATTCTACCATAAAAAAATAACATCTCAGTACTCTCATCTCTGTACTGGCGTCAGCACCCGCTTCAAACATAATTATTACATTTATTTCTTAAAGCTTTTTGCTTTCGCGAGATTTCTGCTACTCCATACAACATTAAAACCCCACCGTAACATGGCCCTCCATTTTACACACCGCTGTTCATTATACATTATATTTTTAAGGGTCGCAGTTGGGCGGGGGCTCCGCGTACACTGGCCTGGTATTCTGCTGAGTCTGAAAGAAACGTGACGTCACCTTAAGAGGGTAGCTCGCTTTGCGTTTGTGGAAATGTTGACTAAGTTTTTAATTCTTACGTGTTTACTTTGTGTCGTGCTTAAAATATGCGGTTGGGTTTGAGGTGAAGATCGTAAGTGGGATTTGTAGGAGTTTACTATAAATCGTCTATTGTCTATGGACATTGGATACGGACGTAACGGAAATGTGTCATTAATGTAGGCAATTGTTTCTTAACATACGTAACCATAATATAATTATATATACAGGGTATTCGCAAAGTTGTACGACAAACTTAGATGAAGATAGCTTGGAGGTAGTCCCATCAGATGTTGAAAAATCCAAGTACACAAATTGTAGGTATCATAGACGTGAAATTTATAATCAATCAATTAATCAAAAGTTTTTGAAGAAATGAAGATTTTTAACTAGAACTTACCTACAGTTTTAGCAAAAAATATGTAAGTATAGTTGTGTCTAAACCAAAACGCCAAAATATCAGCATAATAACATCGTAGGCAAGAACATAAAGCGTTCCATTAAGTAGTGACACGCTCGTAAACACTACAATGTAAGCGTAGGTTCAAATAGAAAGACTTATAAAACGGCGAATCCGCCAAAATCCGCCGAAACCGCCGTTTATCCGTGGAAGTCCGCCAAATGCGCCGCCAAAAGGCAAAAATAATGTTCTAGTCGCTGAGAAGGAGACAATGGAGTGAGTGAGGTAGGTAGAATATTTTTTAAGGGCTGACGAAACGCAGACAAGCCGCTATGACGCAGTGATGGTATTGTGATCGTTGTCTATGGACTCGAGCAATACCTGGAGACTCGCCAATGCAACGCAGGCCCTGGGGTAGTATGGTACCTAAGTGACGATGAAGTTCAAGATGTTTTGTATGCACTATCTTAGTAAAAGCCACTTACTCACTTCTGATAATTCTTCTCTTCTTTTTTTTCTGGTCTCTTCAAGCACTGGATTATGGAGCTAGTTGTGTCTTACGGAGGTTTGTTTAACCAATACACTATTAGGTACAGTCCTGACGTAACCCAGGGTTTGTGGCCTAAAGAGGTTTGCAGTACCCTTCGATCATAAAAACTATGATCGAAGGTACCCTACAAAGTTATGTAGTAATGGTAAATCCAAAGTTCTCATAAGTTCTCATAAGAAACGCACTCTGATCGAAGGCAGTACCCTATAAAGTTATGTAGTCATGGTAAATCCGAACTTCTCATAAGATACGCACTCTATAATATTCGTATTCATGTGCCTACATCGCATTAAAACGAGATAAGCGCCTAGTTGGCAAAAAACATAAATTTGGCAACATATCACCTCCTGGCTGGAGACACCGCCAGCAGCGAACAATGCTAAGTCGTCCAAGATATTACTAAAAGGATTTTGTACCTATATCGCTACATAAGACGTACAGAAAATCGCGGGAGTTTTGTAACATACGTGAATTTTGTGTTATAAATGAAAAAATGAAATACGTTAGTTTATGAAACCAAGAATTAATATATTTGAGGTCTTCAAAGTTACATTATTGATAGGATGATTTTAAACTGATATCTCAAATCTTAAAAATAAGTAATCGCGGACACTAAACATTTTTATTGCAGTCCATTTCGAGTATTTACGAGTACTTATGCTTTCTGGTCTTATCAGGCCTGATGCAACCCAGGCACAATAATCTTCACTAATTCAAAATCGAACATAACCTTAGGTTTAAGAAATTTTAACCTTACCAAAACTAACTTAAGGAATGGTAAATTTTCTATTAAAGATTACCCAACTGTTAAAATACTTTAAAATTAGCGAACGCCTAAAACATAATTCAAAACAAGTACTAAAAAACAAATCAACATTACGATATTTCATCTGCATCAACGAAAACGAATAAAATAATTTTAATCTGTGCGCGACGCTCGTTCCCGCCAATTTTTTCTTGCGGCTACACAAACGCAGTAACGCACACAACAACAAAATTTTTCCTCGACGCTCGGTGTGTGCGTAAACCGGCCCATCCGGACGCGGCGGCTGCGCCTGTGTGCGTGCTAGCCGTTGCCTCCATTGGACACAGAGCTATTTCTTTATTGATCCATATTTCTTCTTCTTTAGACTGGGACGGGTGGGGAGGAGCCCGAGGTGTTTTTCTACACTTTTAATGAACGAAGGACTCTCGAATGGCGGGGGAAGAAAAGGTTATTAATGGTTTAAGCAGAGCAATTTTCAACCTAATGCTTAGGCGCTCCCAGCGTTTTTGTATGCCATCTTTGTTTTTAATATTGTTGACTGGAAAGAATTTGTGTAGAGATACTTAGTTGTTTTTTGATTAATCTGTGGTGCGCTTTATTTAAAACGTGATAAACAACTAGCTTCATTGCATAGCGTTAATATAGCGAACAAAATTAAAAAACTTTGCCAATTATGAAATAAGTAAACATTCACACATTTAGATTTTGTAATGGGTTTGCTCTAGGTGTGGCATTTGATAAATAATCAACTAAGCATCACTTTGATTTGAAACGTTCAAGAAATTTTTGCCACTACGGTCACCCATCCAACAACCGACCGCGCCCGCTGTTGCTTAACTCAGTCAATCATACGATCGACGCGAGCCGGGCTTTGATCACTTCGACGCACAATATAATTATAAGTCATAACATACCTACTTGAAACCCTGTAGAACTTCACAAATTAAAATTCAATTACTTAATTTTTAAATTTAGAACTAATAACAGAAAGAACTTAAAAGTTTTCGAACAACGCCACCTGGCGTGGGTATAAAACGGTCAAAGTTTAACGTTTACTGTGGAATTCAAGTTTTTTAATAATATTAAATTACGACCCCGTAGCTTAGTTGACAGTGGTCCTGCCTGCGAAGCGAGGGGTCCCGAGTTCGCTTCCCAGCCGGGACAGATGTTTGTTTGTTTGTTTGTTTGTTTCTTTGTTTTTTACTTGGGTCATGGGTGTTAGTGATGTGTTATTTGTGTTATCCATGTCGCACTACAATAATGCATTATGAACGATATTGCAAACATATGACAACGCTATAGCCTTGTTAATAATTTTATCTATGGAGTAAAAAGTTCTAAGTTTGATTCTTCTTCTTCTTTGGTTTTCTTTGGCACATAAAAATCGAATACAGAATTATACTGAACCTCCGACCTCACACAGTTAACATAAATATAAACATGTAACGTCACGTCCAAAACCCTTGAATTCCAAATTCAAATATTTGCAGAAGCCAAGAGATTCTTGTTCAAATGAGAAACATAAAATTTCCAAACATAACAGCGAAACATCACTACCTACAGCAAATAAAAGCAAGCGAATAAAAATAACGACACTACAATCGTAAAACGCGACAATTCATAAAGCGAATCGCAAAATCCCGGACGGTTACAATTTAACGTCTACCCGCACTTATCTCGTAAAACCAGAACGGGTATCCGACAAAAAAATCACTGAAATAAGAAAAAAACCTGGACAATCTCGAAAAACAACCCTAATAATTCGACTCATTACAAAATGCACGAGAAACATATTCCGCAACCGTCCCTATAAATAAAGCAGGGTGGTAAGAGGGAAAAATTTTATTATCCCCCTCTAGGGGCGGTAAAGGAGAAATATGAAATAAAATGAAAATGTAATGGGTAAAAAATACTGAGCGCGCGAGAAGACGGGGGATGGGACGTGGTACGCAGTGTGGCGTCGGACTTTTGGGGAAATTTAAATTTTGGTTTACCCAAATCATCGTCGCATCCCAACCACTGCTGGACTCTGGTCTCCTCTCACAACGTAAGAGTTACACGCAACAGTCGATGCTGGCCAAGTACAGAGTGCCAGATCACACACCCTTGAAAACATTATTCAGAAATCTCGGGTTTGAGAGCTCCTCACGATGTTTTTATTCACCAAAGCAAGTCATTTAGAAAAAGCGCACATATTTTATGAAAATAAAAGGTACCTGCATGTTTCCAACCCAAACTGCTTTCGAGAGTACAAAGTTCAAACTACAGTGCTTACTTCTGCTTATCTAAATGACAGAGCAAAAAGTAATATTCTAAGAACGCTGATGATTATTAAGATGGTAAGGATTGTAGTTGTAGTCTCGAGGATAGAGCACTTACATTCACGCGATCATCCGGCACGATGTGGTATTATTTTCGACGATGTTTTAAAAGGCGTCAAATTATAGATGCATGTCCTAGATATACGATACGAGTATTACTGATATCTCAGCGTGAAGCCTGCCGGGCTGGCTATCACCCTCTGGCTTGCTTCAGCCACTGAAGAACTCGTCTTATTCCGGCTTGTTGAGGGCTTCTTCCCTGTCTGTTCTCGTTTTTTGTCTTCCCGGCTTTGACCGTTATACTTTTTAACCTTAATTTATACCTTTGGTGGTGGTATCCACTTACCATTAGGTGGCTTGCTTGCTTGTTTGTTGATTATTTATTTAAAAGTGGTCGTAAAGAATCCTAGTGGGTAACGAGTTCAACGATGCCCAGAGAACGTCAGGAGTAGGGGTTTCTTGAGTATAAATAAACAGCATCATTTTATAGGGTCTGAGAGCTTGTCTGTTGCCAATCATTTACAAATCGCACAGGATGACAGCATCCTGTCGCGTCCTGTCAAAAAATTTTTTTTCTCAAATTTAATAAAGACTAAAAGCCCGTCACTGGATGTGTGTGTGTGTCGTGGATGCTTTGGACAACCTACACACCGAGAACAGAAATTGATCATTTCAATTGCAACCTTCGCTAATGCAACATTGATTAATGTATTATTATTACTAGTCCAAAGTGAAGTACAAAGTCTTACTTTAAGTCATAATGTTGTGCAGAATCATGATGAAATGAATGTTTATTTTTCTTCTTCAATTCCGCTTGGCTGGGAATCTAAACCCTGAATGAATTTACAATAACGGCAAGGAGTCGCTCTCCACACGATGTAGCCGGAGGTGGAGCCGAGGGGGCAGACAAAGCCAGCCGCGGGCACGAAGACTGGTTTCTATAAATTTGCCTTATCACAAAACTGTACCCTTCTTTAAATCACACATGAAAATATGCCACTGCCAGAAACACATTACCCTTTATTTAATACTGATTATGGCTAAGAAATAAAACCGCAAATAAAATTAGCTGAAATCCTTCGCTTAGCTGTCATTATTGTGGAATTCGTGTTTTGTATTCATAAAGATCGTCTTTATAAAATCTATTCAAAGAGTATGAAGTTACAAAGGGCTCGATGTAAGAAATTATGATAATTATGATGATAAAGTTGTGTTTTTGTTTGTTTGCTTTCGCTCGACTTACTGCAGGCACTACATACTTCCATATTAATTTTTATTCGAATAACACTTTACAAAAGTCAAACTACGTCATCGCTCCAATAAATCCCTACTGTGAGTGGTCTTGGACGAAGAAGTGACAAGGAGTTCTTTTTGTCTTATCCTCCTGGCGCCCAAACTTATATAAGCTTGCAGCAAATAGCAGCCCAACGTCCTATCTATAGGACTCAATGGTTACGACCCAGAGATTAAACAACTCTTGTCTTATTACAACTTAAGTCTATATTTCAAACTAATGTCTATGTCTATATATATATATTTCTTGTGTTCGTGTGTATGTGACTGAACTCCTCCTAAACGGCTTGACCGATTTGGTTGAAATTTTTTGTGTGTCTTCAGGTGGATCCGAGAATGGTTTAGATTCACAATTGGACCCGGTAGGTGGCGTTGCTGTCGATATATCACTAAAACATTTTTTAATTATAAAGCGGTACGAAGTACGCTGGGACCACTAGTGTCTATATAAGACTACACACTATCTACTGGCTACTAACACTAAATAAATTCCAAATTTTTGTGGGTTTGCTAAAAATACTTTAGGATTTAAGTGTCAGTTACAAAATGAAAAAAACATCATAATAAACGGTTTGGCATCATAATAAAGTTGGAGTAACGAGTACTTCCAGCTACGGTATGTTCATCTTCTTCTTGGTCTCAAAAATTTCCGGCTTCGAGGTTTATCGACGAAGTTACAGGGGACCTGGAGTGATTTGGAAAAGATAGTACCCTCGGCTGTGCTGTTGCCCGATGTAGTGGAGGATTGCCATGTCCCCAGATTGAGAGGTTCGACCAGCCAATTGTTAGTTTCGTTTGGACATGGCAAAACGTTTGGCGACTGGCAAGAGGATGGTAGCCTGCCAACCGGGTATCAGTCCTCACCAAACTATAACTATAATGTCTCCTTTGAACGAAGTTCCTCAACGCGAGTTGCGGTAAGAGTTAACTGGTAGAAATTGTCTATTGTCCATGGACATGGAGACTTAACAGTAAATGGCCGTATTGGGTTGGCCGTTAATCCGTAGACAGAGAAGAATATACATGTATATATAAGAATTGCTCGTTTAAAGGTATTACTTTCAACAAACACGTCTTTAGTGATACTTGCAAGATTACGACAAAATGATTGTCGTAAAAATAATGAAAATCGGCCCACGTGTTTGATCTCCAGAGCGCCACAAAGAAACAAACACAGATTTAAATAAATTGGCTGATAAACACATAATTTTCCTTTGTGTCGCATGTAAAAATAGGTTAATTTTTAATATTACATAATATTTTGTAATCACTGAAAAACCTTCGGCGATATTACGCTTAATAAAAGTCAGTTGAGCGAAAAATCTAAAGATACTCTTCAAAGGTGCTCAACCCTTAGTAGGGGGTGTAAAAGAAAGCCGTCCTCAAAAATGAACCCGAGAAGGGTGGGTTGGGGTGTTTAAGAGCATTTTTCTCCCGGAGGGAGTGGCCATTGTAGCCAGGCTTTAAGGGTCCCGCTAAGTGTATTTCGCAGATAATTTCATATTAAGTGGACGGTGGAGCGGAATTTTTTGGGTTGATCATGTTTTTGCTTCGGTAATTATTTGCCAACACATGGGCTTTTTTCACTTTATATATTAATATACACATAATTATGTTTTTTTTATTTCTAGGCCAGATACTTCCCTCGCTTTGCTGTAGAGAAATACTACTTACTCGTACCTACCCACATCTAAGTTAAGTATTTTATTTGTGTGTAAGATTTAAATTAAATAAACATTAACTGTTTCCCTAAAATCAGTAGGAAAAACAGAGCAATGACAAAAACATTCAAATAGGTTATACCATTGTTGATTATAAGCAGGATCAAACACACAGGCAAACAGACAAAAATTCAGGATTCAGGTTCACGATTAAAAATATAATAATCCTGTTCAATTAAAAAATCCTGTCTTAACATTTAAAGGTAAGTTGAAAATTAAAAAAAAGTTTCCAGCGAAGCGAGGGCAGTAACTAATCATAAATGAAAAACTCACTAAATACTGCTAACTCACATTTACAAAACATTACCAACCTTAGGAAACATATGAGGCCGTAAAACAAAAGTACGCAGGCCCGCCCTCCAAGTAGCGAGGCTTTTTTATAATTGGCGAAGGATCCAAGCACTCCCCGGATTAAAATATTTATTTTTGGGATGGAAAGAAAGACCGGGCCCTTAGTAGGTACCGAGTACTGTCGGCTACGTCAATGTATTTTACGTAAATGTACTTTTTGCTTGATTCAGATTACATAATATTTTTAGGTTGGTTTATGAATTAAGGTGCATTAGGGAATTATGGTAAATATCGATCTTATTTATTATTAAATTAGCACTTGTCTGATTTGGTACAAAATACTTCGCTATTTCGTGCCAATTAGTATCAATAGTACGAGTAAGAACACTATAATACTAAAGTAGAGATGGCGCTTAATTCTTTTATTTAAATCCAACTTTGGACTTTGGATCACTAACAGTTTACCCAAGACGTTGTTATACCTTGTAGATCACTATCGGTTAACAAAAAAGATTATTCACCTTGGTCACTCGCTTTGGATAGTAGACGTTTATCCCTTTTGGTAACCAATGGTCTAATATATAATAATATGGTTGTAATAGAAATTTTTTAATACAAAAATTCAATCACAGATAACGACAGAACACGCATAACTTTGTCGATAACCACCAATCGATAGATGATACTCAAATTATTATCAATCACTAATGACGACGGAAGACGTATTACTTCATCGATCACTACTGGTCGCCAGAAGTCGTTTTACAACTTTGTCGATCACAAACAGTAGATAAAAGGTCGTTATTCAATATAAAACATTATTACCGGTTAGAGAAGACATGATTGAAACTGTCAATCACTAATAACCACAGAAGAGGTAACTATTACAGTTACGTCTTCTGTGGTCATTAATGTTCATTCATTCATTCACTTACGGTTTCTAGAAAACGTTTCACAACTTTGTCGATAACTAACATTCAAAATACGTTGTTTATCTTTGTCGATTACTAACAATCGACAAAAGCCATTGTTGACTGTAGCAAAGTCTGTCTGTCTGTGCAAAGCGAGTGATAAATTATTTCTAGACGAAGGGAATGAAACCGAAGGATTACATTTCCCGTCTTCATCGTCGTGTGTTATTTTACGACGCCGACAGTACCGCGGTCGGGGCTAAAGATGCTGTGGAGTAGTATTGTGTTGGGTATAAATATAACGGTCCGAGAGTAGAACTGCGGATCAGAATGTTATTTAACGGTGAAGATTTTGCGTGATTAGATGAATAAAAGTTCAATAAAAATCGTATGTTAATCGTATATTATAATAATTGTAATAAATAAATGGATTTTGTTATAACAATTGTAATAGCTTAGCACGAAAATTTGGTGATATCCACTAACATACTTTTGAATAACACTGAAAATATTATTCATGTAAAACAAAATGCTTCTTCGAGCTTCAATTAGTTATTTTAAACTCTATAAATACGTACTGAGGACGCAATTCTTCACTTCTAGTAAATAATGTATGTACCTAGTTACGAACAAGTTAGTAATAAAATAAAAACAAAACATATTACAGTGAAGGAAGTCTCCACAGCTCCCGCTGTTCCGGGCGTCCGTCTAATGGAAAAAAGGATAAAATTCTGGGGGATCCTTTTAATATTTTTTTCATTAAAGTTTTTAATATTAATGGAAATGTATCGGAGTTACGCCGTATCCTAATTATTTTTCGGCCTCGCTTTTCCCGGCTTCCGCGGGCCTGTGAAAACTTCCTGGTCTTTCGTTGGAAAATCAGGTGTGCCGAAAATTGGGAATGTTTTTATGAAGTCTGTCGGGTTATGAAGGTACTCCAAAGTATTAGTAACAGGCGAGTGACTTTTTAAATGAGATGTCTTTGGGCGCGGATTATTTTTATGTACTATATTTATAATTTTGTTTGCGGTAGACAGTAGATTATTTTGTTCCGTTTATATATTATGTTTCTATTTCGTTTATATTTTACGGGCGACTTTGCATTAAGTAAAACGCTGTTAGTTTAATATTACAAACAGATACTCCAATATTATTTATTTGGCCCATTTATCCCAAGTATGGTACAAATATTTATTTTACATGTATCAAAACGTTACTTAACCCCGCTTGCGACATGAAGGTAGAAATCGCCTATTCTATGGTCTATGGAATTAAAATAGTAACGTAATGGGAACCGAATATACTTGGGGCTCGGACTGAAGGTAGTCGGAGCGATATACGATATACGAGTAGATAGATATACGAGTAAAAGTATTGGATTCAATAATGGATCAGAGATGCTAGGAGGAATTCATTCAAAAAAGGCCTTGTCCAACTTCAAGGGACTTTGAAAGGATGAATAACAGAATTGCATTTAAATCACCGTAAGGAAGGGGCCTATTTGAGATATAAAAGGCGTGAAAAGGTAGCAGACAGACAGACAGAGTTTATTTCGCATTCATAATATTAGTGTGGATTTAAAGATGATTTTACAATAATTAACAATGTTCATGTTAAAAATTAAGTAAGTAGATTGTCTTTAATACAAAATTGTTACGTGCGCAGAAAATGAACGATAGAGTTCTCAACTAACATTCAAGCGCCATCTATTATCGAGTAGTAGAAACAGAACAATAGTTTCTTATAAGCAAGTATGTTCTATTAAGATTTCATAAATTAAAATTTCCAATACTTACTTACGGTTTTATTACATTTTAATCAATCAAGAAAATTCTCAAACTAGAAAACAATAAATGAACACTAAATATTTTAATTAAAATTAAATTATTGATATTATTTATTTGCATTTGTATTATTTATTCAAAATTAAATTATTAAAAATTAATAATATTATAATCATAATAATTTTGATCAGTTGCCAGTGAAGTAAGCTCACCTTTGTACTTATTAAATCGTGTTACATTTTTATATTAGATACCTACCTGATGTAAGTACAATAAAGCATTTATGAAATAAAAAATAATTAATATATTATTTTCATCCTAGGTTACTTGGCAGAGAATTAGTTATTATTGCACACGGAATCCAATTTATCTAATAAGGTCGATTCCCGCCTAAGGCAAGTACCCGGCACCCTTCAATATACTTAATATAATACTCAATATGATAATACTTACTGGACTAGACTTCTTAGTAAAATAGTGCGTTTTGGTAAACATTTATTTTATAATTGTGATATTGTTACGTTTACAATTACAAGAGAAAAAGGGAAAGAAATGGTTCGGTGCGACGACCATAATTATTTTATGTGTCACTTTATAAAAACTAAAATGTGTATAAACACAAAAATTCAGTACTTAAATAACAGAAAATTATTCATGAATATGCTAAAACAAACGCAAAAGAATTCAATAAAGCAAGTGTTGATGTACAAACAGACAGAATCGAATCTAATCCCTCAATCGGCGGCGCTCAACGTTTTTTGTAAAAGGCTCTCAATATCAAAACCGTTTTCATTTCCCCTCTTGAGCTTTTTACTGTAGCAGGGATCCGCTGGATATTCAACATTTATTGAGTAAGTAACATAAATAATATTATTTCAGGACAGTATTCTCTTTCTTTTTTCTTCCTTCTTTCTGAGCTGGCAACGCGTCAGTGATGCCTTTGGTTTTGTTGATGACGACTCCCTTGCCTGAGTTAGTCGCTACACGAGTTTTCTTTATTTCCTCTTTAAAGAAGGATCTTTCTCGGCCGACAACGCACCGGGCACCACCCTCGGGTATCCTGGTGCTGCTCACGTCATAGGCGATGATGACCATTAACCAAAAGGAGATCCTTGGGATCCGGAGATCCCTCGCCATAGTCCCCGCAAAGAGTGTGACGGTGCAGGAAGGCAGACAATCAGTTCATCAGATTCAACACAACACACAAAGATTTATTGTGACACTGTACCTACACTAAAAGACATGAAAATCGACAACAATCTAAACTCGAAAATGTACAATTTTATCATTTTTCATACAAATATGTCTGCTGTCGCCGGCGATTGAAGCCGAAACTTTTTCAGGTCCCTTCTTCTTCGTCCTTCCCTCTCAGGTGAGCAGGTTTCCTCACGATGTTTTTCTTCATCGAAGCAAGTGATCATTCAATTATACGACTCACATATTTTTGAAAATTAGAGGTGCGGGCCCCCGGCTCGGAAGTTGAACGTTCAAACTACTCGGCTGTCACTGCTGTAATCTTTTACTTATATTTTCTTAATTAGACTTTTTGTTACAAAATCAATAGTTTAAATAAATAATAGCATGCCGATTACAAATATTGTACGGAACCTCCGTCCGACTTCAATCTCGTCCTGTTTGCACGGACCTTTTGCAATTACCCGTCGCACGACTGAACATCACGAATGACGCATTTTTTCCCTTTTCCCTTTTTTCATTTATCTTTTTTTCCACATTGAAGCGGATTTTTCGCTTATTTGCTCGCTTCATTGGCTTGTAAGTGAGATGGGACGGGGCGCTCTTTCTGTTTTGTTTTCGCTGCTAAACGGGACTTTTCAGATATTGGATTTGGGTCAAAGCGGATTCGTTTCGTTCTCTTTGTTGCGAAACGACACTGACGCCACCGAGCAACAGCGGAACTATCGAGAACTATTCGTTTTGTGAGCGACATCTAGTGACGAGTAGTCGTCATATAAAATAGTCATAATGCAACTGATTACAACTATTTCAGAATTAAGGATTGAATATATGTACATGTGACAACGAAATTGAGATTTTAAATTATTTGTTACATAATTAATTAAATAACCACATAAATTCGCCCAGAAGTGGTGACATCTAGCAACAAATAGCTGTCACCAAAAATCTTACAAGACGTTACATAGAACATCATTGTGATTTTCGTTTCCAATTGGTTTAAAAACGAATGAGAATAATAAAATCCAAGCAAGCTAACAGGTACGAGCAGCCCGGAGAGGGAATTAAGAAAAAAAGTCGTATCTGTATCCTCGGCGGACGCTGGCGAGCGGTGGCCGACCACGAACAGCCGTTAAATTAACTGAACAGCGGTGATCAGTACTGGGGGCGCGGGAAAAAATATACCTGTTCGCTAACTATGGAGTAGGATTAATTTTTTTGACAGCAAAAAGGTATTATAAGTATGACGTGTCTGATTGTGTATCTGTCTGTGGAATCGTGGCTGCTGAACGAATGGACCGAATTAGATGCGTTTTACTACTTAATATCAGGTTCGTTCTTTTCTCGTCTCGTTCACTTCTCGATTGTTGGCTATTGGACGTAAACAAAAATTTATCCATTATTTTTATGCTTCTGTGAAGGAGATTTTCTTGGAAAACAAGTAAAAACTTCCCTGCAAGTTATTTGTAGTGTTGCAAAAATATGTGAAATCTACCAATAGTACTTATCCAGTGAAGTTTACTATGGTTTTACATTGCTATGAAAACTTAAACAGACCAACCTTTGGCAGAATAAGGTCACCCTAACGATTGGTGACAAAATGCTACACGAAGACAGTAAGTGGTCTGGATTTCCGTTCACTTTTTCTGGAACAAAAAACCCTTCACTCAAATCCACGCACTTGGATTCCCTGTTATGCAGATGCTATGGATAATTAACACAAATAAGACATCATTAATACCACGACCAAAGAACAAGCCTTAATCTATCACATAAACATGTGCCCTGGTTGGGATTGAATACGGGACCCCTCGCTTCACACGGAGGGTCACATTAAAGTATCAACTAGGCCAATAGATAAAATATAAGTCCATCTCCACATTAACCAGCCCGTGCGTTGTTGTCCTTACAATAAATCAGCTAGGTGGCGCCACTTAAAAATCCATTTCAACCCCTGCGCTGTAATGAAGGCTGTACTTCAGACTTTTTACAGGGTTTTTTCCTTTTTCACGGTTAAGGCTTCATCCAGCTTTTTTGCAGGGGTCGTAATGCAGGGGAAGTGCAGTGGATTGTGTTGCTTTTAATGTTTTTTGGTCTTTTGCCGCGTTTTCTGGTGTGTGGTGTTGGTTAATGGGGTGGCGAGGTGATCACACGATCTTTGTGGCTCTGTGGTTTTGTTGCTGTGGATTTTTTGTCATGCTGCGTTCCAGAGGAGTTTATGTTGTGTATTTTGTTTGTAACTTGTTGCAAAAGTGGTAAAGCTCTGTTGTATATTTGCGTTATGGCGGCCTGGCTTCAACCAACTCATACCTGAGGAGGCCTAGAGCATACTCCTCCACGCTGCTCCAGCTCCTGTGGTAACCTGAAGTGTCGGAAATTTTTATGACGCCCTAAGACTCAACGATTGGTAGGTATATAAACGACTGTAACGGTAACAATTCGGATCAACGGTTTAACGTGCCACCAGCGGTCACCACCCACCTACCGACCACCCGCTGTTGCTTAACTCTGTCGATCACTTAGCGTCGACCCAAGCCACTGAACTATGAGCGCTGATGAGGTGACCTAGTCGATAGTAATTGATAACAATACAATCACTCCTAGATTCAAATCTCGGTAGTCAAAATCTGGTTAAACATTTTTTATGGAATTATTATAACAGGTAGTAGAGCCTAGATCTCGCCCGGGGTAGTACTACACATAAGTTTATATGTACATATACTATAGACCACTTGTACAAAAAACGCACTGGAACAGCGTGGTGCAGTGTGTGATCTAGACCCCCTCAGTTATAAGGAGAGAACCGTGTTCAGTAGTGGGCAAATAATAGATTGAATTTGAAGTACAATATGTTGTCCTTGTCATTTTATACTTACTTAAAAACGAAAATAAAAAATACTTTAAATAAGTACACAATTAAACAAAAATATTTGAGCACAATTAATCGGTTAGTTAATCGGTTAGTACGGCTTGACCGATTTTTATGAAATTTTATATACATATTAAGTAGGTTTAAGAATCGGTTAGTACGGCTTGACCGATTTTTATGAAATTTTATATACATATTAAGTAGGTTTAAGAATCGGATACTATCAATTTTCATACCCCTTAGTGATAAGGGTGGCCCGGGCCACCTCTAACATATATTTTTTATTTTTCGGACAAAATTTTTATTTTTTATTGATTAAGAATAAAAAATACGTAATAATTTTCCTACCCCCACCCCTCAAATTTACATCGCGCATTTTGTATTCATTCACTACAAGTAATCTATATGGCGGAACAACGTTCGCTGGGTCAGCTAGTTGTTATATATAATTTGTGTTATTCAAACACAAATTCCAAATCACAGGCCGATTTCTCAAACTTCCAAAATCAGAGCAAACAATACGTCTTGCTAAACATCCCTTAAATTCTTAGCGACAATTACACAACCCTTAAACGTCCTTCCGCCCTTACTTTCCCACGGTGACCGTTGGCCGGTCATCGGTCATTGCGACCCCCGAAAATAAAAACCGGTTTAAGAATCTTAACCCTTTGAAGGATTGTCGTAAGAAAACTAGTTTTGGATATCTTGACCGTTTGAAACATGTTTGAAATTAGTGTGTTAAACTAGTTTTGTTTCCCACACTGGCCATTTGGATGTACCGTGTTATCTTCATTTTTATTTGGACTTTTGGACGGTTAAAACGGACATTAAAAATTTGAAAATAGAAAACGTGTCGATTCTAAAATTAATTAAAAGCAATTTGAAATTAAGTTGTTAGTTTCGATGATGTTAAAAAGATTCCTTTAAGTAATGACTTGTTATGATAAAGTGATGTATAACATGTGTTGTGCCTAAATAAAACACTTGAGGTGCAGTGAAATAAAAATGAAGATGATAATATTATAGTGATACTTACGTGAAATTGAAGAAGAAGAAGTGAAGAAAGATTTAATATTTTGAATCATTAAAAACAGTTAAGATGTAAATTGCTGTAGTAGTGCTACACAATAGTACTAATTGAAATAGTCTTTATACAGTTAGCGGTAAACGTGTGCAGTGTTGGGCATATTCCCTACGATTGACGAAGTCTGAAGTAAGTAAATAACAACATAATAAGTATTAAATATATATCTATTTATATAAAAGGAGAAGCTGACTGACTGACTGACTAACTGACATATCAACGCAGGGCCTAAACTATAAGGGTTAGAAACTTGAAATTTTGCACAGGGGTTCCTTATATAACGTAGGAGAGCACTAAGAAAGGATTTTTGAATGAAATTCAGAATGAGGGTATTTCATTGAAAGTTATGAAACACCTATAAAATATTTTTTTCGAAAATCATCCCTTAAGCGGGTTTAGGGGAGGGGGGGCAAAGTTAGTATGGAAGTTCCAGTTATAAACTTTTATATATTTAGGGATTTTTTGCGGGCGAAGCGGCGGGTGTAGGCTTGTAGTATATATAGTTTAATAGTAGGTAAGTAAGTAGTAACATTCTATACATACAATGAGTCTGTAATGGATACATGTTTACATGGAAGAAATAAGAGAAAATCTTTTGTTTAAAGGCACATTTATTAACGTAATAAATCCGATAGCTAACAATTATTTTCAATAACCTTTCCTGTTGGTCAGTTTGTATGTGTGTTTTTTTCTGCTAATAACTGCAATACCTTCAAATTGCAATTTGTGCATAATAATAATTATTATTGCAATTTGTGCGTAATTAACCAGGGCCCTTTGAATGGCTCGGCGTGGTGAACATAGCGCCGTACGGGTTGTCATAAAAAATTCAAAGAAAAAGTGAAAAACTTGGCTTGGTAAGGCTTGTAAAATTCCTAAGCGTTTTCTACAATGTTTTTAACCGACTTCACAAAAAAGCTCTCAATACAACTGTATTCTTTACGCGTTACCTCATAACTTTTATAGGTGTACCGATTTTGATGATTCTTTTAACATTCCAAGGCTGGTGATAACGTGGTCTCATTAAAATTTCAGCGAGATTTGAGTAGTATTTGGGTTATCCTTAATAATGCGTATTTAATTGACCTTGACTATGTTAATGATGTACATTTTATTAGTTGTCGATGAAAAATTAACAATTTTTGAAGTCGGTTTTTTCGTACGAACTGTGTACTCTACAACGTGTTTTGTTCTATAATATGAAGTGTGAATTATGTCAATCCGTACAAGATTGACAATAATGTTGTGTGTGTGCGGCTAGTGTCGGTGTGAGCGGCTCTGGCGGAGGCAGGTAGCTGAGGTAGCCGCCGGAGCCCATCAGTCTCGCGCCGTAACGAGAAAACATAATGAAATGGCTTGCATTTTCTCAGCGGCATCACTCAGCCGCCGCGCGGCGCGCAGTCGGATGTAACTGAAAATTACCTTCACTAGAATATCTTTAAAGCAAAGCAGTGATAACCGAGTAGTTTGCACGTTCAGCTAACTACCCGAAGTATTAGAATTTAATACTTGCTTCGGTGAAGGAAAACATCGTGAAACCCTGCACACCTGAGAGTTCTCTTTACCGTTCTCAAAGGTGTTTGAAGTCCGCCAATCCGTACTTTGCCAGTGTGGTGGACTATGGGCTGTCCCCCTCACATTGTGAGAGGACCCGTGCCCAGCAGTGGGTAATGGGTTTAGCAGTTATGGGTTGCGATGATGATCATGATTTTTCCATGACGAATAAGCAGAACCTATGTACAACATTTAATTATAGCTTTCTCTCATGTAATATATTCGTGTACATGAATTATTAAATAAATAAATAAATAAATAAATGATTTAATCATAATAAAACTGTACCTAATTGATTTCCACCTAAGATAGAAATAGCTACATGTGTGCAGTGATATACAATAATACGTCTAGATGGTTTTCACAGGATAATAAAACTAAAATTTCAACAAAAACAAAAACACATTTTTTTTTAAATTTTAAACCCCGGTAGTTTGCCGCAGCCTCCGTCTACCCGCCGCCCGTGCGCCAGCTACAGAAAACAAATTACAAATCATCTCCCCCCGCGAAGACTTCCCCTCCCCTCGCCAAATGAGTCAGTTAGAGCTAAATTGCTCCGAGCACCAGATTGCCGTCTCGCAAAATTTCCGTTGAGTTTAAATTTCGAATCTCGAACCGTTACTGTGGCGTTCCGGCTCTAATGAAATTGTATCGATTTAGTTGCGGCCGGAATCGAATCGATTCGATTGTCCGATATCGATATGTTAGGGCATTAGTCTGCGGGTTGGACTGCATCCGTCTGGTTCGTTTACTCGCTTTAAATTGTTTTAATATTTATTTTATGTTATTTTATAATTATTGAAAAATATTATGTAGATAAACTAAAATATTATTAGAAACCCTCACATTGTGCGAGGTGACCCGTGCCCAGCAGTAGGACAGCTATGGGTTGTAATGATGATGATGATTATTATTCGAATAATAAAATCATTTGCTTATATCAAATCGATTTAACAAATTCTATAAAGAGAAAGTAAATAGATAATTATTATAAAGCTCTCCATAAATATACACACTAACCTAATGGGGAAAAACATTTTCACGTAATAATTTGGCTACATTACCCTGGTGCTCTGAATGTGGCTTCAACCTATTAATGGCCCACTACAATGCATACGCCTCTCTTCATACGGAGAGATCATACTAGCTAGATCAAAACAAATTGTTTGATTAAAACAATTCGTCTAGTGTTACAAAGAACCAAACAACATAGGCTGATAAATAGTAACAAATACATTACCCTACTGTGCGTCGCGCAGTCGGCGTAAAAGGCACTTAAGTAATTCATGAAGCATTCCTGCCAGTTAACCTTTGGAAAGCAAACCTGCACCTAAGAGTTCTCCGTAAAGTCTTTAAATTAACGTGAAGTGTTGTGAACTATGACCTGAGCCCAGCAGTGGGACGGTCAATGGGTTAACAAGAAAATTTAGTAAATTTCTTTTGGAATTATTCAATCTGTCTGTTCGAGCATCACCCGGAATTCGTTGAACAGATTTAGGAGTTTCTTGGTCAATCAATGTTTCATAGAATTCGTGGAAATTCTTCAAATTATAAACTGCAGTATAATGGCAGAAAATTCTCCAGAACTCTGAAAAGTACAAACAATTTGACGACCGTATACCGTACCGAGGTATGGCCCAATGGTTAACGTGCCGGGTTGCCATTACTAGGGTCCTGAGTTCGATTACCGGCGAGACGGAAATTTTAATGATGAGTTAAAATTCCTGTTCTTGGTCTGGGTGTGTGTTCTTGTCTTGTGTGTTGTCCATGGCACCCATGACACAGGGAATCCTAGTGGGGGGCTGTGAGTGTCTAGCGTTATTATTATTACTTGAAATAAATATAAAACAAATAAATGTCAAGCTTTTCTCCACGTCGAACTGCCGTTTCCCCAAACGCAAGTGACGTCACACCTTTATTACTACAAAATTATCAACGCGGCGTTGTTTACACCCGCAGTAACTCACCGTCAGATCCTAGTTCTTAGGTCATTAGGAAAACGACTCTCATTCCGGCCGCCATTTAGATAAAATGTCGGAGATTTGAACCCCCCTAAGACGCGAGTAATGACTCGCGAAGATTTCGGGGTGCAAATGTTTATATAGGGTGCGAATTTCAACTGTAATTCGACTGGTACGCCCCATTTGCGAACGTTCATTTTTGAATTGATGGTTCTGGATCGGTAATCGATTATTCGAATGGTTCTAATAATTTTCATTCGAAAATTTCCAATTCAACTTGCAAATATAAATATTTAATGTATTTGATTCACTTCGAATTGAGTATTAAATAGTTTTTGATAGATAGTTTTCGAAATTTGAAATGTGCGTTCTAGAATAGTTGTAGAGAAAGATAGATAAGATAATTAAACTGTTCTGAAACGAGAGTTTTAATTTGAAACCTCGCTTATGTGGGAGATATTATAATTATCTCAATATTTGAAGAATCTCAATATTTGAAGAATCTCAAGATTATAAAAAAACAAGAGCAAATTCATCAAATCAAAGTGTTAGGTAGGTAGTAGTTGTTGTAATTATACCTAACTGTGACTCAATAATTAAATATACATGGATGTTGTTCTTTCAAATTCAATCAAAAAAAGGAATATTGCACAAATTAACAAACCTATTCAAGCAAAAAATTAATTTAAAAAATCTTGTTAGTAGGTACAAAAACTTTTTGTAAAAAAAAATACCTCATTATTTTATCGACACGAAAAACACCCTGTAGCTTGTTCAGCTTGTACTTACAAGCTGAACGCGAATGCCTTAGCTTATCTCCCGTCTTTGCGCGACGCTCTGATAACATTATTCATGGAGCTCATTCAATGCAGTATAAGACATTTTTCGATCTTATTTACGTCCTATTAGATTAATTAGGTAACTACTTAAAACAACATGTTTAATGTAAAATAATACATTTCAATCAATAATTCAATCAATCCAATAATTCAATAATATCAAATTTAACATTGTTCGTCGACTATATTTTTCTAATTTTTTTTTATAATTTGGCCTCCGGTTTTTACTACATAGAATTTTCACAATTGGCATGTCTCAATCTTAATTATAAACTTGCAAAATTAAGACAAAATCGATTAACACAAGAATCATCAAAATAGATCCACTCGTTTGATATGTAGGTATATCAAACATTATTAAAGATGTTAAACACTACACTCCTTTGCGTCTGCTAGAAGAACAAAAAAACTATCGCGTAGCATACCCATCAAAATTAAAACCGAGTGAAAATGTAAAGTAAGTATTCGCTAGCGCCAACCGCGAGAACTATCGACCGCTCGTTCAAAAACTCTACCCTTTCCAATTCATTTAATAACACTTACAACTAAACGCACACAGGCGCGGCTGGCAGCCACCCTCCGCCTTGGGGCAATTCTTCAAAGGGTGGAAAAAACCCACCCCACCCCACGCCTCCCGACCCGCCTTAAAGCATTCTTAGGGTGGAAAAAAGGGGTGGGTACTTAGCAACGAATGAGAAAGGATGCATCGGTTTTTGCTCTTCGGTTTCTGAACGGGTTGGCTGTGTGAATTTTTAAACATTTGCGCAGTGTTGTAAAATGCATGAACTCAATTTATTGGCTGTTGTCATTCTATTGATAAAGACACTGTTTCGAGTGCTTGTGTTTGTATTCATGATGTTGTCTTTTTTTTTCAATATTATCATTCTACATTTTTCCTACAATTAGATTTAATCGTGTATTGGTAAGTACCTACATTCAGGCCAAAATACCCATTTCAAATTTTAGAAAAAATCGTCAATTCTTTTTCTTAAAAAATTAAAAAAAAAAAGATTTTTTTATTTCTTTAATCGACGTTTTCTCATATAAACATCACAGTGAAAATTGCTAGTATATTTGAAAACCACGTTGCTCAAAGCAATTCTTAACCAATCAATTTAAAATTCCACTATAAAATAACAAGGCATTATTAAGGGAACACAAGGCCCCATAATTTAATTTTATAACCAAGTCAATACCTATACGAAGGATCTTCGGAGCAGGCAAACGCAATTAGACGGCACTCTGCCTCCGAATTACGCCGCAGATTAAAATAACGATCGCAGCGCCACTAAAAACCCCCCGCGCTAAAAAACTTAAACCCCCTTACGCACACATTTAAAAATACCCCGCCGTCTACAGCTGGCCATAGAGCACGCGAAACAGTACCACAATATTAGGTAATAATATCTATTATTGTGGTAGAATGTAGGTAGGTATTGTAGTTAATAATACCTATTAATGTGATACGTCGTAATATTTTAGATGTCCTATTAATATTAGGTATAATTATTTTAGTAAGTTATTATTAATGCTTAATAATAATATCATTAATGCTTTAACCGCATTCAAATAATGAGGAGGTTTCTCAATTCGACCGTTTTCTTTTATGTGTGTTCACGGATAACTTCGTCGTTTATGAACCGATTTTGATGATTCTTTTTTTACATAAATGTTTATTAATGGTAGATATTTTTACGTATTGTATTAATGTATTGTCTATTTTACAAACTCCTTTGTAATAATGAACAAAAGTTAGTGCCAATCTTATATATAAAAATGAATTGCTGTGCGTTAGTCACGCTAAAACTCAAAAACGGCTGGACCGATTTGAATGATATTTTTTTGTGTGTGTTCAAGTGGATTCGAGGATGGTTTAGATTCACAATTGGATCCGAAAGGTGGCGTTGCGGTCGATATATCACCAAAACATTTTTTAATTATAAAGCGGTACGAAGTACGCTGGGACAACTAGTAAGTTATAAATAATATATCTTGCCTATTATTCAAAACTGTTGTTGGCGATACTGTTCCGTTTATACTACGTTTAATACGTACACAAGCAAAAAACCTTAACTAGTCCCCCTCCCCCCGGGGGCGCTTCATATCCTTGCAGAAATTTTGTTTACTTCTCTCTGAAGGAACCGGGTATCCGGGAAGCGTTTGAAATAGGAACTCGGCGGGATTGGTTTTGCGTTCCAAGTTTTAATCCGGTGGATATTCTAGTCGTATTTTTTATCTGCGCTCTATTTTGTTTTGTTATGTTGGCAATAAACTTAGGTTAGGTTTTTCATAGATAAAATAGGTATCGAATGTTTTAATTAGACTTATGTAATTTTTTTTAATTTCAATAGCCGACAAAAGAAAAGACGAGCCGTCTGATGTAGTCACACTTTTGTGGTGGTGACTCCGATGCGGATTCCTGGACAAGTCAGAATGATGAAAGAAAGAAAGTACTGCTTGCAAGCTGTCAAGCAGTACTTGACAAGTCGTTTGGACTGCCTCAAGTAAGAGAGCTAGTACCTAAACAGTTTTCGCGGAATTATAATACCAGTAATCAATTGAATGACCTATCTAAATGATGATGATAATGAGTAATCTATTGACAATAATTACTTAATCCTTACGCAAAATTCAGGGCCGCCAAACAGTATTTTTATAAGGCAAGCTTTTGAAATGACGAAAGTCAATTTGGTGGCGTTATAGATCTTCGTGCTCGGAATATAAAACGGAGACGGAGTTGAATTTAAACACGAGGGCCAAGTTCTGTTCGAGAATTAAGACCAGTCGGAGAGAATGTCTAAATTACCTCTGAGATAATATGAAGTAAGACACTGGTTTTAATGTCCGTTCGTTTTTAAAACTGAACTCAAAAGTGGTTTATTTTTGATGAATGAAAAATGAATGCTAGAATATAACCCCACTTGATGGTAATCTTGGGTTGTAAATCCCTATCTTATTAGATACCTATTCAATGTTCTCATAAAAACATAATTATATTATAATCGAGCAGGTCCCGGACACGGGCAATTAATTCCAGTACATTTCTCGTTGACCGGATTACAAACGACGATGCAAAGCGCGTCATCATAATTCTTGACTGCTTGCACTGGAGCAGCGTGGTGGAGTACATCCTAGGCCTCCTCAGGTATGAGGAGAGACCCGTGCTCACTAGTGGGCTTTTAATTGGTGGAATGTATGTATGTTAATCTGTGTCGACAGAACTACTTAACTACTTCGACCAATGAGTTATCCTTAGAAGCGTCTAGATCGTCCGCTGGTTATAGACTCTGAGACGTGAGACTAAAATTAACGTGACGCCCTCTAGAGGACGTAAAACCATAATTAAAATGTTTTTCGGTGCCGTGGGCGTGGTGCGGGAGCCACGTAGGTGCCGTGTTAGGTATCAAATCAAATGTTTTAATTAGCACATTCCAATGAGCTAAAAATGGTCGCTGGTACATTCCAATTTTAAAATTTCATTGTATAGAACTACAATATTTAGTATACCTACATAATTATCTATGTCTCTATATCTTCTGTCCGTTTGTATGTCACGACTATGATCCAAAGTAAAGTAGAAATGTAATATGAATCTTGAGAAATTTATATGCAATACACTCTCTCTCACTCCTCCCAATTACAGTTATAATGTAATATAATTTACAATGATAGCAGCCAAAAGTATTTAAAATTATAACAGCTATACCATTCATATGTAATTTACAAAACTTGAATCTAAAGTCGTGACGACATCTTGCAAGATCTTGATTCAAACTTGAATTTAAACATGGCGCACCAAAGTTTCTCAATTTGAAAATTAGCCAACTTGGCGCGAATTTGCACAAATTTTAGCGAACATCATGTAGGTATTGCAAGTTGCCTTTTAAACGCGCGTTGTTATATCTAGATTGATGTCCAAATTCCTGGTACTTACTGTTATAAGTACATACTCGTATAATATTATAACTTCACGTCTATATAGACGTGACACGTTAGCAGATTTAGGGCCAGTTTCACCGGTTACGAATAAAGTTCCGGATAGCCCTAGGAACTCAACTCCCAGATAAACTACATTTTTTGGCTTCTCAGGTAATCTGATAGAAGTGACAGAGAAAAGTGTTGGTTAAGCTATCTGCCAGTTCAAGTGGCTGTTAGAGGCGTTATCTGACGGATAAAAAATGTTTCAAGTGGCGTTTCTATAACACATTTGGAATTTGAACTGTAGTACATCATATTATTATAAATCCTACTATTTTCGTTCTATAATGATAAAATTATACTGGAAAATATTAAAAAAGTCGAATTGGATTGCTTTGAACAAAAAGTATTTTATTAATTAAGTTTTCAAAATAATTTTCAAATGACAATAATTTACGTAGTAGTAACGAAACGCAAAAAGCGACGTTGCCGCTCCGTCAACTGTTAAGTGGCAGATAAATTCCTCAACTGTTAACTGTTAACTGGCCCTTAGGGCCAGTTTCACCGGTTACGGATAAAGTTCCGGATAGCCCTAGGAATTTATCTGACACCCACACACACTAGGAATTTGACTGACATTTATATTTAACCAACACTTTTCTCTGTCACTTCTATCAGATTACCTGAGAAGCCAAAAAATGTAGTTTATCTGGGAGTTGAGTTCCTAGGGCTATCCGGAACTTTATTCGTAACCGGTGAAACTGGCCCTAACTGAGATTATAATATTACAAGCCTATACCCGCGGCTTCGCCCGCCAAAAATCCCTAATTATATAAAAGTTTATAAAACCAGAGAACTTTCATACTAACTTTGCGCCCCCCCCCCCCCCCTTTAACCCACTTAAGGGATGATTTTCGAAAAAAAAATGTATACATGTTTAGTAACTTTCAATGAAATACCTTCATTCTGAATTTCATTCAGATACCTTCAAAAACGACAAAGTTTCATACTAACTTTGCACCCCCGTTTTACTCCCTTAGGGGGTGAATTTTCAAAAATCCTTTCTTAGTGCTCCCCTACGTTATATAAGGAACCCCTGTGCAAAATTTCAAGTTTTTTACTCTTATAGTTTAGGCCCTGCGTTGATATGTCAGTCAGTCAGCTTCTCCTTTTATATTATATAGATGTAGTTAAATGCTAACATAGTAAAAAAAAATATAATTTGAAGCTTCTTTTTTTTAAATACTTTTCTGTGTAATCAACAATTATCTCATCACATTTGGTCACGATAATATTACTTACATAAATAATAAAAGCTCAAGACCGCGAGTTTTCGTAGCTTATAATAATGTCTCAATTTTAATGAGTTTTAATTATTAATTACAAAAAATATGAATAGGGTAAAAAGATGGGTCTGCACTAAATTGATTTGTCATCCAAATGATGAAATAGGTAATACTGGAATATGTCTATTTATGTTTTGTTATATACACAATAATTATGTTATGGACCAAGTGAAAAATGCCCGCGCAGTTTGAGAAATGCCCATTTTGAGAGTGTGATGTGTTTACAATTATTGGATTAATCAAATTGTCCGGGCATTATTTATAATGTTTAACACCTATGGGGCAGAGTATTTAAACCAGGTTTTATTACTGATAAATTTCTAAGGTGGAATAAATTTTTAAAAACAAATAAAATCTTCCCTTTCACACGCGTAATCCTAGTGCGGGGGCATGAGCGTAAGCATTTTTTTATTGGTAATCCGTACCAAACGCACATAAAATTTTATTTTAAATCGCATTATATGTATATTTTTCAGTTACACCGTAGTAATCTTGTAAGTACACCATTCACCAGGTCCTAGAACCCCTAATCCTTAGCACGCAACTCAACCAGGTGCGTGAACAAAATGTTCAAGCGCCAACTTTACGTGTAATCACAAAATATATTCACAACTTCTAACTAGATTTAAATAGTAATGGTAGATAGGGATGTCTTCGTATCGGAAGTCTTTGTCGATAATATCGTACTTACTAAATAATAACACTTTTTAGTGGGTATGTACATATCTACGTTGGAAATCAAATCTTAAAATCTTATCTTATGGATGTGCGAAAACCGTTAAAAACAATACTGTGGGTTTTCAGTACCTTTTTGAGAGCAAGTTGCACAAAATGTATGTTAGTTGCCAGAGCTTTGTTTTATTTAAAAACAATTATTTGATTATTAGATTCTTATTGTATGAATAATAAGCTGTTTTAGTTTATTAGTAAGATAATACATATATATATTTGAGTGATTTTTGAAGGTTTATTAACTTTCTATACTGAAGTAAAATTTACTCTTTAGATTGAAATAAGCGTACTTTCTAGTGTTAAAGTGTTTAAATGTGTGTTATGAACGTATATGGACTTTATTGTATGCAATTGTTTATAGTAGAAGTTCTACAGCCTTTGCTACAACTTAAAATTAAGATCCAATCCCATAAACACAAGAAATAAAAAATAAAACATAGTATTAAAGTACACGTTAAAACCTCATAACACAGTACAAGTAGTACCAGGATGACACGTGAATTCGCAAAAGCTCTCACTAAGAGGCCTTCCTGTGTTCCTTCAAGGAGATGATTTATGTCGCGTTACTGTCCTTTTGCTATTGTTTCTTGAAACTATTGTAAAGGCATAATAAATGAGGTCTAATGCCTATACTCTGCTCTATACCGGGTAGATAACGCTACATTGTGGCTATTTGTTGTTAATGGTACAATAATCAGCGTTCTTTTGAATAAGGTTACATTTTATAGAGGCGACCGTCTTAGTCCCCAAGGGTAGCAACACATCTGTGACCTAATAAGACTATTTGTAACAACAACTGACAAGACTAACTTAAGCTTATAACTAAAAAGACAATTGATTCGGTTGATAGATATTTGTTAAACATACATACATAATTATACACTTATAATATGTACAAAAAATCTTAAATTTTATTTTTCTTTCTTGCCTTCATTATGACAGATAACATTTGACAGAATCACCTCCAAAATACGGGCATTCAAAATAGAAAAATCTAAAAAATAAATGAACAATTTTTACCGATGTTATTATGAAAATTTTTAAAAATGATAAGCGTAATGGATATTTAATCATCATTTGCCTCGGTGAAGGAAAACGTCGTGAGGAAACCTGCACACCTGAAAGTTCTCCACAATGTTCTCAAAGGTGTGTGAAGTCTACCAAGCGTGGTGGACTATAGCCTGTACCATGAGAGGCGACCCGTGCCCAGCAGTGGGCCAGTTATGGGTTGCGATGATTACCGATATTAGCCGACGCACGCGCATCACTATCACCACACAAAGACAGTAACATTACGCATTCCCCGCGCGACACAACTTATTGAATTTGTTCGCGGCTGCACTCGTCACCCGGCGCGCGCCATCTTGGATCAGTTTGTTTAACGTCGGGCTTGAGGGCGATGCGTCTTGGTACCAACTAGGTACTTAATATTACATATAAAATTTCTAAAATAAATTATAGGTATGCGACCTCGCATATCTACAAAATTCTGCTTAGAAAACGATAAAATTCATTTTAACAGTATTATTAGTATTATTACATAGATGTATTGATAGTCGAATATCTTCGAACAAAACCGATACATAAAGATTTTAATCGTTTAAAAGTTTTCAATTTATTCAAAAAGACCTAAACCACACAATGGATTATCGTGATACGCTAAAAATACGAGTAGGTTCATGGAATAGCAGCGAAAAACTGTTGTTAAAAAACTTGGCATCCAATGATAGAAGAAATCTATTTTAAAATAAAAGAAAACGCTATCAACATAACTATTTAATTTAAATTTTATTTGTATTGTATATAATACAAAAGCACGTGTTAATACTTAAATATTTTAATTGTGGAATTTGGGAATAATAATGTTGGTAACATTAACGATGTTCCAAAGTTCGAAATTCAAACATTTTCCAAAGACGGCGAGGGTGGCACTCGAGCCGCGCGCGCCATCTTGCCGGAATGTTTGAATTCGCCAGTTTGTTTGAATTTTAAATTCCGAACAAGAGGGATGTTTGACGTCTCGAGGGGAGAACCGAGGAAAGGATTGAGACGCTTATGTTAACTTGCTAAAGAGATAAATTAAATTTAGAATCTGTTCCGAACGTGTTAATAATAATGATAATATATTTATTATTTAAAACAAAAATAATAACAATATACTTGATCGTGTATCAATTTTTAGATTTTGTTTTTTGTTTTTTTTTTGGAACGAAATACAGCATGAGAAAGGGAATATTAACTAGTAGAAATCGATATTGTCTATGTAAAAGGAGACGTAACGGTATTACGTCACTCACTAACGGTGGTCATAAGACAGTGGTAGATATTAATGTCGTTGGACATTATTTAATTAATATTAAAATGTTTATTTTTATCTTACATATTAAACCAAGTGAAATTTAATTTATTTGTTTCACTGTTTTCTGTACCTAATTTAAATTTTTTGTGGTGATGACTTATATAGGCCAACATGAATGATAATGATTTAATGAACAGTATCATTGTCTATTTTGCCATAGCTCAAAAATAACTTTTTTATTTTTTAACATATTTACACGGACCCCAGCATTTTGGCCTTATTGGTTCATAGATCTTTACAGAACATAAATGCCATAAAGAAAATTATTTTTAGTTACTAATTAACGGTAACGCCTGGTTTTAAGGTGAAATTTCCTTTTTAACCTGTAGGTACAAGTACCAAATTACGTTACTGAGTAAGACATGCCAATTAAAAGGTCCTCAATCGAGATGTAAAATCCGCGTTCATTCTCAAAATCCTCCGCCCCTCGCGAAAAGGAAGCGTAATTGTCTGATATTAATTCTGCTAATTTCTATAGTTCTCGCGCTGGCTCTTGCCATAGTGATGTGTATTACCGAATCAGTACCGCACAACATAGATTCTCTTTCTCGATGTTATTTTATTATTTGTTTAACGAGTAAAGGCCTAATGTAGATCATATTGACTGAATTTGGTCCCAATATACTCTTAAGAAATTTCTCGTCTTATCGTGAATTATGTGCACATAGTTCTTCATTATTTAACAATGACGACTTACTGCAAATCTCAGTATTCCATCTTAACATCATTCTATAGTCAGTTGCCTAGTAACTATCAAGAACTCAGAATATTATAGTAATCATTACTTTAGTTTTTATTACCTTACGTTCTAACCAGAGATTATGAATAGATTAATTGTTAAATACGATCGTAATTTGCAATTATGACCAAGGTGCAAACCACTCAATTTAAACATCTTTGTTGAAAGAGCGATTGTCGCAAGCTGAATCGGGCAGCGGGCGAGCGGGTCGGCATCGGCATCGGGCGTCACTGTGTTCACACCCGACATCTATCGCAGTTTCGGGGAGGCCATAAATTTTCTGTACACAACAACGAAGCAATTCGCTTTGTCAGTAATTTTCTGTAGGCTCACATAACATTGTTATGTTGACTTGTAATGTATTAACATCGGATAAGATTGGAGGAGAAAATTGCTACATTGCATCACATCTACAGCGGTGGAGGATCATTTTAAAGTTTTAATACTTTTATAATCACGTCGTTCTGCTCTGTAAATTGATCATTAGTTTGTACTCATGAGCACCGAGTTACAAAGAAATGAACAGTAGATCCTGTGTTCATATCGCACACACCTGTAATTTTTTAAAGTGAAACTTTATTACATCGTCTCAAACTTTTTCGTCTGTGTGTTGCATGTCGCGTGACGGTCGGCCGCGGAGTAGGGATAAAGTGAAAGGCGCTCGTCAGAGCAGCCAAGGCCAATATGGTGGCGCCTATAGTTCGCAGCAGCATACTCTAAGGCAGCAGCTGACCGTGTCTATTACTCATTTGTGCCAGTGCTCCACGCTATTTTGTTTGTTTTTGTCAGTGTTTAATGTAATAGTCTACTTTTATTTCTTCCCATTATCATTCCAATTTTCCAAGTATAAAATTAAGATTTAAAAAGGGTTTTTAATACCCTTAATGGAATATTATTCCAAAAAATTTTAGTTTAATGTCTATAATGTGAAAAAAAGTTTCACTTTTACCGTGGTTTCATAAAACCACACAATCCTTTTTTTAAATATGGACCTACTTTTTAGAAATTAATAATCACTTGCTTCGGTGAAGGAATACATCGTAAGAAACCCTACATGATGATACACATTCAGTGATTTACGCTTAATTTGTGCCCGGACCGGCAACCATACAGGCAGTCAGAGGGTAAAAATATTAACAGAATATATTTTGATCTATTCATCAATGAGAAAGCCTACCTACACCTAGAAGCTTGGTTTGTTTTCAGTTTTATTCCTAACTAGCGACCCGCCCTCGCTTCTCTTCGGGAAACTTATTCCTTCGGTTTGCAAATATTTAGTTATATAGTATCGATAATTCACACTATTTCTTAATAAATTATAGCCTATGTGTTATTCTGATTTGTAAGCTATAATATTGTAAAGTTTCATCAAAATTCATTCGGTAGTTTTTGCGTGAAAGAGTAACCAACATTCATACAGTACATCCTTACAAACTTTCGCATTTATTAGTAGGATATAAGTACCTAAATCCTGAAAATGCATACGATTCCAAACCTGCACTCTAAACAGACCAAAAATCAGTAAAACAAGATAAGTTCCGCAGTTTAAAATACGAATTCCATTTATAAATTTCCGTTCCCTCGCTAAAAACATTCAAAACGAACGAACGAAATGCATTCAAAACGAAAGCCGGCCGAAAGAACTTTGGTAAAATTCATGTAATTTTACAGTTTCAACTAAATTTTACACTGCGCAGAGCGGGGAAAAACGTTTTTTTTGCAAGCTGTAATTTCGTTCGTTGTCTGAGGTATTTCAGTTTGGTATAAGCAATTATTATATTCCTTTAAAATAATATTTGTTATCAAACACTGTTTTTATTGCAATTAAAGTAAATAATAAATCAATAGTTTCAGAAAGTTTTACAGTGCTACGGTTTCTTATGCCCCCTATCTGCACACTGTAGGGTGCAAGCAGGGCTGAAGGGGATGAAAAGACAACCCCTGTCAAAAGTCCTTACGAAAGGCTGAATGACTGAGGAGATCGTTCACCTGTATGATTCTTTACAAAATGATGTTAGGTATGGCTCCTGAGACGAAAGTGGAGTGATTTGTAATTAATTTTATTTTCATGATCCATTGAACATTGCATTGCTACTTTTTGTGCTTAATATTAGCACAAAAAGTAGCAATGCAATGTTAATGCTTGAAAACAATCTCAACTGATTGTAAGTGGAGATGAAGTCTAAAATTTTCGTACTAAGTATAATACTCTTTGAAAGAAAAACAGGTTTTTATGAATTAATAGTGACCCGCCCTCGCTTCGCTTCGGGAAACTTTGGATAATTCACACTATATCTTTATAAATTATAGTCCATGTGTTATTCTGATGTGTAAGTTATATTATTGTAAAAATTTCAGCAAAATCCATTCGGTAGTTTTTGCGTGAAAGAGTAACAAACATTCATACATCCATACAAACTTTCGCACTTATAATATTAATAGGATAGTGAATTATCGATCATTAAAAAAGATCTTAAAGAAAAAGTTATATAAAACACACAAAACAAATAATGTAGAAATCATATTTAACCAATTACTAGATTTAAATGAAATCATAATATATAGGTTAATAAAATATTAAATTTCCACAAAAGTAGCTAAACAGAAACATTCTGATTTCAAAAACCGAACAAAAACTTCGTAATTTTACGTTTAGAACGAACAAACTATCCGAGGGAGGCAAAAAAGGTCCTAACCAAACATCGACCCTTATAAAACGGGGTCGGAGGGTAAAAAGCCCAAAAAGGCAGTAAAACTAAAGGAATTAGACCCTGCCCAACTACTTTTCAAAAGCCGCACTAAAATATATGAATCCCAATTTATATTTTCTAACGCGGGTTCGACGGCAGCCTCGCATATATTAAACGGAGTTTCTCTTTGTATTCGTTGCGAATATTTTATAGTATATATTTTCTCTTTGCTAACGTTATTAAAACAGATCTGTTGAGAATACGCTAGTAACATGCCCTGAGTTTACTTTCCAAAGACATTATGTTGAATTGATTTTTTTTTTAAGTGAATACTTCTTTAGTATCGTTATGATTTGGAATTCGTTGAAACGGAAACGACGCAAATGAAGCATCGGCAAAATAGCGGCTGACGTAAGCAAAGCAAAACATCAATATTTGGACTGACAGTATTCGTTGTTATTAAGTTTCACTTCTAGCACGTGGGAATCGCACACATTTAGTTTTTTTCGTTATTGACGTTTATCGACACATGTCATGATGAGCTATCTGATGGAAATTGTTACGTTGGTATGTTGGCAGTATGTATCACGGTAGAATATTTGCAATGAGTTGTAACATCAGGTCACGCGGACCTTACGTTTAATTTTTTTATATATTCTTTCATTATGGTGCAAGCAGCACCAATGTAGGTTTTCCCGAAGCGAAGCAGACTTGTTCGTTAATGTTAGCCTGACTGTATCCACCAGGCGCACAGCGCAGCGAAAGAGGTTTGCGGGCGAGTCTAATTTTAAACTTCCCCAATCCGTCTTCGGTTCGTGGCTCATTTTTGCCCCCTTTTCTAGCGGGGGCCCCTCCCCCTCCCCCCGCGAAACTTCGTCGTTTCCGTGCCGCGAACTAACTCTCGGCTAGGACGCATGCGGTCGGCGCTAGCTTTAATCAATTTTTAAACTTCGTTTTCGGCTTGGATAATTAATTTTGCGGGAATCTTGTGCGAGAGACGGAATGCGGTTAGTCTAGGAAGTTTGTATGTGTTGTGTTTATAGGAGCGGGTAATGAGGCCATTACATTGAAAAGCCATAAGTCCTGCCCACGAATCTCGCTAGAGGCTTTTGAACGCTCCAAGCGTTTTAATGTCAATGCCAATTCCGCATGACAATTCAATAATTCGCTACAATTTGAAGCGCAGTTTCGCGTTCGAACACTTTACGCTTGCAATGTAGAGCGGTTTCGCTTTCACCGTTGCGATTACTTGCACTCGGGTTCCTTCAAAGGGATTATAAAAAATCAAGGCTTAATTCATTTTGCCACAGTTCGAGATATTAACCGATTATCCTCTGAAAATTATTAGACTTCGATTCCCGGCCGGACAGGGCTTTTTTTAAATTAATTTTTAATAGGTATCTACTCATTTTGTTTTAATGATGAGATGCGTGCAGTACAACGGTACAATATTCTAACCCTGGCCTGTTCGAGAGTCCAAAGTTCAAACAACTTGGCTATCACTCCTTTTTTGTAAATCCAAAACCATTTTCTTTAACTCTGTCGTTTTAAGTGCTTAATTAGGAAATTTCAGTTACATTTCAGAGAGCAGTAACGTAGTCGGATTTTAAGTTATAAACTTATACAATATTGTTTGTTTTATAACTTTGAAATGTGGTTGAAGCAATGCACGTTTCTATATTGTCTGAAGTAGCTTTGACAGTGTGGAGGCAACTTTTAATAGAAATTTAAATTGAGTCGGCGAGTTCTGCTGCACCTACTTGAGTGCGACTTAAGAACGTTAGTGACGAATTATATCGATACTGTGACTGATCAAAGCGGACGCGATGACTGATCAAAGCACATCGAGTTTTTGATCAGGGTTGCCAGATATTTTGTTTTAGGGGTATTCTGGTCAACAAGGAAGTCTTGAAGTTTCACCAGCCCGTCCATCTGATCGGGGGTTATTAGCTTAGAGGTTTTTGTTCGTAGGTACTACTTACAACTATAAAATAAAGAAATATAATTTATTAATTAATCTTCCCTACACGAAAAGTGAATATGAATTTTATTCTCGTCTAAGTATATCATTATAATCATGGTGTGGGAAACCGTTGGATGGGCCGTTCAAAAATATTTTGTATCGAAAGACAATTTGTAGAATTCAGTAATTCGTCATTCCCGGACATTATTTGATGTAATTTCTTACCACAATACATTAGTGAAAAACACAATCAAATCGGTTTGGCTTCAACCCATTCACTCCCGAAGGCATCCATGGCTTAACGACTGCTACCAAATTATAACAACCGGGAACGACTGCTTCACGTGTCCTCCGAAGCACGGAAGCGCCCAAGAAATGTTGCCACTAGCGGTCACCCATCCAACTACCGACCGCGCCCGCTGTTGCTTAACTTTGTCGATCAGTTAAGATCGACGCAAGCCGCCCGGCTATGAGCGCTTTTTGTTGTTCCCTCATAATTGCTCCTATATTTTTTGGCTCCTTTATTATTAAGGTGAAGCAGTGATAGCCGTGTGGTTGAACGTTGGACTGCCGAACCGGAGGGTCCGGGTTCAAACCCCGCACGCACTACTAATTTTCAAAAATTATATGCGTATTAATATTTAATTATCACTTGCTTCGGTGAAGGAAAACATCGTGAGGATACCTGCACACCTGGGAGTTCTCCATAATGTTCTCAGAGGTGTGTGAAGTCCACCAATCCGCACTTGGTCAGCGTTGTGGACTATGGCTTAAACCCCTCACACTGTGAGAGGAGACCCATGCCCAGCAGTGGGACAGTTATGGGTTGTGATGATGATTATTAAGGTAGATATTAGATGGATGAAATAATTCAGTTATCTCTCGGTGGTACGGAACCCTACGTGTGCGAATCCGACTCGCAACTGACACGTTTTATTTATCTACAAGCCTACACCCGCGGCATCGCCCGCCAAAAATCCCTAAATATAATAAAAGTTGATAAAATCTGAGAACTTTCATATCAACTTTGCACCCCCGTTTAACCCCCTTAGGGGGTGAATTTTCAAAAAACCTTTCTTAGTGCTCCCCTACGTTATAAAAGGAACCCCTCTGCAAAATTTCAAGTTTCTAACCCTTTTAATTTAGGTCCTGCGTTGATATGTCAGTCAGTCAGTCAGTCAGCTTTTCCTTTTATATATATAGATAGATTCTGCTATCACGCGTAACGGTCATGTACAGAATAGGCTACTTAGCTTGGTCATTTGAGTTGCCTTACGAACCAGTTGTATGAGAACTATGAGGCGGCGTAATTAGCGAACAAGAAGTAGGTACAAGACATTACCATATCAAATGTTCAGGCTGCCGCGGAATAAACCAGCCTTTTGAACATTACGCGACTTCAAGTCGTTTCGTGCGAGCTCGTGCCGGCTTTACACTGCGACAGTTACTCGAGCTAGTACTTGGCTGGAGTGGTATTGGCGAGTTTAGTAGGAATAGGATTGTTAATTCATTGTCAACTGGTTATTGCTTCCGCTTCACTTCGGAAGTCATAATCTTTAGTACCACATTCGAAAACAAAATTTAGACGGGATTCTTCCGTGAACCGATTAAAATAAAACAGACACTAACTGTTACCCCAATTTTACTGTAAAACAACAGTGAAAACCGCATCAAATTCGGTTAAGCTAATATTAGCAAGAATAAACGCACAAACAAACTGACGAACCGATAAACAGAGCTTCTCAAGCTTATTTCGTCTACCGCCCACTTTGAAAGAAAATAATTTTTCAGTGCCCTCCATTTTTTTACTTACCATAAGTTAAAAAGCACGATGACATTAATTCCTTTCATTAATTAAATTCTAATTTGCTATATTATTCTAGTCTGGAGTTTAAACTTCCATTCTAAGCCAGCCTTGTTTACCAGAGCACGCCCACTTTTACAGATTTGCTGGCAACGTATTAGTACCCTTTGGTGTTGCTAATGTCCATTAATGACGGTGATACCGACCACACAGCTAATAGACTCCTGATAACAGCCGAATGACTTCTGTCAACACATCTGGCTTATAGTACCGATATAAATTCGTGCCGCCGTCTCATTCTTTCCTGTTGCTTAAATTAATCTATTTCTTTCCAACGTTTCGTGTGGCCTTGAATTAGCCAATCACAGCGTTGAATTAGCCAGTCACCCCGCTTCGTGTTACCTCAGCTACTTGCCAGAAAGCGTTCAATACGGAAAATCAAACATTAGGTTTATTGGCTGTGTGGTCGGTGGACGGTGACCACTCACCATCGAATGGCTCGTCTGCGCGTTTGCCGGCTATTTCCATTAAAGGGCCTTAGCTGAGTATTGCGAATGGCCCGCGTTTTCTTAGGGCCCTCGAAGCAAGACGCAGCGTGAAGACAGCACGGGGGCGCTTCGCTCGAGACACAGACGTTCAGCGCAAGTTTTGATAGAATTTTCAATTACCTTCCTTTGTTTGCAGAGTTCGCGAGAGCGCTATACTTGAATAGTTTGTCTTTTGTAGACCGTTGAAACTTTTTACATTTGTTTTACGCTGTTCCCATAATACCTATTGTGATACAAACATTACAATTCACTTGTATCATTTATGATATAGTTGAGTATAATAATGTTTCTACTGTGCTACGATACAAAATTGTGATACAGGCAATACTAGCTGTGATTTTTTTAACGATACACACTTATAGACCCGCAGTAGGATTCTGTGTTGTGTATAGTCCACACAAGGACATGAGCACACACTCAGACCAAAAAATTTAAACTTGAAATTAAAATTTCCGCCTTGCTGGGAATGAAACCCAGGACAATTCGAAGACCCGGCATGGTAATCATTTCGCCGTACGGATAAACAGTTTTTACCGTAATCAATTTAGCGTCTCAAATGTACAACAAACAACACAATTAAAAATGTTTCATCTAACAACAAGCGCACAAACGCTATATATTTAATACGTATCCCAGATGGGGGGATCCCCTCGCGGAGCTAAAATGGCGTCGTAAATAACATACAAGAATCTGTCAACGTCGAGTTAACTCGAAAGACGACTTTAAATGGAAAACTCGCACCTACGGAGTAACTTTTAGCGCAAGACGCGAAATTTGCATAAATTTACAAATTTCCGTCGAAATAAATAGCATAGTTGGAGGTGGCAACCCGTTGTGGAGTAGTTGGGGGGGTAAGGTAGGGTGACTATGGACGGGCGTGGTAAGGAGACTGTCCTAATGTCAGTATTTTATTCAAGTCGCAACACATTAAGGTTTGTTGCAAATAACATTCTTAGTTTAATTATTGCCCTAACTCTCCACGCTTTCATCAATAAATCAATTTTTATTCTTAACTGGATCAAAAACACATCGACATACACTTATTTACCCTCCATGTACGGCACAATGGAGCGAGGAGCAATGTAGAGCTTCAATTTCTGTTCTTGGTCTGGTAAAATCGCCTGTCAGGCGAGGTGTCACGCCTGTGGAGTGGTCAAGCTCCGACTGTTCACGTTCACGACAATGCTACGCTATGCGTCACAAAACTAATATTTCCGACGTAGTAATATCCGGGATAAATAGTTGTTTGTTTTCAAGTCTCACCTGTCCCGAATACATAAATCACTTACATTCCTGCTAGTTGCTTTGCGTCATAATATATCGGTGTATTTTATAATTTATTTACAAAAACTATCCCGTATAGACTGCACACATGGCGACCCTACACGCCACCCGTTTTTCATGTTTAATTTTAACTTCGCGCGGTGGTTTAATAAATGCGAAGTCTTTCGTTCAGAATTTTATGCGCAGCAACCTTTGGTATAAATGGAAATTCCGGCCCGCCCGGGAGACGTCCCGTTTTAGTTTTATTGTGTGTAATTAGTTTTGGAGTTATGACGGCCGCCTTGTAAAAATTAATGGCCGCTCCGCGTTTGTTGTTTCAAATTGAGGACGAATTTTAGTTTGCTTTTCGTTTTTCTGTTCTCTAGTGAAAGCTTGGTTTGATGGAGTTGATTTGCTGGTAGTTGTGGTCATTGTAACACATTCGTATGTGTAATGTAGGCGTGATTACAACTCAGTCTATGTAAAAAGTGTGACTGTAAACTATTTACTATTGACTTGAAGACACTAATATTGTTCTTGGATGCTTGTAGCGGATCTAATACGACAAGATGCTTCGAAAATATTGAATTAAAATATGAAAAATATTGATACCCGCTTATAAATTATTAATTTCAATATTACCTAGATACTAAGTAGTAGTAATTAAATAATTTCACTGTTCAATCATTTATGCAATAACCTGTCTGCACTGACTCATTTCCGTTCAGATTACTTTTCAGTTATAAATGCATTTACTTCACTTGATTAGACATGCATTTTATGGTTTTAAAGAAGCAACTACTTTTAACAACTTTTATTTTACAAACACTATCAATGTTAACATACATATCAAATATTATCTGCGAGTTCTATGACCCTTAAACAACTTAACGAAAACGACAAAACCGAACAAAACGACCTAACTCGCTCCTGCCGTGTATATCCATCCACCCAATTTTTGCATCGAACGTGTTAAGAGGCAATTAAAGAGCGGTAAGATTACGAAAACTAGTTCAAGTACCCATCTGATATCGGTCCTAAGATTGCGAAGTTAATCCAAATTGAATTCTGGCGAAGTTCGATCAAGTATATCGGAGACGGGACCGAGTGAAGCGAAATTCACTTTTAATAGATTTTCTTGTACAGTTGGAAAGTTTCGTATACCCTTTAAAGCATCTTCGGTTGAGGGATAGGAGTTAAGAATTTAATTACGTACGGCCAATTAAATTTTGCAGCTTCGTAGTTAATTTTAATACAATTTTTTTGTTTTTTAGTAGTTTTATAGTGTCAAAGTATATAGGGATATACTAGAGCTTCCAAGCCGTCTCTTCTATCTATCTGAAAGCATCAGTTACCGGGATGAAAAAAAACATATAAATCTAAGACGTCACCAAGTGCCGCTAGGTTTATTATTACAGATATACATAGATTTAGTTTACAACGATAATATAAACGTAATTAGAAACGAAACAGCCAAGCGCAGCTAAGCCGAGCCGTAAAACAAGGCGTGGAATATTAAAAGCTAGAGAACGAACGCCATTAAAATGCGTAATTGCTGGATTAGACCGCTCAAGATTCCTCTATTTGCCTCGATTCGTCCCGATTGAGATACTCTGTGGAACTTGCTACAGATAACATAAAATGCAAATAGGTTTATTAGCTTTTTGTCCGACTGCGTCAGGAGATTATGTTGTTAAACCAATTATATTATAAACATAGTTACGTCATTAGCGCGATGAAAATGAGGCAGTCAAATTCCCATAATTCATGTAATTTTCATTTCATATTTCTTTATGTCATACATATCACATCTTATAGAAAACACATAATATTACAGAAAATACTTAATACGCTTTTTGCACAAAGCACAGAGCGAACAGCATAATATAAAGTGATACATTGTTCCATATCAATTAATTGCTTTGTTGTCCATTAGATTACTCTGTGGCACATCCAACATAGCGAATCTGTACAATATGAACACGGGTCGCGACGTGCTCCCCATACGACGTGAGCGGTCTCAAGATTACGCGATTTGCCGCTTTTTCCTAGCATGCCTTCCTCGCACGTTCTGAATTTAAATTAGGGCGCGCTTTAATTTTAATTGCGACGCCATTTTGATTTCACTTATTAAAAGGCGTAGCGGCGCAGTCTTGCGGAAATTTATAATTATTATGTCGGTATATTTTGTTTTATTTTTAATCTTAAACATGATAAACTTATATGAATCTATGTTCATATTCAACTACCTATATTTTTCATTTTATTCATTTAATACCAACCTAACCTGAAAATTACTAAATTCGATAAAAAAATGTTTATTATACATAATGTACCGAAATTATATTTATATCTTCTGCACGATAAATGAAAATTTACATGATTTAGTAAGGTATTGATAAAGGCGGAGTATTTTCAGGATATATCTGACAGTTTGAACCTGTCAAAAACCCAAAAATAGTAGTGTAATTATTCTAAGTCTACAGCTCAACGCGGATCTCAAGATTCTCAAGACTGCGCGATATGTTGGCTTTTTCGTATAATATAAGCATGTCCCGTTTTATGCCTTCCGATGCCGCAAAACATGTTCGGAATTTAAATGATCCAAGGATTGGAATCTATTTAATTCCCTCCGTTGGAATCGTGATACCGTTTTGTAGAAACCTATGATTAGCTTGCGAAGGTGTTTCGTTTTAACTAAAATAAGTTAAAGTATACTTTAATTGGATACTAAAAATTAATAATTTATTAAAAAATTATAATTATATTGGTAACATTTTTGCGATGACTTATCTTTTTTAAATTGTCATTTTGAAATGTCTCTCTAGTTGCGACTCTTCGCAACGCTAATTCCTTTTTCTTACAATTAGTGTTTAAGAAGTATTTTAACAATGTATTTTTACGCCGATAAAAATACGACGACACTGCCATAATTAGGCCACAATCCATTAGTCCCAAAAATGTACACGACGGTATGAATTTAAAATGCTGTTACTTCAAAAACAAAATTAGCATCGAATAATACCCACATTGTGTTTCCTTTGTGCTCACGGCTGTACCCAATGAATTCATAGCTCCGCTCGACCGAGAAAAAAACAAAAAAGGACGAAAACAAGATAACAAGGTTCATTATCGCGAACGAACCAACCCCAGCATCTGTTTCTCTGGAAAAAAACAAAAAACCCGTGTTAAACATTCATAAAAGGGGCTGAGAAACTTTTTGCCACCCTCGAGGCGGCGTACACCCGCTCCAGTACACCTATAAATCTATATGACGTCATTAAGAAAACGGAGAGCAATGTCTTGCGTATATTTGTCTCTCTCCCACCCGTATTTTTAGTAAAACCAGCCGGCGGAGAGAGAAAAGGCGCGTCTTAGCGGAAAGAAAAGAACGATAGACGATGTTTTATCTCGCTCTTCACCTTACAATGGAGAAAAGACGAAGGAAATTAAATAATACTTTGTCGTTGGAATCAAAGGGGTGGAGGGGTAGTTTGGAATATTTTCGGGGGTAGACTAAAAAGGGTATTGATTTTAGTTTCGAGATTAGAACGGTAAGTTCGTTGTTTAACTGCGGCAATCGGGCAAGCTCCTTACCGGTTTTTACTGGATTCCTCCGGTTTTTGGCGGCTTGTGGTTTTGTAATTTAAATGTTAGTATATTAGTATACTATTATAAGTTAGTCTAAAGCCTAATAGCGCTTATGTTAAGAAATTTTCTTAATTAGACCCTTGTTTGTAGATGTTTATTTGTGGTTTATTAAAACTAATTTGTGGGTGTTTAACATGAATTAATATTACGTAGATAAAGACTGAAGAAGTAGAATAAATTGCCAGCGTCGATGTACGATTGTAATGTACAGTCTTGGTGGTCTTGGTGGTCTTGGTGTCTTCAGATCAAGAATGAATAGCCTTTTGCTAACTTTGCTTTACTACATTTACTAGTAGGTAAACCAGCACCAGATAAAACAATCTTGAGGGATTCCATGCTTCGAAGAAGAGCATTTAAAGGTGACGGTCCCGTCTGTAACCATTGGATAGCAGTCGGTAAGCCGTATTAGAGGCTTACAGGTGGCATAAAAACTTCCGGCAATTGGATTGGCCACTAATCTTTACACTAATTCACACTAGAGCAGCGTGGTGGAGTATGCTTTAGGCCTGATAAGGAGAGTCCTGTGCTCAATATTGCGTCATTATTGCGTCAATATTGAAACCCAATACGTTTTTTCACACGCTCACACAAACAATACACATATTCTTTGGTAGTTCTTCAAAACACGACTTATGTACTCATAGATACGTGACGCGAAGATTCCTTCTCGATCGGCTATTTAAACCCAAATCTCTCTCAACATCGCTCAAACAAGCGAGAGATGCAATGGGATCATTGCGAAAGGGTTTCCGTGTGAATTCTACGTCCGATATGTAATTCTTACACTGTATTTACTTTAATTAGGTATTAATTTTACTTTTGTTACTCGATTTTGAATTTTTTTTTGTTTTTTGTTTCAGATAAACACGTCGGATCTGCTAGTAAATACAATTCATGAAGACTTGAACGAGAATTATCCAACAACAATCAGTATCCAATCTTGTGATACCTGTCATTGGCTGTACCATTAATAACAATTATATTATTTCGTTCACCTAATTTATTTTTAATCGTATCGTACCTATTGTTCCTATTTTAAAGAACATAAAAAACAATATTCGCAAAACACTTTTATTCAGTTATTTTATAAAAATCTCTGTCGAATGTAGGTACCAACCCAGATCCCAAATACACAATAATTGGCCAGTCCTCCACTACTCCAGACAACCAGCAACGGGATAATTAAATCCGCACTGGCAGGCGCAAGCTCTAATTAAAATTACAAAATTCAATTTTGGAACGCGACGCCATCTTAGGTCTTTTATCTTGCACACGCGCTAGAAAACGTCAAACCATTTTAATTATGGCGAGCGATATAAAACAGTTTATGGCGGAGGGGATTCCTTTCTGTGCTCAATTTAATTCTAAATTAGAATAAGATCGCGTATTGTATCATTTGTAAGTTATAACCAATGTTCACCCGTTGTATAGGTTATTTAAGATGTTAAAGGACATTTCAGTTCGATGCAAAGAGATTTAATATTCAAACAAATCTCGCCCGGTGATAGAAAGTTGAAAGTCTACGAAAAATGAATAATTTTATAATTTGTTCTGGTCATTTACAATGTCTTTTATTGGACAAACTCCGATACAAAAGTTCCAATACAATGTCTTCCATTCGCCATCGCACTCTTTGCACAACGTGGCGTAGGGGTCTGCTAGTCTCGAGAGTCACCTTTTACCCAGGCTTGGACTCGGGAGATCCAATGTCGCCAAAGGTTGAGTGGACCCCGCTGTTGAGTGGACAGATGTCAACAGTAGCAAAGCAAGCCAGTATGGTAAACTTACCATCGTGTACTCGCAACTACAGCATAAAATTGACTAATGAAAAAGTAATATAGACCTTATTGCCTCATCCTTTTATCGTCAGGGTGCACGAAATAACAGGCTTGATCGAGTTAAGAGTCTCACAATAGCCTCGAGTTTTGATTGCTGGGAGTCTTACTCTAATCCGTCTTTACGCGGGGCTACAAAAAAAATCTGAAAATATTTGAAAGAAAAATAGTGACCATTTATTACGTTGTCTAATTCTTAAATCGTATTTGGTTTAAACAGGATCGTCGTACGTCGGAGTGTCTAACTCCGAAGCGCCGAAGACTTCGTTACATAAAATTCGTTACGTAAAATTACACTAAATTCCAAGTTATTATTTGAGGGTAGAATTGAAAAGTTATCTATTTTTATAATCGATTATTTTTACCCAAAAGTAGATTTTACAATCAAGTATACGTACCTACATAGAAATCATTACTTATCATTACCCAAGACAACATCGCTTCCCATCAAGTGGAATTTTAGACGAGCAAGTAAAGTGTAGTTTTATAATCGATTATACGAGTAGGAGACCTTCGCCACATTGCACCGATTATTTGGCAAATCGACTCTAGCACTACAATCTGTGGCAACCGCATCCACAACTCTGCATCGCCAACTTAAGTTTGACGAATACATTACAAGCCAAATGAAGCGTAATTCGCTCGAGCGCTAAATTTATCATAGTGTACAGGGGCGGACCGGTATAAAAGCAGTTTATCGCGGGAGGGGGTGGCAAGGGGCGCAAGAAGCAGAGATTTTATAGCCAAGTGCCGTCGCGATGCTTTTAATGGCTTATTTGCCCGGCCTCGGGGTAAGTCGACGGCTTTGTTGATTTTATTCCGCTGAAGAATGATAACGGTATTGATAAAGCTCAGGAAATTTGGGGCTTTATGGGCACTGAAGGCGTTTGTGAGGCCATGTCTTAATGTTCTGCCGTATAATCGTATTGGAGATGTAATGATCTAATGTCGGAGTGTCTGAACGAATGATTGAAGCGATAATCTCAAAAGAATTGGCGCTGGGAAAGATTGGTGTGACATCACTAGTCTTAGTTCACAATAAGGTCAGACATGATAACCCAGAGAATGTGTAATTGTATACGTTGGCTGTTATGATTAACTTTAAGTAATAAGTATTATTAATTTCTTTATTAAAGCTTTTTTAATTATCATATATTTTAATATACCTAGAAGTACAAGTTTATAACTAAATAAATATTTTGGAAATACTTTTAAAACATATCGTAACATCAATCCTAGTACAATCCAATTTTGAATAAAAAAACTTAGCCTTTATTCCAATTTCAAAAACTGTCAACTGGTTGAACCCGTTATACACGTGTTCGCGCGCTAGGGTTGAGTCCGGTTTCCGATTTACAATATTTAGAATAAAAACCCGGTTTCAGGGACGCGTCCCGATTATACTGAACCGGACGAACTTGATTTGCACGTGGGTGATGCTTTGTCAGCTATCAGTTAATAGAAATAGGGTTGATACACAAATAACGTTTTTAACTATTGTGTTCGTAAATAGACTGAACACGGTGAAGGTTTTGTAACAATTTTTAAAATACTAAATTACGCATTACGTCCTGTATGTCTAAAAACAAAATGATTAAATATTTTTAAAGATCTTATATGTATGCTTCCTTCGATACAGGGCTTATAGAGTTTTTATGAAGATGACTGAGCTAACACAGAAGCATTTAAACAAAATTTAAAAAATGTAGTAATGGACTTGTGCTCAATTGTTTGTGTGTGCCAAGACACATTTTGGGTCTCTACGCCAGAAGGGTCAGTTAGTTTGAGTGCGCTACTGCCGAAAATTGAGATAGAACTCGTAATAGAGACTTGCTCCACCGCCATTATTAACACGAAACACAGTGTTTTACGTCAAAGTTGACGCGTTTGGTTTGATGTACCAACCCTTAAATAAAAAAAATATTTCTTCATCAAATTTTTTAAAGATATTTTTAAAACCCAACGCTTCAATTGTTTTTATTAATTAATTTTATCGTGTCTAATTTTTTTTTACTTCTTATAAGGTGGTATTCTTATCGTCAATTAATTATAATTATGGATGCTACTTTATTATTTTGAAATATTCAAATTACTTGAAGGGATTTAGTAATTCTGATATATCTTCATCCAAATACATAAATACTTTGCATGTCAATTATAAAGTTACGTGTCTTTGAATCAGAAAGACGTTTGCTTGTTTTTCGGCCATTTTATTTAGACCTTTGCGTAGGGTTTCGTTGTGTAACACAAAATTAACATATTTAAGTACATTTTGCAGAACTTCGCCAATCAAATATGTTATGGCTACAACCCATTAATGGCCCAATACTGAGCACGGGTCTCTCCTCATACCTGAGGAGGCCTAGAGCATACTCCATCACGCTGCTCCAGTGCGGATTGGTGGAGGGGTTAGTGGCCAACCCAAGTGTCGGAAATTTTAAGCCGCCCGAAGGTATCCGACATGGCTTAACGACTGCTACCAAATGATAACAACCGGGACCGACGGCTTTACGTGCCCTCCGAAGCACGGAAGCGCTCAAGAAATTTTGCCACTAGCGGTCACCCATCCAACTACCGACCGCGCCCGCTGTTGCTTAACTTTATCGATCACTTGAGATCGAAGCAAGCCGCCGGGCTATGAGCGCTTCAATCAAATCAATCAAATATGTTACATAGTAGATAAATTGTACAAGGTTTAAAGAATATAACATCCAAATGTACGAGTAAACCCGCTCTCGGTTCGCTACGGAAAACCTATTCCTCACATTTACAAATATTTAGTATTGCGCCCGTCGTATAAGAAACACGTGTTTTAAAATGAAAAAATATAAATATAAAATGAAAGTACTCTACTTCAGCCCCATGATTTTATAGTGTAAAGATGTTTTACTTATAATTTCATTGCTTCCAACTTTCTCCGCACCGAAAATGACATCGACCGTTTCTCCGTTTAAACGTGAAAGAAACAAACGACGCTCTTTATTAATAACCAAAAAATGATAATCGAATGTTTAAATATTAACAGCAGAGGACGCTCACAACCGCGGTCTTATTAAAACACGAGGTCGTTAAGGGTCTAGATAAGCTGGTCGGTAAAATTAGGCACAAGGGTGGCAGGGGGTGTGAGCGTGAAAATTTCACAAGAAAATTTCTCCATTCAACATCTTTGTGTTTTCTCTCAAGATGGCGGCCGCGGGTGGGCGGGGGATGGATGCATGTGAGATTTAGGATTTTATTTTATTTTTTTACTCCATTTAGAGAGGTTACATTAACAAAGTTAGGTATACTTCTTTACGTATTATTATTAATTACGAGTAATGTGACTACAATCCCACCTGATGGTACCTAAGTGGTGATAGTATTGGGTGGTAGGTAAAGATTACTTAGAAACCTACTCACTCCAGACTTGATACCTACATTGTTTAGGTATTTATACTTAAAGATATTATTTATCTACCGTAAGTATTTTGTTCTGCTTACAAAATACTTTTACAATTTTTTCTTTTACTTTTGCCTATAGAGGCACTAATTTAATAAAGATAAAAAGATTTCTTGGAATATCAGTGAAACTGCCAGTCGGATTTTTTTTTTGTATGATAGCCATATTCTTATCGAAGACTATAAGATAAGACTATCTATCATTAGCATTACTATACAATTTTAAGTTAGCAGTGATAGCCGTGTGGTTGAACGTTGGACTGCCGAATCGGAGGGTCCGGGTTCAAACCCCGCACGCACCACTAATTTTCAAAAATTATGTGCGTATTAAAAATTTAATTATCACTTGCTTCGGTGAAGGAAAACATCGTGAGGAAACCTGCACACCTGAGAGTTCTCCAGAATGTTCTCAAAGGTGTGTGAAGTCCACCAATCCGCACTTGGCCAGCGTGGTGGACTATGGCCTATACCCCTCACACATTGAGAGGAGACCCGTGCCCAGCAGTGGGACAGTTATGGGTTGTGATGATGATGATGATTTAAGTTAGCCTTACCTTAAATATTGGTTTTACGGAGAACCGAAGGCGAGTTACTAGTTTTAAGAATACAATATACTCGTATAACAATAATTTAATATTTGTATAATTATGACAAAGGAGCCATATTAAATATTCAATTTTAAAGAGAAAAAGAAACGGCGAAAGAAACTCCTCGGCAGATCTTCTAAAAACAATATCTACTTATAATGTAACTAATATCTTGTAATGTTTTTCCCGTGTTTCAGTTGCAGTAACGAAGCAAGGGGTCCCGTGTTCGATTTTCCGGCGGGGGCAAATATTTACGTAACAGATAAATGTTTGTTCTCTGGTCAAGGGTGTTACGCCACCCACACTAATCCTAGTGCGGGAATATAACCACGATAATAGTATCATACAGTATTGTGACTCGGCCCTGTCTTTGAAATAAATGCCTACAGCCGTGCGCGCTAGGGCCGCCTCTTTCTAGTTGTAGTGAATGTAAGTAGGTAGGTGAATCGCACGCTTCCTGATTACAAACCCACTCGTTCGTTCGTCCCTACGGCGGATCGGCGACTGTTGTGTACTTAGTGTGTACCAAACTCCAAGGCGTGGAGGTATGATTCGCGTTCCGACCGTTTGTATGAAGATGGAATACTGTATGATACTATTACCGTGGTATAAGTATTTATCTAAGTAAAGTATAGTTTTCCTTGTCACAGAATTCTCAGTAGCGCCGCGCCAGCACCGTCCGTACGCACGGCACAATACTGCGCCGCGTCTTTGATCATTCCATTAATTAAGACGTACAGTTGCCGTTATAATTAACTTTAACGTGTAGACAGGTCATTTACATAATGCGAACTACCGAACGCCGTAAACAAGTGTTTACGGGTTACGGGGTACGATGATGTGTCCGGGTGGTGTGTCATCGTTTTGTGCTATTAATACCTATTAAATGGATTAATATTATTTACAAATAGTGATATTCAAACTATGATATTTAAACTGATCTTTTGACCGCTAGTGACAAAATTTTCTTAAGCGTCGACGTGCTTTGGAGGGCACGTAAATCCGTCACTTTCTGTTGTTAGTTGATTTTGGACGACATAAATACTCCCGACATTGTAACCCCATATGACCACTAACCCCTCGACTAATCCGCGCTGGAGCAGCGTGGTGGAGTATGCTATAGGCCTCTTCAGTTATGGGGAGTAACCCGTACTCAGTAGTAGGCCATTAATGGGTTGAAGCCAACCTTTACGTACATATAGATTTAAACGTGATGAGGAAATTATGTACCCCTCATTAAGAATATTCTTCTTTAGGAATCAGAGATTTGGGATAATTAAAGTATATATGGAGGAAAAGCGCAGAAAATAAAGTTTTATGATGTTGGAAATACGTTTTATAAAAAATATAACTCTCAGTGACAATGTGAAATTGTGAAGTAATCTTTTGGTTAAACAAATTACGGTCGAATTTAGACCGCACAATTATCTTTCAAAGAAACTAAGCTTTTCTTCCTTTCCACTTTCTTCTTGGCCGACAATGCGACGTCGCCATGTTACTGACGGTGACGGTGACCACTTGCCACCAGGTCTCTGCTAACTGACTAACCATCCTTGTCCCGAGCTGAGTCTTGATCTAAGTCGGTCACAGAAGGTGGTGCTGCATGCTCGTTTGCTGTCTTAAATATAAAAACAAAATGTGTGCAATTCACACGTGCTAGAAGTGAAACTTCAAAAAATAGTTTGGTTAGATGTCATAACTATTTTTTTAGAGCTGCAGCGAACTTTAGTTCTAACTCTTTCTAATGTTCCTATCTCATTTTCTCCCACGTTAAAATGTGTTTGTCTTTTTGGTTTCCTTTTCATCGAATCCCAAATCACAACGATACTATAGAAGTTTTCACTTCAAAAGTAGGTTCGTGCTCATTTACTGGCTCGTAAAATAAAAAGGCCTACCCTGTTTATCTTCCTTGTAATATTCTCCGTTTCAAAGTCGTAATATAGCCACAAATATTTTTATTCAACATCAAATAATGCCAGCCAATGCCAGCAAAAGTAAACATAATTTTATTTGCTCTACCATCGAGGCACAGAACTCTCGTGCTCTACATCCTACATGTTCCCGCTGTACATAGCGCTATCTACCGGGATACGTAGCGCCCCGGGCAGAGTTCTACAAGAAAATTAGTTATTAAAATTTCACTGACGCTCCGAAATTTATCTCAGACGCGGCGTACTGCGGCCGAGACCGCTTGGTACTTGGGTTACGTAATGTTGTTTATAACTTTGTGTGTTTGAACTTCTTCGGCTTCCGATTGGTCTGAAAATCAGTATTAAATATAGTGTAAATATATTGACGATGATTACAAATATCAGTAACAACCATGACTCGAAAACAAACATTAATAAGTATGTCACATAAATATGTATCTGCCTCGGGAATCAAATCTAGGACTCTAACGGGGTAGACAAATAGTCAGTGTCATTGATAGTCAAAAGTTATGAATAACTGTCAAGAAAAAACCTACAGAAGAGACTACAATATTGACGATCCGTATGTCGCAATGATTACCGGCATGGTTTGGCCACCGTTCGAAGGGTCCTAAGTTCGATTCCCGGGTTTTATGTTAATATCCGACAAACGGTCAGATGAGCTCTTGCTGTCTTGCTCAACAACAGTTACAAATCCTATCCTTCCGATTATGATAATATATTAAAAATCAGTGGGAACTAAATCCGGTTTTTCTAGAAGTAATCTTCCTTTGATAAACCGGTTACTATCTTAGGGGTCGAACTGACCCAAGACACCGGACAGCGGTCAGCGTGGGAACGGACGGCGAAGGGTTAAACCTGTTTAGATGTGGCTCACTTTATTATTTCTTTTAAGTGCATTTGACTATAAAAACAAATTTAAATGATAAGGGATGAAGCACAATACAAGCACAATATCTTTTATGATTTAAATTTGTTTTTTTTCTATATTTTGTTATTTTTTACTGGACACAGGCAACGGTAAGGTAAAATTATTTTTACAGAAGACACTAACTTTGAATGCCAAACTTAAATTAATAATCCAAAGTAAATATATTTAACACCGAGAATATTATAATCTATAATTATTTATCTATTATAAATGTAAATAATACATTTATAATAGATTATTTATCTTTTATATAATATATAATTATTATTATTAATATATAATTATTTATCTATTATAAATGTAAATAATACATTTATAATAGATTAATAATTAATAAACTGTATTGTATAGATATACATGTTTCAACAATGTTTTCTTAGCATTACATTTTAATATTAATAAATTAAGTTATTGGTGATAATATATGTTTAGTATTTAGTTCTTATGATTAAATGGAATTATATTACTTGTTTTGAAATAATAAAATATACCTATGTCTACTTCAATTTATTATTATTCATTATGTTACTTTATTCCATTCATTATTTTATAAATAAAGATTTTCATCCATAAAATCCGTCCCAAAAACACTTTTATTTAGGGAAAGAACTGATCCATGCCTCTCAAGACATCGAACAATGGTCAACGCGTGGGAACGATGGAATGATGGAACGAAGGATTAAACCTGTTTAAGCTGTTAATCTAACTTTATATCGTTACAATTAAATTAGTAAAAAACCAACTATTTGATAGATAAACAACTATAAAAAATTCAATAGTTATCTTAAGCAATTTAACATTTTAGAACTTTTATTGAACAAAATGATTATTTCTATAGTCTATGGCCATAACATGCGACAACTGGACGTATTAAAAATATATCTTTGATATTTACGTAACCACCTCATAACCTACTTGGTAGAGACCTGCCAAGCGAGGGTTCCCTGGTTTGATTTCGGCCAAAGCAAATATTTATGTGACAGATAAAATAATGTTTGTTCTCGAATGACCCGAGAAAAACATTACTAATAGCGATGAGGCGATTATTAAAGTTTTATTTGTGTTGTTTATTTTTTTATTTTACTAGTACCTCGGACCCCTGTCCTTAAGTAGTAGATACCAGGACCAAACGCAATCTTATTTTTAATTACAGTTTTTATTGCCACTGCATGTACCAAATCACACATTCACGAAGAAGGTACGAGGTTTGTCTCCACTTGTCTCACAGTATAAGTTAGTCGGTATAAAGATAAATATATAGATAAACAAGTTGTCCCGGCGTACTTCGTACCGCTTTATAATTAAAAAATGTTTTGGTGATATATCGACAGCAACGCCACCTATCGGGTCCAATTGTGAATCTAAACCATTCCCAGATCCCCTTGAACACACACAAAAAATTTCATCCAAATCGGTCCAGTCGTTAAAAAATGTTTTGGTGACATATCGACAGCAACGCCACCTACCGGGTCCAATTGTGAATCTAAATAATTCTCGGATCCACCTGAAGACACACAGAAAATTTCAACCAAATCGGTCAAGCCGTTTAGGAAGAGTTCAGTGACATACACACTCACACTCGAATTATATATATTAAGATATAATTATGTTAAAGCACCAAGCACAGCGCGCCGCGCTACAGTAGGAAGACGCCGTTAAAGTTTTCCTGCTACTTTCGCGGCGGCACGGAAAGTTGTGCGCGGCTCATTACGGGCGCGGCGGCGACGCACACCGCGCCGACAACCGCCGCGGTTTGGACGCTGCTTACCTTATATACACTTATTATTAACTTTGTATAAATTTAGTATTCATTACTATGTTCTTATATAATAAATAAATCACGCTACACACTCATAGCCCCACATTAGGATTCCCTGTGTCGCGGGTGCCATGGACAACACACAAGACAAGAACACACACACCCAGACCAAGAACGGAAATTTAAATACATCATTCAAATTTCCGCCTCGCTGGGAGTCGAACCCAGGACCCTCGGAACGGCGATCCGGCGTGTTAACCATTGCGCCATCCGGGTCGTCAAAATATATTTGTAATATATTTTGACTTAATGTATAATATATTTGTGTTCTAATATATTTAAGTTATAGGTATAATATGCATTACATGTAATTGTCATTAGATTTAAAGCACCAATCTGCACTAGAGCAGCGTGCTGGAGTATGCTCTAGGCCTCCCCAGGTACGAGGAGAGGTCCATGCTCAGCAGTGGGCCATTCATGGGTTTAAGCCATTCTATGTTGTCACAACTACTAGTCCTAAATATTACAGTACATATTTGCATAGGTTACACTTTTTAGAGGCGACCATCTTAATCCTCAAGGGTAACAACACATCTGTGACCGAATTGGAACGAGATTCTTGCTAATAATTACTAAGTGGAATATTACCAACAACAACTAGCAGCACTAATGAGCACTTACAGTCCCTGTCCCCTACTTACTAAAAAAACTAACCAACGAATGTTCTAACATCGTCTCCAAACCGGAATATTTCTCCTAGCCCCGATTTGAGTCTCGTTCTAGGTCGGTCACAGCTGTCATTGAGAGCAGGGAAAGGGTGATGCAGCGCTGCATGCAAAAAAGGTTTAGTGATGTCAATACCGCAATAATGCTAACAATATTACGTTTTAAGCGTACAAAACGCGGCGTTTATTGTTCCCACTGTGGACGCCCCTAGCAACCCCCGCCCGAGAGGCCCGCGGCGTACACCTCAGATAAGTTGGAGCTATATATGTATTGACAGCGCTAATATTTATTACTCCTTTGTTATCTTACTAATAAAGCAGAGCTTAGTTCCATCAACTATGTACAGGGTTAATTGAGTTTCGTACTTTTATGGGGGCGTGCATTAAAGGGTTAGTAAACATCTTGGGGTATATAGGCGATATATATTTTATGTATATTTTATCTTGGCAAGTCAACAAGTAAATAATATGTATTTAATTTGGTTTAAAGAATTGGGATCCGATTTTAACAACTATGTATTGTAGTAAGCTTTTAACAAAAAAGTAGATGGTTTATTAAGTTTTGTATTATTTTATTTTATTTTTATTTTTCTTTTTATTTTGTTTTTTATGTACTAATATAGTTTTTAAGTTTCACAAATGGATCACGGTTGTCCGACCAATAAATATAATATGAATTTGGATTTAAATGATTCACAAATAAAATAATTACGTAACTAGGTATATCAATTTAAAGTCTTAGGCTGAGATGTATAGACGATACTTAGCCTTAGCTCAGACTTTACTCTGACTTAAGACAGCGTTCGTATTTATAAAGCGATCTTTGACATGGCTGAGTACGAGCTGAGCAAAGTCTAATAAGTTCATGAAATAGACGACTTACCATAAACTTTGGCTATTATCCGAACATAAATAATGGTCCCAAATGAACCTTGATATTAGTCGGTTTCTAAGACATTTAAATTTTTCGTATTTACAAACAGATAGATGGCAGCAATCAATTATGACATTAGCGGTCTTAGCTCAATCTTAGCGTGACATGTCTATAAATACCAAATCGCAGTCTTTGCAAAGTCAAGGTTTTCGTAAGTAAAGCTAAGGCTGAGTATCGTCTATACATCTCAGCCTTAAAGTATTGTGAGCGTGGGTACTAATCCATGAACTTCTCAAAGCGAAGCTAAGGCATTGCTAGTAGAACAGTTTAATTTACTCCATGCCCTGCGGTTTATCCAATATCTTCTCCAATATCTTATCCATCAATCCGGTAACAAAAGCCCCGGATATTAGTTCCATCCGTACAAAAAATCCAATCATTCTGACGGATTCAAGACGCGGATCTTGGCGTGTTCGTCCGACACCCCTTCCCCCCGCGCACCCCCCACACCCCCTCCCCACGCCCCATTTATCCACATTAATATAACTCGCCCCGTGATAAATTGCTACGGAACCCGGCCTATGTTTTCTTCGACGAATCCTCCATATACAGCATGGTGTTTTATGTTGTCTTCTTAAAAACTTACTTCGGCCTTAAAACAAGAAAAAATTAATCATGTTGTATATTGTATTTGTCTTTGTTACAGCAATCATAATTTAGGGGTTTCAAGGTTGGAATGCCGAACAGGGCCTGAGTTCAAGTCCGAATAAAGAGGAAAGAAAAAAACGTCGGAGGTAGTCATCAGGACTGCTGACAGAAGTGAAAACTTAAAACTTTATAAAATAACTTAATACAATACTTACTTAGTATAATCACATGGAGCGCCTTACGCCATTGAAATAATTCCTGCTAGGAGATTGCGCGTAGCAACGAAAACTTACCTAAGAAGATAAATAAAGACTGAATATGAATATAAAAAAATTGCAAAGGTTTAAACGTAATCTTGTTTAATTTGGCACATTTGTGTCGAAGTAATATCAACTTAATATTAGATGATTTAATCATTTGCTATATCTCTATAAATCTAAGTATATCTATTGTATATGTATTTGTTTAAATAAATTAATAAATCTCTGTATAATAAAACCTGTGTACATAGGGAATGTTCAAGAAAATGTGTTAGTATAAGATCCATATGCCGAGCCAAAATGATTATTTTCAGAAATATTATCTGTCTGTAACTGTGTACGTGTTTGTTATTGATTTTTGAATTAAATTGATGCAGTTTTCACAGCTGGAAGAGTACTCAAAACCGGTGCATGTGTCATCTAAATACGTCGCTTACACACTAATATATCAACAATAGTAACAGGTAATTAATCTTTGCGAACGTAAGGAAAGTTTCCCGAAGCGGGTTTACGACTAACAAAATGTGTTAAAAAATCATTAAAACTAACATCACCCTGTACACGCTTTTCTCAGGCGAGTAATTAACGACGCCGAAGACCTTTTCTGTACAAAAAACCCTCCTCACGTTCTTAGTTCACGTCTTAGACACGCGCTCAATATAACGACCATATACCTACATTGATTACTTTGCTTGGGGTAGAGTAGATACTTGCCGCTGTGATCGGCAACAACAGTTTTTGGTATAAACAAAAATTCTTAAAATAAAGATAAAAAAAATTAATAAAAATGTAAAGCCTAATTCTACTGCACTTTATTTATAATAATAATGACTATAATTTTGTTTATTTTAATAAACAATAATTAAAAGCAAGGTAATATACTATTATAATTTTTGTAGGTATTTTATTATAATTACTACTATATTTCATAATTTTTACGAGCATAGTAAATCTCGTAGGTATTTCATATTTTTGCTATTGGGTCTGCTAGATTAAATGAATACGCAAGTTTTTACGCAAGTACTTTATCTTTTTATTTTGAAAACCACTTTTGAACTCGTCTCGACTAAGGAGTGTAATTTAACCTGTGTAATTCAAGAACAAAGGTGGTTTTAACAAATAAAAAATCGTGAGTACCCGTTACTTTCTGATGTTAAGTGGCAAGTCCTGACTGATAAGCAAATTAACTCATAGATCTCTATTAGAATAAAAGAAAGAAAAGAAGTAATTACTTCCAAGCTGCCCTAAACGGGCAGATTCGTAGCACCTTGTAATGTTCTTGCGACGAACTATTAAGTACAGACTATCTAAGATTAGGTATTCTTCACTGAAACGAATAATATAAATAAAATTGCTTCGCCTATGTAAGCCGCCATTTTGCCGTAAAAGGTATTGCTCTAGGACTATAGCTGTTGGGTTAGTACATACTCTCTTGAGCACTAGATTGTACCTATTACTAATCCTACATGGAAGGCTAAACCCTAAATTACAATGCTATACATAACACATAAACTATGTAATTCTATAACAATTACAAGCTGAGTTACAAAGTAACTTGTACCATTATTCCACATTATGTCGGCAGTTCTCAAAACTCTTATAAGTGCAAATAATAATTAGACAAGGGGGCCCCCCTTCGTTAGGGCCTAATGCCGGTACACATTAATCATTCCTTTCATAAAGAGTGGGGCCCCGTAGATAAATAAGTGTAGTATGTGTTTTCTTAGGGAACCGTTCTTGAGACGGGGGTAGCTTAATGTGGATAAGACAGCTTTTAAACCAAGTTTTTTGCTTGTAGTTTGCATTCTCGTCTTTGATGTGCAAGTTCAACACTCTTACTAACAATTAATTACTAGACTATTACTAACTTTACAACTACCAGAACTAACTATCACAAACAGTCCCTGCCTCAGTCCTCATACCTACTAACGAACTGCCCTACCACCTTCTGTCCAACCACCTTCTGTCCAACCACGGTTCTGACACGGTCTGCTGACGGGACTAACCATCCTAGTCCCGATTTGATTTTGTTCTGTGACGATCACTCATCGATCCATACACCTATTGGCGCGTAGTCATCTCTTCTCATTTACATCATCATCATCATCTCACATTATTAAAGGTCGGAGCTAGGTTTAGGATTCGATTTCTGTCACTTATTAAGTCACTGGTCTGCACATAGTTTTTGAGTAAGTATTCTAGGATCTAGGCCATTCCAATACAGCCAGAAGCATATTAATCGTTTGGTATTATGAACATTACTAGTTCTAATCTGGAACCTAGCCGTATCCATGTTACCCTCGCACGCCCCGACGTACCGAGGCAGCGCTGCCACATAATTATTCATCTTAAATTGCACGGGCATGTGTGTCCGTGTGCGTACGTGAACGTAAGCTAGTGTGCGTGTTCCTCAAATTACGAGGCGCCTTTGTAAGAAAGCTTTCTCGGATGGAAAATTTATAAATTTATTAATAACTCCTCCACCAGTTCTGGTATTTAATTAATACATGGCGAAGAGGTTTCGAGTTTCCTTATTATGTTTTGTGGAGCGAAGTTTAATTCGAACTGAGCTTGATTATTGAAAGTTTGAAGCTAGTTGCTTCAACAGTTGGACAGCGACAGCTATAAATATAATATTAGAACTCTTCAGATAAAATACTTAGTGAAACTGATCGTTATTGTTGAAATGTATTTGAAAAAAAACTAAAAAATCAACACAATCACTAAATAGATCGCAATAGATCGCACAAAATGATAATTTAAGAACTTTTATTCGTATTGGTTTGTGGTTGAATGGGGGTGAAAGTTTGTGTGAATATAAGAATGAATACTTAGGATATATATAATAATGTTATGTACCTACTTCTATTATTGTTCTTCTATAAAAACATTCATAGCTTCGTAGCCCGTGTAGCAGAGTTACATATTACGTACCTCTTTACGACCTTCTAAGAAATGTATGAATAGTACAGAAAATTTAATGTTTTAACACTATTATCGTCCTACTAAACTGCTAAAGATACATGTATACAACGATAGGTACATGTAACACATACTTGGTAAATTCAGATACGTAATTAAGAAATTCTAGTTGAGTGGCATTTGACCCATTGAACTCCTTTGTTTTACGGTTAGAATGTTAGAAAAAATAGCATTAACGAGACCATTATTGCGCTCTAAATCTCTCCGTAATTCATTCTGTCACAGGGTTAATTCGTATTGACGCTACGAATGTACACATTTCAAACGTCGTATCACATCGTGTCAAACGCTTGGTAGTGTGCATAGAGTAACTTATGTTACCTACATAATTCTTCGCTCCTTCTTCATATACTCGTAAACTTTAACTGTGCCAAATTTCATACTCCTATGTCCGCGTAATTCGTAAAAAGGGATTGTACTTAAGTACAAAGTTTTTGCTCCACGTGTCGATTCACAGATACTGGTACTACTTTCCATGAAGGTTTCCCAATTAGCTGCCGCCCTCTCGCTTGAGTAGTTGAGGACAATAATTCATCTCTTTCTTCTCCTTACTTCCTCGGCCAACAATGCATCGCTAATGCCTTTGGTGTTGGTAATGCCCACGTCACCACTTATTTACCGTCACGCGGCTTGTCTGACCATTGTCGGCACATGAAAGACTGAACAATGGGTCCGTTTATACAATAGAAAATAATATAATATTTTTTTTATTTCATAAGAAAACTGCAATACAAAAAAATCTTACAAAACTAACACATAGATTTGCAGTGAATCTACATGAAAAGACACGTTATACACATCATTGTTGGTCTCGGGGACCATACCTACTCTCACGCATCAAAACAAAATAATATCTACTACATACTTCTAAAGATTATATAAATTCAGTGATTTAAGTAATATATAAAGCCGTACACACATAAAACCCAAGACAGCCAGCAAGAGCGACGGATATTTAAATAATATGTAAATACAATGTTTGCCTTGCCCCCAAAAACTTGGCTCCCGCCCCCCCAGCGATATTTCTTCACCCCCCTACACCCCGGGGTGGCACCCCACTATAATTAAATTTCTGAACCAAACACGAAGTAAAACGCCTTAGCATTTTCTTTGTGCTCAGGTGAAAGTGGAAAATTTCGGAGCCCTCTGTAACGCTCCCCTGGTGTATTTAGCGGGGATACGCTGTCTATGTGCGAAAATTATGTTTAATTTTTGATGTAATTGCAACGAGCATTCGCTTTGAAGTGGACGAACAGATTTGTTGGCTACGAGTTGAGATTTTGGCTTAAGATGTTCGTTTTTTTTTGTACAATACCGTTTGGATGTAGGTATCTAACTATCCTAGTCCCCATTTGAGTGTCGTTCTAGGTTGGCCACCGTTGTTATGAGCTGCAGTGGGTGGGTGCTGCATGCTCGTTTGCTACCTTAATCCCGTAAATGTAATTTCAGTTTGAATACGGGTCAATTCAGATGCAGGTAATTTCAATTTCAGTTCACTAACGGAAGTAGCTGGGCTCTACCACCCAACGGTCCTCATGCAATGTGATAGGGTTTTTTTCCATTTACATACGAACCTCCTTTAGAATCTGATTTAGAATCATCATGTTTTACGTTTTACGTGTTGCAGCCGCACTGTGGGAAGGACAGAAATAATGGATTCAAGCAGAGGAACGACAACCGTCTCACCGTCAATGGACATCGTTGTTTTAGTTTTATTTTATTTTATTCGTGTGGCTAATAATTATCCGTAAATTATTTTCAACATGAAACTTTTTCAGGATCTTAGCGCCATCTACAATGTGACAAGTAAATCGTACGAATACAGTTACTTCATAAATTTAACCAATAATCATAATGGGAATAAAATAATCTTATTAGGATGCTCCGTTTAAACCGAATTAAATAGAATCTCATCTGATAAATGTCAGCTTACGCGGTTTAAGTGGAAACTGATTGGGTCCGACAATTTGGTGTGTAGTCGGTGTAGTAAATCTACTCTATACACATCCGAGCCGAAATAAAACACTACGCACTCAATGGATTTATAAGTAACGAACGTGCCACTTCCGGCTTTACTTTCCATTTTACAATAGGGTAGTTGAAAGTAAGAAAATATTTTGAATATTTCTAGTTTTTATGGTAGCTTAATATTTACAAATGCGAAAAATCGATCTCATTGATTAAATAAATCATGATTATTTAATATTTTTGAGAATTAAAATCCCGAAATTAGAGTCACTAGTCACGTGACAGCGAACGCCAATACGACGCGTGACGTCACACGTTGCAAAACTAAACAAACTTGACATAGCATTTTGGTCTTTCCGCTCAACCAAACAGCTCTTCGTTTTCCAACATATGACGTCACTCGAGTCGCCATGACAGTTTGACGCGTTTTTTGACGGAAACGTCAAATAGTTCATGAAAATATAAAATAAAATATGTTACAGTTAGTATTTTACTGAAATATTAATATTTCAGTTAAATTAGACCATTTGGCAAACTATGATTTAGTTTTTCAAAATTAGTCAACTAGCCTATTGTCGACAAACACAATAATGACTTAAAACAAATTGTACCGTGCCTCTATACAGCCCTGCGCTTAGTAATGACCATTATTCCATCAAACTTTAAAGGAAGCAGTCCGCACCAACCTCCCCTGCTAGTGATGCACTCTGGTAAACCACAGACGGGGCTACGGTGAGATGTGTCTACTGTAGGACGCCTCTGCTCTGTACCATCAAGGTTAATCCCGATGGTTCTCAAGCACAACGGCAGTTGACCCGCCTGGCTAACTAGCACCCTCCTAAAATCGACCCTGAAATGGTTTTTGACCGACTTCAAAAAAGAGGAGGTTCTCAATTCTACTGTATTTTGTATGTTTGTTATCACAGAACTTTCGACTGGGCGAACCGATTTTGATGATTATTTTTTTATTTGAAAGCTAGTGCTTCTCGTGTGATCCCATTTCAATTTTGTCTAATTCTGACAAATGACATCCATGAGAAAACCTAAGTCTTCAAATTGCATTGTTTTGAACTCGGGTTTTTAAATAAAATAAAATGTTTAGGTCGTAGTGCCAGAGAGCCAGGAATAATGTGGATATCCCGCGTTTTTATTGATCTATCTACTTTTTATGTGTAACCCTAAAATAGTGAGCTATAAATACTATTGTCGATTTGCGTCACCCACGCGGACGAAGCCGCCAGCAAAGTCCAGTATCATCTAAGCTCATACAATTCCATTTTATCAATTTTGACTCTTATTTAAATTTGCTTTTACAAACTGTGCATACGATTGGCGCCATCTTTTGTCAAATAAATAAACTAGTGATGAGCGACATCTAGTGACAAGTAGAATATGTAGTTGAAGACGAGATTTTTTATGGAGTATCTCTATTGTACAAAAAACAAAAAACGTATTGTACAAAAAATTTAATTTCAATTTATATAGGTAGTTACAAAAAATTTCTTTAATGAGAATAGATTGATTACAATTTCTTACGTTTATATAACGCCATCTGGCGGCGAATAGAATATCTCGTAATCTATTGGACGACTAGCTTGAAAATCTTTGCCAAACTTATTTATGTTATGGATTACTACAATACATACCCTGAAATAAGTAATAAAACAGGAGTCAGAGCTCAACCATAGGATAAATTCCAGATAATCTATAAAAGTTTCTAGTAAGTAGGTATAATAATCTTATTGGAAAAAAATGCGAACGAAGACGTTCTTAGATGCGATGGCTAGTAGGAAATCTATTGACAATTTATTAATCAAATACGGCGGAACCTCTTAACACCAACGCCAATTTAATTTATTTTGTCATGTAACAGCTGGCAGCAAGCCCTTGTATGGCCGAAATAAAACACTGTATACACTCAATGGATTTTATTCTAACAAAGTAACGAAAGTAAGGCCACTTACGGCGTATCGTTCCATTTTACAATTGTCGACAAACATTTTAGTTGCTTATAACAAATTGCGCCGTGCCTCAATACTGACCTGCGCTTATTAATGACTATATTCGATATCGTCGCTTAATTCATTTTTACAAACACTGTTCCATATTACGCACTGTCGTTCGGTATTATTATCTAAATGTAATTCTTCTTCTTTGGAACACAAATAATAACCCCGTGGACCCGAGTTTAAGCTCACGACGTGAGAGAGAGCCAAGTGCGTATTGGTAGACTTCACTAGTATTTTAACACATTTTGAAACTCTCTCATTATATAAACATTTATAAACATAACATTTATAAACATTATATATAAACATTTTTTCTTTCTTTCTTTTTTTTCTTTCATTTGTGCGACGACGTTTTCCTTCGCCGAAGCAAGAGATAATTAAATAGTTACTTATAATGAATAGTTAGTTATAAAATAAATAAACGCTGATAAACTCATACCCCGCACTCGGATTCCCTGCGTGGCATGGACAACACAAATTACACATCACCCATGACCCGAGAACTTTACTTATCTACTTTTGCGAGAGCAACCATTTATCTGTCACATAAACATCTGCCCCAGCTGGAAACGGAACCCGGGACCCCTTGCTTCACAGGCAGGGTCACTACCAACTGGGCTACGGTGTCAAATTAAAAAATTAAAAATTCTTAAAAATAAACAAAACACTAATTACTAACATAACTGTGTGACTCAGTCCAATCGGCTCTTTGCCATTCTTTGTATAGTAAAATCTACTTTGCTTAAGTTTTACTTATCTACGTTGTGGCTTAAGTGATATTCCAATGAAAAATAAAATATAGGTACCTAATTATCTGATTTGTACTTCTTTCTTAATGTCTACAATGATACAGGTTTGTTAAAGCATTCCTATCTATTAATACTTACCTACCCACTAATATTAAGTAATAATACCTAATACTGTCACGGGGTAAAATCTATACCTAAATTGAATATTTTTGGGATATTTTAAGGTATTTTATATTTGGCCAACATTATTTGATTTTGAATTATGTATCTAGGATACCTACTTTTCGTCTCGGGAAAGATATTAGTGCTCGCGATAATATAGCAACTGATAAAATTCCAATAAATGAACATTGCGCCTGAAATAAATGAGTTGCAATGTTTTTGGTTGTCAAAAGACTATCAAAATCGTTTGACAGTCTCTCTCCCGTTTGCATTTAAAAAGTTTAGTATCCGCGATGATATAAGTTTAACATCATATACCTAATAATAATTATGTATCTGTACGTGGTGTTATGTCCGCGAGCAGTTCTCTTGATGTGGTCGTGGTCGTGACGTGGTCGTGACGTAGTCGTGGTCGTGGTCAGGTCGCATCAATTACCGCGGCTTCTTGTCCGCAGACCGCCCGTCGCCGGACACGACGCCCGTGGAGTCGAACACCCTGTCATTTTAAAACTTATTAACCGACTTCAATAAAGGAGGAGGTTATAAAATAATGTTCTACAATTATGTATTTTTTATATATTTCCAGCGATTTCTTCGTAATTTGTAAACCTATTTAGATTTTTTATAGAAATTTATTTTTATATTATTTAAAGAACGTAATTTCGAGGTGGTCCCACTGCCACCAAGTAAGGATCTAATGGTAGAATCCCAGGGAAATGGAGGGAAACCCCTCAATTTTTATATTACTTGTCGATTTTGCCTTGACGCTTCAAATCAATCTCTCTAAACAGATAACTTAAAATTTAAAAGAATTAAAGTTCAGTGTATCTGTAAATCGCACATACATATTTGCAAAAAAAATGTTTGAACAGGATATCTGTGTGTTTAAAATCGTATCAAACTAAAATATAAATATATGAATTTAATTCAAGGGATTAAAAATACTCAGGTAACTCGGTCGGTATTCGGTCTTTATTTGATTATATTAGATCTACTCTTTCAAAAGTTGTTACAATTTTAAACATTATATTATCAATCAAGTATTATTGTCCACCATCCACAGGACCGAAAACGCGGCCACAGCTAGTATAAAATAAAACTGACACAGAAAATAATATTTATTATAATATGAGTAAATAAACATTTAAGAATCATTAGACGTTACATATTATATTGACGTGACAACGTCTTATAATTCGGTGGCACGCATGAAAAAACATGACTCATGCGTTACCGTCGTTACCGTTGGTGAATTATGATACCAGCGCCATCTATGTATTGTGCAGTGAACAATTATTCATTAAGTTCGATTGGGTCCATTTATCGATGGAGGAAGGCTGGCTGAGCTGGTAGTTCACTCGCAGTACACTAGATGGCGTTGAGTAGTGGGGCGCTATAATTCTGAATCACGATGTAGGATGTATAAGTATCCAGCATTCATTTTTAATAAATGACTTAACTTGTATTGAAAAAGTGTTCTTTTATTGTGCTTGCCTACTCATTCAAAGGAAATTATTTTCTTAAGACGTTGTCACGTTCAACTATCGTCAGTAAACCGACTTTACAGACAACCAATTTTTTAATATCATTTAAACTCTTATTGGTTTTGAACTGCGTATTTGCAAGGTTTTTGTGCTTGGTTTTTTTTATGGAATTAAGGTAGCAAACGAGCATTCAGCACCACCCTTTCGCTGCCACGCATGACCACTTCGACCGAGATTACTTTTATAAGATTATAAGAAAAATATATTATTTCTCTACTCAGAAAATATTTTATAGGTACTAAGAACTTATATAAGACTTACTTTAGAGATGATTATTGTCAATCACTATTATATTACAAAATATCTAATTGGAATTAAAAAGTTAAATATAATATATAATATAATAAAATATTAAAATTGCAATCTTATAATCTTCCCATAAACCAAAGTTTATCAAAAACTGTTACAAATTTATTATAATTTAATCAAACACACGAAAAATATCACGGTGCAAATGGCGTGAAATTAAAACAATCTATAAAAAAACTGAAAAAATTTCAATCTAAAATTGTTAAACCATACAATTTAAAATAGTTATTACTTGCCTTCTATATATAAATAGTAATACAGAAAAAGTTAAATTACACAATTTGAATTATAACAACACCGTCTCCCCGGATTCCCTGTGCGGGGGGTCATCGCCCGATCGAGTGGCGCGTCCGATTGACGGCCGGACCGACGTCACCTACAAACACACAAACAATGCGTTGAAACAAACACTAGTGATGTACCTTTGTACTGAGTGCTAAAACGTCTCTGGTTCTAGAGAGCGTGAGGTAGATGAAATGAAATGAAATGAAATTTATTCGAAGTTGGTTTTTTACAAACACTTTTCGAAAGTCAATCTACGCCATCGCTTCGACAACTCCCTACCGTGAGTAGTCTTGCAAGAAGAAGCGGCAAGAAACTTCCAAGAAGCTTTTTTTGCTACTCACATTACAGATAGCACTTACTACTACTTACTAGCTAGAATATCAAACTCATGTCCAAGCATTTTTATTTTTAAAATCAAGTTTGTCATAACCTTTCGTCATAAGAATGCCTTTAACATGATTTTTAAATTTACAGTATGGCATTTCCGTCAATTCGAACGGAATTTTACTATAGATTTTAATAGGTACAACTACCCATGAACGAGCCTCCAGTTTTGCAAAGTCTGATAAGCATTGTTATGGATAAGGACTGTGGATAGTCTATTGAAACACTCTTTTTGGGCTTAGCGTGCCTTTGGCATATGACGCAATTTTATTTTTTAGATGTCAACTAAAAAACTCTAGTGATGTAAAGAATAAAATTGCGTTCTTTTGCTAAATTTTTTTCATGGTTGATCAGCAAACTATTGGTCTCACATAAAAAGTTATACCTAAATGAAAATCGATGATACATTTAAAAATTTATTTTTTATTTTTTTCATTTTCATTTCTCAGTTAGGTTACGTAATCTACCTCAAGCATTGTGTCGGAATAGTTTCAATTAGGTATTGGTATACCAATGTGTCGAACTATTTTGACAAACGCAATTTAAGCATTTATAGATTAACAGACTTGGGCCCTTGGATGTTGTTGTCCGCCCGGAATGCCTCACATCTAGAATGATAAACCAACCAGTGAATAATAAATTAATTGTTTTTTATATTTATACTTGCATCAATTTGTTCATCGTTCCTGTGCTGTGAAATTGGTTGTTAGTGTGGATTTTAAGTTACACAAATAGATAAGTAGTAAAAAAAATGTGTTCACACGTGCTAGAAGTGAAAACTTAAAAAACCAATATTGTCAGTCCAAATATTGATGTTTTGCTTTGCTTACGTCAGCCGCCATTTGCCGATGCTTCCTACTTCATTTTCTCCCACATTAAAATGTGTCTGTGTCTTTTTCGTTAACGTTTTATTTCATTTGCGCGTCATTTCCGTTTCATCGAATTCCAAATCACAACGATACTATAGAAGATCTCAGTTCAAATTTCTGAATATAATTTTTTTATACTTTTATAAATTGCGAACCTTTATAAAAAAAACGTTATATTTAATTATTAGATATATTTAAATTATAATGTAATGACATTTAAAAGATAACTGGTTACTTAAGTCGTAATGAAAAACACAATAGGTAATGACTAAGAAAACTCATTGCTCGTATAAACTGTGTGCGTACTGTACCTACCTACGTACAGACGGGCGAAGTGAAAATTCTTACGACCTATCCTTTTTCGTATTTATATTTAGAGCTGTTTTATAATAATTATATATAAACAGAATTCTATAAAACATCATAAACGAAAAATTCGTTTTGAAAAAGAACAAAATAAATCAAAATCTATCAATAAAAGTGGAAAAATCGACGTGTATTTACGTTTAACTCGCAAGTACCTTTAAGTACCTAACTAAAATTTAATAGACTACCAAATAACGTCTTATTCAAAATAATACGTTATTTGGTAGTCTTTTAAGTAAATGCAGCAGTCACATATAAATAAATCAAAATAAAGATTAAAAACAAACTTAACCTAAGTACTTACCTACAATTAAACTTAATTAAGAAAAGAATAAAATAATTATCACTTGCTTCGGTGAAGGATAACATCGTGAGGAATCCTGCACACCTGAGAGTTCTCCATAATGTTCTCAAAGGTGTGTGAAGTCCGCCAATCCGCACTTGGCCAGCGTGGTGGACTATGGCCTGTGCCCCTCACATTGTGAGTGGAGACCCGTGCACAGCAGTGGGACAGTTATGGGTTGTGATGATGAAGAAAAGAAGCAAGTACCGGATCGCCAGCTCCCAGACTCCTCGACTCGAGCACGAGGGTGGTAGACCAGCTCTGCCTCAGCCCTATCACCAATAGGGTTTCCTGTCGCCTCTTACGACAGCTAAAGTTCTGGTTGGCTTCAACCCATTAATGGCCCACGACTGAGCACGGGTCTTTCCTCGTACCTGAGGAGGCCTAGAGCATACTCCACCACGCTGCTCCAGTGCGGATTGGTGGAGGGGTTAGTGGTCAACCCAAGTGTCGGAAGTTTTTAAGTCGCCCGAAGGCATCCGACAAGGCTTAAGACTGCTAGCAAATGGTAACAACTGGGACCGAAGGTTTTACGCGCCCTCCGAAGCACGGAAGCGCTCAAGAAATTCAGCTACCAGCGGTCACCCATCCAACTACCGACAGCCCGCTGTTGCTTAACTTTGAAGATCAGGCATCCATATAATCAGACTTCAAATGTCCACTGTTACCAATACTTAAGCCTCCCTAAACTACTTAGGTAGTCCTCATAGGAAGTCTTCCAGCAAATGACTGGTGTCTTCTTTAAATCGTCACTTTACCAAGTTGGGGGAAATGCTGCCTTATCCGCGGTCTAGTCTCCATTTTTATATAGGTACACCTACATTATCTACCCAGGTGGCATAACTTCCTGTATACTACCTCCATTTCTTTATTTTCTCCATGACAGCTCCTGTGAAAACTTGAACGAGCGTCTTTTTTACATTATGTATGCATTATTTTATAAAAATATGACGTTTACACACGTACAAGGTTATACCTGATTCTGAGAAACTGATAGGGATGGGCTATATCGATAAACGTAACACGTTAACAGACCCGATATTTTTTTACAAAATGTAAGAAACTAAACTACTGCCGGATACTTTTGTACAAATTTATTAACTAATATTATATTTCATTACAAAATGTTCCACGTATTTATTCTTGATTGATAATGCCAACTACTTTAAAATTTTCCAATTTGTTGTAAAATAAGTAGGTAGGTACTCGACAATGAAACGAAATAATTATAACAACGGGTAATCTTTGTTTATTTATTTTAATCAATATCTGATGAATTTAATAATATAATAAATATATGCGATCGATATCATTACTTATTTGGTCACAACACTACTACAGAACTGTCATCGAGAAAATAAAGAAATGGAAATAGTATAATTAACATTCATTCAATAGTAATAACTGCGCGAAATTTCCAAAATCTTAAGATCCAAAATGGCAAGTAAACTGTTTCTTTATATACTCTAAACTAACCAGACAATTATCTATTTCAAAACAAATTCGGTCTCCATTATCGAACGGAACGAAATTCAAATAAAAGGTACCCTCTTTCAAACTTCTTCTAAACTTCACAACTATTTACGACCCGCCCATTTCCGCGGACCGATTTGCATATAGCCATCTCCTTTTGTCACGTTTTGAAGCTCCTTTGCAAAGCGAGACGGTTGTATATGGAACTATTATAACATCATTATAGTTTTAGTATCTAATTCTAAAACGACCTATGAACAACTCTGCCACAAACTGAAGTCAACTTTAAAAACCTAATGGCATGGTATAATTTTGCTTGTGATAAAATATTCCAAAGTCATTGAATCATAGCTGAAGACGGGATAGCAAAACATTTTTACGCGAGCGATTCAGTGCCGTAGCAAGACGTTATAAGAGCTAGAGTGGCGTAAAAATGGCCAACTTAAGACGTTCTGGAGAAAAAATACGCGGGTTCTAGTTATTCTGTATCGACGTCTTGCGCAAGATGGCGGACGAGAGGCGTTCGGAATTTAAATTTCTCGGAGGAATATGGCTGTTTATTTTAATCGGCGCCGGCGGGCATGCGCGGACAGCGATTTAAGCGATATAAAGCGCTCGACAAGATTTGTATGGAGTTTGAAGTTAGACCGTTTAATTAGATTTATTTGCTTTGTTTAAAGGTTAGATGTTGTGATGTTTTGCTTACGTTATTATTGTGAGTAATTTCAGCGTTAATGAAGGATTAAGGAATGTTTTTATTAATATAAACATTTTTTATAGGTTGGCTGTAAATACCTTTCCTAGCGTCTAAAGGTTAGAAATTCAACAGCTCTGTCCGCCTCTTGAAAAGTAGTAAGTGTATATTGACTGGTAGGGAATGCCTAAGCCTTAGAATAATTACACTATAGAAACGAAGTCCGCGCGGCCGTTTTGAAGCACCTTAATTGGAGTCAGAAATGGCTCCAAACACCGGGCAGCTCATGTCAACGCGCGCCAAACGTGTCTCGCGGAAAAAAAAAGAATTATGACGATTTGTCCAGTTAAATTGTGTCACAAAATATCTGAAAAGCTATTTATGTATTATTGCTAAAAACATATGATTATCCGCAGCCGAGGTTCGGGAAAGTTTTGGTTTAGTGCTTCACTTTAGACAGAGCGCTTGTATGAAGACTGTCTTTAAAAAGTGTTATTATTCTAAGGCCTAAGCATTAGGTAAGTCGCCCATTGTTCCCATAATTTTACATTAGGTAAAATTTAACCTTACCCATTTTTATGTCTATTTACTTACCTACGTACCCAACCTAACTATGCTCGACTATACTACACAATTAATAGGACTAAATTTCGCGAATAGTCCCTGCCCCAGTCCTCATACTTATCTACTAACAAACTAACCAACTAATGTTCTAACACCGTCATCTAACCGGAATAACCATCCTAGTTCCCATTTGAGTCCTAATCTAGGTCGGTCGCCAGCTATAAATAAAATTAAAGGTATCTTACCTTTCTGATTCTTCAACAAAAAAGTCACTGTGAAAGTGGCATTCACAGTGACTTTAATCATCGTGAAATGTCGGCATACAATACCCAATGGTATCGTGAGTACCTACCACAATAGTATCACAATAAAAAGGTAAGAAACACTCACAAACTCAAAACACTCAAGATAGATCACAAAATACCTATCTGACTAAGACATAAACACATTTATCCATCACATAAATATAAAATAAAATAAAATAAAATTAGGTAAACTAAATAAATCACTTAAATGACCACTAATCGACCACAACGACTATAAGTTCTCATCCATTCCCATGACTCTTCTGACCTCAACTAGTGTCCGATTCCAGATTCGAAAATAATAAAATAAAATTCCGCCCAAAACTACACCAAACTGGTTCTAACCAGATCGGGGTGGATTTTGTAATTGTTGCGTGGGAATTTGAAGAACGTTTCGACGGTGTAACCTGCCTTTCGAACAGGTTGGACAAGTAGGTAGTAAGGGGATTCGATCGCTCTTATTCTTTTCTTATTCGCAAAAGGTTAGTCTATTGAATACTCTTTGGATTCAAAATAACACAATTCTTTGGAAAGATTCCAGATTTCGAGTTTTTTTTCTTACCTACCACACTAAATTGTAAACCAGTATTTTCGTACATTGATACAATCTTGACACGTTTGAAATCCATTGCACTCTTTCAGAACCGAACTGGATAAAACCGGTTAGATCTGGATAGGGTGGTTTGTTATTATTGTGAAGATTTTTAGTGAACATGATGTAACAGGTTGTATAAGAATTACACAAGAATTTTAAAAGGGTTGTTTCTTGACAATTCTTATGAATTTAAAGAACAGTTTTGATTCCCGAGGCGATTTAATTGATGAAACTTGACAGAACTGGTTAGAGGTAGTTTGGGTTAATTTTAGAGTTGTGTGAGAAACTAATATTAGGGTCTCATCGAAGGACACGCAGGTACCTATTAATAGGGTCAGAATATTACTTGTACGTCAGAATATACCTAAGTATACCTGGTTGAATTAGTGTTTTTTTTTATTATTGTTTTTTTTTTATTTTATTTGGGAATCAAACAATGTTCTTGTAATACACATAAATATTACAAAAATATTAACAATACATCAATAAAGTTTCTACTAAAATTTTATAGTTATCGTATTAATTTGGAGCAGTGAAAGATTACAATAAACCTATCTACTACCTATGTAAAATAATTAATTTTAATTGTTTTGCATAGGTAGTAGAGCTTAGAGTTGGCCCGGGGTAGTACTACCGCCCGCCACGGTACTTAGTACCATTTCTACCGTGTAATAATTGTTTTAACAGCAATTGTGTTCCGGATAGAAAGGTGTGGAGCCGGCTACACTTTTTAGAGGCGACCATCTCAGTCCTCAAGGGTAGCAACACATCTGTGACCGAATTATAACGAGACTCTTACTAACATTTACTAACTGGACTATTACTAACAATAACTAACAGGACTAATATTCACTAACAGTCCCTGTCCCAGTCCTCATACTTACAAACTAACCAACTAATGTTCTAACACCGTCACCTAACCGGACTAACTATCCCAGTCCCCATATATGAGTCTTGTTCTAAGTCGGTCACAGTTGTCATGGGCGGCAGCGCAAGGTGGTGCTGCATGCTCGTTTGCTGCCTTAAATCAATAAAACTAAAAAAAAATAAAAAATAAAAACATACAAAAGAAATAACAAAACAAAATACTTAGAAATAAAACGTTATTGTCGCTAAAATTGGTCTTATTGGTGATATTTTGTTTGTCGTTTTCTACTGGCAGACAGGATTCCTCGTAGTAAAAGTAAGTAGAAAGTATAGAAGATGGGTACCTACCTTTATATTATTCATAATTCATATTCTTATACAATAATTCATATTCGTATACCTACTTATACCAAACATATTAGGTATAGGACGAAAAGAGATAGCTAAGTAAAAACTACGATAATTAAACGAATTTGACTGCCACACTTCGGGCGCTTGTGTCATTTGTTATGATTTTTAAACTTAACTCATAGCCGATGGTACACATTTTATAATGAAACAGGTACTCACTATATGAACTCAGCCGTGGTTCAGCCGTGACTACGAATCATGCAACTGGGTCGAAATCGGCGTAAAAAATACATAATATCGTGAGTAGGAGTTTACTCCCAACGGCCACCACTAAAACAGCCACCAGTGGTGGCCGTTAGTACCGGTCTGGAACATATTATGACAAATGATAAAGTTTCTAAGGTATGATCATTGGCCAGTGCTGTGGTGATGAATTTATGCGGGACGCATCCCATTGTGAGGAGGGACACGCTTCACACTGCCACTTAGGTCACCGATTGCCAAAGTGTACCTAATATTGTATTGGCTTCAACCCATTGATGGCCCACTACTGAGCACGGGTCTCTCCTCATACCTGAGGAGGCCTAGAGCATACTCCACCACGCTGCTCCAGTGCGGATTGGTGGAGGGGTTAGTGGCCAACCCAATGTCAGAAATTTTTAAGCCACCCGAAGGTATCCGACATGGCTTAACGACTGCTACCAAAATGGTAACAACCGGGACCGACGGCTTTACGTGCCCTCCGAAGCACGGAAGCGCTCAAGAAATTTTGCCACTAGCTGTCACCCATCCAACTACCGACCGCGCCCGCTGTTCACTTGAGATCGACGCAAGCCGCCGGGCTATGAGCGCTTCACTCGCTTAATATTGTATTATCCCTTGACTATTGCAGACCAGGACTGTTTAAATACACTTCAATAATTAGGTACTGGGTAATATGAACCTGTTCTAGGAATTTTATAGTATTTAGTGGTAAGAAAGAATTTCAATTGGCATAGATTCCTTCATGTTTTATTTGTGAACCGGTTGAAATAAAACACCATCATTATCGACATTATCGAAAAAATAACCCGAATTAATGACTTATTGTGGTACATAATTTATTTATTTGACATAAAACTAGTCATCGCTTTCTTTTTAATACGCTTTTATTATCATTAACTTCAATCAGAGCGTTTTCCTTGTTCTTATTTGGATAATATTTTGTTTCTGTATGTGCACAATAATAATCACCTACCTATTTGTAATTGTAATATTATTACTTTCTTTCCTATTCGTTTCTCGGCCAACAACTGGCGGGTGACGCCGCGAGGGAAAGCTAGTTATTTATTATAATCTAGCTACGGAGTCGTCTTTGAGAATCGCTGTCTTTCTCTTAAGCTCGAGCCATCCGAAGGGGTCTGATTGCCTTTATGAAATTCCTGCAGTGATTTGCGTCGTTTTGTTCCGATTTATTGTTGGGGACGTCTGAGGGATGTCCGTTCTCGCGGAAGCGGACATTCAGACTCACGGCGCGCCGTTGTATGTCTGCCCGCGGCGGGCGAACGGACAACCAGACATACAAAGGAGAATGATTAGATATTTTTGCCGGCAATTTTCTCACACTTCAGGTGAACTTCAGCACCATAATTATTAGTTTTTAATCTAACCGTCGTTTAAGTATTACAATCAGTATTTCGAATGGGGGATTTTATAATAAAGATATAACTAATAAGTAAGAAAATATTATAAAAAAAAAATATTAACACTAAATATTATAGTGTAAGTGAAATATGTTTTTGATGCAGCACGTGATTTAGATGTAAAATCATGGTTATCATGAGTATAATGAATTAAGTTGTCATCTTTGTCGAGAAGGTATGTTGAAGTGTAAATATCTTAACCGGAATAACCATCCTAGTTCCCATTTGAGTCCTAATCTAGGTTGGTCGCCAGTTATAAATAAAATTAAAGGTATCTTACCTTTCTGATTCTTCAACAAAAAAGTTACTGTGAAAGTGGCATTCACAGTGACTTTAATCATCGTGAAATGTCGGCATACAATACCCAATGGTATCGTGAGTACCTACCACAATAGTATCACAATAAAAAGGTAAGAAACACTCACAAACTCAAAACACTCAAGATAGATCACAAAATACCTATCTGACTAAGACATAAACACATTTATCCATCACATAAATATAAAATAAAATAAAATAAAATTAGGTAAACTAAATAAATCACATAAATGACCACTAATCGACCACAACGACTATAAGTTCTCATCCATTCCCATGACTCTTCTGACCTCAACTAGTGTCCGATTCCAGATTCGAAAATAATAAAATAAAATTCCGCCCAAAACTACACCAAACTGGTTCTAACCAGATCGGGGTGGATTTTGTAATTGTTGCGTGGGAATTTGAAGAACGTTTCGACGGTGTAACCTGCCTTTCGAACAGGTTGGGCAAGTAGGTAGTAAGGGGATTCGATCGCTCTTATTCTTTTCTTATTCGCAAAAGGTTAGTCTATTGAATACTCTTTGGATTCAAAATAACACAATTCTTTGGAAAGATTCCAGATTTCGAGTTTTTTTTCTTACCACACTAAATTGTAAACCAGTATTTTCGTACATTGATACAATCTTGACACGTTTGAAATCCATTGCACTCTTTCAGAACCGAACTGGATAAAACCGGTTAGATCTGGATAGGGTGGTTTGTTATTATTGTGAAGATTTTTAGTGAACATGATGTAACAGGTTGTATAAGAATTACACAAGAATTTTAAAAGGGTTGTTTCTTGACAATTCTTATGAATTTAAAGAACATTTTTGATTCCCGAGGCGATTTAATTGATGAAACTTGACAGAACTGGTTAGAGGTAGTTTGGGTTAATTTTAGAGTTGTGTGAGAAACTAATATTAGGGTCTCATCGAAGGACACGCAGGTACCTATTAATAGGGTCAGAATATTACTTGTACGTCAGAATATACCTAAGTATACCTGGTTGAATTAGTGTTTTTTTTTATTATTGTTTTTTTTTTATTTTATTTGGGAATCAAACAATGTTCTTGTAATACACATAAATATTACAAAAATATTAACAATACATCAATAAAGTTTCTACTAAAATTTTATAGTTATCGTATTAATTTGGAGCAGTGAAAGATTACAATAAACCTATCTACTACCTATGTAAAATAATTAATTTTAATTGTTTTGCATAGGTAGTAGAGCTTAGAGTTGGCCCGGGGTAGTACTACCGCCCGCCACGGTACTTAGTACCATTTCTACCGTGTAATAATTGTTTTAACAGCAATTGTGTTCCGGATAGAAAGGTGTGGAGCCGGCTACACTTTTTAGAGGCGACCATCTCAGTCCTCAAGGGTAGCAACACATCTGTGACCGAATTATAACGAGACTCTTACTAACATTTACTAACTGGACTATTACTAACAATAACTAACAGGACTAATATTCACTAACAGTCCCTGTCCCAGTCCTCATACTTACAAACTAACCAACTAATGTTCTAACACCGTCACCTAACCGGACTAACTATCCCAGTCCCCATATATGAGTCTTGTTCTAAGTCGGTCACAGTTGTCATGGGCGGCAGCGCAAGGTGGTGCTGCATGCTCGTTTGCTGCCTTAAATCAATAAAACTAAAAAAAAATAAAAAATAAAAACATACAAAAGAAATAACAAAACAAAATACTTAGAAATAAAACGTTATTGTCGCTAAAATTGGTCTTATTGGTGATATTTTGTTTGTCGTTTTCTACTGGCAGACAGGATTCCTCGTAGTAAAAGTAAGTAGAAAGTAGGTATAGAAGATGGGTACCTACCTTTATATTATTCATAATTCATATTCTTATACAATAATTCATATTCGTATACCTACTTATACCAAACATATTAGGTATAGGACGAAAAGAGATAGCTAAGTAAAAACTACGATAATTAAACGAATTTGACTGCCACACTTCGGGCGCTTGTGTCATTTGTTATGATTTTTAAACTTAACTCATAGCCGATGGTACACATTTTATAATGAAACAGGTACTCACTATATGAACTCAGCCGTGGTTCAGCCGTGACTACGAATCATGCAACTGGGTCGAAATCGGCGTAAAAAATACATAATATCGTGAGTAGGAGTTTACTCCCAACGGCCACCACTAAAACAGCCACCAGTGGTGGCCGTTAGTACCGGTCTGGAACATATTATGACAAATGATAAAGTTTCTAAGGTATGATCATTGGCCAGTGCTGAGGTGATGAATTTATGCGGGACGCATCCCATTGTGAGGAGGGACACGCTTCACACTGCCACTTAGGCCACCGATTGCCAAAGTGTACCTAATATTGTATTGGCTTCAACCCATTGATGGCCCACTACTGAGCACGGGTCTCTCCTCATACCTGAGGAGGCCTAGAGCATACTCCACCACGCTGCTCCAGTGCGGATTGGTGGAGGGGTTAGTGGCCAACCCAATGTCAGAAATTTTTAAGCCACCCGAAGGTATCCGACATGGCTTAACGACTGCTACCAAAATGGTAACAACCGGGACCGACGGCTTTACGTGCCCTCCGAAGCACGGAAGCGCTCAAGAAATTTTGCCACTAGCTGTCACCCATCCAACTACCGACCGCGCCCGCTGTTCACTTGAGATCGACGCAAGCCGCCGGGCTATGAGCGCTTCACTCGCTTAATATTGTATTATCCCTTGACTATTGCAGACCAGGACTGTTTAAATACACTTCAATAATTAGGTACTGGGTAATATGAACCTGTTCTAGGAATTTTATAGTATTTAGTGGTAAGAAAGAATTTCAATTGGCATAGATTCCTTCATGTTTTATTTGTGAACCGGTTGAAATAAAACACCATCATTATCGACATTATCGAAAAAATAACCCGAATTAATGACTTATTGTGGTACATAATTTATTTATTTGACATAAAACTAGTCATCGCTTTCTTTTTAATACGCTTTTATTATCATTAACTTCAATCAGAGCGTTTTCCTTGTTCTTATTTGGATAATATTTTGTTTCTGTATGTGCACAATAATAATCACCTACCTATTTGTAATTGTAATATTATTACTTTCTTTCCTATTCGTTTCTCGGCCAACAACTGGCGGGTGACGCCGCGAGGGAAAGCTAGTTATTTATTATAATCTAGCTACGGAGTCGTCTTTGAGAATCGCTGTCTTTCTCTTAAGCTCGAGCCATCCGAAGGGGTCTGATTGCCTTTATGAAATTCCTGCAGTGATTTGCGTCGTTTTGTTCCGATTTATTGTTGGGGACGTCTGAGGGATGTCCGTTCTCGCGGAAGCGGACATTCAGACTCACGGCGCGCCGTTGTATGTCTGCCCGCGGCGGGCGAACGGACAACCAGACATACAAAGGAGAATGATTAGATATTTTTGCCGGCAATTTTCTCACACTTCAGGTGAACTTCAGCACCATAATTATTAGTTTTTAATCTAACCGTCGTTTAAGTATTACAATCAGTATTTCGAATGGGGGATTTTATAATAAAGATATAACTAATAAGTAAGAAAATATTATAAAAAAAAAATATTAACACTAAATATTATAGTGTAAGTGAAATATGTTTTTGATGCAGCACGTGATTTAGATGTAAAATCATGGTTATCATGAGTATAATGAATTAAGTTGTCATCTTTGTCGAGAAGGTATGTTGAAGTGTAAATATCTTAATAACATAAATATATTTCTAACCCATTTTACCATAATGTTTACATAAGCGAAGATTCGAGTGTTCGAACGTGGGACTCCCAACGTTCTGCCACGTTTACAAATCCTGCGTATACGACTAAAAGTACAATTTAGTTAAATCGAAATGAAATCAAACTCATTTATTTTTGGTCCAAAAATAGATTTCGCTCAGTGGTTGGTACCAAGGTGGGTTCCAACACATAAGGAGTCCGCTCATCCGTACTTTTAATAACATAATTATATATAAAAATGATCATTATGATTATTAAAAAACTTTAACATAATTTTTTGTTAATGTTTTTCTTTGTTTCTTTCCAACATGAACCGAGTAACACGAGACAGAACTAAGCATTGACCATTATTATAAACCATTAATATTCCGCGCACAACTTCGGAATACAGTTCTTAACAACCCTTATCAACAAGCGGAAGCCCCTCGCCCCGCGCCGCACCCCCCGCACTAAATAAAGTTATTTATATTCCACACCTACCCGCATTGCCTTTAAAGGAAACCAAAGATAAGAAGTAGATGTCTACTGAGTCCCCTTTTCTCTGAAGGGCTTATCGTACGCCCCTGCTCTATAGACGGCGCCCCCAGGGGGGGTCTTCCCCCCTTTTTGCAACGTACATTTTCATTTCCTTCATCTTTCTCGGCTTTCGAGGCGACCAGGGCCGTACTTGGCGTCACTTATATTAAGAATGTTATAAATTTGGATTAATATTACAATCTATAAAAATATTATAAATGAGATAACAATTTGTCTGTTTGTTTGCTTTTCACACTTATTTCGCCATTAGATTAAATTTGGTATGGAGATAATTAAAGACCCTGGGCATAGGATACCTAGTTTATATCCCAATAATTTGGGATAATTTTTACGGTATTTGTCAATTTGGGAACCCCACGCGGGTGGAACCGCGAACCAAATATAGTTTATAATAGGTAAATTAGACAATTTGTGTAGATCGTAAACTTTGGACTAACTAGCTGCAGATTGCAGGCATGGTCGGCAGTATAGTCGTAGACTGATATACTTCGACGAATGCAAGCAGTCGTTAAGTCACGTCAGCGGCCTTTGAGGCCTTCATTTTATTACCAATCGTTATTTACAACGACGAACTAGGACTCCCTGCGTCATCAGAAACAAAACTCGAGAACAAATCATCTGTCTCATAATCAACCGAAAATCGGACCATGGACTTGCTGACACTGCCAACAAGTCAAGGTAGCCAATTAATACAGCATAAGTGTATAACTCCAACATACCGCACAGGAACAGCATGGTGGAGTATGCTCTAGGCCTCTTAAATTTTTATGGGGGACCCATGTTCAATACTAGGCCATTGACGGATTGCCGCCTACTGTATAAACTTTGTATAATCATAAAACAACACCTACCCTCACCAAGTGTGCCAATTTAGCGCAACGAAGCCTTAATAACACGAAAGTGATTCAGAATCCCACCCTGCATCCAATTCCCCGTCTTACAGTCCAACCCCCGCGCTCCCCTTCGTTAGAGAACTTCCATACTTTGTAATATGCAAATGTAGCGTCTAAGGGATGCCGCGTTAGGCGTCTTAAAATGAATTAATGACGCAGGTGATTTGGGTGGCTCTATGTAGAGAGGTATGTAGAGATGGGGGACTTATTAGTGGGGGGTTAAGTTATCGTTTGTTGGTATGGATGTTGGATTGTAGAGATGTGAGTTTCGAGTACTTTTGAGTGTTAAAAAGGTTTTCATTACTACAAAGGTTTACCTATAATGTAAAGGTTTACCTATAATTATAATGTATGTGTTTGTAAGTAATGAGAATTATATTTTCTTTGAGTAATTTCGTGCTTGACTCATCGTCATCGTCTTCGGGAATAGAAAAATATTGCGAAAATAATTTTAAGTAGGTTGATTGTTTTCGGGATTTTGTAGGTCTTAGTAGGTTGGTAGGTTGAACATTGCTTAACTCGTGATACTATTTTATACCTTACCAATTAATGTACAATTTTAAAATAAATTATTGCGCAATCCCTCCTCGCATTAAACGCATTTACTTATTCCTAAAGCCTATTCACTCTGCTCCTGAAGACTGCCACAATCGTCACCCAGTTGTCCCAGTTATTTACAAAAAGATAGAAATTTGTGTTCAATTGGGCGTGTCTTTTTGTGATTTCCATGCCATTCGCGTTCATGAGGTTCTAGTACAAGGACCTTATTAAGTAAACGATAATTTTATACGAAAGCATATCGAAGCAAAAAAGCAGGAACGATGTAACTAACCCACACCTAAATTTTATTTATTGCAGATTCGGAATCAGAGTAAAATCCGTGTCGCATGATACAAATCACATCAATCCGCTCTGGTGAACATTTTCTAATTTGTGGGTAACAGCGTTTCCTGTTTTTGCGTCGATATCTACTTACTCCGAGCAGATAGATGTTTTATTAAGTTTTTTATTGAATTATAGTTAATTGGTGTATAGATAATTGGTTAATTTTCTCGGATCGCAAGCTAATAGGGTACCTACCTACTCAAGGATAAATTATAAGGTAAGAAGCAACGTTAAAAAAACATGCCCACAAGCAGACCCCGGCGCGCACCTAGTGTAACGATAACATCTTAGTTCCAAAGTAATTTTATACGGAAACTGCCGGCGGCGGCCGCGACTTAATAACCCCTCCCCCCCGCACCACCTCTCCTTCCTCCACCCCCTCCGTCCTCCCGCCACACCGCGCAGGATTAACAAGATTCCATTAAAATTACTATCATGTGTACCATGAAGCCTCTTTGCTATGGTGTTATCTGTACCTAGCAAATCTATAGTAGCAGCCGTGACACCTGTCTCTATATTCGTTTATCTCTGCTCAGTGATGATAATTTGAAGTGAAGGCGAGTGGCGATAAATCCAGGATATTAATAAGCGCACTTAGTAGAAAGAGAGAGAGAGAGAGAGAGATTTTCTTGAAGACTACTACATAAAGCCATAATGCCAGCGAGCGGAAATAATAAATATGTTAACAAATATACGAAACCTATGCACTAACACGTTGTTGATCAAGAGATCTAGAAACCGCTTTGTCACTACCGAAAGAACTTGAAAACATTTTATAATCTGCTGTAGAAGAAAGAAAATCCGTGCCCTACATTTGAGTCTATTTTGTACAAAATCACAAAAAAAAGTCACAACGATATATAGGTACGCGTGTTAGTGAAACAAGATATTTTTTAAATAAATAATAATAGATTTTTTTTAATAAAACGTTATGTATTTACCTAATATAAAACATCAACAAATCCGAAAACGTTTATATTTTCTTAGAAGCGGTAGAAAAATCCGTTCAGAAGTCTCATGTTTTCAAATTTCGTGATTAATGAAGGTGAACATACCAATAATAAAATGTTTCGGAATTTTCCTAATATATCTACTCTTATATTTAACTAAATTTGCTCACAGCAGTTTAAAATATGTCTACGCTTAACCTTTGAAAAAATGCACTTCCTACCAACGCGACTGTTCCCCAAGCACACATTCTATACAGCAATAAGCGCAAACCAATTTCAAGCGTTCCAGCACGGCGCTGTTAACGTAAAACTTTCCAAGTAAAACTAATTAATTCGCGTTATGTAAGCGAAATTTTGAGTGCTGCCGTCTTGACGTTGTCTCAGGTGCCGGAGCCCCCCAGCGCCCCCACGCCCCCTCGCCGCTAACCCCCCAACCTCCCCGGGGGGCTCCGCGAAACGTCTCTGTTTTCGCGGCCTCCGAGGCGAATAAATAACGTTATATGGCGTAGTTCGCGAGCTATATACTTATCTGCTCGTACATAAGTAAGCACGCTCTTAGCTGTATCGATCGAGTTCTTGGCGGGTGGTAGAAGTTTGTTTGAAAAACCTGTCTTTGTTTGTTTCTTAATTAAATAATTGCGTTTCGAATAATCTGTGTTCTTTTGAATGTGGCAAAATTGTTTGTTGCACACTTTACGATTTGTGATCTAATAGGTACAGTCATGTTAACATATTTTTATATTTAAAGCAATTGTAAATTGTTCTTCCGAAAAATGATTGCAATAAAAATGTTTGTTAACCACATTTTTATATTTAAAACTTTCTAGTATTTACCATGCACTTCGGAAAACCTGTTTAGTACCTCCGAAAAAACGCCTAGTTAAGGATTCTGTAATTTCTGACTGACCCGGAAGACATATCTACAACATTATATTATTTTTATTTCAGCTTCTACGTGGCGTATTAAGATGAAACATACATAGGTATACCAGATTTTAACTAACTCATCAAATTACATTTAGCAGTGTTTGCATGGTGCGCGGTATGTAAGTAGGTACATGCAGACAATATTCTAAAAATAATAATTTTGGCTTCTATTAAGACCCTTTACACATTTTTTCCCAAATACTATGTACAGACATAAATCAGTTACCTACATGTTTATTATAGGTACATATTTACAAACATTCTATTTAGTGTTTAGAAGCATCTGAGGTACATTATTGAGCAGGAAGCTGTATCTAAACTGGTTGTACCAAGTTGGAGGTGGCTTAAAGATGCGCGACTTGGCAAGTATTTATGAGTTTCCCGCAAGTAGGGGCGATCGATGGGCGCTCGGTGGAGGATGGCGCTAAGAAATTGTTTCGGAGCGAGGGAAGAACTACCCCTATCGCAGGGGCTGCTTGTAACGTACCGGTAAATGGTCTAAATAAAAAGCTCCGAGGCGGCCTGACATTTTCTGACTTTCTTATCATCTTCATATTTCAACCAATTTACACAAAACTTTAAAATATTATATACTTCAACCTTCCTCACGAATCCCTCTATCTATTGGGTAAAACCGCATGAAAAACCGTTCAATAGTTTTTAGTTCGCGATTGTAATTGCGGCCTTAACGCTTTTTTGTGACAGAAAAATCCTAATACCCTGTCTATAAATAAGCTTTAAGTACTTCAATAAGTTTTAGACCAATTATATTTTTTCTCTTCCGTCTTCTGCGCCAGCACCGCATCAATGTGCTCCAAGGGCGACGTCGACCAATTACCATCAGATCGATTCATCTAGATAGGTTGTTCATAAGGTTTGAAGTGCAATAATTTAATTTATTGATACAAATTAACGAATGAGTAGACCGGTGTCTACACCTACATCGTGTTGTGAAAGATACAGTTCTTAGTCCATCACACTGTCCAAGTGCGGATTGGCAAACTTTACAACCTCTTTGAGAACATTATGGAGAAATCTACGTTGTGCAGGTTTCCTCACGATGTTTTCCTTCACCGAAGCAAGTGACAATTATTTTCTGATACGCACATTATTTTGAAAATTAGAAGTGCGTGCAGGAGTTCAACTCAGGCCTCAAGTTCGGGAGATACCCTAGTGTTCCGGCATTGGATTGGAGTCAATATTCTAGGCATCGCAATAAAGAGAAATCTGAAAAAACATCTAAATACATTATAAAACAAAGTCCCCCGCCGCGTCTGTCTCTCTGACTGTCTGTTCACGATAAACTCAAATACTACTGAACAGATTTTCATTTAGTTTTTACCAATAGACAGAGGGATTCATGAGGAAGGTTTAGGTATATAATTTATTAAGGTTTCGTGTAAATTGGTTAAAATATAACAGTCAGAAAGTCAGTCAGTAAAATATGTAGTGTCAGGTAGTTTCAGCGTCTGCTGAGCAAGCTGCGAAGCTGAGGAGCTGTGCGAAACAAACTTAAATTGAGAAACGAAAGCTCCGAACGTGCACTTCGATCGCTTTTAAACTACTGCCAGCCCCCGACTTCGCTCACAATTATAGTTGAAAGTGGAAGTCTGCTAGTAGGTACGTACTGACACACCTAAACATAATATTGGAACTATGTTTGTTATAATAAATAAATAACGCTACACTCTCATAGCCCCACACTAGGATTCCCTGTGTCGTGGGTGCCATGGACAAACCACAAGACAAGAACACACACACCCAGACCAAGAACGGAAATTTAAACTCATCATTCAAATATCCGCCTCGCTGGGAATCGAACCCAGGACCCTCGGAACGGCGATCCGGCGTGTTAACCATTACGCCATCCGGGTCGTCAAATTTTTATTATGTAAATACTTAGAGCATGCGGTTAGCACAAACTGTCTGTTGACCTTACAACGCAACATAATAGCTCATTCATTCGGTAACATCTTCGTTCGCTCATTTTCTTGCCTTGCATTGCCATCGGATCCATGGATGTCGAAGACCACTTACCAAATGGCTCGTCTTCTTGTGTATTGGCTATTCACTGTAACGTTTACAATACACCAATAAAAAGGTAGTAAGAGATTACATAATATTTTGACATAACAAAAAACCGACTTCAAAATCGACAAATAATAAAAAATTGAGGGTTTCCCTCGATTTCCCTGGGATCCCATCATCAGATCCTGACTTGGTGACAGTGGGACCACCTCGAAAGTAGGTACGTTTTTCTAAAATAAAAAAAATCGAAATCGGTCCACAATTGACGGAAAAATCGGTGAAAATACATACAAAATATACAGTCGAACATAGAACCTCGTCCTTTTTGAAGTCGGTTAAAAAAAGGTAGATATTAAAGATTTTACAATGTAGGTCCAGAACCATTCTAAGTACCCAATAAAATAAAGCAAAGCTTCCAGAATCCGAATGGTAGTTAAATAAAACAGAAACATGTATAAGTGTAGTTATATTTAAGCAGCATCCGCGGCCCGGAGCACGGAACGCAAGATGAGATCCAAGATGGCGGTGTTCTTAGCGCCGCTCGCGGGGGCTGGACCGTGTGGCGGTGGCTTCTGTATACAATTCTTTATTCAAACTTTATATTATAATTCTAGTAAACCCGCCTTCGCATCGCTTCAGGAAACTTATTCCTTCGGTTTGCAAAGATTTGGTTATATATTTTGGATGATTCGTGTAAATCATATCATCAGCTATAATTTATAAAGAGAATTTTAAAAATTATAGCCTATAAATATCTTTATAAATTATAGCCTATGTGTTACTCTGATGTGTAAGCTATATTATTGTATAGTTTCATCAAAATCCATTCGGTAGTTTTTGCGTGAAAGAGTAACAAACATTCATAAATCCATACAAACTTTCGCATTTATAATATTAATTGGATACTTTTGCTTATTCCATCATAACCTTAATAATAGCAACCCGACGACCCCATAGCCTGGTTGGTAGTGACCCTGCGAGGTGTCCCAGGTTCAGTTCTCGGTCGGGGTAAACATTTATGTGACAGAAATAATGTTTGCTCTCGGGTCGCAGGTGTTAGTGATTACACTGTAGTATATATATGTGTTATTTAATTTTGTGTTGTCCGTGTCATCCGCAACACGGGGAATGATAGTGCTTTGGTATGATGCCATATTTAATTGCGTAGTGCGGTCAATTGCTCTAAGACATACTTACTGTGATCTCAATTAAGGTCCAAGAAAAAAAACTCAAATACTTAATTTATTTTAGTAGGTAGGCCAATTTTACCTTAATAGACTTCAGTATTGTTTTATTATTGTGTACAATAAAGATAATTTATGCTGTATTTATCAGTACACTTAAGTACGTCAAATAATTTACGTCGTTTCGTAAAGGTGCCATATTAAGAGGAGAAGAAATATTAAGTCTATAGAATAAATGAAGTCCGTCGCCATACTAGGCCCACCACCCAGCCCCTCGTGGCACCCGTTAGCGGCGGGGGGAGGTAGGTAACTATTTCATTCTACTTTCCTTATTAGTGAAATATCGCTCGGTTTCTACAATTTGTGAGTTAGGTACCTACTCTTTAGGGGTAAAAGTACTCTTTAGAGGTATAAGTACTTTGTATACCTATTTTTTTTATTCAACAGCCGAAAAATTAACAGGTCACGGAGGACACGTAAAGCCGTCGGTCGCGGTTGTTGTCGTTAGAGGTCGACAAGCCTTGTCAGAGCTTCGGGCAGCACAAAAACTTCCGATACTTGGGTTAACCACTAACCCCTCCACAATCCACACTGGAGTGAGGTTACACAAGTCTATGGTTTTAGATATTGGCGCAATCAATGAATGTATAAAAGCACAAAAGTATCACTTAAATTCTCATTGTAATTTAACAATTATAGACGAATTTCGACTACTGGGAGAACGATCGTTCGAATAAATGTCATCATCGCAACCCATAAAAATCCCACTGCTGGGCTGGGGTTTTCTCCAACTAGTGAGGGTTAGATAAAGGCCATATTCCACGCTGGCAAGTGCGGATTGACAGAATTCACTCATTTGAGAACGTTATGGAAAACTATCGTGATTTTCCCTCACCTTGATGTTTTCCTTCACCAAAGCAATTGATAAATAAATTCTAGGAATTGGCTTCAACCCATAAAGGCTCACTATAGAGCAATGATCTCTCGTCAACATTTTAGGAATAAACGTATGTATGTATGTAACGTATGTTGTCATACATTATTGTTACACAAAATTACTCGGAGCAACTTCTTGACAACAGAACTTATGGTACCGTCGCAATCGAATCGTGAAAAGGTCTACCACGTATCAAATTGGGTCGTTATGTTAATGCGCTGGGGGGCTCCCCCACCCCGTTACGCCCCCGCGTCTTTGAATTTCACTTCCTTGAGAATATTATGCTTCGGTTTCAACATTCGTGTGTGCGCTCTATGTGATATACGCGCAAAGTTATCATCTACTGTCTTAGTATATCTTAGTACCCCCACCACAAAATTGCTATTCTTTTTTATCTGGCGTTATATTTCATGATTTTACGTCATAGCTAAGTTGTTTGTAGGTTGGAATCCCGAACAGTGGGAGCTGGGTTTGAACCCTGCACGCACCTCTAATTTTCAAAAATTGCGTATTGCGTAATGTGCGTATTGGAATTTAATTATCACTTTCTCCGGTCAAGAAAACAGCGTGAGGAGATCTGCAAACCTGAAAGTTCTCGTGAGTGTTGTTAGAAAGAGTGTGTTATTCGCTAATCCGTATTTGTCCAGCGTGCCTGGGGCTGTGCATACTTCAGAGGCAAAGAGGCTGTCTATAATACTGACAGCTATCCAATGCCGACAGGTTGTAAAAGCTTTGCGTATAATATTGAAGTGGTGATTTTGATATTACATACATAAAAAGTATGCCAGACATCATATCCCGACCAGTCTAGCGAGCTGGATTAGAAGCATCTAATTCGACTCCCGAAACTATTCGAACGCGCGCGGAATAGCGAAGTCTTTCGAAGCATTTCAGGCATGTAATTATTAGCTACTGGCAGCTCAGCTCCAACAGTAATATAATCCAATAGCTTACATTGATTATAAGGAATTGAATAAGCAACGACCGGGTGTAACTGAGAGATGTGTTTTTTAAAGAGGTCTTCAAAATATTTACTCTGTTTACTTTGACAGCTGCAAATGAAAACTTCTGTTTGATATCTATCAAAGAATTTTATGAGCTTTATGTACACGAAAATTATTTTTCATTTTTTCAAATTTATTTTGGACAATTTTAAAGCTATCGATATTATCCAAATGGACAAAAGTACTGAAGGAGAATCTAAGGCGGATAACAAGCCATCGCCTGCAGATTTTGCCCTGTATCTTCCCTGGGCATGCAAGCAGGTGCAATTGGAGTCCGATGTGCAGGTCAACAAAGTCTACCAGAGTAAGTTTCTACATGATACATTTGGGCCTGCACACTGGCTGCAGTAATGACGAAACGCTCCCCTATCGATAGTTCATTTAACAAATACAAACTCAGGCAGCATCTTTCCATACATTGAAATAGCTACCTACTACCAATTAATTTTACAAGTATAAACTCGGGCAGAACTTCCCCGTATAACTGTTACAACAATCATGTGCCCGCGCCATCTTGGCTCGCAATATTTATAACCTACCTTCAACCCCACTTATGACTTAAACGGAAATCGGGTAACACCTAATTAATCTTAAAGAATTATTCCACGAGATTCGAACTCTAGATCCACTCTACAACAAATATATTATAGCAGGAGATGCGTTACGATACAACTCCTATACCTACTGTAACTATGCATGTGAAAAATAGTTACGAACGAGTTTGACTATATCACTTTCGGGGTGCTAGTGACATATATCTACTTTTATAATATCATTGACTTTAACGAAATCGCAAAAAGATCCACGTCTCCTCACCGATCAGGTATATAGATGTCATAAGATCACCCACGAAGCAGGTTCCCACCTGGCCGGCTACCACCTCGTTGCTAAAGTCAATCGCCAAACAACTCAAGGTGTTCCTGTTGGGGGTTGGGGGTTGATAGCCAGTACGTTCTTTCTTTTCCCTATTGTCTTGAATAGCAAAGCCTTTAATGTTATTGATACCCATGGGCATCGCAGCCCACTTACCATCAGGTCACCCGTCTGCTAGTTTTCTGGCTATTTGCATTAAAAAATGGTTTCCTGTAAAGTTGGTTTACGGGTGATAATTTTACGTGATAACGTCATATGAAAACATTAAGGAAATCCGAATTCTTAGGCCGATCGTGCCTCTCTATCGCTTCTTCCGCGCGCTTCTTTGTACGCTTGGCTCAGGCGGAACGTGACAATGACATACTTTTTCGTGCGTGCAGCCGGCGTTCAGCGATTTATAATTCCCTAGTTATCACGTCAAAAGATTATTCCAATTTATCTTGAAAAAATTCATTCCGAATGTTCATTTGGTGAAATAGTATTTGTATACCTACAGATGAATACGTCAGTGTAGCAATGACAGACCGGAGTAAGAAAGCGAAACCTAAAGGAAAGATTGGTCCTTCCCGAATGGATGTGGCAACAGAAGAAAAAGAAGAGCCAAGTTCCACTGGAATGGTCATGAATAAGATGTACGATAGACCAGCTTCCAAAATCATCCAAGTAGAAGCCATCTATGATTTACAAGAAAATTTGGTCCACATAAAGTTTGAGAGGAATTCCCAGCTACCAAGAGTTATGATCAAAATCGTAGGACTGATCATGAAGTTCCAAACGCACTTAAACACAATCACGATCCATGGCGGCCTGAATCAATATATAATTTATGAAATATGCAAGTTTCTCCCCACTACCCATATAACAGAGTTATGCTTAGACGACTGTTATTTAAAAGAAGCTAATTACGAGCTATTGCTAGAGCACGAGAACTTCTTGAAATACCTTTCCCTCTGCAGATGTAAAATCGATGACATGACTGTAGAAATGTTGTGCTCGAAGCTGATCTATCCGATGCCAGCTTCCAAGACATTGTCAGTCCTAAATTTGTCTTCAAACAGGATTACAGACGAAGGAGCCAAGTTTTTAGCGCATGTTCTGCGCTCTAATAGACAGCTGAGTTATTTAAACTTGGCCAGCAATATGATAACTGACAAGGGTGCGGCTGAAATTTTCAACACCCTGATGATTTTTCCGCTTACAACAGAAGAAGTTCTCACATCTAAGACTAGATATATGAAGTATTTAAAGGTCAAGAACGAAATGGTATCCTCGACTATCAGAGACCTTAGACTAGGAGATATTGACAAGAAATCAGCAAAACGAAAATCCATTCGAACACCAACTGTTGCTTTGAAGAAGGAAAAACCGAATATTTCTCAAAAATCCCTTATAGAAACCATAAGGTTAGGTGAAGTAGATAGTGTACTCGTAGAAAAGGCGATATCTATAGTAGAAAGTGCTATCGGCGAATTTGTAGATCCATACAGTAATTCAAATACAACAATAAGGAATGGAATGAAACATTGTAGAGGTAATAATTCTCTGTGTTGCTTAAACATTTCCTACAATTACCTGAGTTACTTGTCGTTGAAGAAGATACAATCGGTCCTGTTGTACCAGAAGTATGATGATAGGATACCTAGAGGTTTACTGAGCGTGTCTGTGGAAGGAAACTGTGTTCCGATAGCTTGTAAGGAACTATCGCAAATAGACGATATCCTGGGGATGAATCTGCTAGCACAGACTCGGAAATTGTCCGCTAGCAAGAAACGGCCTCATGCGAAACTTATCCGCTGATTTGATACTTACGACATTTGACATAAAGCTTATATTTGTATAGCGTTTTAAGTTTAGATCTAATTTTACGTTTTACATGTAATTATAGTTTTCGATATAGTTGCTACAAATGTTTATTATTTAGTTATGTTTATTATGTAGTTATGATTATTAAATATACTTGCTTATTACCTATGTGGCTTTGTAATTTTAATACGACAGTTATTAATAGATATTAATAATTAATTTCTATTATAAATTTAGCTGAGACTTGGCATATTTCAATCTTGTATTAACTATTAGGAAGTTAGTATCTAGGATACTGCCTGGAGAATGTCTATGTCTAGAAATATTCTCAACTTTTTACAACGACTAATAAAGTGCTTCATCAGTCTTCCGAAGTATTTAAGAAGTCATAAAATATTCTCGACTCGGTTTTTTATCGTTCGATACAAAAAAAATGAGAAGTATAAGTATATATTTTCTTTTATATAAAAATAACATAAAAGAATGGAAAAAGTAACTTAATACAAAATAAAAACATAATTATGTTTTCTGTCAGTATTAGGTATACTAAAAATACTTTTTGAGTATAATCTATCAACTAAGTATTTTGCAAATGTAAATAAACGGCGTATTCTGGATTTTTATGGTGCGATTAAAGTTGACCTGATGTCAAAATTTTAAAACTATGTGCCCATTAAGTAAGTTAATCATTTTATTCTCTATTTCGCCACTAATCGAAGCATGAATAAATAAGTATTAAAAACTAAATCAAAAAGAAGCCCTCATAGCCCGGTGGCTTACGTCGCTTCTAAGTGACCCACCGCGTTAAGCAACAGCGGCCGCGGCTGATAGGTGGATGGGTGACCGCTAATAGCAATTTCTTGAGCGATTCCGTGCTGCATAACGTTAAGCCTCAGTTAAGGCATGTTATGCCATGTCGGAGGCCTTCGGGCAGCTAACTTCGACACATGGGTCGGCTACTAATCCCTCCACGGGTCGGAGCAGCGTGGTGGAGTATGCTCCAGGCCTCCTCAATTATGAATAGGGACGCGTGCTCAGCAGTGGATCATTAATGGGTTGAAGTCAAGCCAAAAATAAACTATTCCATTATTATTCCAGAACGAATTCAAAAATCAGCTATTCGATTTTTAAATTCATGCTAAAAGCCGTTAAAAATAAAAATGAAACAAATGTAAAACAAATTCGATATTTGAAAACAATAAACGTGGCGTCATTATCCTGAAATCAGTGGCTCGGTAGCAGTCGGTGCCAACGAATTCCGCCGTAAGTAGGGGGGACGGCGCGCGTCGATACGCGCCGGGAGCCATCTTAAATATAAGAGCCCCTCTCCCCCGCCTCCTTAGACGATAGCTTTTTCAAACCGTGCGCTGCGCGGGTGGCGCTCGAAACATTTGGTGCAATTTTGAATTTCATATATTTTATTATTTACATGATAATTTAAGTACACGTCTAAACTTTGCTGTATGTTAAAATACACAGTTTGTATATATGTATTACGATGTCATACGAAGCGACATAACTAAATTATTTTTTGTTAGTATTTAATTTTCTTGTTACATTTTATTAGACGTAGAATATTTGCTTTGAATAAGAGCGTTATTAATTGCGCAACATTGCATTGACAACCCGGTAGCCAAGTTGGTATTGGTCCTGGCTGCGACGCGAGGTATCCCGGGTGCAGTTCCCGGCCGGGGCTGACGTTTATGTGACATCATTTAAATGTTTTCTCGGATCATGGGTTATGTGTTATTTTATGTTGTCCATACCACCCGCGACACAGAGTATGCTATTGTGGTGTAAGTATGTCAGCGTAAAATGGTTAAAAAAATATCACAACACGGAGCAGACTGTGAACAGTCAGAAGACATTGATAAAAAATGCTCCACGTCTATAATACTAAGATCTCCAAGGGACGGACTCGTAAATAAGCCAAAGTAAAATATACCTATAGAGGCCTGAGTACCTGCTATTAGGCTTAAGCACAAAATTTAATATTGATTATAAAAGACTCTTGTTTATTTGTTTGTACAATAAATAAAGGGTCTTTTCACCAACAATCAAGTATTTCTAGACAACCTAAAAGGACGAATGGAAAATCTACTTCTTAGAATAATATATTTCTGATATATCAATAATTATGACACTGAGCCACAACATGCCTCAATAAACTTCGTAATATCTACCTACGTGTCTACGTAATAATACCTCAGCCAAACTCATAAGGCTGTAGGTTATCACTTTGCAAAGAACTTCAAAATTAACTACGAATTAAATACCCCCACATAATATCGCCACCGCAACATGCCTCCACTTCCAATAACAAAGTTACGTGGGTCACATATCGAAATTACAAAATACCTACCACTATCTTGGAGATAATAATTTTCTTGCCGACTTCGGCGTCGAGGCTAAATCAATACGGCATTAACTCACACATAGACACCTTACGCTCACGAATGCAGCGTAAAAACTATTGAAATGAAAATATAAGACACCCACACGAAGACGAGAACGCACACAGCGGCATAGGTGTGTACACGCCACCCACCCGCCATGCGCCTTAGACGTTGGCTTTTTACATGGGTACAAGCAACCGGGCAGGCGTTCGAAACATTTGGATACTTTTGACGCGATTGAGAATTTTTACTGCTGTAGATGCACCATCATTAATATCGTTACAATACTATTAACTATTTATATTCCTCATTGATAAGTCAGACTGTACAGCACATTGATAAGACAGCTACTTTACTTAGCGTGTTCTTATTTGTTGCATGTCAAACTAAAAAAGTTAAAAATAGTTTTTTGGCATGTTCCTTTGCATTTTTTGTTGAAATACATGTATTTTACACTTCGATATTATTATTAATAATAATTTATAATCAGACACTTCAATAAAACTTTAAAAGATTACTTTGATTGCAAAAAACAAATTTACGCGATTCTCTTAGTAATAAAACAGTTAATAAACAATTTAAAGTAGGTACACTAAAAATATTAACAAAACACCTCAATATCACACACAATACTAAGAACAAGACATCTTAACTGTGTCATTCGCCCTATTCAGTTCAAACCGGTATGTATAGTTAGATCTGGATTTCGTTATCGTGCGTAGACGGTGCACGAATTGTGCGACAGGTTCTAAGAAACGTGTAACAAACGTGTTTACAAAGGGTTTACTATCTCTCAATAATATGTAAAAGCAATGTTGTTCGGTGGGAATCGAACGGAGATTCGATTGTCCGAGTCTCGGCTAACCTGTTACGACCCGGTTTGAGTAAACGCGATTAGCTAGTGATGATTTTGTTTCCCACAGAACAAGTTCACAAAAAATATAAGAAATTTAAAAATGTTGACACTTTTTATAAGATTGTTTTAAGAAAGTTTGTAGTACTTCTAAACAAATTCTTTATTGATATTGTAAGAATCTTTAATCCACCGTTCTTAAACATGTACATTATATGGTCTTAAATAAAGTGAATTAACTCTCTGTAATCAATCATAACTCACACTTATTACTTCGGAGGATATAATAGGACGCGTCATTACAACATTCCATTCCATTGACAAAATTATATTTGGTATGGAATTAATACCATATATATTATTTTGTCAGTTTATTACCAAACCAAAAAAAATATATTTAATATCAATAATTGATTATAATTAATTATGAACTACAACCTTGTTTCTGCTACGAAAACCGATCGATTTTGTTTCGTTTTATTTTCGATTTCAAAGATGTTTACAGTAAAAATGGTGATTGTCGAATTCAATTTTACTCTCGAAGTTACTGTAAATGCCATCGTTCGTGAATCCGTAGTACGTGGTAAGACAGATTGGTAACCGAGGGTAAATTCTTGGGGTTTTCGAATGTATTTACCGAAAACTTGTTTTATAAATATCGTTGTTATTTCATCATAATTGTGGAATCCAGTTGTGGACAACACCGCCGGCCTCGCTCGCACCTCGTGGGAAGGTCTACGTCAACACAACTTCGTTGGAACTGGTTCACTTGATACAATCCGATACAATACATACATCATTTTATTGAGACAAGTTTATAAACTCGGTTTTAAGAATGAAATTCTTTTTTTTTATCTATTTCAAAAAAAGAATGACGTTCTCAATTGAATTTGTTTTTTATTTATATTTTTATATCTGAAAATGATAACTGTGAGAATTTTTATGATTATAGGCATATAGTGATTTTAATATTTTCAACAATAAATGAAGCATTTACTTACTTTGCGAATAAATGGATGTCTTGAATTTTTTTTAATAGATTACCTGTCGTTAAAAGAGGAAATTACCCTTAAAGTAATTTGTTACAATAAGTTTTACACAATTCCTTTAAAGACATTGTGTTTGAGGGGTAGACAGAAAAAATGTAAGAATTTGATACCGACATAATGTAAATCGCGAAAGGTAAGTACTTTTAACTTAAGAGATATCATTAACGGGGCTGGCTACAGTAGATCATAATGTTTGTATTTTTGTATTAGTATCTACGCTATTTATGTGTGTGTTATATTTATTTATAATTTTTAATAACAATAATTTTTAATATAATAATTGTGACTGGTCTGATGAATGTTATGCGCTTTCCCTGTTTTCAACCCAGGTTGACTGAAAATCAAGGTCGATCATTTGTTTATACTATTTTACTCAATTACTATGTTGTAGGATTTTAAACATGTACCTACATCAAATTAATACTTAGGTATTTCATCGCAACGACACATACGTTTATAAATAGGTGGGGAGGTATTTCCCCAACTATTGCAATATTACTGAGCATCAATTGTTCCCTCAAACTCTGTACAATTAAATTAACATATTTTTAAGTCATAAAAATGTTTGTCTTGTGAAAATCTTAAGAATCTTTTTCATAAAGTTGTGTCATTATATTTCACGCTGAAAATTTGTAACTCTGCCATATTCAAGAATTCTATTTCATAGAATTTAAATCCGAATGACAATAATTAACAATACACAAGTCGACAGCTAATTACCTTCGCATCCCAAATTTATTGCACATCCCTAACAAAATCAGCGTCCGCAAAAACAAAAACATTTTCCATTTCAGCCGAAATCCCTCGAAATTAAAACTAAATCGCATGACCCGAATTCGAAACCCCCTCACTACTACAAAAACAGCTCCAATAACCGTCGCGGGGGGTCGGATTCGGAACTAAGGTGGCAGGTACGATAAGCCCTCGGTAAGAATTTTATTTGCAAAAATATCCGAGTAGTTGGCAACGTCCCGCCTCGCAGGGGTCGGAAGCGGGCGACGGGGTGTTAGAGGGAAGGGGGTGTCGCCTAAAAACGTTTAAGTAGCTCCCCTACCCTATAACTATTTTATGTGGTCCCCTTGGAAAGACAGCGCTACGGAACCCGCGATACCCTATAGGCGCGTCGGGAGCTGAAAATTTAACATGTCTACTGAGTTAAGAATTCATGTCGGCTTTATAATTTAATAAGTAATTACAGTATTGCTGTTTTTCGGCCGCGGGATGAGGCTATATGTGTTTTTATTATTAATGTCGTTACAACACGTGTGTACGGTACGGTGTACGGGCGGGAATGAAAGTAAGGGACTTTATTTTGTAGATGAGTCAGTTTAATTAAAGAAAGATAGATCGAAACTGTTGTCAACCTTAATGTTTATACAAAAATAAAAAATAACTTGGTTAGTAAGTATATTATTCTTGAGACAACCCTAAATTGAACTGCGTATTTTCATTTAATGTAACAAGCAGTTTTAAGACATTGCATATAAAATCCAAATGACTCATATCTTCTCGATCCTGAGGACGCAGAGCCTTCACACATGGACAAAGGAGCTTTAAGACCGTTGAAAATAAATAATCAAAAAGCAGATAACAAATTTTCTGTTTATCTAATGCTGTTCATTTAGGCCCTGGATAAACAGCGTATTAAATTGCTTTAATAATACTTACATGTTGTTGATGTCTTACATTAGAGGGCCAAATTATTAAAGACAGTTACACAAGCATGATACATATAATTATTAACACGCAAGATGTCTACTGAATAATTATAGAAAATAACTTGGTATATACTAAATAAACAGAAATAGGAGCCCTTTATACATTGACTTATTAGTAATAATAAGTCAATGCCTTTATATCGGTAAGACCCCCGCACTCCTCTCTCAGCAGGGTTCCCTACCAGATAGCTTTAGAGTCAAAATTATTTTATAAGTAGTACTTAATAAAACCACAATGTGTTCAATTCACACGTGCTAGAAGTGAAACCTCCAAAAAATAGTTTGGTTAGATGTCATAACTATTGTTTTAGCGCTGCTAGCGAACTTTAGTTCTAACTCTTGCTAATGTTCCTATCTCATTTTCTCCCACGTTAAAATGTGTCTGTCTTTTTCGTTTCCGTTTCGTTTCGTTTGCGCGTCATTTCCGTCTCATCGAATTCTAAATCATAACGATACTATAGAAGTGTTCACTTCAAAAATGGTAGAAAATAAAGACTCTTAATTAATACGACGACCCGCCTGGTGCAATACTTAAGCCGGCTCGCCGTTCAAAGCATCCTGGGTTCAATTCCCAGCGAGACGGAAATTGGAATGATGATTCTTGGTCTGGGTGTGAGTTCTTGTCTTGAATGTTGACACAGGAAATCCTAGTGTGGGGCTGTGAATGGGTAGCATTATTAAAAAAATGTTTTATTAATGAAGAAGCAGTTTCAGTTACCTATGTGGTTCGAGCTTTGCTTCCCAGCTCAAAGGTTTGAGTTTTAATCATGCACACATCTCTATTTTTCAAAGTTGTAAGCGTAGGTACTAAAAATGTATTGTCACTTGCTTTAGTGAAGGAACACATCGTGAAGAAACCTGCCTGCGAGTTCCTTACGTTTTCAAAGGTATGTGAAGTCCACCAATTCGCCCTTGACCAGCATGGTGAATACATCAGAACCCAGTAGGGACTATTATTGTGATGAATAAAATAAAATATTTAAAAGAACAAAGATTAAAAAAACAATCCGCGCCAATCTCACTTGCTAATACATACTCTTAGTTCACATGCGGACGAGGCAACGATGCCAGGTTTTGCTTACAATAATCTACAATCTCGCCGATTGTATGAGCAATTCCACCAAAAATTGCCAGCTGTTTTTCAGGTAACCCGGCAATTACAGCATCATGTAACTGTTTATGTCAATAGCTATTAAACAAATAGATGAGCCACAGGAGTTTGTTGCCGGCCAAGGAAGGAAAGACTAACTGGACTATTAGGCAACAACTAACAGGACTACCTGTCACTAACAGTGCCTGCCCCTGTTCTACTTACTTACAAACTAACCAACTAATGTTCTAACACCGTATCCTAACCGGACTAAGGGACTAGCCATCCTAGTCCCTATTTGAGTTTTGTTCTATGTCGGTCACAGTTGTCATGGGCGGCAGCGGAAGGGTTATGCTGCATGATCGTTTGCTATCTTAATTTCATAAGAAAAAGTAGGAGTTTTGAGAAATAACTGCCAGATTTCAGCAAGGCGTAATGAATATTCAGCAAGATAATAACCATAATAACAAATAGGTACATAAAACTCCGCCATCTTCATTGAATATCTCATAAAGCGCCTATGAAATCCCGCATAGCAATCTGCGTTCAGACAACATACCAACATAAAACTTCATCATATAAGGCGCTTCCCAAGACGATATTAATATTAAGATTACCCCCGCATCCCCGGGCAGAGCTGTTATATTATCCCCAGATACACGCTATAACAACCCCTGTTGCAAGGATGGAGGGGTGATGTTGCCGTGTATGCCCGTGCTGTGGGTGGTTCGCGGTGGAATGAGTCTACTTGAGGGAGAATGTAAAAACCACCCCGCGATCGACTTATATGCTGTATCAAGACATGTACGGTGTGCAGGGAGGTTGAGGTAAGTGAAAAATTTTAAGATTCTTGCGAGTATTCATTGTTACTAGTAAAATATTTACATACATTAAAGTTTCATTAGTCTGTACAATTAATTTTGTAAGTCAAGATCAGAATAAAATTAATCTTAGTAATATTTTGGCACAGCAAAAGTCCTATTTCCGAAATTTTGAAAAGGTTTATTACTATAGGTACTCACTAGTACAAACACATAAATATCATAATATAAACTGAAATATGGACGTGGCAATTATAGGTATTTAAATAGAGAGAACATCTAGACATACTACCCTAGTCACGATTTGAGTCTTGTTCTGTCGGTCACAGGTGTCCGACAATTTGCGCGTAGCCTTACATGTTTCGGTGGCAGTGTCGGGGAGCCTGAAATATGTGGCCCCCCAGTTATTTGTTTTAAAAAAAATCAAGGTATCTTCTGAAATAAATTTTGTTCGAATTTGGTTTTTACAAACGCTTTTCGAAAGTCACTACTCCACCGCTTCTACTAGGGATTTGTTACCATAAGTCGTCTTCCGTTCCGTACAGAAGAAGTGGCAAGAAACACCCAATTTTATTGTTATTATTGCATTGCGATAAAATTTGAAAAAGCGTAGAATCAATCATCATTGTTTAGTATACATCAGGCCAATAATTCTAAAGACACAGCAAATGGATGGAAGTAAAAAATGACTAGTTTAAATCCAAACTCCTTACGAATTACCTTCACCAAAACTCACTTACCTCCGTACCGGCGCTCGCGGAAGGCGCGCCACCCCAAAATTTTACCTCGCCTCATTCCCACGTACCTACATACATATTTATTACGAGCTCCTCTACCTCTATCTTATAACTACGCCAAGTTATTGCGTAAGTGCTTAGAGCACGCGGCTTTGCTCTGTGTAATTTACCACGATATACATGTGTATACGTACAGTTACAGTTCGACGTAGATATAGCTGGCTTCAACCCACAAATGGCCCTCCACTGAGCACGGGCCTCATGGTCATTGAGGAGGCCTAAATTATATGTACTTCATCACACTGCTCCAGTGCAGATTGGTAGCGGGTTTTTTTTTAATTCTTAATTAGAACGGGTTACCATTACACTAATAAACACGTAATTGCATGATTAAAATAAGACATTGATGTCATAATAATCGAAATAATTAATTGAAAGTAATGTTAAATAACTAAACTAAGGTTAAAATGAAATAGAACAAACTAACAAGTATATGTAAGTAAGTATATGAGTATATGGCCAACCCAAGTATCTGACATCACGGAGAAGCCTAGAAAATAGTTTACCACGGTGCTCCAGTAACGCGCGCTGGTAACGCGGTAAGTGGATAAATGAATACAAAACGATAACAACCAGGAATATGTCGGATATTTGCTTGCCATACGAAGCACACAAATTCTCAAGAACATCAATTGACTTTGGACATCGGACACCTTTGAAAATATTGAGAACTCTCAGGTGTGCGGGTTTCCTCACGATGTTTCTCGACTTCGAAGCAGGTGTTTTTAAAGTTTTAAATCGCACATAATTTTTGAACATTAGTGATGCGTGCAAGATTCGATTGTAGGACCCCTGTTCGGAAGTAAAACGTTAAAATTGGGATCGGAATAGCTTGCCTGCGTTGGTGTTCCTGCCACGTATGATGTGGGGTTCTTCAAGGAGTCAGTGATTACTCCTAATCGCAATCACGATTCACGGGTTTGATTCCCGGCCGGGGCAGATGTTTATGTGACAGATTAACGTTTGTTCTCGGGTCATGGGTGTTAGTGATGTATAATTTGTGTTGTCCATCCCACACTCGACACAGGGAATCCTAGTGCGGGGGTACGAGTGTGTTAACCTTTATTTATTAATGTTTATTTTATAACAGCCAAATTCACCACCAGCCCTATTTACACTACATCCAGTACTAGTACGTAGTTACTAAGAACCCGTAGCGTCACACTAGCCAGCATTATTCTGACTTATAAGTAGTGATTTAGTGCTCCACGCGACTCCAGCGGAGCACAACTTGGCGAATAAATCTTTGAAGCCGCAAACCACTCGAGTCACTTACCGACTTCATTGTACCTACTTAGTTTATACATAGTCACAGAAATTGACAACAACTTGATTTTTCTTCTTATCATCTTTTCAACGCCAAACTCGTTGCTTTCTTCACCATCATCGCAACCCATAACTGTCCCACTGCTGGGCACGGGTCTCTTCTCACGATGTCACGGGAACAGGCTATAGTCCACCACGCTGGTCAAGTACAGATTGGCGGACTTCTGACACCTTTGAGAACATTAGTGAGAACTCGCAGATTTCCCCACGGTGTTTTCCTTCACTGAAGCAAGTGATTAATTGGTAATGCGTACATAATTCTTGAAAATTATAGCTGAAGGATTCGAACCCGAGCTTTACACGGCAATTTAGCATGGTAGTCGGGTCGATTTCCAAACCAGTATCACTGTTTTCTTAGCAACTACGAATACTTTGAAGTAATGGCTATAATAAATTATGTATCGAATGATCATTATTGGCCGCGTAGACCCGTAGAACCGTAGACCCGTGGCCCGTAGCTCGTAGCCCGTTCGTAGAGGAGCTACGCGGCCGCACATAAATTTTATTGGCATAATCTTACCCGCCCGTAAGATTCACTGGGTGGAAATTTTAAGATATACGCAGCTGGGACGGTCAGCAAACACATCGACAATAATGTTTGTTTTGTTTTATCACAATAATGGTGTATTTATCTTCTTTCTTTTGTTGTTTCTTCTCCAAGTTAAACCTTTCCCGAACGGTGGTAGAATTTAAAAATACGTACATAAGGGTGAGGACAGAATACCAGCATGATTTCAACCTATTAACGGCAGGAAATAATAACAAAATTAAATACGCTTTTATAATAAAGTGCCGAAGTCGATCATTGATCTCTACGTACAAATGTTTAAGAAATATGTTAAAACACGGCTTATAGAGAAAGGATACTATACTGTCGATGGGTCTATTAATGACAAGGATGCTTGGTAATAGACATCCGCAACCAGTTCCGCTCAAGTTAGTATGCATATATAAAATGGTAAAAATAAAATGTTGTAATTATTTTTTAAGCACTATTTTTAAAAAGATTTGCCTAGGAGTTTTTCTTTCGCCGTTTCTTTTTCTCCTCTAATTAAAATTTAAAATTCAATATTTAAGCGAAACGTCGGTAAATGCAAAAAATTACATTAAGAAATAAATAATTTGAGTTTGAGTTTGAATAGCGACTCATAATGATGAAATATTCATCACTAACCAGGGGACAGCCTCTCACGATACCCTGGTCTACCACCCGCTAACTAAACACATGACCGCTGCTGACGCTACCTGTTTTATTAGGTCAACTTCTAACATCGTCTTTGCGTTTAATCAAAGGAAATTTCCAATTAAATTGATTGCGATCAGCCTCCCCACGGTTGTGCGGGATTGTTTCACTTGCGTGTGCTCGCTATTAAATAACTGTGCGTCGTCCATAACAACGCGTCGCCGATGAAGGGTTATTTAATTAGCTAACCCATTTACTTATGATATACTTAGGTATATGAAAAAAAAACAAAATAATTGCGCTACACAATTAAACTCAGTTTAGCTTCAAACTAGAATTAGGTCGTGTGTGCTATGGCCAACACACAAAGGCAATCATTTCAAATCAAATTTACTCATCATTCAGATGTCCGCCCCGCTAAGAATTGAACCCTGACTTGAATTATTGTATTAATTCATTTATATACTAAAACATTTAATTACAAAAGTGTTATGACATCATTTCTGTAATTTTATTTAATTTACATTTTAGAGTACATACTCAAAACTGAAATTATAATTATTAAATGCAAAAATTTGCACATTGTGGTAAATGCTATCAGGTGTGGTAATTGCTATCAGGTGATATTAAACGCGTTTGACAGTTGCCTAACTACGCTAGTAGATTATTCGTCTATGAATTCCTACAAGACTAAAAATCCAATCTTCATAACTCATAAACAGAATAAACCCGCATAATAAGTACTACAATGGACCAGGCAAACGGTTTTTTTTTTAACGCCAAATAAATCTATAAAAAATTAGAAAAAAAACTGTGCTTTTACTTTTTCCATATCTCAATAAATGGCTGAGATATTAACGATCAAAGAGCGTATTTACGGCCGTTGGTTTTTAAAAACGCAGGCGGGCGCTCACTACTCGATGACGTCATATATTGGGTCATTCGGCAGTCGCGCTCTCGTTCGCACGCAGTTACGCAGTAAATATTAAAATTTTACTGTTTACTGCGACAAAATGGCAAAAAAATACTGTATTGTGCCTCAGTGTTTCAATTCAACATTTAAAACACCCGATAAACTCTTTTTTTATGTGCCTCTGGACCCAAAAATGAGGAAGAAGTGGAGTTATTTATTTTTATTAAAAAAACAACTGTGAATGAACAAACTAAAGCGGACAATGGATAAAATTTGAAAAATATCTGGTTTATTATAAAACTATAATAATAGCCAGGTAGGCACTTAGGTACCTACCTATTTGCCTTAACAGAAAAGTACCATATTAACTACGTAAATACCTACCTACTAGAACTTACCTACGTACTACTACTACGTAAACTACTACGTAAAACACTACGTAAAACACAGAGCTAAAATAATATAATCATCGAAAACCTCGAGATGTTGATTGGGAGTATTTGGTAGTATTTTTTTATCGCCGTCCATAATAGGTAGGTACCTACCTACTAAATGAAACACACACTTCCAGTTCGGTTTAACTTTGAACAAATACCTACCCGAGAGTAGGAATTAGGAAATGCTTACTCAGAACGTACATATTACCTTTTCATCTTTATTCCACGAATTTCGGCAGCCGTAAAATCCTGGTTCTTCATTAAATATAGTGCCACCATCAAACTATCCACCCTTGGCAGATTGTCCGACTGACCTTTTAAAAAACCTTCTTCCATTCTACACACTTCACGTTTCACTTGAGAGGATGATTTATTTTATTCCTTTAAAATATAAGCACACTATTATTGGTATTATGAAAATGAAGACAGTCAAAACAAAATGAAACGAGACGCCAAAACGCACCAAAGTACATTGGATTTCACCGGACCAAGCGTCGCGCCGTTATCGGCTCGCAGCTGACCCACATCGTGACGTCATAGCGTAAGCGCGCGAAATCTCGGAAATTCAAAAAAGGGCTTGAACTTCACGTCGTTATAACTTCGGAAATACTGCATGTATTGAAGTGAAATAAAAACTAATGTAATGTATATGAGCTAAGCTCGGATTTTAGGTGTATTTGATTGTAACATTTTGACCCTTTTGCCTAGTCCATTGAAATAAAACGAAAACAGGAAACATCCTCGTGCCGCGGCGGCCGACGGGAAAATAGACGATTACCGCCGTCGAATTAACATTCAAATGTATTCAAAACGTGTGTTTTTATGAAAAATAACACTTGTACACACCGGCTCCGGGATGGTAACGTGTTAGGTTGGCTTACACTGAGCGATAATAATAGGAACGGCAGGTTGTGAATGAACGACAAATGGCAGGATAGTGACAGAAGATTGACGTGTGAGAGAGCGGAAGAGGTTTTTTGTTTTATTTTTATTTCATTTATTTTATTTGGGATAATAAATAAGCGAGCTTAGAACGGTATTGTGGTGTTAGGAAGTTTTAAAAATAAAAATACATTGATAGAATTACTAACTGAGATTGGAATAGTCTTATTTGAAATTGATCTAAGTATAGTTTCCAAATTGAAAACCTATTGGATACAAAAATTAATAATTCTTTTTTAGTACAATAATTCCATTTTATTCCAATAAGAATAAGGCTTTAAAAAAAGGAGATTAAGGTTCTAATAAGGTTTATTTTCTCGCTGGAACGTTTCAACAAATAAAAGACTATAATTTTACATTCAAAGAAATGTCTTACTAAGCGAAATGTCACATAATTTCCTAATTAGTTTAGCAAAACTATTAATAATCTGTTACAAATTACAGTTCAGGACAGTAAGTAAGTAGTAAATGCAATCTGTAAGTAGGAAAAAAAGCTGCTTGGGAGTTCCTTGCCGCTTCTTCTTCTAAGACCATAGGGATTTGTTGAAGCGATGGTGTAAATTGAATTTTGTTTCATTTCAATAACAATTCGTTACTTCCCCTAATTTTGTAAACGTTTCTGGGTGGATGAGATGACTTCCCAACAGAAGACTATCCATCCTTGACTCCAAACCTGCCCTGTTCATGCGATCAATTATTCGTTTGACGGGTATTCACATAATCCTAAGTGTGCCACAAACTTTACTAAGACAGAGGATGTACCGGGAAAAATGGCCGGACAATCCCTCGCGCGGCGCGGTACGTGGCGGCACGCTGGCGATCACATCACACCCTCTGCTGTCTAGCCTGTAATTATGTTCTCATGACTCGGACGGGCACGGCTAATCTAATGTTGCGTAAACGGGCAATATCTGTACTGCAATATGGTCATATATTGCATATTGCCCGGCAATCATAGCGAAGGAAAGAAAAGGAGCTGGTAAGTTAACTAAACTGTTTTGGTTACTGGCATTGACTTACAGGACTTATTGTATCATAGGAGGCACAGAATTGTAACTTGAGTATCTCTTTCATCATAACTGTCCCACTGCTGGGCAGGGGTCTCCTCTCACAATGTGAGGGGTACAGCCCATAGTCCACCACCCTGGCCAAGTGGGGATTGGCAGGCTTCGGTATATAGCTTAATACCGAAAATTATTAACTTTAAACTTAACTTCATAGATGTTTTTGTTTTAATATTTCTTGTTCCAATGCTGATTGATGATTATCATGGACCACAGTGGCCACTAAACAAGACATGTTCTACCTTAATATTGATGACTTCATATTAATAAATAAATATACAAATAAATAACGCTACACACTCATAGCCCCACACTAGGATTCCCTGTGTCGTGGGCGCCATGGACAACACACAAGACAAGAACACACACACCCAGACCAAGAACGGAAATTTAAATTCAACATGCAAATTTCCGCCTCGCTGGGAATCGAACCCAGGACCATCGGTACGGCGATCCGGCGTGTTAACCATTGCGCCATCCGGGTCGTCGAATATATTAATAAAATAAAAAGCAACCTGTTTAAATGATTCAAAAGAGTATAATTAAAATCCAAACAAAATAAATCGAACCGATCAAATGAAGGCTGTGAAAATCCAAAAGAAATCACCCATTCACCCAAACCGCCATTGAGGCGTTAAAAAGCTTAAAAAGGCTTTAAATAAACCACTTGTTACTGCATCCGGCTGCCTGCGGCGGAATTTTTTCCCGTTTTTCCCGGCCATCCGCTAACGGGCCGGCCGGGAATACAAATAGCTTTTTAAGTGTCGGGGGCATTTTTTCGCTCGGAATCTGCGGGAACTTAACAGATTTTTTCCCGTCGGGTTATTACGTTGATTAATTCACTGTTGACTCCGGTTTTAACACGTTTTTTAACGTTTTTCCCCGACGCGGGCGGTAATTTGCTCGGCAATTTGTAATGAAGTCCCGTAGTTGAGTTTTTAAATGTTTTTATCGTTCAATGGTTTAACGGAGTCATTTTTAAAAGATAATTGATGTTTGTGGATGAAGTGTGGATTTATTTTGCGATGTTTTATTGTTAAAGGAACGGATATATTTATCGTGTATTCTGTTATTTAAGGTAGCTTTTGAGTGCATATAGTCCGCCACATTATTTCGGAAGTGTCTTTCTTTAAGCAATTTCGAGCGCAGTCATATGTTGGTCAAGATATTACCATCACAACCCATAACTGTCCCGGTTGAGATCTGTTTCGAGTCTCCACTTACAATTTGAAGATTGAAGGCCACTAACTTGCGTTAGAAGCCATAACAGAACTACGAATATGCAGGATTCCTCACAATGTTTTTTTAAAATCTGATTGCTTACATATCTCGATTATTAGATGTAGATATTGTGTCTTAAATTGTATCCTCTTGTGAGCATAAAAATTAAAATTTTTTTTTGACTGCCTATTGTATATTAGAAGCGTGCATCATTCGAATTAAAGTACCTATTTCACGGCCAAGTCTGCAGAAAATAAACACTGAAGAAAAAGTTTATCTTTGGTATCTTGTACGAAAATATGTTTTGCAAAATAACTGATTTAAATTGGAACATTTTTGTCAATGGGACATCCGATCATACAATTACATCTTGTTACATGTAGTATGTTGGACTACATAATTTAATAAACAATAATTAATTATTTGCAATAGAATGTACCCATTATAATAAAAGTCTCCAGCTATTCTATATAATATGAATGAGTAGATATTGTTTACACGAAAATCTTAGACAAAAAGCACCTATCCTAGATTTATCTATATTTATCAATTTTTATCCGTGTGGCCGATTAATAAATAAACAAATGCCTTCCTAAATACCAAAAACTGTATGAAACCACGTTCAATTAAAACATCCAAAGTGAAAATAATGAGGTTTTAAAAGAATAAATTGTTATACCGCTCTGTGAAAAACAAGGGCACTTTGAAACTTTGCAATTTGTGGAGGGTCTCGGGGGGAACGTCTGGAGGTAAGGTTTGGACGTGAGCGGACAGAAACGCGCTCATTTAAAAATTTATGTCGTGCACATTTTTGATTAAAAGAACAGTAGAACTATTTATTTATTTATTTATTTATTTCAATTACTTGCAGTGCTTACAGCTCATGCCAAAGCGCACTGCAAGTTATAAATTACACTAACATAATCGTATTTACTAATTTTATTATGAACTATAAATTTCATTAGTACATTATTACATTAATTATAATTATTACATTACAATATTATTATTTATGATAATTATTACATTAGTACATTTTTAATTCTAATATTATAATAAAAAAATATAAATTCGTACAAATAAATTTGATGCAATGATTAAGGAATTCAGACAAAACTATGTAATCAGAAATAAGGAATACAGCGCATAAAATTATATTTAAGCTTCATACAGATCCGGTTACACTTTTTAAAGACTCTATAGGCTTTTAGAGGATCATCTTAGGCATCAAGGGTAACAACGCATCTGTGACCGAAATAGTACGAGACTCTCACTAACATTACTATCTGGACTATTAATATTATTAACAGTCCCTACCCTAGTCCTCATTATTATTCAACTACCTGATCAACTAACGTTCTTATTAAGTTACCCCCTTTGATAACTGGACTAACCAGCCTGGTCCCGAATTGAGCCTTGCTCTAGGTCGGTCACAATTGTCATGAGCGGAAGCGGAAAGGTTCTACCTGCTCATTTGCTATCTTAAACCCATAATATAAAAAATACAAAAAGAAATTATCTTCATCATAATCAATATTTTTATTTTTTTAATTTAATTTATTTATTTCCACTAAATATCATCATCATTGAATAGCATCATTACAACAATCGTAATAAGTTTTATAAAAAACATCTTTTCTTCTTCATAAATCAACAGCACATGCTTTCGAGTTCACATAGTGAGTCTGATTACTGGGATTGAAAATATAGACTTCTAGTGACATCTGGCATTGAGTAGCTTAAACTTATTTCATTTGTATCATAGATATTTTAACTGTAATATTTACTTTTACACACAACATTACTTAACTATTTATCTTATATATATAACTATCATTAACTGGTCTATTTTGCATTTTAATTTAAAATGTAACACGTTTGATTTTAGTACTGCTATTTGCCACCAGATGCACATAAATTAAACTTCATCTACTAGCATCCAGATGTCTCTAGTACATGGTTTAGTTTAGCCTATTCATTAATAGATGGGGTAATAAAACTGCCTACTGATCACTAGATGGCGTATTAAAATTAAATATGCTATCCGCTACTAGATGGCGTTTAGTTGGTTAATGCAATGAATATGAATAATTCTTATTTTATTTAGCATGTTACAATTTATTAAGAACAAAATAAGACTTTTTTTTATTATAACAATAATGTTGTAAATTTTTTTAATAAAGTAATTTTTTCATAAAAGTGTTTTTAATAAAGAACAATAAATAAAGTCGATAGGTATTTCGATATGATTGTATTGTCGAAGGTTTTTTTATGGACATGACATAGCAAACGACAATTCAGCAGATTGCCACCCACGACACCTGTGACCGACACAGAACAAGACTCAAATCGGAACTACGAGTATGTTTCAATGAATTAAGACGATAATACTTTGGTCACTTTTGGTCATTTAGTTGCTTCAATTACGACGAGAGTTTGACCTATAGTGGGTCGCTAGTAATTTCTTTATCACAACCGCAATTATATTCCCTTTTTTTAACAATTGTTAACGTAGGAGAATGCAAGTGTTCCTTTATATCAATGAGTATTCTTCTAACGGTCATAGTATTTCTTTAATCTTATTTTAACCCTTTCTAAATTATTTAAAAGAGGGCACAAATATTAACCGCTCGGTCATTATGTCCAACAAATAATACACGACAAGACAATTAACCCTAAAATCGTCTCGAGAAAAAAGTCTCAGGTCGAGTCGACCACATTGTTATTTAAATTAATTACCCTTTACGCGAGGGTTGAGTGAGTATCTCGTCTTTTATTGTCCGTGTGAATGGGAAGCTGTGGTCGAAGAGAAGTCTGAGAAAAACACTTCGAGTGATAAACTTTGGAAAAAAAATTGTAGCAACATGTTTAGTTTTAACGAACTATGTTAAATATTGACTTTTATACTATTTAATTTCGATAAATCATCAAATTGGTATACTTTTTTAACAAATGTATAACCGTTTGATTTATTGTTTGTGACTTTCTTAATCTATTAATTGACACAATTCAATGTTTCATCATTACTTAAGCAAGTCTTATTTATGATACGGGGGTTAATCTGTGACACTGAAACATTATCGTGTCGTGTCTCTATTATTATGTTATCCTGGTACTTGGACATTATTACTGTTGAGTCAAATCTCATCACTAATACTGTCCTAACGTAACTCCCAATAAAAGTTCTAACTAACGACTAAGTCTTTTTTATGATACGCTCTTCTACAATTGGCCATCCATCATCATCATCATCACAACCCATAACGGTCCCACTGCTGGGCACGGGTCTCCTCTCACAACGTGAGGGGTATTGGCCATAGTCACCACTGGCCACTACGCTGGCCAAGTGCGGATTGTTGTACTTCACACACCTTTGAGAACAATATGGAGAACTCTCAGCAGTGCAGGTTTCCTCACGATGTTTTCCTTCACCAAAGCAAGTGATAATTAAAATAAAAAAATGGCCTTATTCGTATTTAAAATAAGCAATATATTATCTGTTTCTTAACAGTCGATTTTCTGTCTTGCGGGAGACGCCTTAAGGCCAGGGTTGGTTACGAATGTATGCAGCGTAGCGGAAAGATTGTTAAAAACTGTCTGGAACTGATATTTCAATACTTCTACGCCGTAGCGACGCGTAGTGGACTATACATTATTATTATTGACTAGTAACCGCCCTCGCTTCGAAACATTTAGACGTTTTCCTGTTTACGAAAAAAGATTGATACCACGCCAATACTTGGAGCCAATAAACACACACTCATAATAATAAAATAATTTAATTTAATTCATTAATTGAAATAAAATAAACACTAAATGTTAAGTGAAGCTTACCACAATATAGTGAAAAAAAAACTCAAATCGATTAAGCCGTTTCTAAAATTAGCACGTACAAAACCACCGACAAACAGACAAACGACAATCAGACAAAAATAAAAAAATAAATTGTTTTGGGTTTTAATGCGTTAATAAACCAGTAAAGTCCAGTAAAAGTTGTTCTCACATTTCTTACATGTACAGACAGGGACCAGTTTCAGATTTCTATACATATAAACGTACAAAATTACGGTAAAAACTGTATGCGTCCAAAACCGTCTCTTCCAAAGTTGAAAGGTGACGAACTGGTATGTCCGCTAACCCTCGCGTGAGAACCGGTCCGATCTGGGCAAATGTCTATTGTGAGATGGCCGGCGACGGGTTATTGTTACCGGATTTGCATACGCTGCCCTTGATTGATGATTGTCAGTTCTAAAAGATGTAAACCAGGTGTTAAGTGCTCTGTTAAAACTTAATTTAGAATTACCGTTAAAATAAATCTCTCACATTCTTACTGTCCTCAACTGAGGTTGCTTTTAATGCATGTGATATATTGATATACATAATTATGTAGGTAATGAAATAAAATGGCACAGAAAGCACAACCCGAGCAGCAGATCTTGCAGTTCTTCATTCTTTGCAGTTGATCTTTTCAAAAATCTTAGCATTAACGATTTTATATTTTTATATTATTCTTTCAACTACTCGTGTATGTGGTAGCACTGATGGTCGTCAATGAAGTAACCAAGGCCCACCTTTAGCCAGTCAACAGCCCCTCGTGTGAGAACCGGTCTGGTCAGAATGCAAATGCGATCTTTTGTAGATGGACAATTCTATTTTATATTGTTGAACAATTTTTATGCGTGTGCTGGCAATCGGTGTTAACTTGCGGGGATACTGTCGATACTTTGCATCGATAATTGGTGAGTGGAAATAGTACATTACGATACGTGTGCGTAAAGTAGCTTATTATTGCACGGTGTGAAGTTAGCGCACGAGCGGAGCGAGTGCGCTAAACACTGTACAAATAATATAGCTACTTAACGCACGAGTGTCGTATACTATTTTATAGCACGAGTGACATAAACCCGCCTATACTCAAGCATATAATTATTTACAGGGAAATAAAAGAAAGGAAATGTTTACGAAGCTGCTGCCTGCCTGCTTTACCGACATGTCAAACGTCATTCAAAAGTATTATTAGTTTGTCTGCTTTACCGACATGTCAAACGTCATTCAAAAGTATTTTAATTTGTCTGCTTTACCGACATGTGAAACGTCATTCAAAAGTATTTATTGTATGTAAATTGTTTAAAGTACCTATTTATTATTATAGGAATCCTATCCTCTTATCTAATACCTTTAAACGAGCAGTTCTTAATATAATTGGAATCTCGGAATCGGCTCCAACGATTTTCAAATTAAATCGATCTAGCTAGGAATCATTTTTAGAAAATGTCATTTTATTCGTGTTTTTGTAGTCCCAATTTAAACTGAAAAATATGACTCTTCCTGACATCTATTGGCGAATAATAATACTACTATACTAATACTAATTGCTTTAACGACACAACAGCAGAATAGATGGCGTTGTTAAATGAAAATCAATTGTTTATTTATATTATTTGTGTCTTCTTAATATTATTATTCGTACTTAAATATAATTTCCAAAAAACACAATTTATAAAAAAAAATACCGAGCAAAGCTCGTCGATCTAGCTAGGAATCATTTATATAAAATGTCATTTTATTCGTGTTTTTGTAGTCCCAATTTAAACTGAAAAATATGACTCTTCCTGACATCTATTGGCGAATAGTAATACTACTATACTAATACTATTTGCTTTAACGACACAACAGCAGAATAGATGGCGTTGTTAAATGAAAATCAATTGTTTATTTATATTATTTGTGTCTTCTTAATATTATTATTCGTACTTAAATATAATTTCCAAAAAACACAATTTATATAAAAAAAATCGAAATCGAAAATGTTGCCCATAAACTTGGTGGGGCGTACTTTTGTGACAAATGCGCAAAGTATGCCAATAGGACATCTTCACAAAAAGAATTTGATTTGTTTCCTCTGCGCCATTTCTTAAATGCATTGTACGCTGCTGTATATAGCCTTTTTGATTTACTGGGCAACAAATTTAGGGTCACCGATTTTGCTATTTCTTTTATAGCGTCTGGAACAATTTCATCAATGCCATCTTCACTAAACTCACTATCTGAACTACGAGTATTCATTTTAGCGAAAGTTATAATAAATGATGAATATTATAATATGACTTTGATAATAATTATTAATACCGTTTCGTTTTGACTTACTTAGTATTTCTACCTACCCACTTCTCTTTTGATATTTTTCCCCTACCAATTTGTAATTGTCAACAGTGTAAGTGTCAATTTGTGCACGGTATGAAGTTAGCATCATAACCCGTGCTATAATCGACTACTTTACGCACGGAAAACCGTGGCATAAATGCGGGTTTAGGTCACAGTGTGCTATAAAATATATTGAGAAAATTTAAAATGCTAAATTAATTTATATAATTATAAAATACATGACTGTATAATTTATTATATTCACTCTAAAATAAAATAAATAAAAATTAAGTATTAGGCTATATTTTACACCATTACCAGTATAACTATTCGATTATTTTAACACTAGATGGCTTAAATTTCTTACGTAAAATGAATGGAAAATTCAATAGAAAAACATTATTCCACAATGTTTCTTCAATATATTATAAGCTGTCTCAAAATAATACCGACATACCATCAGCGTAAACCCAACCCTAAAACGCCAAAACATCCGAAAACCGGTTAGGTCAGTTCCGCACAAAACACAATAGAGTCCGTTGGATACTTAAATAGGTCCAAATATTATAATCAAATACCCTATTGTCCCTCTTCCGTCCGTTATTTTTTATAAAAGGTGATTCTATTATGTCCAGTTGGCACCCTTTCGCATCTTCCGGTTATCTTTGCTAGGGGCCACTAGCAAAGATAACCGGTAAGACAGCTTTGACCCAGCCGCGGGTTAAGGGTTAACTCAGTCGCGTTTTGACCATATTCAGGTGTGGTGTGCTCAAGGTGTTGCTGGTAAGTTTGGAATTTTCATTTTATTAAGCATTGAAATAGTTTTGCGAGTTACATATTATTTATAGTTCAATAGGTTTGTGGTACAATTGTAAGGTTCGACCACTAGACCGAAATATCCTGAAGTATTTAGCTGGACACAACAAGCTGAATTTTTTCGAGTTATTCCGTTCGGATCCCCTAAATCTGATACCCTGAGGGATCAGTTATATTTTCTATTCCGGTCTGATCATCCATCCATTAAAAAAGGAAGGGGATCGGAATGGTAAAGCTTACAGATCAGACCGGAAACACTCATTTTTTCTTTTGCTTCGCGATTTTCTTCGCGATTCCACCGCCGCACACGCGTCGTATTTTAGCTACACGGGCCCGTTTGTTTGACAACGTCATTACATACGTAGCGTATTCGTGGATGTAATCGTGCGGTTGCGGATGGTTTGCGCCTTTACTGTGAAACTGTGCAGACTCCCTATTGCGTAACTTTACCGATAGACGTACTCATTGACGATCTCAACTCGACGACTGGACTTTTCTAACATCTTAATACTTTACGATTCCGATTGAGGTTTGGGTCATTGTGGATAGATTCATTCAGTGCTAGTTTTTGCTCGCGACTTCTCCCGCGCGTGAGTTAGAAAACGACAAATATCGTTAACATTTTTATTATTTAAGTATTACCCGGATAAAACTGTCCTTTCTCGGGTCTCTAACTATCTCTTTATTAAATTTTATCTAAATCGGTTCCCTGAATAAAGCGTGAATACGTAACAGAGAAACAAAGTTACTTTCGCATTTATAATATTAGTTTGGATTGATTTTTTTTTATTTTAACGAAATAAATGTATTTTATTTCTATCCATATCATACCTACCTACCTAGGGAGGTACCTAACTAACCCATAAAAACCCGATCAAAAACCCTAGTTATAAAACAACCGTTTCTGAACTCGACTCACGACAGTCTATAAAAATAAAAAGGGCCATTTTTAAACATCTTAAACTTAAAGGTCGCACGCCGATTCGCCGACGCCAAACTTCGGCGCCATTAAAATTTTGTCCTTCGGCCCCTAATTAAAAAATCGTGTCGTCTCCCAAATAAAATCAATTCGCCGCTCGTTTTCTTCAGGGGGTGCGGAGGAGTTTTTCACAACCCCTTCGCCTCTTTATTCGTAATTATATTTGTGTAATGATTAGAAACAGAAACTTTTGATGGACCGGGGCCCCTCAATCACCCGCCATTTTGATGTAATTTTTTTCTTTTTAAATTTAGACAAGCGTTTTTAGACAGCCTAATTTGCTTTGTAAAAGTCGCCATTTTAATTTAACGAACATTTTAATATTAGACTATCTATCTAATTAATAATTTAAGAGTTTAATTATAACAACAGACTTTGATTAAAATACTTATAACATTAAGCTAGTGATTAAACAATTATTGAAAATGAGGCTTCCAATAAGATAATAACTATCTATCAAATTTTTCTATTTACCTCCTATCAGTTAGGTATGCGTAGGCATATTATATTTTTCACATAATATTCAAACTCTACAACCATGCAGCTCTACCTGTGTGTGTATGAGTTACCACGTAAGTAGACACGACAAGTTTTAATTAAGAGCAAAATATTTTCTACTAAAAATGTGTGATGACGCCACAAGTTAGGCTCTAAGTATAAGGTACCAACTTAACTTTACGGTGAATAATACCTCGGAACATACCGAATGTAGATAGGTACCTAATCGTCTATTATCTTAACCTTGGTAGTTGATATTAGTATGTAGAGCTAAATAAATAAAAATAGCGTGCTCATTGCTTAGGCCAACTTCCAAAAGTTCTGCTGCCCGTCCGTCTTACCGTTACTCGTAAAATAATTTATATTTATATAATGATTACAAAGTTTTGATGGACTCTGGATCTCCGACGGTTGTTACTTTGCGCATTTTATTATGGAGATGAAAGATCTTCAGGTAATTTAAAACCTACAGTTCTACTTACGTAGGTACCGAGGAGCTAAAATAAGTAGGTAGCTGTTGCATTAATAAAATTAGTAAAACGTAATTTATACACCTCTGTGTTTGTTGAATATAAATTTAAAACAAAATTAGCTTTATTCTTTTGTACTTTTATAATTATTTCGTGGATATGAAAAAATACGTGAGGTAAGCCGTGATATACTCGTAAAATGTATTCAGACACTCACGAATCGTTCAGTACTAAGATATGAAAAATGTTACCCATTTGTTTAAATAAACAAATTTTAATATCGATGCACGTTATATACTTAGATCCCTAAAGTCCCTAATTTTATGGTCTCATGGGAAAAAAAATTTTTCTTTATAGGATACTTAATAGCTGTCAACGAAAAGTAATCTTAAGTAAAGTTTTCGTCTATGGCATTATAAAATGAACCAAAATTATATCAATAAAACGAACACAAATTCTTACTAAATAAAATAACAATTTTACCTCAAATCATTCATTCACAACATTCAATAGCACGACATCAAACAACATAAATGACAAAACGACGAAAACTCAAACAGTATCAAAACCCGAAAATCTTAAATCGAAACGATTTACGCTACGCAATAAAACGCGGAGCGAAGGACGCGGGAGGCATTTTTAAGAAACGCCATATTGCCGGCCCACCCCAAGACGCCCACAGAAAAAGCTTTGAATTTAAACAAAAATGTCTGCCCCCGCCAATGAGGGGCCGCGTCACGGATAAAAATGTAATCGATAGCTCGCGGAGCGCGGGAGGAGATACCGGTTAGAAAAAACTATTAGTTGGCATAATGTCCGTTTTTACTTTGCTCATGTCGGGATCAAAGAACTTATTATGTCTATGTCGACGGGCGCGGGAAATAGGTATAATATTAACTATTGAAGTCACAGGTTAAGAAAGAAAGATCGAAGTATAGCTAGTTTAGTTAGCAGATTGGAGATCGAGTTATGAACTTTGAAGTGCAAAGTGATTTTACATAATTTTTATTACACCTACCTACCTACTTTATGATAATTTTAAATGCAAACCGTGAAAGTGTATGAAATAGCAAGTGATAGATTATATAGGTACTTACTTAATTAGATTTGATACTAATTATTGTAGGACATAGGTTATTTATTAAATAATGAAGTAGATTCGAGTAGGTACCTACCTACCAAATTCAGATAACTCAAACTTAGGACGTTTTATTAGTTAGATGTTTTTAAGTTTCTATTTAAGTATATGTACATAAGCAGACATTTAGAATATTCAACAAGTCGTGTAATGCGGTTTAGTATTCTAGAAATGATTATATTATTGTAAAAATGTTAATTAGCTGGTATTGTCGAGAAAAGCGATGGTAAAGGAATAGTAGTAATTTTGGACGCATAGTCGATCGCGTAGCCTAGTGGGGTCTCGGGTTCGATTCCCGGCCGGAGCAGATGTTTATGTTACAGATAAACGTTTGGTCTCGGGTCATAGGTGTTAGTGATGTATAATTTGTGTTGTCCATGCCACGCAGGGAATCCTCGTGTGGGGTATGAGTGTCTTAACATTATTTTCATTTTTATTTATCCATACCATTATAAATACACAGATAAGTTACATACATATTTATAGATGTTTTTATTATCTATTTGTATACCACCAAATATAAAAAAAATTATAAAGACTATCGCTAAGTCTGCTGGGAGCATTACTTACATAGGTTCATACGTACAAAATTTCCTTTTTTGCACTTTTTATATCTACTGCACGTACCTACGTGTATATAAATTATTAATAAATAAAATATTTGAAGACATAATAAAACGATACAGTATAATTAATATAATGAGTTAATTATTAGACATTAGCAGTCTGAAAGAGGAATTTTTCAAAACGTCACGTCTGTCGAGGAAACTTTTAAACCAATTTACTGTTTAACGGCGCTCATTTGTTTAGCGACAACTTTTATGTTTTGCTAAAGTAGTTTTAAACTGTCGCTTTTATAACGGCGATAAAAATATATTAAATATTTATACAATACTTTTAATGGCCAGAGTGGTGTGCGACTCATAAACACATTTAGTCAACTTCAGAGTATGAGTAAGTATATTTTTTGACGGTAGTTGACGGACGTTGATATTCCTAAACCGACAAAATTTTAAAGTATTTTTTTCTTACTAGATAGGTATAATTATAGGGAAGGCTTTCCACAACAATAAAAAACTTTGGGTTGATAAGACATTTTAAAGATAAGCGCTTAAGCACTGGCGATTTACATTTTAAAATCCCAAACGAAGAACAGACAGGAGGTAGCATTTGGTATAAATCTACAACAGGTTTAAATTCCGCTCATTACGGAGATAAAATTTAAATTGCTAAGCACCCCTTCGAAAAAAGAGGTAGTGGGGTGAAAAAATAAGAGGGTTCTAAGGAGGAGCTCGCTAGACATTCATATTTTTCGCCGACTACAAAGATTTAGGGTACAGCATTTTATTGTGTTCTCAATGTTTTACCTAACTGCGCTTTCGATCAATAGGTACCTATGCTTAATTTTTTTCAGTAGACCAGGTCAGTACCTAAGCTGAAGGTTAACAAGGAGCAATGTGACGTAACTAAAGTAAGTTCAAAGCTCATTCAAAAATCAAAAAATAAATATTTTACACCACCGTTTCGCAAAGATATATTCAAGATTTTAGGCATACCTACTTATGTACTCCCGTACTCCATAATATTTTAAAATGAACATTGAACCCAATTCGGAGAGTTCAATCTCGCAAATCGAGTTCAAAACATGATTATATAAGTATACAACGTCTAACAAGATTTCTTATAACGAAATAAAGTTTCTCAGTTCATAATGATTGTCACTCGTTACGATTTGAACCGAGGGGACACAATCAGCGAATAATTTTCTTTGCAATTCTCCGTGAGTCACGGGGAAGTTGGAACCCTTTCAGCTGTATATATCGTAGGTATAGATAATAAATACCTACCAGCAATCACTTTAAGGTAAGGTGCAATAAAGGATAAATAAATAAATCACTGATTTCGAACAAACTGTTCCCTATTTAGACGGATTAAATCTGAGCTGAACAGAGAAAGTTGAATTCAGTTTCCTATTACCTGAAGGAACTTGTAAATAAATTATAACACTTCGTATATAGGTACATTGTTTTAATATTTCGCTATTTTTTATTTATTTTGATAATAGGTACGTATTTAACTTTTGATTACAGTTTAAGGTGTAACTGGGAATAGGTAATCTCTTCTTATTTTCCTGAGCCTTTATCATTTAGCATAAACAAAACAAATGAGTTGATAGGCTTTTTACGCAAGGTTTCTGAGATTGAGTTATTGAAAACCTATCACAAGTTCACACTTGAGTTAATGTGAACTCACATTAATGTTTTATAAATCTACGGGAACTCTCTGGCATAGATAGATAACCTCGCGGGAGTTAGGTAGGTAGCAAGGAGGATATAAACACTACGGTAGGTACTAGGTAGGTAGGTACTTAGGTAGAGGGTTTAAGTTTTCTTATTGGAACGCTCACTCGATAATTAAATAGAAAAATGTTTTAAAACAAAACGACTTACTTAATCACGGTAATAGAATAAAAAAAATGGAGATTCAACATTTTTTACGTTTCTTTTTAAAAGATTCAAATAGCTCGATCATAGGAAACATGAGGACTTTAATTAAAATTTTAGAACCTTAGGAGTTAATTTCCAATATAATTAAAACAAGGGTAAGTATTAATTTTTAAGGAATTGACAAAGTCGTCCAAAGTTATTCGGGACGCGGGCAGTGATTTACCTAAACGTCATGACCGAGTGGAAATTAAAAAGTTAAGCTCACCCAAAATGGCGGTGGTTGCACAGACTAAATACGCGGTAGAAATATCTTGACACATTATTCGATTGGTGTCATTATAACTTGACTTTAGTATTAGTAGGTAGTAGACCTGATATTAAATACAGGCACGGGTGTCAATGATCAGTGAGATTCATTTATTGCTTTAAATCGTTTTTTAGCACCCGGTAGCACAACTGAAAATGATCCTATCCCGAGAATGATTTCCTGGTCAGATATTTATGTGACTAATTATTCCTGTTTGGTATCAGGTTTGGAATATATATTTGTTATGCCTTATTCGTGTACCTACCAATTGCAACATCGGAAATATAAATGCGGTACGAAGGGTAACTAATTTTTATTTAATATCTCAATTGAACAATACGTAGTACTTTTTACTGCTTATCTACTGTTCAACAACAACAACAAAATCTTCCTTATTGTAAAACCAAAATGTTATATGGATACATTATTACAGGTTCAACTATTGAGAAGTAATTTTAAAAACTTATTTCCCGCTTAGCATCTAAATTTTCTGTTAACCACGATGCATGATATGCCGCCTTTGCATAATTATTAGTCTGTGGTAGAAATAGTTTCGAGTTCGGGAGGGAAAGTGTTCGTAACTTTTTAATTTGGACCGTCCCATGTTCGAAAGTCGAATTTTTCATCCCTAAGTTCGCTGGTTTGCTGAGGTGCGAAGCGCTTAATAGTTTAACTTCACCGGTAGCTCACTCTTTTATTTTTCATGGCATCAAGCAAGATTATCGCAAGCTTAATAGATTTTCTTCCGAGTTATTTTATTCCTAAATATTTAAGCAGAAGCCGATGATGAGATATAGGTACTTGTAAAGATAAAGATACGATGCATGACGTTCATTCAACGCGAGTCGCACTTTTTGATACGCGCCGATGACATTACTATAGCTATCTATGGATTCGAAAGAGAAGTACGGAACGTATGAGAGAGAATATGTAAGAGGATAATTATGACTACCTCGCTTTCCGCGCGCTTATTACATAATATCTACGTTTATAATATCATGGGGTTCATTTGCTGATGTTTTGGCCAATGACTCTGCAAGTAATCAATCAAATACTGGCAAGATCTCTATGTAGTAATGTTATTAAATAAGTAGGTATTGCGACAACAAAACTTGAGACAAGAAAACGATGAAGCCGCGAGAACAAATATTTACCTATGATACGCTTTGCCTCAGCTGAGAACTGAACCCGCGAAAACTGACTACAATCATATCATCTCGCCTGCTATCCAATGCACTAACATATTACCGTATTAATTATATACAAGATATTACCTAACCTAATAATATATAAATAACACGATAACTTCATCTAACCATAGAGACCGTTAACGTTATTAAAATAATTTTGAAAATACGCTCGTTCCATCCGGTGGCGTCCTGTCGCACCGGAACCCGGCTAATACGTCACTTCCGCTCGATCGGAAAACACGGAAACTTCTAAATTAGGCTAATTTTTCACAAGGAACGTTCGCCATGTTCGAGGTTATGTAGGTTAAGCAAGAAAAACATGAATAACTAATTTTGTAAATGTCAGAAAGTTACGTGCTTGTATATTAAATATAGATAATAATTTAGTATAAAAGATACCTACTATGTTGCTGACATACCATTGATGGCTCGTCGAATCGTTTGTCCTATCTTACAGTTATATACACATAACGTATATGTTACGTACGTTATATACATTTATAACGGTAAGAAAGGATTATTCGTATACATATATACGATTAATTCTAATCGCTGTTTCATATAGCTTAATCTATTCATAAATTTTTCCTTTTATATTCCAGTTACCTCCTGTCTTACCACCTTCGATATCCACCCGATTGCCTAAAGGTCGGCTGGCAGAGAATGCTTCAAGCATTGCCCACTGCTTGCCACCTGTTGTATCACATCTATGTACCTATATGATAAAATATAGTTATCTATAGGTACACATAAATAAAATTGGAGTGTCTGTGTCTAATATTAAAATAACCGCATTTTTCCAAATGCATATGGATGTATACATGGGACATACACCAAAATAACACTTTTTACCATTTTTGTCTGTCTGTCTGTTTGTTTAAGCTAATCTCTGGAACTGCTGGACCAATTTTGACGGGACTTTCACTGGCAGATAGCTGATGTAATAAGGAGTAACTAAGGCAACTTTTATTTTAGAAATTTCCCCGTAACAATAAAAATAAAAAGTCGCGGGAACAGCTAGTAAATAAATAAATAAAAAGTTAGCAAGGCCAGCTACTTTATTTTATTACCATAAAATATTTGAACCACCAACCACCAAGTAGGTATAATATCACTTTGTAGAGAGACTGCAATCAAAAACGATTCGTATTCCGAAACGATAATAGTACAAAATAGAATGAAACTGTTTGTAAAGAACTTCATCAAGCAGCAATTTATTCTTAAAATTGCAGAAGAAAAACGGGGGTTGCTTTGGATCTATTCAAATTTATTTTTCGTTCTTGCGGGGAAAGTTTTGCGTTCGGGGATTCGAAAGGGTATTCTCTAATTACCTAATTTGTTATTTTTGTATACATTTTATCGTCTTTCTACTGATTAATATGTACGAAACTATTGACTCAACAACTTCATAAATTATTCGAATTTAAAAGTAGGTATGTAGGTAATTATTAGGTAAGTAGCTAAAATTAATGTTACTAATAGGAAGTTACTTTAATTTAATTAATTAATGGCCAAATTAGAATAATAATCATATTTTTCCTAAAATGTCTTTGAATTTAATATTTTAACAGATTAGTAATTTTAAATTATAAAGAAAAAAAATATAAAAATCGGAGGCAGTCATCAGGACTGCCGACAGAAGTGAAATCTTAAAACTTTATAAAATAACTAAATAAAATAGTATGCTAGCGTACTACGTCACAGCATGTCGGTGACGCGAACCTATAAGATTTTCCCCTCGTCGCCTTCGAATCGTCGAATCGTCTAACGCGCCTATAGAAGTCTTCACTTCGAAAATGTACATGAAATACTACCTAAATTAGCATTTTTTCCAAGAGTTGGTAGCATTGATTTGGATCCGATACGAGCAGTTAATAACATTCTACCGATAAAAAATAAAAATGGGGTTCGTTCCCCTTTACGGAAACTGTTCGCTTGTCACCCTTGCTGTGCCTAGTTACGATACTTTTATATATTTTATCGGCATAAAGTTTACCCTTTTTACATTGGGAATGATAAAAAAGCATGTTTGAGAATGGTCCAAGTGATATTATCCAGTAAAAAAATTAACATGCAAAAAAAAATGCGAGTAAATTACGTCGATTTATCTCAATACATAGTTGTAGCACAGAGTAAAAACTTATGTGAGTATATTTATTAATCTGTGGTAGTAGTACTGAAGCATCTTTTTTATTTAATTCATTTGCAAGCTAGTTTGAGTTGTTGTTTTTAGGTTAGGTTAGATAATTTGATGTAAGTTAATGCTTAACTACAATCCCACCTGATATTAAGCGGCTAGTGTAACTTAGGTATTTCAATTCAAAATCATTTAGTCTTATAGGTATCACTCAATACCTTCATACACTTATATACACGTCACTTATTTTATTCTTATACTTAGATACGAATCATAAAGGTAAGCAGCCTAGAAACTTAAAACATATATCTGCGTCACAATCTGTATTATGAAACAAATTTGTCATATTTAATCTGTGTCCAGTTTCCCGCCGTAGATATCTTTCTATAACTGGAGGCGGCGTTGCTCAAATTGTCTTAATTTTTCATCTCAGCCCTCCCGCGCCCTCCCCCCTCTCATAATTGTTTTTAATTTAAGCACGGAATGAGAAGCGCTACAGCCAGTTTGTATAAAAAATACTGTTATATTGGCGGGAAAAGTACTTCGGAAGAGAAGTGATGGAAGAAAATGTTATCTTTACTGTCCTAGATAGTAATTATAGTATAATTATGATGGAATCTGTGAGAGAGGATATGAAAAAAAAGGGAGTCAGTGTAGAAGTGACGGCCAATAGGGAAGAATGGAAGAGAAGAACATATTGCGCCGACCCCAAATAAAATTAGGAAATGGGCAAGCAGATGATAATGACTTTATATATAGTAGTTAAGGTACGAGTATTGTAAATATTATTGTTGATTCTGTTTTTGAAAACTAAATTACTAAAGAAAAGTTAAGAAATTTAGTGTAGGTAAATGTATTAAAGTTATATGTCCATATCAGCCTGTATAACCTTCACTTAACCCTTAACTGGAATTTGAATGACCTAATAGGCAATACTCAATAATTGTAAGGGTTATGTCGATTTGTAGCTTAACTTTGAATGTTTAAATTCAAGCGGCATATTTGTGGATTTATTCAATACTAGCGACCTGCCCTCGCTTCGCTTCGTGAAACTTATTCCTTCAGTTTGCAAAGATTTAGTTATATATTTTGGATAATTCACACTATATCTTCATAATTTATAGCCTATGTTTTATCCTGATGTGTAAGCTACATTACTGTAAAGTTTCATCAAAATACATTCGGTAGTTTTTGCGTGAAAAGGTAACAGACAGACAGAGTTACTTTCACATTTATAATATTAGTAAGGATTACGTTTGCCATATAATTATGTCTGCAGGTTGAGCTAATCTGCAGCTAATCATTGACCACTTGACCAGCTACGCAACAAAAAATCTACCCGTTACAAACCATTTGTTTATATTTTGTTTGTATTTTGTTTGCGTTAGGTAGGTAATTGAAATGGCAAAATAAAAATGTTCATTATTTCTTTCTTACTTAAAGCTGATGTCACGGATATTAATGGGACCATGACCATCACATCTCGCCAGCTCTTTTAGAAAAAACCAAGAGAAAAGTAAATTTTCATAACTATAAAAAGTAATAGTATTCGTGCCAACTCGAAGGATCAACCACTTTTAAAGCAAAAATAAGTTATGGCAGTATGCCAACTATTCGTGAATGTAATAATAACGTCCTGAGACCTCGAGAACATAGACTTAAATGCCAAATACTGTCTTCGGGACTTCGGTTGCTCGCAAATGAGAGGGCAAAACCAACCACCATAGGTTGGTTTTGTAAACCATTTTATAATAGCTCCCTAATGAAAAATAACATGGACAAGATCATAATATTACTTACGATAGTAAAGAATAAAAACATTCATTTTTTTGAGCATAATATAGAATACAAACAAGCGACGAAACCACTATATTTCTAGACTCGCGAACAATAATGAACAACCTCAATAGGTTGTTCACTTTTTAACCCGATTAGCTACCGTTGTATCCTAAAGGCACTTATACAGGTTGTTCAGTTTTTACCTACCTGATAAGTTTTACCCCCGTTTAAAATCGACAAAGAAATGTTTTTTACCTGTTTCAGTCGTAGTGTCGGAGTGCTAGAAATATAGGTAGCGGCTTAGAATATATGTCATTATTCTAAGGGTAGCGGTTTCGCGGAGTAGATACTAGAAATATAGCGGTTTCGTCGCTTGTTTTTTTCCTTAATATCCACATAAAATGAATATTTTTCTTCTTTTCAGACAGCAGCATTTTGACAAGGTTACGGAACTAACCATCTTTATTTTTAACAAGCCTACACCCGCGGCTTCGCCCGCCAAAAATCCCTAAATATGTAAAAGTTGATAAAATCAGAGAACTTTCATACTAACTTTGCATCCCCGTTTTACCCCCTTAGGGGGTGAATTTTCAAAAATTCTTTCTTACTGCTCCCCTACGTTATAAAAGGAACCCCTGTGCAAAATTTCAAGTTTCTAACCCTTAGGTATAGTTTAGGCCCTGCGTTGATATGTCAGTCAGTCAGTCAGTCAGCCAGCTTCTCCTTTTATACATAGAATATATATATTTATTTTATGTATATATAGAATTTTTAATTTACTGTTATGTTGGTATCGTGTTGTAAATTTAAAAAGGGTGCATGCACCGCCGGTCCCTGGCGCTATTCCAGCAGTCTGTCTGTCTGTCTCCATCCGTTTCCGCCTAACCCCCCGAAATATGTTTCAATTCTCGAAAACATGCTAGACGCTTTCTTTGCGTTCGGAATGGTTCTTTTATAGCAATTACAATGCATCTTAGGAATTTATGCCGGTTGGTGGGTATTTTCGTTGTATTGGCCTGCTGCCCACTGCTGGGCGAGGTCTCGGCGAGAGAGGTTTACATTTTACTTAGAGTATATACCACGCTGTGATGGTAACAGACCACTATAAAAGTTAGAGCTTAGAATAATTACACTATAGAAAGACAGTCTTCATACAAGCGCTCTGTCTAAAGTAAAGCACTAAACCAAACTTTCCCGAACTTCGGCTGCGGATAATCATATGTTTTTAGCAATAATACATAAATAGCTTTTCAGATATTTTGTGACACAATTTAACTGGACAAATCGTCATAATGGAGAAGGCAAAAGGGTCAAAATATTACTATCAAATACACCTAAAATCCGAGCTTAGGTCATATACATTACATAACTTTTTATTTCACTTCAATACATGCAGTATTTCCGAAGTTATAAAGACGAGAAGTTCAAGCCCTTTTTTGAATTTCCGCGCTTACGCTATGACGTCACGACGTGGCTCGGCCGCGAGCGCGATACGGCGCACCTATAGAAAATATGGGTCTATGCAGTTCAAAAATCTATAACTTTCTTATTTCTATAGATACAGACTTGAAATTTTGCATAGATGTAGTAGATAGTATGTGAATTATATATGTTATTTTATTATTGATAACTAAGGTTTGCTCGCGGCTTTACTTGAGTTTAAATTAACATTTCGGTCAAAAATCCCTATCAACTTCGCGCGACTACCGAGAGATGACGTCATCGAGTAGTGACCGCCCGCCTGCGTTATTAAAAAAACCAGCGGCCGTAAATACGCACTTTGATCGTTAATATCTCAGCCATTTATTGAGATATGGAAAAAGTAAAAACACAGTTTTTCTTGTAATTTTTTATAGATTTATTTGACGTGTAAAAAAAAATTCGTTTGCCTGGTCCATTCTTTATTTTTCGCGAGACACGCTTGGCGTGCGTTGACATGAGCTGCCCAGTGTTTGGAGTCATTTCTGACTCCAATTAAGGTGCTTCAAAACGGCCGCGCGGACTTCGTTTCTCTAGTGTATTTATTCTAAGGGTTAGAGATTTCTTTCTTTTCTGGCCCTATCGGTGACGCCTTTACTTACATGGTGCGCACACGATAGAGCCCCAGCACCAACCAGTGTGAAGATACACTATTGTTTTGATGATAAAATTTGGTATGGAAAGGACATAGGGAATAAATAAATGTTGGCTTCAACCCATTGATGGCCCACTACTGAGCACGGGTCTCTCCTCATACCTGAGGAGGGCTGGAGCATACTCCACCACGCTGCTCCATTGCGGATTGGTGAAGGGGTTAGTGGCCAACCCAAGTGTCGGATATTTTTACGCCGCCCGAAGGTATCCGACATGGCTTAACGACTGCAACCATATGGTAACAACCGGGACCGACGGTTTTACGTGCCCTCCGAAGCACGGAAGCGCTCAAGAAATTTTTGCCACTAGCGGTCGCCCATCCAACTACCGACCGCGCCCGCTGTTGCTTAACTTTGTCGATCACTTAAGATCGACGCAAGCCGCCGGGCTATGAGCGCTTCAAATAAATGTTACAGTATTTTAATTGGAATAAATTTAAACCTTGGGAATAACAGTATCTTGTCGTAATCCGACTCCCACGCGGGCGGAGTAGAACGCAAAAACTAATATTTAAAAATTTATATTGTCGAATATAGTTTAATTCGTTCAATTTCAATGAAGTCCCGGAGCGGACGGCCATCTTGGATAGATTGGTACCGACGTGAAACGGGATATGTTCCGCTGAGCAAATTACCGATAGCGACGGCTTTGAAAAATGTTACTCCGGTTACACTCTGTTTATTTACTGTTTAATTATATTCCTAACTAGAGCTCACAGCCCGGCGGCTTGCGTCGATCTTTATGATCGGCCGAGTTAAGCAACAGCGGGCGCGGTCGGTATCTGGATGGATGGCCGCTAGTGGCAAAATTATTGAGCGCTTCCGTGCTTTGTAGGACACGTAAAATCGTCGGTCCCGGTTGCTGTTAGGTAGGCGTCATAAAACCATGTCGGAAGTCTTTGGGGGCATAAGAATTTCTGATACTCGGGTCGGCCACTATCCTCTCCACCAATCCTCACTGGAGCAGTGTGGTGGATTATTCTCTAGGCCTCCTCAGGTATGAGGCGAAACCCGTGCTCAAAACTGGGCAATATATCTTGAGACTCGCTCTGCGAATTTTTACGGTAATTCATTCTGTCAAAGGGAAACTTCACAATGAACGAACACATTTAAAACGTCATGACATCGTGTCAAACTCATGGTAGTATGCCTAGGGTGTTGCATTATTATATTAAAACAAGTTGTCCCGGCGTACTTCGTACCGCTTTATAATTAAAAAATGTTTTGATGATATATCAACAGCAACGCCACCTATCGGGTCCAATTGTGAATCTAAACCATTCCCAGATCCCCTTGAACACACACATAAAATTTCATCCAAATCGGTCCAGTCGTTAAAAAATGTTTTGGTGATATATCGACAGCAACGCCACCTACCGGGTCCAATTGTGAATCTAAATTATTCTCGGATCCACCTGAAGACACACAAAAAATTTCAACCAAATCGGTCAAGCCGTTTAGGAGGAGTTCAGTGACATACACACTCACACTCGAATTATATATATTAAGATATAAACTTTTTTCTCTACATCTCCACATAAACCACCTCCACATAAAGGGGTAGGTACAAAGTTTTTGCTTCACGTATCAAAATGTAGATAAGCGGCTAAATCGTAAATCACAATCTTAAGTAATCGACGTGTAGCGGTTCTCAATATTCAATCCATCCATAAACCTCAGTCATCGTAGCAATTATCAAACAGACAGTTAACGTACACAAAAAACAGTGACGTGTACATTGCTGCAGACTTTCATTATTAAGAACAGTAAAATTCTTATATTTTGTTGGCAACTATTCTCAGTCTCAAGAGTGCTACGATTATAACCCGTTTTTATTGCCTTAATAGCGTGTTTACACGCGTCAGGCTGCCCTCATCAAGTTTTAATCAAATCAATTTATTGCATTATTTGTGTATAAACTAAAATGGTACATACAGTAGTTGCGTTTAAGTTACTTCATGGTTTGCATAAATTGTTTTATGATACCTATGAGTAGGTTACCGAATTAGGTAGGTACTCGTACCTACTCGTATATCGTACGCTGATATTTCAAGGCAGTAGGTAATACATACAGTACTTAATATGAATTAATCGTTAGTTAATTAATAAAAATCTTAATTTAAAATAATTTCTCTCTTAATTATTAATTAAACATGACATTAATAGTCTGATAACATGAATTGCAACATAAATAAAGAAATGATACATTTAAGCCTAAAATATAATAAGCAAATGGCTGAATACTCCAACATCATTTGCTAACAACACGAAACAAAAAATAAACAAAAATAAATTCAAACTCGAAGAACACGCTTCAAAAATTCGAAACTGACACCCGCGTTCTAAAGAAACAAATTAAAATAGGTAGGTACCTATCTGTCTACAATAGCAATAAGATAAGACCGCCACCCTACACCCCGGCAAAAAAAGGCGAAGAAAGAAAAGGAACATTGCCTTTGATAGACAAGGACAGACGCCCGCGAAAAATTAAGATTCAAATAGTAAGAAAATTAAAATTCGACGAACGGTCAGCATTCTATCCCCTTCTTTCTCGTTACGAACGCGTATAGCCGTTTCGATGAGGAAAAAAAGAAGGGTGATCGAAGTTTCATTAGGGAGGGGGTTACGGGAATGATCTTATTGGAATGGTAATGACAGTCGACGGTTAAAGCCAGCTTTGGCGACGCTTCATGTAATCTAATTGGTTTTTTCTTTGACATTTTTCAACTCATTATGGAAAAAGGTTGGTTGGATAAAATTGAGAGGAATATAACAGTTACCTTTACTTTTTAATGTACAAATGAGCCGAGATACCTGTTAAAAGTTCGCTATGTTTTGAATATCGACTCCTTAAGCCGAAGTTCCGGATTCTTCTCCAAGCATACTTACCTAAGTACTCTTATGCATTTGATTACGTCACTTCCTTCATTCCAAGACTTGTTTACAGCCTTAAGACACGTTTATTTAATTACAAATCTGTTTCAGAAAGCTATTCTGATATGTAATTAAGAAATTAATTACCTGCCTTCCATGAAAATCTTCGTGCAAACTTGTCGTGTTACATTGGTCATTGAGGCATCTCAAATTATGGTGAAGTTGTTTATATTGTATTCACACTAATAAATGCTTTATTTTCTGTGTTAAATACACATTATAATTTAACTATGCCAAATCTATACCATGACCTGAGAACAAACTTTAACTGTCACATAAGAGACTTTCCATTAAATCCGCGCATAGCTAAAGTTTAGATGTCACGCGAATAAGACGCTGACAAAGGGAAGTAGTCATCATCACCCATAGACATTAATAATAATAGTGTTCAGGCAAGACTGAAAGGGAAGGAAGAAAGAAAAAGATGGTGCTCATTAGTATTTTTTGCCATTACTTACGCTCTATAGCATCGCTCTGAAATGGTGGTAGGAACAAAAAAATTGCATATAATGTACGAAATACTTAAATGACGCATTTTACCGACACAGTTTGCATGTGAACGTGAATGTGTGCTTGTTTTGTTAGTGTTAATTCAATCATATAACTTTATTCATTCATAATCACTTAAATGATTCGTGAATTCGATAACAATTACCCCCAATCTAGAAGAGCATCACTCCTAAGCACTATGTCATTGTTAAATACAGTAATTACAATTTTAATCAAATCACTATCCAACTTCCACGCGAAGTCGAGACACAGCTAGAATTATAATATAATATTATGTAGGTTGACCCAACAATAATTGAAGTCATATAAATGATACGTAAGTAATCAATGTGTACACTGTACACACATGAGTGAGGTGTACTACTGAGCTCAATGCTGACGGGTGTAAATGTGTGAGTGACTCTCGTAGCGCGTCGTAGCCTTGACCCGCTACGGCGTAGCGGGGACGTACGTCATGATATGACGCATATTAAGCACTTCTAGACATAGTATTATGAGCAAAAGTAGATGTAAGTACATAGTTTTTTTTATATAAATGTGTGAGGAAAGAAAACTTAAATTATATCAATTACAGCAAGTGTGGTCCACATCAATAGCAACACATGTGTGACCGAATTACAATAAGACAATATCGCTAATTGGACTATTACTAACAAAAACTAACAGGACTAACTTTCACAACTTTCGTGATATTCTCTTTTTTTCTTTAGTTATCACTTTTTTATAAACATTTTATTTGACAAGGAAAAAGTTGTTGAGGTATTGTGAACACAAAAACTCTTTTTTTGAACACAAAAAATATCTCAACAAAATAATAGTAGAGCGAATGAATAGCGGCCATTTTTTGCAATAATTAAACGGCGTCACTCCGATCAAAGGGGCTGAAGGCGGTAAAAATACCCCCTCGGGGGTGGTTCTTTGTCCCCTTATCTATACAATTATTTGAAGAAAGTACACTCGCAAAAAGATAGCTGGACGTCCGCCTTGGGTTGGGACCGTCGCCGTTCGAATATTGCTTTGCTAGCGTTAGCGTTATGGAACTTGTGATTTGTACGAATGCCAATGTAATGTAATCATATACATAACTATGCACATATCTATATGACAAAATATTTATGCATAATAGCATAATATATTTGTTTTCATGTTGTAATAACCAAAGTATATTACAAATGAAAGTAATTTTTTGATCCTGCAAACATTACAAAAGGCTATTTCATGAAGGAACGAAATCTCTTACACACAACTCTTTAGAAAATAATGTCGTCTTAATAATTAAATTTTGAGTATAGTATTTTTCTACCTTAAACCTCACTAACAATGATTACTGCCACACATCTTCCTTACCCTATACTCAAGTATATATCCCACAACTCCTGCAAACAAAAGCCTTAAACAACCTTACCAATCACAACTTAATATATATATTCCAGATCACTTGACAGCAACATCGCGAACGCCGGACGCCCTACAAAAACGATCTGCGAAAGGGGAGCCCTGGCAAAAATGACGCTCCAAATAAAATAAACACTCGACCACCGTAACAAGGCCTCCCGCCCCCCTCCGCGTCGGGCCAGCCCGGGCCAGCCCGACGGGCCGCGACCGCTGCGAGAGGCCACAGTCACTGGACGAGATAACTGTCTTCAGCATTGCCAAGAAAGATATATAGATGGCGGTCTCGAACGCTGGTTCCGTTACTCCAGATATTAAACGGTGGGTACTAATAATTTATTTTTCAGCTCTATCTCACTATGAGCGGTTGCGGGACGACGGTAGTATAGTGTTGGATACGTTGACTGATGGAAACTGTGGGGACATCGGGGTAGGACAATAATAGGAGCATTGACTGATTTTTGCCCATAATTATTTTGGACATGTAATAAATAAAAGCGTATTAAAAGGGAAGCGCTTATAGCTCGGGGGCTTGCATCGATCAAAGTTAAGCAACAGCGGGTGCGGTCGGTAGTTGGATGGGTGACCGCTAGTAGCAAAATTTCTTTGGAGCTTCTGAGCGTATGATGAGAGACCCGTGCTCAGTAGTGCCATTAATCGGTTGAAGCCAATAAAAAAAGTATAAATCATTGCCATTGTCCATAAACATTTGTGAATTGGGATTAAGATTGTTAGTCCTGTTAGCAGACGGTGTTAGAACATTAGTTTGTTAGTAATTACAAATGCTTTTCTGGAACTGGGACAGGGACTGTTAGGGATAGTTAGTCCTGTTAGTTGAGTAGTAAATCTCGTTCTAATTCGGCCACAGACACCTTCGCAAAAACTTGGTTGATGCAAAATAATTGACGTTCATAAATACACTACACAAATTAATTTGAGTTTGTTTGTCACTCACTACTACAGGGGAATTGAACCCTTGACCTTATTGACTTCAAACAAGATTACAATTACATCCCACAGCACAAAGTCGAATAAAACAAGTCCACAACGGTATAAAATGTCAGAAAAACGTCTTGAATCGAGTAAACACGATGTAATATCGCCGAGCCGTGCCGGGCCGCGGAACGCTTTTCTTTCTCTTACCGACCTCCGTTCTGAAGAAGGGATAGAGTAACGTGGATAATACTTGCTTTCTTACCGCTTCTTACCTGCCGACGTGATGTCTCTGGCGTTGCTGAACCGTTGTTGTCCGTGTCCACTGTTTTATTTATTTAAACTTTATTGACCACAATACAATATTACGGTACAAATGGCGAGCTTAATGCCAATGTTGTCCGTGAACAACTTTTGGCTTGTTTCTTTATAGCTGCCAATGAATGTAAATACGTTATGCCTACTGAGAACTACATTGCTATTGCTACTCATGTAACAGAACTTTTAAAGATAAATTCGTCTTTTCTAGCCGCTTCCACTCGTAACAGAACATCTAGCTTCATTGATTTCGCCAGTGACGGACACGTCAAGGGGGACATCATCATCTTCATCATTAGTGTTAGATACCTACTGATGTCCATAACGCAGATCATTTAACTCAGATGATTTGGCTCTTTTGTAGGCTATTGACATAAAAATATCACTTGTTCCAAGACACAGTTCAGGTCGAGTCGAGACTAGAGCGCAGGGCTCCGGATTCAGTTGGGTTAAATGGTCTTCTTCGACATTGGTGTCGATTACCAAACGGCAAAAAGAAAGAGAAAGTGAGATAAGTAGAAATCCGCTATTTCTCGCGCGGAAATTACTGCCAATCTCCGCGGTAGGTCCATATGACTCGCCGCAAGAGTAGAAGCGATGTTTTTTCTCGTTTTACATTAAAATCGGGCGGGCGGAGGAAATTGTCAGTCAGGAGGAAATTGCCGGCCTGCAGCGTGACTGCCCGCCTAACGCCGCCCCGGCTCAGCAAGACTACCTTCATCAGCTTTTTATATACACTTCTTATTGATATCGACAGTTTTGTCTTAGGAATACTTACACCCATTCGCGCACTAGTTTTTAAATGCTTGCACACACTGAAAAACACAATTGGTGTTAAAACAGTAGAAATGGTACTATATAGGCAGTTGGTGGTACTACCCTGGGCGAACTGTAGGCTCTACCTGTATGGGAATTAATAAAACATCGTAAACTAGCAAAAATCAAATATTTATCTGTTTCATTTGGTATACCTAACCCGTCCAGGTTGAATCTAGAACCTCTTTCTCATTTGACGCAGAGTTTATTTGGTTATTCTTGGCGTTTAAGAACAAGCGCACGCTTGCATTTCTAGTTAAAACACTATACACATAACGTGCATTACAACGCCCAATGTGTACTAGGCTAAATGTATACCAGAGATAATTCCTACGTTTATCTATCGCCGTTTCAAAACGCTATCTTCTATCAAAAGTAATTATGTAAATAAGTAATACAAAAAAGCGGGTAACAATCCGCTCGTCCATCCTCCACCTTTTTTAATTTTCGCAGTAATTTTTTCATCGCAACTCATAACTGTCCCACTGCTGGGCACGGGTCTCCTCTCGCAACGTTAGGGATGCAGGCCAGACTACCAAGTTGGCCAAGTTCGGATTGGTGGACTACGCAGTAGTTAAGTAACTTTGTTTAACTACGTAGTTTAAAATCTTTCAATTATTGCCGTGCCAAAGAAATGCTATCTTAATAGCATTTCTTACTCGACTTATCGAGTACTTATAATAGATACAAACGGAAAATCCCTCCTCCTAAGGCAGTCAAAAAACACTCATAGCGTGTACCTCACGTCTTAACCTCAGCAAACACCATTCATTCATCATCGAAAGTGTACCTGAGTACTACCGAACACTGGGAGTATTTGCCTAACTCTCAACAAACAATACGTTTTAGTAAAATCGCGTCGATTGATTTGTATTCGGAAAGATAAGTAATTACGTTGAGTCGAGACCAGATCCATAAATCCAGGGGGCCTCCCTTGAAAAAAGGGGGTGTTCTTCTTATATTTAAATATCGAACCCCTTCCGGGTAGGTGCCACGGTTTTTCCAGTAAAGGGGTAAGTGACAGAAGCAGGGAATAGGGGTGCTGTGGAGTCGCGTTCGTTTGTGCTTTTCTCAATAGGGCAATTATATGCCGAATTATATTTATGCCGTTGTTACTTTTTTCTCGTTTTAATCGACGTTTGTGTTTGGAAGAAAGCTTTCATATTTTTAATTGGTACCTTTATTGTTTTAGCCTATTGTGCAGGGACTAAAAAATTATTATCTTCATAATTATTTGTGTTTAAGAGGCAATTTTAATTTAAAGGTTACAACTCACCGGTGATGCCTTTTATCGTCAAAAGGCGACGGTGACCACTTACCATAGGGTGGCTTGACTGTTCGTTTGCCATAAAAAAACAAAATACTAGTAACTTACCTACAGTTGTTACATTTGCGAAAATAAATTGTTTCTAAACAATTTACCTAAACATTATTTTAATTTTTTTTTATAAGTCAGTTGGAAGAGTATATTTACCCACAACACAGGGGATCCTAGTGTGGGAACTACCATGTATGTAAAAGCTTTAACATATCATCACTGTTTATAAAAAAAATATCACCATCTCCTATCTTTTCAAAACTTGCTGAATGTTATTGTATAATCGTTAATAAACTTGGTGTGCTAAAATGAATAAAATAACAATATAACTTTATGCAAACTCACTACATACACATATATCGAGAGATATACCAAAATATGGTACCTATTACTTTACGCCATAATATTATAAATTTGAAATTCCTGTTTTATAAAATGATTAAAATATAATTACAGTAAGAACATCTATTCCAGGGTTGCCGCTGTGCTGTCTCAAGATGGACTTAAGAAGCAAAAAGGAAAGAGTCCAGGGGGCGGCCCCGCGCCCCCTCCCCATTAGAATACAGAATAATAATCGCCAAAAGAAAGTGGGGAGGAAAAATATAAATAGCTATCTACCTCGACTTCATATTAAAATTTGTACAAGAAACACTCGGCCCGGTTTCAATTTCGTTGAAATAAAATTGTTCGTCGGATCTCGGCCCCTTTGTGAACGTTTTATGCCCGATGTTTAGGTAAAAATTGTTTTAGTGTACTACGTAGTTGGGTAATGTTTTACATAACAGCTTACTTACTACCCAGTTTTATGTAACTAAACTAAGGTACGCTGGCGGAACTTATAAATGATGTCCATTTTCTAATCACCTAACCTTACTCGCGTGTTTGTGACAGCTTGTACCTACGCCAGTCGCACTAATGACTCGGGTTCGAATCTTGCACGCACTTTTTAAAACCTCAATTTTAACATTATTTGCCTGTAACACAATTTAAACACCGTGAGGAAATCGTCAGTCAACTCTATAGGGTTATCATAGGTGTGTTAAGGGTCTGCTCCAGAGGTCTCAAACGACAAAATGTGAAATCGGTCAAATAAAATCGGTATATTTGGACCATTGAAAAAAATCGATATTAGGTACTTATATTAAACATCTTTGTGATTTCCTTCCGATTAATATCTGAGACTCTGAGTCCGTTAAGATGAATTGATACTTTTTTTTTTACATTTGTTTGTCTAAACGCGAAAATCTCAAACTGCATTGAGCATTGAAACACTATTTTTAATTTTTGCTATTTTTTACGGGTGAAATGTTGCAAGCTGAATGAAAAGCTTTAGTCTGCAGTTGTAATTTTGCATACCTATAACTTAAGTCCTGATGACAATGCTAGTTTACGAAAAGTATGATCGGATACTACGCTCAGGATTTAAGTACCTACTCTAGACAAGGGAATTCCTCAACGGTCAACAGCGCAGTGACTAAATTTATTACTTCGCATTTATAGGTGTAACTCGCTTGGCATTTTAAGTGTTTTTAATTTTTGAAATTAGAGTGATTCAAGAGAAAAGTTTAAGTGGGGTGAGGCATCCTGAGTGCAGTTACAATTTGTGAACATAAAGATCAAGTTGTCTGAAGTGAAGCGGGCGGGATATTTACTTACTTATTATTGACAACTTAACTTGCGCGATTAAACTCATATTCATGAATACTCATACTCATATTCATGACTAGTGAACCCGCCTTCGCTTCGCTTCGGAAAACTTGTTCTTAACGTTTACAAATATTAAACATTTTCGCATTAATGCAACATTTTTCAACAATGGTCGACTTCTATTGGTCGTAGTGTGATGTTATATATAGCCTATCCAATATCATAATCCAGCCTATCATATCAAACACAAAAATAATTTTACAATTCGAAGCAGTACCTACTTAGTTTCTGAGATTAGCAATTTCAAACAAACTCTGTTTGTCGAGTTTATGTTAAATAATGACAGTGACGCAGTTCTTTTACCATCAAATTGGATATTCGAGTAAACATATTTATTTAAAATTGCACGACTATGTAATGACCAGATCATTTAAAAAATAAATTCCAAATGCCAATCATCCATTAATTGGTCGCTAAATAACCTAAGTGGTCTCAAAACACCATTCCATTTTATTTTATTTTTGACTCGAATTTCCCCTACAAGGATACTCTAAGGACTAAATATTCTAAATATAATGAAAGTACCTACTCGCAGTATCTGTGATATGAAAAAAAACTGATTTTTTATGCATACGAGACATAAATTTTGGTACCTACAGTCAAAAATTCAGCTATTTTCAAATTCTCATTTAGTTTTTATGGACGCTATTTATTATTTTAATGATATTCGAATGATTCGAATAACGATGATTTGTTTTATGATAGTTTTTGACAAAACAGTAAAACACTTCAGGTGTTACTTCTCACATAAATGGGTCGCTTTCCCGGGTTTCAAATTTAAGCGTCGTGTCTGAAAAGGGTTCCTGGTCCCTGAAATTTTGTTTTTTATGAACTGAACCTTATTTACTCTGGCCAATAAATAAAATAAACTAGAAATCTAACAAACAACTAAAATCACAATTTTTCAGTTAGATTAATGTCTGTTTTTACTTAATTGACATATAATTACAGTTTCGGTGTAGTGTGCGTAGTGTGTAGTAAACATCTGTGTACAGTGTACATATTATGTAACTACCCGGCACAAGCTCTGACAGGTCTGAAATTATTAACATAATTATTAAACTAGCTTTTCCCCGCGGCTTCACATGAAACATGTCTCAAGTTTTTCTCATTATGTATATCTTCTTTGTATAGACAGCGACCAGTTACAGATTTATTTTAGTATAAATTACTATAATTCACGGTTCTCCTTTTATTTGATAAATCATTGGCAAATTTCTTATACATATATGTACTTAGTTATTAAAAAAAACGTCGGACTAATTTTTCATTTCGGTGGGTGCATTTAATTTTGGTGGCGTTCAATCTCATATATTTAGTAACCATTTATGATATGTCGTACCTACCCCGTAACCATTGAATTATTATTACTTAATAAGCCACACATTTTATAAAATAGAATATTGTTAAAAAATTTAAGATGTGCCTTATAATAAAAAATCCCACGGAAATAAAGAAATGTCGCAACTGTTGAAATTGAGCCGAACAAGGCTAAATTTTCCCAATGGCCAATTTCAGACTCTAGTGAAACTGGGGGCTCGTTCGTGGGTAAACATTTTTACCCATTTAATAATTAATTTATTAAAATGATGCTGCTCGCAATCTGTGATAACAAAAAAAAATTTTGTTGCTTACCCCAACCACATTGAACGCCAAGACATTTGAGATACCAAAACTCCATATTTTATTTAACTGGTCATAATTAAAAAGTAATTTAGTAGACACTAAAGCCCTTTACATATTTTATAGCACACTGTGACCTAAACCCGCATTTATGCCACGGTTTTCCGTGCGTAAAGTAGTCGATTATAGCACGGGTTATGATGCTAACTTCATACCGTGCACAAATTGACACTTACACTGTTGACAATTACAAATTGGTAGGGGAAAAATATCAAAAGAGAAGTGGGTAGGTAGAAATACTAAGTAAGTCAAAACGAAACGGTATTAATAATTATTATCAAAGTCATATTATAATATTCATCATTTATTATAACTTTCGCTAAAATGAATACTCGTAGTTCAGATAGTGAGTTTAGTGAAGATGGCATTGATGAAATTGTTCCAGACGCTATAAAAGAAATAGCAAAATCGGTGACCCTAAATTTGTTGCCCAGTAAATCAAAAAGGCTATATACAGCAGCGTACAATGCATTTAAGAAATGGCGCAGAGGAAACAAATCAAATTCTTTTTGTGAAGATGTCCTATTGGCATACTTTGCGCATTTGTCACAAAAGTACGCCCCACCAAGTTTATGGGCAACATTTTCGATTTCGATTTTTTTTATATAAATTGTGTTTTTTGGAAATTATATTTAAGTACGAATAATAATATTAAGAAGACACAAATAATATAAATAAACAATTGATTTTCATTTAACAACGCCATCTATTCTGCTGTTGTGTCGTTAAAGCAAATAGTATTAGTATAGTAGTATTACTATTCGCCAATAGATGTCAGGAAGAGTCATATTTTTCAGTTTAAATTGGGACTACAAAAACACGAATAAAATGACATTTTATATAAATGATTCCTAGCTAGATCGACGAGCTTTGCTCGGTATTTTTTTTTATAAATTGTGTTTTTTGGAAATTATATTTAAGTACGAATAATAATATTAAGAAGACACAAATAATATAAATAAACAATTGATTTTCATTTAACAACGCCATCTATTCTGCTGTTGTGTCGTTAAAGCAATTAGTATTAGTATAGTAGTATTATTATTCGCCAATAGATGTCAGGAAGAGTCATATTTTTCAGTTTAAATTGGGACTACAAAAACACGAATAAAATGACATTTTCTAAAAATGATTCCTAGCTAGATCGATTTAATTTGAAAATCGTTGGAGCCGATTCCGAGATTCCAATTATATTAAGAACTGCTCGTTTAAAGGTATTAGATAAGAGGATAGGATTCCTATAATAATAAATAGGTACTTTAAACAATTTACATACAATAAATACTTTTGAATGACGTTTCACATGTCGGTAAAGCAGACAAATTAAAATACTTTTGAATGACGTTTGACATGTCGGTAAAGCAGACAAACTAATAATACTTTTGAATGACGTTTGACATGTCGGTAAAGCAGGCAGGCAGCAGCTTCGTAAACATTTCCTTTCTTTTATTTCCCTGTAAATAATTATATGCTTGAGTATAGGCGGGTTTATGTCACTCGTGCTATAAAATAGTATACGACACTCGTGCGTTAAGTAGCTATATTATTTGTACAGTGTTTAGCGCACTCGCTCCGCTCGTGCGCTAACTTCACACCGTGCAATAATAAGCTACTTTACGCACACGTATCGTAATGTACTATTTCATGCCCCAAACAAATTTGAAATCAATATTTCACAAGGTCCAAACCCACAAATCTTAGCTTTCAATTTTTTTTCATAAAATATCTAACGTAAAGTGATAGCACGATTTCTGTTATAATATAATAGCTGTCTAGGCGAACTTCGTACCGCCCTATAATAATTAATCAATGTTGTGGTAACTTATTAGCTGAAACACTTGTTACTCTATGATGAAACAAAAATAAAACACTCTCACAAAAGAAAAACTAAACACTGTCTATAATCATTCGACTTAATTGTGTTTTTGTTACTTAATTGTGTTGTGATTTTATTTCTTTGACTTTTCAAATGTTTTAATACTTATTATCCTATTCCGGACGAAGACTATCCAAAAACACAAAAATCATAAAAATTGGTTGAACCATTCTTGAGTCATAAATAGTGTAACTAACACGACTTTGTTTTATATACAAGATATTTATATACATACATGTTGATTTATCGAAGTGAAACTTCTTTAACGCTTTTGCGCGAAATTTTGTAAGTACATAGGTACTTAAAACAAAAAACCTAGTCACTTTCTTGATACAGAAGTTACGATGCGTACACTTTTAAACTATTTATTGAACATCCAAAACCTAAAGCTTTTCATAACGAAAACTTAAAAAAATTAGATAATCATAAAAATCTGTAGTATATTTTTTACTCAAACCGAGACCATCTTGGAGGGCGAATTTCAAACCATTATGTAGGCTAACTTACCGGTCACTAAGTATAAGTACCTAATAAATCACAATATGGTTTTTTTCCAACTGACATATCAACGCAAAAGAACTGTCAACTGCCAACAAAAGCCTTAAAACATCATGAAAAACTTAAACCAGTTTAAACCAACTTGAACCAGTGCGAAAGTGAAAAGTAAAACCGCTTCCAGCGTAAGTGAAAATTACCAAACTTTCCGAGAACGGCGTCGCGTCGTGTACCTACGGCCGGTTACGAACTTAATACACATTCTTGGCTATGAAACTAATAAGAAATATTTCACCTACTTTTTAAAAGCTACGAAAAGGAAATACAGGTATCCGAAAAGTTGTACGACAAAGTTAAAAGGAAGAAAGCTTGACGATGGATGACATCTGATGATGAATTAGATGACAATAAAAATTAGTTAAATTGTCGAGAATTGTCGATATTTTGACCATTGTTTTATTTTTCTGATATTCTGCTCTAGGCTATACATTTTCTGAGTCCACAAACGAGCGAAGCGAATATTTAATTTAATAACTTTTTCACGTACGTACTCTCAGTAGATCAATTACTAAAGTGATTTTTTGACATCTGGTAGATCCATTCTCAGGGCTATGTTCTATTTAAGTTTGTAGTACAACTTATGAGATATCTGTATGATATGGATTGATAACCCGTATAGCGCATTGTCATGCAGGACTGTTGAAATTCAAATTCAAAATCATTATTATACAGTACACTTAGGCACGTCAGTTTTGTGCTTCGACCGAAAAAAACGAAAACGACACTTCAAAACGATTTTTCTTCGAATTAAGGTTCGATGTCCAGACGAAACATGTCTGTTCTCGGAGTAGGTTTGTTGTCCATGGTAGGTACATACCCGGGAAACAAGGAATCCTGGTGTGGGGCTAGCAATGCGTTATTAAATGATGTAACCGGTTACATTTCTGGATGCTTTAAATAGGAATGACAGTAATAATAAACTGATAAACTATTATCATAGGTATATTTATCTTCTTCTTTTGCATGAAATTGTGTCATCTACTTTCTTAAGTCAGTGTTTTGTTTGTAATAATTCTTTTTTGATGAGGCCATTTTCAACAATCCACAATATTGTATTGTCTATCAAAGGGAGTTCTCACCAGGCAAGGTGTCACGCCTGGGGAGTGGCCGAACTCCGTCTGTTCCCGTTCGTTATGTTTATTATTCGTGAAAAGCGAACAAGATTCGAACCCAGGTCCACAGAGTAAGACCCTGATGTTACACTAAAGTATCAGTCCTGGTATAAATGTAAAATAAAACTTGTAATATTGGTACCTTCATAAATAAGTACACGTAAACAATATACTTACCTATTACCTATATGAACAAGAAAATTTCTTTCTTCGGAACCATATATAACTTTAGTCTTTGAATAACCTACACTCCACTTATTTTTTATCTTTTGCTTCACTGTGTAATTTTATGTGGGTACCCCTACATTTTATATGTATTCTGAATTTTTATTGTATTTTTCTTTACTTGCATCTCTCTACTTTATTTGCCAAGGATAAATAAATAAGCTTTTTATTATAATACGGGTACTCACGATCACGATCCATGCAACTGGGTCGAAATATCGGCGTCTCAATATACATATCGTGAGTACCCGTATTATAATAAAATGTGTACCTACAATCCGCGATGAGTTAAGTTTAAAATCATAATTACGTAAATAACCTTACATACAGACAGCCAATAAAAAAACGTTATCTCGAAAAATTCTAAAAAAAATGTCAATTTGATTAATCTGCCTTTCTTAAGTGGGTACAGAAATAGTACTCGCAAACCTTCGCCGAACAACCTTTCAAAGCGAAGTTTCCAAACGATTTCTTCGTGATTAAAAAGATTTCTAAAGAAAGCGTTCGAGCTCCCTCGCTGCGTCTTTTAAAAACGGACCAATGACATCGACGAGGTGCGAGCGAGACGGAAAATCGGGGGGTCATTTTTGCCAATACTTAAACGAAGATAGATAGCGAACACCCACCTCCCTGTTTTAAGAAAATTTTAACTTTTCTTTATTCAAAGCAATACCCCCCCGGGCGGGAGGCACCCCACTGGGGGTACCCATTTTTCTTCTACTATTCTCTTTGGCCAGTCTCAAAGGGAAATAACAGTGCTCTTCTACTTAAGTATTTATTAAAGCCAGCATTCGTTCTGAATTGCTTAAAAAAGTGCTTCGCATTTATTACAATTTTGCGCTCTCTCGCTTGCTTTGTTTCTAATTAAACTGGAATTAAAAGAATTTGTTTCGTTGTTTCTTTTGATGAATTCCCTGCAGATGAATTGGCGTTATACCTCGGTAGGTACTTTGCAAATGTCTTATAACTTTAATGCTTTTACAATGAATAATAAATCATTTACATAATGTTGTCTGGTTTTTACTACAAGAGAGAAAAACATGCAAAGATAAATAAAAAACTGATTGGGTTTGCTGGAATTTTAGACAATGAAAATTATAACCGATCGACAAATTGCCTTGTTTGAACTCAAGGTTTAAATAAATATCACTTATTGGTGTGTAGAAGTCTGCTGTGTAGAATTGCTGCCTGTGGAAGGAAATACTTGTAAGTATATCCCGAAATAATTAATATGTCCAAGCAAACATCCTTTCTTGAAGCGCTGATAGCGCGGCGGCTAGCGTCGAATCTAAGCGATCGACCAAGTTAAGCAACAGCGAGCGCGGTCGGTCGGAGGATGGGTGACCGCTAGTGGAAAAATTTCTTGAACGCTTCCGTGCTTCGGAGGGCACGTAAAGCTGACGGCTTTACGTGCCCTCCGAAGCACGTCCCGGTTTTTATCATTAAGTAGTTAAGCCGTGTCGGAGTCCTTCGGGTGGCAAATAAAATTGTGACACTTCGGTTGGCCTAACCCCTCCACGGATCCGCACAGCACAGGAGCAACGTCGCGGAGTATGTTCTAGGCCTCCTCGAGCGTGAGAGGAGACCAGTGCTCAGTAGAGGCCATTAATGGGTTACAACCAAACTTCCTTTCTGGTTCGCTGGGGGTAGTACCTACTACCGCCCGCCACGGTACTTAATACCATTTGTAACGTGTAATATTTGTTTTAACAGCAATTGTTCCGGTCAGAAAGGTGTGGAACCGATTCAGCGGGTTAAACACTTTTTAGACGCGACCATTTCATCCTCAAGGGCAGAAACTTCTGTGACTGACGACGTGTAGTGTAAAAAATCTTTACCCCAGCTAGGAATCGAATCCGGGACTCCTCGCTTCGCAAGCAGGTTCGCGACGCGACTAATACGGTTAGTCGGGTGCACAAAAGTGGCGCGCGACTGTAAGTACCTTACAAGGCGGTAACTTCAATGTGTAATTTGGCGAATATTACTTTCAACCGATGTAAATAGCATTACATACTTATAAAATAAGTTGATTTATAAAACGCTGTTACTGTTATACGAAATTTAAATATAAATCAAAAACAAGATTTACTTAATTGTGGTTTATATTTGTCTTATTTATAAGATCTATTCCTGAATATTTTTTTATTTTTGTATAGGCGACAAAAGGTCAAGTTGTAATCTGTTGTGGAATGTCAAGCTGACAGCTTGACGAGGTTATCTCACACTCTATGGATAAGTGACAAGAAACGACAGATTCACGCAAAAAAAACCGCGAGTTGAAATTCGTCAGCGTAGCGTTCCAATCCAAAATACAAATTAGTGTAGTTGGACTAGTTGGCTGTTTATTGTGATAATCGTGACCAGTCAGAGATATTATGTTAAAGTTAATTACTCTTTGGTTGTTCATTCAATTCATTTCATTCATCTTTTATAATCTGTATCCCATTCCCATTCAAATGTTCAATCTTTTCTTTTTTTATTTCAGTTTTTTTTTTCATTGTTTGCACTTGGCTTGGCGTTTGGTGTTTATTACATATTATTTAAATAAATTAACTACAAAAATGTGTGAATATGTAATTAGAATATGAGTATAAGAGTAAAAATAAAAATTGAACAATAGTTACAAAGAAACAAAGCCAAACTGAACGTGTTCCTATAACTCAAGTAAGTAACTGTACAAACAAGTACATTACACATTGAACTCTAACACGTATTTTATGGGTTTCTGTTTTCCGCATCAATGCACAAAGCACGGGACTTGTTTTCTCCATTAATCTCGTTACACGTTAGTTTTACAACCAACTACAACGACCTTACTACCTCACATAAGCGCTTGTTAAATGACCTAAGTGAAAGGTAAAAAAACAAGTTCTATTTTGTTCCGTGTTCTACTTACGTTTATTAGTATCTTTGAATAAAATAACTACTTCAATACTTAATAACAATACATATGTAATATGAACATTACTGTTAATAGGTATCCTATTTAGAAATGGGTCATATTTCATTTGCAAACCTTGACTCTTCAGTGTTTGTTGATCATTCATAATTATGTACCAACGTGGTATTTTAGGTAGGCATTTACTTTGGTACATGAAAGTGTTTTATTTATTTATTTTATAACTTTTTACTGTACCCCAAGAACAGGGCATTAACAATTATATGAATAGACATTTATAGAGTATTGTTTAATCAAATTTAAATGTTGTCATGCATAGTTGAAATGGATGCTCAAGATCAAATGGATCTGAAGTACAGCCCTGGGGAAATGGGTGGTCTGGAGCTGTGCATTGTCTGTGGAGACCGAGCTTCGGGGAGGCATTACGGTGCTATCAGCTGTGAAGGTAATTAGACTTCAATTACCAATATAGTATATTTTTAAACTTGTTATGCATATCATACGCTATTGGGTGTTCTATTAAACTTTGACTTCTAGCCAACATTCCTCACTAACTGATCCTAATGGTATGTTCTACTGACCAAATGCCACCAGGTCTCTTCAGTTTGAGGAGTCACTGCACTAACCTAACGTAACCCAGGTCTCACTCACTATTAAAATTTAAAAAAACGTTTCCATGACACTACATTAAACCTATACTCTATATCACCATTCAATCAACTATTACAGGCTGCAAAGGATTCTTCAAGCGCTCAATCAGGAAAAAGCTTGGCTACCAGTGTCGGGGCAGCATGAACTGTGAGGTGACCAAGCATCACCGGAACCGCTGCCAGTACTGCCGCCTACAGAAGTGTCTCGCTTGCGGCATGAGGAGTGACTGTGAGTATTGGGGGACGCTGATGGGACTGTTTATTAAATAAGTAGATTGGCTAGCTTTTATTTGAATAATCAACAACAACAATAACAAAATCCCTTTGTATTGTTCACCATTTTTTTAGACCTAAAAAATAAAATATGAATCAATAAAAAAATAGGATTGGGTATTTCATCTTTGATAACTTAAATTTAATGTATGATTGAAATACCTCGTGTTAACCAGTGCCCAGCATTGGGACAGTTATGGGTTGCAATGATGATGTTGAACGATAATAATTCTTGTTAAATCGCACATCGTTACAACGATAGACGCTACGATCGATTCATTGGAATCATGTGACCGGTGCCCGTGACGTAGAATCCATTGAGCCGTAATTCTTGCGGACTGCGTTGCCGACAGCGGTCCAACACGAGCGCAAGCCGATCGTGGACAAGGTGAAGGGCGAGGCGCGCGAGGTGCGGGAGGCGCACGAGCGACAGGCCGCGTACTCCAAGCTGCTGGGGCTCGCCGGGCAGGCGCAGGCGCAACAGGTATCAGATATAATACCTGTAAGGGACATCGCACTGCAATAATCTTAATAGGGTTAAAAATGTCTTAAATGAAATTGTGATATGTTGTTGCAGAGTCTTCTTAAATAAATAAACGCTAACAGTCACTAGGCTAACACACAACAGTCACATGCCCTTTGTCTTTTGGCATGGACAACATAAATAACACATCACTAACAAACATGACCTGAGAACAAACATTTATCTGTCGCGTAAATATTTACCCCGGCCGAGAATTTAACTGGGACCCGAAAACTAACATTTATCTATAAATATCTCAACTTACACACACCCATTGGCATAAATATACAGAATATCGTTTCAATGACGTAAAATTTTCAGATAAATCCCAAAGAAGAGCCGAACGATGGGTTCGGCGCCGTGTCGCCGGCGGCGCCCGCGCTCAACTTCGCGCTGGCGGCCGCCGTCGCCTTCAACAAGGGGAATGCAGGTTGGTTCAAACATTTATGATTTTAAACAAAGAACACCGACTTCAAAAATTCACATTATGTTCTTAGAGACTAGCTGTGTCCGCGACTTCGTCCGTTTGGAATTTAACAAAAAAGTTAATCAATTTCTAAAATCAAACTAGCCTAAGTTACTTCACATTACATCAGCTATCTACCAGTGAAAGTCCCGTCAAAATAGGTCTAGCCGTTCCAGAGATTAGCCGGAACAAACAGACAGACAAAAATTATAAAAAACTTATTTTCGTATTATGTACTATGTATACATCCATAATTATGCATTTAGGAAAATGTGGTTATTTTAATTTTATTTTAATTTTTATAAATTGTATAATTTATATAAATTAAGTAATATAATTTTACTCCAAATTTATATCGGCTGCGAAGAGGAAGAAATGTGTCATAATTATTTAGCTCGTTAGTGCTTAAAAACATTGACTTGAAATCGGCTGTCATTTTAACCTTCTCCTCTTAAATCATTATTATAATCAAATTGAAATGTAAAATCATTCATTCATATCACTGATACACTTATGCTCGTCAATTTTTTGATACTATAATTTTGTCAGTGGTCGTTGCCACTTGAAGTTTGCGAAGCAGTGTATATGATGTGCCGCCTTGTTCCAGTGCCGCCGTACCTGAGCGGCGGCGGCCCCGCGGACGTGGAGGGCGCGCGCCGGCAACAGCTCATGCTGCAGACGCAGCTCGCCAAGAACCTCTTCAAGATGGGCCAGTTCGGTGAGTGGCCAGTGCTGGTTTAGCTCCAACTTAACAACTCCGGGCTCATTTCAACAAGTTTCTGAGCTAGAGATATTTAATTTATTTCAGTCTGATTGTTTACAAAATTGTAACTATTGCGCATTAAAAAGCAATAATAATACAATAATTTAGGACAAATTGTTATATTTATATATTTGGACTGACAGTATACGTTTTTTTCACACATTTTGTTTTTTTTATGTGTGTAAGTAAATGAATGTGTGTGTCAGGTGCAATCAACGAGTACCTGCAGTCGGCGTACGGCGCCACGCCGGCCGAGGTGCCGCTGGCCGCGCTACACGCCGCCGACACGCAGCAGGCTGAAGGTTACTCATTGCTCACACCACTTGTCCATAACATTTGTGGCAGACCAAGGACGAAGAGGCACTTAATCTAATATCATCTTAAAATCGTAGAGTACAGAGTGTCGGTATAAACGGAGCTAATTCGTCAGGATCCCCGGTTTTGATTGGTGTCCGTCAGGGCTCAATTTTAGGTCCTTTTCTTTTCTTTACATATATTAACGATCTTCCATATCATATCAGTAATTATGCTGATAGTGTACTGTTTGCCGATGGTACCTCACTTATATTTAATACGAATATGTATATGAATATATATACGTTACATACAGCAAAATAACATTTTTTACAATTTTTGTCTGTCTGTCTGTTTGTTTGAACTAATCTCTAGAACGGCTGGACCGATTTAACGGGACTTTCACTGGCAGGTTGCTGATGTCATAAGGAGTAACTTAGGCTACTTTTATTTTAGTTCTATTTCGTTTTTGCTAAATTCCACGCGGACGAAGTCGCTGGCACAGCTCGTAAATTATAAAAACGTATCCGCGGCCAGGGTCGGAGGCGGGCATCCTGTCGACGCCGGAGTCGCTGACGCTGCCGCTGTCGCTGCCGGGCGGCGCGGGAGGCGGCGCGGCGCCGGCGCTGCGGCTGCACGCGGCGTGCGAGGCGGCCGCGCGCCTGCTCGCCGCGTGCGCGCGCTGGCTGCGCACGCTGCCCGCCGTCGTCGCGCTGCCGTGAGCACTCTGTTGTAACAATGCCGCGGTCTTAGGGCGCGTTCACATAGGACGTCCGTTTTACTGGATGCTGGTAGCGTATGTACCTGTATGAGCGTGTTCACACAGAATCCAGTATACCGGATCCAGTGAAAAATTCCCACGCACAACGGAAATACTGACCCGTTAAAACAGATCCAGTAAAACGGACGTCCTATGTGAACGCGCCCTTAGAATAATTACTATAGAAACCAAGTCCGCGCGGCCGTTTTGAAGCACCTTAATTGGAGTCAGAAATGACTCCAAACACCGGGCAGCTCATGTCAACGCGCGCCAAACGTGCCTCGCGAAAAAAAAAGAATTATGACGATTTGTCCAGTTAAATTGTGTCACAAAATATCTGAAAAGCTATTTATGTATTATTGCTAAAAACATATGATTATCCGCAGCCGAATCATTCCCCGCTTTCGGGAAAGTTTCGGTTTAGTGCTTCACTTTAGACAGAGCGCTTGTATGAAGACTGTCTTTCTATAGTGTTATTATTCTAAGAACACGGTAATAGTATCATACAATATTCCATCTTCATGCAAACGGTCGGAACGCGAATCATTATATGCGCCTCGGAGTTGGTACACACTAGGTACACAACAGCTGCAGCTACGCCGTAGGGACGATCGAACGTATGGGTTTGTAATCATGAAGCGTGCGTATTACCTACCCACTTACATTCACTACAACTAGAAAGAGGCGGACCCAGCGCGCGGGGCTGTAGGCAATTATTTCAAGGACAGGGCCGAGTCACAATACTGTATGATACTATTACCGTGGTGACGGCGAACTACGCATTTTTTTACATATAAGTTAATGCTTGACAACAATCCCACCTGATGGTAAGTGGCGATGAAGTCGAGGATGTTGGACGCACTAACTTATTAAAAGCCTATTCACTCTCCACTTGAAAACTCCCACATTATGCGCAAGTGGGAACAAAAATGGGAAACTATAGATATAGAAAAATATAGGTATGTTACGTTCATACAACGCCAGTTGCACTTTTGGATCCGCTCCGATGACATTACAGTAACTATCGATGTGATAGATAATTACGGAACGCGACAGATGGAAAAAGATAACTACATGAAAAGCAGATAATTTAAAAAAATTACTTATCACTAGATAAACGATATGAATAGACTCGATCCTCACTTTACCTGTTCATCTTCGTTCTTTCTATCTATCAACCCTGATCCTGTGGTGTGTAGGTTCGAGATCCAGGTGTCGTTGCTCCGCAAGTGCTGGCCGGAGCTGTTCGTGCTGGGGCTGGCGCGCTGGGCGGGCGCGCTGGGGCTGGGTGCGCTGCTGCCGCTGCTGGCGCAGCACCTGCAGGCCGAGCTGCGCGAGCGCGCGGACCCGCGCCGCGCCGATCAGCCGCCCAGCGAGATGGTGCAGCCGGAGGTGACGTAGAATTATTCTATAGCTTGTTTGAAACTCATCTAGTCGTACTACTTCTACTACATTCTTCGTCTATGGCTCTGGGTATAAGTGAGATGGTGCAGCCGGAGGCTAGATCGTAGAATCATGCACTATTTTTTAAGTTATACGACCATCAATACAACTGCGAAAACTGCTTCAAATTTCATTCAGCAGTTGCGTGATGCACAGACCAACATACAGACAGACAAGACAAAAATCTAAAAACAACATTTTCTACCAATAGAAGCCAAAAAATACATTACACACAAAAGATACATTTTTATCTCAAATATCTCCTATGTACAGACTGCGGTTACAGTTTTGTAACTATAGATCTATTACTTTGCTTCCAGATCACGGTGTCAGACTACTCGGACGAGCGTATCGCTGAGGTGAGCGCCACGTTGTCCAGACTGCACCAGTTCGTGGGGCACATGGAGCAGCTGAGGATCTCGGACAGGGAGAACGCACACTTGAGGGCGCTGTGCCTGTTTTGTCCCGGTCAGTTGTCTTTAAACCAGTCGATAATAACACTTTGTAGGAAATTAGTATCGAACTGGTATCCTTATTTACTGACGTCCATAGACGACGATGATCACTTAAAATCAGGTGTCGGCCATTAACATAAAAAATACAATTATAGGAAATTATCGAAATTCCAAAATAATTCAACAAATTGCGTGGCGATATGTGACATCGCACTACACGTCACACGGTGACGTCACTTCAATGTGTGACTGGGAATTTTTTTCCGCGATTTTAGTATGAGACCCGACAGCCATAGTAACAATAGTAATGATTAGGAACATCAATTTAAATATTGTTTTTAGATGGAGCTCCAGACATCCTAACCCGTAAGCTGCAAGACTACCAGATGAAAGTGCTGCGGTCGCTGCGCACCATCTGCCAACCGGACGACGAGAGGGTTGCAACCCTTCTGCTGCAGCTGCCAGTGCTGCGGTCCTTCACCGCCACCTTTATTGAGGATGTGTTCTTTGTGGGGTTCGTCGGGGACGTCAGCATTGATGAGGTGGTTCCCTACTTGCTCAATGCTGAACGCTGATAGCGGCCGAAATGGATTACAGTAGAACCTCGGTTATCCTAGGTAATATGTTGAGGTGCGGTATTTACGACACGTGATAATTCGGATAACACAGAAGAAATGAGAAATTTCCAAATTTTATTGATTTTATTTAACTTGCAATGTTTGTTTGTTCGGGTGAAATCTTGCGAACTGAATTAGAACTACTTCCTTACTGTACTGACTTGAAATTTGGCATAGTTTGTTCTGATGAAAATGCAATTTTATGATAAACATGATCAGATAGGACACTCATGATTGGCTACAGCGAAGAGATCCCCAACGGTTAACAACACAGTGACTAATTTTATTGTTCTGCATTTATAATTCACTTAGAATTATAAAAGCGTGTTTTTTTTTAGTTTGCAAATACTACGGGTGGCCACTGAGGGTGTAAAGGGAGTAATAATAAATTGTAAAAATATGTATGTTCCCTAACTTGGTTGATCGAGGCCCAAATAATCGAGGATCTACTGTAATTTTTTAAGGTAATAGATTGACTTACTTTTTGATGTAGATTATTTAAGAGTTATAAGGTATTTGTCTTTGGTTTGTATTGCACAAACTAAGCACATGCAATATGCATAAATTACTTTTTATATCTTCCAGTCTTCCGCTATTTCTATGTATGTTGACAGCTGTCTGTGCCGTCCAGATAGACTATTTCCTTGGGATAGCCTTATTGAAAAGTGATTAAGTTTTAGTAGTGTATGGAATAAATATATTTTTAGATAATCTTACTATAAGTGCCTTAATTAAATAAATAAGAGATAATAAGTTTTGTTTTTCACTAAATCTCGTTTGTAGTCTACTAAGAAGATGTATGGAAAGGTGGTGGTTTGCTGGCCGGTCTGTAATACAAAGGTTAGTATGGTAACCTTAGAACAAGCAACGCGTTGGTAACGCCCCTGGTGTTGCCATGTCCATGGGCGACGGTGATCACTCATCACCATCAGGTGACCCTACTGCTCGTTTGCCTACTTAAGCTGGAAAAAAAAGCAAACCTTTCAACAACACTCAGTTCTTCAATTCAGTCTGTTCTTCTATTCACTTATGTAATGGAGTTCTTACAGTACATTTCCACTTTAGATTAAATAAGAGTTATTAACAACAGTTATCATGTTGCCTTATCAATGCTATCTTTATTTGCAAGTGATTCATAAACAAAAAAAACTATACTCACATGTATGTATGTTTTGTAGGTAGTAGAACCTAGGATCTACTACCTATGTAAAATAATTTTAATTGTTGTGCATAGGTAGTAGAGCTAGAGTTGGCCCGGGGTAGTACTACCGCCCGCCACGGTACTTAGTACCATTTCTACCGTGTAATAATTGTTTTAACAACAATTGTGTTCCGGATAGAAAGGTGTGGAGCCGGCTACACTTTTTAGAGGCAACCATCTCAGTCCTCAAGGGTAGCAACACATCTGTGACCGAATTATAACGAGACTCTTACTAACATTTACTAACTGGACTATTACTAACAATAACTAACAGGACTAACATTCACTAACAGTCCCTGTCCCAGTCATGATACTTACAAACTAACCAACTAATGTTCTAACACCGTCACCTAACCGGACTAACTAACCCAGTCCCAATATATGAGTCTTGTTCTAAGTCGGTCACAGTTGTCATGGGCGGCAGCGAAAGGTGGTGCTGCATGCTCGTTTGCTGCCTTATATCAATAATAAAAAAAAAACATGTATAATTTATTACAAGTATTTTTAATAAAACTATAAAATAGTACATTACGATACGTGTGCGTAAAGTACCTTATTATTGCACGGTGTGAAGTTAGCGCACGAGCGGAGCGAGTGCGCTAAACACTGTAATAATATAGCTACTTAACGCACGAGTGTCGTATACTATTTTATAGCACGAGTGACATAAACCCGCCTATACTCAAACATATAATTATTTACAGGGAAATAAAAGAAAGGAAATGTTTACGAAGCTGCTGCCTGCCTGCTTTACCGACATGTCAAACGTCATTCAAAAGTATTATTAGTTTGTCTGCTTTACCGACATGTCAAACTTCATTCAAAAGTATTATTAGTTTGCCTGCTTTACCGACATGTCAAACATCATTCAAAAGTATTTTAATTTGTCTGCTTTACCGACATGTCAAACGTCATTCAAAAGTATTTATTGTATAAAATAAATGTAAATTGTTTAAAGTACCTATTTATTATTATAGGAATCCTATCCTCTTATCTAATCTAATACCTTTAAAGGAGCAATTCTTGTGTATATATCTTGGGTATTGTGTATATTGGAATCTCGGAATCGGCTCCAACGATTTTCAAATATAGGAATCATTTTTAGAAAATGTCATTTTATTCGTGTTTTTGTAGTCCCAATTTAAACTGAAAAATATGACTCTTCCTGACATCTATTGGCGAATAATAATACTACTATACTAATACTAATTGCTTTTACGACACAACAGCAGAATAGATGGCGTTGTTAAATGAAAATCAATTGTTTATTTATATTATTTGTGTCTTCTTAATATTATTATTCGTACTTAAATATAATTTCCAAAAAACACAATTTATAAAAAAAAATACCGAGCAAAGCTCGTCGATCTAGCTTGGAATCATTTACGCTATCAATTTATCGTAGCGACCAATGTCGATGTCGATGTTATCGTACGTGCTTATAGTACATTTTAGCATCGAAAATGTTGCCCATAAACTTGGTGGGGCGTACTTTTGTGACAAATGCGCAAAGTATGCCAAGGGACATCTTCACAAAAAGAATTTGATTTGTTTCCTCTGCGCCATTTCTTAAATGCATTGTACGCTGCTGTATATAGCCTTTTTGATTTACTGGACAACAAATTTAGGATCACCGATTTTGCTATTTCTTTTATAGCGTCTGGAACAATTTCATCAATGCCATCTTCACTAAACTCACTATCCGAACTACGAGTATTCATTTTAGCGAAAGTTATAATAAATGTACAACTATGACTTTGATAATAATTATTAATACCGTTTCGTTTTGACTTACTTAGTATTTCTACCTACCCACTTCTCTTTTGATATTTTTCCCCTACCAATTTGTAATTGTCAACAGTGTGTCAATTTGTGCACGGTATGAAGTTAGCATCATAACCCGTGCTATAATCGACTACTTTACGCACGGAAAACCGTGGCATAAATGCGGGTTTAGGTCACAGTGTGCTATAAAATATATAACCACACTAGACGTAATTCAACAGTTACATTGATAAACTACTCTGTTATTTACAGGCTGATCCTATAAATGCAGGACAAGGCAAAAAATTACGTTTAGATAAATATTACAATATAGGTACATTAAAAAGGCACTGACACTTACACATATAAAATTATTTCAAGATATCCGCCTGCCAGTACAATGGCGTGTTAGATTTTTAACTGGATTTTTGACCTAGTAATTCAGATAAACAGTTGGACAGTCTTATTCATTACTATGTACTGAAAATCAAACCACTTAAATAGCACTTACGAGTATAAAACATGTAATTGTTGAAACAGTAATGATTATGATTACGTATCATACAAATCACTTTCAAGTGTTTTGTTTTGCATTAAATCATAGCATGTTGTATCACAGTATTGCTTAATTATAACTGTTTAATTATTTAATTATAATGCCCCAACATCAGACAATTGTTGACATTACCCTCACAAGAATTAAGCCTCTAAACTGGGTTTATATTGTGGTCCAACCAACATTCAGGAAACTAATACTGCTCCTTTGGTTTCTCGCCATCCCAGCTGACAATCTTCTTGTCATACCACACATATTCTCCCTTGACCGAGTCAGGAGCATCCAGGGCTAAGAACAGTGGGGCCGCTGCACCCTCATCAATGGTCAATGGACCTTTGTGCGATGTCATATCTGTATCCACATACCCTGGGTGTACAGCATTTACTTTCACATCTGAAAATCAGAAATAACACCAACATGACTAATAAGAAAGACAATGGTACTTATACCACTTTTATAAATTATGAAATGGATTGTTTATTTTTAGTTTCCTTTCTAATTTTATATTAAGTAAAGTTACCTAACCTAATTTAACGTTGCCCAAATTTCCAATTAAATACTTCCCAGCTGAAGCAGAACTGATTGCAAGAGGTGGTAATTCCCATGCATTGCAAAAGAGCTGTGATTTAAATGTTTCTTGAACAACTCTACAGAGAAATCACATAATTATATTAACTTTCGAGTCTTTATCATAGAATGGTATGAATTATCCTTTTTACATAGGTAGGTAAACAAAATTATTCCATTTCCCGATTTTAAATACATTAAAGGGCTTTGGGATTAAATCTGTTCGAAGGTCTAAAGATTGGTGATAATGCAACATTATGTGGGATCCAAGCTTATTGGCTGTTAATGATATCGATTAAAAAATTGTTACATTAAAATCAAATATTAAGTGCAAGTATAATAATCAATAGATAGTACCTACACAATAATAGTAGTAATACCTTTATCATTGAGCTGCCTCTGTTGTATCATGGTTAGAGCGGTCACTCCGACTTTGGACACCACATATGAAGAGTTGCCCCATTCGGCAGCATGGGTCCCTTGCTTGGCAGCATCCACATACTGTTGCATCAGGGCAGAAAGCTCAGGGATGGTCAAATTTGGGTCCTTCAGTTTCTTGCGAAGGTTCTCACTTGGTATCAAGCTCAAATGGCCCATTGAGCTCGAAAGGTTGACCACTCGGGCTCCGTTTTTCAATAATGGAAACAAGATCTCGCACGTAGTGACCAGACTGAAATAATTGACAAACAAGGTTTCCTCTGCCTGTACCCCCGCTGGTTCAGTGGCGTTGTTGCTAAACGCGATTGCTGCGTTATTGACTAGAACATCGATTCCACCGTACTTTTGCTTCAAATAATCGCGGAAAGTTTCGATGCTTTTCTTATCAGTAACATCCAACTGGTGGTATCTGGGCTTCAAGCCTTCCTTCTCCAGGTCGGCCACGGCTTTCTGCCCGCGTTCAACATCTCTAGATGTGAGGTAAACTACACCTTCGAATCGCTTGCACAAACCGCGCACTATTGCGAAACCTATCCCCTTGTTTCCGCCGGTTACTACAGCTACTTTAGAAGTCATCTTAATTAAAAAATGTGCAATAAATTGTGCACAAGTAGGTTGTATTAGAGACGGAATTCGTTTTTCAAAATTTATGCAAAGGAGCAATACTACGAATGAATTACACTGCACAGAATAATAGGTAAATGAACAATTTACAAAAACGTAAACCTTATTTATAGTCTGTTTCTCTATCTTTCAAACAAACCAATTACCAATTTACCAATAATTCACTTCATTAACCTTCACTTAATGCACTTCATTTTTATTACACGTTACGATTTTTCTTTTTGTTAATGTGCAGTATCTGCACTAGTCTAAATTATTTTTGTAAAAGACGGTATGAAGTTGTGCAAATGAGCAAATCAACAACCGGAGTATATTATAAAGTACTCTGTGAACCGGAGTAACAATAAAAAAATAAAATGAACAAAAAAAGAACGACTCGCACACAGCGAAAAATAGTACCATGCACACTTACACACTTCATAAGTTCAAGATTAACGTTATCTTAACTCTGAGACTTCTGAGAGCAAAATAACAAAGTAATTGATCAGGTGACAAAACGTCAAGTCGTAATCTGTTGTGGAACGTCAAGCTGACAGCTTGGCGAAGTGATCTCACTCTCTGTGCCTCTGTGGAGTCTGTGGTGTGTGGTGATGGCAGAAAAGGGCGCGAAAGCATAAAAAAACTGAGTTTGGAGGTTAACTCGTACTACTCGTAGGCGTTCCAGACTTCCAGAGTGCTGTTTTTTCTGTTTGTGTGATTGTCGTGGCCTGCCAGACTCCCGATTCGTTATATTTATATTATTATATGTATAGAGCCATACCATACGATACTTCACTCCGTATAAAACTGCTATGTTCATTCCTAGAGGAATACGGGTATGATATACCCGTTAGCTCCTCTAGGTCTCTAGCGCCAATTTGGTGGGTTTTTGAACTTTATGGGTATTCTTTTCTGCTCGCCACTGGACACTTTTTCAACATATCCAGCAAATGTAAGACAGCTACCTACCTACCTTTGATTATGTATATAATCAAAGCTACCTACATAGCATGCTCATTCATTTTAAGCGTGCTTAAGAAGCATACTATTTAAATGCATTTGTATCTATAATAATATCTTTAAAACGAAACTAACAATAGATCATTATTTAATTAACCAGTAAAATGAGTAAAATGACGTACAGCTAATATAATAATCTTATTATAACTTTTCAAATGTTACCAGCTTTAAACATCGTATATTTTCTACCAGTCAAACTATACAATTCTATCTACATATAATAGGTATTACTCACTTATTTTATGGAGTTGTTACAGTAGATTTCCACTTTAGATAAAATAAGACTTGTTGAAACCTCATAGTTGCCATGTCGCCTTATCAATGTTATGTTATCTTCATTGGCAAGTTACCATTATGAGTACCTACTGACTGTTGTGCAATATATTGTAACTCGTGATTTGCTAGAAATAATTACAACATTGATCTCAACTGGCAATTTATAAACAGAGAAACAACAATATTCACAACATGTATAATTTATTTAAACTATTTTACTATAAAAAATAACTAAGTATGAAAAGATATAACAAAACTTGAAATAAAAAACTAAATACCTAATTATGTTAAGTAGGTACACATTGATCTTGAAATGCAAGACGAGGTACAAATTTATGTATAAATTGCAAAATACATACAAAACTAAGGCACTAAAACATTAAGCATATTTATGAAATTATTTCAAGATGTCTGTGTGTCAATACAACTGCGTATTAGATACATTAATAACTTAAGTTTTTCATAATTCTTACAGTCTAGTACATTACTTAGTAATGCAAATCAATTATGTTGATAAAATATTGTGCCTTAACAGTTGTACTGCCCACATCTACACACAGAACCACTTAAACGGCACTTACATACATATATTGTGAAAATCATTTTCCAAGGGTTTTGTTTCTTGAGGATAGTATCACATGTACATAATCACAGGATTCCTTAACTAGGGTGCCTTTCCACCAGAGATGTGCTACACTATGTTGCTATGGATGCGTTTGCTATCCACCACTCACATTCAGCGGCCCATACAGCATAGCCATCTATATATTATTATTCTTAAGTCTTAGTAACTTATTATGTAAAATTAGGCTGCAAATTGCAGCAGTATTCTTTGAATTTATTTGTGACATTGATAATGACCCATAGAGTGGCTTATAGCATGTAAAGAAGGTGCATGTTTTGTGGCTCAGCCTTCACTTAAGAAACTAAAAGCTCTTGGGTCTCTCGCCATCCCAGCTGACAATCTGCTTGTTGTACCACACAAACTGGCCCTTGACTGTGTCAGGAGCATCCAGGGCTAAGAACAGTGGGGCCGCTGCACCTTCATCGATGGTTAATGGACCCTTGTGCGATGTCATATCCGTATCTACATAGCCTGGGTGTACAGCATTTACTTTCACATCTGAAAATCAGAAATAACACCAAACATTAATACTACAGGATACACTTGTATTTTCTTTCAAACCCCTCTTACACATTATGAAGAGGAGTGTTGGTTAGTTTTATTCCAATCTATTTTAAACTTTCATTATTAAAATGTTACCAAATTCTACAAGGTGGGATTCTAGTTCTACTAGCCCTAACTTTACAAACCCTATATCTTGGGTATAATGTAATGCTGGGCCGTTCCACAGAGATTTCCACGCCTTGAGCTTATGATAGAAACTGTCTCATATGTCATGGGGCTCATAATGGGAGATGATATTATATGCTCTATGTGGCATCTATAGTTATTGGCTATTAAGTTCATATACTTAACAAAAACTATTAACAGCAAAGTAAATTGTTAAAGTTCAAGCACCTACAACAATCAATAACTAAAAGTAAAAAATGATTATATCTACCTTTATCATTGAGCTGCCTCTGTTGTATCATTGTTAGAGCGGTCACTCCGACTTTGGACACCACATATGAAGAGTTGCCCCATTCGGCAACATGGGTCCCTTGCTTGGCAGCATCCACATACTGTTGCATCAGGGCAGAAAGCTCAGGGATGGTCAAATTTGGGTTCTTCAGTTTCTTGCGAAGGTTCTCACTTGGTATCAAGCTCAAATGACCAGCGGCGCTCGAAAGGTTGACCACTCGGGCTCCGTTTTTCAATAATGGAAACAAGATCTCGCACGTAGTGACCAGACTGAAATAATTAACAAACAAGGTTTCCTCTGCCTGCACCCCCGCTGGTTCAGTGGCGTTGCTTTTAAACGCGATTGCTGCGTTATTGACCAGCACATCGATTCCATCGTACTTTTGCTTCAAATAATCGTGGAAAGTTTCGATGCTTTTCTTAACTGTAACATCCAACTGGTGGTATCTGGGCTTCAAGCCTTCTTTCTCCAGGTCAGCTACGGCTTTCTGCCCGCGTTCAACATCTCTTGATGTGAGGTAAACTACACCTTCGAATCGCTTGCACAAACCGCGCACTATAGCGAAACCTATCCCCTTGTTACCGCCGGTTACTACAGCTACTTTAGAAGTCATCTTAATTAAATAATGTGCAATAAATTGTGCACAAGTAGGTTGTATTAGAGACGGAATTCGTTTTTCAAAATTATGCAAAGGAGCAATAACACGAATGAATTACACTGCACAGATTATTAGGTAAATGAACAATTTACAAAAACGTAAACCTTATTTAAAGTATGTTTCTCTATCTTTCAAACAAACCAATTACCAATTTACCAATAATTCACTTAACCTTCACTTAGTTAGTGCACTTCACCCGTTTAAAAACAGTAAACACTAAACACTTGGTCTTGAGTAGTCTTGACTTCACTTCACCACAGATATGTCAGATATCTACAATACTAAAATAAAACGTAGGTCGTAGTGTTATATACTATTTGATATCTACATTATCTACTATCAAATGACGTTATCTCTGTAGTCTGTAGACTCTGTAGCAAATAAAGGATATCGGTTAATCGGTTTGCATGGGCGTAGGCACTAGGCATTAGGCACAGTGGGGTGCTTGCCCCACCCTGGCTCTGACCTGTAAGGTACCTAATCAAACTTAAAACTTAATTATCTAGGTTCTAACTACAATACTTAAATCCATAAGAAAGTTCACACTCGACAGTCGTCTGTCGACAGAGAAAAATTGTATGAAAAATTATTTTCATAACTAGTTTCATATTATTTTAGACTACTGCCCCACCCTGAGCCCATGGCTGGCTACGCTCATGTCGGTTTGTATTTTTGTAATGGATAATTACGTCAAAATTTAAGTTATTACATATATTTTGGAACGAGAATCGAATACTGAGTACCCCTATTAATATTCTAACTGACTAAAAAATCACCTTGTATAGGGACATTTTACACGATCATTCTATAATATATTTATTGAATTTGTTACTACAAGTTTTGATAAATACTACCAACGTTCAACCACACGGCTATAACTGCTGCAATTTTTATGTTAAGTTATGTTAAAAGCTGAATGCAACAATACCATTGTTTTGGTATGCCTAAAAGCATCTGAGGCTCCCGAGATACATAAAAGAGCGGCTTTTTGCATGTGTGTTTTATAAGGTTCGTTATCGAAATCAGCCTCAGAATCGGTAATGTCTGTTTCAACTAATTCTTTTTACTGCTGTCATCCACTTCTTCCTTATTTTTGGGTCCCCAGGCACATTAAAAAAGAGTTTATCGGGTGTTTTAATTGTTGAATTGAAGCACTGAGGCACAATACAGTATTTTTTTACCATTGTTCCGAAGATAACAGTAAAATCTTGATATTTACTGCGTAACGGCGTGCGAACAAGAGCGCGACTGCCGAATGATGACGTCATCGAGTAGTGACCGCCCGCCAGCGTTTTTAAAAAACCAACGGCCGTAAATACGCACTTTGATCGTTAATATCTCAGCCATTTATTGAGATATGCAAAAAGTAAAAGCACAGTTTTTGTTGTAATTTTTTATAGATTTATTTGACGTGTAAAAAAAATTCGTTTGCCTGATCCAAACAAGAAATAAGCCTCTAAACTGGGTTTATATTGTGGTCCACTCAGACCAACAAAAAAAAGTAATTTTGTTGGTCTGAGGTGGTCCAACCAAATTTCAGGAAACTAATACTGCTCCTTTGGTTTCTCGCCATCCCAGCTGACAATCTTCTTGTCATACCACACATATTCTCCCTTGACCGAGTCAGGAGCATCCAGGGCTAAGAACAGTGGGGCCGCTGCACCCTCATCAATGGTCAATGGACCTTTGTGCGATGTCAAATCTGTATCCACGTACCCTGGGTGTACAGCATTTACTTTCACATCTGAAAATCAGAAATAACACCAACATGACATGACATAATAAGAAAGACAATGGTACTTATGCCACTTTTATAAATTATGAAATGGATCGTTTATTTTTAGTTTCCTTTCTAATTTTATATTAAGTAAAGTTATCTAACCTAATTTAACGTTGCCCAAATTTCCAATTAAATACTTCCCAGCTGAAACAGAACTGATTGCAAGAGGTAATTCCCATGCATTGCAAAAGAGCTGTGATTTAAATGTTTCTTGAACAACTCTACAGAGAAATCACATACCTAATTATATTATCTTTCGAGTCTTTATCATAGAATGGTATGAATTATCCTTTTTTCATAGGTAGGTAAACAAAATTATTCCATTTCCCGATTTTAAATACATTAAAGGGCTTTCGGATTAAATCTGTTCGAAGGTCTAAAGATTGGTGATAATGCAACATTATGTGGGATCCAAGCTTATTAGCTGTTAATGATATCGATTAAAAAATTGTTACATTAAAATCAAATGTTAAGTGCAAGTATAATAATCAATAGATAGTACCTACACAATAATAGTAGTAATACCTTTATCTTTGAGCTGCCTCTGTTGTATCATTGTTAGAGCGGTCACTCCGACTTTGGACACCACATATGAAGAGTTGCCCCATTCGGCAGCATGGGTCCCTTGCTTGGCAGCATCCACATACTGTTGCATCAGGGCAGAAAGCTCAGGGATGGTCAAATTTGGGTTCTTCAGTTTCTTGCGAAGGTTCTCACTTGGTATCAAGCTCAAATGGCCCATTGAGCTCGAAAGGTTGACCACTCGGGCTCCGTTTTTCAATAATGGAAACAAGATCTCGCACGTAGTGACCAGACTGAAATAATTAACAAACAAAGTTTCCTCTGCCTGCACCCCCGCTGGTTCAGTGGCGTTGTTTTTAAACGCGATTGCTGCGTTATTGACCAGAACATCGATTCCACCGTACTTTTGCTTCAAATAATCGCGGAAAGTTTCGATGCTTTTCTTATCAGTAACATCCAACTGGTGGTATCTGGGCTTCAAGCCTTCCTTGTCCAGGTCAGCCACGGCTTTCTGCCCGCGTTCAACATCTCTAGATGTAAGGTAAACTACACCTTCGAATCGCTTGCACAAACCGCGCACTATAGCGAAACCTATCCCCTTGTTACCGCCGGTTACTACAGCTACTTTAGAAGTCATATTTATTAAACAATGTGCAATAAATTGTGCACAAGTAGGTTGTAATAGAGACGGAATTCGTTTTTCAAAATTATGCAAAGGAGCAATAACACGAATGAATTACACTGCACACTCTGCACAGAATAATAGGTAAATGAACAATTTACAAAAACGTAAACCTTATTTATAGTATGTTTCTCTATCTTTCAAACAAACCAATTACCAATTTACCAATAATTCACTTCACTTCATTATCTTAACTTCACTTAGTTCACTTCACCCAAAGAGTTTAATTATAAACAGTAAACACTTGACTTCACCCAACGAGTACTTCACTTCACCACAGATATGTCCACTTAACACTATTACTCGATATGTCAGATATCTACTAGGTAATACTAAAACGTAGGTCGTAGTGTTGTACAGCAGGGTGTCCCGTAACCCGTAAGTACTGTAGTGGACCAACGGGTTATGGGGGGGAGTGGGACTTATTATCTAACAAAAATACTAAAATTTATAGTCCTAGGCCTTGTAGTTCTTGAGTTATGCTTTTTTGTCAACATGTGGTGTAAATATTTTTACCATATGTGTTTTTTTATTTTATTGTTATTTCTTGTTCAAGGTAGTTAAGAATACATAAATATTCCTAATTAAAATGATGCTCAAGCATAAATAACGACAACAAGAAAATTAGACCAATAAATTTTACGTTTAAAAGTTTACGAACTGAAGTTTGAAGAAAGATTGTGCAAAAAAATTGATGGTAACCCTGTGAAACTTTATTGTAATAACATCTACATCTCATACAAATTACAAAAAGGTATAATTAAGTGGAACACATTAACAAATTTCTTATTTTACTCAACATCATAAGATATTTTCAGGAGAAAATAAAAATACGGTTTTTTGGAAAAACCCTTTTATTAAACTTTTTTGTTACAGTAAATGCTCAAAATGCCTTCCTCTTGCTCTTATGCTTAACCAACACCTTCTTATAAATTTTCTTTGTAAACTTCTACGAGCCCTTTAATTCTTCTTCATCATTGGAGTGTCTTGAATCCTCTGATAGTGAGAGGATTGCTACCAGCACTAATTTGGCTAGGCCTAGGCCTATAAATTTTAGTATTTTTGTTAGATAATAAGTCCCACTACCTCCCATAACCCGTTGGTCCACTACTTACGGGCCATCCTGTATACTATTAGATATCTACATTATCTACTATCAAATGACGTAATCTCTGTAGTCTGTAGCAATTAGAGGATATAAACAAACTGCCTTGTCATCCAGATCGGAGATCCTTGCTTGTGATCCTTGCTGTGTATAAATACCGGATGAGATCAATTTGATAATTTCTTGCAAGTCACCAGTTACAGCTTAAAGGAGTGCGCACATTACACCAACTCGACGTCAACTCCACTCAGACTCCACTCCGTTTCAACTCCGACGTTCCGTTCCGCGATCAACGCTTCATCGACGTCAACTCGACTCCGTCTCCACTCCGTTTCAACTCCGACGTTCCGTTTTAGGTACATTACGTCATTGTGTCGGTCGACGCGTGGACTACTCGTCTACGGTGAGTCGTCGTAGCGTTGGTCTCGAAACGGAACGGCTATGGGTGTAGGGCGAGCCGTATAGGTATTTTAAGTATAAGTTCGAAATTCAACCTTACCTTCAAAGATATAAGGCTCATAATTGAATGTTAGCTTTGTCAAGGTTTTAGTCGCGTTGGCGTCTGTCGGTCGTGGAGTCGTTGTACTGTGCGCACTCCTTTATGCACAACAATGGTCTTTTTATTGTAACCTGCTGGAAATAACATTGATAAGGAAAGTTATCACATGATAACTATTAAATTTTGTCAAGGGCCGCAGCGGAAGGGTGGTGCTGCGTGCTCGTTTACTATTTCAAATCCATAAAAACATGTAGGAATTGATAATGGTACCGTTCTCAACGAAATAACAAAGAGTATAATATAAACACTACGTTTTAGAAATAATAAAAACGCTAAACTCAATCATACCGCGCATTACGATTTCCTGTGTTGCGGGTTGCGGGTGGCATAGTCAACACCATAGAGTAACTTATATATAGGGACAACACATCACTAACACCCATGACACGAGAACGAACATTAATCTGTCACATAAATATTTGCCCCGGCCGGGAATCGAACCCGGGTCCCCTCGCTTCTCAGGTTGGGAAACTATTAACTAGACTACGGTCGGACAATCACGTCTAACAATTTTCGAGTGTGGGTACTAGGGGACAGGTCTACTAGTGGCCTTAAGGCCCCAGTTAGACGAAGCGATACTGTCATATAAACGCCCTAACACGTTCGCTGCGGCGACCGCAATTTTTTTATGAAAAAATAACACGACATATTTGAACGTCATCCGAAGCGCACGTGTTAAACCTGAAAAGTAGAAAAAAAAACAACACTGATTACTCCTTCCTAAACTTTATTATTACTGTACCGTTACACGTAACTTAATATAAAATTAGACAAATTTTGATTTATACCACTTAAATTATACAAATACATACATTATAATGATTCGTAATCTCAAAATATATTTTTATAGTGATACTATATTACGACGTATTAACATTCGGTAAGTACTGCCCCGTTTCGTACAATTTTATGAGGAGCACTTTAGTAATTATAAAATCAATACTTTTGCTTATCTTCTGGGCACATTGGATGACCTTGAACAATATTTACAGATTCAGAATTAAATTGAACTCTCACTTGATAAATATAACCCGAAACATATGGGATTGGTTGAGAGCGATTTTAAAACAAGTTTAAATAGTCGAATGGATATTAAATTAAGTATAAAGTTCAGTGTCACAGTGGTAACAGTCATTAACTGACCATTATTTTTAATATCACCTACCGATTATAAAATTATTTTCATAATTAATGTACAGGAAATTTACTTAAAAAAACGTGTATTGTGTAGATTATTGTATGAACATCTTTGAAATGAACAAAACCGCGGTCCAACACTACTCTCTCGAAGTTAGTTTTTTTAATTGTTAATTTTAATGTTTTTTTTTTCACCAAAAAGGTTTTCGTATTTCAATTTCTCCGACACAGTTTGTCAAGTGTCCGATGAAGTTTTGTATTGATTGCACAATTGCAATAATTGACAAACATTATGCAATAACACATACTGTATGTATTGCATAATATTATGTAACCCTATTTTACGCATCTCTATTTTTGGGAACTAATGTTTGAAGTAATTACGAATACTGCGCCTTAAATGATGGTGCTCTCGCTCGGTACTGGAGTGTACCAGTTGACCATCTCGGTGACTCGCGTCGCATAATACCATCCAACGTGCCCAGCTCTAACAATAATACTAAACTAAATACTTCTCTTGCACCAGCAATTATTATAAAAATATTGACTATCATATTTTGGAAGATTTACTTCGTAGTTGGTATAAACTTTAGTCACAACTTACAAGTTCATTACGCTGACAAATATGATTGAATAACAGAGTCCATATTAAATGTATATATTCATTGAATGTTCGTATATACTCGGTATAATTAAATATAAGTACACCTAAAGTATAGTCTATCCTTGCTTACTGATATGTATGTAACAAATATAAAACAAATCGTAATTGAATTCTGTTTAACAGATTAAATAGATTAAAATCTACATTGACGTTGGCTGTATGTTGTTGCTGGCTTGTACCTGTGACTAAAATCCGCTTACAAAAGCTTTCCTATGAATATCTTAAAAATATTTATGTAAACATTTTGAAACATTTGCATTTGCAACTATCCCTATACTACACGAGTCCAAGTGAAAATATCCGACTACCCTCACATCTATTTTTTACGTGTGTAAAAATGCTTTAATTGGCAGTAAATATATTCAGAAAAGTTACAGTAATAAGATGTATCATGATCTATGGTGTAAATGTAACGGAATTACAATATTCGAAACTTGAAGGTAGTCGGAAAGTTCATTTTTCATAAGCCGTGATCCCCTTACATCAAATATTAAGGAATATCCATTATATTGACTGATAAACGCTTCGATCAACAATACTATAGATGTCGGGTTAGCGCAAGAAAACAGTCTATTAAGACGTATCAGAATGCCAAAATATTTATTCAAAACATTTAAAAATAACGCCCAAAAAGGCAATGTAACAGTATGTATCAGAGCGAACTAAACATGTACTTTCGGTAAGTACATGTACAATTAGTTATATATTAAGCTATAAACTTACAAATAATATTAAATTTTAACCGACAATCACTGATTTTAAACAACGTTACAAATGTTGGCCAATACCAGCCAATGCACGCACAAACGTAAGGCAAGTACGGCAAAAAGTACTTTATTTGCTGCACATTAAAGTTGATTTCAAGCTTCATGTTATGTAAATTGTGAGTGAGTTATCTAGGTATTGTTGATCGAAGGATAATCGTAAGACCGAATCTCAATCGACATTTAGTAACATATCTCACATGAAATGCATTTATATATTCTCTATATGTTAAAGCTAACAGCAATTTTATATCAAACGGAACTTAACACATTCGCTGCGGCGATCGTATATTTCTATGGAAAAACACGACGTACATGTGTTCAGCAGCAAACGTGTTAAGTTTTTCATCATGTCAATATAATGGCTGTATTAATAAAAGAAATTATAACATTTGTTAATGGGCAACATTTGTTTATGTCAACGTCATACGACCGGTTCTTATTTATTCTTTACTGCGAGTAACGATCCGTTACTATGAGGGTTCCGTGGCCAAAAATCTCCCGTACACGAAAAGTAGGGATGAAATTTTTTTATTAACTTACCCTACAATAAACTATAAACACTTATAGCTATAAGAAATCAAGCTGTGAAGTATTAATAAACGTATTAACTTGTTAAATGAAACGCGAAAATACCGATAGACATCTTATAACCTCTTATCGACAGTATGGGACAGATAGGTTATTGAAACCGGCCGCAAAGCTTTTATTTAACCGTGGATCACATAAGTTCAGTGTAATCTTACACAGATCAAATATTCCCCATCAACAAACGTCCCACATTGCCACATGTAAACATCACAATATTGAAACATTCGAAACACGTTGTGAATAACATTTAACATTCGATGTAATTTATCAATTCCTTTATCACTGTATGTCTCACCGCGAGTAACGCGACCCTATTACAGCATACATTACATCCATCATCATCATCATCATCATCCATTACAGTATTAATCATTCCATTACAATATTAATATGTTAATATTGTAATGGAATAATTTAATATTAATACGTAAACAGAAAAGATTGTAGCCTTTTGTAAGGATAATACCCGCACGTAGGTGTGACATTTGACATACAGTTTATATGGGGAGGTGTGCTTAAATATAAATTTTATATATTTTAAGTTTTTGTTTATAAGATAACTGGCATAAACCAATAAACATTATAATATAACATAAACATCCAATGTCCAATCACAAAATATTGATAATATCTAAAAATAACTTATTTCAAGAAATGTAATGCATTGCGTGTATATATTAATTACATATTATGTCATGTACAACACCACATTACCCAACGGTGAGACAAATGCCTTAAATATAAAGCTAAGGCGTAGACTAGCGATACGGTTACATTAATCATTGCTGTTAGGGTCTCCCCACACCAACCGACGACGGATCGAACAAATCAAATTAGATAAAATTATTATAGGATATCTTCGCTATTTCTGAGATGGTCATTTTCTATCATGTTTTGTACACATTCATGACAAAAATCATTTATTTACTGTATCGTGATCAACAATATTATTAGCGAGTGAATATTACCTAAATTCAACTTTTTTATTACAATAAAGTAATACCCTGGTAATGATTGTAAGAGCTGATATAGATGAGGATTATGATTAATACTCGGTAAATATTACCAACATACAACGTAAAACATAATTAGTGAAATAAAATTTAATTTCACGATAATGGGTACTAAGGATTTTGTATTTTTAGAGATATGCCTTAGGGGCTAAGATCATGTCGCTCGGCTTCGTTCGACGACGAACGTGACGACGGCGACGTGGTGTGGCGGGACCCTAATGCTTCGCACATCAAAAGCCTTTCAACTCGTAGACGGAGAAGAGTATATAACTATGAATGTCATCTGTCTCACTCACACAAAGAGAACAACTTATGCCAATGAGACGAAAAAACGAGACAGCATGATAATATCTTGTCTCAGTTGGCGAGGCGGTTTGTTCAAAGAAAGCTGTTGCATACAAGTAAATTTGACAGCTGATTGTCGCATTTTTCTTGCGCCATATACAATTGAACTTTGTCGTGCTGTCTCATGTTTGGGTACGCTCACCAGATGTCTATATATCCCTCTCTGTCTACGTTTCAACTCGACATTAACTTACCTAGAGCTTTAACTTACCGTTAAAATCTCGATCAGATCATAAGTTAATTCTTGAATTCAATAAAAAATTGTTTAAAGGACAGAAAAATTTCATTATCGCAACGGATTTCTCCTCTAACAATAAATTACAAATGTTTATTTAATCACAAAAATGTTTTTAAACATCAGTCTATAATTTTAAGAGCTAACGAAACAGAAAATGTTAAGTCAAAACAGCACTAAGTAGACGAACGTAAACAGATTAGAAGCGCTTAATAGTGTATATTTTAAATAGTCAGTACCTATAATAGATTACAGCTAGTTTTAGTGAGGAGATAGAAAAATGAATTATATGATTAGTATAATTAAGGTTGAAATTAGTGTGCGCGATGTCAGCCGTGAGATAGTACCTTGTAGAGCTAAAAACGGAATATCAAGTGGGGAGTCATTTTGAACAATGATTAATTAATAATAAATCTGATAAAAAATGTTGGACTTATAAAAAAATGCTGGATGTGGTCTATAGAATATTTAAAAGGTTCAATTTGTATTATCACCTTACATTATTGGTCTATAAATATCTGCACCCAAAAACCGATAACCTCAAAAGATATACAACTGTTTCACCATAAAACCTTATAAATAAATTCAAATAATCATTGATCAAAATAAAAACCCACTTGAGATGAGTTATACAAAAATTATAAAGCAAAATGCACTTATAATGTATAATATACGTTACAATGGTTATTTTCATACAATTTATACAATAACTTCAATAAAACATAGCCCGTTGCATCGGTGGGCATAAACTCGATATAAAACCCGGTACAAAATAAAGTCTTCATACCTGTGTACAGCTTACAAAACTTTACATTGGTAATTGGTAAATATATATAAATGCTTTGTCCGTTCATCATCACCGAAGAAAATCAAACCACAACTATTTTGTCCGAAGACAAATTAAATTTGTGTAAGAAAACTACGAATTTCACCAAATCAATGTAACTTTGTGTTCCGTGTTCACGATTCCCTACATTTGTTTTATTTGTTGAGTAAACTTTGATTAATGCATCGGTTGTACCTCAAGTGAAATAACTGAGATGGACGTTGTCTCACTGGTGTCGCCATCTAGCGGTCACGCGGGTGACGTCATCTAGCTGGCAACATTGTCGTCGACGAACTCGACGTACGTGAAGGGGAAATGGCCGACCTTGCCGTTCAGCTCGCCCTCCCATTGGCCGTTTATATTCATCTTTGTTACCTGCAAAACGTAAATTAATTTTGAAGTATATTTTAGTGGGCTTCGGAGACGGTTGCGTTAAACGTTTAACGCCACCGCGGTGGGGGAACGTCAGTCACGGGAATGGAAAAGACGGGTACCGTACGGTGACGTTGAAATAGAGTTTATATAAAACAGTATTACGCTTTTGAATTTCAAAGTGCAAAGTTTCACTTCACCTGCCACGATGCGTTGCTGGCCAAGGAAAAAGTTTGTGTTTTAGTACCGCGTAAATTACTTTTTGAAACACAATTTTGAAATCACAGACTCAATCTATTTTGAGATCTATGAAACAACAAACAACAAATCTTTAAATGTAAATCTTATTTTAGCTTATAACAAGCCTTATCAGTTAATGCATAACCTCCAAAAACATAATTTTATAGCCAACACATTATTTTAAAATTACATATTTGGATTTTTATTAAAAATTGATAATAATTAAATTTTCATGTTTGATCACGTGATCGAAAACACGCGGTTTGGCTGAATGACGTCACCAGCTTATAGTCAATGAAGTACGGTTGTACGGTTTGACAGCAATGAAAACAGAACAGGAACACTATACGCACTGACAGCATTGACAGCTTAAGTTTGATTATTTAAGCATATGACGTCATGACCTGTTTTAAAATGGCGTATTAGCCTTTTGGCGGCTGTTTTGTTCATTTAAACTTTGATGGTGATTTTCATACAAAATGGTTAAAGATCTTTATTCTCAAAAGAAATTTACATTTCACTGAATGAGAATGAACACATTATAAGCAATAATTAGTAATAGTGAGCATACAGGAATAGAACAGGTATTTGCTTAAAGGTAAACAAAAAACCAAACATGTTAATAAAATGAATACACGAGTTTCTCAAATGCATAAAACGTACAGAGGGTATCGAAAGAAAAAAGTATTCTTATCTCGCCTGATGACGCGCGGGTTACAAACGGCCAGGGCCGGACTCGGTTCTTCCGTAAATGTGCTGCTTCAGTCTGCGTTTAAAAGCATTAATATTTTTGGACAATTTGATATCCTTAGGTAATCCATTATAAAACTTTGCACCCTCGAAATATATGCTCTTCTTACCATAGTTTGTGCGTGTTTTAGGAATATAGAGGTCATTAGCATAACGTGGCAATCTTCTACCTTTAGCTTTGTTTGTTATGAATTTTATTTTTGTATTTATTTTACTGTCTAAAATTTTTTTTATTAAGATGCAAGTATTATAATAGTAAGTGTTATATATGTTCATTATTTTAGTTTCTTTATATATCTTTTCAGTATTTGTCAAGAAATCAAAATTGAATAATAATTTTATAATTTTGTTTTGAGTTATTTGCAAGTCTTTTAAATTTGTTTTATAGGCGCTACCCCAAATTTCAATTAAATAGTCCAGATGCGGCTTTACCAGTGTATTATATATGATGTGGCGAATCCGATGCGGAATGCATCGGATGCAACCGTAAAGTGACCCGATTAAAGAGGATAATTTAGTTTTTATTTTGTGTATGTGAGCCTTCCATGATAATGTACTGTCTAGAACCAACCCCAAATACTTCTCTTCTTTCCCTTCTTTTAGTTGAGTACCGTTTATTGTCAATTGAGTATAGTTATTAATTTTTTTATTTTTAGCTTTGAATATGACGTATGAAGTTTTAGATGCATTGATGGTTAATAAATTAGATTCGTACCATTTATGTAAAATATTTAAGTCTTGTTGAGCACGCGGGATTATTTCATTTATAGATCTACTAAAGTAAAAAATACAAGTGTCATCTGCGTATAAAGAAATTTCGCCATGTAGTGGAAGCTCAGTAATGTTGTTTATATATATAAGGAAGAGGAGGGGACCTAAAATAGAACCCTGAGGAACACCATATGTTAAAGGTTGACTTGAACTTTCATATTGACCAATCTTTACAATTTGGTACCTTCCACTCAAGTAACTTTCAAATGTTTTTAATGCGTTGCCACTGATACCTATATGAGAAAGCTTTTTTAATAAGAGTGTATGACTAATTGCATCAAACGCTTTTTTTATGTCAATAAATATACCTAGCCCTATGTTTCGCGAATCTATATTTGTTCTAATTTTGGTAACTAAATCAACTGTTGCAGCCAAAGTATTTGATCGTGGCCGAAATCCGTATTGACGACTAGAAATATAGTTTATTGATTCTAAATATTTGCTTAAGCGGTTGTACATAACCCTTTCAAACACTTTTGACATAACAGGCAGCACTGAAATGGGACGGTAATTGCACGGGTCTGTCTTGGCACCCGATTTGTATATTGGTGTGACCTTAGCGGCTTTTAATTCATTTGGAAAACAACCACTCCCAAAACAAGCATTTATAGCTGCAGTAAGTTCACTAAGAATTGAAAATTTTATGCATTTTATTGCCTTAGTAGTAATTCCGTCTATTCCAGAGCTGGAGTTAGAATCTAGATGGTCAATTATTGTTGAGACTTCACTTTCGCTACATGGTTCGAGGTTTGAAAGCCCAAGGTTTAGGTTGTTATATGTTGTACTGTATATATATGTATTCGAACAAATTGGCAGTATGTTGTTTGCAAGGATCGTTCCAATTGTGGAAAAAAATACGTTAAATTCTTCACAAATCCTATTACCTTCAGTTATTTCACCAGATTGTATTTTTAACTTTGGCGGGATCCTGTCTGTTTTGATCTTATTATTAGAGAGAGTTTTAATCAGGGACCACATTTTTTTAGGTTTACGTTTACATTTTTCAAAAGAATCATAATAATATTTATTTTTTGTTTTAGCTATAGTTTCTGTTACTTTATTTCTTGCTTTTTGATGTTTTATAATAAGGTTATCTTTTTCTTTAATCGTTGCCTTCTTTAAGTGTTGCCAGAGTTTATTCCTACTATTTATACTTTTAATTATATTTTTATTAATCCAATCATTTTTAGGTAAGTTTTGTATTTTTATTTTACTAATTTTACACTTATTTATTGTATTTTTAATTTTATTATGTAATTCGTTATAATTTTTACTATTATTAGCGGTGCCACAAAATTCTTCCTTACTACATTTATCCAGAAGTTCATAGTTGATAGCTTCATATTTCACACTTTGCGGCGGCTGTGGTTTGAACTTCTTCATTCCGATAAACATCTGTTTATGGTCCGATAGTGACGAATCATGCAAGGCTAGGTGGAAGCTTCTATCTCTTAAATTTGAAATTACATGATCCAGTACAGTTCTTGTGCTTGTCGTAGTACGTGTTGCGTATTCATCATCAATTTTATTTAATATAGTGTAACCAGACTCACGTATTGTATTCATATATCTCTTCGTATTTTTGTCTGGCGTTAATAAATTTAGGTTAAAGTCGCCAAAGATAATAGCTCTATTTCTATGTTGTATTTGTGATTCAAAATCTTGTAGAAAGTCGTTCATGTTCGAGTCGCCCGGTTTGTATATAAGCCCTATGTCTATTTTAAACTTTTCCAATGTAATCCAAAGATAATTGTTGTTATGAATGTAGTTTTGTTCGCTAAAACTGTGTTGAACATCATTGCGTACAAAGATGGATACTCCACCACCTCTGTTATTAATTCTATGGTTAAAGTAATGAAAGTAATTAGGAATTTGTATATTATTTGCCTCTTGTTCTGTTTTAATCCATGATTCGGTAAGCAAAATAAGATGTATTGGTATGTCGACTGATTCAATAATGCATATAAGTTCGTCAAGCTTACCTGGGCGAATAATGCTTCTTATATTTGAATAAAAGAAGTTCATAGTTGTATGTAGGCTTCCTAAGTTTTCGTACGTTTGTATTATTTCATGTGTTGTTTCTTGACTAAAGTATTTAGGGTAGTTTAGAGTAGGCTTACAGGACTCATTTGATACTATTAGTTTTTTGACAAAGGTACTATTTTCGGATATCCAGAGTAGTATCTTATTGTGAGATTTGTTTCCCCGTTTTCTTGCCTTCTGAGCAATTCTTTCTTCAGTTCCTTCATGTATAATTGTTGAGCAGGAGTCTGATCTGAAAATATCTTAATGCTTTTATTTGTAACTTTATCCTTATTCCTTAAAATTTCTCTAGCTGTCATTGAAGAGTCCAGGCATACTTTCATAAATCTGTTATTATTGACACTGTATTTTCCGAGGCGAAATGTTTTAATCGTTGTTATTTGGCTTTTTGTGATTCCACTAATTACATTTAGTGCTTCTCTTTCATCGTGTATCCTCCTACTATCACCGACTGCCCCGTGTGGTTCTGGTACACCAACAAGTATAATGTTTTTCTCCCTGTTTGATCTTTCATTTATTTCATGTATGAGGTCTTCGCGTGTATTGGTTGAGAGTGAACGTATAGGATCCGCACAGTTATTTGCTTTCGAAGTACCAATATCACTTTCCAGAGTCTTGATTTTATGTTCGAATATCGCATTTTGGCTTTTTATATCCGTGATTTCATTTAACATTTTACTGTGCTCAAGTGTAAGATGTTCTGTAGTAGACTGTATATTTTGTATTTGGGATTTTATTTGGGAAACATCATTTCGTAATGACGTCATATGAGCATTTTGGGATTGCGTAAATTCTGTGAGTAAATTCATAATGTCGGCCCGTAGTTCCGCTACATTTTTCGCACAATCGCAGTCCGTCTCTGGTTGTTTACGCTTACGCTGTGCAAGTTGTTTGTCATCATCGTATAGTTTACTTAAGTCTGGCTGCGAGCCGCCCGATTTAATAGGTGATCTCTGTACGCTCATTGTTATTCGAATATGGGCTTAATGTACTTGAAATAAGGTTGTATAAACCGGCCAAGTATCAGAGCCGGGATGAGCAAGCAATATTTCTTACCCTTTGGTGCGAAAAAGAAGGTGGCCTCACATGTGCACGTTGTTGTGTTTATCACATTGGATTATCTTCTGTTACGGTAATATAGATTGTAATGCACTTAGTTGATGGTTTGTTTTAAGTTCACCACGATAAATTAATTTTAAAAGTTTAGTTAACTAGCGACACGTCTACTCTGTATGCTCGCTACGCACGGCACGGTCAGGTCAAATAGAGATATTTACAAAGAATTAAGCAAACTGAATTATGTATTATGTTATATTGAACAGTTTGAGTTATTTTTCTAAATTCTGTCATATATCCTATTACTCCTTGTGATCCCATACATTATATAGACGGTACCGATATACCGGAGCGCGGGCGGTCGTACTCGTACCTTGACTATGTCCCCCTCCTCCAGCTTGAGCGCGGTGCGGTCGTACGCGTTGGGCACGCGCGTCTGCCGCACGCGCGCCAGCGCCGGCAGCGTGCGCTGCGACACACGGTTTACATTCATCACCAATCAATATACTGGGTGATTTTTATTTCATTTTGAGTACATGAAAGAACATGGTCATATGTAATGATTAAAAATATAAAGTCAAAATTCTACACGATAATTATTTCAAAAATGGCAATCAAAATTATCTAAAAATACACGGAATGTATGGACACGCTCGAAACACATCTCTCTTCGGTACGGCGAGGCCGTACGGGCGGGGTTAATGACCTTTAGTGGAGTAGATAGTAGTTGTCGATCAGTTAAGATCGACGCAAGCCGCCGGCTATGAGCGCTTCATGAGTGTGTAGCGTTATTTATTCTAAAATGAAGACTGTTTTTGTGGTTGGACCACTGGAGACCACTCACCTGCATGTTGGGCCGCGGCTGCTGGTGCTTGTTGTTGGGCGGGCTGGGGGGGTCGCCCAGCTGGCTCAGCGCCTCCGTCGGGGGGTACGGGACGCCGGTCGGGTCCAGGAGCTGGAACACACGGGAACACGCCGTCAGAGTCATTGGAATATTTTTTCGAGTAGCATTGCGTTTTTGACATGTGTTTTTTTTGTGTTAATATCGTCGTGTAAACACAATTATAACTAAACTACTTCGAATAACCGCACAATACAAAAAAAAACACAAATTTAACATTGTTTTACTGACCATGAAATAAGGACTATTTTGGATTTGGCTGTGTTACGGCGCGTACACATAGAAAGTCCGTTTTACGGGTCCATTTAAACAGATGTTATTAGCGTATGTAGTTGAATGAGCCAGTTCACACACGTGACAGTATTCCGGATCCAGTAAAAAATCCCACACACAGCGGAAATACTGACCCGTTAAAACGGATCCTGTAAAACGGACGTTCTATGTGAACGCGCCCTTATAAACCACTTTTTTCAAAATTTCGGTTTGTGCGGGTGTTCATGCAAAGTTTACAGTGCTCGTATACCAACCCTCTGCACGTAGGGCACGGGGATGGAGCCGGTGGTGCCGGCGCTGTTGCGCGCCGTCCACCATTGCTCCTCGTCGCGGTTGATCACCATCAGCCGCTCGCCGCGCCTGAACGGCAGGTCGTCCGCGTCCTGCGAGACCACCGACATATGGGAGTGAGACGGAGAGGAGAAAGGTTCATTCAAGACTAGTGACCCGCCCTCGCATCGCTTCGGGAAACTTTCGAAACTTTCGAAAAGTGTTTGTAAAAACTATGATTAAACTTTCATTCATTTCACATTTCTGTTTTAATTAAGCTTATTTAGCTTTACTTAAAAAGCTCGGTGGAGTAAGCTTAAGGCCACCTCAATGCGGAGAGACCCGTGCCCAATAGTGGGCCGTTTATGGGATGAATCCATGTGGAAATGAGATGTATCCATCATACCTTTCGAAGTCCACTATAGACATACGCCTCCCCTAACTAGCGCCACTCCGACCGGTCTTAGGATCGGTTCTCTGAATCCAGCTACTTTTCGAATGACATGTATAAAAGAGACATTCTATTGCAATACAAGATATCCTCGCGTCTCGCGTCCACTTTTGTGAAGCCCGAGATTCTATGGTATGTCCTTAGAATAATAACACTACTATATAAAGACAGTCTTCATACAAGCGCTCTGTCTAAAGTGAAGCACTAAACCGAAACTTTCCCGAAATAAGGGAATGATTCGGCTACGGATAATCATATGTTTTTACCAATAATATAAGCTTTTCAGATATTTTGTGACACAATTTAACTGAACAAATCGTCATAATTCTTTTTTTTTCACGAGACAAGTTTGGCGTGCGTTGACATGAGCTGGCCGGTGTTTGGAGTCATTTCTGACTCCAATTAAGGTGCTTCAAAACGGCCGCGCGGACTTCGTTTCTATAGTGTAATTATTCTAAGGGTATGTTAATAACTTGTTTGAAATACCAGACAGACTACCAATATTTTCTATAGCACAGTTGTTTAGTCTACTACTAACAAATACGTCAGAGTTCGAAAACCTCCCATCTAAAAAATCTAACATCGACCAGCAATTTTCGTTTGCCCATTAATCAGTATTCAATCATTCTATTTTTAAATGGGTATTTGAATTTATTCAGTCAACGTTTAGAACATTGTGGATCAACGCTGTAGACTAGGCGGCGATGACCCTGCCAGGCGTGACGACCTAGGTTCAATTCCCGGTTAAGACAGCATTATTAAGTGGCAAATAAATTATTTATCTGTTCTCTGTTCGTCGTTCGGTTGTAACGTCTGATTCTACGTCTGCTTCGACTCAGTGTGTAATCATAATGTATCCAATAAATCATTCACCATTGTTGGGCATTCTTAAGGATACGGTAGGGATTACCAAGCCATTGAATATACGGAACGGTTGAGCGGGTGAGTTACATCAGTAGAAACCACATTACAAACTTTATTCTGTACTTACTATTATAAGAGTGTCCTCATTAATACTGAGGAATCAGAAGTGGGATCGATCTTCGAGTTCTGTCAATAGATGAACCTAAAATACTACAACGAGGCCAGGAAACTAGATCTAGGTCTGTTTACACCGGCGCGGAACAGACGCGGATTTTTGTGTTATTTATAAACATCACCGTCCAGTATGGAATTTGATATGATTTAGTCATCACCGTTTACTCATCAGCGCACGCGATCTATTTACGGTGATGGTGAACTCACTGGAAATTAGTCTGGAAATATTTCCAGTTTCATATACAATTAAAATTTAATATCCTTACTAATATAATAACTTCCAAAGTAATACCGTCTGCTATCTTTTGACGCTTTAATGCTTTAGATAAAATTTGGTATGGCGATAGTTTGAGACCCGAGAAAGGATACAGAATCGTTTTCATCCCGATCATACGTTCCCTTGGGATCGTACTTTAATATATTATACATGTAAACTTTCCTCTTGAATCATTCTATCTATTAAAAAAAACCCCATCAAAATCCGTTGCGTAGTTTTAAAGATCTAAGCATACATAGGGACAGAGAAAGCGACTTTGTTTTATACTATGTAGTGATAGTGACAAATAAACGCAACTCACACTGCCATCAAAATCGAACTTGGCCACGACCACCTCCAGCACCTGGTGCTGGTGCGGCTGCGGCGCGGCGGCGTGCGCGCTGGCCTGCGGCAGCGGCCGCACCAGCGGCGTCGTGTCCAGGTAGTGGTGGCGGTAGAACGACAGCAGCGCCGGCATGTCCGCGAACAGCTGGTTGCCGATCCGGAAGCGCGTGGTGCCGTCCGCTGACACCACGCGGTTTATTATGTAGTGGGAGACGCGGTCGTCCTCCCTGGGGGACAAAGACAGATGATACACTGAATGAAAGTTGCATTATGTTAAGATACAGGTACACACGATATGTATTTTGAACGCCGATATTTCGACCAAGTTGCAAGGATCGTCCCTACGGCTGAACTGTCAAAAATCATATGAACTGTCAAAAGTTTCTCCGCGCCACCGCAGTTCAGCCGTGACCACCATCCATACAACTGGGTCGAAATATCCACGTACAAAATACATATCGTGAGTACTCGTATCACAATAAAATATGTTGTTTTAAAAGATGTACTAGGAAGCCATCATTTGCAGTTTCTTCTCCTCCATTATAAAGCAGTTGAAAGCATCCTCATCGACACGGCTATGGAATAAATAAAAATGACGTGCGTAAGTCCTTAATTGTAGCAACACATCTGAGACTGAATTACAGCGAGATTGATACTAACAATTACTAACCAGACAAGAGTCTAGTTATTACTAACAAGAACTAACAGAGCTAATTATAACTAACAATCACTACCTCTGCAGTCTGCCCACATATGTATGTAACAACCTAACCAAATAATGTTCTAGCAGCGTCTCCTATTAGGACTAATTATCCCAGTCCCCATATGAGTCTTATGTCACGGGCGGCAGCGGAAGGGTGATGCTGCGTGCTCGTTTGCCGCCTTAATTCCAGAACAAAAAAGCTCAGCTCAGTAGCTCTACAGACCTGACGCACAGCACGAAGTCCCCGTGTATGGTCCGGGAATCCCTCACGAGGAAGACCCCGCTCTCCGTCTCATTGAGCAGCAGCCGAGTGGCCTCCGCTCGGGAGAGCACGCCAAAGTACCAGCTGGAACAAGGAAACTTTGGTATAAGAAGCTGATAGGACACTCGAGGTTTCAGAACATTCGAATATATGGTAAGTGCAACGGTCCAAATCTGGGTATTGTTTTGGGAAATTATTCTGATTTACGATAGACTTTTTCCGCGCAAATCCCGTGGGAATTTGGGAATAAAAAGCAGTTTCCCTAAAACCTCTTCTATAGCTTTGAAGGTCTTATTAAAATCGTTCAGGCGTTCCTTGGATTAACCCAAGCAAATAGAAAGATAGGCAGATTTTTTTTAATGTGTTTTAGTACCGTCTATCCTGTAAATAACTACATATAAAGCACTTGACAAAACACTGTTATTTTGAAATCATAGATAGGCTTCAATTTTAGATATAGAGGTCAAATATACTATTTCGTCCGCTTGTGTGTAACTTAGCCCTAACAGGAGATAATTCCAATTAGAAACAAAAAACTAAAATTTTTGACTAATATGAGGTATATTTTTATCACAAGAAACATAAAAAAAAAACAAATTATCCAATTACAATTGAATAATTGCAATCCAAAAGACTGCATTCGACTAAACAAACTTATTTTCCTGGATGACATTACCCGAATGGTTTTTCACCGACATTATTGTTAAGTTCGAAGTATATGAATCACTTTTACGCCGGACTATTGTGGCTTTGAATCATTGAGAAAACGCTGATTTTACTTAGGTATAACACAAATCCTAGACTGCTGTAGAATTGTTCAAATATCGTGTAAAAGCACATCTTTGCCATAGCGTAGATAATACTTTAAATGTAAAGGTCCATGAAAACGATAGCCCTGCAACAAGTTCCGCTTAGGTTAGAGCATATTTCTGTATATTGTATGTTTGTCTTAAAACATGTGCGGAAGAGTCTCTTTCGCTGTTTATTCACCTCCATTTTACGGTACTTTTGCAAAACTGTGGTAGAATAAAACAACTGAAGCGCAAGTGTATCAGTGTGACGGATTCACAATAAATAAATAACGCTACATACCGGTAGCCCCACACTAGGATTATCTGTATCGTGGTTGCCATGGACAACACACAAGACAAGAACACACACACACCCATACCGAGAACAGGAATTTAAACTCATCATTAAAATTTCCGCGTCTCTGGTAATCTAATCCTTGACCCTTCGAATTGCGGTCCGGCATGGTAAAGATATCTATGTACTTATATATAAAAAATTGAACCTTAAAATCAACTTCCTCATTGCTACCTGAGCAGCAACGGACGCTACTATTGCGTCAGCTGCTTTTTGGAGAAGTCTTACCTCACTGATGCATGGTAGTGGGATTGTTTTACTAGCTTGACTGTTACCATCTTTAAATATCAACCGTAAAGTGTTTAGGTCGCACTGTCGCAGTACATTAGAGGCGAATGGTCCTTAAGAGGGAGGTCCTTTATGTTACCACTTGGATCCTTGCAGGTTGCCAACGCTTGGCTTCCCTCCCTCATTGTTTATGCTCAAATCCAAGCTGTTACCCTACAAGGGAGCTTTAGAGATTTGCTACTGCGAATAGAACGAACAAGCTATAACTAACCAATCACAGCTAAGTCCTCGTTTTTGCTTATTTAATTCGAACGCAAGTGTTTCTACTAACAAACGATATTTTCACAATCAAATCAAATATGCGTGAGAGTTGATAAATTTTGAATATATTCGGGTGTTGCGTGTGATTAAAAAATTATTATTCAGTTTCCGAGTTCAGCTACATGCAAGCAGACATGTAGGTATGCTCACGCCGTTACAAAATACGACAGCTTCCGAAGTCAAATCACGCACTACCAAACTTTTGCAATTAATCAATTAGCTGACTTTGTGCATTCCAATTAGGGCTTTTCCAGTGGTCGAAATTGCATCACAATAACTATTGTTGAATATTTGAGGAAAACATCAATTAGCAGCAGTACACACTGGTGTCCTGCAATAGGCTGTTAATGGTTTCATGGCAAGGGTGCCCCATCCTTTTGACAGACATTAATAATAAAATAGATGGTAGATTTAATAGGATAATAGGAGACATGGGTGGTTTATTTATGGGTGGTGGTGGTAGTACCACCGCCCGCCGCGGTATCTAGTTCTATTTCTATCGTGTAATAATGATTTTAACAGCAATTGTGTTCCAGTTAAAAAGGTGTGTATATGGTCACACTTTTTTAGAGGCGACCATCATAGTTTTCAAGGGTAGCAACACCTTCCCCAGTCCTCATACCTGCTAACAAGCTAACCAACTAACATTCTAACACCGTCTGCTAACTGGACTAACTATTCTAGTCCCCATTCAAGCCAATAATTGTCATGTCATGTCAAGTAATAAATTGTCATGGGCGGCAGCATAAGGTGGTGCTGAATGCTCGTTGGCTACCTTAATTCCATAAACAAAGCCATCGCCTAAGGGAAGTTTCTAATAGTTGACCCTGTATACCAGATAGGCCCTGGTACGGTTGTTGAATGGGGGCAGAACTTTGTATGACACATGTCGTAGTTGCTCATTTGCGTTCAGAAACATTCGACCGTGTGACCTGTCAGCGCGACATAACAAAATAAATTATTTGGTGAGAGTTTATGAATAAAAAAAACTAGACACTTGTCAATCTATGCACCGGTTTCCAATTACTGTAACCAGTTAAGTTCGAATCAGACTCGTTTGGAACAGTGTTCCGTAAAGGACATTTTTCTTGTCAACTTAAAAGAAATTATTTCCTTTTTATTTCCAAATTTAAGCTGAGAACTTCGAAGACAACACAGTAGTTTTCGTGAAGTAAGCTATTTTTGAGTTTCCTATGAGTTTCACGAACCCTCTCGTTTAACATTTTATTTCAATTACTAGCTGACCCGACGATCTTCGTACCGCCTAACAGTCGATTCTTTAATTTTTTTTATACTTATTCTGCTATTCGGGACACCTTCCCGGAACCCCTCCATTAAAACTTAAACCTTAGGGTATGGTATTAAAGTTCAAATTGACTTTTAAGTATTATTACGAATCTTTTGTATGGAAATATAGAAAAGTGTTATTTTTAGACCTTTTCAGGCAATTTTTTAAAATTTTCTCTCCGTAACAACCGTCCTCGTACTTTAAGGAATATTATAAAAAAAGAATTAGCGAAATCGGTTCAGCTGTTCCCGTGTTTTGCGCTTAGCAACAAAATCAGCGATTCATTTTTATATAATAGATTTACGCCGCGAATCCAAATTAGATTACGGAATATACATACCTACTTTTTTGTACATACTTCGCACAATTCTTTAAATTTCACGATTTTTCGTCAAGTGAATTCCAAAAATCCTACCTACGTGCGTACGCGCCGGCCTGACAAAACAGACAAAATAATCGAAAGGGTTCTATTGTTACATAAAACACAGGGGAACCCTAAAAATAGTGCAAAGCATTTCGCCAGCCCATAAACCCACATAAACCGGTGTGCTAGGCGAGCGGGCTCGTCAGTTAACCTGTTGAATGTGGGCCGCTCGTTAAACCTCATCTCTATGCTAATATTGTAAAACGAAAAGTATTTGCATTCGACACGAGACGGTTCGATTACAGAGTCAACACTCGAATTTACAATACAATCTGCTCACGCACACACTCACATAAAAAAGGACAACTTACGCCAATGACACGAAAAATAACGAGACAGAATGATATGAATGACTGTACCAGAGAAATACTTCTCGTGTTTTGTTGCTTACTAAAATCGGGTGTTTACTTTTTAGCAAATGTATAGGCAATACCAAACTATCATTAAGAACAATTCTTATTCATTTTTATCAAGTACGGGCATTCCCCCACGGCTACGCCGGCCAATTTCTAAAAAATCTGTTTATCTCCTTTTTATCCCGTTAGGGGGGAATTTCCAAAAATCTTCTCTTAGTACTCCCATACATTCCCCAAAGAACATACAGTATGCCAAATTTCAGCTTCTTGCGTGCAGTAATTTCGGCTGTGCGTTGTCTGTCAGTCACTCAGTAACGCAAGAGTTTTATATAATTAAGATTTCGGAATTTGTATCCATGGATCCATTTATCTACATTTTTTCCATTTTCTTAGCTCTATGATTTTAAAATATTTTTGATATTTGTCATAGGTACTTATACATAAACAGAGACTAAAAATTTTATTTACTAATTAAAAAATCTTTTTACCAATTCAACAAAAAACGGATCTTCGTAAGGTTAAATTTACCCTAGCATTGACTATGAATGAGTATTGTTATAAGTCGGCTAAACTAGTTCTTAATTACCCACTCCACTTGTGGGAGTATATTGTGAATAGAATGTATGACAACTACTAGCACATTCCAAAATTTGTATTATGCACCAACTATTAAATTTGAATATTTGAGCAAATAAATATATCTATAGGTATTGACGATGATATTCTAAGTAAAAAAGATTGAAAGTTGGACAGCAAAATTTTGCCTATTGTCCTACTTTTCATGTAGCTATCTATCTCTTTCTGACTTATGCGGTCCGTAATTATCTGTCATATCCATAGTTACAGTAATGTCATCGGTATAGTTTCATGTCATAATGTATAGTTTTAATATCTTTGGGTATTGTATGGTTTTTTTTTAATGCTGAAATAGATATTCAATCATCTCTATCAAATGTTTACTGACATAATTATGTTAAAACCCTAACACAGCTACTTAAACTAAATACCCATACATGTAAGTGGTAAACACGAGTATGTGCATACATGCTTATAACACAGATGACACTTTGTCATGAGATAAAAAATGACACATTGTTAAAATTGTAAAATAATAAGATTATAACAATTATTGCAGATTTGTTCAAATACAATCAAAAATAATGATGATGTTTAATCTCTCCTCAGCGGTTTGGTAGAAGACAATTTCTGGAGTATCCAAAGACTTTAGGGCAGTAAATGGGCTACAACCATCCCAAGTCCAAACCAACCTTTACTGCTCATTGCACCCCACTGAACAACGGATAAGGCTATGTCGAGAGATGACAACTACAATAGGTTACTGAACTCTGGACCAGCTAATGTGATCCCAATAGTACTCATGTAGGTGGTAGTGTTTTTTAACCGCATGGCTATCACCATAATTTTAAATACGATTATGAAATGTGTCTTTACATACATAATTTTGTTAAGTAATTTCTAAAAAAGGGCAGACTAGCTATCTGATGGTAAACTGTCAACACATCACATACACATCAGTGACACTTAAGACATCCCCCATACTTTGGATTTTGTTGCGACAACGATTCCTTTGGTTTTGAATGTCTAACATTTGATGTTCGTCCAATCTTTAGAAATCAATTAAATTTAAAAGTTGTTCAGAAATCAAATAAAAATTATTTTCTGCAACTATCATTCAGCTTTTTGATTTATTGATTCCGAGGCGGTACAAGCGGTATCTGAAACAGTGCAGTTTGCTGGGTCAGCTAGTTAAGAATAAATTTAACTAATCATCAATTAATAATGTAGATAACTTGATGTGGGTTTAACAGATAAAATTAATCTAAATATTACGAGTAATATTGAAGAGAAAGCTTTGTATCCATAATTATTATACAAGTAAATACAAAAGTCTGTCAGCTTGCTACCTTTTCATGCTTAATCTGCTGGACCGATTCAGACGATATTTGGTATAGAGATAGTTTAAGGGCCTGGAAAGGAAATTAGATACTTTTTATCTCAATATATTCCCTTGGTATATTTTTAATGGCATTCTGTTATTTTTCGACAACCAGCGAGCGAAGTTGCAAGCAAAAACTTGTTTATCTTAGTTAACATTTATATGGATAATAAGTGTGGGAAGCTTAATTGTATATGTGTGTTACAAACAATAAATTTTATTATAAATAAGACATTCATACATTCAACTTCATACAGTATCCTACACCAATAGTCCATAGAGATCTTAGATCTGTGTTAAAATTCAGTGTAGTATTTAATCCTCTCAGCGACCACTAATAATAATTAATTTTGCATTATATGACTACACCACTAAATAGTATTGTTTTATATTTTAATTCATAAAATTCTAAAGGATTGTAATAAAAAAAATCTAATACCATTAGATCCTACATTCATCATTTAAATTAGCTCAACATCTTAGTAATATTATGTAAATGAACATGAAGATCAATGTCCATCAGGCTTGAAGATAATTATATACAACATGTATGCCAGTCTCTAGAATTACAATGAGAAAAACTGTTCACACAAGTATGAAACTATTACTTGTTATCAGCTAAATTTTGTCCACAAATTTCCTACAACTTGGGAAGCAATATTATCATGATAATTTCATTATATGTATCCTCGACTTCCAATTTTTAGATTTAAGATTTTGATAACATCAATAGATTAAATTATATTACCTGGACTTGTCGTTGGAGTCAAAGGAGCCCCCGATAGCAGGGTTCGCCATCCCGGTTCAGGGTTCACGCAAACACAATTAAAACTTTATCGCCGCCCTCATCGCCGCCGGAAGTGAATTCTAGGGCCTTACTCGAACGCCAGTAACGGTCGCCAATTGTATTAACAGAGCCGCCACTATCCTACTATGTTACAGCCTTTTTTAGTCACTATAACAACACTTTCCAAAGACCACAATCCCGGATAATTGCAATTTGTTGACATGAATCTTCTGGTAGAACCATCAGTTGTCATCACGCAATATTCACATCGAAACACATGTTTCCACAATCGGAGCGCCCCGATAGAGCGACGATGTTCGCAGGTGCACTTTCCTTACTAACTTTGGGATGCGTTAAAGAAAATAAATCTATAATTAGACTGAATTATAAATAATGTTCCACGGAGTCACACACGCGAAGTTTGACTTCACGAATCACGATAGGGCGAGGGCGTAGACAAATTTGTTAGTTTTTTTTTATTTTGACGCATATTTTTCCTTCTTGTCTGTGGTATTTTTGTTTTATTCATTATCATTACTCGACAGACTAATAAATTATAAAATCTATGTCGACTCGACATAGACTATAACGAAGATCAAATCTACACTAATTGATATATTTTTTAAATAAATAATTTACATAACACTAAAGAAAAATCTCTGAAATAAATGAGGGACATGTGTTTAGACTTTAAAGAAACAAAGCGAAATGAGGACGGGTTACTAGTAAAATAAATCTGTGTAGGTCAAAGATTCATAATTATGCTAGAATTTCAAAATTTCGTGTCTATATTTTATTTTATACTGTAAATTAATTAAATATTTCCTTCTGGCAACATAGGTTTCATTACACATCAGCTTCGAAATTTTAGTCTATGGTATGTGTCCATTGTTTTTCTACAATGTTATTTTTCTGACTGCTGCTGGTGGACGAGAAATTTGTATTGCTGTGTCGAGTGTGAGTTTTATCTAGTGTTCGTGTTCGATACAGTGATTTATCGGGAATAGATCACGAAGATGTCGTCACCGAGCGCTGGGAAACGTCGCATGGACACAGACGTCATAAAACTGTATCCTTTGTTATCTTCACCTAGTACTGCGTTTAGGGCCACCATGTAAATAAGTAGGTAGCTGGAGGGCCATCAGCTGATTGTCACGACCCTTTGTGAAATCGATACAGGCCATTTGTGTATTAACTTTAAGTCTTAATGAACAGTGGGGACTGTGCTAAGCCTCTAGGGACGCTTACGAGTTGATTCTCATTACTGATGGCATGTTTGAATGGTAATCTACGTTCGAGCGTGCCATTCTTTGTGTAGGTCCGTGGGCCTAATATCTATATATAACACGTAGATAAACACGTACGAAACGCTAGCGAACGGTGGCTTCCGTGTCTTTAGATTGTAATATTTCGTAATCACAATGTAGGCCACGGTCTTCGTTGCGTATTTTTTTATACGCGTTAGTCTCTGGATAATGCGTTATTCAGCCGCAAGAAATGTTAATTGAGTGTAATAGATAGTGAAGTAGGTGGTCATTGTCTCAAAAATGTTATTACCTGCATGTATGACTGTTTATTGGTGTATGTAAGTTTCATTGTCAACATAGCCATCCTTTACGATTGTATGCACTAATACAGGGTCATTATAATAAATTAACTGTCAATGTAACATTATTATTGGGTAATGAAGCATGGCAAAAAAGAATACTTGTGTACACAACACCTTCTAAAAACAATATTTCCAGAGTAACTGTTCCAGAGAAAATCCAATTAGTAATGTTTTTAAAAATTATAGCATGACAGTGAAGTTCAGGACCCTTTTGGTATTATGCCAAGTGTTTACTATGAGACATAAATAGAGTGTATAAATATTTGTAATACCAAGGAAATTCTTCTAGATTTTTCCTCTACAATCAACTTAGTCTATACCATTCCTTCTGAGCTATGACATATCTAAAGCATTTGATTGCGTTGAACTTAAAACATTATTGCTTAAAGTTGTATCACTGTAGTCTTATAAACAAGAAATTAAATTTCATAGCAATCTATTTTATTTAGAACAAAGCATATAGATGCAGCATATAGATGATGTCAAATCTTTGTAATTGTTTAGATATGGTCATTGAACTATATTACTACGTAGTAGTAGTACTTCAGTGGATGTGATGGGTGTTCCCCAAGGCTGCATTATGGGTCCTTGCTTTTTTATTGTCACTTTAATTTTTTTTTATCTGCTTTAAGGTAAAGCTATTTGAGTTCTATATATTGAAACAATTTTTACTATACAGACAAGAAGTTTTTGTGGTATCTGTAAAGAATAATCATGAAAGATCACTTCCTGAAAGGTTAAAGAAATAATTGTACTTAGAGTGCTATAACAATATATTTATAGTAACTTATTGTGTATATAAAAACAACTGCATATACCTTTACAGACAAATAATGCAATATAATCAACACAAAAACTTTAAACATGCTTGTACCAATATATATACTGTGCTAAAATATAAAAAATAATAAAACCCATTCTCTTTGTTTACCTGTGAGGGTATTGTATTAGTCATGTTTATAATTTATTCAATAGTATTACTATAAAGCCGTGGGGTACTATTCTTATGACAATAATCCCAAAGAAACAAGCCTTGACCACTGTATCAACAACTAAGCGTTTACATTAAAATATCTAAAGATTTGACCCATGATAGTTTTATTACTGGTATGAATCATACTAAGAAATTACTTACATTAACTGTTACTGTTGTTTTTTGCTTTGTAATTAATGTATAAATGAGAATATCCAAGTAAACTTGTCTGATGCATGACAATCAGTGTGATTATAATGTAATTTGTTTTTCTTTGAGAGTTATAGGAAATATTAATTCTAAATAGCTAATTGTGTACCTGCTCATTGTCTTTGAGGAACGGTTTAGCAATATATTTTATTACTTGATAACAAACCCTTGTTAATAATAGTTGATAAATGCAAAAAAATAAACATTCCTACGTGTCTTTAAATATAACTACATGAAATAAATGGTTTGAGTTTGCAATGTACTGTAAACATGAACGTGATTTCATATGAAATAAGTGAATTCAAATTCTATTTTGTTGAATAATTTTTATTTTTTGGCTTACCTAAGTACTTAAAATAATACTTTTTTTTGGAGAATTTCTTTTGTTAATGATTATGATTTTTGTACTTACTCTACTTTCAAAGCAATTGCCTATTCATATTAAACTTCTTTCCAAAAGTTTGTTATCATACTCACATTGACACAATTGATATAGGTATTGGTATATATTTATTAGACATACATATTTCAAAGAAAGCAGCGGTTAACAATTACGGTGGATAAACTGACAGACAGATTTTAAGTGGAGTTTTTTTCCGTGTAAATTCAGAGGCCGAGAAAATTCCGAGATAAAAAGTAGCCTATATGTTGCCCTACAATCACCTCTATGTTTCAGTGAAAATCCCATTAAAATATATTCAGCCGTTCCATAGATTATCCTGGAGAAACAGAAAGTCAGACAGGCATTTTTTTAATACGTCAAAAAACTTTGTTTTGTAAATAACTATACCTAAACACTTAAAAATAATGTTATTTTAGAATTTCAGACAGACACTTCAAGTTTAATTATAAGTACATATATGTAGATGTACCTACTTATTTTACTTCCAATAGATTCATATTGCAGTGTAGAAGTGCACTGTATTAATGTATTTATTTCCCTTCATTTATTTTATACTAGCGACCCGTCCTCGCTTCGCTTGGGGAAACTTACTTCGGTTTGCAAAGATTTAGTTATATATTTAGGATAATTCACACTATATCTTTATAAATTATAGCCCATGTGTTATTCTGATGTGTAAGCTATATAATTGTAAAGTTTAATCAAAGTCCGTTCGTTAGTTTTTGCGTGAAAGAGTAACAAACATTCATACATCCATACAAACTTTCAAAGTCCAATGCACACCTGTCATACGGGTACAAAGTGTTATCGAACTGGTCACATTATGGCGCGTTTATATGACACAATAGCTTTCGCGCGCCCGCCGCGCGTCGTCAACTGGGGCCTTAGACAATTTGCTAGCGTGCGTAGATAAATAAATATATCCATGTATAAACATTACCACAGTCATTAATCTTTAAGTAAATTATTGTACAACGTAGTTATGTCAATACAAATTGAACATGTTGCAATACGCCATGTGGACATAGCGATAACATGTTACATGCGTTCAAACGTACTGACGGATGCGGATGTGATGTGAAGTGACTTTGTTCGGTTCAATTTTAAATCAGTTCTGGATACGCGTATCAAGAACTGATTAATTTTTTTTTATTTAAGTTTTGGTACATTAAAGTAAAAATTTTCAACATTTAAAAATAACTCCTACATAACTAAATTGTATCTTAAAGTGAAGTTGTTCTAACCAAATTCTCACACTGTTAACATACTCAGCTTGTCATAATTGTATATTCGTAGTGAATGTTATCGGTATCAGTTCGCGTACTATCACGACTTCCTGGATGATTGCTTGAAAACAACGGTACCTAACAGTACCTAACTGCCTTGTGTATTTCTTGTATTTGTTATTGATTAAAGATATGAATAGTCCTACATTAAAATGGAACGTTATCACGTTACTATATTACACTAAAGTGTGAAATATTTCATCCGCACTGGAGCAGCGTGGTGGAGTATGCTTTTCCCTATTCGGTTATATGGGCAGACCCTTGGTCAGTGGTAGAACATTAAAGGGTTGAAGCTAAGTGTAGTTTATAGATGGCTAAATTATTAGATACATTTTTACGAGTTAATTTTGTGAGAAACTATGAAAAACGCAAATACAGACTTATTCGTTTTTGCGGTTCAAATTCTTGAAGGAAGAAGATGTTGGTGACTAACTTAGCAGCAGGCCGAGCAGATATTTAAATGACAGATAAATATTTGTTCCCGGATCATGTGTGTTAGTGATGTCTTTTTTTTATACGATGCTAAGTTAATCCTTGACAACAATCCCACCTGATGTTAGGTGGCGATGATGTCCAAAGATGGTAATCGTATTAACTTAGTAAGTACCTATTCACTGACTCACTCTACTTTTAAGACTCCCACATCAAAAGCAGGCGGGGATGCCGCGTGACACAGGCAATCCTCGTGCGGGGGATGAGTGTGTTAACGTTTATAGTAATTCCTTTTATTTCGATGATTGTCCTGACCAGCCCCACACAGCATCGAGAGTAAACACGAGGTGACCATACTCGGCGGGCTCAACGAGTTTTGTGTTAAATTCTTCGGTCCTGCCGGCAGTGAGTACAATATACTGGTTCTTGCCGGTCTGGGTGTGTGTTCTTGTCTTTGTGTAATGCCTGGCACCCACACAGGGAATCTTACTGAAGGGTTATAAGAGTGTGGCGTTATTTGTTTATTTTCAACTCGTAGAATGTCGGGTTGATTATATTACGTGCGGTTGAAATATTAACTTTAATATAAACTTAGTAATTTTAACATGTTTATAACGTTTTACCCTTCCGTCATTTCTATTGTCTAAAGAATTTAATTACCAACAATAAGGGAGATTTTAAGTAGATCAACTTCAGGAATTCATAAGTTTTCAATCCTAGATACACCAATTGTATGTTATGTCCCTTAACGATAAACTACTTTCAAACATAGATTTTTCATTCAAACATGGTAATTATTTCCAATGCTATAACGTGTATTTCCCAACGTGTCCCCAGCTCCATACGAGGGCGGGGTGTGGCGCGTCCGAGTGCATTTACCTGACCACTACCCCTTCAAGTCCCCGTCGATCGGGTTCATGAACAAGGTGTACCACCCCAACATCGACGAGGTCTCCGGCACCGTGTGTCTGGACGTCATCAATCAGGCATGGACAGCGCTCTATGGTGAGACAAAATTTATTTTACTTACACATTTAAATCCCATCACACACACACACACACACACACACACACACACACACACACACACACACACACACACACACACCGCTGTAGGATTCTCTTTGTCGCTGTTGGCATGGATAACCATTGACTTATTATTAGGTAATAATAAGTCAATGTGGATAACGCATAAATATCATCACGTACGACCCGAGAACAAACATTTATCTGTCACATAAATATATGCTCTAGCCGGAAATCGAACCCGAGAACCTTCGCTTCGCTTAGAAATTTATAAAACAGTAATTAATAGACTTTATGGTGGTTTTATTTCTTCGATTGGGCCCAGCGCTTGGCGATGCAACTGCATGGTAACCCAGAAACACAATTTGCGGTTGTGTTCAGCTGAAACCACTGTTTACCTACTGGCGTTTTATTATTGAGGTTAAAATTGAATATAGGGGTGTGCAGAGAACAGCGAATGCGGTTTAGGTAACTGATAACATGTACGTAATTATAAAACAGACGAGAAGACATATTAATATTAATGCAAAAACTGATACAATGTAAAAAACTTTACATTCACGACTGATTCCAAAAATGCTTGTATCGCGATACAAATTGTAACGTGTCGTATCGTGTCGTGTCCGCAGACCTGTCGAACATATTCGAGTCGTTCCTGCCGCAGCTGCTGACGTACCCCAACCCCATCGACCCGCTCAACGGCGACGCGGCCGCCATGTACCTTCACAAGCCCGAGGAGTACAAGAAAAAAGTGTCAGGTCGGTCTTCTCGCAGTATACGTTATAATTGGCATGCCATTCGCATCAATCAATACAAGTAAACGGTCATGCATGCATGACAGCACGTAAGGCATGTCATGCCGCATGATCGTCTAGGGCCAACTTTATAGTGGGCAGTTGGACGCTGTAGAACGCACAAGTGTCTTGCCAGGGTATACAGGGTGACTGGTTTTTGATGTAATATCTTATAAATTGGTAGACTGCGCGCACGGAAAAGTTAGCCGTTCCGTGCACACATCTTGATTTTTTTTTATTCATTCGCCGTTCCATAAAGGTGGTTTAAAATGCTTGGAGGAGAAATGTAGGAGAAGAAACGGCGAAAATAACTCCTTAGCACGTCTTTTCCAACAAAAGTATAATACGATATCTTTGATACAAAAATGTACACTAACCTTAGCAGAAGTGGTTGCGGAAGTCATTTGAATACAATTATTGGTCGATTGGAGATGTGCTTTTACTAGTTCCTTAAACAATTCTACATGCAAGTCACGTATTGGCTTTGGGACTTTATTATAGAAATGTACACCGAGCCCCACAAAAGATCGCTGCACTTTACAAAGTCGGTACGGTACGGTACGGCCTTGTAAATTGATCATTAAAAAAATCATTAAACCTCCGCAGACTACGTGCGAAGGTTCGCAACGGAGGAGGCCCTACAGGAGAAGGACGCGATCAGCGGCGCGATCAACAGCGGCGTGACGAGCCCGCTGGGCGCCGCCGCCGGCTCGGGCGCCGCCCCCGCCAGCGGCGCCAGCGACACCGAGAGCTCGCTCAGCGAGTTTAGCGAGGACGAGGCGCAGGACATGGAGTTATAACGGACGTACCGCGCGACGCTCGCTCACTACGCGGTGGGACGCTCTGTGTGATGCGTGTACCGACGTCTCTTGCAAGGTACGGTGTAAACTGCGCTAACTACACACACACTTACACTGCTAACTGACGGTCTCTTTAAACCATACAGTAATGCTCTATGTTAGTTGGCTAGGCAACGTACTTGGCGATTGAAGATAGAGGACAGAGAATTGCCGTAAAACTGCTTTTGGTACAATGTTAAGTAATTTTGTTTGATAGTAATTAATACATATCTCGAAGCGTTCACAGATCGAAGGTTTATGTTGGTGATAGACTGAGTTCGCGGTATTTAATTGGATGCAGGTGACAAAATTACTTGGGCGCGCGCAAAGACGACGGTTATTTGTCATAAAATCAGTTCCTAGTTGGAAGGATGTACATAACTATATATTCATAATTTGAATTGTCTACGTTTTATTCAAAATTACAAATGAAGTATTGTAATAGTCACGGTTTTGTTTATGCATATTGTTTTCTGCTGTCTAACTGAAGTTTAGTTTGGTAACAAGTTGTTAGCGAATAAACAAATTCTATCGTATCGAAACGAACGTCGATTCGAAAACAATACGCGGATGAGATAGTTTAAAATTTCATATCTGAAAATATAATTATCTTTATTTAGAAAACTTTAAACTTTTTAAAATCCTTTTTAATCACTTTTGATTCGATACGCAATTTTGTCTAAGATGAACATGAACAGAGAATTTTACCAGTTGGTAGTTGCTAATAAAGTGTAGAATTTTAGTATTTTTGTATGCAAGACCGTGCGTTACATACGAAACTATGAATTGTAGCCTGGTTTGTAATCGGTCCGCAGGCTAATTATTATACCGTAACTAAAGTAGCTTTATCTGGCATAATTATATTGAACCTTGTATCTTTGTAAGATTGGACACAATTTAAGGAGGATATATTAGACGTAATCTTAAATTAACCGTTCGTAGTAAAACATTGTATCTGTCCGTGTATCCAAAGTAAACAATCCTATCTGATATTGAGACGTTGAGACGCTGTTCTTAAGCTAAATATCGGTTACATGATTAGAAAAACATAATTATATACATTGCGTTGCGAGGCGTTCATAGCGTTTTCGTAGCATAGGCGGTTTACGTCGATTCTAAGTAATCGATCCAGTTAAGCAACAGCGGGTGATCGGGTTCCGTGCTCCGGAGGGCACTTTAATACGTCGGTCCCGGTTGATATTATTAGATAGCAGGCGTTAGTCACGTCGGAGGCCTTCGGTTGGCATAAAAACTTAGGACACTTGGGTTGGCCACCACCTACACCACTAATCCGGACTAGAGCAGCGTGGTGGAGAATGGTCTAGGACTCCTCAGTTAAAAGGAGAGACCCGTTAAGTGGGCCATGAATAGGTTGATGCCAATTATACAAGTTGATGGCAACTTATCGCTTAGCCGAGTAGTGTGGTTGGTCAAGGTCAAGTTATAACTAATCGAATAAAAAAGCTTTAACCCAAAAAAACAGCTATTTACAGCACAAACATAAAATACAACAGATGCAAGTTGCTAGTAATAAACGCGTCAAATTACATTTTCTTTTAAAAAGCAGTACTTAAGGACGGTAGATTGTAACTTGAATATTATTGAAAACATTATTTATAATGGTTTATTAAATTCACATTTAAAAGGTTTGTGATTAGTTAGATTGGCAACACTGATTAATGTTTGTGGAGAGACGTCGTACAACAAAAACTATATTATACACTCGTATAAACTGTGAGAATTGTTTAAACTATGTAACCATGGAGTTTATAAGAGAGGAGCGCTATCGCTATGGATAAAAGTGTCCATTAAAAGGTATTAAAAGGGTGGCGTTACCGTAGCAAGAGTGTAAATTTAATAGCACTTTTTGGGGTTATATTTACTGAATTATTTAGAACTATGTGAATAGTAGATGTTTTGCATACAGCAGTGAATCGTGAATAATAGAAGTTTTGTAATCGGGACTTTCGTTAATTACCCTGTTCATCAATACATATTTCTATTTTTTATTATGGAGCACTCTTCACATCTTCTAAGACTTCTATGTTCATATCATACACTAGCTACGCTAGCGCCATTTTGGTGGATTTTTGCACTTTTAAATACTCTTTTCCACTTGACACTTTTTTAACTTGTCCCCTATATGAGATGGTGTTCCTTACTTGTATACTCCATGTAACGTTATCACACAGTATAGTTCCAACCGTAATATAATTGTATATCTTAAGGCCAGGACACTATACAGATAATAAAATTTATCGTATTCTGCCACGTGTGATTATATTGTAATATTTTACGGACCATATTTTGCCAATATTAGTATGTATATAAATATACTGTTCTGATACCGAATGTATCACGGTTATGGAAATAAAACAATACTTACCGAGACAACAATATGGCGTATGATATACAGTCGGAATATTATATTGGAGTGTAAGGAATTTGTTGTTTTAAATCGTATTGTTAGTGTGTTATGGTTTAAAGTAGCTTGTCGTAGAGTTGGAATTGAAATATAACAAGTACGAAACGTAGTAAGCATTAAAATATTACATTTCTTTTCTCAATTCACAATAAATGCATCGTTTGAAGTTTATCCAATTAAATTATTTTCTCCATTGCACATAATACTGTAAGAAAGGTTTTATTTTTATTACTTAAACTTATGTAATAGTAAAGACTAGTCTTTCTCATATATCTTCCATGTACAGACAGCAATCAAGTTACATTTTTATTAAATATATAAATATAACGCTTTTTTTCTATACGTTATAAAATTAAAATACAGTTTTCATGCTTGTTATGTTTCGATAGGTTAGTTAGGCGTTTGATGGCTTGGATGGTTCGTGTAGAGTCGATGGAAAATTTAACGTAGATATAAATCGATGTAAGGAAACATTCAAATGTCTGTGGTATAATATTACGTAAAGGTACGCCATGAGTATAGTCGAGTTTGAACGTAAGGGTTACCAGTCTTTATTTTTCTTTATAATTACGAGACAAAAATAAAACTGATGTCTATGGTTCCTTAAATTGAAGATCTTTGCATAAAATAAATTCTGAATCCAAAGTTATAAATTAATGCCATATCACATTAAGTTAATAATATAAATTGACGATTGAATTATTATTTGTCATTAAAATAAACTCGACTATAATCTTGTCTCGTTCTTTCTATCGCATACTGTCTAAACGAGACGATACCTTTCCAAATATTGTATTAGATTTTAATTACTTGTATGGTATGCTAACATACTCATATGAAATTAACATTTTAGATTTACGGTATTTTATTCTCTGTAATTATTACGTTTCACGTACTGGCAACACAATGGAGTTGTGAGTGAGCAAGGTAGCATTTTGTAAATATCTTTTTAATCTGTCCCCATAGCATAAATCCAACTTAAATCTATAAAGAGCCCGTAGTATCGGACTACAGTCATCAGTTTATATCTCATAGGTATTTAATTTTTTTTTATTATAGTGTTAATTTTTAAAGAAATGATGTGTCATGTATTTGATGTATTGTGTATTGTCCATCTCCCTCTTATGGCATGACTACTATTCTAGTAGATTTTGTTGTTACAAATGGCAACACTGAGTCTTTCTAGATTACAGGTTACTGTAATCAAAGCCAATATCCAAATTTTACTTGATTTTGCAAGTAAATAACTAACACTATTACTATTATCTGTGATTGTTTTCTTATTTTGATTAGAAATAAAAACCTATTAAATTTTATCAATTTGTCGTAAAGAGGTCGAGAATGTAATCTGTACTTAGTATAATTTTGATCCAATGCTTACGTTTTGTTTAGCACGATCTGTATTTCTATGGGCAGAGACACCGCTTGGAGTTTTGTAGTTAATTTTATGACAATTTCTATTTATCAAAGTTTAAAGAAATTAAGTTAGTCTTGAAAATTTAATAATTACAAATGCACCTGTTATTAGGGTAATTAAATCAGAAGCTGGCGGTGTTGCTAGCTGTTTTTCTTTTGCTTACACCAAATAATTAGCATTTTTTGTATGTGTCGAGATGACTCGTTGGTATCTAAAGTGTCGCTATCATTATATTCATTTGTGATGTTCTTTTTGATTGTGCTATTTTGAATTCATCCGAGTCACATTGGCAGTAATTTTAGTGGAATGAGTTAATTACTCCGAATTTTTGCTCAAGATTGTTTACAAACCACTTTGATTGAACTTTTTATCCAAATAATGTATGCTTTTCGCTAGTTGTTTGACGGTAACAAATTTCATCCTACCCTCGACGTCACGAATTTACCCTCTTCAAAAAGAACATTGCAAAATCAATGGGAATACAACACAGATCTCTTTAAATTACATGTTGCGATCCTCAAAGTGTTGCAATCTTCTTTAATGTTAAGTCTAGGCTAAAATAGATATAACACGAAAAAATATATTAATATTATTATAGAAATATGTATTATGTATCTTTGAAATGATAACTCAAGCCATAATAATATATTTTGGTATAAGGAGGTAACGAGTAAAATTTCTTAGTTGTTAAATTGAAGTTGGGTTGACTGGTTGTTAGTTCGGTCATTTTTTGAATTTTTGAAATTTTTTGGTAATATTTGTGAGCTTACACAACGTCCACCCAGCTCGACCCGGGTCGCACTGCAGTTAGTATCGACAAGTAGATATTCGTATCGATGTTTAATCTTGCGGATTGTGAACACACTACATTTTTTATCCATAGCAACCCTCACTTGCAGGAATAATGGTGTTATTTTTATTAATATTGTCCATAGCTGTGCGTAGAAGTGTGTAATGAGTCTGCAATAGTGATGCGATTGTTTCGATTGTCGAATCGATAGGCTTATCTCTCCCCATCACTGTTGCTATATATTGTATCGAATTTGAATATGATAGCGTTAAATTGATGTTGAACAGCGCCCGCGGCCCGCGCGGCGGACAGTTAGTTATACATGTAACAGAATAAAAGTTTATAGTACTATATTTTTATTTCATTACATGTAATAAACTTACGTTATTTTTAAACTACGTGTGGTTTTATTGAAATTATTCGTTGTTTGGAGTTGTATTCGATGGATTTCTAATGGTGTCCTGTAACCCTTTTCTTGCGGGATAAGACATTGAATGTCGCTATCCTTGAGGTATTTCAAGTTGAGTAATGTCGTTTCTCTGGACCGTTAAACGTGAACCAATATCTCCCCAAGCCCAGCCGTGGAACAAAGCAAATAAAACACTGAACTGATTTAATAACATAACTCTATTAAAATAAACAGTTCAACAACATTAGAGGCGCTATGTACAGGTCGCGATCGCCACTATCTACACCGCAGCGGCTCGGCGCTGGCGGACGGCGGACGGTCACTCTAGGGCACCACCCGCACCACACGTTACAATGATATTATATCAAAAAGTAGATATGTCACTAGCGTGCGAAAAGAGGGAGGGCAGTCTTTTGCCAATTGTCTTTTTTGAAGTGAAAACTTCTATAGTATCCTTGTGATTTGGAATTAGATGGAACGGAAATGACGCGCGGAAACGAAAAAGAGACAGACACATTTTATCGTGTCTGTCGAATGGCGTGAGACATGAAGACTGAATAGCCCCAAAATTTGCACCAAATAACTGTACCTATGTGAAAAAAATGTACCTCAAGAAATTAAATATTAAATAAATAGTGACATAGACACGGCGTTCTGACGTCAGCTTGACGCGCATAGTCGTGAAACCCCCCAACTTGTGGGAACTATGTTTCGGAACATATATCTTAAATTAAATTGAAAATTTAAATTGAAAAGTACCTTCATGCTTCATTATTCCCGCTTACGATATAAAAATCTGGTTTTTACCTCAAAAGATTTCAAAATGTGGCAACACTGCCTGACTTAGTTTCAAATACCCTGGAGTGACCACCGACATTAAATGCTGTTCTGGTGTGTAGCGAATACATGAAGAATAAGTCTTTAAAAATATCTATCAAACACGACCAAAAGCTGAAAATACACATTTCATTGAGACTATTTACTAATTAAACATTCGAAGGCATAACAATACAACATTGTCACATAATATGTTATAATACTTTTCATTTGGATACCATATAACTCATCTATTAGCCTTTATGTGTTCACAGTTGGACATAGGGCTCCACTAACTTGTGCCACTCTGACCGGTCCTGAATCTGAAATCAGCATCTGACATCTGAATCCAGCGGATGCCAGCTGTCTTCTTCAAGTCATCAGCTCATCATTTGAGCTATATCGGTTAGGCTCGTTCATCTACAGATTTCATAATTTCTGATTCGATCACGAATTGAACCTCATAATTACAATAATACTATAAAGAGGTCAATTTGTTTGTGTTATAAATATAAACTATATTTCTATAATTAAATCCATTAGCTTTTAATAATACAGTAATTACACAAGTTTTGTCGTATTCTTTCCTGTAAACAACCCATAATCATGGGCGTACTACTGAGAAACAATATTAATGTATGTTGATTGATATGGTAGTAAACCATAACCAAGAACATTCTGGTGAAAATCCATGCTCATGCATGTTCTATAGTCATGATCGTTTTAACAAATTATATTCATAGACATTCTGATGAAAAACCATACTCATGCGGACAAATGAACTTTATGTCCCTATGTTCATCTGATTTTCAGCTGTACATAATAACACATTTATTACATGTTTACGTTGTGTATTAATTAATAAATTGTTCTTTAAGTTATATGGTACCCAATACAAACAGCGATGTCACAAGCTTTGTGTACATTTTTTTAGAGTACATCCATGTTGCGATGTACACTTCACTGGTGCACAATGTGGTATGGCTAAAATATGTTATGTGGTATAGTTGCAATACATAGTCCGTGCCATTACGAGGTTAGTCAGTTGGACCGAAGAACTCTTATTGCAGACCTGACTGATCTCCATGTTTAAATTTTATTAAATTTATAATTCTTTGCATAGTTGATTCGAGTCATTATTGATTGATAGTAATTAGGATCTCTGAGTAAAATCATGTTGACAGAAATGTCACTAACTTTATCAAAAAACCAATTGATTGCAATTCGATATATTGTAGTCTGAATGATCATCATTATACACGATGCGATTCTAAAATAAATTTAATAGTTTGAAAAAATTAAAACGCGCTTATGTAATGCCAAGTGAATAATAAATGCAAAAAATATTGTGATTGTGGTGTTAACCGTTGAGGAGTTTATGTCTAGAGCCAATCTTGACTGTAGTATCTGGTCATGATCATAAAATTGCATAGTTATTGTAACTAAAGAAATATACAACGAAGTAGTTCTAACTTAGCTTGCAAGAATTGGCCAGAACACATTAACAACAGACATTGTAAGCTAAATAAAACCTTGTAAATGTATAGTTAAGATTCCGATCACATTCAAAGTGGATATTGATCTGATCTAACATAATTCCTGCCTATCCAGTATGGTGTACAATTGTACATACACTACTGAATTTAGTAGCATGATGTACACTACTGAGTTCAGAAGCAAGATGTACACTACTGAGTTCAGAAGCATGATGTACACTACTGAGTTAAGAAGCATGATGTACACTACAGAGATCAGTATTAAGGTGTACATATGGAGATCAGCGGACCATAACCTTCCAACCGACACAACCTGTGTCTGTATCACCAACACAAATTGACCACATACATTACTCTCAGCCTAAGTCAAACTGCACAACACTGTCACAAACCAAATCAACTTGTCCTCAGTAATCCCATCACTACCAGCTACCACCAGTCACCACTGCACTGACTAAACCGGCACTGTCCGTCCACTGTCCCTAGCCGATGATCAGTCCGCAGCCAAACTTGAACTGCTGTTTGGCTTGGTTGGCCATGCCGGACAGGGCGAAGGTGAAGGGCAGCGGCTGCAGCTTCTTCTCCAGGACTGCGCCGATGTTCCAATTGGAGTCCACCATGCCTGCGGGGGAGGAATACTTGAGTGGAATGGTCATGGCGAATAAAGGCGGCCGGAAAAGTGGCTCCAAACAAATTCATTTGTGTTTTGCGGACATTTTTTTAGTGACAAGAACTTGATTTTTTTTTAATTGTGCGCGAATTAGTGTACACACGTACGGAGTGGAACTTCTTTATGGAAACTTTACGGAACAACTTTATTGTTGTTCTGTGATAAATTCTTAAGCCGTGACAGTTTAAATTAGTATAACATATATATACATTGTTTCCTTTACAATAGAATAGTGACGACATTTTAACGCACTACAAAATTTCTCACCATTACGTCGATATAGAAGTTTCACTTCAATAATAGTAAATGTTTTATTTTTGTTAAATAATTTACTTTAACGACAATCTATTTTATGTAACATTTGTACATGTAAACAATGTCTTGTTCGCATGTAGACAATTATCTTTTTTTTTTTTTTTACATGAGATAAGTTAATGCTTGACAACTATCCCACCTGATGGTAAGTGGCGATGCAGTCGAAGATGTTGGTCGCACTTATTAAAAGCCTATTCACTCTCCTCTTGAAGACTATATATACTATATCTTCATCATCGCAAATAGCAACCCATAACTGCCCTGTCCCACGCTGGCCAAATGCGTAATTAGCAGACTTCACACACCTTTAAGAACATTATTGAGAACTCTCAGATATGCAGGTTTCCTCAGGATATTTTCATTTCACCGAATTTTCAAATACGCATAAAATATACATTTTGAACATTAGAAGTGCGTGCATGGGTCGAAGTTCGAACCCAGGACCTCTTTCCGGGAGTCCAATGTACAAACCCCTGGCTATTACTTCTTCGTAAGCTGATTGATTATTTAAAATTATTGTTTTGTCCAATCTTGATTGAATGTTTGAATATGCTACTAAACCATTTATTATTTTATTTATAACTGATTGATTGATAAAACCTCTGATTCCTGACTTAGTTCGCCACTGTATAGTTAATATTGTTTCAAACACTAATATTTTATCTCTGAAACTAGCTATTAATAGTAGTGTCGAGTGTCGACTCTACCATTAACTGTGGTACCAGATCCCCAGATTATTCTGTTTGTGCATCTGTTGCCATTGTTACTACGTTCATTTTAACTATCGACACATTGAAAAACATTGTAGACTTACTTTTAATAATACTTATTTCATTAAACATCACTTTATTAAATATATCCAAGATATAATGTATAAAAAACATTATGTGTTTAAATCGTTGATTCCTCTAAGGTACATGACTGTACTATGTGTATTTAAGTTTGTAGGTAAATAAGAACAAGGTTATTTATCGAATTTGCGCATGAGGTCTACACTCAAAGAAAAAGAATGCGCTGTCCTGTACTCACACTAATATAGTACCTAAGTCCGGCGTTTTTCAATACACGCATTCAACCAAATCGTTTTAAATTATACATAATTATATGGAAACTATCGCATATATATAGACGTTAGCGTAATTCAGATTTGCGAACATCACCATCTAGTAACAAATGCCTAACCTAAACTAATACTCATGTATGTATGTACTTAAGTGGCATAGAGAGGAGCTTTGAAGAGCTTTGAGACAGACAGATCGGGAGAAAGAGAGGAGAGACTGAGAAGAGTAAGAGAGAAATAGAATTAAATTTTATTTGCTTTATAAAAGTAAAATTTTATCTAGTGATACATTTACTTAAACATCTATAGCAAAGTTTATAAACATTTATAAAAGTATACAAAGTGACATGTTGTCAGATAATTACTGTAGATACGAGCATAATTGGGCCGCTCAACCCGATACAGATCATTTGAAACATTGAACGACGTGTAAGTAACGCAAGGACTAACCAGCGAGGAAGTCGAAAACCCTCGTTCTGGAACTGTGTTCGTACATATCACACCCGCTCGTAGTGCTCCACAGAAGTCTAGGGCTCCGCAAAGCTCATAAGGTTGAAGGCTAACATTCATATTGTCGCCAAAGAAGTTTGAGAACAAGTGCAATGCCAGACGAATTCAGTAGGACAGTGTGCAACCTTCGACCGATATCCTTCCTCAGAATGGCATTCGGATACTACTCCGACTTGGGGTTTTCTCAATGGAAACAACGTGTACTAAAACTGTACTGCGTATTAGCACCCGTCATTTGGATCAGTACTCGTGCCCATGGCGACGTCTTGACCATCAATTCTGTAAATTCTATTATGAATTTTATTGCGACCTACTCCATTTCCACTTATACGAACAACAATTACATGTTCGAATATTACAAAATCATACCAATTTTAGACGATGTGCCGCACTCTGAAAATATTTATTCCAAATTGGAGAAAACTCTGTGGCTTCTCCACTTGTCAGTGTTTGTAGAAGTGATTTTAGTTTGCTTCAAATTGCGAGCTCTGGTTTTGAGTCAGGGGCCTATGATGGTTCTTATGAGATTTCTTCACATTAGTTACCTAATGTTGGGTCGTGTGCCCAATATGCTGATGTTCGCTCTACTGTATATTCGCGTGAAGAATTTCCGGATGAAGGTCACCAGCGCGGAGCGGTTGCCGTGTGCCGGCGGCGAAAACAATCATGTCCTAGCGTATACTGCTCTACACGAAAGTCTAGAAAAATCCGGATTATTCCCGATGTTTCTGGTAAGATCTATAATAGTACATTACGATACGTGTGCGTAAAGTAGCTTATTATTGCACGGTGTGAAGTTAGCGCACGAGCGGAGCGAGTGCGCTAAACACTGTACAAATAATATAGCTACTTAACGCACGAGTATCGTATACTATTTTATAGCACAAGTGACATAAACCCGCCTATACTCAAACATATAATTATTTACATGGAAATAAAAGAAAGGAAATGTTTACGAAGCTGTTGATGTTCTTAATTGATCACTGTCTGCTTTACCGACATGTCAAACGTCATTCAAAAGTATTATTAATTTGTCTGCTTTACCGACATGTCAAACGTCATTCCAAAGTATTTATTGTTTAAAATGTATTATAAAACTATATATCTCAAAACATTTTTGCATTGATTCCAGAGCATCAATAATTAAATTATAGGCATACATTTACTGAGATCATAATAAGAAACATTTGTAATTAATGATGACTAAAATGCGGGTTTAGGTTACCTAGCAACCTAAAGGGTGTGTTCCGATACACACTAAATTACACTGCGAGTCCACTGTCCACTTGTCCAGTGCTCTTTGGTGAGAAATTCGTTCCGTTATGGATTAACAGTATACTGACGCAGTATCCTTGATAAATATTATGACGTCATAAACGTTGTCATTATTGTACTCGTAAGCACTGGTGTTTTCGAGTTAAGATGCTCTCAGTGCTTTGATCACATGATTAAAAGCGTCCAGAAATTTAAAAAAATGCTATTGATTATTATTATTGAATTATTGAATATTGTTTTACAAAGTGGCCGTTTTATTATGCGCTTAATTCAATTGCCAAATTATTTTTCTTCTTAAACAGATCACTTGCATATTTAGGTCTTACATAAATTGATGACAGTATACTTTACTGCGTACCGTTTTACAAAATAACCAGTATAGTTAACTATAAAGAACGGCTTAGTAATATACTAAACTAGCGACCCGCCCTCGCTTCGCTTCGGGAAACTTATTATCAAGTGCTTAAATATAAAGTTTCATGGTTCTTTAAGAGATGGCGCTAGGCGTTCTTATTCTTTAAGTTAGGAAGGTTCACCTAGATGGCGCTGTGCTTAAAACCCGAAGAAATCCCATACAAACTTTCAACCTTTATTTCAACTTCTTCATCCCTTTTTGTCGCAATAAAAGGTAGCCTATGTCCTTTCTCAGGGTCTAAAGATTGTCTGTGTCAAATTTCATCAAAATCGGTTGAGAGGTTTAAGCGGGAAAGCCACGCAGACAGACAGACAGACAGACAGACAGACAGACAGAGTTACTTTCGCATTTATAATATTAGTAGGGATTGACGTCACACCTTACAGTGCTCGCAGTGTATATCGGAACACACCCTTAAATATTCGTAACTACCTCCTAAATTTGTTATAAATTTGTCTGCTGCCAGATTCTAAGTGTCAATAGTGTAAGTGTGAACTTGTGCACGGTGTGAAGTTAGCATCATAACCCGTGCTATAATCGACTACTTTACGCACGGAAAACCGTGGCATAAATGCGGGTTTAGGTCACAGTGTTCTATAAAATGTATTAAGAAACTTTTGGAACTCCCTTTCACTAACTTCGTCAAGTTCCCTGAACTGTCCCGCTGCTGGGCTCGGGACTCCTCTCACAATGCGAGGGGTCCAGGCCGCAGTCCACCGCCGGCCAACTGCGACAATTGGCAGACTTCACACACTTTGAGAACAACTGTCAGGTGTTAGGTTAAAGGAGTGCGCACATTACACCAACTCGACGTCAACTCCACTCCGACTCCACTCCGTTTCAACTCCGACGTTCCGTTCCGCGATCAACGCTTCATCGACGTCAACTCGACTCCGTCTCCACTCCGTTTCAACTCCGACGCTCTGTTCTAGGTACATTACGTCATTGTGTCGGTCGACGCGTGGACTACTCGTCTACGGTGAGTCGTCGACGCGTTGGTCTCGAAACGGAACGGCTATGGGTGTAGGGCGAGCCGTATAGGTATTTTAAGTATAAGTTCGAAATTCAACCTTACCATCAAAGATATAAGGCTCATAATTGAATGTTAGCTTTGTCAAGGTTTTAGTCGCGTAGGCGTCGGTCGGTCGTGGAATCGTTGTACTGTGCGCACTCCTTTACTCTTGATGTTTAAGCCAGGGATAATTAATTTATAATAAGCCCAAATTAAAAGGATCGTGGATAATTCGATCCTAGGCCCGTCTGTTTGCACTTGGCTAACACTGCTTAAATTATTGCTACTTTTATGAGTCTTTCATTTTTTCGATTTGTAATTGGTGCTTCTCGGCTGGAGTTATATAGTAGCTCCACAACGGAGTCTCCGCTCCAGTCTACTGTCGGTCCATTCCAGGAATGGTCTCTTCAGTGTTATCACGAGCGTCCAGAATTTTTTATACGTAGTAGAAGAAAAAGGTATGTATTAAACCAATGTATTCTTTCAGCTGTGCACGCACATCGTTGCGTGGTTCACAAACATGCTGTGGACACTCTTCGGCGCAGCGCGTTTTATCAAATCAGAGGTTGTTCCCCCATGTTTTAACAGTCTAATAATTTAATTTTTCACTTGTTTCCTTCCCGTAACTAAATTTGCGCACGCCGTCACGAAAAAACCGACACGCTGAAGTTAGCTATAGTCAACATTCTAGTTTTTGTTATATTATCTCAATAATTTTTACTGGGTGTACCGAATTTGATGATTCTTTTTATATTCGAAAGCAGCTTTTTTATATTCGATAGGTGCTTGTCATGTGGTCTCATTTAAGTTAAATTTGAGCGAAATCTGACGATTAGTTTTTGAGTTATCCCTTAAAAAATGAGTATTTAATTGACTTCGACTACGTTGAACACGTTGTCATGTTATTACTTGTCGATGTAGAAGTCGGTTTTTTGTTTCGTTAAAGTTATTAAATTTCAGATCCACGTAGTGAGCTACGAAGAGCTGTCGGTCGTGACTATTATAATATTAGTGGACACTCTCGTCGTATTCTTCCCGTCCGTGATGATGGAACTGGTGTCGGAAGAGATGGAGCAGTCGAGGGTGTTCGTTGTCGACCGACTTGTCTCGTGTACCGGTAAGTTTCATAACATAATAGTGGACAAAGCCGTGGTACAACACTAGCAGGTGTGTTCTCACACTTAGTGTTGTAGCGGGGTCTCCCTATGACGCTGATAACCTGGACACCAGACTTCTCCATAATGTTCCCAAAGGTGTGTGAAGGCTAATCCGCACTTGGCCAGCGTGGTGGACTATGGCCTGTACCAACACATTGTGAGACCCGTCCCCAGCAGTGGGACAGTTACGGGTTGCGATGATGATTTATCTCGTTTTTCGCAGACGAGGTGGAATGCGCCGAACTCAAGCAGCTCAGCTACTTCATGCGTCACCAGCCGCTGCAGTACAAGGCTTGGCACGTGGTACCGATCAACGGGTTGCTACCGTTCACGCTGCTGGCCGTCGGCATCGATATCCTCGTGTGCTGCCTACAGTTCACTAGGAGTCTGGCCACTCCTGAACCTACTACTACCGAGAGTTATTATGTAAATCTGACAGGAATATGATAAATGCAAAGATATGTATGACATAGTTATGTATTGTATTGTTACTGGTTTTGTGACTATAATATTTTTGCACGCCTTATAGGCTAAGATAAGCGATATATTTGTATATTGCATGGCGAGGTTGTCCGACTGTCTGGGACGATATGAGGTGACAAATACAGAATACAAATACAGAGGTGACAAACGTCAGTTTGTGCAGAAAGCGCGCGAGAGGAAAAGACGCAGGAAGATACAGATTTTGCCAAAGCACCCGTCGGCGTGCTATAATGGTGTACAGATGGCCATTATGTGATAATCTTGACCTGCTAGTAGTGATTACGGATATACACAGAATACTATATATAATTGTGTGTGTGTGTGCCTTATATATATATATATTTCAGTTTCACTTGCATCGTGGTATCATAAAACCACACAATTTGATTTTTTCTTTTCTTACTTTATTGTGGTTTGTGTTGTGCATCGATATATAAAACATTTTTTTTAGAAATTACTTCGGTTTTTTTCATAGTTGACCCCAATTAGAAACCACATAGTCTAATCCTAAAAAAGTCACGACATCCCGATCAGATTATAATCTATACCCGTCAGAGACTGCCTGCTACTTGTTAAATATATTAACACGTGTAGCGAAAACTTTGTACCCCTTTTTTACGAAATTACGCGGACGGAGTATTGACAAGTATTGACATGACGTTTGAAATATGTACGTTCAGTGTCAATTTGAAGTAAACCTTAACAGAATAAATGACGGTCGAATTTCGAGCGCAGACCAGGTCTCTAATAACTAGTCTGTTCTGATCAGATGCTACTCACCTCTGAAGACTAGCTCCGCCTTCGGTATGGTGACCTGGTAGCCAATGGTGCCCACCGACTCCATCCCTCTGAACGAGGTATCCATTTCTGCCACCACCTGCAAACCGTGACTCAATTATAATGTACCAACGACAAGGTTTGTGTCGACGTTCGATGTGCGTACTGCGATGGACCGGAATAGATTGCCCGCGTCGGTGTTTCCGCCTGTGTACGCTGTGGGAATCATCAAGAGGAGAGTGAATAGGCTTTAATAAGTTAGTGCGTCCAACATCCTCGACCTCATCGCCACTTACCATCAGGTGGGATTGTTGTCAAGCATTAACTTATTTTGAAGTGAAAATAAATGTAGGTACATCATATTACAACAACCCAACTCCACCTCAACTCAGATTAAACTCGGAAGAAAATAGGAGAACATTGAAATATGAGCGTTAATTCCTGTTATACTTTACCCAAACGGAATGCATACTTCTGTATACAATACGTAAAACACATAACAATATTCTACTTTACACAATAATTACATATGTACATACATTTACATAGATTTATACATAGTCATATACTTAACCGACTGCCACAGCAATGGCTTCACTCGAGTATGTTCTTATTTTAATTTAAATAATTGTTATTGAAGAAATGGTTACCTGCAACTGTTCACTGGCCTGTTTGAAGTAACACAGGTGGAACCCAGCCGGGCCCAGCGTGGCTGACACCTCCGAGTCTGGAATGAAAATCTATCATCACTGTAAGTTTATAACTGGACCAAGACCACATTCATCGTCATCTCAATGCCCTGTAACCACATTTCCATTATTATAGTTGACGACCCGGATGGCGCAATGGTTAACACGCCGGATCGCCGTACCGAGGGTCCTTTGTTCGATTCCCAGCGAAGCGGAAATTTGAATGATAAATTTAAATTTCCGTTCTTGGTCTGGATGTGTGTGTTCTTGTCTTGTGTGTTGTCCATGGCACCCACGACACAGGGAATCCTAGTGTGGGGCTGAGTGTGTAGCGTGTGTAGCGTTATTTATAGTAGATTAGTAAATTAATATGTGTGTGAAATCTTTGTATAAATAAAAGCTGTTACAGACACTGCCTTTTCGTTTATTGCCTTCCATGTAAACAAAGTATTTTGTGAACAACGTTGTTATTTAACTTTGTTCACAATCGTACTTTGCCTACAGTGACCAGAGTCTCATTTTATTGTTAATATGGTGCTTAAAAATTCATAAAGGTATCACTGATACACCTATGATGATACATTTTTTTATTTCATACAGAACATTATACCTTCCACTTACCATCCATCGTGTACCGTCCGGCGGCCGAAGCGATGGCGATCTCACCACCCATGACCCGGGTGCCGGACTGGTACACCAGCTCGGTACCCAATGCCAACCGATTGGTTACAGACTGAAACAAGTAATATCATTAATGACCCAATGCAAGTTTTATTAAAGTTATACTATACATCACTTATAGTTTGGCTAACGAGTCGTGTCACAAGGAATTTTTTCGGATTTTTGATATGACAACAATTATAAAAAAATATACCAAAACTTATTGTTTATTTGACTGCTGTGACATTTTATTGTTCAATTTATTATCTTTCTACAAGATTTTATTCGTAATAATGGCGAACCCGGTTAAAAGCAGTGATAGAAAAATGTTACTAAAAACAATTAAACCTATGATCAGATAAAAAGTTTTTGACTCGTTATCCAAACGATATCATCAATTTCATCGTGATAACGATGTTGTAACCGCACCTGTAAGTAATGGCCGACAAACACCGACGAAGTCTCGCTGAAGTCAGGCTTGCCGACCGCTAGAGCAGCTGTGTAGTCAGAGCCTTTGTACTCCAAAGTGCCCTGAGTTGCTGTCAGTTTACATTCTTGAACCTACAAATTGTAACAAATTTCGAGATTCAGTAAACAGTATATATAACACATTTCTGTAAATTTATTTAATAAATTTTCAAAGTTTATTTTATAACATTTATTTATATTTTAAAAAAGATTTTGTGCTTAATACATTTTAAAATTGAAACATTATGATTGTACCTTAATTTTTGCTGTTATTTTATAAAATGTTGACAAGTAACACAAATATACTTAAAAGATTTCAACAAAAAGTTATACCTTATACATACCTAAGTACTAATATTCCATTAAATAATTTATTTATTACTTCAAAAATGTTTACTAACCTGAGCCGCTGCTTTGAGCCTAATCTCAGGAGTTAGCTGGTGGATAAGATTGAAGTTGACATTCCCTGATGGGTCCACATCTCCCAATACCACGGGGAAGGCTTCCGTTGGTGAGATCTGTTTTGTGCCTATGTAAGTTGCGCCTAGCTTGTAACCATTTTGAGCTGAACTCATTGTTAGAGTATGGGACATCTGTAAAAAGAGTAGGTTTCAGTGTCTGTGAAGGTCCATAGGTCTGAAGGTGTCTATTGAGCCTGCAATGTTCAATAAGCATCCTCATTTTATTATAAATCACATCTACTGATCAATTTAGTTAACTTATCCTAAGTTAAGAACAAGCCAAAACTGACCTGAAAATGATTTGAGATACCCTTGTTTACCATTAGCTTGCCTCCTTCAAAATTTACTGGGATCACATCTGCAACAAACATTGCAATTTATATTATAACAAATGTTACATTACAATTAACTCACTTGGAGAGCAACAAGTACAAAATTAAGAATCATGTTTTATATCACTTAGTTGCTAAGTTTAGGGTGCTTTAGCTAATTGTTTAAATTCTACTTAGTTCATATTAAAAATATTTATGTACATCTTTTAGCTACCAAATACTTCTGAAACTATTTTGGTTCTAAGTAGAATAATATTCAAATTTAACTAGAGTAGTATCTCAGTATGAAATGAGATGGGGCCGTGTTATCAGTCTTATCAGTAAACATATAAGGCTTCCCCCAGGATTGGTTCATCAACCTACATTTTTATATCTTAATTACTACAGAAGTTTTAGTTAAGTCCCTGTTGAATAAATGACATTTTCGGCATTTTCTAAGCATAGAGAAGAACTAAAAACATAGTGTAATGAAGTAATTCCAAATATTACATCACAAAGTAACCAAACTTTTGAAACCTAATAGTTTGTTCACAGTTTTTTCAGATTTCTGACTGAAAAACTTTATTTTAACATTTAGATGTAATCTTAACCAGCGGTTATAGGTGCTCAATGAGACCACATACATTTATAGCATGCATGAATGTTACCTTTGGTTTTTTTGTGCAATTCATCTAAAGTGCCAGGATTTTCAGGTTGACTGGTAACTTCTAAATTTTTCACATCCGTGCTTGAGAGCGCAGAGTTTGAGACGCGGTATCTGCTTGCTATAGCACCCATTTTAGATTAGATCTCGCGTTACTTTCGCCAAATTCCACAAAAATCAATGAACATGTGCAGGAGAACACAATTCGGTGGAAAAAAAGACAATCGGTATGAAGTTGACTTTTATTGACTTGACAGGTACTACAGATAGTGACATATTCCATAGATGATAACCTAAATTTATAAGCCCTACCACAGACTCTAATTACCTACCACACTACTCACTCACCTTCGCCTCTGACTTGGCTTTGATTCCTCGCACTCTTATTCTCCCAGAGAATATAGTCGTCGACAGAGAATCTCTATCGCACGTAAGGTACTACCTACTTTTTTCTCTTATATTGAGTGAAAGCGAGTTGCCTGAGTTAAATGTATTTTTATAGCGTGTGTTACAATAGTGTAGCGGGCAACATTGTAACACACGCTAAATTTTTTATTTATCTGTGAATGTCATTAACACTGTCACCTGTCAGTGCTGTCACTCATCAGTCATCACTGTCAGTTTTATTTACATTGATTGATATAAAACTGCGTTGGTCTTGGTTTAACAAATTAAAAATAATCTGAATAGCAATATTAAATAAATACGTAAATTTCTATCCTGACGACTAAATTGATTCAGAAGAATGCCAAAGGTAGTTTCAAGGTCTATCGTCTGTTCAGACACGAAAGACCAAGAAGAATATAACGAGACCAAACCTCTCCACATTTACTACTGCCTATGTGGGCAAATGTCTTTAATCCTGGATTGCACCATCGATAAGTTACCTCTGAGGCCTACGGATGGTGCGAGAGTAATAGACGGGTCTAAACACGCTCACAAAATAACTTCTGACCCCGATGAGACTGTTTATTTAAAACGGGAAAAAGGAATAGAGAGACAGTACAGGTAATACAATACTCCACACACAATACAATACTCCATTAAATAGAATTTATCAGTGAAAATAATTGTATACAAGAGTCAGTCTTATAGAAAGTCTTGTAGAAATAAAACAAAATATACACAAAGGGCAGGGTGCCCATGTAATAATTAATTCATACCTATTCAACAGGTGGTGGGTTTGTTAGATCCGCTTGAACCTTATCACACATGGTAAATTTTGTCACAAATAAATTGACAAGGTTTGTTTCAGTCTGCAGATTTTAAATTAACTACAGTTTCAAATTTTTACCTATTCCTATTATTTTGCCCTTTTACCTATTATTTACCCTATATTGGCACCTTTCGCAACATTAAATGCTATATTAGGACCAATGATGAACACAAAAAAGTAATAATGTAACCAAGAACATGAAATACCTAATATTAATAATTTTGTTACAGATTGAAATGCAAAAAATGTGCAATACCATTATACTACAAACATAATCAAACTAATAATATTGTTTTCATAATGGAAGGAGCACTCATTCAGTCTCCGGGTGAAGGTGCTGTCACCGACATTTACAAACAGGTTGCGTTGGCACAACCTAAAAAGATCATGGTAACGAAACACACTAAAAATATGGGCAAGTTCAGTTCCGTTACAGTGTCCACTATTGATGAAGAGGAAGATGAAATTGAAGCTCGCGAGGTCGCTGACAGTTATGCAAACAACGCAAGGATTATTGAGAAGCAATTGGAAAGAAAGGGAATGAATAAAAGGCAGGCAGAAACACCTTCACAGAGCAGTGCAGAGAAAAGAGTCAGAGGGACTTTAATTGATAAATAGTGAAAAGATAGCAATCTGTATCAGACAGTACCTGCATTGATTGAATAAATGGTTTGTGGAATACAAATTGTTCAATGAAATTATAAGTTTTATTTAATATCTTTGATGTATATAAATGTATGTACATACTTGTGTGTGACACTTACAACCTTCATGGATCAATTACATTTTTAGAGGCATTGAGGCAATCATCGCCTCAACTAGACTAGTGGCGCCACTAGCCTGTAAACATCTATTTGTTTGTGCTCCGTATATAAAACCGTGCAAATAATATCAAATGTGTAAAATCAAGTGAAAATTTCATATAAACCCGTGTGTGACAGACTAAATATTATGTGAGAGTGTTATCTCCTAGAACTAAAGCTAATAAACTAATAAATTAATAATCTAAAAAATACCCAATATAAACTTTCAAGTGCTCATCTTTACAAAAAATAAAGCTAAATAAATATTAAGAAAATCAATTATATATGTCTGGACTATAAATGAATCTATATTGAAGACAATTTATGTGCTTAAAATGTGTTAAACATAACAAAAATAACAAAAGTGCAAAGTTGAAGTGCAAAAAAGTTACGATATTCAAACTCAGGATGACTCATCGCTAACGATCATTTGCATTAAACAACTTCAAGTCGCTCAAACGATCTCAAAAATTCACCACAAATAGTGTTCACCTTCGTGGCTTATTTTGTAGCAATAGAGACTGAAGCATAGTCACAAGCGACCTGAGTTCGCTACCCAGAAACGGCGACTTTTTTCTTAAAACAAAATTTGTTATAAAATTGTATAGACCAAGAAATTATCTGTTTGATAGAATCACGATGGATTTGTAATGGATAGTCTCAACTGACAGAAATCGACAATAGAGGGCGCTACTAATACCAACTAACACTGACCCAGGTTTAGAGTTGGTAACAGAAAAAAATAAATATGGAAAGTTCGGATAACATCACCAGACGACGGAAGATAGGCATACAAAGGTCTAATTCCTACGAACACATAGGTGCTAATGACATCTCGCCCAAAAGTTCCAGATCAGATTTAATATCTAGAAGTTTAGATTTATCCACGTCTATTAGTTTAGAACAACTCGAAAACCTTAAATTAGAAATATTGGAACTAAAATCATTACTAGATAGTACCCAAAATGAATTGGAGAACGTTATTTTGGAAAAACAAAACTTAAAGAAAGAAATAGACAAACTTAAACATGAACTAAGAACAGTAAAAGGACTTTTGTGCAGCCCATTATCCACAGCAAAACCCTCTACATCTCGTAAACGTCGTTTGCGTAGAAGAAAATTATCTGAAAGCTTCCGCCATGTAGACTTAAGCCAATCGGACGATGAGACACAGGGTAAAAAAATTGACACCTCTAATGCAGAACCTATCCTGAATACAAATGAACACGAATTACAGACGCCGATAGAAATTGAACAAGAGGCCAAGGAAAGAAACATGACTGAGGAAAATAAACTTAGCCTAAATGGAATCTCTAATAAGGACAAATCAACAGAAACCTATTCTTCACAAATAAAAAGAATCATTATTATAGGAGGAGAACAATGTCGTGGCTTATCTCAAGCTATAATCAAACTACGACTGACTAGTACGTATGAGAGATACAGTGTCACATCATTTATAAAGCCTGGTGCAAGTACGGAAGAGATCATAAATACCTGCAAATTATATAATTTAACGAATAAAGATAAACTGGTACTATGCCTAGGAGAACACGATAATAATCCAACGAAGATCTTCATAGAATGTTCAACTGTCTTAAAGAATCTAAGTAGCATATGTCCAATCATATTATTAAGTGTTTGCCGTAATGTTTACCTCAATGAACGTAAACTCAACCATAAACTTAAGGTGATAGCCCAGAACGTACCAAATTGTATTTATATAGATTGTAAATTAAATCATAACCCACTGTTAGATAAAGAAAAAATTGATATATGTAAAAAAATTAATACTTCGGTGGATTTTACTGACTATAGCAAAAAATATTTACTTAATTCTCAGTATAGAGTAGCTCACGCAGGGTGGGAAAAACAAATTTTAGAGGAAAAAACAAAAATTAAAAAATCAGTAGTTCCGTTGAAAGGAACAATACCATATTACTTTCAAAAAATGACTACAGATAAATACATTCCTAGCACAAACCAACCCAATAACCTGGAAGCTACCTTTCCAAAAAACACGATCCCCTATTATTTTAAAAAATTTGAGTCAACTGAATATATTACAATGAGAAACAGGCTTTTTCGTTCCTAAGACCGATACTTCGATTAGGATTATGCATCAAAATATTGCAGGGCTATTAAATAAAATAGAACCTATACAGATAGCTTTACAGGAATTACAGGAAATAAATAAGCGACCTGATATTATCTGTTTTAGCGAGACTTTTGTGAACACAGATAATACTTGCAATATTAAACTAGAAGGGTATGAACTAGCTTCCTGCTACTGTAGAAAAAACAGACAAAAACGAGGGGGCACGTGTATATTAGTAGGACGTGAGATAATGTACAAAGAAATAGACTATTTGCAAGATTATTGTATTGACAATTTATTTGAATGTTGTGGTATCACTTTAGTTAAACAAAAAATAGATGTAATTTGTATATATAGGGTTCCAAATGCTGACATCAACATTTTCTTTGACAAATTAAATTCAATGTTATTCAGACTGACAAACAATACAAAAAAAGATATTGTAATAGTAGGAGATCTAAACATAAATACACTTAGACATGATTATTTGACGAAAACTTTATTAGATACAGTTAGAAATTATAACATGACGTTACATATTGACGAACCTACCAGGCTAAATTCTTGTATTGACCACGTAATTAGTAATATAAAAAACGCTATAGGAGAATTGTATAACTTGGGTCTATCGGACCATAACACTGCACAAGGATTACGTATTCCTACACAAAATGTAGATAGTGTTAATGCTAATTATTTCATCTACAAACGTGACTATAGTGCAGAATACATTTTGAAATTCCGTAACTATCTTACTAGTCTGTCTTTTAAAGAAGAAGTATACAATAATAATAATATACAAAATGCATTTAATAATTTCTATGATTTATTTATATTACTTTATAAATTATGTTTTCCAGTACATAAAATAAGAATAACTAAACGAAATAATCAAAAGTGGATAACAAGGGGGATAAAGAAAAGTTCTAAAGCAAAACGGAAGCTACAATATAAATATTACAAAGAAAAAAACCTATGTAGTAAGTTAAAATATCTAAAATATAATAAATTATTAAAAGAATGTGTAAATACTTCAAAAAAACTAATTAATTCTAAAATAGTAACAAATGCAAAAAACAAATGCAAAGCGAGTTGGAGTGTCATAAAAAAGGAAACATCAACTTCAATAAGAAAAGATTTCATTAAAAAAATTAGAGTCGGTGATATAATAATAGACGATCCAAAGGATATTGCAAACGAGTTCAATAAATACTTCTTAGAAATAACAAACCAACATAAACACTGTCTTAAAAATACAAATAAGAATATCTTTCCTGGTAGCATTTTTTTAAGACCATTCACCATTAATGACGTAAAAAATGTTATCTCAACACTTAACAACACTAATGCTGAAGGAATAGATGAGGTATCGACGAAAATAATCAAATCCGCAAAAGAAGAACTGTCGCCTATTCTAACGCACTTAATAAATGCATCCTTTGAAAATGGCTGGTTCCCTACACCACTTAAACTATCCATTGTAAAGCCGCTGCATAAAAAAGGTAGCAAAGAAGAAATGAATAATTATCGCCCTATCACACTTATCCCCATATTATCAAAGATCTTCGAAAAGGCAATGCATCTGAGATTAACCGAATACATTAAAAAGTTTCATATACTTAAGGCTGAACAGTATGGCTTCCAAAGACATAAGTCAACTACAAACGCATGTTACGATCTTGTAAGCACGGTAATTGATATGGTAGATAGTCACCTTACACCAGTTGTAGTGTTTTTTGACATGAGCAAAGCATTCGACTTTGTCTCCCATGAACTATTGCTACAAAAAATGGAAAACTACGGGATAAGAGGTCCTGCACTTCACTGGATACAAAGTTATTTGAGTGAACGTAGACAATGTGTTGAGATACAGTCTGTCAATAAAAACTCAGAAATACTATCATGCAAATCACAATTTAGGACGAATAAATACGGTGTGCCACAAGGCAGTGTGCTCGGCCCATTGCTATTTCTGCTATATATTAATGACCTTCCAGAAATTATTTCAGACAAATGTATACTTTTCGCTGACGATATATCAATAATAATGACAAATAATATTCAAACGGACATAACTCATACAATTGAATTAGTAATACAATGGCTTTATGATAATAATCTAAATATAAATATAGGTAAGACTAACTTTCTACAATTTAGGAATAATAACAAAAAAAATATCCAAAAATTAACCTTGCACTACAAAAATCAAGAAATTAGTGAGGTGGAACAAATAAAATTTTTAGGTCTAAAAATTGATAATAGATGTAATTGGAAGGCTCATATAGATAAAGTGTGCAGTAAAATAAACAGCTTCATATACGTTCTCAATAGATTACGTAAAACATCCTCACCTAACACAGCACTCACTGCTTATCACGCCTACGTTGAATCGGTCATTAGGTACGGCATTTTAATATGGGGTAACTCTAGTGAGATAAACAGAGTATTTCTTGCCCAGAAGAAATGTGTGCGTGCAATCTATGGGAGTGCATGGACGGACTCATGTAAACCTATATTCCAGACTTTAAGAATCCTGACACTACCCTGCTTGTACATCTTTGAATTGGTGCTATATGTCAAGAACAATCCTAAGCTATTTAAAAAAGCAAGTGAAGTGTATCCACGCAACACTAGAAACGGAGGTAGACTGGTATACGACAAAAACATAAATACTGCCTTATTACACAAAAATTGTTATGGTATGTGTGTTAAAGTTTTTAATGCCCTACCACAGGGCATCACAGCACTTCCAGAAAAACATCTAAAAAACAAATTAAAGTCTTTGCTGCTGGAGAAATCATATTACTCTGTACAAGAATTTCTAAATAAAAAATAAAAAATAAAAATTTGACATTATTCAAATTATTAATATATTGAATTGAATTGGATAATTGATTTTATGATATTTCTTTTTTATGGACTATGTTTATGTCTAGTTTATTTTAATTATTTTAATACATCTGACAATTATATTAAATTAAGTTAATATGAATTGAATTGAATTGGATTGCATGGATAAATAATTTAGACTGATGTTGACTTGTATTTATTTTTTTATTTTTTCTATATTTGCATACCACACTGTGGTTAAAATTGAGAACTAATTTTAAGATAAACAACATGTGTGTACCAATTTTATGCGAATAAATATTATTATTATTATTATTATTATAGGGTAGCTACACATCTGTTCTGAATCAGTTACTGACTAATTATTACTAACAACAAGTAACAGTTTGTGCTCCACCTACTTACAAACTGACCAACTAATGTTGTTATTAACATGCTCTGCTAGTTGGATTAACTATCCTAGTCCTGATTAGATTTTCATCTGTTTTGGTCACAGTTGTCTTGGGTGGCAATGGAAAACAATTAGATACAAAAAACAACAAGGTTGTATTTCACTTTTTTTTATTCATATGAAAACAAGTTTACAATGTTTCTTTTAAACCATAAATATAGATAATTAATAATGTCTCAATTTAATATGATTGACGGAATAAATATCTTTTTTATTTAGGTACTTGTAATTTTTATTTACATAAATTGCCTATATACAATTAAAGTTTCTTTATGTGTATCCTCGGCTAGTACATACAAAACATACTTAAAAAAGAGATTCCGAAATACACAAGTTTTGTACACTATATACAGATGTAGCTGTATCTAAATTTTATTTGTATTATTAAGCTAAATTATAATATTATACAAAGTAACAATGGTCTTAAAATTCCTTAAAAACAGTGAAACCTTAAACTGTACAGAAAATTCAATTTTAAACCATTATGAGAATATTTTTTTATACTTTTTCATTTTAAATAAGTTGTTATATAATTTAACAACAAAGTAAACTATAATATGTAATAAATCTCTATTGTTATGTAATAAATAATGGTAGAACATTAGAGCCGCTTTATACAACAAGAAACGGGTAAAAACATAATGGAGGTAAGATAAGAGTATTTTCAAAACTGTTGGCACTTGAAGTATTATCGAAGCAAAAATATCTCAATAGAAATGGATTTTTAAATACTGATTTTCAAAATTTTAAAAATACATTGTGATGAATACTTTTAAGTAAGTAATACTTAATAAGTCGATATGAATAATGAATATGTCGGAAATATTTAAATTTTACAACATTATTAAAATTTCATATAGGAAAATACTTCAACAAAGTTTTTGTACATATCTCCACTCACTTCTGTTACAGAACAGAAAGCAATGTAGTCGACTATTAAAAAAAGACGATTTATTTGCGTAAATTAGGTAGTTGGAGAATAACACGATATTCGTTTGGATAAAATAGTTTTCTTAAGCCTAGAGGAATGTGGTTTGTGGTTGTTTGGACTTAGGACAGGGCGTTATACACATATTCCTAATTAAATGTGTATTGGACATGTTAAAAGAGCACTTACTAGGGGATTTTACAATAAACAAGTGTAAAACTTGCAACATTTCATGTAAAATATTATGGTAGTATTAGGCTGTGTTCAATAAACTATTGATTATTCAGTATCAGTATTTGGTACACTGTTTTGTTTACGTCTTATTCTATATATTTCAATCTTAAAACTATTTTAAATTAGTTGTTACCTCCTCGACTTCTCCAAAAATTAATACTAAGTACCTATGTATAATTATTTCATTCTTCAATTTCAGTTCAATACACCAATCCGTACTCAATTAGTATACAAAGTAGACATTGCTTGTATAAATTACTAAGTATACGACTTAGTATACTTAGTATACTACTTATACATTAGGTATATACTCTATATTACACGTTATAGGTAGGTATACATTTTGTACAAATAAATGTAATGTTGCAAATTTTACAGCCAGTATTGTTGTACATTATTATACAACTTATATTGCTATATACAGGTGATGTATACATAAAGGATCGAACTTATGGGACACCCCTAACCCAAATAAAAAATATACATGTTATCATTTTTAATAAAAAAAATACATTGCCAATTCAGGGTTATGTAGACCGCTTCAAAATGACATTATTAACTTATAATTATTTCATTGAAATTTATAAGATGTAATGTATTATAGAAAATAGTAAACCCGAACTTAGATATCATAGTGAAAATGGCATCGGCATTTCTTATACCATCATTGCATAGTGGTATATACATAGTACCATGTAATCTGTAGTATATACATAATTATAATATATTCCAATGGTTCCAACCCATTATGAATTTTCGAGAAATGCGTTTAAAATATAAAAAATAATGTCCGGTTTCGAATATTATCACCTAATTTGTTAATATAAGATACTTTGCCAAAACCATTCCGACTTGATATTATAATTCGCTGGTCGTAGCGTCGCAATATTATACTCGAGTCGATAATAAATGACTAAATGCTATTTGGTCAACGAAACGATTTCAAACTATTTATGTATCTAAGTACTGTCTTTTATGCTATCTGTCGGTATCTAGAGATAGTTTATATCTAGTAAAAAAATCACATAGGCACATTTTTATTATATTTGTTAGGGAATTATCCGAGAGAATATTTTTATTTTTGAGAGTTGGATGGTATTTTTTTTATCGTCTTCTTTATTTTTCTTTTATTTTTTACTGATTGCATGTTTATTATTTTCCAAATTTTAGATATTATGGTTCTTTAGGGTTTTGTTGAACGAAATCGTTTTTTAATAGTTAATGAGTGCAGTCTGTATGTAATCTGTTTGCTACTTTTGATAAGCAATCCCTAATTAATTCTTTACTTGTTAAAAATTACATGATATTAAAGCCTAAAGACAATCTTGAATCACTTCCAATCTCAGGTTTATCTTTATAGTGTTGCTGTTGATACTGTAGGTAGTTATTTGTATCTTGTTTGTTTAATATTTATTAGAAAGGTATAAAATTATTACAAGTTATTGGTAGGTAGGTAAAAGTATTCAAAGTTATTTAGACAACGTTAAGTTAAGGCGCTCCAACCACTATAGATTCTAGCCTCTACTGAATTAGTTTTATTCCTAGAGTCATCAAGTCTTTCAACTGGTATTGTCAATAAAATTTGTTGCACTACAATAAATGAAATATTTCAAATCGTATAGTACAGGTACATTTTGAACGTCTACTAAGGTACTCACGATTGACATATTTAAGGACCGTGAATTTAGACAGCTCTGCACTATGTAACTGGATGGATGTCAGCAAAACATCAATCGTGAGTACCTGTTTGATGAATGCATAGTTTCCGTGATGATTTAACTTTATATCATATTCAGTAGAGTATTAAACAATAATTCCAAAAACTGTTATAATTATTGGTCATCGTTAAAAAGAACATGTAGGCCACAACTTCTATATCATCTTACCTGTGTCGTAGGTTGTTTGAAGATGAACGTTTTAGAAAATTATCAAAATTTGTACTGCGCTGTAATTTGTATCGAATGTCTTCCAATGGTCGTTTTATCATAATACTGATTATTTGACAGAGCGCCAGTATTTTGTTCCAAAATTACACTCGACCTACAAATTGCACGAGTGTCGATATTAAAGTTTTATCGACACCAAGGAGAACTATCGACATCTCCCTGACAGTAAAGCTAAGTTAGAACGCACCTTCATTGCATTACGTACGTAGTTACGTAATAAATACAATATTTTTACTGACTACCTACATTATTTTTTTACGAGATAATTTAGTTCTCTCTTTAGAATTCGTAATACTATATCTAGGTTAGGTTAGGTTAGGGCGATAGGAAATATTATGCATGTTTCGAAGTAAATATATCAACGTTCGCTACACATGTAACTTTTTATCGTAGCGATTTACGTGATATCGGATCGTATGTCTATCGAATGTGAGTAGTTTGTATTTATTCATACCTACTTAAAAAATGTTGCCTTCCCACACGTTCGATAAACTACACAGAATAGATAGCATAATATCGCTACAATAAATATATCGTTATACATGTCTTAAAAGTGTATTTAAATTAATAGGCTATGGGCCATATTTTCTGCTAATTTATAAATGCTTCAATTGCGTCTTGCCAGAATAGAATAATAATAGAATAGTCAAATGTGTCAAACTATTCTGAACTGATACGTAATTGAAGCATACCTAAATTAGCAAACTTCGGCCGCTGGTGACTTGACTTTGTTGATCTTTGGTTGAAGATGTTTAACCATGTCAAAGTAAATCATTGATCACAACACAATATATATAAATAAAATCTACCATAAAACATGCATACTTAAACCCCATTTTTTTTTGGTTCTAGTATTACAATAACTACGCGACTATAATACGTTATACAAAGTCTGATTGTTTTGTTTCGAGTCTCGACCAATCACAGAGGACCCTCAATGAGCAGAATACAAAATTTAAATTTGAAGACAACTCGCAGTCTGAAATATTCGAATTAGCACTAAATCTAAGTCTTAATTTGCGACCCAGCGTTCCATGGGATAACTACGCTAACTACGTACCTATCTCACTTGTCTGTGACAGCACAGCGGATATACAATTAAAATGTAAGTCTAGTCTTGTTCCACCTGGTCGTATAGAAACTATTTGGAAAAGGCTACGGTCTACCGATAACGTTGAGCAGGGGTCACCCGGAGTCCCCGGGGTCACCCGGACGGCCGGAGGGCGGGGCGAACGGCGGCCGTCCAGCTACACGAGAACCGGACGTCGTCTCCGTTTCTTCCTGTGCGAGGGGTCACCGCGCGGTGGTGCGGGTGCTATAACCGCTTGTAGGCCGGCGGGGGTTGCGTCGCGGGGTGGTGGAAGGGGTGGTGCTGGCGGGCTAGGATCTCGCCCTGCAACAGCCCCAAACACACCCTATATATTCTTTATTAGAGGTTTATATGTTGGACAGGAAGGTGGAAGTCATTGGTTTCGTTAGAGTGATATAGGTAGTTTAGGTACGTTGACATAATTATATGATATATACTGCCTGAACTTTTAGTCACTTGACATACTCTAGCCTAGGACATGAAAGTAGGTACATGGTCATAATATGTAATGTTTAAAAATATAAAATCAAAATTCTGCACACTAAATATTTGAAAAATGGTACTCAAAGATATCTAAAAATCCTCTGGAAGTATGGACACAGTGGGCAAACGCTCAAAATACTGCGGTCTAATGCTGCGCGATCGTTGGGGTTAGTCAGCTTTGAGTCTCCACGCGGTACGCCACGCGCGTTGACCATACTTTTGGTTTTTAATCGATAATTAGGTCAAATTTTAAGCACCCTTTTTAATTCCATATTTGGAACGAGAATCGAGCACTGTATTAATATGTTAAGTGACTAACGAATCACCATGTATATGTAAAGAATGGAGGCCGTTGGATATAGTATATAGGTTTATCCAACCGATAGTCATAGCATGGCCACACAAAGCTAGGTACTTGTTACAACAATTTTTATGGTATTTTTTGTAAACAGTAAAGCAACCAAGCCACCTTATGATAAGTGGTCATAGTCGCCCATGGACATCTGACATACCAAGTCCTCATCGATACGTCGCCAGGTAGAAAAAATTGGTTGTCTGTAAAGTCGGTTTACTGACGATAGTTGAACGTGACAACGTCTTAAGAAAATAATTTCCTTTGAATGAGTAGGCAAGCACAATAAAAGAACACTTTTTCAATACAAGTTAAGTCATTTATTAAAAATGAATGCTGGATACTTATACATCCTACATCGTGATTCAGAATTATAGCGCCCCACTACTCAACGCCATCTAGTGTACTGCGAGTGAACTACCAGCTCAGCCAGCCTTCCTCCATCGATAAATGGACCCAATCGAACTTAATGAATAATTGTTCACTGCACAATACATAGATGGCGCTGGTATAATAATTCACCAACGGTAACGACGGTAACGCATGAGTCATGTTTTTTCATGCGTGCCACCGAATTATAAGACGTTGTCACGTCAAAAACCCTTCATTATTTCTGGCATTCTGATACTGCGACAGAAACATTTAAAATATATCCCGGTCGATTTTAATAGAAAAGAGCTGGCCAGACGGGTAAAGTACTTTACCACCGTGAATGACACGCGTCAGGTTAAAACTTGGTGACGCAGCGCCCAGCGGCAACCACCAGTGGGAACTGGCGCCAAGGCCTCGTTCGTTGGTCAGGGTGAACCATTAGTAGAGGTTTGTGGGGACTCGAAGTGGATCGAGCCCATGACATACATAAATATTGAAAGATTTGACAGAGTATTGAGAAGTGCTACTATCTACTACACCAATAAAATATATTTATAAACAACAGCCCAAAATCATTCAAATAGTTCAGAACTTAAGTTAGAAGAAATAATGAATTGGTACCTACTCATCATAATTTTTATTATCATCATTTTAGCCAAAAATAAAATTATTTTTAGCTTGCATAGTAATCGCCGGCGCCCGCAACTTTGCCTGCGTAAATTTGTATATCATAGAAACTTTGACACTTCATCTTACCCTCTCAGGAGAGATTCTTCAGGAGAATTTGCAAAAATTCACCAGTACCAATATGGAACCCCAGATCGGAACCCCAGTACAAAATGTCATGCTTCTATTCCACTAGTTCAGGCGGTGGGCTGTCTGCCAGTCAGTTACCGATGTTTGATTAAGTACAATCGGTTGGTAGAAAGTAGGAAAGGTTTTTTTTTTAAACACAATACTTACAACTTGGGCTTGTTGGCTTTGAGCTTGTTTCAAATTTCTCTCGTTTATTAATAACTGATGCGCCGCTCTGCAAAAAGAAGAAAACCTTAGTCACTATTCAAAACGGCTAAAGAAATCCTTTTGTGCTCCTACTGACCTATCCATTTGTTCTTGCGTCATATCCAAGGCTTCCTGCATTTCTCGTGACGTGTTCCTCACGAACTCAGGGTCACAATACGCGGCTAAACCTTGTTCTGCTAAAACCTGAAATGGCATTAAAAACGTCATTCCTCAAGTTACTTTGGCAGCAGTACTTAGTAGTATGTCGGCTGAGGTCTGACACAAAAAATTTAAATGGTTTGTGAGGATCAATCTATGTATTTCATTGCACGTAAACACTTGGGGCAACATTAACTTATTTTTATTGGACTCATCATAACTTACCCTGGTGACTAGGCTCTCCGCAGACCCCACCACGGGGACTGAAGCAGTGTTTCCTCGAGGGCTTCCCGGCAACGACATCACTCCTCGACCACTATCGCCACCTATGATAAACTTTATTATAGGTACCCCTTATTTAACAAGCGTTATATTTCTGGTCATTTAGGTATTGTTATTGCTGTTTTACCATTTCTGACATACGATTTAAAGTTAAACTATCTTAACTTCGTAACTTCTGTTAAGTTTATCTACAATATCTACACTAACGATTTAACTCTATTCCTATTTTAAGCCTCAAAAGCTAGCCTACTTATTTCTTCCTGAAGCATTACATGATCTGGCATTGTAACAAATCAGATGGTTCTCGTGAATTGTTGGTTGATTTTCATTTTACATTTCCCAGTTATCGTGCAAATCAAAAGCATTTATAATGACTTACTTATTTAACTGATGTAACAGTTAAATCGCTAAAAGCTTCTATTTTTATTCTATACTAAATACAAATCTATTCTCAGCCGTTCGATGATGTTCATGTGTCATGCCATTAGATCTATATTTAAAATGTTTAAGTAATGGGTCGTGGTTAAATCTTTGATGTTACTTTATTACTTTCGAACGATGCTTGTTTAAGATGTTTGAGGAATATTATAATTAAGTAAATTAGATTAATGAAAAATATGTGCATTAGTGTGACGTATTAATTTCGTGGAAATGCAGAAAGTTAAAGTTGCAAAAGCTTCGTGTGACTGTGAATGTGTGATCAAGTATATGAACTATACCGTTTGCGCACCCTTATAATCTCCTGTAAAGCTTGATCATGTCTGTGAAACGAGCAAGTAAACCTACCGATATTGAGGAGCTTCCTTCGCGAAAAATTATCATTAGGTATATTGCTCTTCGGTACCTAGACCTATAAATGAATAATTTAGTATTTAAATTTAAATTAGATTTTTTTAAGAACATGGGCGTAGCTAGCGTTTTGAAAGGACCAGGACAACGAGAAAAAAGAATAACAGTGGAATTAATTTCCAGATTTTGAGGTCTTCTTGATTATTCTGTAAATTTTTATTTTTTAATAAGTGTAATTACGTCTGCTTCAGCTGCCCTTCGCTAGCTACGTCCAGGCACGTAACCGTTGTAGGGAAGGGAGCTCCCGTGCTAAGTGCGGACCTGGCGAACGCGGGCGATCTACAAGCCGCACGGGCGGCGCATGCGAGGCCGCGCCCGAGGACGCGCTGCGCACCATCCGACCTGAGACCTGCGGGCGCGCGGCGCGCAGGCTGCGCCGCTCCCCGCCCCGCTCGTCGCCGCGCATCTTCGCGTGCGAGAACGCGAACGGGAGCTTCGCCGCCGCGTTGTACCCGTACAGCGTCATCGTGCGCGACTCGGTCGTTGGCGTGCACTCGCTCGCCAGGTGCGGCGATATCTTCGGCTGGATCGTTTCGAACGCGCCCGGCGACGGCGTTTTGTCCTCTGGCGACGCCTTCCGCGGTATGGCTAGCTTCTCCTTTGACGCCGAGTCTTCGGGATGGATCTTCTGTCTCGACACGGTCGCCGGCTTCATGCTCTGGCTCTCTTGCGTCGTCAGGTAATTCACGCAACCGAACGCTAAACCGATCTGTCCGAGCATCTCCGGGTAATTTGACTTCTGGCTGCTGTTAGTTTACCAATCCGAAGGAGGGCAATGAAATAAAACAGGCATGTTAGGCGAAGAGTTAGATTGCGTGGGAGGTAAGCGGTGAAGATTCAAAGTTATTTACAAGAACAAGGTCAAAAACACTCGTTTCACACATTTAGCTACCTGAGTAAATAGCGTTCTTTAGATCATTTGTTGTTCTTCTGCAATACAACAAGCAATATTGGTTTTATGTTTCTTTATTATTTTAATGATTATTATTAAGTAATTTGTCACGACAAAAAAATGATATTTTTATAATGATACTTACTCTAGTACTTGGTATATTTTTTCAGATTCTCCGTTCAGTATCAAGGGTCGTAGTGGTATTTGCTCTTTTGGTTGTCCGTTTGCCCTGTTTAAGTTATATCAATGTTATTGAATTATTTTACAATTATATTTATTTTACATCACTATTAAGTATCAGACTTACAAATTTGGTGCAAGAGGTAGTTGCGCCATTCCGTATTCACGTTGCATCATCGAACTCAAATGATTCCCAAGACCTTCTAAAGTAATTATGATATTAAAACAATGATTGTAGGTATCAAGACTAGTTTCATGGTAAAATTAAAATTTAATGATTGTCTACTGTTTTGTTTTGATTATTTTATATATTATGTTACCTGGAGGAGCGTTTGGATGCTTCCCTTGTTTATTGAAGGGTCTGTTTGGGCCGTGTCTTCTTATACTGGACCAAACTCCGCCAAACAGGGAATGATTTCTCTGTTCAAATATCATAATATAGCATTTAAAAAGAATATATTAATTGCAAGTAACTGTAAGTAACTAATATATTATTTCGACAATTAAAATTGATCAGTTGCCTGTAGCAAAATTTCACATTCAGCTTATTGCTTCAACTCGTTACTATCCTTTGACTCTTTAATATTTAATACGCCATACTCCACCACGTTCCAAGGTGGATTGGTGGACTCCAGCAATTTATAGAGTTATGTCATTAATTAAGACTACTTCTTTCAAAGGAATCATGCAGTTGTAGATTTGTTTTATTTACTCCATAACCTTTGGAATTTGCCAAGGGAGTCTTATAGGTCCGATACTACATATTAATTGTTCATTTTGTAGTTCTACTTAACTTACTCTGTGCATGGGAGGATCGAAATCAGCACCAATATCATCTAAGGTGCCTGAAATGGCTCTCTTCAACTCTGGACCGGCTTCGTGAAGCGTCCGAAGACCCGCCTGCAGCGTCATTTGGTGGTTTTGTTCGTCGGTTTGTCTCAACTCCTGCTCCTTACGCTTTTTGAACCTTGTGATTGAGAGGTTAGTGATTTATTTGGTTTGTCCGTCATTCAGATCTAGACTTGTGTCACGCTTGCATTGTTCTTTAAGATGGAGAAGTGAACAAGCATTTTCTATTTTATTTTTATTTACTAAAAGTGTTGCAGCCTAAAAGCTTCAGAAGCCAAAATATCTAAAGTAACGTGGGTACTTAGGTGTTTTAATATTTAAATAATCTTAAACGCTTTATGTAAAAAAATAAGCGAATATAAAGATATTTTTCTACGTAAGTTTTAAACGCACGCAAGCTTATATGTTTAGCGATAAAGAATTTTTTATATAATTATGTAATAGAATACATTTCAAAGTCGAGTCTTATCTGAAGTTCAATTCCGAATGTAGAACGAATGACACAAGTCTAAATCTGTACTAAACACACAATTTTTCAGGAACAAAATTTTCCAAGAAGAAGCTATTTTCTAAGCTAGTCTTAGAGTGATCATATTTTGAACGATTTCTAAAATGCCTATTATTTCTTCGTGATTTGTGTCTCTATTTACGTATATTTAAAACACTACATGTAATTAAGTCATCTAATATGACAAAACAAGTTTAAAATAAAAGTTGATTTTGTGACGAATATAAATTCCTTATTTCTAATAATTACGCTAAAGAAAAATTTAAAATCTCGGTATTTGAAATTAGCGCAGTGTGTCTATAAATTATTTTTATAACAAAAAGGTCACAAAATAACACAACATTTATTAAATATCAAGTGGGGGAAACAAAAATTGGAGCATTATTGAAAATTTATTTGCAGAGTGCATGCTTCTCGGAGCAAATCGTGTGTTTGAGGGCTGGATCACGCATGTGGTACATTAAAGTTGGATATTTTAGTGTTGGGGACCATGCGGGGAAAACCCAAACGTCTAGGGAACAGCTGCACCCTCGTGAATCGGTTACTTTATATATTGATTTCTGTACATCTGACATCGAGTGCTATCCAGCGATTTGAGAATAAACACTAAAAAAGGGAAAACATTCTCTCTCCTAAACAACATACGTTTCCTTAAGATGCGTTACTTACGCGTGGTTCCTATGGAACAAAAACATTATGTCAGTGTTAAACCGAACTAAACAGAAATTAACAATCAAGGTTAAAGACAAAAAATAAATAATCGTCTAGAACACGTTGTGCATGAAGTTTTCAACGTAGTAAATAAACAGTCGAATAGAAAATTAATTTGAATTGTACATTACACACAAATGAACGCCAATGAGAATTTTGTTTCGTAATTCTTGCTGTACCTGAGATTATTTATCCATATTTTATAGTTAACAGAATTAAGACTAAATGCTTTAAGGTCAAAATATTAAATAATTTAACTGAATAATAAAATACATTTATAAAAAATTAAATGTGGCACTCGGAGACTGCCGCGGTAAAGCTATTGCATAGCATTTTTTATCAACTTATGCAATTATAATTATTAGAAGTTATATAGTTATATAGTTATAACAGCGCCATCTAGTTTGTAGAAAACATACGTACCATACCTTAGTATTAAGGTACTAGATGGCGATGATTGGGGGTGTTAGGTTTTTTTCGTTACGGAATTTCTGGATTCGGTCCCCACGCTCAAGGCCCGCGATAAAAGCTATGCAATAGCTTAATATAACACACATATAGCAGATTTTCTTTGTCTAATACTGTTTGGTTCTAAAAATTAAAATTACAGTGTTACAAACAGTGTTACAGTGTACAAATGCACTTAGTCTTAATCTTTATGAAACGAAATGAAAAGTTTTATATATTACAGAAATAACTGTTTTCTAGAAAGTATGTACCTACTAAGTAGATAATTATATAGCTTAAATTTCATTTCACTCCATACACACATTCTACACTAAAAAAATCTTAAGAATGAACACATTTTTGAATAGATACGCAAATTTTAGTCACTTAAAAATATATATATCGATAATGGCAGCAGGGGCTTACCTTCTGAAATAGTCCTGGATAAGGAAGGTGGCATAGAACTTGCCCACTGTGATTTCGTTGGGATCGCCCGGTGGTGGTACCACTTGGTCCAATAGTTTTGGAGATGTTCGTTTCCAAATTTTCTTGATAACTGCTCGCAACTCTGTATTGCAGTCGTCTATATTACCTGTTGGCAGAATTTTCAGTTGTAAGAGAGATTTTAAATTAACAGTAGGTATACTAAAGCTAAACATTGATTCAATGTTACTGTGACTGCTTAAAATTCCAAAACAATATTTAGACTTCCACATTAATAACATAGCCGGCTTGCACAACATTTTGCAAAAAAGTATTGAATATAAACCCCATTACAGTTGAATGTATTAGGAACAATATTATGGGCCAACCGGCCAATATTCCATTCCGAGATAAATCTATTCCCGACCCGAGGAATAAGGTCATAAAAATAGGAAGTTCTGTTAAGAGGTGAGCAAATGAAGTTTTTTGTGGCTATTGCAAAAAGTGAATCGTTTTGTTTCCCCTCCAAAATTGAAGAAGGACCCCTAGAAAGGTAAAGATATTACCATTGAATTAGTAAATTTCCTAATAAAACAATTTAATTTGGAAGCGGGCCCATTTAAAACATAAAAAAGTTACATAAACATATTTGGACATCAGTGTGAGTAAAGAGATACGTAAATGACCTTATAAAGATTCAACGGGTTAACAGTTAAGAGTAATAGAAAACTGCTTATCAATACTATTGTTATAACAGTCCACAAACCATCAGTCTTGATCTTGAGAGAGGTGCGCACAACAGCAAACAGCGTGGCGTTGAACAGCACCGTCCCGTCAGAGTTGAGCGGCATATTCATGGACACCAGCCGCTTGCAGGCCACGCGATGGGGGCAGAGCTTGCCGAAGCCTGCAATGGAATAGAATAACAGAATTCCGAAGAAATTGCACTAAAGACAAGCAATAGATCAATAAAGCAATAAGAATAGATCGAGAGACAGAATTTATGTTTCCGAACTTAAGTCATCGTAAATTCTTAGAGATCTTTATATTTAGATTTTTATATGTCGGATCGTGATCAGCGGAAGTTTAGACATTAATGAATATTTAACACTACACATGCTATAAAACGAGAGTACGAGTAGGTACTATAAGTTAACTGATGGAAGGCAATGGAAACTAACGTAATGTTAGTTGTAATAAAATAAACAAACAAAAAGTAGAAAAAAAGATAGTTGAAGTAATGAATTAAACAAAATATTTTAAATAAACTTACCTAAAGGAGGACTAATTTTTCTTAATAAAGTAACTACGTCTAAGTGTTTTATTCGACCCTTTGCATCAGGATCGTATTCACTCCATAATCTGTAAATATACAAATATATTGGATGGCTGAATCGAATAAAAAATTACAATACGTACTAATTTAGTTATCATCATACCTTATAAATTCATCTAAGTGGTGTGGACCCAATATAGACCAGTCTCTAGTTAAATAGTCGAAATTATCCATGATAACAGCTACGAATAAGTTAATGATCTGAAAATAAGAAATTATCATTGGTTTTTAATAGGCAATTTAATCAATAATAATAAAATGCTTATTTCTTGTAACTTCAACATATTGCTGCATGTTTCAAAGGCTTGTTATTTAGGTGTTTTAATGTTTAACATATATTTTTTACTTCAAAATTATTTATCTTAATGGTTATAATTATGAGGTTAAATTTCGATACATTGACAGTGCTAAGTAATAATATATAATTTTGTCAGAATATTTAAAGTACTGAAATGATAAACATTAAAATCAAATTAGATTTCAAACTTAAAACTGGAATTGAATACTGCGACAATCAGCAAACTCAATAATTTGTTTAAGATATATCTAGACCAAGTACAAGTCAGTACTAACGAGGAAGGAACACAAAACGTAGAAAGAGATGAAGTATGGAAAGGCGAGTACGCTGCCGCAGGAGCCGCCCGGGTCGGGCTCCTCACCACCCTCCTCGTGGTAGTTTCTGTCGCACTTCACCTCCGGGTCCGGGGACACACCCATCATTATGTCCTGCCATGCCTCACCTGGAACCAGTGAAGAACAACACGCTACAGCAGTAATTACGGATCGTTTACCTGGTGTCAAACCATCTTCAACTGTGTTGGCATCTTCATCATATTAATCAATATCATCTTTGAACTACATATGAATGCGAGCAAAATTTAGTGGTCCATATGTGTTTACCCATTATTGCGTTTTAATTTTAATAACTTATTATGATAGCCTCTATATAAAACCTCTAAATACAAACCCGTAGCAGATCTGAACAGTACCAGGATGGCTTGCGGAAACGTTTGGAAGTGGTTGTTTCTTGTGATGGGAGATTCATCGTCGATTGCTATTTTCCCAAATACCTAAAATGAATGTTTTATTAATACATAATCCAGAATAATAATAAATAATTAGATATTCTAAGGACTAACTTTATGGCTAACAGAACCTTGAGATTTTTCAAATGGCGTAATAGTTTTATTTTTACATTGTTATTCCTATTTGTTAAATCTACTTCCGTACTATTATTTGTTCATAGTAAATTCCTTACATTCGTCAAAATGTTGAGCTTAACATGTGAAGTTAATGACATGATTCTCAAATGCCAAAAAAAGTTCGTCAAGTGTCCAGTAAAGCTGTGCAATAAACAGTCAATCACCTGCATCCCAACAACAGCATAGATGAAGAAGAGCATGAGAATGAGGAGCGCGACATATGGCAGTGCCTGGAAGGATTTGATGAAAGTCCACAGCAAGGTCCGGATGCCCTCGCCCCTGGACAGCAGCTTCACCAGTCGCATCACTCGGAACAGCCGGAAGAAATTTATCGACGGTATCGAGCTCTCCTGCGGTTGGTAAGATCTTCGAGTTTATTAAACAATTAGTTGCATCTTCGTCTGCGTGGACTTACAACTATGATTTCGACCAGCTCTTACCATTTTATATAGTTCCATATGTTCTGTAGCGACGAGTATATTCTACGGCTCCATTTTAGGAAGTCAATGATAAATTAATAAAAAACATACCTAGTCTGGCTTTTAAATGAAAGTCAAAACATTTTGAAAATGAATAACTATGTATACTTGTATAATATAGTATACATATAGTATCTAAATAAAAATTTAAGATGAAAATCAGAATATCTCTTAAATTAATATAAGTGTTTCATTACATTACACTTATTGGAACTTTGTAGTAATTTAATATTCTTCTACTTAAAATCTCAAGTTTTTAATGACTATAAATATGATTTCGCTATTTATTCTGTCTCCAAAAGGTTTTACATTAAATAAATGATTACGCATAGATACTGTGTATTTTCTAAAGTATGTGTAAAATTTTCATGCTGTACTGTGCTTAAAATTACGTCTATTATTCCTAATAGATTTATGTATTTACAACAATTATATCTAATTGCATCACCGTTACTGCCCCATGTTTCGTTATAGTAGACAATATCAAAAGCTTCTTATAGTTCTCATTGCTAGACGACATCTAAAGCCTTAGTTAAATTTCCATCGAACCGTATTTCTTTCAGTTTATTAAACATTGAATTAAAATGTTTAATTATGTTTAAAATATAATAATCTACATGTATAGATACGACTTCATTAAATCTATATACTCTGCCTTTAAGCGTGCACTTACCTTGACGACGTGTGGCCTGGGCAATCCACTTCCCTGAAATAGAGATCGTTGCTTCAATTGGAGTGTTAGCTAAGATACCACTGACAATATTGTCACGTGAAACTGCTTTAGCGTTTGCTGTTATTACAACATCTATGTGGTCCATGCCGGGGACAGTAACTATAATGTCTGTATTAAAATAGCCGTATTCTTTAACAATATACAGACTTAATAAAACTGGTTCGAATGAGTTGCTCCTTTTAATCTTATTTGCAAATAGTAGTATTGAGGGTAAAACTTTTTTACATAACGTTATTCAAGGGATAATTGGTAATAAATAAAGACATAGCACAATTTAAAGACAGATACTGGCTATTTTAAACGTAGACATGCAAGTGAGAGTGATTTCTATTTTACGATACCTACTGAACATTGTGGGTATGTTTCTGTCTCTGTTTCTGTTTACCTGGTTCTTGAGTTCATTCACTTGTGAGAAGACGATGTCGATTATGCTTCCCAACACGATGATGAAGTCGAAAGTGTTCCACGCGTCACCAAAGTAATTCTAGGCAAAAATAATAATATAATAACAATTAGAACATTATTCGTGAAAAAAATATCGTCATTACAATAACAGCAAAACTTTATTGGCACCAAGACTTGTTGGTGAAAACTATTAATCAAAAGTCATATCAAACAAAATACAGACCTAAGTTTTTTGTTATCAACTGCGTACTTTAATTTAGGGTAATGCTACTATCAACATTAAATTTTATGTTTTGTTCCTTTTATAATGTATCTTATTTTTATTATTGAGCTGTAAAACTCTTCTTCTTCTTCTTCACAACCCATAACTGTCCCACTGCTGGGCACGGGTCTCCTCTCACAATGAGAGGGGTATAGGCCATAGTCCACCACGCTGGCCAAGTGCGGATTGGCGGACTTCACACACCTTTGAGAACATTATGGAGAACTCTCAGGTGTGCAGGTTTCCTCACGATGTTTTCCTTCACCGAAGCAAGTGATAATTAAATTTTTAATGCGCACATAATTTTTGAAAATTAGTGGTGCGTGCGGGGTTTGAACCCGGAACCTCCGGTTCGGCAGTCCAACGTTCAACCACTATCACTGCTCCAGAGCTGTAAAACTACCTTACCTTAAACCTAAATGCAGCGAGCTTGAAAATGAACTCCAAAGCGAAAACAGCAGTGAATATCATATTGAGCATGTCGAGTGCCTTGCTGTACTCCAGGGGCTGGTTGTGGTACTTCATGGCGAGCGTGATCGTGTTTATCATGATGAGGACGAAGATCGCGTACTCGAACGGCTGGGAGGTCACGAACCACCACACTTTGTATTGGATACGGTGCTTCGGGATATACCTGGGTGAGATACCGTGTATTTTATGTGCAATTGGTATTTAAAGTTACAACTGTAGTTTGCCTACTGCCTTTATGTTATCCTGTACCATATCCTATTTATATAATACGGGTATAAGTAATGTTAAAAAAATATAATATACTTGTTTACTTTTGATTCGATTTCCACCGTAGTAGGTTAAATTTTTATTTTCATAGCAAAAGAAGTTGATAGGAATTTATGAGCGAACATTGAAAGACTGAGTTTTGTTAGATAGTAATGGTGTCTCTTACCTCCGGATGGGTTTCGCTTTTAAAGCAAACTCAATGCAATTCCTCTGATTCTTGTCTAATTCGCAGTTTTTGTACTCCTGCTCTCCCTCGTTTTGGAATGTCACTATGACGAAACCGACGAATATATTTACCTAAAACAAGATATAAGTAGGTAATTCCTTTTTACCTTTTTTGTCTAAATGTTGGACAACTGTGCCTAAACTTTATGAAAGATTAAAAAAATTTCTTAGAAAAGATAGTCAGCACTCTATTGCTGTTTTTTATTAAGGCACTAGTTGTCCCAGCGTACTTCGTACTGCTTGATAATTAAAAAATGTTTTAGTGATATATCGACAGCAACGCCACCTACCGGGTCCAATTGTGAATCTAAACCATTCTCGGATCCACCTGAAGACACACAAAAAATTTCAACCAAATCGGTCAAGCCGTTTAGGAGGAGTTCAGTGACATACACACTCACACTCGAACTGTATATATTAAAATACCTACATAATTATGTATATAATTTCAAAGTGGAAAGGACTTCGAAAAGCGAAAGATCCTAACTTGTACTCAGATCTCTTACCAATATTATATCAATATGCTTAAATGCCTGACCTATCACGATTTCGTATTTTCATTTGTAGATCAACGTAAAATATTAATAACCTGATATTAGTTAGTAGGAGATTTAAAGTCATAATGGATAATTACCATAAAGAAGGCGATTATAATAATATAAATAATATAGTAGGCTGCAACAATTGGACGGAAGTTAGTGATGGGACCACGATCCTCAGCGTTCGAATCTATCGACACGTACAGCAACCTGAAATGTTCATACACTGTATTACATAAACATAAAAGTAATAGTAAATTACTAGTAGTTTACTAATAGCTAATTTAGTTAGTTTGCTAAAAACTGACTCACACTACGACGCATATGAGCTTTTTACAAAATTGGATAACAAATGACGTGTTTTTTTTAAGAAAGAGGCTGTATTTGTAATTAATATTTATATTATGATATTTTTGATCCCGGAAAATCTATCTCTTTCGGCGGGATAGGTTTAAAACTTAGAAAGAACATTGGCAAGGAATTAGTAAATAATGTTATTGTATGTTTCTGAAAAAAAAAATATTGTAAAGTAAACTTCAACATACCCGGGCCACCCTTCAAACGTAGACACGGTGAAAAGTGTAAGCATCCCCTTCATAACATTGTCAAAATGGAAGTCATTCCTCTTCCATTCTCTATCTCTTACCGCGTAATTGCGGTTTTCAAACACTAAATATGTCCCCCTAAAATATTGAACCATGCTTAATAAATATTCAATTTTGTTCTTAAAATTAATTTTCTATTTTACATGCACTGTCCATCAGTTCGAATAAAAATGTAGTAATCAGGCTGACGATCCTTAAATGTTGAATGTTTGTTTGTTTGTTGTTGAAAATGTTTTAAAAAGCTTTGGTTCGGTTAGGGCCAAATAATCGCCACATCTGCCATCGCTTTAGTGTCACTCTGCCAAAAAATCGATACAGACGATTGTGCTGAAGAAAATTGTCATCCTTAGCTGCACCAGACAGGTAAGGTACTCTATCATATCGAATTTATTGTAGATAGTTAGGAGCCCAGCAACTTCCACGAGGAGAGTCTTGGCAGCCTTTCCAATCCATTCGTTGAGTAACGAATGTTTAGCTAAAAGGTGACTACGTCATGAGCTTTTAGCTCATTACACAAGTTCTGTACTTTAGAAGTCTATTAGTTCTTATTTGTGAACTAGTACATTTTTAATACCGAAATATCACTCTTGTTCAAGCCTATCCTGATCGAGCCTGATGGATGGTGCGTAAACTACTTTAAAAAAATCAAAATCAATACTCACTGACATTCGTCTTTTGTCATTTTCGAAATATCGTTACATTTAAAAAATTTACCCTGTAACAAAATCTCATACATTAAACTGTGAATAATTTAAAAGTTTGCTATTCGCATGCTGTTATGACTGCAATTACAAAAAAATATTTCTATGCATACAACGATTTGCGCCAATACAATCTCATTTCTCATGACTTGAAAGCATTGCATTATTTTAATTAACAAACATAACAAAGTTAAAGCAACTTTAAATTTCTCAAATTATTTACGGTTAGCAGTCACAATTCATAGAATCGATATTTATTGCTGATAAGCATTTATATAGCTACTAAACTAACCCATTATAGAATCAAATAGCCCTAACCATTGAAAATAGGTATGTATAAGAAACTGATTCCAAATCTGGTTGGCAATTAAATTTTGTCTTTATCATTACTAATGTCCAATTTATTATTATTATTTTTATTAGGGCGAAGATTATGTCGGAGTTTGGTAACTAGTTTCTTAATCATAGTTATCTTATTACAATCCCCAGGTAGATAGCAATCCCTACCCATAGTTAGAGTGATGATGAAGGTAATCTACTGTGGCAATGAAGGGAAAGCGCGTTATTAGAACCCTTAATAAACATTTTTGTAGTATGAAACACCATGCTGTTTCTCTTTATTCCTGATCTGTTATTTTTGTTAAGTTCAGCTTATTCTGGTACATTAATTTACCAAGCAAAGCATCTACTAAAGCTTGACAAATACGAATGGCTCAAACGATTATAAGTTACTATTACATTTAATTTGTCAAATTTAATTAAGTCAAATACGAGATCGAGTATCCTTTAGGTCCTGTACTTGGTTTTTAGCAGTCTTCATCAATATCTTCGAATTGATTTTTAGATTAACTTTATTTGAAAATATTCTTTTACCCTGAGACTCAATTGTATATAGTTTAGCCCTTATCTTTAAATTTTAATATATCTGTATAGACATGGTAATTAATTGTATATTATTGTAAATCTATTAAAAGATAATGAAAATATTTTAAACAACATCAAAGCCATACAAAAATCCAAATCAAATGAACACCAATATAGATCTCACCTTAAATAACTGTACACCAACGACAGCGAACATAAATTGTAATAAATACGTAACTAGCATTATATTTCCTATTGTCTTAATTGCTACTATCACACATTTCACGACATACTACAAGGAGAAGTTCGTGCGCGTTAGTTGTGGGCATACGTTACCGGGCAAGGACAGTCCGCGAGTGTCCAGTCATTGCAGCATCGGGACATGAAGGGAAAGCAAACCACTTTTAATACAATGGAGACCACCATGGGGGTGTTAGGCTTACCATGATCCTATCTACATTATGTACGGTTACACCATGTTAGACCTTACGGGGTAGACTCAAAAACGCCAAGGTAGGGGGGAGTGGTTATATTCTAGCAACGTAGGGTTTATTAGTCGTCTAAATGGCTTAGATCGTGTAAATAATACACCTTTGGGTCCAAAGGAAGACATGCGCGATGAATTCGATGAACACAGAAATGATACCTTTCATAAAATAAGAGGATCGTTAATGGTTAAGGACAACGTCACGGTCATGCCTACCAACTTAATCGTTTCTAAAGGTTTTTGTGTAAATAAGTCGGAAGTCATAAAATATAGGATAGTAGAAGATGATTGAAAATATAATAATAATGAAAGCTATAACCATACTGGCTCAATTAAATAAATAAAGTATTGCTTGGCTTTCTGTAATATATTAGTTTTGAGAAAGCTTTCTGCACATCGAATAACTGCAAAATTGAGTCAAAGCTTCAATAACTTTAAGTATAATAAGCATTTTTTATATTAAATGAGTAACATATATAATATTTATAAGGAAACAAAGAAAGAAACACAAATAAAATCATGAGAAATGAGCAGAGTGAAGTAAGAAGAAAGAAGTAAAGAAATTTAGAAAAGACAATACCCAAAGGTGTAGTAATAATTCTTGTAAAAGATTATACAGTGAATAAATTATATTCTGTTTGTGTTCACTCCAAACTGTGTTGTCACACGTGATTTGAGATCCGGGTAGAATTGACATGTGCTAGGGCGCCTGGCATGTAACTGAAGAAAGTGCCCCCTACCTTGAACATTTGCACTCCCATGACCGCGAACATGAATTGTAGCAACGATGTTACCAATAATATGTTGCCGATCGTTTTGATTGCAACGATCACACATTGCACAACGTGCTATAATCAGGGAAAAAACTTATAAGATACTTGTTGATTACAGATAACTACATTTCTAACTATAATATGAACATCATCTTAATGTATTTTATAAACATAAAATTTGTTACAGCGGTGTATAGAATAATAATACAAGGAGTAGATACTGACCTTAAGGCCTTTAGCCCTATTAATGGCCCTAAGAGGCCTCAGCACCCTGAACACTCGCAATATTTTCACTACAGATATACTTCCAGACCTGAGTACAAAAGACAAAAAATTAAAATAACTAAATTGGTAATTTTTAATTAAATTCATGAGATTTCATTCAAATATTTAACTTATCTAAACCAGACGAAATAATATTTATAGCATGTCATCCGACATTAGTAGTTAAAACTTAGGAGAATTGCTAATTTACTTTAGTGTTTTAACACTTGGGGGAGGTCTTTCCTCTCCTAGACAATATTTAAACAGAAAAAGACAAAAACAAAACAATATACATAAAGATGCGAAACAAGAAGAAGACATACTTAAAGCTCATGGAGATAAGAGACACACAGACAACAAGCATGTCTAGCACGTTGAAGGCCGAGCGGAGGAAGGCGCCTTCGTGCAGCAAGAGACCGTATGTCACCAGCTTGAGGAACAGCTCCAACGTAAAAATTCCCGTGAAGAATACGTCGAACTGACTCAGCAACTGCAACATGATATTTCAAATATAAATATTTAGGAGAATTTCTTGAGTGTGTAGTTATTTGCAAATCTAAATATTGCAAAACGACTTATATTACAGACAACAATTTTCAAAGAAAACCCAATGTTAGGTATACCAATAAATGTAATAATAGTTGAGTCTACTTAAATGTTTGGTGAGATGGATGATATTCCATTGATGTTATATTATATGTGCGATTCATATGATTTTGAATTCTCGACGCTTATACACCAGAATATTGAAAGCTTATTTTTTCACTAAATCCTTCGTTATCACGAAGCTACGTACCCAGTTCCTAAAACCATTTTGTGCAGCATCTAGCGGATCTTCAGCAGCCAACATGGCAGACGACAGCATGATGCATGCCAAGATGATGTTTCCGAAGGTCGACGATGCCGACATCTTGTAGCAGAACACACGAAACCTGGATAGCATGTCGGTTATTACTTTTGGAATAGAATCCAAGACGCTGGATATTGATAGACACCGAAAGCAGCAGCCACAGATCATTGATTGATGTAGACATCGCAAACAGAACGTGAGCTAAATGAATTAGGTGCCGCAAAATGGTTTGAAAATATTTTTTTTTTTGTTTTTATTTTTTTTGAATACTTTTAGAAATCAATTGGCTAAACCATCACTTGCTTTGATTCGCAAAATTATCTAGGGTACCTTGGTCAGCATTTCCAGGAAATAGTGCGTCAGTGTTTCCTAAAAATCATAGGATTCCTAATATCACTCGTTTAGCTGGCAATGCTGACTTCTTGGGTATACAACAACAACAATAACGACAACAACATAGCACAAGGCTATTATACAATTACGGTGCAAACTTGCGTTGTCCAGTTATATTAATAGTCCTTGGCAGCAACCAAGTAGAATTTTGTAAAGTATTTACAGATTGTTGTGTTGTAGTCGAATGTTAGGATTAATCTGATGATCCACCTTGATCATAATTTTTTTAGATAAAAAATGTAACTATACGGCGAATTGCAAATAAAATCATCAAATTGGTAGTACTTTTGTAGTACCAGCCAGTGACATTGTTGTTGAATAAATTATAGTTACCAAAAGTTCTGTATCGTGTACGTAACTTACCCGTTTTAAGATTTGTTGTTAAGTACATGTAACATATTATCGAGTATACATAAAGTACATCATGCAAAAAACAATATAAATACATAAAATATTGAGATGTAAAAATGAACATGCTCTCAAAATCTATTGTGAGAAAATTAAAAACATGCTTTTCAAATTTAATTCAACCTATGAAATTAATTGGAATCAACATGTTTCCTATAAACTACACACGGCATCTAAAACGGATGAATCAACTTTCTTTTCCACTGTACATCATGCCATGTAAACAAACGAACAAACCCTAAAGGCTCTACAAAAATTCCTGACCACTAACATCGGATACAGCATGAAGGTACCCTGTTATCTCATTGTAATCAATTTCTTATTGGGCAAATCGAATTAATTTTGAAGATTTTATAGGACAACACACGTGCATTTGCTGAACAAGGAGATGATAATGAATTTTGTATAGACAGCGAAGACGATCACATTGGAGATATGTATGGGGCAGTTAAACCAATCAGCGAGGCTGGAGAAAACACAGAGCCAATTGTTCGCACAATGAGACACGGGTACCGAGTCTGCGGCAACACCAGTCACCTGTTCGTTGGAGAGAATATGAAGAAACTACTAGCGTTCGGTATGGGTGGCGTCTGATTGGGCATATTCAGTTCTGACACCCGCCGGGGTCTAGCCGTTACAAGCGTCCCTTCCTCTTCCTGGCCGCCATCTTTGTAAGTAAAAACAGTGCGATAGTCCTTTCATTCAATACAAAATCGAGCACTATAATTACCTTATCTAAAATCCTACTTAGTGTGAAGATTAAGATTCCTAATTTATTCATGCTGAGGTCAGCAAGACGTTCATGTATTTGACGCTAAATGGTTTTTGTGAACAGTATATGAAACGCAAACAGAAATATAGTGAAATTAGCAAAATATGTGTAAGAGTAAAAATTATTATTTATAATAAAATAAAGAGTACAGCTGAAAATATTAGAATTGAGATAGACGAAAGGCAACATACTTAAATATGTAGGTAAATTATTTGTCTCTGATGATATAGGTAAGATTAACCTATATTAATTACACGTGCGTTTAATTGTTCAAACATTTTCATGTATGTATATTTTCAAGATTTCAAACATTCAAATTTATTTTTATGTAACTGATTGAAACATTAAAAATGCTAAAATGGTTAATATATTGATGAAACATTATAACACAGTAGAAGATTAAGCAAGATCATCAGAGACAAATGAACAAAAAATAACGAAAGGCGAAGATACGAAAATAACATCTAAGCATTTCAAGCGACCGCGTCGGGGTCCCTAACCTGTTGGTTTTGCTAAATATGAAGAAGGAGGTGGCGTCGGGGATGGGTTTCTTAGAGTCGTTGATATCGACCTCGGAGAGCCTGCGCGGCCGCGCCGACGAGGTCGTCGGCTTACGTTTCAGACGCGGTTCCTCCTCCAGCTCTGTGTTCACTATTGCCATTTGGTTAGCCTCTCAACCCTCTTATATTTTCATGTTAAATGAAAAATCATAAAGCTCTAATCCATACGTGCTATTATAACGTTTTGTAATGTTTAAATTTTACTCAACTTCTAAGCTCTGATTTGCGAAGTACCGTACCAGGTATAGATATACATACTTACCAAATTAATTTACGTGATTGTAATTTTTTCGACAGTTCCATGGAATTCGTCTACTGATACTTATACATTTCTTAACATTTTTAGTTTACCATTGACATTTAAACGCACCTTATTAATTATATCATATCAATCACATTTTAAATAATTATAGTCCTTAGTTTTAAAAGAAAAAAAAAAGCACCTGTCTTATGAACTAAAAGATTTTTACCTATGTGATTTCTTTGGCTGATCGCCATCATATTTCCTTCCTCCCTCTCTTGTTCCTCATCAGTCCTCCCGTCAGTTTCTTCTTCCATCCCTTCCTCTATATCTCCTTCTTGTTCTTGACCCTCTGATCCTGTTTCTTCGTAATCTCTTTCAGAGCTATAAATAAATCATTACAATTATATAGTCAATTGTATAGTCGACTTACGTTGTTAATGTATGTTTGGCACTTTTGGAATATTAATGATACAACCAAAATTATTTTCCTTATGTTTCGATGAGAGTAACATTAACCAGAAATTTAGATGTAACGAAACAGAAATGACAAGGCTGTGAAGCATCATACTTATCGGTGGTGTAAGCATCGTCGTCATGCAGAATGTACTCGTCGTCAGTGTCCGCGGCGCCGCCCTCGATCACCACACTGCCTTCCTTCTCTTCCACTGCTTGCTTTGTGGATTCAAAGATAACTTGTTTATTAATCTGACTATAAAGATTTTTTAAATGAAAGATATTAATTAATATGGAACTTTATTTTGGCCAGTGTCACGGTAATTCAGTTAAGCTTAAATTAGGACTGCTTGGTTGTGTAGACTTGTCTGGCACTCATTACTGTAAGACTGTTATATTAATAATTTTTGCAGTATAAAGATGATAAAAGTATAACATAGAACAATAACTTACGCCTTCTTCTTCTTCTTTCTCGATGTTGGTCAATGACTCGGCATCGGCCAAGTTGTCCACGGCGATAGCCAAGAACACGTTCAGTAGAATGTCTGGACGTTCATGTAAGGAATTAAGTATCGTTGCATAATTATGAACACATCATTAAAATTTTGGTGTACATATCTGAATAATAGGAAGAGAGTACCTCCTGCATATTAATTCAATTAGGTTTACAAGTGAATCAATCACGCGAACTGGAAACTTCGGTGCAGGTACTAAATTCTTTCGTTTATTTTTCTTTCTTGGCCAACAGCGCATTGGTTACGCCTTTGGTGTTTCTTTTGTCCATGGACGATAGGTACCACTCACCAGAAGGCGCATCCGCTCGTTCGTCATAAAAAGAAAATTAATGGGAACCTGAAGGAAATAAATACTTAATTCCAATACGTATTTTCAATAGGCAAAGGATACAGTTGCCGCAAATGAATAGGATGATGAAATAGATGCAAGCGAGGATGCCGACGGAGCCGACGCCGCCGTACGCCTTGATGCCTTCGTACATCACCGCGTTCCAGTCTTCGCCCGTCAGGATCTACAAGTACGTTTATGAGACACACACATTCTTACAGCAACAACAATAATAACAATATCGAAAAATAATAGCTGTCTTAAGGGCAATGGAACGAATTCTGTGGATTATATTTAGACGAACGCAGCACCGTACACCCCGTAAGTTGACAATTACCGCGTTTTCTTTACGTGTTGCATATCGTTTCCGCTACTTATTACTATTCTCAATCTGTCCTATATTTTTCTCCTTCTTTTTGTGCTTCTACTACGAGCCGGCTATCCATCAAGGTACATTGCACAAACTTAAGCGATTCGGCACACCGTTATCCGTAGGGTGTTATTATGACCTCCACACCTACACTACTATGTAATACTTGAATCTTTTAGTAATGTATGGTTTGGTGAACGAATTCAATTCAATAAACATCTCATTATCTTAGTACTCTTTGAAATAATATCGACTACTATTTCATTTCTAATATTTTAAGTTCGGAATCCGATATAAAATCACGATAGTAACCTAATAATTTTTATGGTTAATAGCTTTCAACCTACCTGGAACACTGTCAACAACGCCTGCCAGAAGCAGTCAAAATTGTGTCTGTCCTTCTCCTCCACGGGGTCATAGTTGAACTTCCCGCCGAACACTTGCATGCCGAGAAGCGCGAAGATCATTATGAAGAGAAACAACAGCAGCAGCAGGGAAGCGATTGACTGGATCGAGTTCAGAAGAGAAGCTACCAAGTTTGATAGTGAACGCCAGTATCTGTTACGAAATTAATTATACATAACACATTGCTCATTAAAAACTAAAATTAGAACAAATTTTATTCTGAATCTATTGGGTTCAGGTCGTGGTTCTTACGTAGTGGATCGTAATTAAGGAGCCGTAGGGTATAGCCCACGCCCATAGCCTAACATGAATAAATCCAATATTGTTAATGAGATTAGAAGGAGTACAAACGGAAGAAGCTTTATTTCGTTTCTTGTTTATTTATTTAACACAATATTTATAAGAAATGAATGAGGTTAAAAATTGATCCACCAATTTAATGGAAAAAAAAGTTTATGTATGTAAAGTAGTAAGTGCAATGTAATTAACTTACTTGGTAACCTTGAATACCCTAAGCAGTCTGACACAGCGCAACACAGAGATGCCAAGCGGTGGCATGATCTCCGTCTTGGTGAGCACCATCTCGCTGATCGATCCCACCACGACGAAACAATCGAAGCGGTTGAAGAGAGACACGAAGTAGCCCTGGAAGTGGACATTAGTATTGGGATTATCGAGGAACAATTTAAAGAAATCAAATTTGAAACAGAGGTGATTACACTGATATTTATGATATAAAAAGATTTATGTTATAAAAATGCTATGAAAAGAGAAAGTTGCAACAACGACCAATTTGAGCGGGTGTGAGTGTTTGGTTATTTTATTAATAGCTAACCAATTAATAGACGGGCCACCTGATGGTATGGGATCACCATCGAATATTAACATCAGTAGCACCTCACGCAACAACGATGCGTTGCCGGTGAAGAAAGAACAGAGAAGAAAGAAAGTAATAAAGAGTGAAGATGTAGACGAAGAGGTATGTAAAAGACATTTACAGAAGTGTTACCTGCAAACCTAAGCTGTACATCTTGACTAACATCTCTAGCGTGAACAGAGCCACGAAGAAAGCGTTTCCGTATTCCTGGAACAGATCTAGCCATTGTGGTTGTCTGAAAATAAATATCATTTTAAAATAGGTATGCTACCTATTTCGTACGTCTACCTAAAAAGTATAAGTTTAGACGAGGTTTTTATAAAACTTAATGAAATTTAATGCTTGTAAAAATTAAATAAAGGTGAATTGCATCTATTTAATTAATTTAAGTAAAATACTTATAACGAAGTTAACCAAGCTCTTGTACCGAAAAGTTAAGTAATATACATTTTTTATATATCAATAAAGATAAACAACATAAAATTTTGTTTTTTTAAATACTCTTCGCTAATGATAAAAATTTTGATAGTATATCTTACAAAAACTTACTGATAGTGTTCGCTAGCTAAGACTACCGTATTTAGAAATACAAGCACTATGATGAGCCAGTAGAACGTTTGCGACTTCACAGCCCGCCGGCAAGCTCGCTTCATACGACGATTTACCTACGAAACAATTCATACTTAAATACGAACAAAATTAATAAAAATACAATTTTAAATTAACATATTTTTTTCACTACTTACTTACAGCTTAAATAAATACATAAAATATAGTTTGGAATACTCCAAGGTGCTATGTTGGGACTCAAATTATTTACATAGATTTTATTACATCTTATCTTACCAACATGTAAAATTCGTTTTTAACATCAAATTCAGGAACAAAAAAATGTTAATTTTTCAATGATTATTTGTAAGATAAGTGAGTGCTGCTATTTTGACTTACTTTATCAAAATCTTGTTTCCATAATGTGCCTATTGCTTTTTTTTGCTCCACAGGTTCTATACCCAAATGGTCTGTAGAATCGTGCTCGCTTGTATTTTGCCCTGAAATTAGAATTGCATACAAAACAAAAATCTATTTGATTTAACCTTCAAAGAAAAATTTGTAGTCATTGAGATACGAAAGAAGCTTAATGTGTTTATTTAATTTTGAAACTAAAATCGTCAATGAGATAATTTCATTAATAATATGGTTACCTAACATATTCCCTGTGTTCATTCCATAGTCTATCCTTTTCTGCTCCACAGTATCGTTCTGGTCAGGTATCGGCTCCAAGTATTCGGCTTGCGTAATCCAATCTAAGTAGCCTTTTAAATCCTCTTCCAACTGCTGCTTTTCTCTTAATTTCTGGAAGTCACCCCTGTTTTTTGCTTTCTCTCTCTCTTTGGAGAATTCTCTGAAACGTTTGATAGCAAAATGTATAAAGCATACCAAAACATTTAAGTTATATTGGACAATAAAGTAGAGCGAATGATGGCCATGCACCCGAAAATCAACTACGATAAATACTTTTAGCATCAATGTAGATGATATTCGGGTAGTTCTTAATGAAGACAAGAAGAAAAGGAAGACATACCCAGACAACACACCAAGAATAAGGTTCATGACGAAAAATGCTCCCAAGATCACCATAGAAACAAAATATATCCACTCCCAACTGTTGCCCATCGCGTCTTGTATCTGTAACATTTTCATTTTCATGAGTTATTACCAATTCAGTGTGCAATAGCTTAATTAACACGCTTTTAGTGACAGACAAGTCCACGGGTAAAATCCAAAAATATTTTTTTATAAGGTGTACTTAGTATTAACCCTTTTACAATTTTTTTTAATGAGTGACGACTATCTTTTTGTTACCAGAAAATACTAAGTCGGGATTTTGTCTGTAATAATTTAAACCAATTCTTACATTATACATAACATCCGTCCAGCCTTCAAGAGTGATGCACTGGAACACCGTGAGCATGGAGAGGCCGAAGTTATCGAAGTTGGTGATGCCGAAGTTGGGGCCGATCCAGCCCTCGCGGCACTCCATCTCTTCGCCCAGGGTCGAGCAGTTGAAGCCGTTGTCTATATCGCATGGGTGAGCAGACTCCATCATTTCTCCTGAAAACAAATTCAGTTACAATGAGTTAAATTGCGTGTGAGAGACGTTTCAACTATTTACATGAAAACAAAAGCTTAATTGACACTCAGTCAGCAATATTATTTTTCATGGTAATAGCAGACGAAGAAGCAGATGAGCCTTCAGTGACATCAGTCACATCAGTGATGCCTTTGGACTGATGTGTGGCCGATTAAGAAAACAGAAGATAGGAATACCGACTCTCAAGCATAGTCAATGCTAATAAAAGTAATAAAAAGACAATGCCCTCAAGCTTCAAATCGTTTAGCTCAAGACAGAGGATGGTAGCTCGCTAAACGGGCTTCATGCAATAGAACCCAAAACAATGACTGTTTGAATGTTCGCAGGTTCGTGAGAGCTAATCTCAGAAATCGCTTAACCGATTTGGTTCGGTTACCATTAATGTATTGTTGTAGGCTTCACTTAAAATTTAGTTTTTTAAATCTATTTACTTATAAATAAAAAGCTATATCAGTTAAAGAATTACCTCTAAAATTTTCGCGTGTGGGAACTAATGATCAGGTTTCCCGGGTTTACTAGTTACTAATATAATGTTTACACGAAGCTCTACCAACGTCCAGTTTCTGTCACGTTTTACGACACCCTGGTAAGTTATTTACTTTACCTTGGACCCTCAATTACCATGGACATTTAATGTAGATAAATTAGCTCGTCCTAGCAAATTTGCATCTTCAAAAATATTAATAATAGCATTATTATTAATATTTATAATAGCAAAATATTAATAATAGCATTATTATTAATATTTTGGAAGTTATCACGGATTTGTCAATTTTTAGCTTCTCGTTTAAACGTTTCCCTAAGCGATGCGAGGGCGTGTACATTAAAGTAAATTATGAAATAAAACAAATTTAATTTATGTATGTATAAATCCCCGCGGTTGCGGTGCACCCAAGACTCATTTCAGCATTTCCTCGCTGTACGAGTATAGCAATGCCACTACGCTGAGCGCGAAAACTGCCACTACTTTTTGTATCTACTATAGCTAATTTTTTTGTGAATCAAGTGTTATATCAGTGTTAATATCAATATCATTACCAGTGTATCTATTATAGCAAGTTTTGTGCATCTTCCCGGAGAACAGCTCGAGGCCGATGATGGCGTAGATAATGATGACGAAGATGACGAGCAGTGCGATGTGCAGCAGCGGCACCATCGCCTTCAGGATCGAGTTCAGCACGATCTGTAGGCCTGGAAATTATACGGAAACTTAAAAAATATCGACTTCAAAACACAATGTACAGGGTTTTAACCATTTTTTCAATAATTAACACCATATTAGGATGCTCTGTGACATGGATGCCTCAGTTGAAATCGAATCCAGGATCCTTCGGACGGCAGTCCATCATTCCATAATCCTGGTTTTCAATTTTTTTTGACGTGATAACGCTCGATAAATTGATGAACACTGAAGTGCACACGAAAAAGTGTCCCGTTCCGCCTGAGCCTGTGCGTGCAAGCGAGAGCGGGGAACAAGCGATAAAGAGGCACGATCGGCCTAAAAGTTTGGCTTGCAACGCATCTACTTATCTCTCTTCCCTTATGACATTATCACGTAAAATTATCGTCCGGAAACCGAATTTACAGACAACCTTTTTTTTATCGTGGATAAAGGTGGAATAGAATATAAACTCTGAATAAATGGCAATATTTGACTTACTCTAGTTTGTTATGTGTCCACCGCTATCCTAACGGTGTCCTTAATAAAGGAGACAGCGGACCCTATTATGTCCAAGACAATGCCAAAGATCTCAGTTGGCGGATAAGCACGTTCCCAAAGTACTGAGGAATCATGGCATCTTTCTAAGAAACTGTGTCGAAATTTACAAACCACAATATTAGTTTCGTAAGCTGTAATGTTGTAGATATAGAGTATATTCTAAGATAAGTATCAAATAAATTATTATTTTAATTACTTTCCAATATTTACGGCAAATATGGCAAAATGTAACTGGAACCAGCGGCAAAAATACAGAAAGTTGCTGCATTATATGTATATGTTTTGTGTTTAGTTTCATTTATTCATTGCTGTTGAAGAGAAAATAAAAATAAAGAATGAGAAAAAAGATTTCAACGAAGCCATAGAAAGAGTGAGAAGAGAAAGACAAAAAAGATTTCAATAAAGTCTTCAACCCCTATATTCCTGTCTGGAAAAAGGGTGAATGCAGTGAAGACATTAAGCAATGAAAAGATCCTCATCATCATCATCGCCATCCATAACTGTCGGGTACAGGCCTTAGTGCACCACGAAAGCCAAGTGCAGATTCGTGGACTTCGCACACCTTTAAGAACATTATGGAGAACTCTCAGACGTGCAGGTTTCCTCACGATATTTTCCTTCACCGAAGCAAGTGATGAATGTTATTTAGAATTACAAATCAGAAGTAAACTTACTAGGTACGCCAGAAACAAGCCTCAAGGGTCGAAGTACTCTGAAGGCTCGTAAGGCTTTCACGTCGAATGCATCCTTAAATATACTCGACAGAACTGTGCTCACCATGCTGAAAGAAAACGAAAAATAGGTATATTTAAACAAAGAACGATCGAAAAAAGATTGAGCAGTGAATTTTGGAGAATACTTACCCAATAACGACAATGGTGAAATCGAGCAAATTCCATCCGTTCCGGAGATAGGAGCCGGGGTGCATCATGAACCCGTACGCTATGATCTTCATCACGCACTCGCCGGTGAAGATCACCAGGAATATGTATTCGATCTTTTCCTGCGGACGGATGATGAACACGGTTAGACACCTTAGTGATAGGTGATAACTATTTCGATAGACAAAACGACAAAATAGTTAAAATGATCCCAACGGAAGAAACTATCCTATCGGAATAAAAACTATCCTATCTCCTATTCAGGGTCTTAAACAACCTTCATATCAATTTTCATCTAAACCGGTTCCGCGGATTAAGTGTGAAAAAGGTGCAGGTACACAGACATGGATAGTTACATTCGCATTTATAATATTAAGCATGGATACACCAAAATACAAAACACTTTATTGCACACCATTTAGAAAGGTAGATTTTAAACTTAAAATATAAATTATAACCTTATTATCGCCCATTTCTTACACTGTAGGTATGTAAGTGTATACTCACAAGAACCCAGTTAGTGTAGTTGGAGTCGCTGCTCGGGTAGGGCGTGTAGACGGCCAGGGCGATGCAGTTGGCGAATATCGTGGTCAGGATCATCCACTCAAACGGTCTGGTATCACGGTTAAGGAATTCGACAACACAACATGGGGGCACTATAGAAATGAAATGAAATTTATTCGACGTTGGATTTTTACAAACACTTTTCGAAAGTCAAACTTGTAGTCCTGTAAGAAGAAGCGGCAAGAAGCTTCCAAGAAGCTTATTTTGCTACTCACATTACAGATTGCACTTACTACTACTTACTAGCTAATATCAAACTCATGTCCAAGCGTTTTTAATTTTAAAATAATCATCAAGTTTGTATTATCCTTTCGTCTCAAGAATGTCTTTGACATGAATTTTAAATTTACATGGCATTTCCGTCAGACATTCAACACTATAAAACGTGAACGTAATTTTCTCTACATATTTATTCTTATTTCGACACTCGGGACACTAACTGGACTATTACTAACAACACTACTAACGAACTACTTAATGTTTAGTTTAGTTCTAATTCTAACACCATCCGTTAACTGGACTACTCGACTTCGTGACGGTCACAGTTGTCATGGGCGGCAGCGGTAGGGTGGTGCTATATGCTAATTTGCTAACATAATTCAATAAAAAAGTACATTTTAATTCGTCTCTTATTAAACTTTAATTCGTTTGTTCGCGCCCGCATTTAACACGAAAATCATTATCCACGCTCACGCATAAGTTATAAGCTTGTCGCTGTCTATAAGACTGATGACTAACAAGAATTAGACACGATATCTTTTTATTATAATTATATCACAAGGAACTTCCGAAATTTCATGACGATATGTTTATTAATTCTCGTTCGGAGCTTTGGTTCTAGTAACTGCGCAGTAAATCTCACCAATGTTGTTTAGTTTTATACCGTTCTTTATGAGTGATGTGTAGTAAAAATACACTTTGTATAAAATTTGTTATTAACACGTTAAGTGCGAAGCGAGGCCTAAATCACCCCTAATGCAACTTCCCTGTGGTGCGGCAAGCAAAAAAGTGAATTTCTCTGTCGTGCGAATGGCATAACTTTGGTTTGGTCCAGTGTAGGAAAGAGATAAATATATATTTGAGATCACTAAATGGTTCCGGACTCGGTGGTGTACCTACCTTGGTACCGGATGTCTTAGGCCTCGTGCCGCACTGAATTAATATAATTTTAATGCAGTGCGGAACGAGGCTAAAACGTCCCATATCCCCCCTGACCTCGTACCGCACTCAACGCGAGCTTCCCGCGACTAGTGTTGTGCATCACGTCGATTGGAGAGCACGTCCTTTTACAGCGCCGAACATGTCTAAACGATGTCGGAAGAAGTTAATTTAAAAAAACCCAGAAACAGAGCCAAAACAGGTAAGTTTTTAATGAAAAAATCTTCAGTAAGTACCTAGTTTTTTCTTATCTTGGTAGCTATGTACCTAAAGTAAGTGTAAGATATTATCTAATACCTTTAAACGTGCAATTCTTGTATATATATATATATATATATATAATTGGAATTTCGGAATCGGCTCGAACGATTTTCATGAAATTTAGTATATAGGGGGTTTCGGGGGCGATAAATCGATCTAGCTAGGAATCATTTATATACATATTATTAATTATTTATATTCATTTATATATTTATTTAACTATATCCCTTCCTGACAACTAGTTGGTACTTACCTGGTCGTCTTCAGACCTTCAGAACGTGTCACGTTGGAGCACCCCACCTAAAATGAATCTACTTTCAATACTACGTCTTTCTAACTATATCCCTTCCTGACAACTAGTTGGTACTTACCTGGTCGTCTTCGTCGTCGAGATATAATTGATCAAAATCGGTCAAGTCGTTGCGTAGTTAAGACAGTTTAAAAACGTCGATATTATTTTTCCCATCACTAATCGCAGCGAAAATTTGCCCTATTTCAGTGCGTTACGAGGTGTATAAGATCCCATATTTTGTTTTGCTAATAATTCCTAAACTAGCCATCAGATCCCGGGGCGACGGTGGATTAGGGTTCATCAATTCACTGTCTATATCAATAAGGACCAAAATTCTCATTTATCTTTGATTTCGCGCCAGAAAATGGATTTTAGTCTGTAAAAGGAGGTGGGGTCTAATAGACCGCGTGTCGCCCTAACGTCTGGTCACGGTACGGGCCGATTATACCTCGTGCCGCAGGAACGGAAAGTATGCAAAAATTGGTGCCGCAGCTAACGTGTTAACACGTGCTAATGATGCCAATTTTCGCTTTGATTTTCTATCTTATGTTGAAAGGTTTGGTTTGTTTCTGGTTAGCCAGCTTCTCCCTTTGCTATTGGTGCTTGTCTAAAATTCGCGTATTCGCGCTCGTAGCCCGGCGCCTTGCGTCGATCTTAAGTGATCGACAAAGTTAAGCAACAGCGGGCGCGGTCGGTACTTGGATGGGTGACTTGGATGGGTCGGTACTTGGGTGGGTGGTTGCTAGTGGCAAAATTTCATGAGCGCTTCCGTGCTTCGGAGGACACGTAAAGCCGTCGGTCCCGGTTGTTACCATTTGGTAGCAGCCGTTAAGCCATGTCGGATACCTTCGGGCGGCTTAAAAATTTCCGACAGTTGGGTTGGCCACTAACCCCTCCACCAATCCGCACTGGAGCAGCGTGGTGGAGTATGCTCTAGGCCTCCTTAGGTATGAGGAGAGACCCGTGCTCAGTAGTGGTCCATTAATGGGTTAAAGCCTACAATTCTACCTGATATCATGGTAGGCGATGTACTGTTTGGTAATGTTCTAACTTATTAAAAGCCTATTCACTGTCGACTTGAATTCACTCTTTACAGGAGTAATCAATGATACTATATGTGCAAAACAAGTAGATAATGTCATTAGAGCGTTTAAAGCGGTCAAATATTAACGTTTAACCAATAATAAAAATTCAAGCTACGTATTGATCAAGAAGCAAATGAAGCCGTCAAAACAGACTACCGGGTTTTAGTTACTAATTTGTTGACTCAATCAAATCGCATCAAAAAGTAACTACAGCATATTTCAAGCAATACAAGCCGCGGGACGGGACAAAGGAATACTCGTAATTGTATAACGACCCACCATAAACCAAGGTTATGAAATGTCAGTGGCTAGGGAAGGCCTGTGGCTGCCACCGACGTCATCTCTGACGTCAGAGCCGCCACCACCGCTTCAAAATTTCATAATAAAAAATTTAAGGACAATGAAAAGGTCGAATGTTTATAAATATGTATAACTAAATATTGTGATCTTTTACTTGATAATGACAAATCAAAACTATACTAGGAATCTGCTTACTAAAATTATATTATACCTATGTACTAGAAAACCCACCCTTGCTTCGCTTTGGGGGATTATTACCGTTTTGTAGCCGCATTTTTGGAAATAAATTATCATAATTATGATTATTACAATGTATTATACGAGTATGTACCCCTTATTCAAACTAAACATACACGTCATAATTTAAAATTTCACGGAAATTCCTTTTACATTTTGCATTTCAACTGTAACATATACGATTTGTGTATTAAGTATTCTTGTATTTGTTGCAAACAATCATGATTAATCTCTTCGATGATGTATGTTTTAAATCTTGTAGTTTCGGAAGATTAAGTCGTTTTCCAAGATCCAAACATCGCTGTACACGTATCTGTTAAAAATTCAAAATGAGTAATCTAATAATTACTCAATGTTATCTCAGCATTCGGTATTTTAAACAAACAAAAATTTCCAAGAAAGATAGTAATAGAATAAAATTCGAACTGAAATGCGCGAATTTGTTCACATAAGTCACACAGTTCACATATTGGAATGTTATAATCATTTAGGTAGGTGCTATATTTGTCAACCACACGGCAATAAGGCGCTGTTCACACGTCGACACTGGACACTGCACCGCATCCAGTGCTTAGTGTCCGGTGGCTGCGACCGACACAATCACCGGTTGCTTCCACTAGGCATGCAACAGCTCAAATTATATTGTAGGTGTTAGCGAGCATTTGGGGCAAGGTCGCTACAACAAATGCAAATTGTATGCAAAGCAAATTGCTTCTAATTCATTATAAGCTTTGACTACAATGGGCAGCAACATTTTTCTTTATTTTATACAATTTCTATTATTAGCCGCGCCAACTACAAAGTTAACAATGATTTACCTAATAAGCGACTTTTTATTATTATTTTATTAGTTATAATTTTACCACCACTTTGTTATTTTGAAACACGTTATTATTATTTTATTTTAATAGCACCAGGTATTTTTACTCTTTTGAATAAACAGAGGTAATCTTATAACTTTAAAACTCAGTAAATGCAAAAAATGACGTTCATAAGTGTATTCTAAATACCTACATGGAATAAATGATTTGAGTTTGAGTTTGAGTACGCACACATACTCCTATATGTGATCGACATAGAATAAGACTCAGATCGGGACTAGGACGATTAGTTTGGTTATTGTGTAATAACACTTCAATCTAATGTGTAATAACAGTCACATATTTCGAAATTAACATTCCCCGGATCCAAATCAGCAGCTCTGAGTGAAGGTTTCAAAGAGTCGTTAGTGTCGGACACTCGACACTCGTCCGCACGAGGCCTAAAGGCGCGTGGCCCACTGCATCGGAGCAAGTGAGGTATTTCCTGCAAATATTTCTGTCATTCATTCATTCAGCCGCTCGCATTGTTTGGCGGGCCGCCAGAATTTTTTATTTGCGATGTTTTGTTTATTTTGCCCCGAGGGCATTGAGCTTTGGGTATGGAAAATATTTTTCAAGTCATTACCTACCACTTAATAGAAAGCGGGTGGTGAAATCCAATCAACATTATAGGTAAGTGTTTATTGATTGGTACGAAAAGAATATTGATTGTATTACATTTTGAAAGGGTGTGTTGTCAAGGAAGAAACTATAGACAGGTAAAACTATAGAATAATATAATAATGTAATAATAATAATAATCTAATTCGTTATAATCCTTTTCAATCATACATCTACGTGAAAGAGTTGCTTTGTCAATGAATTTTCGTCGACTCTAGTTTTTAAGGCTCCGTATCCAAAGGTTGGCAACGGAATCCTACTAATTTGCGGCTGTCGGTCTGCCTCGGGGCTGGATTTCTTGGATGGATAAAGGTGGCCGCTATCACAACAATTAATAAAAAGTAAAAATTAAGATCCCCTAAGGGGGTCCCTACAAGTAGCCTTAAAATAAGGGGTTCCTATTATATTCTATGTTATTATTACATTCCTATTATATTTAAGTACCAATTCCTATTCCTATTATATTCAGCAAGTAATAAATTAGTGCATAATTATTTTATATTACTTAATCACAACAAAATTAGCTGAAGTAGATACAAAAAACATAAAAATAAATAACCTAAAATGTAACTATAATGCGGTGCAGAACCCTGGCTCCTGGCAGCATTTCCTCGCTGTACAGCAGGAACGTAGTTTTCCTAGGTTTTCGTAAGATTGCAAATATATTTTTATATTACAATAACACCAAAAGCCACTCAATATGAATCACTTATCCCTTAACAAAACTTTCATTACAACTTTACTCTGTTAACCCGCGGGAATAGCCCCGTTTGTCAGGAAAATGTATTCGTAGATATTGGCCTATAATAGAGGCTACATGGGCATAACAGAGTAACAAAGAAAGATAAAAATATACCAAATAAAAAATGTTTGTCTATAAATTCGGTTTACAAAGCTAAAGTCAGTTGAAGCATTATACTCCGGCCAATTTTTATTATGAATCACGGAATTCCCAAAGTTACAATCGGTTGTCTATCAAGCGGTAATGTTAGTAATATCGGAATTTTTGATGAAGAAATACCTACAGAGGCATATTGTTTGGCCTATAAACATTTATAGACTATGTCCACATTAAAACTCTGCTTCATGTCTAGACAGTAGGTTAGGTAGTAGGTACTACTTACAGTTTTTAATAAACTGTACATTATTTCAACAGTTTGGCGCACGGGCACTAATGATGATTGTGATAATATATGATATGATTTGCACAAGTCCGTTTTGCTTCATTTGAAATTCGGTATACTTAGGTACATATTTTATGTTTGACTCAAATTGTTGTAATTGAATGTCTTTAACATGTGTGATATTTTTTGTTTAAGTAAAAACTAAGTTTTGAAAAAGGATACTTCCATTCAACAATGTCTATACACAGCTTTCGGAGAGGGTTCTTCAAGGTGAGGCAGAAGAGCGCCCGCTTGGGCCTCTCCTGCTGCACCTTGGGGCCACGGCGAGCCGGCTTCTTGGGGGCCACGGGCACCTGGATGAGGGGCCCCACGGTACCGTCGGGGGCCGCCGGCGGCGCGGATCCCGTCGGCGTCGTGGTCACTTCCTCGCTGCCGCCCATCACACTCATTTTGACCTGGAAAGAATTGTAGGTTGAATCCCTTGATCTGATCTACTTAAATTGGTCTCATTTAGCTAATTTTTTCTTCTCTTGGTATCCTTCATCGAATATCTTATACACGTATTCATTGGAATATTGACATTGAGACATCACGAATGACGTCGGTGGTGCGGAGGGCAAATCTTCCGCGTATTTCAGAAAACGTCACGCCAGTATATAACGAACAGAAATATCAACCTGTTTCCAATAATAATACTACGTTACATTGTCACGAACAGCTTATAATTGGGAAACTTTAAGGTTACAATACTTATTGACTACCCCGCAATCTAAACGGTAGTCACCAAAGCATTCGACACAGTGAAGTGGCAGCAATTATGGGACATACTAAAGCAAATAGGGCTCACCTCATACGCCTTATACGGAAGCTCTACGAAGAAGGCACAGCCTCTGTTCAAATTGATAGAATCCACTCCGAGGAATTTAAAACCCGTAATATATACTCTAAGTTTAAAACTCAAGCGGGAGTACGACAGGGGTGCATATTATCTCCACTCCATTTTAATATTTATACCGAATGCATCGTGCGGATTGTTTTGAAAGAATGGGACAGAGGCGTTTCAATTGGAGGATTCGTTTTAAAAAAATCTTTTTTAAAAAAGACAAATTGCATATTTATTTAACTAAAATCTCTGGACTTTAGTTATAAGCGTCTATATTATACGATTCCCTTTCGCGGGTGCCATAGACAACATAAATAACACATCAGTAAAAAACCCACGACTCGGAGTTAACATTGAAATGTTTGCCTCGGCCAGAAATCGACCCTAGACCCGTCGCTTCGCAGACAGGTCAAGTTCCAACTAGGCTACGAGAGCTATGATTATTTCATAATATTCAGCGAATTGAACTTAAGTACTTTAAAACATTTTGGTATGATACCCCTATTTGCACTTTATGAATGCATTGAATTCATCACCGAAAATGCAACACAATTTATACCGCGGCTCATAAACCACACACCGTGATATATTCAGAGCTTATAAATTGCAAAGCAAAGTAAACAAGTCGGGTTCATTGGCTCGTAATTTAATGTTAATGGAGACTTCGCCCTTCGAATGCCAATATTCTGGATCACATCCACTTTGCGATGCTTTTAACGCGAGCGTTAGCGATTCTCGATGTAAACGCTGTTCCTTTTAAGGCTTGCCCCAGAATTGTTCTCGATTTTCAACGTTAAATAAGAATTATTTTTACTTAACGTGACTTGAATTTCTTCATGTGTTTTATTCTGTTATTTAATTGGTATTTTATTAAAGGTAAGCGGTAAAACCAGGTAAAACATAAAAGACATAAAAAAATTAATGTGTGTGTACTTATGTACACGCTTTAGAAGTTATACTTCTTTGGCGTAACAAGATAAAAATCTTTTCAAAAATTTCATTTATTATAATAATATAATGAGAAATATTATTATTATTTTATTTGTATCTATTATTAATATACCGCCAACTATCTACTTAATCCATACTAACGAGTTCTATTATTCTACTATTATTTACTAGGTGGCACTAGGCCGATGGCGTTCTTATTCTTTAAGTTAGGAAGGTTCACCCCTAGATGGCGCTGTGCTTAAAACCCGCTTCGAATAAAACAATCAATGTAGTATTATCTTTAAATAGTTATAATTTATGAACTGTGATATTGCAATTAAATAAATTATATGTGTATCAAATCAAACTAAAAAATACTAGAATATACAACTTGAACATAGTTATCAATTTTCATACCACCTAGAACTAACTTCATGCTGTTAAATTTAGATGTCGCAGCCAACTTCACATATTAAAATTTCACTCTCATCATTTTTTCATAACGCGCCTAAAGAAACTTCAAAACACTTACTTTTCCTGAAAATGTATAATAGGTATTAGTAGGTTTTAGCGACCCGTATCGCGCAATGGTTTTGCCATGCTGGACTGACGTCGGGATTGTCCTACGTTCGATTCCAGCGAGGCGAAGCGGTCGTTCTGGGTGTGTGTACTGACTTTGTGTAACCTCGCTCAAGGAGTGCACGGCATTATTTATTTATTAGGTATTCGAAGTTTTTACAGTGTTTGGTGCATAAGCGGTAATTATATTTATAGTTAGCGATTTGCGCGAGTTAGATTCGTATTTAATATGTTTATTTATTTATTTTTTACACCCTATAACACGTATAGGAGAAGGAAGAGGGAAATAAATATGTCTGTCCTCATACTTTTTTCTTGGCCGACAGAAGTATGAAGTGTATCACTATCCCACAACCTGAGCAATTTTTGGTACACTTTACTGAAAAACTATCACGCCTGTAGATTTGTGCTTTAACATATGTAATTTAACTTCACAATTAGATGTGTTATCTGTCCAAAAAAATGTCTTTGGTGTTACTGATATGCCATGGGCGACGGCTACCATCATGCGGGTCGTTTGCTCGTTTGACAGTTATTAACATTAAAAAATTGGAAACAATTAATATACATACAATACTATGTAATATTAATTAATTAATTTATATATAATATTTCCGCTCAAGTTAGTATTTAGGTATAAAATGGTAGTACCTAGCAAAAATATTGTAATTCGTTTTTGAGCACTATTTTTAAAAGATGTGCCGAGGAGTTTTCTTTCGCCGTTTCTTTTTCTCCTCTAAGATTTAAAATTTAAAGGCACCTTAGCGAAACGGTGGTAAATGCAAAAAATGACGTTCACAAGTGTATGCAAAATACCTACGTGAAATAAATGATTTGAGTTTGAGTTTGAAAAACCGTTTGTACAAGGGTCCTTCTAATTTACATAAAAAAATAATAAGATTTTTGTGGTAATCAAACTTTTCCTTCAATCAACATGTTAGTTAGTTAGTTAGTTCACTTCTTTGTGGGATTATTCTGCGCTGCTAGGCCCTACAAAGTGCTACGAGGCGTGCTACGGAGACAATACGTGTTGTTCGTTGACAGGACATTCGGTTAATACTGAATCATAATTTGATACTACGATAATGGACTAAACGAATGAGTCGTGTATTGATAAAACACTTATCAATACACTTAAAATTTTAAACGATATTTTTGATTTTACTATTAAATAATATCGGATATGCATTTTATCGTTCAAGATGAGGCGAACTAACTATCCTAGTCCCTATTCGAGTTTTAATCTAAGTCGGTCAAATTTGTCATGGGCGGCAGCGGAGGGGTGTTGCTGCATGCTAGATTGTAATATCAACTTGTTTCCAATGATAGAAACGTTTAATAATATCATAATTTGCTACCTTAATTCCATAAAAATATTCACTAGTTGGTCGGTATTGGTAATATGAATAGTATTTTAGTGTAGTTTGACACGTCCAGGAATCACTCCGGACGAGCAATGGACTGTGAATGCCGGGAGTTTTATGGTCATGGAATATTAATGGCCGTCACTCACGACGAAGGTGTTTGTACACGTGGTCACGAAGTTCCTCCGCTCGTATTTACGTTTTGAAACTATAATTAGCACTCGCCTGTACAAAGCTATTAACTGGACTGTTTAAACACTTACATACTCGCACCCTCGAACGATTCCCTATGTTTGTTCCTTTGAACTTACTAAAATAAATATAACAAAAATTTAAGAATTAAAAACAAATACGTAAATGTCACTAACCCCTCCACCAATCCGCACTGGAGCAGCGTGGTGGAGTATGCTCTAGGCCTTCTCAGGTATGAGGAGAGATCCGAACTCAATAATGGGACATTAATGGGTAGAAGCAGTTGAAGCCGAATTGAGCTAACGATTTGAAAAATAATAAACGATGTTCAGTTTAAGTGTTGTATCTGTATATACGAGTACATTTAGCGAAATACTCACCGTCATCTTGAATCGTGTCAAATATCCATAATGGCGGGAAATAGCACGTGTTTCGGTTTCAAAATAAAAGCCACTTATAGTCACGTAATTTATTTAATTAAATATAATTACCTGTGTTTTGCGATAGTGATCTAAATACGTGTGTAACTAAGTTGTTGACAAATTCCAGGGCCTTGCCCAAATGTGAATTAGTCACGCATCGCTCGCATTCTTTAGGCTGTTAGTGTTTTCGTTTCATTCATGTTTTACTCACGCTTTGTTCGGGGATTTGGACTCGGTTGATTTTGCCAAAAGAATCTCAGTATTGTATGTTATTGCTAATTTGGCGAGGTTACTCACGCAATTCGTATTATGAATTTTTGCTTCGTAACTCATGTCAATGCTCTTTTAAAGAATGCTATTTAAATGCACTTGCACTGCAGTTTTGCACCGAGTATACCTTTTTTATTTTAACTGACTAGTAGGTAGCCTGTGTAGGTAGCATCTAAAAACTGAAATACAGCTAACGCAGCGTTTTGCTCGGCGGCGCAATAAAATAATTGCTCTGTCAATGCTTCAACTGTCACGGAACTTAAAGTAGTTCCAAAGACTACCCCAACTTACAAACTTATGTTCTATCTGTAGAACTTATAAGTTTGACACGTATTATGTAAGTTTTGCCCCTTTCTTAATCAAACACATATCGACTTGCGCGACGTTGATACACTTTCAGAGCTGTATTTACAACATATCATATTTAACATGAGAGTTAAGGTGCAACTTAAGAACACTCAACATTCGGAGAGGATTCTAACAATTGCTACTTGAATTGAAATCAATCAATTCGGTGAAGGAAAACATCGTGAGGAAACCTGCACACCTGAGAGTTCTCCATAATGTTCTCAAAGGTGCGTGAAGTCCGCCAATCCGCACTTGGCCAGCGTGGTGGACTATGGCCTATACCCCTCTCATTGTGAGAGGAGACCCGTGCCCAGCAGTGGGACAGTTATGGGTTGTGATGATGAAGTGTTTGTAATAGTTATTTTTTTATATTCGGTAGCTACATAGCAAAGTGACATAATCGGCGGTATCGTAGTATAGACATTTTGTTGTCCAGAAATGATATCAGTTTAATTTTCCCCTAATTCTTGTTGGTCTTACTTTTATTGCGCACAAAACAATTGTAATTTAGAACGTTTGGAATTTTATTCACCGTTGGGAACAAAGTAAAAGAAGTGTATTCCTCGTATTTGAGCCATCTAGTTATCTGCACTGTAGGTAAAGCCGCCTCTGAATATACTCGTAAGATGGCCAAATCAGGTACGTATCAAAACATGTGTTAGTAATGTTAGTATACTATTTTTCATGAAATGGTTTTGGTGGGATCTACCTTTCCCAAAGCACAGGCCTGGTCAGTAGGGATTCAAATTTTTTAAAGTATTACAAAACAAAAAAATACCATAATATCTAATTTTACCATCAGCTGACGTGGTCCAGATTGAATTACATCTGTGGCAGTAACGACTGTGTTTGCATTCTACAGATAACACTAATGGTCCATAGATCAGCCTTCATTTAGAACAGATAAAGTCAATATTTGCGTTGCGATTAGTTTCTATATTTGTTGATGATTTAAAACGCAATTTATTTATGCATTCCCCACACTTTACTGAAAAGTCGTTGTGGGCGTTTCAACGATAGGTTTTTGATGTAGATTCGTGATTTAATTTGCCGTCGTCATCATCGCAACCCATAACTGTCCCACTGCTGGTCACAGTTCTCCTCTCACAACGTGAGGGGTACAAGCCATCGTCCACCACGCTGGTCAAGTGCGGATTTCAGACATCACACTCTTTAGAGAACATACTTCCGAACTTCTAGGGAGCTTTAATAAATAACAATTAAATAAGCGTTCTGCACGTCAACCCGCTTTTATTCCTATCTTTCAATATGCCCGCCGTCAGTAAGCAGTAGCAAATACATTTGATACACTTTAATTAATTTGAAGGAATCTTAATATTGCGATTATTCTTATTAATCCACCAGTGAATATAATAATTATGTTTAATTATATAAATCTAATATTTAATCATTGCTATCAATATTAATATAGCGGCGCCGGAAACGGAACTTGTTACACCTGGGTCCAATTTGGTCTGGTTTGGTTATTTGAATCAAATGGATAATAATATGATAAAAACTAAATATTTACATACATACGAGTAAACATGCCCTCGCTTTGCTTTGCGGAACCTGCTCCTCACACATACAAATATTTGGTGTTATTCCGACCGTTTTGCTTCTATAGCGCTTGTTTGATTAAAATGTGTTTTCCCGTATAAATGAGATATTTTTCCACCAAAATAGCAGCCTATCACTCTTCAGCCCTTCAACTCCGTTTTGACGCGAATGACAAACAAAGAAACACACTTTTGCATTAAAATTTATGATATTACATTAAATATGGATTCAAGTTTTCAGGAATTGACCAAGTAATCACCGGATCAAATTGTACTGCGAAGTTTTAAAGTCTTTGGGGCAGGAACGCAGACGGAAATAGCAACTGTTTGCTGCTATTTATAGACATACATTTATCCAATTACGTACCCAGTACGATTATTTTGCCTGACTATTCTGGTTAGTGTGGCGATGTCTTCGCGTTGTCTACCTAATCTATTTCCATTCAGTACTTAAAACGTTTTAATATTGATACAGCCCAGATTGTTCGCGTAGCCGGTATTAAAACAAAAAATGGAACGTTCAAAATTTTCCGATGTTTCCGATATCCATAATAGTATATTTTTCATATAAATACTTAAATTGAGTTGAAATATCTTCCAGGTCCTTCATCTTCGATAAAGAAACCTGGGGCTGGTGGCGATTGTATGCATAGTCTAGCAACCCAGCCTCGCTTCGCATCGGGAAACCTATGCTCATTAATGTATCCTTTGAAGCACGGAAGACCGTAACCTCGTTGTAAAAAGCTCGCAGTGGCTTTCACGCGATTATTAATATTTACACAAGTCTAGCAGTAAGACAAACAAAATCAAAAACTTTGTGTTTCAGTGAGATAGATGTACTCATGCAATTGTTGAATGGATGCCTAATAATATCTTCAAATGGTCTATTGTTTACTGAACGTCGAAAGCAGGGCAACATCTGTGGGGACCGTGTTGCCGGCCACGTATTTACGGAAAAGAATGGAAATAGTGTAACGCCGATGTCGGTCGTGTAGGTACCTAGGTACTGTAAGCCTACTAATATCTACCTATAATAAAACTGAAACTGGTTTATGTCTGTAAATAGGAGATATTCAGCTCGTTGGAGATATTTGAGAAAAGTACTACTCTTTATTCCTATACAACGTACTCTTTCATAATTATCTACAACTAATAAATAACGCTCCACACTCATACCCTCCACTAGGTTTCCTTATGTCGTATCGTGTCGTATTAAATATGGAAAGATCCACAGTATTTTTAGGAATAACTTTGGACTATAAGCTCCAGTGGGGATCCCATATAGTGACGCTTGCGGGTAAACTTAGTAAGGCTGTTTATGCTATAAGGAAAAGAAGACCGTTTACTGATGTGGAAACAGCAAGGCTCGTTTACTTTGCCTACTTTCATAGTATTATGTCCTATGGTATTTTACTTTGGGGTAAATCGGCAGATATCGATATAATTTTTGTGTTACAGAAGAGAGCTATTAGGGCAGTTTATAAATTAAAATCACGCGATTCACTGCGTGACAAATTTAAAGAAATAGAGGTACTAACAGTAGCTTCGCAATACATTTATAGTAATTTGATGTTTATCCGCAAAAATGTAAGTTTATACAAACAAAAATGCGATGTTACCAATCGGCAAACTAGACATATGCACCAGTTAGTTACCTCCTCATATCGCCTGCGTAAGGTTCAGCGATCTTTTGTGGGGCTCGGTGTACGCTTTTACAATAAATTGCCCAAGTCAATCACTGATCTCCCCATACAAATATTTAAGGAACGTATTAAAACACGGCTTGTAGAGAAAGGTTATTATACTATCGATGAGTATATTAATGACAAGGATGCTTGGTAATAGACATCCGCATCCGGTTCCGCCCAGGTTAGTATTTAGGTATAAAATGGTAGTACCTAGCAAAAAAGATTGTAATTAGTTTTTAAGCACTATATATATTTTTTTAAAAGATGTGCCGAGGAGTTTTCTTTCGCCGTTTCTTTTTCTCCTCGTAAGATTTAAAATTTAAAGGCACCTTAGCGAAACGGTGGTAAATGCAAAAAATGACGTTCATAAGTGTATTCTAAATACCTACATGGAATAAATGATTTGAGTTTGAGTTTGAGTTTCGTGGGCGTCACGGACAACACACAAGACAAGAATACTCACACCCAGATCGAGATCTCAAATTAAAACTCATCATTAAAATTTCCTCCTCGCTGGGAATCTAACCCAGAACCCTTGGAAAGGCGGTCCGGCATGATAACCATTGCGCCGTACCTACCGTGCCGTCAGGAAACGATTGACGTTTGGTATCCTAACAAAGTCGTCAGTATGCAGCATGAAAGTACTCCATGTTATTTCCACGTTAAGTTGGAACTTCCAGAACTCATATAACATTGGGAAGTGCTCTCGCCGCGGCACCAGCCGTATTGAGGGTCGTTACACCAGGTCAAATGATATCTATACAACACACGATAACTATTTTACTCCACTTAAAAACCATAATACTTAAAAATGCACGGTTAAAAGATTTCTCGCGCGTGTATCATGTTATTTTCTTCGAACGTACAAGAACGGTGATTCAGATTTTACTCCAATTGCCGACGAACAGATGAGCTGACCACAGATGACCTGATGGGAAGTGGTCTGCGTCGACCACGGAAATCAGTGACATCAAAGCATCGCCTATGCGTTGCCGACCAAGAAGAAAGAGGAAAGAAAGAAAGTGCTATCTCAAACTCCCAGCGGCAACACGACAAGTCGTATGGAGGCTGCCTCAAGCCAGATGGGCTGCCTAGACCAAGCCCTATAGCAAGCACTATATTAATAATAATAAACGCTTATATACTCCCCACACAAGGATTCACCCCCACACAACACTAATAACACATCAAAGACGTAAAACTACTCCTCTTCTTGTTCCCGACCCATAACTAACCCCCCGCTGAGCTCGGGTTTCTGCTTATAATGTGAGGGGTACAGGCTTAGAGTATTAGTTAATATATGTATATACTAAGGGTACAGGCCATAGTCTACCCTACACACCGAGTGCGATTTGATACATTTTACACACCTATTAGTTCATTTCAGAGAACTCACGATGTTTTCCTTCACCGAATCAAGTAACAATTCTTTTCTAAGACGCACATCAGTTTTGAAAATAAGAGGTAGGTACTTACGTGTAAAATTCAATCCCTGGCCAATGTGTTCGGAAGTTCAACATTTAAACCACCACAACCAGTTTTATTCCATCACTGCTCTTATAATAAAAACTAATAGGTCATATTCATTTGGTATTACACAGTGGTCTTATTAGGAGCTTGCGATACTTGACCTCACCTCGATTGAAGTCAAGAGAGGCTTTAGAGAGAACTACATCACCGCTGGAGCCGAAGTCGGCGCTACTACGAGAGTAAACAGAACGGTAATAAACTCAAATTAAGTATTTCTTTAAATAACTAGACGACAAACACATACCGCCTTATGGTAAGTGGTCTTCGCTGCCCATGAATATCAGTAACACCATTGTTTTGACGTGACAACGTCTTATAATTCGGTGGTACGCATGAAAAAACATGACTCATGCGTTACCGTCGTTACCTTTGGTGAATTATTATACCAGCGCCATCTATGTATTGTGCAGTGAACAATTATTCATTAAGTTCGATTGGGTCCATTTATCGATGGAGGAAGGCTGGCTGAGCTGGTAGTTCACTCGCAGTACACTAGATGGCGTTGAGTAGTGGGGCGCTATAATTCTGAATCACGATGTAGGATGTATAAGTATCCAGCATTCATTTTTAATAAATGACTTAACTTGTATTGAAAAAGTGTTCTTTTATTGTGCTTGCCTACTCATTCAAAGGAAATTATTTTCTTAAGACGTTGTCACGTTCAACTATCGTCAGTAAACCGACTTTACAGACAACCAATTTCTTTTTTTATGTAGCTAGACGGCAAACGACGAAGAAGAAGAAAGAAGGGAGAATAAACAAAGAAAATATTACCCATTTTTTATAAGAAGATGCCAAAAATGACCATTACTGAATTTAGTATACGCAGAGTATACGATCATTTTCTTGTAGGTACCTACTTAATATATATTTTGCTGCATAGCGTTAGCTAACACGTGCGTGCCGCACAATGTCCCCGAGGATTCACGCGTTACCCTGAACTCGGTACTAAAACAGTGGGCGTTGCCCCAAATTCGTATGTTTTTGTTCCCAACACATCATGAACTCTAATCGGACGCTAGGTTAATGTCTCTTATATTGCATGCGCTGATATTTTAGATGTTAATAAGTAGCCGACTCATAGCGAACTAGCCAGCTGATGGTAAATGGTCGCGACGGATGCGATGTTTACCGAGACAGATGACACAAAGAAGGTTCTCAAGTCCCTAGATGAAACACGATAAAACCTTCAATATTCTCGCAGTGTTTATTTGTTTAAAATATAAATACACGCGCTGTACGTTATACTCGTATATTTTATTGCAATTCGGTTTTATCTTTACAAACTGCATCTGACAGTATGGCCTTCAATTTAGTGATAAGTGGCTTCAACCCTTTAACCATTACCGGGCACGGGTCTCTGCTCGTAACTGAAGAGGCCTAAACATACCACACATACACACCACGCTGCTTCAGTGCGGATTGGTGGAGGAGTTATTGGCCAACACTTTCAGGTCATCAGACTTCCTCGTCACATCCATGCATCAAATCCAACCCGAACGAGAAAAGGGTAAACTACTTTCCCACACTGCTACTGCTACCAAAACAACCTTAAAACCATTTTTTTCCTGAACGATGTTAGCTAATCAGCCAGGGAAAGAATCTTGTCATCTACGAATACCGTAAGAATACTCAGAATTAAACTGGACCAGACCAAAGAACCCCTCGACCTTCAACGGACCATTTCTTATTACTGGAAGTGGTTCCACGTAATTCATGTTGTAATTAAGGAGACTTAAGTTTAGGCGCTCGTTACCCACTCATTCATTATTGAGGGCTTGTCAGTCGCGACACAAACTTGTGTTGGGGTCTGTAACGATGATCAACCTAGTTGTCGCCGTGCCGTGACCTGGTTACGCTTTGTTCACATTGCAACGGATATCGTCAATACATCGATCATACATAATACATCGATAATACATCATTTTGATTAGTTGCGTTTGCAGATCTGTTCTGTTCATTTCTTCCCAAACAAAATAAAACTTTTTTTATGTAAGCGACACATGAGCAGACGGGTCATCTGATGGTTCTCTGTCGCCTTGAACATTGGCCAAGAACGAAAAAAGAAAGAGAGTACTGGGTCTCAAGCTCCCAACCGGATCATGAAAAGTGGTTTGACGCCTGACACAAGCCAGAGGATGGTACCCTACCACCAATCAGGGCCGCTATCTGTCGCCTCTTAGAACACTTTGGTACTGCATGGCATTGAGGTCAGTAATCGAGGCGGCCCCAATACGGCACTACTCAAATTGAAGACAGTCAGGTTTATGTATGGCTTCCATCATTATGGTGTACCATCAAGGTGGGCAGCGGCTTGTTTATCGGCTTATTTTATTTTAAAAAATCCGGAAATCGGTTTACCCTGCAGGCCATCTCTGACATTTCCCGCTAAATTGATATGATGATGTTTAAAAATTTACCGGAAATCTAAGTTCGGTGGAGACCTTTTGAATGCCGTCGATCGAGTGTCGATTGGTCAAGCCGTTCAAAAGTTATGAGAGGGTTACGTACGTACACACACATACAGAAATTCGGACACCATCGTGACGTAGTACCTAAATATCCTAGTGAATATCCTCGGACCTCATACGTGGAGACCTAATGAAAACTTGATTTTTGAAAATCAGACTGAAACCAATAACATTCTTATTTATGAAAATTTTCCATTCCAATAACATCAAGCTTAGAAAGCACTTAAGAATCAAATGTGTGTACTAAGTTGAATGTAATCGCATTTACCGTTCTAATAACACAGTAGTTAGTTACCCTGTAGCGATTAGTAACTTTGATGGATGGGCTACTGCCAGGCTACCTAACTGTTTAGGGAAATTGTTGTTTTTGACACCAAAAGCTATGTTTTACGGACTTGAATGTACAGTCGGACTATGAGAAATAGCGCACACAATGAATATAGGGTAAGTAGGGGGAATGGCGTTCACTTAAGGAAAACATGCTATATTTTTTATATTATTGGTCTTATTTTAAAATTAAGAACATTAACATAAACTTTAACAATTAAATTATCAAATTTTTTATATGAATCGTATTTATCTTAGAATAACCAGCCGTAGTAAACATTTAAAAAAAAAGAAGGTTTGAGCGGCATTGCCCCTGCCATTGGGTAATGCCGCTCAGGCGAAGGGATAACGATGCCAAAACCTGTTTCCTTCCAATTATGATAATTAATTAAAGTAAGTGTATAATTAAAGTACAGTCTATAATCATAAAGTAGTGAATGGGATGTTATATTGTTTTGCGGCTTGACTCTTGGACATCCTTTTTCAATCGCAGTTTAAGCAATCCGCTTGGTTATCTTCTTTCTGAGCCGCTTTGGGGTTTGTTTTTTGGCGATTTCTGGGCTTGTCTATAACAATCTATAATAAGTATATAATACACAACAAAAAATAAAGTCACTTAGGGGTAATCGCGCTCATGTGAGCGGGATAACCCCAAACGGTCGTTTTGAATTTCACTTTAAATTAAACAGACATTGAGAAGCAATTGTAGAAAATTGAATAATTCATCATAAAAAGGAATGAATAAGTACCTAGGAAATCTATATTAACAATTTAATAAATATCTTAATTCTGATCTTACTGAAAAAAAGATCACGACTAAAATTAGTTCTGCGCAGCCGCATACAAACAAACGCACTTCACCGTCGCTTGCCACGAGCTGGCCGCCCCTGTGCATCGCTACGTGTTAGAGGCCCTAACCCTCTTCCGTTTTACGTATGGAGGCACGTTGTTATGTACCATTTTCATAGACTTATAGAGGTGCGCGCCATTACCCGGTGGGTGCCATTCCCCCTGCTTACCCTAAATTTCTATTTATTTATTTACCCTTTATTGTAAAATTCTACAATAATCGGATTTACTGCCTAGAGGCATTCTCTGTATGATGACTATAATTATGCTCCGGCCGGGAATCGACCCTAGGATCCTTCGCAGGCAGGGTTACTACCAGCTAGGCCACTGGGTCCTCAAATGAAGGTTATAGGGCTGTACTAAAATACCTATACCCCTGATTAGGATCTAAACTCAGAACTCTTAGTCACAACTAACGACTAGTCTACAGCACTAACTGCCTATAGCTGGACGAAGAATGGTGCTTCGTTTGATATCCTATATTAATAAAAAATCTAGTTACAGTATGGAAGCGTTATTAATTATGTACAATAATTTCCGACAATACCGCTCGAACGCCACGTAACCCCGAGCGCATTCCCACCTCACGACGATGACTCAGAACTTATTGTTAGGATCGAAGCTTGCATCACGGCCACGAGCCACTACTGCTCCTCACTTCCGTCCGGTCAAATCCCCACTATTGTTTATTTACAAACCAAGCGTATTGATTTGCCTCTCAACAGTTATTGAATCCCTTAATGATACGACGACCCGGTAGCGAAGTTGGTAGTGGCTCTACCTGCGAAGCGAGGGTTCCGGGTTCGACACCCGGCCGAGTGAAACATTTCAGGTGATGGGTGTTTGTGATGTGTTATTTGTATTGTCCAAACCACTCGCGACACAGAGAATCCTAGTGCGGGGTTATGAGTGTTTAGCGTTTTTAGAAAAAAAAACTATAATGGGGTTAGATAGGTCAAATTGTTATCACTTGTTTCGGCAAAGGAAAGTGTTGTGATTGTGATGAAACCTGCAAAAGTTTTTTTTTCTCTTCTTTCTTTCTTGGTTGACAAAGCATCGGTGATGGCCATGGGCGAATGATACCATTTATTTATCATCGTCATCATCACAACCCATAACCGTCCCACTGCTAGGTACGGGGTTCCTCTCACAATGTGAGGGGTATTAACATAAAGAAATATGTCGTTGCTATGTGAAGTGAAATTTTACAAGCCATGATTCATTACAAAAATCTGCAACAGAAATTCCGCAGTGGACGGGATTATTTCGTTATTAGCTGAAAGTGCAAATAAATCTTCACGAACCATAACTGCTTGAAAGATTTATAACTGTTTACTCCTGGAAGAGTAATTACAGGTCAATCCGATAAGTATCGTTATTTTTAATGAATCTTCCTTAATTACGTCGAAGTCTACTTTTTCTCATTTAAAATTTAATACATTGACCGTGTATTTACCTCCGTAGCCATATAATATTGCCTCTAACGACGAGTGAGTTCTATTCTTGGTAAGGGGAAACATTTATGTAATACATAAATACTTGTTTTCGGGTCGTGGGTATCTTCCCGTCTCGTGCCATAGGGCTTCCTTATTCGGGAGTCTGAATGGATGAGCTGGTCTACATTAAGGTATCTTCAATGTCATCACAACCCGTGACCTTTGGGTTTTTATGATTTCTTTTTTAAGGCCCACCAGCAGGGGCAGAGCTACCGCCATATCAACTGTGTCAGTGATACGGGACCCCTGTAGAAGCGATCCCTGACCTGTGCCAAGAAATCGTAAAATGTTCAAGCGATGTCCCCTCAAAAAATTTCAATATAATGCCTATGGCAAGCGACGCCACTGTTCTATACGTATATCCTTATAGGATCATCCCCGTATCTGTCAGTTCTTCTGTCACATTCCACTTCACCAATATGAATTGAAATATCACTTTGTTATCTGTGGCCGGGAGTCGAACTCGGGACTCGGCCGCTCCCAACTAAGCTACGGGGTAGTGGATAAAAAAGGTATAATACAATATCACTGAGACGAGATCAGAGTAACGCAGACAAAATGTGGCAAAACATTGCGGGCCGCATGAAAGGCGTTACCCGAACCGATTCAAGTCCAGCGGCCCGTGAACTAGATGGATTGATTACCCCTGCGGTGATTTGATTACGTCACAAAAAACACTGAGGTCACTTTGTCACCAGCACGTTTAATTAATTACGAGGAGATATAGATTCATGGGCGGTTTTCAGTTTGACGTTTTTGGGGTTCCGTACCCAAAGGGTGACAAACGGTACCCAATTAATATGCCTCTGCGGTTTGTCTGACAGGGATATGTACATATATTATATCTCTTGGACGGAAATTGGTAGACACTTGAAATTTTTTCAGAGGGCGTGTTGCTGTGCCCGGTTTAAACAAGCTTATATTTTAAATGCGCTATAAATATTTTAAAATTTACTATCAAATTATAACGTCATTATAAAAGCTTGTTGGTAAGTAATTAAGCAACAGGTACCTGCAGTGCAGTCCCAGAGACATACAGCAAAAATATAAAATTTAATATTATTATTTAAATATTCTGGAAATCGCACCCGGAAGTCCTCGCTTTGCAGGCGTATATAACTAGCAAAATATAGGCTACAGGTATTTTCATCAACATAATAAACATAGTTAGTAACATTACAGCGATTTCAAGCTACTCGCAAATGAGACATTTGGACTTGGACCCAATCAATCTCCAATGAAGACTTTCAGAGTAATCTCGTTAGGATCACGGAGCTTACGTTTTTGCTCCTCATCAAGGAAGATCATTTGTTATAAAGATACTATAATTAATCACATGGAATAAGATTTAGGATGGATTGCAAGTTGTAATATAATATTTTTGAAGTGAAAACTTCTATAGTATCGTTGTGATTTGGAATTCGATGAAACGGAAATGACGCGCAAATGAAATGAAACGGAAACGAAAAAGAGACAGACAAATTTTAACGTGGGAGAAAATGAGATACGAAGCATTGGCAAAATGGCTGCTTACGTAAGTAAAGAAAACATCAATATTTGGACTGACAGTAGGTATTCGTTTTTGAAGTGAAAGCTTCTATAGTATCGTTGTGATTACGATGAAACGGAAATTACGCGCAAATGAAATGCGCAAATGACAATGTCAAGTCACAATGTCAATGCACAGATACTACTACCATGAATGTTTGTTACACGGTATGCGACGCTTAAGTCTTTTTTTAAGCTCTTAAATAAATTAAGCTCATAAGTGCTTCATTGTTATACTATGAGTTGAATCAGAGTCGAATTGGATCTGAGTTAATATAATGTGCGCAGAAGATATGGTAACCATCAAACAATCAACTCACCTATTTTTCCCTTCGCCGCACCAACGGAGAATCGAACCCTGCACGGTCTACTGCCATGAACTGCATCCATCCATCTGATTGTAACTCTTCCAAAACTTGTATCAATTTAACATATAATTTACTTCACAATTATTTTTAAAATTTAATCTATCTAATATTACAGCTTGCTTTGGATTAGGAAGGTAATTAGGGACCTTATTTAGGAACCTAGGAATTCTAGATTAAAATTGGTTAGGTTGTAACGACTAGGTTTTAAAATGGAACTTTGTATACTGGGTTTTGAATTAATTCTGCTTGTGCTTGAAGTATTTTGGTCCCCTGGAACAAAGAAAATTAACATTTAACATAATTATAAGTTTCATATATTATTCTCTACCACCTACATAACCTCAATAGTACAGAGACATGATTGTGATTGTGTTAGTGACATGTACGTACGCACCGTGGAATGTACACAAAGAACCAGTATCATCCTCAGGCCTCCAACGAAAATCTTTGTGTGCGTTCTAAGCTGCATAGCTACATGACGGGACAGCGGCATGCACACGAACAAGCCGTGTTGGTACCTTTATTTGAAGATGCCTACTTGTTTAAATATTTTCTGCTGTACGACAGATCATTATCGCAACCGATAACTGTCCCACTTCTGGACACGGGTCTCACAGTGTGAGGGGTACAGGCCGTATTTTACCAAGCTGTCCAAGTGGATTGGCACATATTCACCTTTGAGAACATTATGGAGAACTCCCTGCGCACTCTCAATTCATTGTACCCGACAATTGTACAGTACGAACAATGTTGGATACGTATTTAATTTATGCTTTATAGTTATAATGACGATAAACAATGTAGATTACTCCTTATTACGAAGGCCGAGAGCATTAAATTAACGAGCGTGATACAGCTCTTGTAAATTATACCGCTGTCTTTATAGCGCCGGCAGTAAAGGCTGCGTTGGACCTAGGTCAGGTCACCGGACCTTGGGAACGACATGGAAGGGTGATCTCATGCTGCGTACCACTAAGCGAAGAAAGGAAAGTTTTGATCGCTGTGGAACGCCCCCTAAATCAACGTAAAAAGCGGAACCGTTGTAACCCACAGTGTAAGACATTTTATATTACGCCGCATTTACCCATCATGAAATTTCAGGAATTTCCGTTACATTTCCGTTTACGACCCAAAATAATTATAGTTATTGCCTAGGTACATTACGGTTTATATGGTTGTAATGTTATTTTTGTAGATATTAAACTTTATAAGGACTATGTGAATAGGCAAACTATCTTAAGCCATCCACACAAGGTTGTACCTGAGCAAACTTGAGTTTGAAGTTTATAACAGTTACGTAGTGGATAAAAATAATGCACAGCTTGTAGTTTACTACAGTTACGTAGGTGATATACATATACAGTTGTGCAACATACGCGCTTTAGTTTACCTGTACAGGTAAATCTTGCACGTATTTCTGATAAATAATTATAGTTTCAAAAAAAAAAAGGACACGCTTTAATTGTAATCCGAATTAAGAATTAAAAAAATCATATTTTGCAAATTGAAAAATGGAATAATTTTATCAAATTAGTGTATTGTCATCGGTCCTCAATAAATCTACAAAGTTTGAACGAAATCTGGCCGTTTAAAGTGAGTCAAAATCGCGCCCAAAGAAGTCGGTTACAAACAAACATACAAACATACAAACATACAAACATACAGGTGAAGCTAATAAAAAGCGTGTAAAATAGGCACCCATGACCCGACAAAATAAATGTCTTGTTTGATGTATTTGTTCGATAAAATAAATGTCTGCCTCGGGGCTCCAATCTAGGACCCGACACTTAGCTGAGTAAGGTTACTAACCTCTGGGCTTCAAGGTCGTTAAATGAGGACATTGGGGGTTTCTTTCGAAAATTATTTCTTGTGTGGGGATCTTGGAGATTTTTTTATTTTCGTTGTAAGTATTTGTTGTGATAGCAGCAGTAATTCTGAGAGAATTTCATGTGTCTACCTGTTTCCGTTCTAGAGATAGAGCGACTAGAGTCCTGTGATAGACGGACAGACAGCAGAGGCATAAGGTTCGGTTTTCTACCCTTTGGGTACGAAACCCCAAAAATTATAATAAATTAATTATATTTATAAGCGCTCTTAGCCCGGCGGCTTGCGTCGATCTCAAGTGATCGACAAAGTTAAGCAACAGCGGGCGCGGTCGGTAGTTGGATGGGTGACCGCTAGTGGCAAAAATTTCTTGAGCGCTTCCGTGCTTCGGAGGGCACGTAAAGCCGTCGGTCCCGGTTGTTATCATTTGGTAGCAGTCGTTAAGCCATGTCGGATACCTTCGGGCGGCTTAAAATTTCCGACACTAGGGTTGGCCGCACTGGAGCAGCGTGGTGGAGTATGCTCTAGGCCTCCTCAGGTACGAGGAGAGACCCGTGCTCAGTAGTGGGCCATTAATGGGTTGTAGCCAATTATATTTATAAGTGTGCCAGTGATAACATATATTATGAGTTAATAATCTTAAATCGAATGCAAAATTTTAATGAGACTGGCATAACTATTCCTTTGTTCTCATAAAATTAAATGATGTCAGTATGTGTCCCGTGACGTCAGTAGTGACCGTCGGTGACATCATGGACGCAGCCTTAGAGAAGTGAATTACTTAAATATCGTTGCCGTGACTTGAATAATACATACATGAATATTAAATTTGAGAAAACTATTACAAGCAATGATGTATTTTTATACATCATGCTAATAATAGTTTTCTAACAACATTTTAAGTAAACTTAAACTGTGTTAGGGCTTTTTTTTAGTGCCATAAAAACAATTTATAGATTTTATATCTATTTGTCTGTTCCTAAGGTCTGTTCTGTTCGCACATGGGTTGGCCACTAACCCCTCCAATCTGCACTAAAGCAGAGTGATGGAGTATGCTCTAGGCCTCCTCAGGTATGAGGTGAGATCCGTGCCCGAAGCCAGTATTAACGATATTGACACTTGGTCCGTGGGTGTATCGACTTTCACGATATTGTTGTTTACGGCCGGCCGATGACAGGCGCCTACTTTATATTGTTATTTTATTGCACTTGAAGCTGTTAATGACCGAGGGCACAGGCAGACGTCATTATTCTCCGACATTATGTTCATTCGAACCAATGTTTATTACCACAATTACAGTTGTGATTGTTGGTAGAGTGGGTACACTAGACTATATTCAAACAAGTACGTTATCTAGGTTATTTTCAAACAAAGGTTCTATCACGCTACCCGCTTATGAAGCTTTTGACGTCGATTCTAGAGGGTTGTAGTGATAGCTAGCCAAGCGGGTACGATTGTATGTATGTAACACAAATGTGTCTGTGTCTTTTGCGTTTCCGTTTCGTGTCATTTGCGCGTCATTTCCGTTTCATCGAATTCCAAGTCACAACGATACTAAAGAAGTTTTCACTTCAACAAAGCTCAATTAGAACCAAGATTCACCAACCCGGAGAAAAAATGTAATAAATACCTAATGTTTCCTAAACACGAGAGTGCCGTACTCACGCAGTAATGCATTATACCGCATCAAAACTGCACGCCGCTATGACCTACATGCGGGTATTAATAGCCTCGAGCGGCTGCCCACGATTGATGATATCTACAACTGACTCTACGATTGTGCGACGACGGTAATGTATTGTAATAGACTATTTGCATTCATTTTTAATGTGCTTCAGTGTACCTAATATCACTACATAGTATAAAACAAAGTCGCTTTCTCTGTCCCTATGTATGCTTACATCTTTAAAACTACGCAACGGATTTTGATGGGGTTTTTTAAATAGATAGAATGATTCAAGAGGAAAGTTTATAATTATGTATAATATATGAAAGTTTTTCGCAAAATGAAAAATAACGCACGTGAAAATAAATTCGTGCGCTGGTTACGTTTAACAATTTTGGACTTGGGTAGGTACTAAGAGACAGGTTTCCCGAAGCGAAGCGAGGGCGGGATTACTAGTGCGTAAATAAATAAACACTAACGCACATACCCCCGCACTAGGATTCCGTGTGTTGCGGGTGGCATGGACAACACAAATTACATATCATTAACACCCATGACCCGGGAGTAAACGTTTATATTTATTACGTACTCGGGTATATATTTATATCTAACACATTAATATCTGCCCGGCCGGGAATCAAACCCGGGATCACTTGGTTCGCAGGCAGAGCTACTACATACATACCTACTAGGCTACGGGTGTAAGGCAGTAAAAAACTAATCAATATCAACTTATGGTCAATGCCGAGTCGTGAATGCCGGACCACATTAGCATTGCTATAGAGCAATGGCTATAGATCCAGTACATCACCATTCATTGTCAAGTTTTATCTGTAATGACTGAACACCGTATCTTTTGGCTTCTGAACGCTTCACTTGATTCAAACGGTTTTGGCAAATGCTGCCATTGTTATTGGCCCGTTCGATTTGTTCATTAGTATTAGGTATAATAACCGGTACGTTGGGCGTTACAGATGAATTTTACTTGATAAATTTGTAATGATAATCGAAACTTGGCTACAAGTCGAAGGTAACTGTAGAATACAGATTTGGCCATATCTGGTCGGTCTTAATAATAACGAAATAATAGGAAGGAATTCCCGTGTGGTCCCATTTTAATTTGGCCCAGTTCTGACAATGGCATCCGTGAGAAAACCATAAATTATTTAATTTGAAGTCTTAAATTTGCATTATTTTGAAGTCGCTTTTTTACTTGTATGATTATTCACTTATAATATTGGCTAAACGACTTGTTGTGTTCGTTTAGCACTTTCCCAAAAAAAAATCAACAACCAAATATTATAAAACATAAAGTGTTATTCATTTTTGCAGCACATCCATAAAATTGGATGGTTAATGTTCAAAATGTACACCTGTTACTTGGTATTAGACGTGATAATAAGTTAGGTAATATAAAATTTGTTTTAATAACAGTAGTTTATTAGTGGTTATCGCCTATCATCGTGTTACAAAGAGCGGGATGATTCACCATATTCCAGTATAACTAACCGTACGGATTAAATATTTACGACGAGATAAGTTTGTTGTGAAAGCGCTCATAACTTGGCTTGCGTCGATCTTAAAGCCAGACATACACGCTAGAGTGTATGACAGGTTTACCTGTACAGTTAAACTTGTCAGGTGAACGTGAGTTACGTAGTGGATGTACAGTTGTGCAACTTACGCGCTCAAGTTTACCTGTAAAGTTCATCTGTACAAGTGTACAGGTAGTAAACCTGTCAGGTACACCCTACCGTGTATGTCTAGCTTAAAGCTAAGCGTCCATAGGTCGGTATCGTACGGATCGCACATCGGCACTGCCGACGCCGATGCTCTGAGACGCAACTTTTGCAACAAAAGGTGCGTACTTTTGTAAGCGATGTCGAAGGCGTTCGGGCGGCATAAACAATATGTCAATCACTATTCATACAAGATCTAAAAACGAAATTACACAAGTTACAATCTGGGGTTCAAGCTAGAACTCATTACCTGGGCGGGTTTTACAGGCATTACTAAACCGCTGGGCCGTTAAATCAATGTACATATTACAGTATTCTGCAATCGGGACGCGTTTAGCCAAGAAAACCTCCGCAATGTCCTCCCGGTTCACTGCAGATAGGGTCACCATTTAACCGCATTTAGCCGGACATGTCCGGACTTTGCGCTTTATATTCGGCTGTTATCCGTTTTTATTAATAGTCTGCATATTTAAAAAGTGAAGAAGCACTTAAATAAAAATTCGATCGATTCGATCAGTGTTTTCTCAAACCTTCTTCTTCTTTCTTCTTCTTCTTCTTCAAACATATTTACTTTAAAAAATGAACTTTTAAAAGTAAATGGCAACAAACGAGCAGACGGGCCACCCGATGATACGTAGTCACCGTCAACCACGAGCGTCAGCAAAACCAAAGGCATCGCCGACGGGTTGCCGGCCAAACCAGTAGGAAGAAGAAGTAAATAAACTATTAGTTAATAACACTAAATAATTAAAACATCCAGAACTTAAATGTAAAGTAACAAAAATGTCCAGATATTTTTTCAAATGTCCGGATTTTTATAGCCAACTGCCCAGCCTTGTGGTAACCCTAGCAGCAGATGCAGACATTGCACCGTCCAACGTAACGAGGGACCAAAACGCAAGGTCATAGGCGCATTAGGTGCTCTATATTATTCACAGGGTTGTCAGTCCGTTTCTGAATAAAATTTATCAATTACTCTAATTTTATTTCTGCAGTACATCTGCATAGTTCTCTCACTGAAGTAAACGTTTGTTGTAAAGGACGTTGTGTTCAAGGTAAATCAAAACTTAATTTAAAGGCAAAACGAGTTCTGAATTTCGATAAATGACTAATTTATTTGTTTCAAATATTTTAATGACTAATGACAGATAGGCCTGTTAACATTCCGTCTCGATCGCTTTTAAATTATGACACACGACATTAACGAAATGTTCTCGCACTGTACAATAACAATTAAACTTATAACTATGCAAAATCCCGAGTACTCGTTTGCATTCAAAATGTCTAATGACCTACTTTCAGAGTACCTATCAGTAATGAAAAATATTCTTAAAACTGTACTGTGACAACCCTACGCCGTACTTAGCGTAATGAGACGGTGATGTTGGCGCAGGGAGGTGTTCTGTGATATCATGCACTGAGATAAGGGGTGTCATGTGACAATTAGTACCCTTGGCAAGGGGGCTCTTCCTGCAGGCTCGGTGATCGTGCCTGGGGAGCGGCCGTGCTACGATTGTTTATGTTCGGAACTTGTTTACTGAATAATTATGTAAGATACTCGCATTAAAAACCCCCCGACTAAGAAAATCTGTAAAGAGCTGATGATCATCAAACGCCTGAACAGATCTTCATAAATTTTGAATCATGTCGGTCACATCAGCTTTCACAAAAACGCATCTCTATCGGGCAACGATTAAAGAAAAGAGAGGATAGGCCCTAATTTGCATTTAGTAATATCGCCCAAGATCCGCCTTGAAGCACGAGTCGAATAAAAAAATGGCGTTTTTATTCGTCTTGACAGCTGTTGGTCTGTCAACTGTCATTTAATTTAAGCGTTCAAAGCGTTGTTGGAACTTTATTTTTAGATAAAAACTTTAGATTTATGCGTTTAATGTGTTGTTATGAGTTATTAAATTTAATTTAGCAATACCTAACGTGATGAAGTGTTGTATTAAAAGGTGTGTTCACTTTTTTGTGGGCGGAGTCGGCGCCATTTTAGAGTTAATTTTGGCTTCAGATCACGTGACCTTAGGGCATTTCCTCTTATTTCTTAATTCGTTGCTATCGGTCCATTCGTTTAGGAGCTACGATGGCATAGACGACACACAGACACAGACACATCAATCATCAAATGGCTCTCTAGCTCCAGCCGGGCGTCAGCCCTACCACCAAGACCAGGGTACCTTCGGGATTTGAACGGGATGGTACATAGTCCAGTGACCTCTGGAAAGAGGGTCCGGCAGATGTTCACATAGGTGCACTACGAGCAGGGGTTGTCGGCTCACACTCAAATATTTAAAGCCCAAAATAATAGGTAATACCTATAGTTCGTGGAATATTTTCTTTTCTTTTTCACAATATGACGCCTGGTAGTCGCTAATGTTGATTTTTTAGGGATTCTCGCAAGATTAAAAATAATTAAAATCGACCCGCACATACCTTACCTTACATACCTCCTTTGCCTCGCAAAGTCGGCTAAAAAGGGGTAGAAGATAGGTAGAATAAGACGAGAAGAAATAATGCCTCATGATACGATATAAAATTTGAACAAAACAGAAGCCGACTTTATCTCCTATTTATTATCGTATTGGTGGTATTTTTTACACGCTTTTTATTAGCTTCACCTGTATGTTTGTATGTTTGTATGTTTGTTTGTAACCGACTTCTTTGGGCGCGATTTTGACCCACTTTAAACGGCCAGATTTCGTTCAAACTTTGTAGATTTATTGAGGACCGATGACAATACACTAATTTGATAAAATTATTCCATTTTTCAATTTGCAAAATATGATTTTTGTTAATTTATATAATTTTCATCTATAGTCGATAAGGTAAGAAAATTAATTAAAATTTTCTATAATTTTTCTCTACAGTCGATAAGGCAGGACTCGATGTTAATTTTTATTTCCAATAATTATCTTTAGCCGTTTTCTCTAATATTGACAAATTTTTGTATACTAAAGAGAATTTTAATTCTACAAAACAAATAATAGTTTAAAAAAATTAAAAAATCACGCTTTTATAAAGAAACCAAAGTAAAAAGTAAAAAATAAATAATAATTTTAAAATAAATAATAGTTTAAAAAAACTAAAAAACACGCTTTTTATAGAAAACCGAACTAAAAAATAGAAAATAAATTTTAATGAATTTAAATTAAGAAAATAGTGTTAAAAATTTCAATGAATATAGTTAATAATAGTGTGAATAAAAAAAAATATTTTATTTAAAAAAAAAGCGTGGGGTGCATGGTGTCAATAGTTATAAATATTTTATTGACAGATATGAGTAGAGTGATTATCATTTCGATAATATTTTAAAAAGCACCCCACGCTTTTTTTAAAATAAAATAATTTTTTTTTATTCACACTATTATTAACTTATATTCATTGAAATTTTTAACACTATTTTCTTAATTTAAATTCATTAAAATTTATTTTCTATTTTTTAGTTCGGTTTTCTATAATTTTCTCTTACATTATTTAAACGGCAAGTACTAATAAAGACTAATATTTTCCTTAATAAAGTATTTAACACGGACTTTTGACTTCCGCTTCCCGAACTAACCTGATTTAATCCTCCTTTTTAGAAGTCGGTTGAAACAACATACTTTATTTTTACTTTGTGTTCATCATCATCACAACCCATAACAGTCCCACTGCTGGGCACGGGTCTCCTCTCACAGTGTGAGGGGTACCGGCCATAGTCCACCACGTTGGCCAAGTGCGGATTGGTGGACTTCGCACACCTTTGAGAACATTATGGAGAACTCCCAGGCGTGTAGGTTTCCTCACGATGTTTTCCTTCACCGAAGCAAGTGATAATTAAAATCTAATGCGCACTTAATTTTTGAAAATTAGTGGTGCGTACGGGGTTTGAACCCGGACCCCCCGGTTCGGGAGTCCAACGTTCGACCACACGGCTATCACTGCTTACTTTGTGTTACTACGTCATAATACGCAGACAGAGATCAACACAAATATATAAGTAAAACAATGGTGAATCTCAGTTTGATAACATACGAGTCCCATTCGATTGCGTTTAGAAGTTACAAATAAAGGATAGATCGAGCCGTATTGGCAGTCAGTGGGCCGCGAACGAGTTTGGATTGGTTGGTTCGGTTTGTTTCTACACCGCCAGCTCCACGAAATGAGGTCTGCGCTCTTCACATCAACTCAACTAAGAACTAACTCAACTAATTTTTAGTCCATTGAAATGATACATTTGGGCTGCATGCTCTAAATGTGCGTATTAGAAATTAATATCACTTGTTTCGGTGAAGGAAAATACCGCGTGGAAACCTGCACATCTGAGTTTTCCAAAATGTTCCAAGAGGTATGAGAAGTCTACCAACACACTTGGCCACCTAGGTTGACAATGACCTGTCCCAGACTCATGTGAGAGGAGACCCGAGAGCCCAGCATTACAGTTATGGATTGCGAATATATTTACAAAACGCTTGAATTACTTTCAATGCAGAGATTGACTTCTTGGACTCAAGGACGGATGGAAGTCCCTCACAAACATTCGATCCATACGAATGGTAATATTTCCCGGATAATATTCTGGCAAGGGAGTAAGGGGATGGAAACAACAGCTTAACCAACCCAATCGTCAACCCCACCTGCACGCGCCGAAGGGCGGCGGTGACAAATCAGTTACCGTGGTGCTCCCTGCTAGATAACAGACGGGGCTCTGGCGACCGAGTCAGTGGCGGGATAACCACTCAGCTGCCATACAATTGGCTAAAATGGGCATCAGCGGCCTTGGAGTCTAAATCACTCCAAAAATGTCTGGGGCAGAAGGCAACGGGAAACCACTGCTACTACACTCCCAAGAAAGTCATCATGGAAGTACAATCAAAGGACATATCACGATCGCCATGCGACCCGATTAGCAACCGGCGCCGCGCTGCGTCCGGGGTACGCGGTGAGAAATGGGCTACCGGCCATGTGAGGGCAGGAGACCAGGCCCTTCATGGAAACTATGCTACTGGAATACCCATCAAGCTGCGACATATACAGACGATAGGTACATGGAATGTTCGCGGTTTACTTTGCCCAGGAAAGCTAACTATAGTGGAAAACGAGATATCTAGATGCGGCCTAAACATCTGTGGTCTTAGCGAAACACATTGGAAAGGTAGTGGACATTTCCTTACTGAAACCTACGCTGTCTATCACTCTGGCAATGAAAACAGCAGTATTAATGGAGTGGCAGTTGTGATTCCAAAACAGCGAAGGAACTGTGTAATAGGTTATGAAGCAATTAATGACCGTATACTATCCATCAAACTTAAGGCGGCACCGGTTAACTTGAACATAATACAGGTTTATGCCCCTACTAGCACTGCAAGCGACGAAATCATCGAACATTTCTACTCTGAACTAGAAAGAACAATGGCCAAACTTCCTAAACGAGAGTTACTCCTGATACTGGGCGACTTTAATGCTAAAATTGGGGAAAACTCACATAGCCTCAGTAACTGCGTAGGTAGGTTCGGCCTCGGAGTGCGCAACGAAAGGGGTGAACGTCTTATGCAATTTGCCACGGAAAACAGCCTTGTGATAGCGAACAGCTTATTCCAGCACCACGTACGCAGACGCTATACCTGGACTTCACCAGACGGAAACTATCGCAACCAGATAGATTATATTTTGGTTGGCTCGAGGTGGAAGACATCAGTTCAGAATTCTTACACATTACCTGGTGCTGATTGTGGATCAGACCATCAACTACTGATTTTAAAATTAAAGCTGAAACTGAGAGCAGCCAGAAATATTAAGAAACAAGAGAAAATTGAAGTCAAGGACAGCACCAAATTCATCGAAATAGTGGAAAACAACTGGAATTGTTGGATAAACGAAAATCTCTCTGAAGATCCACCAGAATTGCTATGGAACAGAGCAAAATCTTTCATCACAGACGCGGTAACACAATCTACACCTACCGATATACCACGGAAACGTCAACATTGGATGACTGATAACACGTTTGCTCTAGTTGATGAAAGACGCCAGAAAAAAGCAGCTGGTTCTGATGTTAGAGAGATAAATCTATTAACTGCACAGATCCAAAAAGGTTGCCGAAGAGACCATAATGATTACTTTCAGAAAATCTGCGAAGAGATAGAAAGTCATGCGGACAAACATGAATCGAGAGACCTATTTCGGAAAATCCATCTTATCACTAAAACATTATCCTCCAAAACATGGGCAATTGAGGATAATGAAGGTAAAGTAATTACTGAACTGAGCCGAATCTCCGAAATATGGAAAGGTTACTGCCAGTCTCTATTCGAAGGCCCGCAATCTGTAATGGCCCCTAACACAAAACCCGACAGCGAGAATCTGGAGCCCAACATTCTCAAATCGGAGATCAGAAACGCAATTAAACACCTGAAAAATGGGAAAGCCACTGGTGTTGATTCCATACCCATAGAGACTATAAAAGCCCTTGGAGAACGAGCAGTCATAATGTTTCATAATATATGCAACAGAATATGGCAGACTGGAGAGTGGCCCTCAGAGTGGGCACATACCATTTTCATACCCTTACATAAAACAGGTTCAACAAAAAAGTGCAATAACTACAGACTCATTGCTCTAATATCTCATGCCAGTAAAATCATGTTGCATATACTAAATGAACGGCTAAAATCCTATTTGTCTAAAGAAATTGCGCCAGAACAGGCAGGATTTGTTAAAGGGAAGGGAACCCGAGAGCAAATTCTCATTATACGCCAGATTATCGAGAAGGCTCGAGAATTCAACAAGCCAGCATATATTTGCTTTGTGGATTTCTCTAAAGCATTTGACTCAGTTAACTGGCCAATTCTGTGGAAGACCTTGACAGAAATGGGAACTCCGCCTCATCTAATATACCTTCTTCGACGGCTTTATGAGGATGGATCAGCCTCAGTACGCACTGATGAAATACTATCAAGTAATTTCCATCCTAGCGCGGGTGTTCGTCAGGGTTGTATAATATCACCGCTTTTGTTCAATATATACACCGAACTAGTGATGCGCATTACTTTAGAGGACTGGAAAGATGGTATTAGCATAGGTGGTTATAGGATTGCAAATCTTCGCTACGCAGATGATACAACCTTATTTGCGACCAGTGCTGAGCTCATGGAAGAATTGCTTAAGAAGATGGAGCTTGTAAGTCTTGAGTTCGGCCTGAGGATTAATCGAAAAAAGACCAGAGTGATGATTGTGGATCGCTGCAATAATAATGCACCTGATGTGACTGAATTAGCAGGTTGCAAGGTCGTCACATCTTACGTTTACTTGGGTGCATTGATCTGTAACAGTGGGGGTTGCATGGAGGAAATAAAAAGACGTATGGCTATGACAAGGAATGCCATGGATAGATTAAAGAAAATATGGAGGAACCGGAAAATAACAAGAAGTACTAAGCTGAGACTTGTCCGCACGCTCGTGTTCCCCATTTTTCTTTATGCTTCCGAAACGTGGACCTTGCGTGAAGTAGAAAAGAAGAAGATAGATGCCCTAGAAATGTGGTGTTGGAGAAGAATGCTCGGAGTGTCGTGGACCGAATTCAGAACCAACACCTCCATACTCAAGGAACTTGACATCAAACATCGTCTGTCATCTATCACACAAAAACGCATTTTAAAGTTCTTTGGCCACGTTTCGAGAAGAAACGAAAAATCTATCGAGCGTCTTGTTGTGCAAGGCAAGGTAGAAGGTGTACGACCTCGCGGGCGGTCACCCATGCGCTGGACTGACCAAATAAAATCTGCGGTGGGTGGTCCTGTACATGTGTGTACTAGACTAACAGCCAATAGGGAAAGATGGCGAGACATCGTGAGGCGAGTTACATCAGCCCCAAAAAGACCCACATGATGACCACGACCGTTCTGTCAAGAACGCATCGACTAAGAAGAAGATTCTGGCAAAAGATTGCCTAAGCACAGCTGTCGCCGACGGAGGATTTTTCTCATTACAACTGAATGCCCCGTTATAATCTGTTGTTTATGACTCGGATGACCATGAATTTCGTTTATTCGTGCCACGTTCTATTTGAAATAAAAAATCAGGAATAAATTATGTGGACCGAAGCAAATTTTGAATATTTATTTAATAGATTTACTTTAAGAGATATCGTGTTAACAGCATTGACATTTTTTAGATGATTAACGCGATAGTTTATATTTCTTTATGAGCAAAATAACAGCTGCAGTAATAAAATTCATTATCTACAGGGTCTGTAGTAAAAAGCAAATATTGACTTAAAAGCTGTCAATGCCTGTATCAGCTTAGCTGTCACTGTTGGCTTGTTACTTTGCCAGAGATCTTTCTTTTACAAATTAATGAGGATGTCCCAGAATCCGTTAATTATATAAATAGTGATAATTAATAACTCTTTTTACACCACAGTCACTGCGAATTTGTATTAAGATATACACATATTAAAATGTAAATAATTGATTAGCAGCACAATTAATAAAATTTAACCATTTAAAATCACGTAAAATGATTTCAATTTATTATTTTAATTCAAGTTCTAATTGGCCGCTTTATAATAAAAGTTTTAGTCCATAGTGTGTGTCCAAAAGCTCCTCAGAGTCACAGCCACCCCAGTCCGCCCCCGCGCCCCCCGCCGCCCCCCGACGAGCCGTTACTTTTTGTCGTTAGCACATAATCGCAGGTTCATTGGGTATTTATCCTCCGTTAGGTCGTAAGTAGGCCGGGGACTCCCCCCTTATTATTCGGCGATTATTACTCGGGCGTTATAGTAAACTATTAGGTACACTGGAGTTGCTGAAAATTATTACGCTGGTGTTATTGCTAATGATGTTGTTTTACTAGAACTTGGGAGTTTTGAAGCGGCTACGTTATAGGTATTTATTTTAGAATTTTCGTCATCAAAAAGACCTCTGGCAGAGCAAGTTTATCAATTAAAATATTTTCGTAAGGTTGTGTAATTTCACGATATCTATTAATCACAAATAAGATATAAGTCGGTACTTACGTATTTATGGTTTAACAAGATCCCTTGATAAAAACAGACACTTAGGAATTTTATCGTTTAAAAGCAAAGGGATTTTTTATTTATTTATTATAGACGGATTTCCCGTAAAGTTGAGTGTTATTATAATAATTACTAAATACTACAATTAAGATTAGCTGTCCTGGTATTCATTGTTTTAATAGACACAAAACAGAAAAATACATAATTATTATTAAAATTATATAAAACATACTATTCTAAAGATTTTAGTATTATCCAGGCCTAAGTTATGAGGGATTGAAAATACGACCGAATGTTTCCAGAAAAGGTAGTTTTGGTTTTGACTAATTTTTGTTATACATATTATTATCATCCTGATATTAAGTGGCGATGTTCCAAAGACCAGTTACACCACAGACTCAATTGCAACCTCGATCGATACGAAATAAACCTTTAACTTTCAATCAATAAGGTTACAAGCAGCCACTCATTCGAGACCGATACTAGTGGAATGACGCTTCCGCGGAACTCCCCACAGCATCCTACATAACATACCCCCTCCCTCCCCCCGCCTGAAAATGTCGTTTATGACGTAGCAGATTTCTTGTCGTTTATCAACTGGCTACAATACCGTACCATATTTCGTAACGAACAAACTTGAAGAATACGCTATGGAATAATAAGATTTACGACAAAGCCCTAGAGACTATGTAGGTACTGATATCATTTTTTAAGGAAGCATACGGCTTTATGAGTTACTTTCATGGAAATATTATCGACTACATAACTGATGGGCGTAGACATTAATGAGTTAATAAAAATATTCTTAGAACACAAATTGCAAAAAGTTTTACTCATGACTAGATCTCGCATATTCGGATGTGTTTTTGTAAAGTTCCTTTACTATGAAATTATGAACAAGGCTTCAATAAGAATATTTTTTTTGTAAAATATATTTTTCATTGACTCATTAAATAATTTAGCCTGGTCATTGTACCTACCTACGAAAATAAAAAGTGAGTCGGAACCGCGCTCTCGTCGGCGACGGCTCTTGATAAAGGACCCGAAACTAGTCAGGCGAATCCGACAATTAAAATACGTGAGGTAAGCCGTGATATACTCGTAAAATGTATTCAGACACTCACGAATCGTTCAGTACTAAAATAAAAACTTATACGCAAGATGCAAAACTATTCACAAACGCATTATAAATTAAATAACACTACGAACTCATGACCGCACATGCCATAGACCACACACAGAGACTTCTCAGACCGAGAACAGAATATACGTATTTTGTAATGCAACATGCTTATATTGTTTACGACAGTAGTTACTTTAAGTCAGCAGTAAGTATCATATTATTGTGGCGAAATAAATGTTTTCTATTTCTTTTCTTTCATTCAAATGTCCGCTTCGCTGGGTATCGAACATAAGGATTCAGTCCTTAGAACGGCAGTCGGGCGTCGCCAGGCAACCGGGTCGTCGAAATTGAATTTGCGTCCTGTCAATCTCTGTTCAAAACGTTTATTGTAAACTGAACCGGTTTCAGCAGGTTTGTGCCAGTTTTCATTTCCAGACTCCATCAGCGTTTATTTGGAAGTATTTCGACAGCGGAGCGCTGCAGCCCCCAACCCCGCGTGACCTAGTTGCGGCCGCGGTGCGCCTCGCCCCGCGGCTGCTGCCAGCGCCCCCGAGATCATTCAATGTACCGTACGCTCACCATATCCCAATTAAAAAACACCGGACAATAGACAACATTTCAAAGTTTGGAACTGCTGTAAACAAAATATTGTTTCCTTATTCAATGTTATTCCATATCCTGAGCCGGGATGTATATTTTTATATTAAAGTGAAACTTTTATTACATCGTCTCTAACTTTTTCGTCTGTGTGTTGCATGTCGCGTGACGGTCGGCGGCGGAGTAGGGATAAAGTGAAAGGTGCTCGTCAGAGCAGCCAAGGCCAATATGGCGGCGCCTATAGTTCGCAGCAGCTTGACCGTGTAGTGTATAGACTATTATTCCCATTATCATTCCAATTTTCCAAGTATAAAATTAAGATTGATGAAGCGATTTTTATACCCTTAATGGAATATTATTCCAAAAATTTTTAGTTAAATGTGTATAGTTAATGTGAAAAAAGTTTCACTTTTACCGTGGTTTCATAAAACCACACAATCCTTTTTTCTTATTACTTATTTCTGGAGAAAAAATAATATATTTCTAAGAAACATCCAGTTGTTTGTAGATTGCTGAATTGGACGTGATTAAGAAAAATCAACAAATTGATGATGTCAGAATTACCTTCACGTTTAATTTCTACCGTGTTATAACTGTTTCAAAAGCCTTGTGTTCCGGATAGAACGGTGTGAAGCCTCTAAAAAAGTGTAGCCACACTCTTTTCATCGACGCCATCTCAGTTCTCAAAATTACAAAAACTTCTTCATTTCAAAAAAAGAAACGACACGGATTTCATTATTTTATATCTATGTATTTTCACGTAACGTAATAATATATTCGTTTTCACGTTTTCATTCAATTATTTTTATAACCGGACAAATAAAAATGCCAGATAAATGGTCAAAAGTCCGAACACGTCCGGACAAATTCGGAAATCTGTTAACAGACACCGCTAACACGATCGAGTTTTACACTCTGTCACTGGAATTTGAGTTAAACCTCTGTTCGGACAGCACAGAGTGGGTAATAGTCTTGTTGGACGTGTTCAAGTTATCTGTCCGCCGCGACTCTTGAATCTTACGTCTTTTTTATGTTGGTAGCCGATAGACAAGCAGACCAGCCATCTGAGCCATCCGATGCTAAGAGATCACCGTTGGCGGATATCAGAAGCACCCCCAATAGTTTACATCCATAAAAATCCATTGCTGTATCTATCTCCCTGCCAATTGCTCAAGTGGTTTTCTCTAGTGGAGGGCTCAAGTGTGAGTAAGTGAGTGTCAGTAAGTGAGTATCCCTTTACTTTTTTATATTTAGATTACATCGATGAGACCAAGATGCTGTTTGTGCAGGGTGACTATTTTGGGCCTTACGAAACTTTAGAATTGTCATGAGGTTTGTATCGATTGTGGTATGACGATTTGTTTTTACTGTACTGAATGACGTGATCGCTAGCGACAAATTTCTATACAGGGTGTAATCGTTAAGTGTGCACAGGCGATTATTCCGTAACTATTACAGATATAAAAAAGCTTTAACCTGATATCGAAAGCACTTTACCTAATGAGTAAAATTACAATAATAATTTATTAAAATAAAAACGAGAAATATAAATAATAATAATAATAATATATCTTTATTTCCTCTCACAACATTAAAAAAAGGGTACAATTTTTCGAAGCAAAATTAGCTTATTTCAGTCCTTACGTTGTGAGAGCCTGGTGCCTGATATGGGCTAAAATGAAACCTGTGTTACAGGTCACCAGGGCCCTCCCGCGGAAAGACGTAGAATTTTTTAGTTTTACATTTGTGCGTTTAAGGAATTTTGAGAATAGTAAAGAACTTATGTATGTACTTGCTTATAGCTAATTTACAGGAACTTAAGCTAATTCAAATTGCACCGGAACAGAATGCGGAAATTTGTTTTTGTTAGGATGCGTGAATGAGTTTGAAAGGGTGTGTGTGTGTGTGTGTGTGTGTGTGTGTGTGTGTGTGTGTGTGTGTGTGTGTGTGTGTGTGTGTGTGTGTGTGTGTGTAAGTAAATTAAGATTTTTTATTGATTTATTGGGGCAAAGGCTAGATTGGTGAGACAAGGATGGGTAATTATGGAATGGTTATTTCGGAGCATGCAGGAGATTTTCCGTTTCTAGGTAATTAAGGGTTTGTAAATGGTTGGTAACAGCTGTTTTACATTTGCGTGTTTGAAGGGGATGGATGTTTAATTTAGCGTTTAATTTGTTATAAAGAAATGGCCCCAGATGATTAAAGAAGTGGCGCGAGTGAGACGTGTGGAATAGTTGAGAGGGCAGAACGTTTCCTTTCCTACGTTTATTTTTTGTTAATTGCGGCTTGTTAATATCCAAAAGAATTACATTAAACTGTCCCATACATTTAGTATGAGATAGCAGAAAGGTTTTACTTTCTTTATTTAAAGTGGAATAGTACCTACTCATTTTACCCTTATCATTTTATAATTATGTATGATATGATATTGATAAATTTCAAGTAGATACACACGTGTAGATTAATTATCTTACCACGTCAAATTAATAATAAACCTTGTTTCAATATCGTATTGATTTGAACTGGTTGAAAAGCAACATACTAAATAAAAACAAAAAGAAAGATACTCTTTGGTGTTCGTTCTAAATTCAAATTCTTTATCGCGGGAGTAGGTACTTTAAATAAACAAAGTAAAATTTTTCTACTATCTCATACTAAATGTATGGGAGAGTTTAATTTAATTTTTTTGGATATTTCTCGTCTTATTTATAATAAATTATTATTGTCATTTTACTCATTAGGTAAAGTGCTTTCGATATCAGTTTAAAGTTTTTTGATATCTGTAATAGTTACGGAATAATCGCCTGTGCACACTTAACGATTACACCCTGTATAAATAAATAAAAATAGAATACATGTAAATTGTTCCATTGTCTATATTTATCCTCTACGTCTACGAGAAATGTGGTCACTCACCCACAAAGTCCATAGTATAAAACAAAACATTTACGATTTAATTCAAAAACTTATTTATTTTATAGCGATATGCATAGAAGAGTGAACACAGAGCTGTGACGTCACCGACGGTAGACCGACACAGAGATAAGAGCGAGCCAGTAAAGGTTCACAGATCGCCGGAGATATCGTTATCTCTCCAGAGATTTAGACGCATCTCTTCCGATATTAACTTCTATGTAATACCAATGCTTTAATACGTTAATGCTTGACTACAATCCCACCTTATGGTAAGGGGTGATGTAGTCTTCGGTGGTAAAGCGTATCAACTAAGTCTTTTCACTTTTGACAAGATATCCACATTGTAATCGAACATGAACGTCGTACTTTTGTTCCAGTCGATCGACCGATCTATGATCGACGTAAATTAGCGCTAGTGGCATAATTTCTTGAGCGCTTCCGTGCTTCAGAGGGCACGTAAAGCTTTTGATGGTTGTTATCATTAGATAGATTTCGTTAAGTAAAATCGGAGGACTTCATGCGGCATAAAAACTTGCGACACTTGGGTTGGCCACTAATTCCTCTACCAATCCACACCATTAATCGGTTAATATTGATCGGGCCGACAAAGTAGTATTATAAGTAGTAGTAGTAATTAGTAGTATAAAAATGTTCCTGCTAATGACGAAAACAGCGTAACTGATTTGGAACTGATTTGGGTGTGGTTTGGAACTGATGTATTGTGATAAGTTTGGGGTAACATTTTTGGGGCAACTTTTCTCAAGCAGCTGTATTGATACGGATTATTCGAATATCTGCGGTGAACGCCGTTGTAAATGTAAGCAATATCCACATTAAACCCCCGCTTTGACTGAATGTGAGCATCAACTCGAAAACGGATATGAACTCACTGAGAGATTTCGGTCACAACCGACAAAACTCGTAAATGAATGCCAACCTGGAACTACGGGCCATTTGAGTATGTACTTAGTCATTAATAACCTAGACATCGCAACTCGTGCGCGAACTACACTGACACTAAAGGAGTGCGCACATTACACCAACTCGACGTCAACTCCACTCCGACTCCACTCCGTTTCAACTCCGACGTTCTGTTCCGCGATCAACGCTTCATCGACGTCAACTCGACTCCGTTTCAACTCCGACGTTCCGTTCTAGGTACATTACGTCATTGTGTCGGTCGACGCGTGGACTACTCGTCTACGGTGAGTCGTCAACGCAACGTCGACGCGTTGGTCTCGAAACGGAACGGCTATGGGTGTAGGGCGGGGAGGGGCCGTACAGGGCTTTTAAGTATAAGTTCGAAATTCAACCTTACTTTCAAAGATATAAGGCTCATAATTGAATGTTAGCTTTGTCAAGGTTTTAGTCGCGTTTTCGTCTGTCGGTCGTGGAGTCGTTGTACTGTGCGCAGTCCTTAACACTACTTCCTGACACTAAAAGTAACGTACATGTTGTCAAGCACTGCCTTATAAAAAGAAAAAAAAACATAAAGGGCAGGTTTTACGGTTAAAGATCCTTATGTATTTTACATTTCACTAAATGAGAATGAACACAATATAAGTAACAATTTTATTATAATAGTTAGCATACAGAAATATAAAAATGCGTGTAATTAGAGGTAAACCAGAAATAAGCATGTTAATAAAGTAAACAGGCCTCCGAACTGCATAAACGTACAGTGGGTAGCCGACAAAAAATATTCTTATCTCGCCTAATGACGCGCGAGTTACAAATGGCCAAGTTAGCAAACTTTACAGGTACCTAGGTTAAACTGTATAGGTACCGAATCTATCATCCATAGACTTGAAGTTAAAATGAAGTCCTTAGCACCGTAATAATTAAATGTCAATTAAATCTTAGCTTCTACAATCCGTGCCCTGCGGAGTACGTAAGTATTCACGTATAGGTCAACTTCTTCCAAGTAACACACAATCTACAAACGGTCATCCATAAGTATAAAATCGAAAACATGCCCTCTCGCTCACTCATTAAACACAAATCTCGAAGACAGTCTTTACCTGTGAAGATGTAGAGGCACTTTGTCAGGGAGGTACCTATTTTATGAGTAGGAACGTCGGATTACAACAGAACAGTAAATAAAGGAAGGTAAATAGGGAATGTAAATTGCTTCAAAATCTGTGGATTACAGCAAACAATGAAAGTATTTGCCTTTCTGTTTAGAAACAATGAATTGCCTGTTTCAGTGCTCGGAAAATTTGCTCCTGAGAGGATATGGTATAAAAGTATTGACAAGTCAAGCATTGGTTTACTATAAGTAAAAAAAATAGTTTGAAAATCAGTTATAAGTACTTCCGCACCGGCTAAACCGCCGGCCAAGAGCAAGTCCCAAATACTTTTCTGATTACAATTCCATGATTGAAACGACTTTTTGTGACCAAGATCAGAGTAATGACGCCATCAAGCGAGCTGATTGATTCGAGTAATTCGACTTTATTTTACTGCTCTCTAACATCGATACGTATAAACTGAGCGTTTACGATCTGCGCACTATTTGGAGATTTACAACGAGCTCATCAACTGGATCGTTAGGGCAAGGAACCGTTACTATGCTGGTTGGTTACACCCGACTACGGAGAAGTTAACAGAGTTATGATTTCAGCTTGTAACACATACGTACGAGTACATCTGTGGGGACATCGCCCACACGTCATACGGTGACGTCACGTCAAGCCCGAATCACGCTATCGAAGTTTTGTATACCGCTTGCATAAAAGTGATACTGTGATAAATAAAAGATATGTTGTTTTATTAATTTCAAATAAGCTACTTAACATTTTTTCGAGTGCGGCATATTATGAAGCAGAACGTAGCGTAGGCTGAGGCGTACGAGATGGAGGTAAGTACTAGCAAGTAATTATTTAACTTAATACAACTTAAGTACTTAATATAATTATATTGAAGTATAAATTTTATAACTAATTTTTATAAATTAATTAAGGATAGTTATCTATCGACATGAAATAATGACGTACCTTTTCAAGTATAACTCGGTCGACGTAACCGAGTAGCCTACTGCGCATATCGAGGAAAGAGTGTCCTACCGGTGGGATATTTCCGAGTATGACATGCGAGTGTTCAGCGGAACTAATGTTCGTCCGTTCGAATGGTTATTGCAACATCCTAACACATTAGCACCAGACATTAAACACTGGACTGCCGAGGTTACAGACGTTTACAAGCTTAGGTGCACGGTAACACATATTATTGAGTAGTAACTGCCCTCGTTTCAAATTCAAAATATTTTTTTCATATAGACTGATACACTTACGAACTTCATTTTTTAAAGTGAAGCTCCTTTAGCTGCGCTGAAAGTGAAAATTTAAGGTCATGACTCCTCCAACTCCAACATACCTCCAAGCACTTATGTGTACAAAGGTTCATGATGATCGGTTAAGTAGTTTTCGCGTGAAAGCGTAACAAACAAACTTACATTCACATTTATAATATTAGTATGATGTGACATAGATTTAGACCCTAATATTAGCGGAACTGGTTGCAGAACTGGTCATTCTAAAATGTACATCCTTGTCATTTAAATGTTCATCTACGGCGTAGCAACCAGCGAAAAATAATATAGCAACCCTTGCCTACCGGGTTGCGATTTTAAAGGTCTGCGCACATTACACCAACTTTCTTAAACAACTCTACAGGCAAGTCACGTATTGACTTTGGGACTTTATTAAAGAAACCTTCGCTTGGGAACCTATGCGTTACTGTATTAGTACCCATGCTGACGGGTCAGGGATACAGGTGTGTGTAGTGTACCTGTCTACGAAGCATCCACATGCACCCCTGAGCGTGTGATTGCGAAAGGATTTATTGAACACGTCCAAGCGTGTATTTCACTCTAATCTCATGCCTCGCAAAGTGTAAGCTCTCAATCTCTTAACCTAACCACTAATCTATTACGTGTTTGTAGGTACAGTATCTTATACATCTTAATGTATAAGACTATTTTTTAAAAGATGTGCTTAGGAGTTTCTTGCGCCGTTTCTTTTCTCCTATAAGGTTTAAATTTCAATATTTAAAGGTACCTTAGCGAAATGGTGGTAAATGCAAAATAATTACGTTCATATGCATTTAAAATACTACCACGATTTGAGTTTGAGATGTCTGTATTTAAAACTAGTAAACCCGCCCGCTTTTCGCTTCGTGGAACCTGGCCCTTTGTACTGAAATTAATTTGTGTCAAAATAATATTAGGATAAGGTAGCGAACAATATCGCTGGAAAAATCTAGCCAATCTAAAAAATGGGGAAAGGACACAGGGAAAATCACGTCATCACGTTAATTTGTTTTCATTCTATTCAATGTGAATAATTAATTCGAGCATTTTATTTTGAATCGCGCGACTGCGGACTGTTGGAAGGTTGAAAGTTGAACGACATCTTTCCGGGTTCGTTACTAACCCGTAGTTGCTTTACCAATATTATCACAGTAAATTTAAAATGTTATTTTTGACGTGCACAAAATATGAAACGTAGAAATAACGCATCGAAAATGTCGGTATTACTGTTTTAGTGGATACCTACACCATAAATGAAAAATCAATTTATAGTGTCTAAATACGTTTGAATGTATTTTCTTAATTACTTAGTTACCTACGTGTGTGTCATTTACAGTCCACGTTAGTTGCAAAGAGAATAACACGCCTTTTATTTATTCTAGTCCTTCGCTTCCACCGAAGTGTATCCTGTAGAACACCGACATTCTGGCGACTCAACGCCATCTCTATTATGAGGTGTTTAATCGAACAAAGGCAATCTAAATTTGCAATTTAACCTCCGACTAATGACTAATACCAGGGCACACCACCCCAGACACATTATAGAACACTACCAAAGGCAAAATCATTATCAGCATAGTTATTAATGGAGTAGAGTCCCCTGGAGCACACATAACGATGGGTGTGCCCCAAGGATCAATATTAGGACCACTGCTATTTCTAATTTATATCAATGATCTTCCTTATTTCACTACGAACTTATGTGAAACTGTATTATTTGCTGATGACACCTCGTTACTTTTTAAAGTAGATAGAAGAAAACAATGTTTTGACGATGTAAATAATGCTGTTTCGCAAGTACTGCATTGGTTTACGTGTAACAACTTAGTATTAAACGCGAAAAAAACCAAATGTGTTAAATTTACGTTGCCAAATGTAAAGCAGGTTCCTGCTCAAATTGTTCTAAATAAGGAAGTATTAGAACTAGTAAATTCAACAAAATTTTTGGGACTTACTATAGATTCTCATCTACAATGGGGTCCTCATATTGAAGCCTTGTCGGGGAGACTTAGTTCGGCTGCGTACGCTGTTAAGAAAGTAAGGCTCTTGACTGATGTAGAAACAGCAAGATTAGTCTATTTTAGCTACTTTCATAGTATAATGTCCTATGGTCTGTTGTTGTGGGGCTCTGCTGCAGATATAGAGTCAATATTTATCTTACAGAAAAGAGCAGTACGTGCCATTTACAACCTCAGGCCAAGGGATTCGCTAAGAAATTTATTTAAGGAAATAAATATATTAACTGTAGTCTCACAATTTATTTTTGATAATATTATGTACGTTAAAAAATACTATGACAGTTTCCTTAAGAAGAGTGATGTTCACGTCATTAATACTAGGAACAAGGCTAAACTGACTGTACCAAACTTCAGACTTTGTAAAACTGGAGGCTCGTTCATGGGTAGTTGTATTAAAATCTATAATAAAATTCCGTTCGAATTGACGGAAATGCCATACTGTAAATTTAAAAATCATGTCAAAGGCATTCTTATGACGAAAGGTTATTACAAACTTGATGATTATTTTAAAGATAAAAATGCTTGGACATGAGTTTGATATTCTAACTAGTAAGTAGTAGTAAGTGCTATCTGTAATGTGAGTAGCAAAAAAAGCTTCTTGGAAGTTTCTTGCCGCTTCTTCTTCCAAGACTACTCACGGTAGGGATTTGTCGAAGCGATGGCGTAGATTGACTTTCGAAAAGTGTTTGTAAAAAACCAACTTCGAATAAATTTCATTTCATTTCATTTCATTTCATTTCATTTCATTTCAGCCGTAATTAGAGTAAAGTAGAGACGAGACTTGAATTAAATTTATCACAACATTAAAAAAATCAAATCAGTGTATTTGCAGGGAAGGTATTTTATATTCTTAAATTATTCATACGCTTGTCATATCCAAACATCCTTCATTTCAAGCTAAAATTAATTAAATTCATTACACAATATGTGTATATATAAAGTAAAGTTTCAATATAATGGAATATTCCCTTTCAGTTGAGTTTCAAATTTCAACATCCGTAATGTGAAACACTGTCTTATGTAGATATAACAAGTACTTTGGCGTCTCAATTTCCGCTGAAGAAGCGAAGTTGTTTCCTCTTCACGTACTTGGAATACATTCTCCGCAAACATACAATATGGTACCGCTTAGTTTCCGTCGAGGAGTCGGCAAACGGTAAATCTCTGTGATATAATTTACATTTTAATTGATATTACAGATTCAGAACGTACCATAGTAGCAATAATATTGCTAGGAAGCATTGTACTTAAAGTATGTTAATTATTTAGAGTTTTAGACTACCAAATGTTCTAACTATTAAGTAAAGTAAACGGTAAGTAATTGCTTTTTAATGGATTTAACGATAGCATACGAGCATGCAGTATCAGCACTGCCCTACCGTCTACGATAACTACGACCGACACATAACAAGACTCAAATAGGGACTGAGATGGTTAGTTCCGTTATCAGAGAAAATTGTGTAAAAAATAAGTTTTTGGGAAGGGGTTTACGCCCTATGAACCCTTTTAATATTTTTACATCATAACATTACGTACATACTTATGTGTTGATACTTATTCACGGCTCTATATCATGCCAACTGGTAGCGAATCTACCTGCAAAGGGGTGGTTGCAAGTTTCAATTCCCGAAGCAGACATTTATATGACAAATAATGTTTTTTTCGGTCGTGGGCGTTATCTAATGACTTAGTTGTGCATGTCTGTTATCCATGATACTATGAATACAATGGTGTATTAAGCGTTTGTAATTGTGTAATGGATCCATACTTAACGACTCCCTAGCCCAGCGGGGAACGTGCCCATAATCGTTCGATTCCGGGTCAAGACAGTGAAGATCGTACAATGGACTGAACTTTTAATTGAATTATATTGAAATTGAATCGTGTGTAGCGTTATTTTTATTTTAATTGAACATTCATGTACGTTTCAGTTATACATAAAACTGCTAAGTTCATAGCGATCATTAAGGGTAGGTACATTATATTACTCCTTTATCATAATGCTGCTGTTAAAGTGGTCTAAAACGTGATTTGAATATTTGAACCGTATTACAGCAAAAATATAGTATAATGTACCTACATCATGTTTTGAAAACATAGCAATTGTGCTCTCTGTGTCACCAAATTTAATCCCGAAACAACTGGTGCTAAGCCGCCTACCTTTCTTTCTTAATTACCATCCCTGCAATGTTTAACGTTTCGATTGCAAAGAAGGATTTTAAATAATCAAAATGTTGACAAAATATTACCGTCTTCAATTATGGGCTAGTTTTGCAATAAAATGTTACCAACGACAAATAGCTTTAAACAATAAATTAAACCGTAATGACCGTCTGTTGAGGAGTTCCAGTTTACATTTCCAGAACCCATCATCAATTCTACTGCGAGTATTAATATTTAATAATTATTAATATTTCAAGAATCCCGTCAATTCCACTTGGAATTCTTAAGAATCTTTTAGAAATACAAATATATTTTTCTAAATCAGTTGATATATGGCGCAGGTCCGAGTTCACTAGCATTTCTTCTTCCTTTTTTTAGTCGATTAAAAAATAAAAAATGTTTCGCAATATTTTTTTCAGTTACCGAGAAACTATTGCTAAGCCTTTCTCATCAGGTACCTACAGAAGAGTACGGTACAGTAGTTAGTAAAATAAGTTATTTTTACGTAGTTATATTTCGTTCCCAAAGACCACTAAGACCACCTTCTGTAAAATTAAACACAGGGCATTCAACAACTAGCATTAAATATGACATAAGATTTTTCCTTTATCCACACACAAAACTCCATCAATTAAAAACGGGTAAACGTAACGATGAAGAAGTGTTGGCAACCAGCTGAAGACGTTCATTAATTCGTATTTGCAACATTAATCAGTTACTTGTACGAGTATGTATATAGCTAGCAGCTATCATTAAGTTTCAAAGAGCTGTATCATTACAGACAAGATTAAGAAAAGGTTTTTAATTACATGGCGTTTAAAGTTGCTTACGGTAACAATAAATGATACCAATTATCAATTATAGGGGGGAGGTAAAGACGAATACTTACAGGGTTTTTGAGGATGAGCTGGACAAGGGTTGCAATTTATCCGTCACACACACTTATCTTAACACAATACACACACCAATAAAATACGTACGAACTACACTATCCGAACAAGTTAGTTCCGTGGCGAGGCAACACATCGCGAGCCGAGATCAGGCATCGCGGGCCGGCCGGGGGCGCGTGCGGAACGCCATAGCTGGTTAATATTGTAATTGGCGTGCGCCTTCGATTATCATTTACGTTTATTATAATTTTTTTGCCGAGGCGAAGGTCCAGTGTTGAGTGCGGGCGGCGCGGGCGGGCGGCGCGCGCAGCGGACCGACTTCACGCTGGTGGCGGGCAGCCCTAGCGTTGCCAGTTCACGGGGGGTTTAGGGATGTCCCTATTTTCTGGGGTTTCAGGTCGTGTTAGGATTAAACTTTTTTGCACATGGTGAGGTCACTATGGATATCTATATATATATAAAAGGAGAAGCTGACTGACTGGCTGACTGACTGACTGACTGACTGACTGACTGACATATCAACGCAGGGCCTAAACTATAAGGGTTAGAAACTTGAAATTTTGCACGGGGGTTCCTTTTATAACGTAGGGGAGCAGTAACAAAGGATTTTTGAAAATTCACCCCCTAAGGGGGTAACACGGGGGTGCAAAGTTAGTATGAAACTTTGCCGTTTTTGAGGGTATTTGAATGAAATTCGGTATGAAGGTATTTCATTGAAAGTTATGAAACATGTTTAAAATTTTTTTTCGAAAATCATCCCTTAAGGAGGTAAAAGGGGGGCACAAACTTAGTGCGAAAGTTCTCTGATTTTATCAACTGTTATATAATTATTTAGGGATTTTTGGCGGGCGAAGCCGCGGGTATAGGCTTGTCGGTAATACAGTAATACGGTAATACAGGTGGGTTTAGCCAAGAAAAAAGAGAGGTGATAGAAAAAGCTTTTCGCCTATAAATATTCCTCATAACTTAATAATGTCACGTACTTACTTACTTTATGAAAATTTCAAGTGTCAACTTCTAAGGGTTCATAGCAAACCCATTTTTTAAGGTTTGGTACTTGGATGGGGACCCCCTCTGAAGTCTATCTTTTTTATTATAGCAGCCTCAACAACACGCATTTCGTGAACATTTCATGGTAAACCTATTTTCCTTCAGAGATAGAGCCCTGGGACAGACAGACAGCAAAAACAAAAGAATAGAATAGAAAAAGGTTTATTTCTGGCTAATCTATATCACAAACTGACAACAATTTACGAGTATATCGCGGCTTACCTCACGTTATTATATTATACTTGTCGGATTCGCCCGACTAGGTTTGAACCATTCTGACGTCCTTTGACATGAGCTGTTGCCGACTAGAGCTCGTTTCCGACTGCGTCCGACCAGTCGGTAGGTAGGTAGGGTATAATAGTATTAGAAAACCCCCTCAACCCCGTATCGGACGTAATGCCTGGCACCTGGCAACACCGCGGCCAGTTGGCAGCGCCGCGCATCTCGCCAACTTCGCGTCACCTCCGCCGTGACCTCATTTCTACGCAATGAATTATTTTCGAAATGGCATCGCACTGCACGCATCCCTTTTATTGTTCCACGGGCTAACACCAGGGGTTGTCAACCTTTTGATTAGAGCGGCTCAAGGTGGTTGGTACAGCCTTTATTATAGAAACGGGAAATTAAAAGGATAGAGTCTTTTGGGAGTGGTTTCGGTTATGTGGAATTTCTATTAACCCTTCGTAACATATGATGTATAAACGTACGGAATGGTGCTTCCCTTCCCAATGAGCTTGTCAGAGGATCTCAAGTCAGCTCACTTCGCTTTAATAAGCCACGATAGTTTGAGGTCAAGCGCCAGGTAGAATTATGCCAATGGACACTGGCACTGGGTACTGGCAATAGCAACTACATGTTGACTTCGACCCATTAATGACCCACTACCGAGTGCGGGTATCTCCTGATCATTGAGGAGGCCTCAAGCACACAGCACACTCCACCACGCTGCTCCAGTGCGGATTGATAGAGGTGGGTGAAGGTGATCACTTCATGTACGATAGTTAAATTTAGCCAGTCTAGATTGTCTGTCTGTTTCCAGCAATCTATTCACTTGATATAATATACGAGTACTTCATGGAAATGTTCAAATTTTCAAGTCCGGAGTTTGATGACTTAAACGATGATTAAAAACATATAAATGTACTATAGTATAGCAGCTGTCCACGCAGACGCATCGCTCACTCAAGTAGGAGAGAGACGGATGTCGGACGCTGCCGAACGCAAAGGCCGATTGCTACGCCGTTACGGTAACAACGGTAACGACGCATGAGTCATGTTTTTCATGCGTGCCACCGGCTCTATCGAATTATAAGACGTTGTCACGTCAACAATTATAATTTAGTGCTTGACGCTGACGTGGCTTTTTTGACTGATTAAAAAATGTGATTTTATACCACGGAATACTTGGAATATACTTAGGTACTTATTATATTATTTAAACTTCACTGAAAAAATAGAAATAAACCTACCAAGTCTCAAAGTAGAGCACCTAGCTACAAAACAACTGGTCCTAAAATGATGATATAGTTTTTCTTAATTATTTACAAGAAACCTGTGTGAGAGAAAAAGTTTATGTAAAGATTTTGAACATGGTTGAAACATTACGTCGTTGTCAATACATTAAGGACCTGATCATCATAGTAACAACCTATAAGTGTCCTACTGTTGGACTCGAAGATCGTCTTACAGAGTGGGGTAAACACAATATACAGTTATTTGCACGCGGTCCAGTTACTGCGGATTGACTAGGTATCTGTCAATCGCGCAGGTTTGCGCACATTACATCGACTAAACTCAAACTCGACTCAGATTCAACTCGTAAAAAAGCATTGAAATATAAGCTTTATTTCGTGTAATTAACGGTCGAGTTTTAGACGTACAATTACCTACCTATCTACCTACTTAGGTAAGTACCTACCTAGCTATACAATTCCTTAATTCGATTGAGGCCGTGGCATATTAAATGTGACAATTAAATTGTTTTTTCCGTACATTTTCAAAACGTACTGAAGACCGACCAACGACGTTAGATCTAAATACACCATTACTACCTTCCCTCGCCCCTCACCCCTCGCCCCTCGCCCTCGATACGTCGTTAATTACTCACAGTGCTACAACAAAGAACCAGAACAAAGCATGTTATTGGATTATAGAACAGCGCTTTTTTCATACCTAATGGACATGTCATAAACAACATCAATTATATCATTCTTCACCACAATACCTTTAGACTTCTACCCTTTCATTACCACCGTACATATTCTGCTTTTCAGCAGAATCCATCAATGCACACAAACTCCAGATAATGAATGCCAAAGATATATAATGAATGCCAAAGATAAAGAATTTAAATAAATAATAAATAAAAAAGATATTAAAATTAATAGACGATTAACGTTTAAACAACGCGAGTTGCACTTTCTGATCCGGTCCGATGACACTATTGTTACTATCGATGCGAAAGCTAAGGAAAGTTTATCTTACTATACTTTCCTATAATATATATAGATAAATGAGAATTTTGACAGTTAGCCGAATTTTAGTTAGTCATAAAGAAGACCTAGACCTAGATCTTACCTAACCCAATTGTATTTATCAAGTTCGATCTATTCTTAGTATAACATACATTAAGAAAGCAAGAGGCAAAAAGCGAACAAAATATCGACCCTTGAGGAACTCCGGCATTTGCAACTATCGATTGCGAGTTTTGCGACTAAGTAACAGCCACCGACGGTAACTTAGAAAGACTGTTTCCTTAGAAAGTGTTACCCTAGTCACTCAAGTCAGGGGATATCACATCACAAGTAAACTAGAAGCCTATCGATACGACTAGCGTAACAGATCGTGTCAAAAGCCTTCCAGAAGTCTAAGAAAATGGCAAGAGCTTTCCCGTTTTCTTCAGGGCCTCTTTCCAGTTGTGACTGACTTAGAATCATCGGTTCAGTATCGGTTTCAGTGGAACGCGTGTTCTTCTAACTTTATCTAGTTTGTTATTTATCCCTCGATGAGACGAACACCGCAAATTATACGGTGAAAAATTTGATGTCTGACTAATTTATTCTCATTAAAACCACGCACTAAATGCTTGAGGTGTGAGAATACACACTCGATTGGCACTCAGCAACGAGAAAATAAATGAAGATCTCGATGTTAAAGAATATTTTGTTCTCGAATCAGATGTAACATTATTGTGCAACATCGCGCTACCTTGTGCGGGGGAAGAGTAAGCGTTATTTATTATAAACTCGTTGGAGATATCACGGAACTCATTGACACTTACCTTGGGAGTTAGGAGAATCATTAGCGGGCATTTATTGGCTTAGGAAATTATTTCCGTATCAACGAAAACATCACAAGTTTTACTGTTCATACGTAAAATTTGATAAAGTTAATTTTGTTTTGAGGCTCGTGGCTTTATTACAAGAAATAGAGTTCAAAAAATACTTTTATGTATGACTATAAAGTACTTACCAATAACAGCGTTCACTTTTATAAATTCGTATCTTTGAATATTCCGCACTCAAATTAATTTATGTTTTTTGTTAGTTGTCGTATCATTTTTATAAAAAGAGTTTTTATAAAGTAAATAGGTACTTTACACTTTTTATCTTATTAAAGGGCGTAAGTATGTGTGTTTTTGGTGTTTATTTTGACATAAAAATTATAATTTAATGATAATAAATGAAAATTAAACAATCTATGACACGTGTTTTAATCAGTGAAATTTATAATCTAACTGGGTAAAGGAAATAACTCACTGGGAGCTTAGCAGTACGTCCGTAACCGTCGTAAGCTCAACGGAAAACTGAAAGCTTTACACCCGGAACACCAAATGAATCATGATTCGTAAAATTCATCTCATCTTCCGGAAAATACTGTAAATTACTCACCTCGATACGATTTAACAAACATTCCTTCAGTCTTGCCGCTATGTGTTACAACTTCACTCCACTAAATAAATCCACTTTTTAAATTTTAAATTTGGATACCCGATCACCGGTTTGAAATTTGAAAAGTTTGTTCGTTTTTCGAATTCGGTTTGTTTTATAATTTGTGAATTGCAGATCGTTCGATAGATGGGAAGTGATTTTTATTTTTGGACCGGCGCGTGGCGTCGCATGCTCACGCGCGGCTGTTCTGCGCTGGAAATTCTAGGGATGTCCATTGTCCAGCGTTAGATTTATCGATATCGAATGCAACAATGTTAATGCAGTCTAACAAGCATTAAATGGTTCTTGCGACGAGAAGCCAACTTTACAGAAGCAGCCCTGGAATTCGAGTAATACCTACAACCACCACAATCTTTGCCACTTGCTTTTCTTAAATAAAATATTATGTTGTTTTTTATACTAGCTTATATAAGAATTCTTAGTGGTACTCAACAATAAGGTGCAGTGGTATAAAATGGCTAGTTTTTCATGACGTTCTCAATGGTTATGACGTATGCTAATCCGGAAATAACTAACGTAAGTATTAGTCTATGGCCCTAAAGAAAAATCTAGTCCGGGTGTAAGACACATTTGGGCTATGATGATCGACATGTTGTATCGATACATCGACAACCCTAAGGAAAGCTCCGATCCGGCAGCATGCAGACGCGCGGCCACATTTCATGCTAACATTACTTTTTATTTGATTATCAACAATCTTCCACTTTATTGCCTGCGCCGCGTCGTAAGATTTACAGTATTTTCCAATGTCACTTGCGCAACATTATTCAATTATTAATACTATTTAACATAAATCATTTTCAAGACTAGCAACCGTTAAAAAGATAATTAGTAGATACCTATTATATTAAAGAGAAACCTCTTAGTGGACTTCGGAGACGGTTGCGATAAACGTTAAACGTTACTGGGGCGGAGGAACGTGACACTTTAATTTACTGTAAAAAATCCATTAAAATAATATTATCCACTTTTGAATTCTATAGTGTGAAGTTTCAGATGATCTGCAGGTAAAGACTCTAGGCATCGGTTTTGATTCTATTATACTTCGCCTACTAACTTATTCCAATATGAGATTATTTTTCGCTGGATATTAGGTATAAATAGAGTACGAAAAAACCGTTTACGGATTAAACTGACGATAATTCATAGAATTGTATATGGTAATATTATTAAGTGTAATGGCTCTACCATTACCAGAGCTAGGCCATCTTTGAGCTTTAAAACCACTTTTCATTTATAAAATTCAACTTTGCCCGACGAACCCCTCTGTCCTCTACGCTCGCTACGCTAATCTTACACAAATTATACAGGCAATTTCTTACATTTAGAAAGCTTTCAAAGGACACATGAACTAGGTAAACGGTTATACATATATCGAACAGTGTGTATGTTTAACAATGCGGCAATCACAATATTATAATTATATTCTATGTATGATGTAATTTCCGGCTGAAATCGGCAGGCACTATCCCACAAAAACTTGTTGAAATCCCCTATAACGCTGCAAAAAACTTCAGAGGAGATCATTTGCACGCGCGCGGCAAAAATGAAACGCGGGGCCACCAAAATACAGTAAAAAGGAAGTTGGCGTGTGATTTATACTCACATTCGATTCTATTTTGGGACATTTCAAGCGTTGCCGTAAAACATTACTGTTTTCATCGGTTTAACGACCCGTTAAAGTTAACTGGGGCAGAGGAGGTTTGCACCGGCAGAACTGGATGGTTTCAGGTCAAGGAAGGAGATCATATTCTGTCATTTACCACTGACGGACGAGGATACGGCGCCAGGTCTGTCTATTAGATGTCGCTGGATTATGTACCATTTAGCTTAATCCTGGTGGTACTACTACTGGTGGAAGCCCGGCTGGCTAGCACGTACCCCTTGCTTCAGTCAGCCGACAAGCGACTTGTGGTGTTCCGGCGGGGGGCTTAAGAGCTAGTATTCTATTTCTCTCCTCTTACTTTCCTTCTTTCTTGGGTGACAACACATTGATGCCTTTGATGGTACCGAGGTCCATCCGACCACTCACCCCCAGGTGGCTCCACTGCTCGTTTGCCACCTGTTAAAATAAAAGAAACTGTAGCTACCTATTTCCTACCTTCTATTTTAAATACTTACTTATTGATCTCTAGATGTAGGTACTCGACCTCGTCCTAGTTGATACTGACCCTATTTGCAAAGCGACAAGTCCCAGGTTCAATTCCCGGTCGGGACATATATTGATATTTATGACAGATAAGTTGTTCTCGGGTCATGGGTGTTAGTGATGTGTTATTCGTGTCCATTCCACCCGCGACACAGGGAACTATATTTCCTACCTGATCTCCAAATATACACACCTTTCTGTATTGCCTGCCTACAGTATTAAAGGTGACAATTATTTTCTTATTATTTTCAAAATAAGGTTTCATCGTTTGAAGATTTCATCAATTCTACTTTACCGAGACAGGTTCAAACTTATGACACGTTCCATTTGGCAGAACCGTTCATCTATCAAAATTTTCGTACGTCGCACAAAACCCGCAAAATACAAAAATCCAGTAAGTAAATATTTCTTATAAAATGGGTATTTTTAGAACGTTTAATGATAATATTTGCGATGAAATTTCGTAGTAAATGGCAGCATTAGAAAATCCGGTTGTTTTTGTTGTTTGGGAGTAGTCGTAGGATATGAGATAGTATGGTCTCACTAAACCCAAACCTCGGATAGGAGCAGTTCATTCATTCGTACATTTGTTATGAACGAGACTCTGCTATTCACAAAATGAATTATTGGTGAACAATAGTCTATACGATTACTTTGAATTGACAAAACAAGATACTTAGAGAAAAGAGAAAACAGTGATGTCCTAGTGGTTTCGACGACAGACTCCCGACCGGGGAGGCCTGGGGCCTATTACAAATTATCAATCGCTTCAGTGAGGAAACATACATTGTGAGGAAACCTGCACAGCAGAGAGCAGCATTTGGCCTGTTCCCTCAGTGCCTGAAAAAAGAATAAGAAAACAAAACCACCAATAACCATTTTTTTACTTATTGATTTATGTATTTAATTATACACAACTTTTATAATCGTAGGTTACCTCTGTTTCATATATTTTAATACTATAATGGAACTTGACCCAACATATGCCAGCTGCACCCAAAGTGGCGTTTGTCAAAAAGCATGTTCCTGCCAGTAGCCCTAGTAGTGGTAATAGCCGTGTCTCCAGGTCCGGCCGGGCCATGCGGTCCCCCACGTGATACCATGGGCTTGCTCCACAACGCTCTGCTGCTCTTAGCCACGCTTCTAGCAACTGTCTCCGCCGCCGCCGGCTGCACCAGGAAGGTCTACATCGCTTGCAGGAAACCAGCGCCCTGTGGCAAGTAATAGGTATGACCATTAACTTATTTTTCGTTTGCTTGCTTGTTTGTTTGTTGCTCGTTCGCTTGCCGCTTCTTCTTCCAAGACTTTGAAAGAGTTTGACTTTTGAAAAGTCTTCATAAAAAACCAACTTCGAATACTTAAATAATTTTATTAATTTCATTCATTCGTCATCATGAGGCTGTGGTGCTCTAGCACCGCGCCGCATTCTGAGCGCGACCCGCGTCCGTTATGTTAGTACCGTCGCAACTGCATCGAACAAAGTATTTTATTTGTTTGTTCCTTGGTTGAATCATTAGGTACTCGTACTATTCCATTCTAGTTCAAATATGTACATTTCAACGGATTAACTGGTAGTTTTATTATATTTTTTTGTTTTTTTACCCAAACTCTGCCCTTTCCAATAACCTTTTGTTAGTCTCATCCAGTCGAATCAGTTACTTTTTTAGAAAAATACATAACTCAAAAATATTTGGACATCACTGCATCTATTTTTAATTGGAGTTGCATTAACGATTTGATTTTGTGATTTATTGAAAGTAAAATAAAATATTTTTGTTTCAGACGATATGGGAAAGTTAAAATTAGTCCAACTTTATATTTTTATCCTGGCTCTGTTCTCGATGTTCGCGATGGGTCACTGTTGCGGTGGAAAAAAATTGCCTTGTTCAGGGAAGGCTCCTTGCCGCCGCGGGCCCTACAGATACTAACGAACACACAGCAAGACCAATCAATGTCTTGCTTGTTCCTATCTCATTTACTGGACGGAGACAAGTTTTGCATGGACCTATACTGGATAGACTAGGAAAAAAGCCCAGATCGTGAGATAATCTCGATTAATTGAACTGGTCTACTAGGATTATCGTATTATTGGATTGTATGATAAATAGAAGAAGACTTCATTACTTGATCACCACAGACTCAGGGTTTTGTTTACTGACATTTGTATCATCTTTTAACTATGTATTAAAACTGTAAAATTGTTTCACATCTTTTTATTTATTGTTTCTGTAATCAAAAGGTATTGATTTGGGCCAAGTTCCACCATTAACGATAGTTTTAATCACGATTTGTCTGTTCGCAGGTTTGTTTTGGTGGAAAGACTCATTTCAATTCTTTTTCGTTACAGAATGAAACGATCCACGAAGATATCAATGGAAGAAATTAAATAAAGAAAATCCAACCGTAGGTATAGTTAAGACGAGCTCCATTATGTTATGTGGATCTTTTTACATTGAATTCTTAGTCCATGACTTTTTCACTATGACCCTACATTCCTTACATGTCGGGAATACCGTAATTCGCAATAATAACTTCACTTGAAATAAGATTTCTTAACTTATTTTTGTTTTTGTCTTTTTTAACTTATTGGGAGCAGTATCGTATTGTATAAAGTTTGTTTTAGGTTATTACAATAATTATTTTCTTTAACTTTACAATATCATTGAATTGAACAGATATTGAATTGTGATACGTGATGCTGAACATAGTGATAAAATATTGAATCTCTAATTCTAATAGGTTAATAATAGATAAGTTAGGAATTGGGAATATTCCAATAAATCGGAGCCATTTATTGAGATACCATTTACTAACTAGATAACACACATGAGGCCGTTTTTATTTTCATTGTAGGACATTGAACGTAAGATTAGGTATGTCTTGCTAAGAGTTAATGTGCATAATTAAGTATACCTACTTACTAAATTAAATTAAAATACTAGGTACACGCACCTGTAATTTACAACACATTTTTTGTAAACATATTTAAAATTAAAAAGTATTATTTGATTTGGTGACTGAAAACATCCTGAGGAATTGTGCACACCCGAGAGTTCTACATAATCTTCTCAAAGATGTGTGAAGTCTACCAATCCGCACTGGTCGGCATAGTCGATTATAGCCTTTAGCCTGTACTCCTAGAAGTCTTCTGATCTGTTCAGATATCAACGTTATGCTTATACCCTGGACTCGGCTACTCCTTGCGCTACTACTGCTCCTTCAGTTGTTACAAGGGGTGCTCCCGTGCGGCACCAAGAAAGTCATCTGCAACACAACGGATCCGCCGTGCAGAAAGAAGTAGTGTATGTTCTTCTTCAGTAATATTCGACTAAGATAATTAGACGGCAATCGTCTAGTCATCGGAGCATACTGAACGGATAGCACAAAAGTATGAAGTGTAAATGATCACCGTCGCCTATAGACATTAGCAACACCAAGGGTTCACCAATGCGTTGACGGCTAAGTAGGGAGCGATGGTTCGGTTCTTAAAGGACACCACATCATAGCTCTGTGGAAACCACGATGCAGGAAGTTCGTTCCACAGTCTACACGTACGAGGTAGGAAGTTACTTAAATACCGAACTGTAGATGAACGTCAAGTTTCCAGTTGGTGTTGGTGGAGCCGGGTTTTACGCCGTGTAGCGCGATGAATCCACCGATCAGTTCTTCAGAACTTTGTCCGCATTATGCAGACGGTAGAAAGCGAGCTCACATGTCACCGTTTTCAATAGAGTTGCCCGTGGTCCAACTGGTTGAACCACCATTTCGAGCGTTGTAGTTAATGGATGCTCCCTATGGTGTGCAGATAAGCATACCTTAAGGGTATGGACACGGAGCTGCTGCAGGAGTTAATAGTGCTGCTGGTGACCCTCGTGCTGTCTTACCTGGAGAACTGCCTGGCCTGTACACGCACCAGCTACGTCTCTTGCAACGAGGATAGCGGCAAGTGTAAGAAGTGAAGGTTTCTGTGTGAGTGTTAACGATTTTGCGTATTTTTCGGCGACAGATGGAAGTAGGTAGTAAGGTTTGATGTAAAAATTATGATAGCATAATTCCAATGTCCGTTGAACAGAACGTACACTACCTACATCAAAGTTATTTTAGGCATTTACTGTTGAAGAGGCCATGAAAGAATTTGTCATCATTTTCCCAGATTGAACGATACTTTCCCCTGTGTAGTAATATGCCACTACTGAACGAGTTTGTGCTGGTGTTCCTGCACATCGCGATATCTCTGCTGGAGCTGTCGCGGGGCTGTCGGCGGCAGCGGCGCCACTGCGGCGACGGGGGCTGCTTCCCGTGCAACCAGTTCGGGGGGCCGCGCGTCAGGACCAGGGCCTTGGTGGAAAAAGTAAAACCTATTTATTAAGATTTGTAGTAGATAACCTAATTATTTTTTTAAATGACCACCAAATTTCATCGATGCGATGCAGGCACAGAAAACAGATTCTTTGGATGCAGGATCTAAGTCTAGAAAACGTATGTTAAGTCGTTTAAAATATGTAAGTTCATAATAAAACACTCGTGGGACATATTGATGAATGGCCGAACGTGTTCTGTGAGCGCTACATGTGTCTATTAAAATGTGTTACAGAGAAATATCACACAGAAATGATGTGTTCGAAGTTGATGAGCGTGGTATTGTTTCTGCTGTTGACACTTGTCACCGGCTGCAAGCGCAGGAACCGACTACCCAAGTATTGTTTGCCGTGCACTTACAAGGGGCCCATCATTGAAGTTTTATATCCAAAACAGGTAAGGTTCATTAACCATGTGACAATCTTTGACAATTTAAGTAGATGTGTTTTATAATAGTTGGCAAACAAATAGGCGGGCGGGAAATTTGTAGCCAATGTCTATGTCCTATTATGACCACTTACCACCAAATGATTCATGTGCTCGTTAGTTACCTATACCTACTTAACTTACGGACCGTTCTCAATATTCTATCTTCCGTACCTCATGCTCATAGTCGAGTCAGTTGCCCCCCACCAACAATATTTATTTCACTTTGCTTTTGATGCAATCTTTTTTTATTTCAGAAGTAATAGCCGGAAGGAACTTGGAAATGTTTTGAGAATAAATAACAATAAAATAAAATAAATGTAAAATTTGAAAATTTTGTTGTTTTACGAGTGTTAATGTAGGTTTGGAATGAAATAAAGCGTTTATTGTATTATTACTTGGTCACACCGTTACGCTACTACTAGCGACATCTAGGAGTGGAAAGAGTTATAAGTTTATTTAAAAAGTGTTTCTTGTATGGAGACCATCTTTAATTTTAAGTTCTCTTTAATTTTTAGTATTTGATGCGATACTGTTTGGGTAATAATATAGCCAATAGCCGAAAAACAATCAAACGAGACACGCCGGACGGTAAATGGACCATCATGGCCCATGGCATGAACATAATATACTAAAGCCTATTTACCATCTTATGATTCCGACACAGTACAGTGGTCGAAGGGTAAAGGTATTAAACAAATACAAATTATAAAATAGTAATTTCCAATATAATTTATTTACATTCCGTTACAATCGAGTCTTATAGAAATATTTAACGCTAGTGGAAACCTTCGCTGTACCTGGGACATGCTGGGACTTGCTGGCACCTGCGACCTGCCTCACGAGTCATATTAGAACCACAAGGCGGGTGTGTTACAGCGGCGAGACCACTTGCCCGTCGTTGTAGGTAGCCGACTATTTGCGGACGCGATGCGACAGTAATTGGTTAGAAAATAAGTTACAAGTAAATAAGTTATGTAACATTTTTGACGCATCACGTTGTAACGCCTATCGCTCGGTTAAGGTGTCATTATCTAGGATGCGACAGCAACGTCGATTCTTCTGCAACTGCAGTCGACTACTACAAGTGCAGTCCGCATGTTGGAATCGGTCCCGAACAGGAAGTAGTACGATGCTAGCCGCGTTTTGCGATATCCCACAGCCACACCATCCGACCGCACAGCCCATAGACACCTAATGTTTGATCTAATCTAATCTAACTGCATGCAACTAGCTGATGTAAGACGAAGCGGGGTTGCAACGCCGTGATTGGCTAATTGAATGCTACACGAAACGTTGGAAAGAAATAGATTAATTTACGCAACGGACATTTACATCGGTAATATAAGCCAGATGTGCTTGACAGGAGCCATTCGCCTGTTATAGGCGTCTATGGGCTGTGTGTTCGGTACCCACACTCTAAAGTGTCTGTTTAGATTCTATCTATCACTTATATCTGAGTGATATAGACATATTTAAGTAGAAAAACGCGTTATACATATCTCACTCAGTCTGACCAAAATGACTTAATATTAATATGCACATCTGTTATCGACAAAACGCTTAGATTCCATTAGAGCTTTATAGTCCAAGAGCCCAGAGCGATCTGACATAACTTATTTTTATATGGGTGAAACCTTATTTTCTCAGTAGCGTCCATGTTCTTTGAAAACCTGCGTGCTTGTGGAAACTCCCGTCGTGACACCTGGGCAGGTACCAGGTAAGAAAGGCAGCTAAAAATAAGAGCTAGGTACTTCAATTCGATCGTGAGAACAAAGTACAGCTCACAGGTTCACTCGCGCTTGAAACGGTTGAGGATTTCATCTACCTCGGAGCCAATATCAGCAATACTGGTTCGTGTGAAAAAGAAGTGAGAAGGCGCATAGCAATATTATTTACTGCTGTCGAATTAACAAACCCGAAATAACGTACATATTTGACTTCGGTTATGTTATGCCTAAAACGTATTTTTACATATGAATCTCAAACCATCAGTGTTTTTAAATTTCAGTACATATTTGTATCTACCTATGTTAAATAAACTAAATATTTATAAAACAACCCAATAAAAAGTATACTTTCCAAACGATCGTTAAAGCCTCTTGAAAATAGTAGGAAATAGCAACTATTGTTTATTTTTTAAATAGTAGACGCCTATATTTTAATAGGAAGCCTGCAGACAACCTACACAATGTTAATGCTAATCTATCACCACTTCACCACCCCGGCCCACCAGCTCACCACCGACTCTACTGAAAGGAAAGCATTGAAATTTAGGCTTTATAGCGTGCCCCTTAAGTTTGAAGTTTCAACTTATTCGTGAGTGGATTACGCGCGGTTGACGCTTCGTATACCTGCGGCCAGCTCGATCCGATCGAAAATCCAACCGTAAAGAACACAGACATAAAGTTCACATTTCAATGCTTTCCTATCAGTTGTTGTACCGCAGAGCATCGAGTTAGTGTACTGTGCGCAAACTTTCATAATTCTCTTCAAAAATATTTAAAATTGAGCTCCTCAACCCCCGACCACAGTCACACCAAGTCTTATCGCAATATACTAACATAATGAAATCATTAAGAATTTTATATCTAGTATATATAAATTTATTCAATACCTTCTAACAAAAAATGCGATTAGTACACGATACATCAAAAACTTATAACGAACTTAAAATGAAACCGACAAACATATTACATTGATCGATATGAACATACGAAAAATATATTAAAAACGAATGCTGAATCCCCGCTGGGCAATCGAAGCAAATCGAATTTAAGATTTGATATAGTAAACTGACCTCTGTCTCTATAACATAAGGCACAAATTAAAAATATGCTTCGATGAGTCAGTGGGGATTAAGCCAATGATGATAGAACACACAAAGAGAGAAAGTAGTTTAAACTTGACAGTTTAAAGAAACACATAAGTTGCCTCGTTCTTTTTAATGGCAATTGTATGTAAAAGAAAGAGACAAACATATAATTTCTTTTCGGAATTTACGCTTTATAAACGTTAACTTTGTCGTACCAATTATGCCATTTAAAGTCGGGTGTTTGAAATCGAAAAACGGAGGGTAACAGAATATAGTATATTGAAAGTTGACAGAGACACGCAGTACATTAACGTATAAACATAATTAAAAATAAAATACAATTAAATGTTTGAAACTCAAATACACAAAAGAATCCCAACAACTATCAAATTTAAATCAATTTCATAACAAAGTCTAAAATTGTAATACTTGGTCTAAAACTGTATCGTATATGAGTTATATTTAGCCTTAAACTAAGACTATTAGCTGTAATTAAAACTGTAATGTTTATCGACTAACAGTTCACCTTGTAATGTTAATGTTAAGTGGAAGGCACACTCGCTGCTGGATACTATAGACAACATTTAGTTTGTAATTATTATATGACGATATTTAAATATGCAGTACATTTTACATTCATGTCAAACATAAACAGTCAACAATAAGATACTTCCACTAATTTTGTAAATCAACCGGGCATTTGCATCGAAAACATTTTACTTAAAACACGACATGTTACGACATGCTTACGACATGTCGCTAAATCTGTTTTTAGTTTTTAGTTTTTAAAACACGTTTTCGCGCATTCAACATTGTTAAACAGTAGCAGAACTATTTTAATTGCTAGCTCTGACGTCACGCTCTTACGTCACGCTCTGACGTCATCGGAACGGGTAACTTTTCCGTGCGCGGCTATCAATTTATAAGACGTTATCACGTCAAAACTAATAACTTGTTGAAATTAACTTTTAGATTTGATATTTTGTTCGACAGTAAGATGTTGCGAGACAACCGAACATTCGAATCATTGTCAATACACGTGTCGAAACATGTTTATGTGAATGTCGCACCAATGCAAACGCCCGTTAACTCTTGTAATGTATAGCGCTAAACATTCGTTCACCTAATCTACCCGCCGCTATATTATTATTAAATTTAAGGCCTTTATTTTCCTTTCATGTAACACTTATAATTATACAAAACAATTTTAATTGTGTTTGGCAATGTTCTCCTGCTTAGTTACATTAGATTCTTACATGTTAACACACAATTTCTTGAACATATAAATGAGGATTTTACAGCTACAATGTGAAAAACAAATGATTCTTAATCTTATCACAAAAAAGATATTTCTGCAAAAATATCTTTATGCGATAAAACGTTACACTTATAATACAATCACCTAAACATCGTTCCAAACAAATCATCTATCGGAAATAAATGGAAAATCAATAACTCATGTAACAACTAAGACATTTAATCATTTCCTCAACCATCAGACTACCTACAGCCGTACAGTACGAACAACCAACAAATGGTGTCATTTACATCTTAAATTCACTATCGGACGCATTTGAATTTATTCATTTAAAAACTGACCTTTTATGCCATTGACTTATTATTACTATGGACATCTAATCTCATACTAAAATCGCGATAAAAATCTCCCAGTCAGTTATGTCATGTCATGTCATGCAGTTAACAAGGTAATTTAAACACTAAAATCATTATGTCACGGTTTAATTTCGATTGCAGTCGTGAACGCCAGCCATTGCAAGAATAGAAATGTTAACAAGGTAATTTAAGCACTAAAATCATTACATCGCGGTTTAATTTTGATAGCAGTCGTGAACGCGGAATTGTTTGTCTCCTTGCGTTTTGTTACTCATTAGGCTCGGACATTTTTCAGCGCGGACCCGACGTCCATAGTAATAATAAGTCAATGTTTTATGCTCACACTTATGTATTGTATTTCTGACCTGAATTGGAACAGTGCTATTACGTTTCGGTTGTTAACAATGCAAAGCCTAAAGAGCTTTTACAACATCCCACATATCGTTACGATGTGAACATTGACTTATTATTACTTGGAGGTCGGGTCTCATACTAAAATCGCAAAAAATGTCCCAGTCACAGCCGTCACGAGAATAGAAATTAATGTTAACAAGGTATTTTAAACACAAAAATCATTACATCACGGTTCATTTCGATTGCAGTCGTGAACGCGGAATTGTAGCTCCATTTGCGTTTTGTAGCTCATTTGGCTCGGACATTTTTAGCGCGGACCGGACGTCCATAGGAATGATAAGTCAATGCATGTGAACGATAATAAACATCCTTCCGATCCTCCGATATCGGCATCACGCTTCAGTAAATCGAATTGATCGGAAATCGTCATCAATTCGTTCGGCGTAGCTTTAACAAAACACATTAAAATTATCATCCTCTAACCTGTTCGGGTATTCGATATGTATCAATGTGTAAGGCCTATACTTTATAACTTTTCGTCTATCTGAGTACCGTCCGATATCGGACGATCTGAATACAATAGAAATATCTTGTACCAATGCATGGCACTGCACAAGTCGTAGTTCATTCCTAAATTATTATCTAACGAACTAAGATATTAATGGAGCTTGCGATGCAGTCAACCTTTTTTAACTAAAATATGTTATGTCCCACACCTACGCATTCAAAATGACTTATGCCAATACGAGACAGAGCATGTTTTAGTTGCTAAGGTTGACTTTTAATCTCTTAATAGACAAATGTTGACCAATATACACCGCCTAATTTAAATATACATGTTAGTATGAATCTACATATTTATCTAATCAGAATGAATTCATATAATTAGACCAATTTATTAAGTATTGCAACACAATTTTAAAAATTATAAAAAATACAATGTTGTTAAATAAACATGTCTAAAATGATACTGTTATGTTTTATAATATTGAATGTGCTCCTGTTCAATATTTAACTGAATATATATATTTTTAAGAGTATATTATGTTGCGGATATTAACTGCTAATATTAACATCTGTAACCAATATCAAACTTTATTACAAACAAAATAAGACGTAGATTCAGGCAGTAGATTCACTCGGCGCGACACTTGCCACCTACCCTCAAAAGATTCTACTATTCGCAGACTAGTTCCCGGTATCCTTTAAGGACAAAATCCATCACCAAAGACAATGAGCGAAGTCGTGGCACACTCGTTGCGCAGTGGAGTCAAGTTATCTTCAAACTACCCTCGACAACACAACGCGAACGCTTTCGTAAACACTTAATTATAGTACATTGTGTAACTACCCTCGAATAACGCGTCGTTAGTGACGCGTCACTGGCCGCATCACAGTTCCAGTCGTTATCTCGCAACTACCCTCGATAATTTCAACGCGAACGCATTCGTAAATAACACTTTATAGTACATTGTGCAACTACCCTCAATGAACACGGTGTTGAGAGCGACGCTTCACACTCACACAGTACGACGAGGGGCTCGGCGCGGGGTCTACGGGGGCTATAGCAGCGCGCGGATCTCCTTGTGGATGTGGCAGAGGTAGTCCACGTACGAGGAGCTGCCGTCCACGCCGCGGTCCTCCACCAGGAAGTGGCGGAGGACGGTCTCCAGCTTGTCGTGTTGCCGCATCACCGTTAGCTGGAACAACCGGGTGGTTGCGTTACGTCGTTTGACATGTTACGTGTACTTTGTTACGTCGATTGACATCTTTAAAGGTGAATATTACATCGACGCAAGAAAGACGTTGGTAAGAGAGCCCCGAAACTTGGGTGCCAACCCAAGTATACTCCACGACCAATAGAAAATCTTGTACAGCGTAAAATTTAACCTATTTTCAGATTACGTTCGGAAATTGAAAAAGTATATCGGCTATGGTGAACAATTTTTATTTTTTGAGTTAGGTACAGCGTTTTAGCTTTTTTGCGTCAACATAAAAACGCACCCAACACAACAACACACACACACTACATCCGGTCACAACAAGTCCGGCATTTTTTTTAATATATGTGTTATGCTTTTTGGTCTCCTTTGTACTGTTTTAAAAGTTGAAACTCACCCATGTACATATCCTCTGCACAGCAACAATCATTACATTAGAAACCCAAAAAGCACCCAAGCAAAAAATCAAGCATCTAGTCCTTAGAATACTAAGAGCGGATTCTACCAAATAACATGCGTTAATATGCAAGATTTACTACGCCCAATGTACGTTCGTCCATCTGACAACAGTTTAATGTATCGTAGAAACCAATTTAATGTATCGGTCGATTTAAAGAAAGTAGGTAAATCATTGTCATTAGTCCTTTAAATCTTTTGACTCACTTAACTTCGTGTTGGTAATAACGATCCCTTTAACACAACCATTATTAACCAATAAATCATTCCCGCAACTCCAAAACCAGGCCACACCGTTCAAACACCCATTAAGTATTCCAGGGTCCAGTAAAGCATTACTCACGTCTCTCATCTTCAATTGTTTAAAAGATAATTGAGATAAACAGATATAATTCAATACATAGATTCTTTCAAAAATATTTCACTTTAGTTTTTTTTTTAGGTTTTCAACTCTTAAATTATACCAAAACTTATAAAAGCAACAAATATGATCAAAACACAATAACACAACTTTTAAACGTTAAAAAGACCCGTGAGTTTTACGAAAATTCCCAGTCGACTGTCCACCATACCAACACCGTATCACACAGCAACCCGCGCCACCCGGTAACGCTGGTGACCCCGGCGATCCGGTAACCCTGGTGACCCCAGCGACCGCAGCGATCCGAAAACCTCGATGATCCGAACGACCCCGTTAACCTTGATGACCCCGGCAACCCGGTGACCACCAGCGACCAATGACCCTCATCGACACGATGCCCTGGTGACCCCGCCGACCTACATGAGGCTCTGGACCGTCTTGTGCACGTCCATGAGGTACTCGACGTAGGCGGGCTGGCCCTGCAGCCCCCGGTCCTCCACCAGCAGCGCGCGCTGCCGGGGCTCCACCGCGTCCCCGCGACACACCGACAGCTGGCGGCCGCCGCGCGTGCAACATGCATACCGACCGTACAGTACACGTCCGCCAACGACAGAACACGTCCGAACGTGTCCACGACACGCTCCGATCGCAACATGTTGTCAGACAGACTAATTAGGGTAATAATAAGTCCTGCTACGTAAAGTGCCCTCCGATAATGTATATTGTCATCATTATGTCAGCAAGCTTTGAATTTCACTGCTAAACGATCAATTGCGAAATATAACGTAACTATGAAAAATATTAACGTTTTGACACTTCGAGGATTAGAAAAAGAAATCATTAAACATTTTCAAAATTCTATAATATCCTGGAAGTGAGGATGAACAGTGTCATCATCATTCTGTTAACGTATGTTTTTCGGAGGGCACGTTACGTTTACGGACGAATTGCGTGCAAATGCGCGTACTGCGTGCAGTTTGCGAGCAAATATACGGTTATACTAATAACAAATATTACAGTTACCTACGCGCTATGGATATTGTAAGAAGCTATTATATTACACAACTAAAACACTACGAGACAACACGTGCAAGTTACATGCAATACTGGGAATACAAAACGTAACTTGGTATTTACAGAAGACCAATGAACAATGTACAATGTCTACATACTTTGTCATATCGTTTTGCACACAAAACAGTCAATAAATTAAAATATCTACTCACTTAAGTCAATTCAGTTCAATCGAAGCAAAACGAAGCAACAACGCAACTTAACTTCGCTAAAATAAGGCACAAACCCTTAACGCGATACAAAAAAGGGGCAATTCTAACAAGAGGAAACATTGTATTGATTGCGTCGTTTTTATAATTCGAGTATTTTGTTTAGTTATATCAACTTTCAGATTATCACTTCGCTTTTTGCGTCGATGTGGTAGTTGTAAACTGTAGATATTTGTCGATAATAGTATAGATAGTACTTCGTACGTATAGCGTTGCGTACATACCCGCATGGCGGTCCGGCGCTGCGTGCGCACCCGCTCGACGAGCGCGCGCACCGCCTCGCTCGTCGCGTTCGGCAGGACGGGCAATTCGCACACCTGCATCAATTGTTATATTTTTTATATAGGTTTATAAGTAATAAATAAACGCTAACACACTCATACGCCCGCACTAAGTTTCCCTGTGTTGCGGACAAACTTAATGCCAAATGGCATCGTCAACAACTTTGTTCAGATAATAACAATAAATAAATGAAATGTGTCGGCATTAAATAGTTCCTACACATACGCATAATATTTAAAATCGATTCGTACATCAATTCAAGATCGCAATCGTCTATAAAATGTCCTTACCTGCGTGTCGATCTGTTGCGGCGACTGAACACCGAACACGTCGTGGACGAATTTGGCCGGCGCCTGCGCACCCACCCACACCAGCATGTGCACGCCGTTCTCTGCACACACATACACATCGTTTACACAATCTCCTTAATATTAATATGATTTGCTGAGTTTATATCGCCGTTCTCTCTCTTCAATTTTAAAGCAACTTACCGAAATGGTGTTAGATTCAAAAAAAGCTTATGTAAGCTTTTTTACACATACACATACACATATGTATGTGTATTGCCATAATATGTGCGCTATTGAATGACCTTGAATTTGAATATTTAAAAATCAATCGTTAATTTTCAAATTAAAGTTTGTGTTCCACGAATTACTGGAAAATATCTGTGTTAAAAATTACCAAAAAAAATCTTTATTATTGCAATAAAAATACTATTGTCGTGTTGTTACTCGCGACGGCACTCGTGAACTCCACTCACCCAGCAGATAGACCCCCTGGTCGTGCATCTTGTCGACGGAGGCGCGCAGCGGCGCGGGGGCCGCGGGGGGCGCGGGCAGCGCGTGCAGCGGCAGCAGCCGCGGGTACGTGTACACCACGGAGCGCGCCACGTCCGCCGTCAGCGCGCGGTACATCGCGCACGACCGGTCGTCGCACGTTATGTCCGGACCTGCCGCGGACGTGCGAATCAGTTACAACAAAGCCAGTCAACAAATATGTCAAACTGACAAGTCCTGGCTCTCGAGGACCCAGTTGGAACAAGACGATTGGCAAATGATTCGTGTTATAAGTGTAGCCACCCAGGATTCAGCCTTACAATCAAGTAGTTTAACATGCTGATATAGCTTGTGGTTAAAATAAATAACATGCTCCGAGTTCAAACCGCGTTAGTAAAAATCGACATGGAATAATTTTATCGGGTGTGAGCACAGTGTTGGGGTAAGTGTGACAACATACCACCGGCGATGGCGTCCGAGCGCAGCATGCAGCTGGTGTAGAGCGGCAGCAGCTTCATGCTCTCGGGCAGCACGAGCTGGCCGGCGGAGGAGGGCGAGGCGCAGTGCTTGCGGTACGCGGCCAGCGAGCGCGCGCACCGCGCCGACAGCCCCTCGCGCACCTGCCGCGGGGACGCCTCGCGCAGCGCCCACACCGCTGCGGACACACACACACAATACACTCTGCACTCTCGGCTATCGTTGATGGTGCGTTTAAATGACGCGCGTCGGCACGAGCAAAGTTTTAGGTTCGTTTTGCCAAAGTTTGCACAAACTCAAATGTCTTTTGTTAGGAAACAAAAATTGTGAGTTTACAAATGTCATATGTCACATGTCAACTTGCAAATGTCACTGTCACCTGTCATAGCGCCAAATGTCATCTGGCAGGTGTCAGCTGTAGAGCAATACAAATTGTGATCTTTCAAATGTCAGTTGTCATGAGCGGCGGAAGGGTGGCACTACGTGCTCGTTTGCTATCTAAATTCCATAAACAAGCTGTCAAAATTGAACCGTCACCTGGCAATATCAAACGTTACCTAAAGAAAGAAATGTAACACCACACACCTAAAAAAAGAATTAAAGAATACTGGGCACAACGAACCCTGCTTGGTGAGGAAGTTGACGGTGGCGTCGAGCTCCGCCGAGCGGTACACGTCGGCGAGCTGGTGCGCCACGGCGAGCGCCAGGTTGATGACGCGCAGCCGCCGCTGCCCGCAGCGCCGCGTGTACAGCAGCGCCGCCTGCACGAACACGCCCTCCTCGCCGGTCAGCTTGTCGTCGTGCTTCACCTCCACCGCGATCGCCTTGTCCGCGTCTGTACAACGTCATTTTTAATTCACTTGCTCTATACTCGAGGACATGAAATAACATGGTCATAGGTAATGATTAAAAATATAAAGTCTAAATTGTACACGATAATTATTTCAAAAGTGGCAATCAAGATTATCTAAAAATACGCCGAATTTATGGCGAACAGCTGTGTAGGTACTAAACCACCAATCCGCACTTGGCCAGCGTGGTGGACTATGGCCTATACCCCTCACACTGTGAGAGGAGACCCGTGCCCAGCAGTGGGACAGTTATGGGTTGTGATGATGAAAAAATCACCTTGTATATTATACATATTAATAGAGACAAAATATCCCAGATAAATACTTATTTTATTCACAAGCCACAACTTTTCACTTCGTCCAAGGGCGCGGTAAGAGAGCTGTCAATCTCCCGCTAGTGATGGAGTTACAACGGCGCGGCCATAGTGTTGCACATTATCCCCTGTTCCGGTATTTCATCTAACAATATAGCGATGTTGACCATCAAATAACGATGAGGATGCATCAGTCGGTCGTAATACTACACTGGTTACAACTTACAGCATACAATGAAGACGGTATAGGGATGTTGGCTATCAAATAACGATACGTCATTTGGTCGTAATACTATGTTAGAGTGTGAGGTTTCATCTTATCTTGGTGGAGAACCCCCTCTGGCCCGTCTGCGTTTTTGTTCGCTATTTACATAAAAAATACGATCTCAGCCCAGGGGCAGCGATCTTCAATGGGACTCGCTGTACAATTTATTATTCAACAGTTACACATAAATAATGTGTGCTGCCAATTCAATAGCTCCTTACATAATCTCCATCCACAGTTTCCACCTTTTCGAAACAGGAATAGAAGCAAAAAATTAAATACAAGCCATAATAATAAACAAAAAGGCCGTTAAACATGGCGCAAAGTTCCAACTGACCGATGGCGGCCAGCTCGACGTCAGTGGTGTTGGACATGAAGAAGTGTCCGTAGAAGTCGGTGGCGCGCACGCCCGTGGACGTGCGCACGCGCATCACCGCGTCGTGCGCCACGTTGCGCGTCAGCACGCGCCGCACGTCGCGCGCCAGCCGCGGCCCGTCCGCCTCCGCCTGGACATGGCATTGTCACACTAAAACTAATATAATATGCTAATCTGTGTGTTCGTTGTGTATGATGTATTTTTGTGAGCTGTTGATATTTGCGATACAGACGCCTAAAGAACTGTGGTGGTGGTGATCACTACACATATAAAAAATTAATAAAAATGTTGAAAATAGTAATAAAAATCGGTTTTTTGATAATTTTTAACAGTTAAAAACAATAATTGACGTAATTTTTTAACTTGTGGATTTATTTTAGCATTACATTTTGCAATACACACATCCATTTCCAAAGTTAGCCAAAGTCGAATAAATCTCCACTGTACAGTTTTAACAGTTTTATGATCTGTGGAAAATCCATGGCAATTTCTTGAACTTTTACTCAGTCGCAAACACTATGCCAACGCCGTCACAACACGAACAAACCGCGGTGAAACATACAAACGTCCAAACGTACCGTGAAGTAGGTGTACTTGTGCAGCTGGCCGCCCGTGAGCCGCGGCAGCTGGCCGACGGTCGCCGCGTCCACGTACGCGTTGTTGCACACGAACATCTCGACGCACACGCCGGCCGCCGAGCACGCCTGCCCGAGCTCGTTGTACGCCGTCGTCTGCGGGCCTGCCGCACACGGATACACGGGTGACCGGGGTCGGAGTGGCGATGGTTTACGGGCGGATTGCGCGCCTCGTCCTCCTCGTCCGGGCACTGAGACCACGGTACTAAGGGACGGGATTGTCGACGCGAAGAGAGGGTAGGTGTACTAGTCTATATCTTAATATATATAATTCGAGTGTGAGTGTGTATGTCACTGAACTCCTCCTACACGGCTTGACCGATTCGGTTGAAATTTTTTGTGTGTCTTCAGGTGGATCCGAGAATGGTTTAGATTCACAATTGGACCCGGTAGGTGGCGCTGCTGTCGATATGCCACCATATTTGTTTATTAATTATAGAGCGGTACGAAGTTCGCTGGGGCAGCTAGTATTATATAAAAGGAGAAGCTGACTGACTGACTGACATACTTACTCGTATCAACGCAGGGCCTATTAGAAGCTTGAAATTTTGCACAGAGCAATAGGAAAGGATTTTTGAAAATTCACCCCCCAAGTGAGTAAAACGGGGGTGCCAAGTTAGTATCGAACTTTGCCGTTTTTGAAGTTATTCGAATGAAATTCAATATGAAGGTTTTTCATTGAAAGTCATGAAACACGTATAAAATATTTTTCGAATACCATCCCTTATGGGGATAAAGTAATAAAGTGCAAAATTAGTAAAAACACATAGTGTAACCTAATAATAATTATTGTACTGTTACTGAATAGAATAGTAAAATTCATTCACTATAGCTAGGAGGGGCCGGAATGATTACAAAATATATTAAAATTTAAAAAAAAATATTGAAAAAAAATTATATGGTACAAAAAATGCACCGAATATTTTTTTTTCGATGTAGTATTGCTTACAATCACGGTCCGAAAACGTGGTTACAAGGTTTCTGTTTGAGCCCCTAACACCCTGTATATTTAGGGATATTTGGCGGGGGAAAGCTACTATTTAACTTTAACATAAGTCCCATATACAACCAGGACGATAGACACGCGTGGTACTGACTGAGGATCTGCTTCTCCTTGTCGGTGGCGAGCAGCTTCCGGTCCTCGCGGTTGGCGAGCCGGCCCGGCGCGTTGTACGTGGGCAGCGACGTGTGGAACACGATCAGCTGCCCGCTCGTGTCCGCCGCCTTCAGCGCCTCCAGCCCGGCCTGCACGACGACACGTTTTTTTTAACGGTGCCATGGACAACACACAAGACAAGAACACACACACCCAGACCAAGAACGGAAATTTAAATTTCAAATTTCCGCCTCGCTGGGAATCAAACCCAGGACCCACGGAACGGCGATCCGGCGTGTTAACCATTACGCCATCCGGGTCGTCAAACGTTTGGTAATATAATAATGCATAGTCCCGCATTAGGGATCCCCGTGTCGGGCCCCTTCCTCCTTCTATCCCACCGCTGACCGCGGTGGGGGTGCCCACGGTCGGAGACTTTCAGTATTAATCTGGACACCTCAAGGAATACTTGTACTACTTTCCCTTTTTATTTCACTTGCGCGTCATTTCCGTTTCATCGAATTCAAATCACAACGATACTATAGAAGTTTTCACTTCAAAAAGTCACGAACTATTTAAATTGAAACTGACGAACCTGTACGGCGGGCAGCAGGATGGTCTCCGTCTCCTTGTTGTCCTGGAACATGGCGGGCAGCTGCTGCAGCAGCGCCGGCAGCACGGGCCCGCTGTCCTCCGGCCGCGACAGGAAGCCCTCCAGCAGCGGCACGAACATGTCGCCCACGTCACCCACCGACAGCATCTGCGGCTGGCCTAGCGTGCCCTGAAATTATTAATTTAAAAAATGTTTTTAAAAACAAGCTTCTACAAGTTAAGGTCCTTCATTTGACACCCATATTGGGAGGAAAGTTTAAAAATATGTAATCCACCATTTGGTGATGGCGGCCATCTTAGATTTGGTTTTTTTTATATGGTATTTTACCCACCCAATATGGGTATCAAATGAAAGGGCTTATTTCATTTTATGCCCATATTGGAAGGGCTATACAAAAATATGTAATTTGCTATTTTGTTCCGGCAGCCATATTTGATTAATAACAACTGTTTATATACATATAATTGCACTGTCAAATAATATAATCGTAAAATTCGGCCATTGTTTACACTTTCTGTACAGCCAACTGGAATGAGCTTTAAACAGATTGTACAATTACCTTGATATTGTAAAAGTGTACTGTGGAACTGTACGTGATGAATCCCACTCGGGTCCAACTCTTGCCGGTCTCCTCGTCCTTGGGCATTGACTGTCACAAACAAATGAACATTTGTTAATTTTTTTATGTCATGAAGACATTCTTGATAAATTACAGTGGCAGTGCCAGCAGTATTATAACTTCGTTGTTAAGAACATCTATAAGTAGATATCACTTTACTCATCTGACATTGATGACCCCGTAGCCCATTTGGTAGTGGCCCTGTCTGCGAGGCGAGGGGTCTCGAGATCGATTCCCGCTCGGGGCTGACATTTATGTGACACATAAAATGTTGATGTTGAAGTGTTTGTTCCTCGTGCGTTTGTATGAGTGTGCTAGCGTTTTTTTTTTTTAAATCTCTTTTTCGGGGAGTAAGCTCTGGCCGTATCAACCTACCCTACAAGTATTCATTTGCTAATTTATCGACTAGTAACATGAAAAATAACTACTCCGCCATCTTGGATTTAGAATGACGTCACTGAGCTAATCACGCATTGTCATCCAAACTAAACGTGTATACTAAATTTCAACTCAATCGGTCGACGATAACTGCCTCAAAATTGAGTTGCGAGATTTCATCCGAACAAACATAGTTACATACATACAAAAATAAAGTGCAAGTTAAATAAAATCTTTCAAAAAAGTTGCATAAACTTAATAATATTAACAGCATTGTGGTCCCACCTCAATAATGTCCAAGATATTGTCGCAGACAGTCTGCACGAGGCCGCTCTTCACCGCATTGTACGACACGTCGATCAGGAACACCACGGCCGGTGGGTTCGGTAGAACGTTGTTCTGTCAACATCATCAATCTACTATTACACCAACGACTAAAATACAACTTGCACTTGGGATAACATTAAGTTAACATAACATAAGATTCGTAACCTAATTTGTTTCTTTACCACAGCGTCCATAGTACTGGAACATTGAGCCGACAAAACAGATAATTTGTTTTTGACTGTTTTATAAAAATCTAGATTAAATTTAATATTGTGAACTTCTGTTCCTGCATTGAGAATATATGTACTGGCTTCTGTTATTGATAAACAAAACTTAAACAAGTGTTTCAGCAATAGGAAGAGTAGTGCTGGAGACGTACCCTGCAGTACTCCTTAGTGGCGACAATCTCGTAGGTCCCCAGGGCGAGCTCGGCCGGCACCCGCCCATACTGCTGCATGCTGTTTATGTACTGAGTGTACTCCATCGGCACTGTCGACAAACGGAATAAGTTGTCATTCAGAATAATTTATTCACACAGGTACGAATTAGAGTGGCATCGCTTTAATTTGGCCCGAAAATGAGAGGTAGGTCGGGCGTTAAAAAAACTCAAATCATTTATTTCATGTAGGTATTTTCAATACACTTATGAACGTCATTTTTTGCATTTACCACCGTTTCGCTAAGGTGCCTTTAAATTTTAAATCTTTGAGGAGAAAAGAAACGGCGAAAGAAACTCCTCGGCACATCTTTTGAAAAAAAGAAATGCTTACAATTACATTACAGATAATTACATACAATAACACTCGCTTATGTTTCACGCATCATCGTATCTCGTTTACTCTTGTACACGCGCAATTATTAGTTACACCTAACTACAGAGGGACAAAGGTCCGTGGCGACAGCTGTATGTATTTACAAATATTGCCGTACCCTCGGTGGTGGCCTTGCAGAAGGCGCACTTGAAGTGTCTCCCGGCGTCGACGAACTTCATGTTGGGGCAGATGTAGGCCTTGCAGCGCGAGCAGCGCACGGGGCCCAGCGCCGGGGACCCCGTCAGCGCCGCGAAGTCCAGCAGCGGCGGCTCCGGCTCCGAGGCCTCCACCTCCGCCATCGGGGATATCTGGCCAAGGGGACATTTATATTTATACTCCTTCTATTTATGTTGCAAACTTGTTGCTTCCCTTCGGGAAACCTGGTATAGGTGTGCAAGTATACAATTCTGGAAATCAATTGTTGGAGGATCCATTGCGTTACTGAATACCCCCAATAATATTTTTCCTCAAATGTTTTCATGTACAGACATCATTGACATAATTTAGTATTATGTCAATGACAGACATTAATCAGTTTTTAACATGTATATAACACTATTAACTTATAACTATATAGTTACCCGCTCTGCGCTCGAAATTCGACCGTAATTCATTCCTTCAAACGGTTACTTTACATTGACAGTATAAACGTACATATTTCAAACGTCATGCCAAAGGCATGTTAGGGTGCATAGAGTAACTAACATTAGTGTATGTAATGTTATATTTATTCATTTAAAATATTTTTTATGCATTATTTAAAATAAATATTAGCATTCTACACTCCTTCTCTATATAAACTATAGGTGTGCCAAATTTCATACTCCTCCGTTCGCGCAATTTTCGTAAAAAGGGGTACAAAGTTTTTGCTTCACGTACATATTAATAATTATATAGATTATCAGTATCATTTATACATGTAAAATAACACAAATAATTATTTATTAACATGTAAAATATAACATTATTGTGCCTCCGCAACTGCAACATCAACCATTGATAAACATATTATTATTACCATAAGTTTTATTTTAACTTGTTTTTAATTTAAGTATATAGTATTTTTAGATTATTTAAAGTTGTTGATTATTTAACGTTGTGGAGAATCATGATACAATAAACGTTTCTGTTACTTTTTCTTCTAGTAGGATCTATCATCGTTCAGCTTGCAGTAGTAAATATACTTACGATCAGACAGAATGGCAGTGACGTTTGCTTCAGAAGATCAGCTGTGACCGGAACACTGTACAATGAGCTCCTGATGAAGCGAGGACCTGGAACGAGTCGGTTCCTTCATCAGACTGTTATTCAGGTAGTCATTACGTTTGTAATACAAAAAATGAGAGACGTTAATTCACGTTAATTCAAAATTATCAGCACTTTTGTTAGTGGATTGAAAATTCTGAACTACGGCAAGTAAATTACGGCTCCCTTCTTGGTTAGCAAATTTTAAATGACAACCTTTAATGACATTTATGTGACAGATGACACGTGAATGTCACTATGTCTTAGATCATTGTTTTTTTAATCTGTGGGTCGCCGGCAAAAGGAAAAAGTCAAGATTATACATTATTTACTACCTACAGTTTATTTAAAAAAATGTCAAACCTTGTTACTATTCTTGAAATGTTAATAATCAAAATATTTTCTATACCTATATATTTTTTAAGTTTTAACGTCCACCAAGGCACCTAAATAAAGAAAATCATAAATGTAGTATTTTAAGTAATTACTAAATCTGTCTTTCTATAGCCAAAGCGACTCGCCAGAATTTTTCATTCTGGAAAAGGGTCTCATATTGAAAAAGTATCAAAAACGCTGTCTTAGACTGTAGGGCTAAAATTAATTTCAATGTTTCTTGCCTTTAACAGTACATTTATAAATGAGGTTGACTTACTGGCATTCCCCTTATCATCGACGATGAAGTCGGTGGTGACCAGCGGCGGGACAAGCCCGCGCTCGTTGGTCACGAACACCCCGCCGCGGTTCTGCTGGTCGTCCAGCATCACTTGGATCTGCCCACGGTCAAGGTTTAAGGTTTAACATCAGTCTCATAAAGAGTAATAGATATTCCATTAGCATGAGAACTTACCACTAAAGAAAGTTCAGTTTCATTATAACTCGATATATCGAGGACAACGGTTTCAGATACGGTTACGGATATGCAATTATTTCAGATAATCCATTACTGTCGGATTGTTTTGGTTACAGATATTAGATACAGTTACGACTAAGTTTTTCGTGGCTCTACAACCAATAGAAAATTTTGGACAGCGTTGAAACTAACCCTATTTTCATACATTACATTCTAGAATCTTTAAAGTTTATCGGCTAAAGTGAACATTTTCTATTTTGTGTTACAGCGTTTTGTTTCGACATTTAGATTTGTAGGCTCATACCGGGCTCGGCATCTGGTCGGGGTCCAGTCGCTTCTGCTGCGGTTGTTGGGCGTACTGCGGGCCGTAGCTGGGCTGCTGCTGCGGGAACGGCGGGTAGCCCTGCTGGTAGCCCTGGCCCTGGGCCGCCATCTGCTGCTGGTTCATCGGGGGCAGGCCTGGAAGTAAAGTTAGTTACCATTTAGCAGATAACTACTCTATGCTTATACTGATGGGTTAGCGTTGGGTGGCTTTAACTCAATAGTGGCTCATTACTGAGCACGGGTATCTCCTCATTATTAAAGTCTAGAGAATACTCCACTCTGGTGCTCCAGTGCAGATTGGTGGAGTATTAGTGACCAATGGTGTCATTAGTTCCTGTACCAAGTAACATCAGTGTTCATACTGTCTTCAAAAGCAGCACTTAAAAGCAAGCAAGAGATAAATATGACAATGTTACATTTTATAAAAAACACCATACCCGGATATACCGCATTAGGCTGAGGTCCTGGATGCCCTGGGGGTCCTGGATGTCCTGGATGCCCTGGGGGTCCTGGATGTCCTGGATGTCCCTGGGGTCCTGGAGGCCCCGGAGGTCCATAACCTGGCTGACCGGATGCAGGCGCGCCTGGGAACTGCCTCTGCTGTGACAGTGGCGGCGGCATATGCGGAAGACCAGGCATGCTCTGGTACTGATTGAACTGAGCTTGGGTCGGCATTGGGGGCATCCCTGGTTGAGGCGGTAACCCAGGCTGCGTGGGGCCTGGTGCAGGTTGTTGCATGCCCGGTTGCGGCGGTAGGCCTGGCTGCATAAAGCCTGGCTGAGGACCACCTTGTTGTGGTAAGCCTGGCTGTGGCAGGCCTTGCTGCGGCCCTTTCGTTGGCATACCAGGCTGTGGTTGCATCCCCGGCTGGCCAGGTAGACCTTGCTGACCTTTAATAAAATTTGTTCAATTTAAATTCTCCATCAATTGTAAAACATTGTTACAAGTCAACTAATGCCTAATAACATTCTGTCGTCAACTGAAAAATTGTAATTCTCAGATGTAATAATGTAATGAAATATTGATCATGGTAATGGTCACAAATTTCATTACACCTAATTTTGATCATTATAGTATTTTCAATTGTGAAAGTCTCCCAAATTAACGAACTAAAAGAAAAAAGATTAAAATACCATTAAAAAATCCTGACCTGGCATTTGCCCTGGATGTCCTGGCATCTGGCCGGTATGACCGGGCATCTGTCCTGGATGACCTATCATAGGACCTGGTCCAGATATGGGTGGCTGATGCGGCAACCCTTGGTTCTGCATCGATCCTGGTTGTGGAGGCCCCTGGCTGGGAACAGGCTGTTGACCTTGCATTCCTTGGTTAGGCGGTTGACCTGGTAAACCCTGGTTAGGCATTTGTCCCGGCATCCCTTGAGGACGACCTTGGGGAAATCCCTGCTGTGGAGCCATGGGGCCTTGAGGAGGCATACCGGGTTGACCAGATCGCATCTGCGGCGGCAGACCCTGATTCTGTTGTGGCGGCCCACCGGGTTGACTGGATATTGGCATCGGTGGAAAGCCTGGCCCTCCCATCTGTGAAGGCATTCCAGGCTTCTGTTGCTCTGGTTGAGATGGTCCAGGTCTACCCATTAACCCTTGCGGTGGCATTCCTGGTTGCGATTGCGGGGGCATGCCTGGCTGCGACTGCGGCGGCATTTGAGGTGATTGACCTTGACCGGGGGCAAACCCTGGAGGTAGTCCCATTGAAGGCTGAGCTGGTTGACTTGTTGGCCTTGGAGGCCCCTGGGGCATCGAAGTTGGTGGTCCCTGGTTTGGTTGAGATATGCTAGGCCCTTGGCTAGATGGTGGCATTTGGCCATAACTTTGAGCTTGTGATGACATTGGCGTAGGGGTTGAAGAAGGTGGCATGGATTGGACATTTTGACTCATTGAAGGTGAAAATTGTTGAGGAGTACTACTAGCTGGAGGTCTTCCAGGCTGAAAGCCTGGAGGCTTAGCACCTGGGGGCAATTGACCACCATAGTTTGAGTTAGGTGGAAAGTTACTCCCGGGATGCATCTGGCCAGGTGGTAGTTGAGATGATGGTATATTTGGAGGACCCTGAGGGCCGTTTAAGTTCATGCCCTGCATTTTCTGAGCTACGTCAGACTGATCAAATGATTTCATGGGCATTTGTGGCCCATTGGGAGGCAACTGATTGAAGATGTTAGCATTATGAACTCCATTGTAGTCTTGTGAGGTTGGAGGGAAGCCCAGTGGATTATTAGGAGCGTTATTATTCTGCCCTGGTGGGGGATATTGGGGATTCATCATCTTTGTTGAAGCCAACGATCCTGTAATTAAAAAAAAACTTTTAGCACTCGAAATCTTTAATGTTTATATCATCGCAACTCATCATTGACCCAATGCGTGGCTTGAGTCTCTCTCACTGTGAGGAGTACCAGCCATAGTCAACCATGCAACCAAACCATCCAAGTTATGTGATATCCGCACTTAGCGTGCGGATATCACATAACTTTGAGAACATTATGGAGAACTTTCAGGTGTGCAGGTTTCCGTACAATGTGAACAATATTTTCTAATACACACATAATTAAGAAGATTAAAGATGCATACATAATTCAAACTCACAGCTCCTCAGGAGTGCAAAGTTCTTCTATCTCTTATCTATAGTATAATATTAATGTAAATATTTACTAAATTTTCTTCTTCTTTGCATATTTAATTCATACATTCATTATACATTAATTCTATCCAAAATTGTTCAGCACACATTTAACGGTAACACTTAAAAAGTGCCCAATGTTGTACAGGTTGCATCAAATCTAAGACAATAACTATAAACATTGGTCAGTTGGAATATGGATTAGGCAGTTGGTATCTGGATAGGTACCAGCTAGTGCCAAAGTACTTGAGAACCTCAATTGTTGACAGTATATGAAGCCATCAGGCTCAGTATCTGTATTCCTTAACAGTTGTAAAGTGTGCACGCAAGCATGGAATTTAAGAATTGAAATTCTCTTTTTCCTTAGCCCGTATGTGCCAGGGAGCCATCTGGTTTTCCCAGTGAAGACAGTGTGGACCAACTGAATTTAGTCTCAACCGCTTTGTTGAGAGACCAAAAAGGCGTACTTCCAGATGGTTATTTTAATTTACCTTTCCAAACCCTTACCCAAATTACCTTGGCTTTAGCTGTTGAAAGTATTATCCGAATTTTATTATCCGTATAATCTGTATAATCCGGATATATCTGAATAGTGTTTAGGAGCTATCAGAATTATCCAGATACTAAAATTAGCCAGATAATTGAATTCCCTACTCACATTATTGATTACAATAAAAAACACATCACTGCCAACATTCACATACAGAGATTTCTTAAGTATTGACATAGATAATACCTATCTCATTATGATAAACTTGGACTTTATGAATTTCATCAGTTAGAAAATGTGCAATAACACAAATTAAAACTACAATACACCATAATTATATATCTCAATGGGAAAGAATGATGAGGTCAATCACAGCGAATTTGTCGTCTCATTGATTGCTACAGATGGTTAGAGTGACACATCTGATAACAGACTCTGCTCTGTTACTGGAATGTTAATGTTATAATAAACCTTCATTATGGATTACTTGTAACATATTCTACGCCTAGAAGCTATTAAAATCAAGTAATGGTAGCGCCGACTACAGGTAATGCAAATGAATCTGCCTTTCTAACAAGTTATTTGGAGAAATCATTCAACTAATTGTTCTCGCATTAGCTGGTATTTAATATAAAAAACTACATATTTACTAGTACGACTGCACTTTAAACGTATGTTGTAACATAAATTTTAATTAGCTCTAATTTAATTTGCTATAATCATCTCCAAAATATCTTAAATATCTTTTAGTATCTCGAGAAATATCACAAAGTTTGACAGTAGACATCGTAATTTCGAAAACAGATTACGTACTTAAGAAAACAAAATTCAAGCTTGAAAATTTAAGAGCACATAAAGTATGACATTCTTAAGTAATACTTACGGCTTCTGGTGTATTTTTTAACGAATTTTTATATTAAAAATATAAACAAGACACAAATCACTTGCACTTGGGCCACGTATTCGGGCACGTAGTGTTGTCAGCTTGTCAGCCAGCGGCGCACCGCCTATGTGGAACTTTTCAAACTGTACGTCATTTGCCTACACCGGAACGTTATTATGCCTCTACAATTCCAAAGTTATGGTATTGTTTAGTGAAATACAAGTACGTTTTCATTCAAAATCAATCTTAAATACAGTTTAAATTGTTTGTATTTTGATTTTTATGTTATTCATAAATAAAATGCCAAATTTTTTTTTAGTTCAAATCATGCAATATGATGAGAACGGAACGTTTTTCGTTAACATGGCAATATGGTGGATTAATTGTCAAAGTAACATGCCAGGAAACTTGCCAAAGAAATATATTCTTTATTACAAACGATTAGCAATCAAAAGCATTTTTTTCCTTTTCATCAAAATAAAACTTCATGTAGGTATTTTAGTATTTAACTATTTAGTTGATTTTATGAATAGTCACGATTTTCACGACTCACGCATTGAATTTTTATATAATAAATTATCAATCATTGACTTATTTAGTAATAATAAGTCAATGTTAACAATAGACTCACAGTACTTAATGCACTTATACCGTATTAGTGCTTGGGGCCAGGGATATTTTTGTTATAATATCGGGGAGCCGACAACTAAAATGAGATTCCTACCTTTTTTAACCCCCCACGCAAAAAGAGGGGTGTTATTAGTTTGACGTCGATGTCTGTCTGTGTGTGTCTGTCTGAAACATCGTAGCTCTGAAACGGATGGACCGATATTGATGCGGTTGAAAGCCAGTTTCCTTGCGGTGGTTCTTAGCTATGTTTGGTTAGTATCGGTCCAGCAGTGTAAAAGTATCAGCTCTTTTCCAAAATGATGTAAGGCATTTTTTGCGTATGATTACTCGATTAAGTGCTTCACGCGTGCCAGTATAATGTTTGAGAGCTGACGTGATCGACTTGGTTCCGAGAGCTATAGTTTATGAAGATCTGTTCAAGCGTTTGATGATCATCAGCTCATTACAGATTTTCTTAGTCGGGGGGTTTTAATGTAAGTAACTATCTTCTTGTAGGTACGCGGCGCGGCGATGATATTTTCGACGTTACAGAAGTCTATGAGCCGCGGGTTGCGGTGGGTACCTACAACTTACCTTTAGGGGCTCCTGGAAGCCCGTATGCTATTGCTGTTGTTTTCCATCGGTCAGTGGTTTGGTTCTGTACTTACAATGGTAAAATAGGGTCCCGTAGTCAATAATGAACCCTAATAATTTCGCCATGTTACAAATATTTAGTGGTTGTATGAAAATCATTTTTTATGCAGACATCCGATTTCAAAGCTTTTTTTTCTGGTACTCCCTTGGCCGACAGTGCATCGGTGATACAGTGGCCTTTACCATCACATGGCGCGTGTGCTCGTTGTACTTAACTACAGGTAAACTTTTATAACTAAGTACAGATAAAAGCGTTTAAATGAAAATTTTAAATGCTAGTGTTATATTTATAACAAACTACGTTAACAGTAGGTTGTTATTTCGTCGATGTCCTGCTAGTCAAATATGTCGGCCACTAAGAAATACACAATTTATAAGTAGGTGCCATAAAGTAACTGCCGATAGAACAAATTGTTAACGTTGTTATAGTGCCACCTATGGGACTCCAGCAAGTACTTAAGAAATTAGAGTATTTTTTTTCTTGGTGAAGTTTAAAAATAAATATAATCTCTTTCTATGAGAAAAATACAGTTTTTCTCTTGTTTTATTAGCTAATACAAATGTTTGCCCAATAGCTGGTGGATTCTAAATTTGTAAGACTTGGCGTATTGGTGTATTGGGGCCAGCATATTATTTTCGGGGTCGACACACCCCATCGTTTACGCATGCGCAGAAATATAACTAAGGAATAGAGTTGTCAGAAGTGCGTTATCGATAACTTAAGGTTAAAGAAATTTATTCTCATAACTTACTAAGTAGGTACTTATCTCTTTCTTGCCTCTACTCAAAACTCAAATAATTTATTTAATATTTATCGATACACTCATTATGAAGTATTCTGCATTAAGCTATCATTGTTTCGCTTATGTGCCGAATTAAATACTAAATAGGCGAAGAAACGGCGAAAGAAACTCTTAGACACATATTTAAAAACCCAGAAACCTACTACTTATCCTCCTCCTTAAACATTCTATTTGTTTCTGTCAGTTGCAGGAAATGTAAGGAAAAAAGAAACGTAGAAAAAGTGGACATTCAAACTATTCCGCTTATCGACAATGCATGTTCCCATCTCTACAATGGAAAGCCTTTTCCTATTGATTTTCGCGCAGCGCCGAAGCCTAATTTAGCCTGTTGGTTTAATAATGCTTCAACCAAAAATATTTATATTTCTGTCATAAAAATAACAGCTTTAATTAGGCCTCATAGGGTTAAAATTACTACAAAATTAAAATATATTTATGACAAACATGCCACAATAAATTTTAAAAGTGACGCGTCTCTGCTAAGGTATGAACTGACTTCTAGTCTGGTTGCTAGAGTTCAATTTCGTTTAACAACTGTGATGTAGATGTTGAATTTCAGACGCTCAGTACGGACCCTGTCGACATTGTGAGAACACCGCCGTGAAGTATGATTTCCATAAAAATGGACCTTTTGCACAGAATTTTAATCCCAATGATCCTAATTTTGTGACGAAAGTGGTCAAATGGTTTGTTTGAAACTGCAAATACGGTGTTAATTTCAAAATACGAGGGAATGCTCGTTGTGCGGCGCTTAAGTTCGGGTGAGTTTTGCCATCTTTTAAAATAACATTGTACGATATAATATACTTAAGTACTTAGCTACTTACTTACCAATTATTCGATAAAGAATAGAAATTGTAAAATAGTAATTAAAGCAATAAAATTACAAGTAGATATTTGAATCAGTGTGGTAGAGTAAAGGAATTGTAGTGTAATAATTTCGATCATAATGTCTGATATCCATGACTGGTTCAAATTGACCCAGTCCGTACTTTGAGATGAATGCAATTAATAATTTAACAAAACAAAAAACCGACTTCAACGTCGATGAGGGTTTCCCTCGATTTCCCTGGGATACCATCATCAGATCCTGGCAGTGGGACTACCTCGGAAGTATGTTCTTTCAAAGAAATTAACAATAGCACTAGTCGCCACTACGATTTTTAGTAGGTTCCCCTCGATTTCTCTGGGATACCATCATCTGATCCTGGTTTCCTTATCATGGTACTTGGATATAAATAGAAAAATCATCCAAATCGGTTCATAAACGGCGAAGTTATCCGCGAAAACAAAAGTACGGTCGAATTGAGAACGTCCTCGTTTTTTGAAGTCGGTTAAAAATAAAGCTATCTTGCTTCGCCGCGGATGAAATTCCGCAAAAACGATAGGTAATGGTCACATGAAAGTCTTAAATAATTAGAACTCCGAGCATAATAACACATCTATAAACCTACTAGAGCAGGAAGAACATTGAAATGGATCAATCAAAGTAGGTCCATCAGGTGACCCGTCTGCTCGTTTGCCTGCTTAGGCTGTAAAAAGAAAATAAAATTCCAGAACAGAGAACAGAACAGAGACACAAGGTCTCTCTCTCTTGACCGGGATGCAGTCGAATGTCACAATTCCTGGCAAACCTCCTTAGTTATTACTTTCATTAACGAACCCCTCATGTAACCCTGATTTAAAAAAAATGGAGAGGAATAAACAACGTTAGATGTTAAAGAAGCTGTCCCGGTTTGAAAACTAAATCTGGGATTCCGTTCCGAAATTGGACTCGGCAACTCGGTGAACTTAGCAACACTTTAATATAAGGACATCCTACAAACGCCTGAAGGCGCACTTTACTGAGATCACTTTTCCTTTGTGACTATCATGGAGTTTTCCACTGAGGTACTTATTTTGAAATAAGGTTTCACAGCAGCCAAATCGGGTCTTACGTACTACGGACGTACGGGCGTACGGACGCCCGAAGATTAGTACATGAATAAATTACGTAGATGCTATACTTAGGTACATGATATTACAAGTGAAACAGTGATAGTTAATGTTCGGAACTTTGATGCAATGAAACATAGCAAAAGTTAATGACCACAAGGTGGCATATTATGTGGTTATTGCAATTTTAACGCGTGTTCAAGTTGATCCACATTGTACCTAATACCGGCAAATCACGTAAGTACTATCTTGTTTTTATCCCTATCCGGATATTCGATATTAATCTTCAAAGATGTTCGAAGAACCCAAGGACTTCTCTGTTAACCACCAGTATGTATCCCATGTAGCCTTGAACTTGAGGATCGATTAAGCCCATTACTCGTACCTACTCGTGCCCACACGGGTTTAAAAAAGTAGTTTATAGAGAACCTACTACTTTCTAGACATAATGTTCCTGTCTCAAGGTTCTACAATGTTGGTCCTGCTGGTGTTCCTGGGGCTGGGCCAGGTGGGCCGGGGGGTGCCGCAGAAGCCCAACCTGGACGCCATCCTCAACCGGCGCACCGACGTCTACATCGCCGGCTTCTTCCCTTTCGGCAAGGGGGTCGAGAACTCCAACACTGGTATCTATCAACTTCGACTTGGAGAATAAACCTACATTTATGTTCGTTCGCAGTTCACACGTTTAGTTATGAGGCCGTCGCGGGTGGTATGGACCATATGAACATACACAATTATACTTACATACAAACCATTTATTCATATAGGAATCACTCGTGCACATATGCACGTAATTTTTTTATTTAATTGTACTACTGTTTCGAAACGGTGCCCGGTAACGGTAATGGTGTTACAGTCCTGAGCATTTCCATGCATCTTAGCCATTGAAATATTCATCTACGCCATACTCCTTAGTAACCTTTGCGCACTAGTGGTAATGTAAGTAGTTAGCTTTGGGACTTACATTAAGTATTTATAAATAATTATATGCCACATATATGTCTGCCCTACACGGGAAGCGAGCCTGATAGCCTAGTTCGTAGTGACTCTTCTTAACTAACTGACATTAAGGTTTTAGGTATAAGTTCTGTTCTCTGCGTCACCTAAAAGATTAAGTCTTACATCAATTAAGATAATTGGAACTGAGCGAAATATCGACGTCTTGTACAACTTATCCAATTAATGTTAACGAAGTGCTAAAAGCTTTTGAAGTCTGCAGGATCGGTTTCTCCAGGGATCATCTTGCCTTTTACATCAAGGTTAATGAGGTTTTCCCTAAGTAATAGGTCAGAAAACTTTCTGAAAAATCCAAGACCTCTTTTTTCGCAGGCAGGGCCACTACCAAGCAGGCTACAGGGTCGCGAGTTTTCGTATCGAAAGTAACCATATCATATGAGTTCATTTAAATATGGTAAAGAGTTGAACAAAAGTTATCCCGATTACAGATTACAATTACATCTGGTGCAGAGATGGCCAAATCTAATCTTGATAATGGATTAAAGGAAAGGCGAAAGGCGCTCGCGGGGGAATTTACAGGCCTCCAGATGTACCTAATTGTAATGTGTAATCATGATTATCTCTGGTACCAAAGCTATGTTAAAACCGCTGTAGGTCGTGGGGTGATGCCCAGCGTGAAGCTGGCGCTGGACCACGTCAACGAGCACGACTCCGTGCTGCGGAACTATCGGCTACATATGTGGTGGAACGACACAGAGGTAATTTTATCTGGTGATATTGGGATCCAGGATCCTAGAGTTGATAACAATTACCAAGTCGAGCGTAGACATTTTTTATGCAAATCGCCGAAGAACGTCCTGACGAGCCATTTTAAGATAAGTGGTTTAATGGCCCCAGTCGTCAATGGACATCTGCAATCATCAAAGGCATCACCAACGCATAGCTGATCTACAAGTAAAATATAACACATAATCTCTTTTCAATTGTCCATAATGCTCTACGTTTCCAGAATAAATAAAGGAGTTTTTTTCTGTGCCGTATTCCAAGCCTCCTTCCACTTACTAAGTTTTTACTTTACTTACTTCCTTCTACTTAATTCTAATTCTATCCTACCTTCTTCGCTTACGTCTTTTTAGTCACATTCTTTTCATATACAATGCTCTGGACTGGACTGTATGTAATGCTCTGGGAATCCATCAGAAGGTCAAGGCTCAATGTCTATTTCCACGAGGAGTAGAGCTGATGTAACATTAACAAACGCTCATGTTGATGTTCCAGTGCAACGCGGCGGTTGGCGTGAAGTCGTTCTTCGACATGATGCACAGCGGGCCGCACAAGTTGATGCTGTTCGGAGCGGCGTGTACGCACGTCACCGACCCCATCGCTAAGGCCTCCAAGCACTGGCATCTCACTCAGGTATTGTTGTTTCACTGGGTCTACGATATATCCAGAAAATGTACTTTCATGTCAGTTTTAAAAGCAGAAGTTGCATTGACCCTGCATCAGCCATCTGTTCCGGACACACAGGCCTAAATAACTAAGCTACTCTTGTCCTTTGTGTCTACAAAATCTGTTACGAAGTGGTCACTCATTTCTTTTACTTCTTTGGCCTCATTATGCTAATAAAATTAATTGCTCGACTTAAATACTTTTGTCTCATAAGTTCTCAACATTCAACAGCTATCATATGCGGACACCCACCCGATGTTTACGAAGGAGGCGTTCCCGAATTTCTTTCGCATCGTCCCATCCGAGAACGCGTTCAATATGCCCAGAATCAGATTGCTGGAACATTTCAACTGGACCAGGGTTGGCACCATTTATCAGAATGAGCCAAGATATGCTTTGGTAAGTTTGAAATGCATAATAATAGGTATCACAGCGTAAAAACTTAATATTTATTAGCATGCGATTATTTCTGCTTAGGAAACTCTCAATCTCGTTTGTATACACTGCTTAATACATGTAAAATAAGTGAAGTGAAATATCCTGGACAAAATAAAGGGACATTGTTTTTCCTTAAGGCCCACAATCGTCTGCTGGCAGACCTGGATGGATTCGACTTCGAAATAGTAGAAACGCAGAGTTTTGCTTCTGAAGTGAGGACAGCGTTATCGAAGCTCAAGGAGAAGGACGTAAGGATCATCCTCGGGAACTTTAACGAGACCTGGGCTGTAAGGATCTTCTGTGAGGCATATAAGTGAGTAGATAACAACGCAATATGTAAACATGGATTATCTCATTTGACCTAATTTTCACTTTACAAAAACTAATTTTCGAAAATAATTTGATACTTTTTAAATTTTTTTTAATACTTGGCAAATGTGCTATACGACCCTCTTGATGGTTTTTGGTAACCGCCCTTCATGAACATCCGTATTACAAGGGGAATTAAAGACGCGTTGCCAGTAAGAAAATGATAGAGAAAGTCGTATTCAAAGAACGGTGGCAGCTATCAAGACAGATAAGAACCTTGATATGGTTATGTGCACGAATATCGAAGAAAATCAGGTGATTAAAACAAAGTCCAGCTACCTCAAAGAGAAGCATGAAACCAGGTGCCATCTTTGTTAGTCAAGAGGTCACCATCTAATCTTAAACAACTCATGAATAATAAGGGGAACCATTTAAATAGTAAGGGCTTCTTCAACATTTACAATTGCCAAAAAATACTTAAATCTTCAATATTACCGTAGGCTTGACATGTACGGCCGTGCCTACACCTGGCTCCTGCTAGGAACATACAGCAGCAAGTGGTGGATGAGGAGGGCTCCATGCTCCAAGCGAGACCTCACTACCGCCCTGGACACCGCCATACTGACGGATCTGCTACCGCTTTCTACTACTGGAGAGATGACTGTATCTGGGATTGTAAGTCCGTTTATCGTACGTTTTTATGTATTCGTACATGTTCTTCTGAAAGTTCTAATTGGAGTGGATTTTTGTAGACAGCAAAGGATTATCAAGTGGAATATGATAGAAGAAGAGGTCTTGAATACTCCAGATTTCATGGATATACCTATGATGGTAAGTTATAAAAAACTACCCGTGAACGAGAATTATATGGTTGTAAATATTTTAGATAGCCGCAGTATTCTTATGCATATTAAAATAACGAGTAGGTTAATGTTCATAATTGTCTTTCTCGTAGTAAGTTTCAGTATAATCTTTTTGCTGATTGCTCATGTTTAAAGGTATATGGGCAATGGCTCTGGCCATTCAAACAGTGGCTCACCGAGTCAAGCTGAAATACAAGGAGAAGACCGTCCAAGATTTTCGGTACAGGGATAAAGAATGGGAGCAACTCTTTCTGGATGCATTGAGCAATGTTACCTTTGAAGGCGTTACTGTAAGTGATCGTAATTATTCGTTTGGGGATAGACTGATAAACTAGAATTTTTATGTCTGATCAACCATCCCACTTCAGGGTCCAGTGAGGTTCTACGACAACGAGCGCAAAGCGTCTATCCTGCTGAAGCAGTTCCAGGGAGACACGGTGGGCGAGGTGAAGGTGGGCGAGTACTGCGCCGAGAGAGACCGCCTCGACCTCAGCAACGCGCAGGCCTTCAAGTGGATCGGGAAGTACGTCAACTTGCACGTTATCCGTTTTTTTCATCTAGAAAAAAATATTCAGTCTTACCGAATCATACAATTATCATATCAATAAGAGTTAATATTACTCCGAATACTTGTATCTTCCTTTAAAAATTTAGTTGATATAAGGCTCAGCGGGAAGACTGTTAGACTATTACTTTAAAAGTCGGAGGACACTAAAAGGAAGGCTTTACTATTTGAACCCCGGTCAACTCGATTGCAATCACGTCTAAGGCCAAATGTAGATGACATTAAGTTACATATTTCAGAAACCCACCAAAAGACCGTACTCTACGGCTGATCGAGCACACGCAGGTTAACATCACATTGTACACGGTGTTGGTAACGTGCTCCTGCCTCGGCATCCTCCTCGCTACCGGCTTCCTCGCCATGAATATCCACTACCGGAATCAAAGGTATTTTTCATTTTCTTTTAAATCGTCTGGACTTTCCGTTGTACTGGTTCAGGTCGTTTCGACAAAAAAAAAACTCTTCAGTTTATCTTATATTTCTGATTCACAGATATATTAAAATGTCGTCACCTCATCTTAACAATCTCATAATCATCGGCTGTATGCTCACCTACCTGAGTGTGATCTTCCTTGGGCTCGACTCCAGTCTTAGCAGCATAGGTATGTACCAACAAGTCCACAGGTTCCTTTGAATGTCATATTTTAAACACATAATCATAAAATATCTTTGTGTCCACTCTACCTTTCGGATCGAAGGTAAAGATAACAATATTACATAGTAAATTAAATTTCGCTGCCCAATTGGCCGATACTTTTAAATTGGTCAGCGAATTGAAATCGAAATCTAAAAGCGATATTAAAATGTTAGCACTTTCGATTCGCATGACGCTAGCACATCGTTCGTCACGCTGTTCCATAATCTCATCATTTTCATTCATTCTTAGGTCTTTCTCAGGAAACGCCGCGTGGAGGTAATAGCTTGCTCTCACCCCCAGCTTGAGCTTCGACCCTGGGCCGTACGGAACCCGCAACCAAATTTTGGGAACCAAATCCCCTCCAATCTGTCTCGACCTCTATCTGAGAAAGACCTAGGTCGTTTTCTAGGTCACAGGAGTCGACAGCATGTTTCCAAGTTTTGGTTTTATTTCCTTTGTCCGCGACGCTTTGTCTAATGGTATGTGGTGTTGTATGTACTTTTCAAGGCTTTACACATCCTGTGTTGTAAGTACTGCATTATCTGTTCCATCTTATTAGTTTTCTTATTAATTGACGTGTCATCATTGATCATCTTGCTCAACTCCTTCGCTATGAGCAATGTATCATTTCTTACTTCTTCTTGCCTTTACCTTTCAATATAAAATGCATGCGTAATTAATGAACAAACTAAAACTGCACTTAAACTTATCAATTTATAATCCAATAGTTTTATACTTATCTTTTACTTACATCGCAACTTGGTATTAATATTCGTCAACAATGAAGTAATATGCTAAGAAAATCGTCAATCAAAATATAATATTTGACAGCGCTTTGCGCTACACGCCTATTTGAAACTAATTAAACTTCTGCAAATTATACTTACTTCTCCTATATGCTTTGGCGTAAAGCGAAGAATTTCAACAATTAATTTTAACTTTGGACTTCAACAGCGGCGTTTCCCTACATCTGCACGGCCCGGGCCTGGCTGCTGATGGCCGGCTTCAGTTTCGCCTTCGGGGCCATGTTCTCCAAAACTTGGAGAGTCCACTCCATCTTCACTGACGTGAAGCTTAACAAAAAGGTACGTGCTACGTAACCAGTTACTGTTGTTTTAAAATTAACATGAAGCTTAAGTCCAGAGGCCCATATAACAAGTTAACTATAATCAGCTCAAAGACTATCCGGGCTACTTTAGGAGTAACTGATCTACGCTAAAAAAATTAAAAATCTTAAAATACCTCGGGTTGCTCTAAACTGATGCTATCTGGGACCTTAATATTATCGTGTTTTAGAGGACACACATACATTAAGATGTCCTCATAGGCCCCTGTAATTTATTATTGTGAGAGTAAATAAATTAATGTGAATAGAGCAAATAATAAAGGAAACTAGGGCATAGTATATATAGTCCCAGTGCCTAAACGTGGGTCAAAGATAAAAACCCTGTCCCTGCCCCAGTCCTAACGAAGTAGCGAACTCACAAACTAACTATAATTATTAAAAATCCTCCATCCTAGTCTCTATTTGAATCTTGTTCTAGGTCGGTCATAGATGTCAAGGCGGCAGCGGAAGGGTGGTGCATTGCTCATTTGCATTGCATGCATGCATCGTAAAAAAAGTTCAAAGCCAATGTAACGCTGGTTAATAAATATTATCGAATGCAAATATGTTTGTTGCAGGTGATAAAGGACTACCAACTGTTCATGGTTGTGGGCGTGCTGCTGTGCATCGACGTGGCCATCATGACCACGTGGCAGATCTCGGACCCCTTCTACCGGGAGACGAAACAGATGGACGCCATTGTAAGAACATCGAATAGATCTAAATTATTTCCTTACGTTACATAGTATGATTTTAAACTTTTATCATCATGAATACTAAACATTCTATACGGTGTATAAAAAACAATTATCGTGAGTATCCGTCCAATTAAAAACTTAGGTAACTATATTCGAAGTTGAAATCGAAAATCTTAAATCGATACAATATTTTTTTGTCAATAGAACCTGAGTCTAGCATTATGGACATGATACCATTATTTTTAGATTTTTGAAATCAACTCGTCTCGCTCGACTCAAGTCATCAAATTTGAATTGAGTACCAAAAAGGACGAGTGTCTCCTGTGTTTTCTATTGGTGTTCGTTAAACTTTCCAGCCGCATCCGTCGAGTGAAGACATCGTGATCGTCCAGGAGAATGAGTACTGCCAGTCGGAGAACATGTCCATCTTCATCGGAATCATCTACGCGTATAAAGGACTGTTACTGGTAATACTGCTGGCACTACTTAATACAATGTATTTATTATAATCTTTACTAAGTCCTTTGGCGCAGGGACCCAAAGTGTATCTTGGTCTCCAACACGAGATCTTACGGAGAGGTAAGATCTCGTGTTGTTGTACGTTTTTCTCACTTTGGGAACCACTTCTTTACTAAAAACAAAATGCAATACTAAAAATAATGAGCTAATGATTAGGTAGGTGACTTGCATATCGCTGGATGACACGGGGTTATTTTACAAAGTAAAAACCATACTATACTGGTCTGATGGATCTGAGAAACCAATCTGAAAATTCAGAGCTTAGTGTAAAAATTTCTAACATCCGGTCATCATCGTGTCATTGAAAATAATTGGCACACCGTTGGCATACCATCACACTGCATGTCACGGCTTAGTTTTACAATGCTGCAGTTTTCCACCATACTGGTTTGATGAAAATGAGAATCAAATCTCGTACTTTAATCTTTAGTATATACCTACGACAATGGCTCAATTAGAAAATTTAGATCCGATATAAAATCCGGTCATCAATTTTAAATTGCAGATATTTGGCGCATTCTTGGCGTGGGAGACGCGGCACGTGTCCATCCCGGCGTTGAACGACTCCAAGCATATCGGGCTCTCCGTCTACAATGTTTTCATCATGTGCATCATGGGTGCTCCCATTGCTCTCGTGAGTATCGACCACTTTATAGCGGATCTGGTATACTTGGGAGGGTAAAGTAGGACGCCTGTCCTGCTGCCCAGCAAGGGCAGGAAAATTTAATTGCTTGCTCGTCTATATTAAAACTCATTATCAATGCAAAAATCAATGTTTTGAACCTCTATAACCAAACTTAGAGCCATTGAAACTCTTGGACCTACGTAACAAAATTCTGATAGACCCGTTTTTAAATCGCTTTGTTGTTTGTGCTTTGTTTGTTTGTTTGTGCTTATCTTAAAGTTGGTAGAGTAATAGTTTTATATCAGCCTGAAAATAAAACCGATCTCATCAGTAGGCGTCACGATTTGTGGTCATGTTGAAAGCGAGGAAACTTCAAAAAGAGGATCGTTCCAGTGAATGACGTTTGGTCCGCAGGTACTCGCCGACCACAAGGACGCCCTGTTCGTCCTGATAGCAATATTTATCATCTTCTGCACCACGGCAACGCTGTGTTTGGTCTTTGTACCCAAGGTAAGTCAGTTTTTGTATATTTCAAGTTACTTTTCACCTTATATGGAACAAAATACAATACGTTTAAAGTTATGTAGCTGAGTAATTAGTTTAGTGCGTGAAGGAGTTATAGTTTCGTACATCGCGTGCGTGAACTTGACCTGAAGTTTCCCATGTTATGGGTAGCCTCATTTGCGACCCACTGATGGGTCAGCAGCGTACCTAAATAGATAGGCCTGAAATTAACAATACAAAGACTAATTTACAACCTCGTCCTTTTTTGATGCTGTATAAAATATAGAAAGCAAATTAATTTTCTTTCTATATTTAAAATAGCCCTGAAAATTTTCGAATGCAACGGAATGTATTTTGTCCTTATTTATGAATTCCAACTGCAGTGGTCACTTAAAAGCTAAACTAGTTAAAAGATAATGGATAAAGAGGTTGGAATGTATTACCAAACACGTTCGTCGCACGGCCAGCTACTCGAGCTGCGCCGCAACGGGCAGCCGGGCGCAGCGGGCGCGCGCATCCGTGCCACGCTGCGGCCCGCGTCCTCGCACGAGTGCCGCGAGCCGGGCCCCGAGCTGGAGCGCCGGCTCAAGGAGCTGCGCCAGTACAACAACCGCTACCGCCGCACGCTGCAGGCCAAGGAGAACGAGCTGCAGGTACCTACTGCACCACACACACACACACTAACACGCACGCACACACACGCACACACACACACACACAACCAGACCTACCATTTATAAGACTTACCTGTAACAGTTGCTGCTGTAACTGCTGCTGCTGCTAGCTGTTAAAACTTTGGCAATGGGATACTCCCGCCAGGCGAGGTATGGATGGGGAGTGACTATGTTCCAACTGTTCACGGGGTGAACTTGTATACATATATTATCTATGTATATGCGAACCTGTCATGAGTGTCATGACATCTCCATGTAAAGTGTGTGCGATGTTTACGCAAAACAAAGCTAAGATAGGTGCATGCTGAGCTGTACGTACCTATTATTGTTGCGATAACGAATAGCTATGGTCAGGTAAGTGGTGATCTCATCCCATAAACATCCGCAGACAATTAGTACCTACACATGTTAACTGGCTCTTCATTACAACGAGAACCAATTCCTGGGTTGATTTTCGAGAAAAAAGTTCTCAATCAACATGTCGAGTGGAAACTGCCTAGTCGTACCTACTTTCCGTAGCATACCTCCTTCGTTTCCATTTAGATGCTGTTGAGCAAGCTGGGTTGCGACGGCAGCTCGGAGTCGTCAGCGCGCGACTCCAAGTCCCCGGCGAGTGCTCGCACAAGACTGCCCCCGCCCAAGGAGAACATCAGCCACCCCGGTAACAGTACAACACTACTTGGAACTTAAACCTTACCTGACTGCATTTAAACATATTATTATCTTCAAACATTACAACGAGGCATGTTTGTATGGGTGTCGCTGCTTGGAACGTACAAAATATTTGTGCCAGAGGCCTGAAGATGATTCATTTATATCCGTTCTGTGACACGCAGCGACATCCACACAAAAAAGCCTCGTTAGTACCTTGCAAGAGCAGTCGACTGCTAAAACAACATTGTACGTGTTGCACGCTATAAATTTTGACAAGGAAATCTTGAGTTGTTGTCTGCTGTAGCAGTCGAGTCATAATATACCTACATAGGTTGATCAATAGCTCGTTGGTTGATCAACTTCCATATCGACATTTGATGTCATAGCAGTCCAATGCCATGCATCAAAGTAATGTGACAGTAAATACTTGGTATCGTTTTTTTTATGGAATTAACTCCGCTGCCGACCGTGACAACTGTAACCAACCAACAAGACTCAAATGGGGACCAGGATAGTTGGTCCGGTTAGATGACGGTGTTAGAAAATTAGTTAGTTAGTTTGGTAATAAGTTTCTTAATTACCTATAACCTTGATCATGTACGTTGTCATCGCATTATAACACACATTACATCGTTCACCACACTGCAAAACTATTCTGCAAACTTACCATCAAACCCATTGGATTGACGATAAGGTAGCCCAGTTGGTAATGACACAGCCGGCGAAACGATGGGTATCGTGATTCCAGGCCAGGCCGACGTGTTGACCACATTAGCTTTAACTCATCACCGGCCCTCTACTGGACAGGGGTATCTCCTCATAATTGAGGAGGCCTAGAGCGTACCTCCACCTCGGTACTTAACTATTCCAGTGTGGATTGGTGGAGGGATAACTACAATAAACTTACCAATATGTACAGACTCGACATTGAGGTCGTTGTACTAGAATAGATACTTTTATTTAATTTAATTTAATTTAATTTTATTTTTTTGATTACTTGAAATATCGGTAAAACAATTCGAAATCGTGAGTACCCGTATACATTATAATGTTTAGTGTCCGCGATAATATCAGTTTAAAATTATATGTTAGATACTTTTAATAGACGAGGTTGGTACTTTGTACAGAGACCAGCGACATCACATCGATGTGCAGCCTGAGCGCGGCGTCCGCCGGCGCCGACGCCGACTGCAATCTGCAGACCACCATCGAACGGTAACTACCACACGCAATGTCACTGTCTGTGAATGTCCACGTTTCATCTAAAAGCTTATCTTAACCTAAAAGCATGCAAATTTTATAAGGGTTCCTTAATAAGGGAGGAGCGCTAATAAAAGGCTGGAAAATACTCCATCTATGGGAGTAAAATATGGGAAAAAGTTTCTTCTTCTTCTTCTTTTCTATGGGGAAAAAGCTAGAAATACAGCGCAAATAATGCCTCTTCTGTGCTACAATTGCAGTCCAAAGCCATCAGTGCCAGAGCCAGTGAAGGAGGTGATGGTGCGGGAGCCGCGCAAGGAGCAGACCAAGAACGTGTCGTTCAAGAACCACCTGGACTGCACCAGCCCGCCGCCAACCAAGGCCGTGCCCGAGAAGGACCAGCTCGCCAAGCTACCGTACGGGTGGTCCACTGAGGTGAGATGTATATGGGGACACTGACCACTTAGCATTGCGTGTGTCGACTGTTCATCTGTAAACTCTAAGTTTTATTGTTGGATTAGAAGATATAAAATTCAAGACGTCAGAAGATTTGAAAGTCGGCAATTTGGTGTCACAGGAACCTCCAGACACCCCAAAGCCGGCCACGAAGCCCGCGGAGCCGCCCAAGCCGGCCACGAAGCCCCCGGAGCCGGCCCGGGCGGAGACCAAGACCATCCCAGCACTGAAACCCTCCGACACGCCCACGGCCAAGTCCGTGCCCGCCAAGGTTCAAGAACCTATGTACACTAAGGCGGCTACACCTAAAGTAAGACACTATTGATAATACTCATTATTATAAAACGGGTAAATTTTATTATACGGGTACTCACTATATGCATTTTGTACGCCGAGATACCTAGCTGATGTAATAAAAAGTAACTTAGGCTACTTTTATTTTAGATTTGAAATAGGTACAATAAAATAAGTTGTTACCTATAGATTATAAGTGTGTGTTTTATGAGAAGGAGAATTTCTGGTGTTGTCTTTACTTTGGCCATAAATTATGTTAGAAACTCCAACTAAATTTCATCAAATATCACCGTGGTATAATCAAAACCCTTCTGCCATTCAGACCCCCGAGCTGCAAAAGAAGAAATCCCAGGAGGCCATGAAGAGCACGCCGTCTCGCGAGCGGGAGCGGGCGGCGGCGCGCGGGCACCGGCGGACGTCCAGCATCAGCGCGGGCGCGGGCGCGGGCGCGCTGCTGGCGGACCTGATGCACGTGTCCGTGGACCACGACGACCCGGAGCCGCCGCCAGGGCTCGAGCGGAAGGTCATCGGTCAGTGTTTGCGCCGGCCGTTGCCGTGGTGGAGGCATTGTACCGAGATTTGAAACTAAAAACACAGTTTTATAATGCTCTAATATTTTAATTGCAAAGCAAAATAAATTTAGTCACTGTGCTGTTAACCGTTGAGGAGTTCCCCTGTCTGGAGCCAATCCTATCCAATAGTATCCGCGCATGCTTGGCATGAAATTGCATTGTCATCGGAACTAAAGGCGTATTCCAAATTTTTGCTTAACACTGAGAAGTGGGTCACATTTAGCTTGCAATATATGACCCCCACTAACAAACTAACACGACAAGTTAAATAAAAGCTTGTAATTATATCAAACATGGCCGGGTAGTTGTCCAGTGCACAGTGGCCCATATGAATGATAATCAAATAAAAGTATCAGATAAAATAAAATTAAAAGAAATACTTAATATTACGTAGGAAAAGGGCGAAAGGATAGGTACCTAGGTACTTAGAAAGCGTATAAGCTTGACATTATCCCTATCAGTTGTTCCATATGACCGTCTCTATCCTGGTTTCCCTCAGGGCAAGAAAGGGACCCGCCGATACCTCCAAAGCCGAAGCAGGAGCCGGAGGACATCCTGGACATTGACCTCGATTACTCCTCAATGGAACGACGTAAAGCATGTACGTATTAGTCAATCAATTGTTTTATTTAAAATATGTGCTGAGGAGTGCCTTTCGCTGTTCCTTCTTATCGATTATGTAAATATGATAAATCTTTGCAAAACGGCGGTAGAAGTGAAAAAAATAACTGTATTGTAAACATACCCACATGAATAAATGATTTTGAATTGAAGTTCATATGTCTGGTACCTAATGGTAACGGAACCGAAAGACTGGGACAGAGAGAGATTCCATGAAAATTACATTAATTAGGGGAATTTGAGTTTGAGTTTGAGTTTGAATTTATTAAGTTAACATATTTGGCGCTCAACGTTTCAGGTCAGAGACGAGATTCGGAACGACGGAAGAAGGAAAATTACATAGTGGTGCAGAGTGACCTGTGGGACACCAACACCTTCCAGTACACCTGCCAAAAGTCACCGCCCAGTAAGTTGTAATATTAAGTATAAGCAAACAAAAATAACGGCTCAAAATATCTATAATACTCGTTACCAATGACAAGAAGTCTACCGCGCCCGCTGTTGCTCAACTCGGGTATTCTCTGTCTTTAGGCCACGCTCATTCTCCGATGCAGCGAAGTGTATCCGAGAAGAGTCGCCAGCAGCCTTCTCCTCATCACCACAGGTGAAACTAATTCTTAGATCAGTTTCATACTGTATTACATGTCCGCGGTTTCAACTATTAAAAATAATATTATTCCCGCAGGGAGCCAGACACGAGAAGTATGGAGAGGCGAGCTTCCAATGCTTCGATCAATCATGTTGAGAAAAGTATATAGTATAATAAACACTCGTTATAAACATGCGGATCAAAACTTAATATTTCTTAGGAACACACACTTAATTATAAACACGCGGATCAAAAATAGGATACACATGATTTTTTTATACATGAGAATAATACAGACTCGACAGAGAAGTTGTAGCTACCAATGGCATTATAAGTAAAAAGAGGGTAGCTACACTAAAACGTTTTTAAGTATTTTTTTTCTTTTGTTAGACCCCGGATAGATCAGGAAAAACGCCAATGCATCTAAAAGCTCAAATGTCAATGTAAAGCTAAACGACTGCTAACCAAAATACACTTAAGACACAATCTTCCGTACCAAAACCAGCTGAAATCTGTCTTGTTTACAGCTGGAACCCCTCGAGGAGGAACACCAGAAGGCTACCGGGAGGCAGAAACTCTGAGGAAGTCTGATCGACTGTCCAAGGTATCAAACTTACATTTCAAAAAACCTTGTACTCAAATCTTTCCAATTTATCATTATGATCACGACGATTAACACAAATATGATCATTTTACTTCATCATTACCAGGAATGTTTGAATGCTGACGATGATCATGTAGACCACATTTTATTAGTGGTTTTATGCATACAATAGCGTAAGGTTGACTGTTGAACCGGCACACGGGATGTCTCATGAACTCATGATGGTACACAATGATGTGTACCATCATGAGTTCATAAAATAATGACTTTTACAGAACTTTAGCACCAACGATAGAACTAGACTTATTTACTAATTATTTAACTCTTTTCTTCTACTATTATACATAATAGCAACATACACTTCCTTCACCGATTATATAAACACCATCTTGCAATGATATGAGCGCCCGAAAAGTAGTACAATCAAATTTGGCTAATTGTCTTACTTTTTATGTAGCTATCTCTTTCTGTCTCATACGTTCCGTAATTATCTTTCGCATCCATAGTTACAAGTGGATTTAAGGAGTGGATCCAAAACTGCAATTCACCTTGTTTCACGTAACACATCTATAGTATTAACATCTTTGCCGTCTTGAATACCTTTTAATTAGCAATCATGTAAAAAATGCCTGCCGACTACCTGTCAGTAACCGATTTCCATACACTTCTCTCCTCTCAACTCCCTCGACCCTCCGGCATGAGTTGGCATGTACTAGAGGCGATGTGTATATTCCAGCGGCGGGGCTCGGAGTTCCCGCAGCCCGTGAGCACGCCGCCGCACCAGGCGCAAGCCAAGCGCAGGCAGTCCACCACCGTCGTAAGTATTGTCGTGTTCGTCGCTTACATCGGTCAGGGTAGATCCAACCCGATAGGTATAAAATACCCGGCTAAACAAACTTGCTGATTTGGAAGACATGCACGATTAAACTAAAATTGCCGAAGAAATCTAGAAGATTATTGTCATTTGTCACTGAAAAGATCTATAATTATAGTACTTATCCCTGGATAATGGACCAGTTCGATAGTAAAAAGTGTGCATTTGAACTTAAGAAACCAGTTTGACTATCGTGCCATTATTGTTTGCTTTAGCATGACATGTTTCGAATTCGAAATACTTACGCAATTTACAATTAGGTACCATTATTCCTTAGAGAAAGCGAAGTACCTAATCTTGGAATCGAACCATAATACTGACAATAAGACGATAGCTTCTTGGTTTCGATTTTAGTTTCCTGCACAAGAAAAATAACTGTCTTTTCTGTGTACCGTTATCTAAAGTATTACAAAACGACTTTTAATAAACCATTGACAGATGCGATCGTACCACGAAGAACGAGCGGAGAAAGTGGAGCCGTCTCCGAGGCGACATGATGACATACCGAGGAAACAAGTTCCGGCTGTTCAGGAGAAGCCTTCGCCTCCCGCGGCGCCCCCGCCCGAGCCGCAGGAGCCCGAGGGGTGGAAGCCGGACCCCGACACGATAAGGGTGTCCAAAGGCCAGGAGTCCCCCGCCAAGCGGTTGCGGCAGGAAGCGGAGCCGCTCAAGCGGGCGAAGGGCGTCGGCGACTCCCCGAAACTGACGCAGGCCAACCAGGCCAGGCCGGATCACCACAAGAGCAGTCCTAACGTTGCTTCCAGACATAAAACTGGTGAGCTTCAATTGTCAATTTACACATCATGAAGTAAATATTTTTCCAATTACCTATATCTTTGTTATTTGGGAAATTATGACTTTTCTAGCTACCCCGTAAAATAAATCTCGCGTAAATAACCATGAAAATATAATATTTACACTCAATATCTTTACCATATAATTGACGAACGAAATATTACGAATTATTTCACATGCTACGTGCTGAATATTAGTGAAAAAATTACGTAAGGAAAACTCCGATATTTTTCTATCTTTGTCTTGTCTCAGCAGACTTCACTATAACGATTTTATCGTCCCCCTTAAGACCTTCAACCCCCTCAACTCGCTTTAACAATTACGTTTTCTAAAAGGCTATTTCTCCCAAACATCTCCCAGGGTCCCCGGGCAAGCGCGAGGAGCGCAAATCGGCGACATACGGGCGCAGCGAGTCCAAGCGGCAGGAGTCGGCGGAGCAGCGCAAGATGTACGCGGCGAGCTCCGAGTCGGAGCTGTTCGAGTGCGCCATCCTGCCCATCTTCCACAAGCTGCTGACGGAGCGCCACCGCAGCCAGCCGCACGGCCTCAACCTCTCCTACGGCGTCAGCTGCCCCAATATATCCATCAAATGCGATATCGTCGAGTACTTGTAACTAGTAACCAGTAACGGTCGCAGTCATAGATTAAAGTGTACTACGTGTCGCAGTTGCCAGCGGATTGGTGACGGAACGGACGACACGGACGTGTCTGAACTTATAACCTTCTATCCGCGTTCTTTAACGGTCCGGATATTAAAGAAGTTTTCAAAAATTCTCATCTTTTTAATAAACTATGAAAACAATATTCTAAAATATCAGAAACAGTTATATTACTGTTCACACAGGTGGTTCTTTTGGGGATCTTAAGGAGTGCGCACATTACACCAACTCGACGTCAACTCCACTCCGACTCCACTCCGTTTCAACTCCGACGTTCTGTTCCGCGATCAACGCTTCATCGACGTCAACTCGACTCCGTCTCCACTCCGTTTCAACTCCGACGTTCCGTTCTAGGTACATTACGTCATTGTGTCGGTCGACGCGTGGACTACTCGTCTACGGTGAGTCGTCAACGCAACGTCGGGAAAATTAAAGCAATTTCTACATCAAAAATTAAAAAAATAACTGTAATTAAAAAAAAGTGTCGACGCGTTGGTCTCGAAACGGAACGGCTATGGGTGTAGGGCGGGGAGGGGCCGTACAGGGCTTTTAAGTATAAGTTCGAAATTCAACCTTACTTTCAAAGATATAAGGCTCATAATTGAATGTTAGCTTTGTCAAGGTTTTAGTCGCGTTCGCGTCTGTCGGTCGTGGAGTCGTTGTACTGTGCGCAGTCCTTTAGACGGCAAAGACAATAGAACTAGGTACTTCAGTGCATCAATAAATCTTTATTTCTGAAAGAATAATTATGTTGTAATTGAAATAAAGAAAAGCATAGATATTTTCCAAGTACTTATGTAATAATCAAAAATTGTTGCTTACTCGGTTTAATTTTAATGTTGCTATTTATTAATCTTTATTTCAAACTCAACCCTATTACTTGTTGGTATACAACGCAAATGTATTATAGGCCTTAAATATACCTATTTCATTGACATATTTTAGTTAAGTATTAAGGTACTTAATTATTTAGTACACACAGTTAGATTTTCAATAACATGCGTCGCCAAAATTAAGTTGTTCTCTGGCCATGGCATGTTCCATTGAGTGATTGTATGTAATATAGTAATGTTACTTATATATTAGAATAATATAAATTAATGTTGCTCGAAATATATGTAACACAAATTTCAATAGCGCACACTTGTATTATTATAATACGTACGTAGTAACTATGTAAGTACTTAAATTATTTTACACTCGTTATGTTGTTATTTGATATTTATAGTATACTCTAATATCTAAGTACCTACTTATTTGTAAAGTAATGTAACGGTTGGCATCGCCCCATTCATAGACTGCCTGAGGAGTGAGATTCACACGCTCCACCATGGCCTCTCTTTCAGACTGTATGGATTCTTTACTGGCCTGAGCGCTTGTCACCTTGTCAGAGTATCTCTCCACAGGAGATCATTGTGTTGTAGGTATGCTGATAGGCGCGTGTTCAATATACGCTCCATAATCTTGCATGGAGGTAATTAAGATAGGCCTATAGTTGGATCACCTTTTTTGGGCACACATTGGCTGCACATTAGCAAGCTTCCATGATTTGGGCACTATCCCTATCTGAAATGAGAGGCGGAATGAGCATTTCAATACAGGAGACAACAGAACTCGCGTGCACAAGTCTTGGGTAGGTACAACTGAACTGCTGGAATACCATCCGGCCCACTGGCTTTGTATAGTAATGTAGTCTGTCCTGAATCTGTCTCATAGCTCATCTGCCGAATCCAATATCTGTGTAATATCCAATTTATGAAAATTATATATGTAATTCGTAACAAATTTTCAAAATATTCATCATAACAATCATCAAAATGAGAATACTTTTAATGGTTGTAAAATATCTCCAAGTAGTAAATAACTATTTTTTGTACATATTAAATTAGTTTTATCCTATCAGCAATTAATAAAAATACTTAACACTTTCTGTGTTTAGTACCTATTCGAAATATTTGATTATGTAAGTATATACCTAAGTCATTAAGAAGTATTTAGTAAAGTGGTAACTTACTGCTCGGGCATTATTTTTATTCTCTTTTTTCTTGTATAAATATTAATTTATTCAGTTTAGTAATAGGTATATCTTAATATTGCACAGATAAAGACTTAATATTATAGCTAAATTTAAACATTGTAAATTAATAAAAAGTTTTGGTTATAAATAAAGCATTTTTTTTTAAACCAAGTAGGTACCTAAAAAATATACCTCCATAGTTTTTTATCAAGGTTTATTGTTAGGGCTTAGAATTATTCTAAGTGTTAGCGATTCTTTGAGTGACAAATTCAGACTAATTATAGGTGTTAGTAAAACTTAAAGCATAAAACCTGACAAATGGTAGTCGCCCCTTAGAATAATGACATATAGAATGACAGTCTTCATACAAGCGCTCTGTCTAAAGTGAAGCACTAATTTTCTTTTTTCTTTTTTTTTATACGTGTGTAATGGTTGCCAGGAGAAGTGCAGTTTCCCGACAGTGGGGAATGATTCGGCCGCTGATAAGAATTTGTTTTTAGCAATAATACCTACCTAAATAGCTATGTGTGATAAAGTATGGGTATGGTTATGTAAAATTGTCATATTACGAGAATGTTTATTTAAATATGAAACGAATACAAGAAAATATTAACACCAATTTTTTTAACTAAGTATTTATTTTTTTACATATCTTTTACGTATCTGAACATAAGCTTGAACACAGGGACTTAGTATATTTTAATAACAGCATTGAGTAAAAAAGTTTTGTTCCAATATTAAATATACTCTGTGGAAAAACAAAAAACAATGGGCTTTGTTGATTTACTACTCTATGGACTATATTATATCTGTGAACTATTGTATCTGTGAAAACAACAATAAAATTAAGATGAAAATGACATTGACAATAGGCATGATATAATAATAATAACTAATAATAACAATTAAAATAATAATGAATAACAACTTCAATAATTATACCTTAACAGGGACAGCATTTTCACGCAATCTACACGATTTACCCTGTGTAATGTACTTATCTTCATTATTAAAATGTTTTGAACATATTCGTGTATTTTTGGTTGGCTTCCAATATACTTCTCCACGACTAAGCCTTATATCACTCGTCACTTAAAATGGGAAAATTTATTTTCACAATTGGGCAACACTGAGTATTGAAACAAAACGTTTTTATTTAAACCTAATTATATACAAGATATTATGAAATATTGAAAGATTACCTGTGAAAAGTGATGTTATTACACTTCTTTTGTTTTTCAAATGTGTTGTGACAAAATTTAACCGCACAAATCGACATAATTATTTTTTTTCCGCGAGATGCGTTTGCCGCGCATTGTTAATGAACACTACGGAGCTGGCCGGCGTTTGGTGACATTTACTACTCACATTTAAAGTTGTCAAAGTAGCCGCGCGGACTTCGTTTCTATATGTCATTCTTAGAATAATGACATATAGAATGACAGTCTTCATACAAGCGCTCTGTCTAAAGTGAAGCACTAATTTTCTTTTTTCTTTTTTTTTATACGTGTGTAATGGTTGCCAGGGGAAGTGTAGTTTCCCGACAGTGGGGAATGATTCGGCCGCTGATAAGAATTTGTTTTTAGCAATAATACCTGCCTAAATAGCTATGTGTGATAAAGTATGGGTATGGTTATGTAAAATTGTTAGATTACGAGAATGTTTATTTAAATATGAAACGAATACAAGAAAATATTAACACCATTTTTTTTTACCTTTTATTTTTTTACATATCTTTTACGTATCTGAACATAAGCATGAACACAGGAACTTAGTATATTTTAATAACAGCATTGAGTAAAAAAGTTTTGTTCCAATATTAAATATACTCTGTGGAAAAACATAAAACAATGGGCTTTGTTGATTTACTACTCTATGGACTATATTATATCTGTGAACTATTGTATCTGTGAAAACAACAATAAAATTAAGATGAAAATGACATTGACAATAGGCATGATATAATAATAATAACTAATAATAATAATTAAAATAATAATGAATAACAACTTCAATAATTATACCTTAACAGGGACAGCATTTTCACGCAATCTACACGATCCACCCTGTGTAATGTACTTATCTTCATTATTAAAATGTTTTTAACATATTCGTGTATTTTTGGTTGGCTTCCAATATACTTCTCCACGACTAAGCCTTATATCACTCGTCACTTAAAATGGGAAAATTTATTTTCACAATTGGGCAACACTGAGTATTGAAACAAAACGTTTTTATTTAAACCTAATTTTAGACAAGATATTATGAAATATTGAAAGATTACCTGTGAAAAATGATGTTATTACACTTCTTTTGTTTTTCAAATGTGTTGTGACAAAATTTAACCGCACAAATCGACATAATTATTTTTTTTCCGCGAGATGCGTTTGCCGCGCATTGTTAATGAACACTACGGAGCTGGCCGACGTTTGGTGACATAAACTATAAGTCAAGTCAACGATTAAAGAAAAGAGAGGATAGGCCCCCTAATTTACATATATAATTTTTCATTATACAAATATCATGCAAATATGGCTCACAATACCAAAAATATATCTGTCTCATTTTTACACGTCACAATTTCCGTCTGAAGACAAAGTACAATATATGTCGCACGTTTCATTAAACTGGTTACATTTTTAGTAATATCGCCCAAGATCCGCCTTGAAGCACGATTCGAATAAAAAAATGGCGTTTTTATTCCACATAACAGCTGTTGGTCTGACAACTGTCATTTAATTTAAGCGTTCAAAGCGTTGTTGGAATTTTATTTTTAGATAAATACTTTAGATTTATGCGTTTAATGTGTTGTTATGAGTTATTAAGGTTAATTTAGCAATAACTAACATGATGAAGGTTTTTGTGGGCGAAGTCGGCGCCATTTTAGAGTTAATTTTGGCTTCAGATCACGTGACCTTAGTGTCTACGCATAATTAATTGTATATAACCTTCGTAGATGTATTTTATTTAGTTTGATTTCTTCTTTTGCTTTTATTTTTCTAAGTTTTGACATATTCACTCACTGTCTTTATATGTGCTAACACTTAGGGCATTTCCTCTTATTTCATTATTGAGTCAATTGAGTAGGTATTTATTTATTGAGTCAAGCCGTCACTCATGGTGTCATGGTTGATGGTAACGTCAGTGTCGTCAGTGTCATTTGTCAGTTGTCAATTCGTCGTCTCATCGTCATGTCACTTCGTGACTTCGTTACATCGTTACGTTGTCAGCTCGTCAGTTGATCAGTTCGAATCGTTCAGTCGGTTCAGTATTTTTCTGTTGTTCTCGTGTGTTGGTTGTGTTCTGTTTAGATTTGTGGGATTTTGTGTGTTTTCTAATGTAATTTAAGTGCAAAGAGAATTCAAAATGCCTGTGTTCCACACGAAGATCATTGAAAGCATATTAGAGCCAGTGGCTCAACAGGTATGTGTTGTTTAATAATAGACCTCGGAACTTTGGTTGAGCTGTTGCAGTGAATCAGATTTTAAAATAGGTAATTTAGTCAAAAATTGTCGTAATTTTATCTTAAAAGTTATATCGATGCAAGGTAACTGTAGCAGGTCAAAAAGCATAACTTATTTATAAAGTTTTAACTTTAATTTGTAACTTTTAAAAGTTCGTTTCCAATTAGGTTAGCGCATTTCGTACTTTAACACGAGATATTTCTAATAATGTTTATAAAGTTTTTAAGAGAACTGCTTATACTTGTAAATTTGAAATAGTAAATATTCACACTAATATTTCGCCGCGCGTATGAAAATAAAGTGCCTATCTTTCTTCCTTTCCTTGCCTTAAAGTTGATAATAAGTCGATTTGTTTTCTTCTTCAACAACAGAGTATAAGATAGTCACAAGCCCTGTTAATACCTCTCCTTGTACTTAGGCCCAAGTATTTCTTGCCATGCCAATGCCAGACAAACCTTATATTACTTTAAATCAAAGTGCTTGTGTCATTTGTATTTTTAGCTAAATATTTCCTTGAAGGTGTTAAACATTCATTTGTGTTTAGTACCACGGTTTAATGCCTTTGCATTATGTCATCACTGTTTCCACAGCTCTCGGCCTGTGGATACATTTGCAGTGCACCTAATTACTATATTTAGAGTTGATAAACCTGTTTTGGAGTTACTGATTAACAGTAAGGATATTTGAATGTAGAACACGTGATTCGACTTGTCTCTGTTATCAACAAATATATTAGAAGTTGTCATCTTGCTTATCATTAATGAGAAAGCTACTTATGATGTTTTTGTGGTTTGTGAATTTTCCTAATTCGTAGGCTGAATTTTGGTACAATCAGTTTAGCTTTATTCCTAGTATTAATATTATGACCGTCACTTTTCTTAACAAAAGTACATATCAGAGTATTTTTTAACATACAGAATGTAATGTTTATCTAAGTTTTATTGTAATACATTTATTTCTCTAATTAGATCTCTAAGCGAGTCCCTTATCCCAGGTAAATGGCACATACTGCCTTCTTCTGTAATGTGAAGATTGATTCAATATCTGCAGCAGTGCCCCACAGTAACAGACTATAGGACATAATACTATGAAAGTAACTAAAATAAAATAAAAACAATGATTCTGACCCCATGCCGACAGACTACGGTGTTGTAAGAGATGTGGGCGCAAGTGATAGGGATTTGGCCACGGGTTGGTATATTTAACATAATTTAGAGAAACTCAGCATTCCCATTGTCAATTTTTTATTGCATATTGTAATAACATCATCATATACTTTCATAATGGTTTTACGTTAATACCCGTCCAACAAGCAGACAAGTCGTTTGCCAGTTGACACAAGCAAGACGGTGGTAGCTGGTCAGTAAGGTTCAAAATGCTACCACCATTCTCAAGTACCTTCAGGATAAAACTGGATGGAAAATTTTTCAATTAGGTACGTCGGTATAGATAGATAGATACTCTCTTTATTTTTGTAATTTAAAGTACAATAAATCGTAACAAAAGGTATAACAATATTTTAGTTTATGTACAATACATTACAAATACGTATAATTTCTAAAATGTAGTGGACAATTCTCGACTGAACAGACTTTCAAACCATCGCGCACCGGCCTTGTGTAAATCATCATATAACTGAGTAGCACATGCCTCACAACTCATTTCGATCACTTGAACTCGATACGAACTCAATAAATGTTTTATGAGATGCAACATAGCGTCTTCTTATCGATGCTATTTATAAGTCACTTATTTAACCACACTTACCGTTATCGGCGGATGCAGTTCAGTGCGTAAATGAAGTCATCTTGCCACAATGGCTTTCAGTGAACCATGCCCTAGTTTGTTGACTCACGAAGTTAGAGTTCACCGCTAAGTCGTGATCACACATTTCGGCAAAGCATTGTATCTTGCGATAATTCTATGATCGTTTCCTTGGTTGAGCTGTAACTGTAACTTGTTCCTATTCTAGAGTCGCATCCCTTTATTCCTTGATTATATATTGATTGATATTGATAACATACATTAATAACTTCAAAGCTCCTTGAAGTTAAACGGTTTTCATGTTTTCATTAAGCTCGCAAGTTTGCTATTACCGCGTATATTAGATCCGGAGAAGACATTGACATATGATTTCTTTGTTAAAAACAAGATAATATTAATATGAGCATTAACATTAACAATATTAAATGTACAATGCTATTTTTACACAATTTTGCAATCTTTCAGTTGGTGGTTGGTTATGTAAAATTTACCTGTATGTAAAGTTTACGTTTGAAAATTATTTTGAAGTTATTAAGTCTATCGTTCCAAAACTGATATTTTTGACGTTATGAAACAGGGAACTAGTGACACTACTCGCCCTTCCAACACATTCGACAGTTTGGCCACGAAGGGCGGCCGCAAATAGCCGCAGACGACGGATGCAAGGAACACCAACACCTGCCCTAATTACAAGACTAGCTCCAGCTCGTCAGATGAGATGTCGCTGCTAATGGCTTTCTTTGACGACTTTGGGTTTTTGATGTAATTTTGTTTTTTTTGAGCATCCTTTCCTGTGTGTAAGCAGATCTCTTTGGTATTCATGGGGGATGCTCGGGAAGTTGTTGGTTTTCTATTTTTTTTTAACGCTACATACTCATAGCCCCACAATAGGATTCCCTGCGTCGCGGATGCCATGGACACCATACAAAGACAACAACACACTGAACACACCCAGATCGAGAATAGAAATTTAAACTTATTCAATTTTCCGCTTTGTTGGGAATCGAACCCTTCGAACAGCGTTCCCGCATGCTAACCATTGTGCTACAGGTCATTTTGTATCCATGTTTTGCAGAGTAGGAAAGAGTAGGTACGTAGTGGTAGTCATTAGGAAAATATTATCATGTTGCCAATAATTATGACGGTGTACTGTGTAGGTCCATTGAATTTATAATAATTATTTTTTTGTAAAACAACTATAGGTACCTACTTTAAGAATACTTAGTTGATGTGTATTATGTAAAATGGTGTCGAGTTCCATTGAATAACGCTTGTGGCTAATGAATGAATCAGCGAATACATTTCTCATAAATTAATCATCAATAATGGGACCGAGAAGTTTACGTGTATATTATGTGTGTGTGAATCAAATTGTTTTGGGCGTGCTAATGCTACGATATCCAGAGTATAGGGGCGATATAAATGATGCGTATCGGCTATTTCTGTTGCTAAACTGGAGCGCGGGTCCGGATGCGGTGTAGTCGCACCTGGCTCCATTGCGAAAGGAGACGAGACCAATTTGATGCTAGCACTTGAAAACTGAACAAAACAACTTTATTTATTATTCACTTTATTTGTTATTCACTGTTTTTATTACGTTACATCTGTGTCTCCAAAAGTCAATAACAAAACCTAAGTTTAAGAAGTAAAACTCCACTACGACTATTATTTATGTTTGAAATGTGCTCATTTATCATTGAGCCTTTTCAGTTGCTACTTTGTTATTCAACACAGCACCCTAATATCTAATATATAAATATCTAATTCATTACATGACTTTCTGTCTTCTAAAGAGCATTATATTTAATTTAACTAGGTACTTAACCAGCGAAAGATCAACATGTTTATAATGTTAATTCATTAGTCGAATTACGATAAGTAGAACCTAGTTAGATGTACCTGCTTAATGTGGGAACAAATGAACATAAATAAATATAAAACGATATCCTTTTCGGTTCATAGTCTTATAGGAAAGGGAACATCATGAAAAATAACAGGTCCAATTACGAGAATCGGGTTTCCTCTCAACATAAGGATCTCATGGTTAAATCCTTACTTGCATGCTTATCTTGTTCAAAATAGACTTTACCAACTCAACTAAACCTGCTGCAAACGCGGAATAGTCTAAAAACGTACACTAACAAAAAGACATGACAGAATAAGATGATTAGGTAGTTTCCAACTGAAACTCAGTACAAGACTTTCTCCGACATAACCTTCCCGAGAGAACAACAATTTGCACATAATGACCTTTTGTTTCTTATTCCCATGGCTTCCTAGCAGTATCGAGTCAATGCACTCGGCTGTTAACCACGCTCCGCTGAATGTTGCCTATTGCTCTGCGAAATTTAATTAAACCTTTTGCCAGAGAAATCTGTGTTCAAGCTCGAACAAATTACGGTTTAGTATGACGAGTGGACAAATCGATTGGGCCTAAATGGTGTAATGAACAATTTGGGTGATTTATTATCGTTTGCTGTTCGCTTTTTTTGTTTGTTCCAAATAATATGAAATAAACGATTATTATTATTATTAAATCGATAAATATACACTAAGGTTTAAGAGCTGATACCTAAGTTATGTAGGTCACGAATCTTTTAATCCGTTTCGTAACATCATGTCCTGGCATAATTAAGAGCGAAGACAAATTATAAAGTTAAAACTTCTGTTTGATCTATCGGCTATAAAGGGACAGTAGATTATAGTAACCATCGTAAGATTCATCTTTAGAATTAAATGCATTTCGTCGGCAGTGAGAAGTTCATTACTATTAGGGCTCTAACAAAGGAAATAAACAAGACGAGTGTCTCGGGATGTGTCCATAATTGAACGTTACGGCTCGTAAGCACGGATGCGGGTTGGAGAGCAGACAAATTGCAGTGTCATCCAGGGCGGGACGCGATGACGCACGCTGCATCCTGCGGCTGGGCGGCTGGGGATAACGGCTGTCAACTATCTCGCACTATCTACATACGTAGTGTTTCTACGCTTTTGTGTTTGGAACGGCACGCGTTTTCGAGGCTTCCTCTGATTTGGAGGATGGGCTCTGTATCATCATCATCACAACCCATAACTGTCCCACTGCTGGGCACGGGTCTCCTCTCACAATGTGAGGGGTACAGGCCATAGTCCACCACGCCGGCGAAGTGCGGATTGGAAGACTTGCCACGCCTTTGAGAACATTACGCATGGAGAACTTTCAGTCGGATATCTATGTATACAAATAAGAATTATGTAATAGGCGCATAAGTGTAGCTAACATAAAATCACCCGCTGTATTAGTTTTCTTTCAACGCAGAAATATTACGCCGCATATGACCAACATACGAGTAGTAGGTAGTATCTTGACGACAAAGATCACATGAGCAGTTTCCATTGTTGTTTTACGACTATATAGGCCAAGAACGAACACAGCTAACACTTAATGGAAAGCCCCCTTTATTTCTTTATCATACTCAATGACTTGACTATATGTCGTAGTAGCAATTTGTCACGTACCTACTCACTTATAAAAGACGGCAGCGAGTGTTAGGGTTAAGCTTTATTAAAGTTATCGAAGTTTATAACCTAACTTCGAAGTGTTTTAAGCTAAGCTCGACAGCTTTGCTGCTGAATGGTGTTTTGCTGTATGTCTATTATAATACAGTCTCACAATGTATAAACAGTTCAAGATAATGAAGTAATAATGGTTCAATTAAGCACGTTTTCCTTCGCAAACACGAAATGTTACTACATTCTAGACGGTCCTGTGAATAATTGTTGGTTCGGGATTTGACCGTAACTTGTATGGAAGAGAAATGTTTGATATATTCTCTCTGTCTCTCTCTATTTCAATTCTATATTCTGTCTTCAAAAGGAATGTCGCGCGAACTAAACGGACACGAAGATAGCATCAAGACGAAGGGTAGCCGTCTAGACGGCATCGGCAGGGCTATATCGCGCGAGAATTTACAATACCTTGGACTTGGAGTACTTTATTGTCGCAGTAACTTCAAGAAGGCATTCAATTTGTTTTGTTTTTATGCTGACAAACATTGTTTTTATTGTATTTTTCTCGATGAGAAATAAATTTCCTGTTTTTATGACTTGTTTTCTTGTAAGTACCCAAAGCACAGAGTAAAGGAACAGAGTCAAAGCTTCTAAGAAGCGAGCAAAATTTATACCTATTTTGGTAGGGTTGGCACAGGAGGATACAATTTAATAAACAATAGTTATTTGCTCAACAAGATGGCAAAGTTTGTTTTTGTTGTGATTGCCTAGTTAAATCCCGAACTAGTGAAGGATTCGAGCTAGGAAGAATTAGGTAAATTAGAATCCTGAGTCTAGTGAGGCATTCCAAGAAATTTAATTTAAAGGCATAATTTATATTCATCAAAATACATTACAAAGTCAAAAAATATATTTTCTACAATAAAATTTTGACAAGTGGTGGGAGCTGGGCAAGATAAGTTGCGCACGAACCGTAACCGAGAAAGTTTGATTTTATTATAATCCACAGAAAACACAAACTAAATAGCTTAAGCGAGCTTCGACGCGAGTTTGCCGACGCTACGGCTGGCCAGCGAATCGCGTGCGTCGTGCTTCTCAGTTTAGTCGAATTAAATGGATGCGGTTACAGAATATCACAATAACATCTAATATGTATGAGGTATCTATCTACCCTATACATTAAAAATAATAAATAATAATCAAGTTAGTACTACTTACCTAGTAGAGTCTTTGGGATAACTAAAAAATGATGTGTTTTATTCTTTCTATTATTGTTCATACACACTGTACAGTAAACCATTTTTACACTTTTATATTTAAAAACTGGGTATTATAAAATTACATTTAAACACTATTTAAATGATTAAATTATTATCATTAACATTAAATTAAATGAAAACACGACGCGCGACGTGTACTGCAGCCCCTGAGCTTGAGCACAGGCCGAGCCGGTATAAACCGATTTCTCTCCGTATGCGACGTAGCGCCTGTGCTCACGCACACACGCGCCTCAAGCTTGTAGTAGTGTACCTATCGTAGCACGCTTGTATGAAGCTTTGTCTCTGTTCCTTTACTCTGTGCCCAAAGTTGGTGTGTTCGCGTAGAGCAAGAGCCCACGACGGCCAGACCTTCGTTATTTTATAAAAGTTGAAATTTTCTCTGTACATGTCTCCTATACAGGTAAGAACGACCAGCGACTATAGAGTTTGGGTTGTGGTTACCTGGGCAGGTAACAGGTAGTAAAGGTGTATAAAATAGTACTTAAAATTTGTTAAAGCATAAAGCTCAATTTTTTTATATTTTCTTCGGGATAACTATAGAAATCTCGTCATCCATTGCCGGACACTTATGACAGTTGCTACCCCTTGCCAGACACCCCTAAACTTTGATAAATTACAATTATACTTTCGTTATAGTATAAAAGCTAAATTTTATATATGTTACTTGGGGACCTATAAAAAGATGTTACCTCAATAGCCGGACAGTTTTTGTGGTTTTTACATCTTGCCAGACACATCGAAAGTCCACTGTAGGTGCGAGCGCGAATACTTAGTCGATTACTATTTTTTAAGATATCTAATAAAAAAATTATTTTATTACGTTCATAGCCATGTTGTATAAAGTAAAAAATATTAGTTTAATATCATAAAAATATAATAAAAAGTATGATTACAGGTAAAAAAAATATTTAAACTTGTTTATTAATTTAAGCATTGTCGTCGATGTTTTCATTTTCTTCATCACTACTACTCCAGTCGATGGCATCATCGTCCTCAACATCAGTCATCAACAGCTCTGTGGTGTTCCCCCTGGACGCCTCAAGCTACCCTATGTCTTCAACGGCCTCGCTTCCAGGCACCGGATACCGATGGCCTTGTAAGCTATACTTTTATTATTACTTGTCACTAGGCATGGCATGATTCACAAGTAACCGTGAAAAATCGCGCGAAAAACTTTTTCACGTGTCACGAACGTTACCTGCCGTGACGTAGTCGGTTAAAAATCCCGCAGTTACTTTTCGGCTACCTTAGCTACCTTTGGATATTTCGCAAAGTTCACGCCATAGATTATTCACGCATCGTATCGTAGATCAGTCGGATATTTTTATTATCGTATTTCGCCGTAGACTCACGGTCACGACGACGTCAGAAAGAGCGAAAGAGGAAGGACGAATATTGAAATGCCTAAATACAGTCGTGTTAGAAAGAGCAAAATATAATTTACTGATTCGTCGCTATACGAATGGGTTTGAATAATTAGCTTAGGCGAATGTTTAAAAATAAACTTTATGCTTAGTTGCCTAAAGTATTAACTTCTTTGCGATGGTTTGTAGCACATCGTAAAAATATTTGTTTGTTCACGAACGAAATATCAAGGTATTATTTATTCAAAGAGTAGAAGGTGTGACATTAGAACATTGTGAAAAAAATAACTGTTCGATAAATTTAACGTGATATATATCGTGAAAAAAATTAAGATTTTCGCGAAGTGAAAGTTAAATAAAAGTAACTGTATTTTCCATGCCTACTTGTCACAGTTAATTGAGAGCGCTCTTCCCTCAATTGTTCTTGTTTAACTTATTAAAAATTTACTTATAGACTAAAGATATATAAGGATACTTATTCCATAATGTGACTGTAGGGTGATGCTGTTTTGCCTGATGTTGTGGTCTTAAATAGATAGGATTACAATAATTATCTTTCTACCTAATATTATTTTGTTAATTAAGTAAAATTGTTACCCTACTTAATATTACTTAATACTTGTTATTATACTAAATCTGTGTAAGCGCTGTCTGGCTATTAAATTTAAACACTGTCTGGCTCTGAGTAACCCTGATGGGGTTTAATTGTTTTCTGAGGGTGACATATTTGTTTATGTACACTTCAGGAGGTGCACTGTGGGGGCTGAAGTTATCTGCTTTGAGGGGGCTGAAGTTATCTGCTTTGCCGGGGCACGCTGTGTGCTTGTGCGGGGCCAGCTGTTTGGACCGCGCTGACTCCTCCTTCACCGAGGGGAACCCGTACCACTTTCTTTTCTCTTACTTTCTCTGTTTTTTATTGGTACCCGGAGAGCAAAGCACCTTGCAATACCTACTTAATTTACTTACATAATTTACCTTAATTTACGTACTTAATTTAGATACATACCTCTAATATAGGTATATAAAAGCCAGACAAACGACCAACGGGCCCATTCTTAATAATTCTTTAGGTGTACTGTTTGTCCCTACCTCTTGGATTGGCTACTGCCATTCCCTATGTACTACTTAAACCCTTTACTTATACTTTAATATTATAGTAGTGTGTTATTGTAATTGTAACCACATTACGGATGTAATTTTACTGCTCTTAAAGGAGATTAAACAAGTTTGGTTATATCTAAAACTTGTATTCCACATTTACCTCATACCCTTAATTATTTATACGCACTTATATACTACATAGTATTATTACCCCCCCTCTTTTTTACTTATTACAGTTGGTTGTATCTACACATAACAATTAAATACATCACTAAATAACAGATGGTGCGCAGTAAAAGAACGCACTCGACTAAGTGCTCTATCTCACTCGCACCCGCTTGAACAGTTGTTACCTCGCGCTCGCATCTACAGTGGACTTTCAATGTGTCTGGCAAGATGTAAAAACCACAAAAACTGTCCGGCTATTGAGGTAACATCTTTTTATAGGTCCCCAAGTAACATATATAAAATTTAGCTTTTATACTATAATAATAATAATAATAATTCTTTATTGACATATTTTTACATTGACATAGAATAATGAAGCCTCTGATCCCCGAATTAGCTCGAAACTGTGTTTCGGGTATCAGCGTCTTCTCCCAGCTTTTAATCCAACTTAAACAATATGTCATACATTTTTAGTCATTTTTTTTATTTTAAGTGTTTTATTGATTTTATTAATTTTATTATATAGGCGAGGGGCAACCACTTTATAGTGTCTCTGGGAAATTTTACAATGGGCTCGCGGAACTGGGCATCTGTCTACACGCTTATATGTTTCAGGCAAATACGGAACAACAGTTGCATGATATCGTTTCAAGACTTGGTATATATACATTTTCCGTACAGAAAGAACGTTTGACATTTTATATACTTCTACGGTGGGGTGTCTATAAGGTAGGTATAGCATAACTTTAAGTACTGCTCTTTGTGCTCTTTCTATGTGAATATGATGTGTTTTTGCAGCGTTTCCCCAAACACAGATGCAGTAGTTAGTGATACATTCACACAGGGCCTTATAAGTTTGGATCAGTATCCTATGCGTTGCAAACGTTCTTAGCTGCTTAAAAATGTAGATCAGCTTTCTGACTCTGGCTGATAATGCGACTACGTGAGATTTCCAGTTCAAGTGGGTGTCAACTGTTACACCTAGGTATTTAATATTCTCAACACGAGTAAGATGGTCGCAGGTGCATAGTGTATTAACGCGGCTAATCTCTCTATTACAGGGATACGTATGTATTTTGATTAGGAAATCACCAGCGGGACCAGCGGCAGAAGTCCTACTAAAGCACAGGAATTTAGTTTTACTTATATTGATGGATAGGAGACTATTTTCCAACCATGTAGTGACTTTAGCAAGGCCCTCCTCCGCCAGAGCCGACACCGATTGCCAGGATTTGTCATGAAACAGCAGGACCGTATCATCTGCAAACATCAAAAGTTCCATTCCGGGTGCTTTTAATTGGCTAAGCTCATTTATATAGATGAGGAAAAGTGTGGGTCCGAGCGTACTATAACGAAAGTATAATTGTAATTTATCAAAGTTTAGGGGTGTCTGGCAAGGGGTAGCAACTGTCATAAGTGTCCGGCAATGGATGACGAGATTTCTATAGTTATCCCGAAGAAAATATAAAAAAATTGAGCTTTATGCTTTAACAAATTTTAAGTACTATTTTATACACCTTTACTACCTGTTACCTGCCCAGGTAACCACAACCCAAACTCTATAGTCGCTGGTCGTTCTTACCTGTATAGGAGACATGTACAGAGAAAATTTCAACTTTTATAAAATAACGAAGGTCTGGCCGTCGTGGGCTCTTGGGCTAGCGGGTTGAATTGTCAATTTTACAAATTTGGATAATTTATGATATGAACTAAAACATTACAAGCGACGTTCAATGAATACTGGAAATTATCAGAGCTCAAATAACTGTGGATATTAGTCAGGTACATTGTTTTAGCAAAGGGTGTTTTAGGGCCAGCGACCACGCACGGGCGTCATTCCATCTTACAGCTGCGATTGACCTCATTTAGGACTGTTGTTCTTTTAAACATTGGTTAGAAGCCATTGAAGGTTATACTGGCAGCGGAATGGATAGACCAGCTGTTTCGTGGCCTTACAATCAACACGGTCAATCTGGTATTTTTATTATAGATCGATAGTCGATAGATGATGAGATGCGCGCGGAATCGCTGTTTACACCACTGCTGTGCTTAATTATTAACGAATACGAATTATTACTCCTTTTCACTTCCAGTGTGTGTGCGTGTGTCTGCGTGACGATTATGCTCAAATCGCCACGTAGGTTTGACTACAAAACAATAGTTTTGTGACCATAATTATTACATACTTACCATTACGTTCCTTAGTACCTACATAGTATCTCAATGATGACCACCAGTCATTTATGCCAGATGTATGTTTTGCTCTAACTCTGGTTATGTTATAGGCTTACTCTGTAACAAGGTTGAAGTAGAAGGTTGTAGTACAATACCTTTCCTTTGAAGGATTCAATATGAGGTATCTTTTATTTGCTCTTTGTGGTATTAGCTTCACAGGTGGACTATATACCAATGGTACTATATCAATGGTATTTATAAAACGAGTTGCATAATATCCCGTTCAAAACAAAACACACTGCCAGGTGATACAAGTCATAATCATTGCTAATTTTACCGCCTGACTCATCGCCCATCGGTTACTGGACGACGGGCGTTTTGTTAGCACCGTTCAGTTTTAGCGGGAACTGTTGGCGCCTGAATTTAAATTTGGAATGTTGCGTTCCGTTTCGCAAACAACTTTGTTTTCTTTTTCGAAGGGCTAAAGACATGAGTAGTTTGGTTTGTATTATAAATACAATACATAATTATCATTCTGAGTGTTGAATGAATGGGCTTGGCGATTGTTTATATGACCTAGTTGTCTTGCCTAAATCCCAGCATTTCCAACCTCAAGTAAGTGGTCACCACCGCCTATGGGCTACAACTACAAAACACACGGATCGGATCATTTCGGATCATTATCACCAACCTTTCATCATCTAGCCACTGTCTTATATTATCATCAGAATCAACCTCGCCCATTAAACTTCCAATAACACCTTTCATCACGGTCGATCTACCTACGATGTTTAAAGGTAAACGTTTAGTATATTGAGTAGTAAAATTTAAATATTACCTCGTCACCATCTGGCGTCCGCCGTCCTCCCACACCGACGACGGCCAGTGTGTGAACGGTGTTTGCCACACGACGGTGAATGACGGTAGTTCCGCGCGTGGTTCCGCCCACGTGCGCGCGTTGCTAGGGCGTATATGAAACATTCTGTTTGTTATGTAAATGCACGCTGTGATTGGTGGTCTTGTAATTATATCATACAGATAATAAAACTAAGTAACTTAACGATGTCTGTAAATGAAAGATATTGAGTAGAACTGTTACTGAAGGTATTCATTAACCCATGAAGTAGTTTTAGTTTTGTTTGTTTGTCTGTGTGTTTGGTAGCAAAATTTCTTGAGCGTTTCCGTGCTTCGGAGGGCACGTTAATCAGTCGGCCCCGGTTGTTATCGCTAGATAACAGTTGTTGTACCATATCGGAGGCCTTCGGGCGGTATAAAACTTCTGACACTTGGGTAGGCCAGCAATCCTTCCAGCAATCCGAACTGGAGCAACGTAGTGTAGTATGCCCTAGGCTAGGAGTCTTCAGTTATGAGGAGACCCGTAATGAAGAGACCCCTGGGCTTAGAATAATAACACTAATGAAAGACAGTCTTCATACAAGCGCTCTGTCTAAAGTGAAGCACTAAACCGAAACTTTCCCGAACTTCGGCTGCGGATAATCATAATATGTTTTTAGCAATAATACATAAATAGCTTTTCAGATATTTTGTGACACAATTTAACTGGTCAAATCGTTATAATTCTTTTTTTTCGCGAGTCACGTTTGGCGCGCGTTGACATGAGCTGCCCGGTGTTTGGAGCCATTTCTGGCTCCAATTAAGGTGCTTCACAACAGCCGCGCGGACTTCGTTTCTATAGTGTAATTATTCTAAGCCCGTGGGCCTTTAATGAGTTGAAACAAACTATTGTACTTGCAAAAACTCCCATCGGATAATGATGGTTTAAACTCACATGGCTTACATTTTTGGCCCGTTACATGATGTCACCATTTCGCTTCTTACTCAACAAGGCAAGACAATAAAATGAAATATTCTGTAGATACCTACAGAAATACATTGATTAGAGTATAAACCATTAGCAACCCACACCAGGGCACCGATCTCTTCGCGAATGAGGTAACCTGCAGAGTAGATATCACCAAATTGCTTCATTATCATCTAGTAATGCCCCTGCCCCAGCCCTCATAGGTACGTACTGACGAACTGACTAACTAACTTCTTAATGACACACTCTGGTAACCGGACTCAAACTCAAATCATTTATTTCATGTAGGTATGACTTATGAACGTCAATTTTTTGCATTTACCACCGTTTCGCTAAGGTGCTTTTAAGTATTGATTTTTAAATCTTTGAGGAGAAAAGAAACTCCTCGGCACATCTTTTAAAAAAAAAATATGCTAGATTACAATTTTTATACCTACATACATACACTACATACATACATACTAACATGAGTAGAACTGGTCGCCGATGTCTATATCCAAGCATCTTTGTCATTAATATATTCTTCTACTGTATAATAAGTAACCTTTCTCTACTATTCTAGTCCCCATTCGAGTCTTGTTCTAGGCCGGTCACAGTGGTCATGGGCGGCAGGGGAAGCGTTGTGCTGTATGCTCGTTTGCTACCTTAAATCTAACAAAAAATAAAAGTGTCTGTGTGTAATACTAAATTAGCCGCTATTTACTAAATGCATAATGTATACGCGGTACATAATAGATATATACCAAAATATCATTTTTTACAATTGTTGTTTGTCTGGCTTTTGGTTTGTTTTGGCTAATCTCTGGAACCTCTGGACCGATTTTGACGGGACTTTCACTGGCAGATAGCTGATGTAATAAGGAGTAACTTGGGTACTTTTATTTTAGAAATTAAAAATTTATGTTAGTCAATAAATATAAAAAAACAAAGGTCTGTTCATGTTGTCTTAGTAAAGAGCTTAATGTAAATCGAATGCCTATATCCGTGCCAGGAGTGCCGCAGCCACCCTCATCGAACATTCTAGAGAGTGCCCATTAAATCCCGCTATCTGCCATGTTTATCCCGCGGAGACTCGCAATTGGAATTTGAATCTAGACATTAGCTTGGGATAGCTTTCGGGCAGGGGTCGGTCACATTTTTGTAGGGAAAATATGAATTTGTCTTTGAGGTGACCAAGAGAAATTGCGCATATATTTATACGCATTAGTAAGGCGTTTGAAGCTTAATTATACAATTTCATTATGATACTACTTCATGTATAAGCATTTAGTGTTATGTAAGTGGATTATTAATTATTTTAATTTGTTTATTAATCAAGTACCTACGCTATTGTAGGTATTGTATTTTCTTAGTTTGGTAACATTATTTATTAAGGGTATAAATTGTCAAGTTAATCTTGTCGTAGATTTTATTGATCAGAAAAAAAATAAACATTTCTTTCTTTGAATTTCAACCACCGCCAATATAAGTCAAGACCATCAGAGATCTGTTTTTTTCCAGCAAAAATTCAACATTCACGTATTTTTATACACCAGTAGGTACCTATTGGATTTAATCTATGGCGTGTTGTGGCAAGGCTGTACAAAGATAGCGAGTACTTAACATAACCATCAGCGGTAACAACATTAAAATCAACAACAAAATCCGAAAACAAATATCGTATAGTCAAGGTAACATTTTTAGCGATAACGACATTTGCAAAGGTCGAAATGTGTGGTGTATTTTAGTGACGAATCGATGATATACGCCATATTTTGAATTTACATAACATAATTTTACATTATTTAGTCTCAAATCCTCTTGATCCCCGGAACTTACGGGATATTTCAATCAGCTTTTGGGCTTCAGTGGGCTTTTGGGCCTCAGTTTACGTCCGATTTTGGAAAACCCGTATGATTATTTTGTTGGTTTAAAGCCAAAGGTTTACAACTCCTTGCCTAGCGGATGTTTATTTACAGACTTCGTTTCAATTGTAAAGATCTCTCTAGACTCTAGAGAATGTCAAAGGTTGTGTATAGGATTATCTCCAGTTACATTCGTATTAATTTTTAACAAAGAGTCGAAGGCACATTCTTTCTTTTTGTACGCTGTAAAGATACTGAAAGTTAAATACACTAATTAGGTACTTTAGATCGGTTTTATAAGAAAATGTTTTCTTAAAACTGGAAACACGATACGAATAGGATACGACATGATGATTGAAACTGTCCAGCAACCGATGCAGTTGCAATTGTTTCCGTGATAGTTACTATCCAAATTGGGTGACCGCTAGTGGCAAACATTTCTTGAGCGCGTCCGTGCTTCGGAGGGCACGTAAAGCCGTCGGTCCCGGTTGTTATCATTTGGTAGCAGTCGTTTAGCCATGTCGGATACCTTCAGGCGGCTTAAAATTTCCGACATTTGGGTTGGCCACTAACCCTCCACCAATCCGCACTGGAGCAGCGCGGTGGAGTATGCTCTAGGCCTCAGATATGAGGAGAGACCCGTGCTCAGTAGTGGGCCATTAATGGGTTGTAGCCTACTATCCAAATCTCATGAGAGTTTCAGTGCTTTGATAGGCACATTTAGCAATCAGCGCAGTGTATGGTACGATAAAGGCGTCCTTTCGTAAAAAACTCGGCCAATATAACCGTCCGTAACCCTCTCGCCATTCGTCGGATGTTTCTCGGCCACAGCCCGTGACTCACCGGGCGCCTTCGTCTGCCCTTCACCAACTGTTCTCTTTGCTGTTCTGTAAAGTATAAATGTATACTTATTTCTGGGAACTTTGCCTATATACTTATATGTTTTATATTGCTGCAACTTGATTTTCTTGAGAAATTTGGTGTGTCAGATTCTTAGAGGCTGATATAAAATTAGATGCGTTTTCAAATAAACTTGTATCTTATTAAATAGCTTTAGATTACTTTTAAAGAGATGAGATGTATAATGGCTACTGCCGTCCACATTACAGTTGGTAGTGACAGGAGAGGCATCTACACATTTGTGTTTATTGGAATTCTGTACATTTTATTCCGTAAAAAGTGGTTATTAGTAATGGGATCGTATTAGCAAGCATATACATATACAATATATTATGTATTACCAACTATTGTCTTGAAAATTGTTTTTGATGTTCTCTAATGATGTAATTGTGTTTGGGCACTCTTTTGCCATCTAATGAACAGTTACATCTTTTGGAAATGTGTAGCAGACGTATTTTCTCGCAAATATCTCTTTAAAGTTGGGGTTTTTTAATTGCTCAGTCATAATCAGGGTTTCTATACTTTCAAAATATGTGTGATTTTTTTTTCTATCCAAGATTATTAATATAGAAGAAACTATCCATCCCTGCCGGGGCTAAACCCCGAATCCTGGCTCGGCTGCCATGAGCATTACTAACTAAGCTTTAGGCCTTAATCTTTTGTTTTAAATTCCTGATTAATATGAGGAACCTGTCAGAACTCAGTTTTTGCTATTGGACTTCACATCTCCAAAAAGGAAACGAACATAAAAGTTCTGTATGTTATGAGTATACAGCTCTTACGGCACTTTCATACATCTCGACATTGACACTTTATTTACCAACCTTGACTCTGTCGCCGGCCACCCTTGGCCTAGACTAGAGCAAACGATGTATTCAACGTGAAATCATATTCAAAGTAGGCAATAGTTGCAAATGCACTTCAGTTTTGCTCGGGTTGGGACCGACATTGACATATTTGTGAAGTGTTTTGGAATATTCTAGATTACCGTGATGGTAGCAACCATATAGAGGTTTTGATAGTAGGATCATCGGCCCGTTCACTTTAGATGGTAAATGACAATATCATAATTATGGCTTAGTAGGTAATCAGTAATCACAGACGAAACAATACCTGTCTCATGATTAGTGAGGGTACGTATACAAAGTAGTCAAAATAGTAATGTTATAAAAACCGCACGACTAAACGGTGTAGCTAAATATTTTTGCTAAAGACACTAGTTTGACTTCACTACTTACTTTCCTCACGTCAGAATGAGGAGTGGTATTTTTGCATGTTCATGATCCATTACATTATCACCGCTCGCCGTCCAATACAAGTTAAGACATCACTGGCCTTGGCTGCTCGGCAGGCTTAAAGGTGGGGCTGCAGAAAGGGCGCGGCATTTGTTCCACCCTCGATTTGGGGTATTAAGCCATCTAAAGCGGGGTTCTATGGCAAGGGTGATGCAGGGAATGTTTACTAAGAGCCCTCGATTGATATAATTTGGGATTTTTCGAAATACACTTTGTTTTGATTTGCAATTTCACACCTAGATGAGGGGGCACTTTCACTTTTATTGCAAGACCATTTTAAAAGCTAGTTACATATTCATATTATTGATTTCTATTGCGTGAATAACAAAATGGGATTATAGATTTGAATGTTATTGTACAGCGTGTCTAATTTTATATGCGTGGACTGTTACTTTCGATCTAGGTACTAGGTAACCATAGGCCAATAGGTAAACGCCGTTAGGATTACAGGTAAGTTTGGCAAAGGGCAGACGTAAAGGGTAAGACCAGGTTGTTGTGTATGGCCTGTCTTACAGGGTATTCTGGTTCGGGACTATAAGAGTGAACATGAATTTCTCTGCTTCAAACTGTATTTATCATATTGCTGTTCTATGATAAATCTTAAAAGACTGTATTCTGTGAACCGTCCCATCTGCGTAGCAGTTTGCTGATTTTATACAATAAATAAATAACGCTACACACTCATAGCCTCACAATGCACAAGCAGACCAAAAACAGAAATTTAAACTCATCATTCAAATTTCCATCTCGTTGGGTAGATCCTCGGAACGGCGAACCGGCATGGTTACGATTGCAGTCCACTTTGAATTTGATTGTCGCTTCTGTCTTGTTTATAATCGAATAACGATGAAGCAACTGTCATTGTCAATTTATTGGCGGGAAGGCGTGTTCCTGACGCATGACGGTTTGGCGATGCTGCGGCGTTGGGCAAGCGAAGTGTATCGGCATTCGGCAGGGCAGCTAGCTGCCGCATTGCTGTGTTCCAGATTTTAACTTGATGACGGCTTCACGGATAGTGTGACCTGCGTTTAATTCATTGGAAATTTTTTTGTTACTGTTCTTGTTATGCAATACAATAACACTTTATTGTTCACCACTTAATATCATTTTATCAATGAAAGAAAATATAGGAAAGTACAGTTAGTTAACTGTAGATAACAGGCGGTCTTATCGCTAAAAGCCATCTCTTTTTTATGAAATTAAGGTAGCAAGCAGCATGCAGCACCACCCTTCCAAACGGTAACTGTGACCGACCTAGAATATGACTCAAATGGGGACTAGGATGGTTAGTCCAGTTGCCAGGTGGTGTTAGAACACAAGTTGGTTAGTGTGTTAGTATGTATAAGGATTGGGGCAGGGACGTGATGTTAGTGATGTTAGTTGTAATAGACCTTTTTCTAGACAACCTCGTATTGTAGAAATAACATAAAAGATACAGGATTTGTATGTAACTTGATTTGCGAACTTTATATCCCTGGCGCGAGTGGCGGCGAGGGAACACGTCGTCGTAACTATTAATTTATTTGGGTAAAATATGAGTCCTACCAATCACCCAATTGTTGCGTTTTAAGTAGATTATGAAGGTAGAAAATTCGAAGACGGTCCATTTAGGTATTTTTAGAATCTATTTTAATAAATATAAACAGCCAGCCTTCCTCCATTTCCTCAACAATGTAAAAAATATAGAAAGTCATTCGCACGTTTTAATACCGTCCACAAATAGATCTGACACCCAGTAATATCTGGTGCGACATTTAACTGACATTAAACTCGTACTCGCAGCTTTCACGAGCTACGGACTACGGAACAGAAGATATTTGGTGCAATGATATTAAGGTATATGTATATACATTGCTTTAAAAAAGCTTGCTTAAATTGAGCGTGTCTACGAGCTTGATTATTTCGAGCATAGCATTTATACACATACTTGCGTAAGTAGCAAGTGCTCACTAAAAGCAATAAGCATGTGTATCTCTTACCTAAACCTTTAAAGTGTTCGGTGACAACAATTTTGTGTTGCCTTGCCGCGTACGTGATCACGACGCCGTCTCATTTACGTCTAAATAAGGTCATAGGATCATAATCTTGCCACAGTATAAGAAAATACACTGGTTATATGATGTCAGATTAAAGGCAGTTTACGTCGAGTCATTGGTCCAGGAGCTATCTGTTAGAAGCCGTAGAACGTACTCCACTATGTTGTTTCAGTGTGGGTTCAATACATAGTACAAGAGTCAACCATTTTCGTTGAGACCATTCATTCTCATTATCAGTTCCATTTCTAGCGGTCTCGTATGCTGTTCTCACTACGCTGCACAGCTGATAATTCACATGTCAAAAATATCTATTTCTTTCAACGTGTAGGTAAGTATGGTAATTTTTCTTTTCATAGATGTTTTGACATTTGTCATAATCTTGATATAATATACCCATCGAGATATAAGTACTAACGTACGATGAATATACCAAATAATTAGAGGTAATATCGGTCGGTGGTACGGAACCCAAACGTGCGAGTCCATATCGTACTAAACCGGTTTTATTAAATTTCGAGCATCTCAGATCTCAGAACTTTCAAGTGACATACAAGTGTGCAATTCACGCGCCCCAGAAGTGAAACGCTAAAAAAACGAATACTGTCAGTCTAAATATTGATTGCAAGAGCTTTGCGTAGGTACGTACGAGTAAGCCGCCATTTTGCCGATGTTTCCTATCTCATTTTCTCCCACGTTAAAATGTTCTTTTTCGTTTCCGTTTCGTTTCATTTGCGAGTCATTTCCGTTTCATCGACTTCCAAATCACAACGATACTAAAGAAGTATTCACTTCAAATAGTTTAGTTTGGCCTCTTTGTTGGCCGACTGTACTAACATTCGTTAGTCTGTAACACCAGTCGTACTAGTACAAAGCTCTCGCTTTCCTCCGAGTCTTTCCGGCCGACTTAGGCGCCGCGGCGCTGCATCCGTAGGTACTAGGTACTCACAGTACTCACTGTACCGTACGGAATGCCGAGTTATGTTTTTGTTGGACTTTTTGTACATTATACAAGCGGTATTATTTTTTTGTTTTGCACGTCGTTGGCGGGACTGCGTTTATGGTTTCTATACTTACTCGTAGCTTAAGTAGTGATATTGTAGTGATTGAATGTTGATCGTCTGCTAAGTTAGGCAAGTTAAGATTCGTTTATTTCTCGCAATATATTTTTGGAGTACATGACAAAACTATGTGAGTAGGTACTTTATAATGTTGTAAAGGTCGCCAACCCACACGAATTAGGTGTAGAACATTATTATGCCGCGCAATTGGCGCTAAGAAAAATTGTTGGCCAGAACTGTCCGAAACACAGTTTAATTTGTCACGAGTAGGTTTTTTTTATATCCTGAGGGGCTGCCGTAAAAGCAGACGAGCCACCTGATGGTAAGTGGTCATCTTCGTGTGGACACGAGCAACACCAGGGGAGTCGCCAGTGCAACGCCGGCCCGGAAGGAGAACTTTTTTTACACCTTTTTTGAAGAACCTCATGTCATAGTGCTCCGGGAACACCTGGTTACTCATTATTTTGTTTACTAGGTATTCTTTATTCAATTAGATTATTACTGGCATACCTACTAAACGAGGAAATAGACAGAAGAGAAATATCGCTACAGTCTTCTGACTTCATGATCTGTTTCAATCTCTCAGTTAAGATATCTGAAATATTCATTATTCAACTCGTCATTGCAGTAAAGTTTGGAGATAGTGTGAACACTTCGACCTTTTATCAAACGGTCTGCGATCAAAATTCAACCGTTTTTTTATTGGTCAAAGGGTTGATAATTCATTGTTTAATTTTCTTGCATATAAAATTGTATTGACGTCGGAACTAGAGCAATATGTAAAATGTACAGTAAGAGAAATAGTATAGGGTCGACGTGCCGATTTCCACCACTTAGACTTTAGAGTTTAGACCACTTAGCTGACTTTCCCACTTAAGGCGAGTCAAATTGTAAGCTATTATCTTTAATTTACGAAAACGGTCAGTTAAGTGGTCGCAAACTAGAGGTAGTCGGGAAACGGATGTACGGATCCTACCTCAGCTCGCAACTTGAACCGAAAATACAAACATTACAAGATATATAAAAGCTCGTAAGTACACCATTACTGCACGTACGATATCACAAACACTTTCCCCGTTCAAACGTCGAACAAAACGGAAACGTAACAAAAAACACTGAATGAACGAAGCCTCGTCCCAAATAGTTGCGCTGCAGCCTTATATGGATCGGCGCCCGCGCGGTTGCGTCACGCGGTCGGAGCGCTCGGAGCGGCTCGGCGGGCCGAGAGCAGGGCTGCCATCGTCAGACCTCCGGGCTGGACCCGGAGTCTACGGGTTTGAATAGTGCATATCCGGACTACGGGTTTAACATCGATATATCAAGGTGGTGAGCGGTATCCGCTCTTATCATTAAAAAATCCTAAACACGTAAAGTTGCAAAAAAGCTGTTACCAATAAGATGCGCCATACTACGCAAGTCGCACTTTTTTATTCGCTTCGACTGCGAAAGATAATTACAGAACGAGATAGCTTCATGGAAACGTGTTGACTCCCGCACTTTCAACGAGCTACTGATATATAAATCTACGTTTATAAAATATTTGGTTTTAAAACTCGTCCTGAAGTAGCAATGTTTGAATTGATTAATTTATTTTAGTACGCCAGTACGTAGTAGTGAAGTATTTCAATGAATTGATTAAAATATGGACAAATGTTATTACGTAAAACGTAAAATGCAATATTTCAAAAAAACTCCGAGTATGCCGTTTGACAGGTGGCAGCCCTAGCCGCGAGCTACCGTTCAAGTTACACTTGACTGTCTAACGATTGATTAATACAAAGATAGATGACATCATCGCCACTAACACATCAGCAATTGTAACCATCTCTTGCGTAAGAACTGTAGGCCATTGAAATGTTACATTATTTTGGGCTTAGCATGCATTTCTTAAAGGACGCAATTTATTTTCTTGTTTGTTTGACTTTATTGTTCTACTTTTTAACATAATTATGTACATTACGAATAACGTTATAAAATTATTGCCTGGTTAACATTTGATGACACATTAATTTATATTGCAATTCGCAAAGAGTTACGAAACCGATGTGTCAAGTGAATGAAAATGTTTCAAATTTATACCCAGTAGACGTCGTGAGGTATACACACTTATATTTGTGTTGCGATTAGTACTAGTACGCACGATGCATTACATAATTTTATTGCTACCTCTAAATGTATATATATTGCTCTAAAGGGACTCCTTTTAATAATATTTTTTAATTATTATGTTATTTTTTTTTATTTTTTAGTTTTAGGTTTTGTGTATATTATTTAAGTTTATTATGATTATGTTATGTTATTATGTAAAATTGTAAATAAATAATCGTAACTGTATTGCTCTGAGAATATAATATAGCTTATCTTTTACAATTAAGATTAACTATGTGAAAAGAAACCGATTGTAATCAGTCCTAAGAGTTAAGATAGATTATTAACTAGGCGTGGAAAAAATGCTGTTATTCGATTACAAAAAGCTGGCAATCATTCAACAACAGAAACAGTTTACAAAATAATGTATCTTGTGAAACATTGCGTTCATGTCGAAAATATGACAATTGACGTGAGAATTTAATATCGTCCATTATACGATATGGTCGGGTTAGGTGTGGGTGCACCCAGCCTCGTGAGCTGACGTGATGTCAGCGCTGCTCAGTTAGAGTAATCGAGTCGAGTGTTATCAATATTATCTCACGTCGTGGAGTGGACGTCTTGGCCACAAGATAACACGGCCAGTTTTAATTGGCTGCGTCGCTATGCATAATATGTTGCAGGGAAGCGATGGAAACGGACATTTGATCACATACGTATAGTAATGATAATTTTAGCTATTTCAAATTTCTTTTCTCCACTCCTATACTTAGCGACCTGTCTTACTTTTGAACAACGGATAAGGATATGGTACTGTCTCTCAAAAACGATTGCTCGTAGTAGTCAGATTGTGGTGGATCCAACAGCAACACGAATTCTCCATTACTCTCTACTGCTACAAGCAGTCCAGCCAAGAATTCTACACTTTTCCATTGTAACGTCTATTGGATATAACGATGAGACAACTTCCACAGATGTACCTACATAAATTTTTTCCATTGCATTTCCCGCGTTAAAATTCATAGCCTAGGCGCAAAAAATGTTTTTTTTTTCCTTTTTTATATATCCACACACTCATATCCCCACATTAGGATTTCCTGTTTCGTGGATGTCGTGGATAACACAACACAATCGTCATTTCCGGCTCGCTGAAATTGAACCCCTGTAAACGGTGGTCCGGCGCGGCAGCGTGCCTACTGCCTACCATGGCGCGCTAATTATTATTAGATTAAAAGAGAGATGGAGATTAAAGTGAGATATTTGTGTTCCAGGTATCCCGGCTGGTGATTCTCCATGAGGAAGCGGAGGATGGCAACGCGATGCCGGACCTGGCGCGGCCGGTGCAGGCCGTGTCGCTCGCCGTCAACAACCTCGTCAAGGTAACTAACGTTTTTCTTACTTACATTAAGATTATGTTAGTTAGCTTAAGATTATTGTAAGATTAGCTCAAGCTAATCTTGATTGGATAATCTTGGTTGGATAGTTGTCAACAACTATCCCACCTGATGGTAAGTGGCGATGAGGTCGAGGATGTTGGACGCACTAACTTATTAAAAGCCTATTCACCCTCCTCTCGGGAACACCGCTGCAGGCTAGCTATTCGTATATAATGAATAATTATTCATATATAATGAACGTTTCTATGTAAACGTTTTCCTATTATCTATTATTATAAATTGTGTTCCCAGGTGGGTCACGAGACGATCGAGTCGTCGGAGGACGCGGTGCTGCGCGCGGACATGCCGGGCGCGCTGCGGCGGGTGGAGGGCGCCGCCACGCTGCTGCAGCAGGCCTCCGACATGCTGCGCGCCGACCCCTACTCCGGCCCCGCCAGGTACGTCAGCTGGCGCGCTCATACAGAACGGGGAAGTGAATGACAAGGACGCCTCAAAATGTTTGTGCTTGCGGGTAGGACTTTTGTAAGGATAGTATCAATATTATTCTTAAGTTATTAATGGTATCATCTTTCTGTGAAGCCTACCTAGCCGGGCCTGCCTGGCTAGCTAAGAGGGTTGTGGTTGGTGGCACTGACTTGCTTGTGTCAGCCGTCTAATGACTCGTCGTGTCCCGGCTGGGGACTTGAGAGTTCTTTCTATCTTTACTCTCTATTATCTTTTGTCCGACAAACCAATAGATATGCCTTTGGTTAGTAGACATTAGTAGACCTTACCACGATTTGACTCATCTGCTCGTTTGCCGGCTAATACCATAAAAAATGAAAATAGAGAGATGGAGAGGTCCTGCTAAAGCCATGGCTTCAACCCATTAATGGCCCACTACTGAGCACGGGTCTCTTCTCATACCCGAAGAGACTTAGAGCATATTCCACCGCGCTGCCCCAGTGCGGATTGGTGAAGGGGTTAGTGGCCAACCCAAATGTCGGAAATTTTTATGCCGCTATCCACTATCCATGACCAAGATCACTAGGCCTGGAGTATAACGACTAGAAGAAAATCAAACCACTGAGTCATAATTTATCGCCCAAGCTTCAACGTAAACACAGGCGCCATCTTTGAAAGCGAAACGCCAGAGGGTTATTTACGGCGGGCGGTCGTGTCAGTCCGCTATTTTTGTATGTTGTTGTTAGCGGGATTGGCGCGCGAACCGTTCGGAATCTCTATTTTGTTATCTTACTAGTAAATGGACTGTTTTACTATACCAAAATACCAATGAGGATTCCGATGTTCTGTTTGTAAATAGTTGTACAGGAGATGTGGTTTATTATCGGCCCTTCTATTATTGCTGAGCTGTGAAATCTCTTCTTAATCAGAGATGTTCTAAATGTAATCACATTTACGAATTGCGATTACAACTGGATTGACGGAAATGCCCTTTTCACTGCCCCCGCCAAGAACGCTTTACGTTTTTTTCAAATGTAAAATTTAATGTAATCGTAACTTTGATCGTAATTAAAGAGATAGGGATAGTATTACTACTTGGCATAGTACATGTCAAAGATCATCGACTTAATGCTTGAATAATGTTGTTATTCGCAGAAAGAAGCTGATAGAAGGGTCCAGAGGGATCCTCCAAGGCACTTCAGCTCTGCTGCTGTGCTTCGACGAGTCCGAAGTCAGGAAAATTGTGAAAGAATGCAAGAAGGTCAGTACATGATCAGGAATTGATAGTTTACGAAGTGAAGGAAAGGTGGTAAAGGGAATGCTATGAATGATCAATGTAATATCGTGAGCCTGAATATTTTTTTTATTTTTTTATTCGGGGTTAGAATCCATATCACTTATAAAAAATTGTGCGTATTAGAATGTAATTATCACTTTCTTCGGAGAAGGAAAATATCATGAGGAAACTTGTACACCAGTGATTGGAAACTTTCACAATAAAAGTATGTCACTCCGCACTTGGCCAGCGTGGTGGACTATGGCCTGTACACACTGTGGGAGGAGACCCGTGCCAGGCAGTGGGACAGTTCTGGGTTATGATGACGATGATATTTTATTATTTATTTTTGAAAACAAAAAAAACTATCTAAAGATGATGACTGCCTTTCCATTGCTGAATTAGACATAATTAAGAATCATCAAGACAAACAATGTCACGAATAACGTTTTATTGGTAATAAAATTATAATAAATACAAAATACAAATTTGACTTGCATTATTTTACATACATTTCGTTTAATGTAATAACATGTATGATAAGTATAATGTATGTATGATAAGAGATGAAACGTTGGTTGCAGGTGTTGGACTACCTGGGCGTGGCGGAGGTGATCGACACCATGGAGGACCTGGTGCAGTTCCTGCGGGACATCTCGCCCGCGCTGTCCCGCGCCGCCAGGGAGGTAACCTGCGCTTGCTCGGTGGACTGACCGGCTTAAATTGGTCTTACCGGTCCACCGCTAGGTGGCGATGCTATATATCAATCGACTCAACTTTTGATTCTGAGTCGATCGGCATGACCTTCAGCGTCCGGAAAGGTCAAATAAAAAAGTTGCTAGAAAACGGTTTTCTCGATAGATGGCGCATGTTTCATCGGTTTCTCATGTCAGCGCATGCTCAGCCACTCCTCCCAACGCATGCGCAATTGTATTCTGTGCTTTTTTCGTCGAAATCGCTATTTGAGCGAAGCGACGCTAGACTTACTTCAGTCGTCTGTTAGCATTCATTGCGTTTGGACGTACTTTTTGTATTGATTTTTCTTTTTTTTTATGATGAGTACCCCGAACTGCGCGCAAAGTGAAAAATAGGTTCAAGGTTATTTTTTTTATGATGAGTACCCCGAACTGCGCGCAAAGTGAAAAATAGGTTCAAGGTTATTTTTTTTTTATGATGAGTACCCCGAACTGCGCGCAAAGTGAAAAATAGGTTCAAGGTTATTTTTTTTATGATGAGTACCCCGAACTGCGCGCAAAGTGAAAAATAGGTTCAAGGTTATTTTTTTTTATGATGAGTACCCCGAACTGCGCGCAAAGTGAAAAATAGGTTCAAGGTTATTTTTTTTTATGATGAGTACCCCGAACTGCGCGCAAAGTGAAATATGTATAGTATCGCCCCCTAGCGGTGGACCGCTAAGACAAATTTTTACCGAGTACCCCGAACTGCGCGCAAAGTGAAAAATAGGTTCAAGGTTATTTTTTTTATGATGAGTACCCCGAACTGCGCGCAAAGTGAAAAATAGGTTCAAGGTTATTTTTTTTTTATGATGAGTACCCCGAACTGCGCGCAAAGTGAAATATGTATAGTATCGCCCCCTAGCGGTGGACCGCTAAGACAAATTTTTACCCAAATGCCAACGATTTTAAAAAGTTTTCACTTCAATATTTTTACGTCCCACAAACACAACCATCTCGTCCGTGTACTGTAGTACTGTAGTGTGTACCTACTGTGTAGTGTAGCGTAATCTGATGTAATTTTAAATTTGTTTAATATCAAAGGTAAACTGCGACGTACCACCCTACTCGTAAAGGTAGTATTTTTATACTAGCTGACCCCGCGAACGTTGTTCCGCCATATAGATTGTGAATGATTAAAGCGCGATTTAAATTTGAGGGGTGGGGGTAGGGAAGCGAAAATTTGGGATTATGTGCAAAAAAAAAACAAAAAAAAAATTGACCAAAAATTGAAAAAAAAAAGAAATCTAGGGTGGACAACCCTTAACATTTAGGGCTATGAAAAAAAAATGTTGCTCGATTCTCATACCTACTCTATAAGCACACAAAATTTCATGAGAATCGGTCGAGCCGTTTCGGAGGAGTAACTGGTAACTGGTAACTAACATTGTGACACGAGAATTTTATATATATAGAGATTATATAGGTAGTATTTTTATACTATATTATATAGTATATAGCGTTGTTTTGTTTGATTGAACGTCATGTTGTATGGCAGGTGGCGGCGCGCGCGGCCGAGCTGACGCACCCGCCGCACGCGGACACGCTCGCGCGCTGCCTCGACAGCGTGAAGCGGCTCGCGCCCGTGCTCATCTGCGCGATGAAGATATACATACACATCCTCACCGAGGGTAACACGCGCACACACTTCCATACTTATATTATATATGCGAAAGTTTGTGAGGATGTATGGATGTCTGTTTGTTGCGCTTTCACGCAAAAACTACGGAATGGATTTTGATTAAACTTTACAATAATATAGCTTACACATCAGAATAACATATTGTAGGCTATAATTTATAAAGATATAGTGTGAATTATCCAAAATATGTAACTAAATCTTTGCAAACGGAAGGAATAAGTTTCTCGAAGCGAAGCAAGGGCGGGTCACTAGTATTATAATATATGCGAAAGTCTAACTCTGTCTGTCTCTCTGTCTGCTAATCCTTTTCACGCTTAATCCCCTGAACCGATTCAAATGAAATTTGGCATAGAGATAGGCTGTGACCCAGGAAAGGACATAAAATATTTTAGTCCCGATAATACGTTCCCGTGGGATAAGTTTAACGGGATTTAGTCGTTCTCGACTCCAACACCGGCGAAGAAGCGAGCAAAAACTAGTTATCTGTATATCGATAATGTCTGGATATGAATATCAGGGTGAAGGTTATGCTGGTGCCGCGTGTATCTGAATAGGCCCTTAATAGGAAAGAATGGGAAAAAAGAAATATTAGCAGTAAGATGTGGATCTAGATAAGTTAGTAGGCAAAGTAATATTGACACTAAATTATATGTATTTCCAGGAGGCAAGGGTATAGAGGAGGCCGCCGAGAACAGAAACTATCTGGCGCAGCGGATGGCTGACGAGATACATGAGATCATAAGGTACTGCTTATCTTAACTTTTGATATTGTAACAAGTAATGTAACTTAGCCACTTCAATGTTCTTGTTCTGGCGTTCAGATAATCTTATTCAGTTCATGGTTCATCATAAGAAGGCCTTCGACATTATTAATATTAAGAGTATGGCATTCATTTGACACGATACGTGTGTCGGTGTGTCAGGGTGCTCCAGCTGACGTCGTACGTGGAGGACGGCGGGGCGAAGGACAACATCGCGGTGCTGACCGCGCTGCAGAGCCTCGTGCACAACAAGATGGCCGCCGCGCACGACTTCCTCGACGTGAGTGGCTGGCGATTACAGATTACAATTACATAATTATGGAGTCCCGGAAATGCCCCCGCGAGCGCCTTTCCAGAAAAGGTAGAGCGCTCTTCGCGGGGGCATTTACGTGACTTCGCTAAGTATTTTGTTAGTTTGGAATGTAACCTTATTTTGGTCATTATTAATAACAACACGATTTTTAAGGTACACATTTTGTTATAATACGGGTACTCTCGATACATATTTTGTACGCCGATATTTCGATCCAGCTGCATGATCACGGTTGAACGTTTTAAAATTAATGTTGTTCTTTGGTCACACAATGTTCCCTGATGATATGTCTAACGTGCCCCGCAGGACCCGGACGCGCAGCGGAACAGCGCGGGCGAGCGCGCGCTGCGCTCGGTGCTGACGTCGGCGCAGCGCGCGGCCGAGCACCTGTCGCCCGCGCACGCCGACGCCATCCGACGCACGGCCAGGTGACACCCGCGCGCTGTAACACACTGTCACCCGTTGTAACACACTGTAGCCCGTTGTAAACCTAAACTCAAACTCAAATCATTTATTTCATGTAGGTATGATGCATACACTTATGAACGTCATTTTTTTGCATTTACCACCGTTTCGCTAAGGTGCCTTTAAATATTGATTTTTTAAATCTTTGAGGACAAAAAGGAACGGCAAAAGAAACTCCTCGGCACATCACGTAACACATGTCACATGTAACACACTTTAACCCTAACCCAGTGCACACTATGTATATCCAATGTTACCCACCAGCAGTGGGACAGTCATGGGTTGCGATGAACATTCTATAATATGACATTTGCATGCAGAGTCAAAGAGGATAAATTTATATTTTGATTTCAGATCTGGAGGAATTAATGCAGATATACTGTGTGATGAGCGACAGTATGGCCACGGGCGGGAACCTAAGGTGTGTGTTTTACGCAACATTAATTATTTTATAGTTTGAAAAGAAGACGAAAGAAAATGGAATATTTGGTTACCCAACAATATATTTGGAAAACTATCTGAAACATTACTTCTACAACACTACTGCGGTAACCACGGAATACAGAAAGAAGTGGAAGTGCGAAGTAGGCGTGGCACACGGACTAAGGTTGCGCGGAGCTCCGCGTAATTTCCGGACAACACAATGTCAACTTTATTTCTTACAGTTTTAAGTATATAAAATTAGTTGTTACGTAAAATTTTGACATCTAGCGGTGGAAAGAAAATCTTTACAACTGTTATGTTCTTAATTGATAAAGGTAACAAGACACCAAATATGGCAAGGAAAAATAAAAATTAAGATAAATCGTTAAGGTGCATTTTCAACTATAATGAGCCGGTTTGATAGACTATTTGAAGTTGACAAGTACCAACCAATAAAAATGTAAGTTTCTTAGTGTGAATAATACGATTAGGGATTTACTTGTGTTTATTTTGCTACCGTGGTTTTCTTATTAATCAACACTTGTACCATTTCCACTTCTTTCTGTATTCCGTGGCGGTAACAGTTGATGTGTATAAGTGAGTTGAGTAAATATTTACAGGAATAAATTATTTTGAACTTGAATTTATTATGGAAAACTATACTTACATAAAAATTAAGGATAATATGTACTCATATAAATAGTTTTTTGAAGTTGTCAGTTTCTTCGAGCGATTAGTGATATCGCAGTGAAGGTTTGATATAGCGTTGTTCCACTAAATTATTGTGGAAATGTACCGGTACCAATGTTCAAATGTACCAGTATCGATGTACAAATGTACCAGTACCAATGTTCAAATGTACCAGTACCAATGTTCAAATGTACCAGTACCAATGTTCAAATATATGAGTACCGATGTAAAAATAAATACTAGTGCAATGACGCTGTCCCCAGGCTTTGAACCTGTCGGCGGAGCTGCGCACGCAGATCAACGAGGTGGACGGCATCGTGAACGAGGGCGTGCGCGCCGCCGAGAAGCACGGCGACAAGACCGTGCAGGCCAGGTGTGTATGCTGCATCAGCTCGGGAACACCCACGGTGACATTTGTCTAGGAAGTCTAAAGTTTTGTCTGCACAGCGACACTCGTTTAGGAAGTCTGAAGTCTTGTATATACAGCGACACTCGTCTAGGAAGTCTGAAGTCTTGTCTACACAGCGACACTCGTTTAGGAAGTCTAAAGTTTTGTATACACAGCGACACTTGTCTAGGAAGACTGAAGTCTTGTATACACAGCGACACTCGTTTAGGCAGTATAAAGTTTAAACCAACGGCAAGTTTAAACCATTTACCGGCCTCACGTGGTAGCGGTATTCTAGAATCTATCGTGCAGTGTTGTTATATAATTGTATAGCAAGTCATAGTAGTACTTATTCCCGGTTCTATCCCCCCGCAGGCTGGAGACGGCGCACAAGTGGCTGCTGCACCCGGCGTCGGACCCCGCCACCAGGGTGGAGGGGCAGAAGGCCATCAACAGCATCGTCTCGCAGGGGCAGCGGGTGAGGAGTTGCCGCGACACATCCACAACACACTACAACCACAATACGAACATAGCACGACGATAATTACGTTGCGAGCGCAGAATATCAAAACGTAGTTTTATATACGTTTATTGCAGTTTTTTCCTGTATCTTCTACAGTCTACACTATTAATCGGTAAACCTGTTTTTTTTTTGTACGGGGCACGTACATTGTAACGTCAGCAACATCATCCGGCTCGAAGGACCAGAACGACGTCAGGACTGCCACGGGATTCTTACAGTTGTTGTTTGATGATAAAGTTGATAGATAAATAATAATCCGTACTTGCGAGTTGGTAGAATTTATATAATAGCTAATTTTGATAACTAAACGAATTGATAGCTAAAATAATACGATAATGTAGCGTAAACTACATTATAGATCGGTTACTAAAGCGGGTTTGCACACTGGAGAAATGTGCGGGGTTGTGTGCGCAGATCGCGGACGGGCTGCAGGGGCGCGAGCGCGCGGAGGTGTTGCAGCTGTGCGCGGACGTGCAGCGGCTGGCGGACCGCCTCGCCGCGCTGTGCGCCGCCGGCCGCGGGGACGGCGACGAGGCGCGCGCGCTCACCAGGTCGGTTGGATCTTACGCTGCGTACGCACTATGCGGTTAGCCGGAATACGACCAGTAGACCCGGTCAACCGCATAGTGCGTACGTGCACTTAGTCAGCGATCATTTGGGACTGATGTACTTTAATTACTATTCTAAAATAGAGTGTCAATGCTAATATTATAATGTGGCTAGCCTTCAGAATTTTGCAACTAATCTGACAGAATATGACAGGGATAAAGGAATTTATGAATGGGACACGAGCTAAGAACGGATTATATGATATTCCGTCCCTATGGGGGTTAAACGAGGTTGACAGTTTATTTGAAAATCAGTTCAAAGTACTTCCGCGAGCAAATAGACGCTAGTTATCATCAATTTATGTTTCTAGTTTCTGCGATGATAGAAGTTTAAAATAATAAAAATGTCGTTGCCGGTGTCAGGGAGCTGACGGACAAGCTGCACTCGCTGAAGCGCGGCATGGAGCGCGCGGTGGTGAACCGCGTCGTCGAGGACTATATCGACGTGGCCGCGCCGCTGCGGCACCTCGTCGACGCCGCCAACGCGCCCGAAGGTACCCGCACGCACGCACGCCCGCACTATCCGTCCGTTTTATATATATTATAATGTAAAGGATGAACTGATAACTGTAATGTATAGGATGATGAAGGATGTATAGTACGTAAGCTATTTATTTGGTTTTGGTTCGGTTTATTCGGATATTTTTGGGAAAAAGGGGGGGGGGGGGGGGGGTATCAAGGTTTGTATGTAAATAAATATGGCTGACAAGTGATACGTAATCCTTTGTTTTATTTAAACTTAAAATGTTCAATTACCGGCCGAGGCAAGTATTTATCTGACAGAAAAATGTTGAATGAATGAAAAATAAATAAAAAATGTGTATTCCACGCCACCTGCGATTCACCGAGCCACAACTCTAGTGGGGGTATGAGTGTGTCAGTGTGTGTTTATGATTAAGTCCAGTCTCTCCGTGGCAGGTACACCGGGGCGCGAGGCGAACTTCCAGGAGAAGGCGGCGGCGCTGCAGGCGTTCAGCCAGCGCGCGGCCGCCACCGCCGGCATGGTCGCCGCCACCGTGCGCCATGACAAGCGGCTCGCCGACATGCTCGCGCACAACGCGCACCAGGTATACACACGTCCAATCACGCACTACACAGGACGCAGAATAGCTTACGCCAATGACACAAAACGAGACGGAATGGTATTGTTTTGTCTCACATTGCGTGCCGGTTTTTTCAAAAGCTCAGTTCATCATCACAAATCAGCGGCTTGTGTGCGTTCGACATTGATATTGGCAGCTTACTCGCACTGCTGGCTCAATGAGAATACGTACGACTCACCTGGTACAAAACCCGCTAGATGGCGTTAGTCAATATAACAGTCGATATTCTTCGACATCCTTCAATTTAGCGATCTTACGTATACAATTATTATTTGGCATCGAAAATATTTTTAAATTTGAATTGTAACATGTATTTTTTCTTCCAGGTGGATAAATTATCGCCGCAGCTGATCTGCGCTGGGAAGATTCGCCTGCTGTATCCGGAGAGCAAAGTGAGATTTTGTTACATTAAGTTTCAAAATTAGTTTGTTTTTTGATTTATCTCTCTTAGTGCTCCTTTACACTCCCCAAGGAACATACATGTCAAATGTCAGCTTGTTGCCTTCAGTGGTTTCGGTGTGCGTTGTCTGTCAGTCACTCACTAACGGAAGAGTTTTATACATTTAAGGAACCTCTGTACAAATATTCAAACTGCTACATCTACTGGTTTGGTAATAGTTAGCGTTTTATGAAATAGATACACCCCCAATATGGCTGAGCGCGTCGACAGTAAGCGTTGTTGTTGTGTCCAGGTGGCCGAGGAACACTTTAACAACCTGAAGACGCAGTACTCGGACGCGGTGCTGCGTTGCCGCGACCTGTGCGACCAGGCCGTCGACCCGCTCGACTTCGTGCGCACCGCCGGTACGTAGTTTTTTGAAGTTATACTTCTTTTGGCGCGTTAGAGGAAAATGATGAGAGTAAATTTTTACGATGCGCGCGCACACCGTCACGAAAAACCGACACCCTGATGTTAGTTCGACACCCTGAAGTTAGCTATAGTCAACGTTTTAGTTTTTGTTATTGTCAATGTCGTAAGTCATGTGAATGTCAAATTTTTATTTGTTATACTGTCATGTCATTGTCAATGTCATTCTCATCTTGATGTTATTTAATGATGTCAAAGAAGTATAACTTCTCACGCGCGTACCTAAGTACACGTACCTTTTTATTATTTATTTATATATTTATACTAGATGGTCCGACCAACTGAAAGATCAGAAAACACCTGCATTCTACACAGTCGCCAGTATTGCCACAGATCGGAGCCGATGGAGACAATTTGTTCACTCAAGACTCGCTTCCCACCATAACCACGATCTTCGGTCATGAAGGACCGACCAGAGAGAGACAGAGTGACAGCGTGCGTGCGTACGTGCGTGCGTGCGTACGTGCGTGCGTGCGTACGTGCATGCGTACGTGCATGAGTACGTGCGTGCGTGAGTAAGCGAGTGAGTGTAGCGCAGGCAAAAGGACTTGCGTTTATTTGAGACGTTGATGATCGGGAATTATGAAATGGCTAAATCCTAGTTTATAGTGACCCTGCATACCGGTGTCCCGAGTTTCAATTCTTACCGGAGCAGATATTTATGTCTGTTATATCAATAGTTCTTCTCCAATTTCTTTGTGTTTCGCATGGAGGGCTGGTTATTTGTTTATGTAGTAATGCAAGTGACATTGCAGGCGAGCTGATGCAGAAACACACGTACCTGTGCGAGGAAGCCATCCGCAACAACGACTCACAGAAGATGGTGGACAACACCTCCGCTATTGCCAGGCAAGTTGTGTTATTGTTTTCTTACCATTTTTTATAGTATTTAGTGTCTGCATTCGATACATCTAGTCACGCTATCGATTGACCCGTTCAGATAATAATATGTGTTCATCTTTTTTCCATATTCCTTACTTCCGTAGTCTGATACTACTTCGTTCCCAGCTAAAGCTTGATCTTTATCTCCTATCGTCAAGCCAATATCGTTTATTTCTTTATTGAAACAGTATTTCTGTAATTGACACGCCACACCGCCACTCGAACACCCGTTCACCTTCCGTCTCTCAATGTAACGCGTCAGTGTACATGCAACAGGCTCGCGAACCGCGTGCTGCTGGTGGGCGGGGCGGAGCGCGACAACACGGAGGACGGCGAGTTCGCGCGCGCGCTCGGCGGCGCGGCGCAGCGGCTGCGCGAGGCCATCGCGCCGGCCGTGCGCCACGCCAAGCTGCTCGCGCTGGGCGAGCGCGCCGCCGCGCCCGCCTGGCGCGCCGCCAACGACGAGGTAACAGTGTTGGGTCTCGGCCCTGTCCTTGAAGTGAATGCCTACAGCTGCGCGCGCTAGGGCCGCCGCCTTCTAGTTGTAGTGAATGTAAGTAGTGTTAGATGAAATACCGGAACAGGGGATAATGTGCAACACTATGGCCGCGCCGATGTAACCCCATCACTAGCGGGAGTTTGACAGCTCTCTTAACACGCCCTTGGTCGAAGTGAAAAGATGTGGCTTAAGAATAAAATAAGTATTTAACCAAGATATTTTGTCTCTATTAATAGGTAGGTAAAACACACGCTTCCTGATTACAAACCGACACGTTCGGTCGTCCCTACGGTGCATCTGAGACTGTTGTGTACTAGCTCGGTATACCAAAGTCCGAAGCACATAGGTATGATTCGCGTTCCGACCGTTTGTATGAACATGGAATACTGTATTACCGTGGTAACGTGCAGTACGCTAGCGGTATGGACGGGACGTTCACGTCGACACCAACGTGCGTACAATAATTCGTTTATTGGAACGATTCTTTAACTAACTGTTAATCTATAACTTACCGCCAACAGATAATCAAGGCGGCGAGTGGCGTGGAGGAGGCGCTGTCCCGGCAGATGGCGCCGCCGCCGCCGCCGCCGCCCGCGCTGCCCGCGGCGCTGTCCGCGCTGCGGCTGGAGGCGCCGCCGCGGCCGCCGCCGCCCGCCGCCGCGCCGCCGCGCCCGCCGCCGCCCGACACCGACGACGAGGGAGAGGACATCTTCCGCCGGCAGCCGCACCCCAGCCAGCCCATCCTGGTCTGTGCCGTGCACCCCCACAGAACACCCTGCCGTTTCCAACTTTTGGAATTCATTAGCTGAAATCGTCACGTAACGAAATGCCGTATCGAGCCTACAACAAGTGTTAAGTTTCTATACGGCAGGGGGAGCAGCAGAAACGACCCAAACTACAGAGTAGCTCGATGCGCCCTACTTTTATTTTGCTTTTTTACGCGAGATGCAGCTCGCACGCACACACCCTGCGACTACCCACATGCGTACACAACAACAAGCAAATGAGCACATTTTTTTTCTATATCTCATTACAACTTCTCAGCTTGAGGTTATCTGGCAGGCATCGGTCTTTAGCGATAACCAAGATTATTATTATTTTTTGTACATTTTTATGTCTACATTTTATACCTCAAATTCAGTACTTTATTTCTTTTATTTACCTGTTTTTTTTCTTGGCCAAGCATCGGTGACACCTTTGGTTGTGTCGATGCGGTCGACCTACGGCGACCATTTAACACCAGACGGCCCGTCCGCTCGTTCGTACACAACAACAACAAACATACATCAACGTCGTGTCCGTCCGTGTGGCAGGTGGCGGCGCACAACCTGCACAAGGCGGTCCGCGAGTGGTCGTCGAAGGACAACGAGATCATCGCGGCCGCCAAGCGGATGGCCATCCTCATGGCGCGCCTCTCCGACCTGGTGCGCTCCGACTCCAAGGGTACGTCCTGGACCACGGCACAATCTTGCTGTCGGGATGTTGGCTGTCGACATCGCCCACACGTCACACGGTGACGTCATCATGGACCTGAATCACGCTATCGAAGTTTTATACCTCGCTCGAGTATACACTAGTTCCGAATGTGAACAGTCCAATTTAGCCAACACATTGTTTTAAAATTATTTAGATTTTTATTAAAAATCGATAATAAAATAATTAAATTTTCATGTTTGATCACGTGATCGAAAACACGGGATTGGCTGAATGAATGACGTCACCAGCTTATAGTCAATGAAGTATTGTACGGTTTGACAGCAATAACCACAGAACAGGAACACTATACGCAATGACAACATTGACAGCTTAGTTTGTTTATATAAGCAGGTGACGTCATGACCTGCTTAATATGGCGTATTAGCGTTTTTCGGCTTTTTTGTTCATTTAAACTTTGATGGTGATTTTCATACAAAATAGAGAAATTTACAAAGAATTATTATGTATTATGTTATATTGAACAATTTAAGATATTTTTCTAAAATCTGTCAAATACCCTATTATGCATAAATACTATAAATATTGTTTTCAAGATACCGATTCGTTTAACATAGTCATCATTTCAATTCTCATATAAATTCAATCGTCCATCAACGCTTCAATTAGCTTCAATGCTCTCAAGTTGAGTACTACCGCTCCCCTTTCTGGTTATTGTAAACAATTTGACAATAAGCTTAATTTTAAATTTAACACCTCATGATTAAAATTAAACCATTAATTTAATTACCTCATACATACATCTAACCTGCTACCATAAGTCACCATGTACCATATGTATGTCACGCTTTTTATGTGCAAATATAAAATAAGCAGTAAGCTTGCTGCTGCAATGTATGTAAAATATAAGTGTATATCATCTGTATATAATTATATAAACGTGTACATGCTTCTGTGTTATGCTTTCGTTGGGAATAGAGGTCGCTCTCAACCTCACCGGTAAGTTGGCTATCAGTGTTTGGTATATTACGCCTGAGTTATTTATATATATATTGGCATTTATTCATGTATTGCTTATGAAATAGTAAAATACAAATATTGCAGAAATACATTTATTAGGCAATGCTTAAAATATGTGCGCTGATACTTTTAACATAATCTGATTTACGCGATACGTTGCCGAAATGTAAAGAAACGGGAATTTTGTATTATTCTTTTTAACTCTCTGCCTCTGCAATATAATTATTATGTCATGCTTTATATTTTAGATATTGAGAGGCAAATTGTTTAATTTTTTATCTCAGTGCCTCATAGAGGGTTGTGTTCAAGTTTATGTATGTATCTATCTCTTTCTTTGGCTCGGGGTTCAACCATTGATGTTTATATCAATGGGGTCAACCTAGCTAGCCAGATTTTATCATGGGGCGTGGTAAGATTCCAATTGATAGCGCGAGTGACATTACTTGTCTGTACAACACAAAATAGCAGCCAAAACTTGTAAACATGTTGCTACGAAAATATGCACATTACACCCCATTATTCACGAACAAACAACAGCGACGCAGGGAAGCGATCTTGTCGTATCTCGAAAAAATGCGAGTATGAGTTATATACTTCATTGAAATCAGAAAAAAAAGTTGAATCATTCCATTAATTGAAAAAATAACATTTCAGTGTAAAACGCAATTGCCACAAAATTGATATCTCCAAGTCTTCTTATTTACAAGGGTTGAATTTTTAAAATGTTTTTTTTTTGCTCTGTTGTAAAATTGCATCTTTTCGAGATACGACAAGATCGCTTTCTTGTATCGATAGTTAGATGCATTTCCTAAGCACCTATAACTTTTATCATTATCTACAATTAGCCGGGAGAGCCACAGAGTTCGAGCAGGCGTTGTGCGTTAATCTTTTCATATTCGTGTAACTACCCTCATTTTTTAATTTTTCATCATGACGCATAGCTTATTTCAAACTACTGTTTTTTGGCAATATACCTGTTATAGAGTGACTTAGGGCTTAGGGTATTATTTACAAAACTTTGTGGCACATTATTTTAGCAGTTTCTTTTAGCAGAAGACAGAAGACAGTTTAATTTTAGCAGTTTCTCTTGTAACAATATAACGTGACACGTTGTAGGCAGCAAGCGTGAGCTGATAGCGACCGCGAAGGCCATCGCCGAGGCCTCGGAGGAGGTGACGCGGCTCGCCAAGAAGCTGGCGCTCGAGTGCACCGACAAGCGGATCCGGACCGTGAGTACCCGGCGCGAACGGGACGTTAGCTTGTGACGTGCGAACGTCATGTACGCATATAAAGTGCGGGCAGGACGTACGGACGTGACGTGCGGATATGCTGTGCGTGACGTAACGGACGTGACGTGCGGATACGGGCTATTTATAATTATCAAGTCGACATTATTGTTAAGTATAATGATTACTCTATTATACTCTGATATACGCCACATCGAAAATAAGGGTGTATTCCATTAACCGATTTCAACGCTCCAAAAAACTGTTTTCCAATAAAATAATATTTTGAGCGTTGTGATCCCATAGTGGAACGCGCCCTTAGTTACTGTGAATGAATGGATTGGCCTTTCTTTGATTATTTGGCTATGTATCAATGTTTGGTGACAAAATGATAGGTGTCATGTGTATGGGGACAGTAATGGAACGCGTTGTGTTGCAGAACCTGCTGCAGGTGTGCGAGCGCATCCCCACCATCGGCACGCAGCTCAAGATCCTGTCGACGGTGAAGGCGACCATGCTGGGAGCACAAGGTACCGCCGTTATTATGTCCACTCAAAATTATTGTTTATTTCATAGTGTTTAGAGTTGAATTTCTATGTAATACTCTCTCAAACTACTATTCTTATTTCCGTGTTTGTTCTTTTAAAAGTTGAATTTATTCGGCCACGTAACATCACCGACCACACAGCCACTAGACTTCTTATAACAGGCGAATGGTTTCAAACAAAACATCAGTATTATAGTACCGATATAAATTCGTGCCGTCTCATTCTTTCCCGTTGCTTAAATTAATCTATTTCTTTCCAACGTTTCGTGTGGCCTTGAATTAGCCAATCACAGCGTTGAGTTAGCCAGTCCCCCCGCTCGTCTTACCTCAGCTAGTGGTCTGAATGTTCTCCATACGGAAAATCAAACATTAGGAGTCTAGTGGCTGTGTGGTCGGTGCGTAACATTAAATAAATATTCGGTATATATTTTTGAATCAATTATCGCTGTGGTTATATTTTGGCTTTCTATGCTAATCGCTGTTTTCTTGCCCATATCCTTACCTCGTTAGTCGGCATGCCGGATTATAAAGGTAAACTATGGCTTAAAAGCTTAATATTATTATTATACGACATAAACACAAAAATATTTGTTATAATTCAAATAATTATGTAAATCTTAGTAAAGACTCATTTTACCTCATTATTTATATAACTTTAAGGTCTGCGCATTACCTCAACTCAACTCCAAGTGAATGTTAATACAACTCATAGTAGTTGAAATATGAGCTTTATTTCGTGGTGTATACGTTAGAATTTTTGGCCGGATTTAAATTGGTCGTAGGTACACAATGCCTCAATAGCGAACGCATCAGTTCTTACAAGTTAAACTTGTAAATTCAACTTATCCGCTTGCGTGCTCCAAGGTCGGTGTATTAGATCAAGACCTTTTACGGAAAAATGGCGGCTTACCTACATTTAGTTTGGGACCTTGGATAAGCTCGAGTCACTTTTGCTATTTTTAAATTTAATCATCTTCATATTTCTAAACTTTGTTTTTTAGTTAGGTATACAATTTTCGTATCAGTTAATAATGTACTTTTAAAATAGAAAAATGACTGAAGGAGAAACCCTGGTGTTACGTATTTATTTTTTAACTTCCTCAACTAATATTTTTTCTGACATCTAAACATTTGAATACATAATAGCCAACCAGTAAATAATACCACTGTACTTATGTTAGTACAATATGTAGTCACAAATTACATTAAATATTATATTTAAATTGTGCACAGTGATACGTGCCGCTATATTTATGCTTTACTTGTGCTTGTGACAAATTAAATGTAGTGAATTACTAGTAGGTGCTCACGATTAGCACAAGTCAACATTATAATTTTATTTCTCATTCCCATAAAATCACTATTAAGTTTTGCTAATCGTAAACTTAAAGTCTGCGCACATAATATAAAATCTATAACAACTATAACCGTCCCAGAACAAGACTCAAATGGGGACTAGGATAGTTAGTCCGGTTAGGTGGTTTACAGACATTTTACAGACATTTGAACCAACGTCATGACTACAGTAGGCTTTGTATGTAACTGGCCGACGGACGAACAGACCACCCATCTGATGGTAACTGGTAACCGTCGCTGGAGACGTTCACAGCACCGAAGGTATAACCGTTGCGAAGGTATAACTTGCGTTCGCCAAGAAAAAGGAAATAACGAAATTACTAGGTCTTAAACTCCAAGTCGGGACCCGACAAATCGTTTACCGGACACATCAACGAGCTAACCTCATGGCCTACTCATACCAGCAATAAGACGTCCTAAACTAGCGCCACGCTGGCCCAGCGAGCGCCGTCATAACGTCCGTTAATGTTGCAGGGAGCGAGGAGGACCAGGAGGCCACGGAGATGTTGGTCGGCAACGCGCAGAATCTCATGCAGAGCGTAAGTATACCGTATTAACACGTTAGTGAAATTTTGTTACTCACATGTGCTAACATTTAAGTTTTATTTTAAGTTTCGTGAATGTGTAGGTGTAGTTATCATGAATAAGTCCTTTAACTTTCTCCCTTCTTATAAAGCACCTTTGCGAAACGACGTCAGAAGCAAAAAATACGTTTATAAGTGTATTGCACACCCACCCACGCGATCAAACGTACTTCGTATGTGAATATACACATCTCGCTCTCCCGCGGCGCAGGTGAAGGAGACGGTGAAGGCGGCGGAGGGCGCGTCCATCAAGATCCGCACCGAGCAGGGCGGCTACCGGCTGCGCTGGGTGCGCCGCTCGCCCTGGTACCAGATATAGACACGCCGACACTACGACACGTCGACACCACGACACGTCAACACGTCGACACCACGACACAGACACGACGACACGCGGCGCATACCGGAGGTTTACTGAAATATGGGCTTTATAAAGTATACGGGTACTCACAATTTCGAATTATGTCAAACAAAAACAGTAAGTACAGCGTTCAGTGCGTAAAGATGTCGTTAGTGTTTCAGTCTCGCCGTGACCGTAATCCATGCAACTGGGTCGAAATATCGGTAAAACAATTTGAAATCGTGAGTACCCGTATACATTATAAAGTTTAGTGTCCGCGATGATATCAGTTTAAAAATATAGGCTTTGTTGATCTTAAAGGGAATTATTTCTCTATGAACTAGTTCATTTACGCAAGAAACCGTTAATGAAATCCTATTTGCTGTATGTGGTGATTGTACGAGTAGAATTTGAAATGAAAAAATTGGCCTCCCTTAGTCATTTGTGACAAATCAATTTTATCATAGCATTATACTTATACCATATTGAAATTTGTGAATGAGGTATATTTTGTTATAAATTTTGTTCCATTATATTAATCAAAATGTAAAACACTAGCCATATTTCTGCTGCACAGTAGAACAAGATGGAAAGCAAAGTTAATCAATAAAATTCTTAAAGGAAACTTAATATTAATAAATTGAAATTATTGTGTAATTAAATAATGCAAAATATAAATTAAGATAGTTTACCTTTGGTATTCAGATATTTTATGGTATGTGGTGTGAAAGCTAGCCGTCCACGCTAGCGTGTACCGGACAGGTCGCCTGTAAGTTATATTTTCAGGTAAACTTGAGTTACGTACTGGACATCATATGGTCTGGTTACAGGTTTCTGCAGAGTTTAGGCAACTGACAATTCATAATGTTATTACTTAATACTATAATGTATTATACTATAATGTACTACTAAGCAATGTGTAACCCATTTCTGTACTTCTTTTGGAGAAATAAAGATTATTACGCACATTATATTATATGCACAGTTGTGTAAAATACACGCTTAATTTTACCTGTGCAGTTGAACTGTGCCGGTAAACATGTCAGGGACACCCTGGTGTGTATGGCTAGCTTAAGTGTCAATTTCTATAATGTTTCACGTGAGAGCAATGCGATGTTTTCCTCGCTAACGAAGGTGACATACATATAATATATAAGTATTTATTTATATATTATAACAATGATTTTTTATTATTTAAAACTGGATAGGTATTGAAAAAAAATTTATGTTGTATAGAGATTATGTGTAATTAATTAGTAGGTATTCAATATGAATTTTGTAACTCTATCTAAGTATTTTGTAGCGAAATGCACCATTTTTGTTAGATCAAATTGTGTAATTAAATAGTTTTTCTTTGTATATCTAAGTGCATGTAATTACGTTATAAATATACAATATATATTATGTAGGCTATAAGTTTCAAGTTAGATTTGTTTTGTAACAACGAATATGTATGTATGTATGTATGTTTGTTTGTAAATTGAATGTGATGTATATAAACTTGAGTGATGGAAATGAAGTGCCATGGTATAGTGCTTTATAGAGTTGGTGGATAGCGTTAGGACATGTGATGATATGTGTGATTGGGACTGTTCAGGTGGTTCGTAGTGACTTGGTGGCGCAGGAAAACCATTAGCCAGCTCAAACATCAAAATGTGTGCAATTCACACGTGCTAGAAGTGAAACTTAAATTTTTTTTGGTTAGATGCCATAACTATTGTTTTAGCGCTCCAGCAAACTTTATTTCTGTGTAATGTACAATGTTCCTATCTCATTTTCTCCCACGTTAAAATGTGTCGGTGTCTTTTTCGTTTCCGTTTCGTTTCATTTGCGCGTCATTTCCGTTTCATCGTATTCCAAATCACAACGATTTTAAGAAGTTTTCACTTCAAAAACATTTAAATATGATACTTTTTTATTATTAAATAAATGGAAATAAGTGGCCGGAAAAATCAAGTAACAATCGGTGCAATTAATAGAAAAATATTACGCCAATCTACATACCATTTGAACGGACTCTAAGTGGCCTTAAAACTACATATTTATATATGATCTATACTTTACCTACAACATATACTTTAACTATATATTAGTATTTGTATCCTTACAGTATCTGGGAATGATTCGGCGATAAAAGTAATTAGTAAAAGTGGTCAATGACTCGAGTAATAATTGCGATGTGCCTAAAATAATTTAAACACCTACATAAGTAATTACAGACATTACTGTGTGTCGTAACATGGAATGTGTTCTGGGCAAATGTGTCCACACGATTAGAGTATAGCTTATAATCTGTAATATATGTGTTACGATAAAATTTACACACAATTTTTCTGTACATTCAATATTTTTCCAAAATTTTGACGCGGGGTCACTTGAATACCTTTATTATTATTTTATTATTATTATCTGTCTGTCCAGGTATCATGTGAAAATTTTAAAATGTGAAAATAGCGCTGAAGTATTCTTCTAATATAAGTCCCTAAAATGAAATTGAGTTTCATTAAAAAATATAATTTCACCATCCAACACTACGACGTCACTTGCCATCAGGTGGGGGCGTGGTCCAGCATTAACTTATACGGTAAGACCACCGACCCCAAAGCCAATAGACACCTAATGTTTGATTTTCCGTATTGAATGCATTCTGGCAACTGGCTGAGGTAACACGAAGCGGGGTGACTGGCTAATTCAACGCTGTGATTGGCTAATTCAAGGCCACACGAAACGTTGGAAAGAAATAGATTAATAAGCAACGGGAAAGAATGAGACGGCATGAATTTATATCGGTACTATAAGCGCGATGTGTTGACAGAAGCCATTCGCCTGTTATTAGGAGTCTATTGGCTGTGCGGTCGGTGGGTAAGACGGACACGTGGACACATTTGCCCCAGGTTACATTCGAGTACAGTGAACACAATCTGAGACTATCTATAAGATTGTAAATTGAGGCTTGTTTTGTTTGTGAATTAATTTAAGTTTATCCTCTGTTGTCAATAACTTTTGGCATACATTTATGGTTGTTTCTAACATTGGTCTGTTCGTTGTAATAGTAACGCCCTCAGTAAATATTTCACGTCAAAGTTCTAATTCAAAATCGTTGAAATATTTTGCCAAAAAGTTCGGTTTTAAAAAAAGAAACCCCGCGAATTGGCGATTGAGCGTTATGTATACAAATACGCGCCGACAACGCATGTGTATGTTGTGACATTATTACAACGAACAGACAAATTCGAGGTTATATAAAACTACATTGAATGTAATACTTTTACAATTTGTTCTGATACCATTCTTGTATTGTATCTTTCTATAGTTTACTACTAACCAAGTTGCCTTTAACGTTGTGCTTCTCTCGGTACTGAATGATATATTTAAACCTACTACTATAGTGTAAACGAGTGTTTCATATACAGAGACAGTATATTTTTGTATGAACGAGCGTGTGTTAGTGTAGTGTAATTCGTAAGCAATAAATATTTGAGTGCAGTACCCTGTGGACGGCCGTTAGTACAAGCTCCACAGAGTAGCTGTCGACAAGTGCGATTAGTCCTAACCTGCCTTTACTAAGTGATCATAGAGCAGCTATACTTTTAATACTTTTTTGTTACTGTAATTTAAGTTTTATTTATTCTAATAAAGCTTTTTATTTAACTGTGGTTTGTTTTATTTTCAATCAACAATGTTGCTCGACAATTGGATAGCGTAATGATAGAACTTAGAACAGGTTAAGCTATACTAAGATAAATAGTCGTTAAGCCATGTCGGAGTCCTTCGGGTGGTATATAACTTCCGTTATTTGGGTTGGCCACTAACCCCTCCACCAATCTGCACTGGAGCAGTGTGGTGGAGTATGCTCCAGGTCTCTGTAGTGGACCATTAATTAAAGGGTTGAAGCCAAGAGAAAACAGCTTCAAAGATTTTAAAGTTCGATCTCATAAGTAGCAATATCTTGAGACATTCTTGAAGATGGCCAGTTGGCCGACCAGTAATTTTTTTGGACACCGGTCAGTAATATTGAAAGACCCTCTAATCTCATCTCGGCTCGCTTCACCCCACTTCACTTTACCACTTTCTGCTCTATTTCCCTGCTGAAAACAGCAGTACAGGCAATGATATATTATTATATGTAAAAAAAGTAGATAAATGTCTAAATAATCTAGCGCGCGAAAATGGGGCAGTCAAACTTGGCCAATTGGCGAATAGGACTCCAATGTATGTATTATTGTATTGTAAGTATTGTAGCTGCCCTAACATGATGTGTCTAGTCTCCTCCAAACACAAGTATCATAAATATGTTTTGTGGACCTGCGACTAACCCCGATCATTCCGAAAATTAGACAGTTAATAACACGTAATAAAGCTCATATTTCAATGTCTTTGTTATGAATTGAATCTGAGTCGAGTCATAATTGAGTTTATTTAATGTGCACAGACCTTCAATAAAATCAATATCGAATGAATTTATCTCCAAAGTTAACAAAACGAAATTAAAATAAAGAACACAAGTGTCTCGCCATACACAATATTTAAATTCCGAACCAAACATTTTACGTGTGGCAACACCGCAGCCCGCGTAAATTCGAGAGTGGCGAGTGGCTAACACGGCTCGGGCCAATCGTGAATCGATCAGCCAGACGACGTACGACGCGACGCGCGACGTTGCCGCTCCGCCGCGTCTCACGATGCTCTTCGACGAGAAACTAGATTTACGGCTCATACAGCTGGTGAAGGAGAACCCGGTGCTCTACGACCACAACCATGGCAAGTACATGGACTTCAACTCGCGCGAGGTCGCCTGGCAGAAGATCGGAGACGAGCTACGACGCCCTGGTATCTATACCTTTTATAATTTACGATCGCGTCCCGACCCTACTACTGGTCGCTACGAGTTCTCACTCGATAACAATAATGTCAATGTGAATTACTTAAGCTTAATATTTTAGTTAGTGTGTTTGGTATTCATTATTATATCTATGTTCTAATTCATTGTAATTACGCAAAAATCATATTCGTTAAATGTTTTTTTAACGAAAAATTTTCATTAGTTAAAAAATAATTCTGATTTCAGCTGGCGATTGCAAAGTCAGGTGGATTAATATAAGGGACGTTAACAGACGGACATTGAGAAAGAATATAAAAGAGCCCGGATCCCGTACTCGAGCCTACAAGTACGAAAAGGAGCTGTATTTCATGAGACCGTATTATAAGGATGTATTGATGTCTGCTATAGAATCAGAATCAGATGAAAGGAACAATGACGCAGATGAAGAATTTAATGATAATACGGCATGTCACAGCGACGACTCCGAGGATAAACCAAAACGTAAAGTCAAACTTGAGAGAAGCAGCAAAAAATCAAGTGCTAAGAAAAAAAAGAAAAAGTCTTACGAGGACGACAGCCTCCCGTTGAATACCTTCAGCTTCGGTGAAACAGCGACTCCATCGGAGTTCGACCCCACGGACACAGTCGATGCATTTTTACTCAGTATTGGCGCGACATTGAAAACGTTTTCACCATATCATCTTAATCTAGCTAAAAGTAAGATTTTTTCCGTAGTACAAGAACATGATTTACAGCAAATAGTACAGAAGGAGCACGAAGTGTCTGCAAATGACGTCAAAGTGTCCGCCTCGGATCCAATGTACTTACATTAAAATTATTAGTTATACCTATAGCGTTAAGATGTTTAAACATAAGTTACTATTAAGTTTAATGTTAAAAAAATTAAAATTATTTTCCTTTTAAAGCAGTGTTTTAAAATAATCCTTATCAGATAAGTTATTAATTTGTCTTTTAATTATTTATTAATTTATATTTATAACCAGCAAATGATAGAAACAAACGTTGCAATAGAATATACCTAGATAAAAAAAACAAAATGTGTGCAATTCACATGTGCTAGAAATGAAAGCTTCAAAAAATATACTAACTATACCCTATAAGCGATCTACCGCTGCATGTTTTAATAGTTTGGTTAGATGTTATAACAATTGTTTAAGCACTGCAGCGAACTTTAGTTCTAACTCTTACTAATGTTGCTATCTCATTTTCTCCCACGTTAAAATGTATCTGTGTCTTTTTCGTTTCCGTTTAGCGTCCATTTGCGCGTGATTTCCATTTTTATCGAATTCCAAATCACAACGATACTAAAGAAGTTTTCACTTCAAAAATCCAATAACATTCAAAGATAAATCGATTGGAATAAATCGTACGACAACGTGAGTTACGTTCGACTTGTAGCACAGTGGTAGTGCCTTATCGTATCCAATATGGCGAAGGCAGCCGCGTCGCGGTCGAATCGATAGCGATCGTGACCGACTGGCGAGAGAGAGACGAAACACTTGTATGAAACGGGTTTTTGGCGCTCAATCATTTGGATTTGGAATACGTTCTTTACCTTTTTACATGAAACAGAAAACTTTATCTAAAATACCTAGTAGGTATGGAGTTAGGCAAGTACGGAAGAGATGAATAAAAAAAGTCGCGCTGTTTTGAAACTGAGTAGAGTACAACATTAGGCCAGCTTATGACGGTTCTAGCGTCCGTGTCTTCGAATCCGATTCCGACGTGACGACTGTCATTTTATATTTACAATGCGACAAAGAGTAGACGTAGTTCACGTAGTATAAGAAAACGCGACTAGCTTTACGGATTAAAACTTGTGTGGTAACATAATATTGTGATAATAAAGTAATTTATATTAATGTATTCGATTTTTTTTGTAAAATTCCTTGTTTCGCGAGGTTTCTAGTAGGAATTAACTGGTAGAAGTTCTATTGTCTAAGGTGTGGTTTCAAGCTTCAACCCATTAATGGCCCACTACTGTGCACATGTCTCTCCTTATACCTGAGGAGGTCTAGAGCATACTCCACCACGCTGGTCCAGTGCGGATTGGTGGAGGGGTTAGTTGTCATTCCATGTGCCGGAGTTTTTATGTCGCATGAAAGTTTCCGAAATGGTTTAATCATTTTATTGTTATGTAACGATAACCACTGGGAACGTCAGCTTAACGTGCCCTCCGAGGCACGGAAACGCTCATGAAATTCACCCATCCAACTACCTTCCGCGTCCGGCTATAAGCGCTATGGCACGGTAATAGTATCATACAGTAGTGTGACTCGGCCCTGTCCTTGAAATAAATGCCTACAGCCGCGCGCGCTAGGACCGCCTCTTTCTAGTTGTAGTGAATGTAAGTTGGTAGGTAAAATGTAAATCGCCCGCTTCCTGATTACAAACCCACACGTTCGTTCGTCCCTACGGTGCATCTGAGACTTGTGTACCGAGCTATATACCAAACTCCGAAGCACGTAGCTATGATTCGCGTTCCCACCGTTTGTATGAAGATGGAATACTGTCGATACCGTGGCTATGGTGAGTAATGAGTACTGTGTCATGGTGTATATGGTAGGAATTAACTAGGTACGCCTAGAAACCTTCCGTTTTCTACGGTAGCGGAAATACGTCATCAGTGTTGACTGTCACGGGCCAGAGGTTAGCCTATAGGAGTTATTTAATTATTGGTGACGTACCATTACAAAAAATTACATACAATTTAACTAATTTGTTTATTTTTGACATCACCTTCGAAGCAATAGATACCAGGCTCGACAGCCGTTTGTAAGGCACTGGGTTCGCGTTCGATTCCCAGCGGAGGTGGAAATGACGAGACAGATTACGACAATTGGCTGAATTTGACTGCCTCACTTTTCACGCGCCAGTCACATCACATTATCACCAATTTAATCTGTAACCAAATACCTATAATCACAATATCGATGCTTCGATACCATTCATTTATCTATCTGGCAGTATTGGCAGTATTGGCACAGGTATTAGCATGAACCACAGTTCTCACAGCCTACAGTCCTTGCCATACATTGTCTTGTCCTACTGGTTTGTAAATACAAAATTTACTTGGAGCATTCTAAACTGTGTACACGCTCACCCACACACAAGGTTATAAAACGCGGGAAAATATTATGCCACAGGCTAAAAAAGTTTCAAATGTTTAGTAGTAATACTGAATTTTTGTAAGTAAAAATATATTGGTTTCTTTTACTCTGTGGCACAATCACCTGCACACTACGAAATCGACCGAGGTCGCCCGCGTCACATGCTATCGGTCGTTTACGTAACGTTATGTGCTTTAACACGGCAAGATTAGTTGTAAATTTTTGGTTATTTATTTTACTACGCTTAAATTGAACTTTAATATAAGGTAGGATTTAATTAAACAAGTATACGATTAAACCACTTTGCAGGACCGTGAAAATAAATACGAAAAAACGTAATATCTATCTTATGAATACGCCGTGCATATTCTTTTTCCCACATAAAAATTAAATTTAAATTTATTCATAATTAACATACTTCGTTATTTGAGTCATGCAATTAAGGAACCTTTTACCTACTCTTTTTTGTTGGATATTTATTTACACTGTACATGGACATGGATATTTTTGCACAATGCATAATAAAAATATGCATCAACATTCCTCAATTTAGTTTTAAAGCTTTTAAGATAATCTGTTAAAGTTTTAAGACTTTTTTATGAAGATCTTTTTAGTCATATAAAAAATGTTTAATTATTTCCTATGAAATAATGTGTAAAACTGATCCAAATAAAGAAGGTTCACTTCAAAAACTATTAATCACATGTCATTAAGTCGTGACGTCCCTTCTGAGAACATCGCTACTTCTGTTACTGCCGTGCCAACGCACAAGTCGTGCAGTCGGTTCGGAGAGGCGACGTTGCCGTCCCGTCGCCGCCGCCGCCGCGCACTGCGCACACCACACGACGCACGAGCACGACACGATGCCGCTGCCGTTCAACAAGAGTTTGGACCTGAAATTGATCAAGCTAGTGAGAGAAAACTCCATCCTGTACAACACTAAACATCCCAAGTACCTGGACTTTGACTCTAGAGAAGTCCTGTGGCAGAAAATCGGCGACTCGTTGAGCAGGCCAGGTAAATACATTATGTTAAAGTTATTCATATGTTTGTATGTGTTTGCCTCTTATTAGTGTGTGCGTCGTAAGTCGTTCAGTGTCCGTGACTGCGTCTGTGCGTACTTCGTGTGATTGTGATATGTATCGTACCTCGTACCTACCTTAAACTGGATAGGTAAAGTACCTAACTTAACTAGGTATTTTTGATATTCATTTTTAATGAGTTTATACTTATGTAGGATTGTAGGTAGTTATATTTTGATTTTTTACTTACGATATCTGCTAGGGGACAGTAAATCATGTAGAAATGTTTAATTCTAGTCTGAGTTACCTACTTAGTTGTTAGTAATTGTTTAATCAGAGTCTTGTTCTAATTCGGTCACAACTTCACAACTGTGTTGCTTTGCTACCCTTCAGGACGGAGTTGTGTCGCCTCTTTAGAGTGTAATCGTTACCTTTCCAACCGGTTAGAACTAGGTTATTACACGGTAAAAATGGTACTAAGTGCCTTGGCGGGTGGTGATACTACCCCGGGCGAACTCTAGGCTCTACTACCTATGAACTACTATTCCTTCCGTACCTTTACATTACCGTTTTCCGTATAATCTCAATGGTCTGTCGACCAGGATCGTGCTTGTTCAGATTTAAGAGTCTACCAGCCTAGAGGTAGTAGGTTCAATTATGGGTTTTGCTAGTGATGCTGATGACCATATTTCCGAATGCGATCACTAAATGACACCACTGCGTGTTATTGCGAGGAGAGATGGTCAAAGTGTAATCATGGTTACTGATTACAATTACACCTGGAGCCCCGGAACTGCCCCCTCGAGTGCCTTTCGAGAAAAGATTTTGGTGCATTTCTGTGCCTCTAAATGTAATGGTAATCGGTCATCATGATTAACACTACGCCCATCTCTGGTTGGGAGCAATATTAGACATAGTACTAATTACAAAAACTATTTAATTTTTACAGCTCTCATGTGCAAATCCCGTTGGATCAACATTCGGGACATGATGCGGCGGAAGATCAGGGATCGTCTACGGAACCCGAATCATCGCAGTTACAATTATAAGTACGAAGAGGAGCTCGCGTTCATGATGCCCTACTTCAAGGAACCGACTTCGGGAACCAGCGACGATTACGCCGATTATCTTGAGGAAGAAGCCACTTGCTCCGTCGAAATGCCAGCTGAAGTTTTCGCCGATGAAGCCTCAGACTTCGACAGAAGCGACCGAGAAGTAAAGCCCAACATATTCAGGAGCAGAAAGACGCAAGAAGACGGCAACTCTTGCCGCGAATTTAGCGGGAACGACCCAGTTTATCAGGAATTGAGTCCGACAGACCCGTTAGACGTCTTTCTGATCACGATAGGGTCTACCTTGAGAAAGTTTAGCCCGTATTATCTGAACCAAGCGAAGAGTAAGATCTTTCAAGTAGTCCAAGATTACGAGCTCCAACAAATCGTGGATAAGAATGATCAGCTGCCTGGAAGTAGCGATAGCAATAGGTAGGTAATACTTATGAATCTTTAGGATACGTTAAAATGATTGGGGCATCTAGTGCCGAGAATTGATCCTATGGGATGAGTGCCATGGGAAATAAGGAAGCCTGTTTGTAACATCTCTAAGATAAAGACGGGAGTCCATTCTACGTACCTTTAAAAATGTTCTCCACTGGTAATTGAAAGTTTCTTATATGTATGTACCTACTCAAATTCTGTCTTGTCTCTGGGGTCATTCAAGTATTAGGTACGTAATAACAGGGGGGCCGGGGGGTCTTTGCTTTGCTTATTTTTGATGACGTGGGGGAGTCTATAATATGGTGATTACGTCAGCAGTATAAATATATTTTTTTACTTTTTGTGATATTCCACAAAATTCTATGAATCAATAAGGAAACCATTGAATGCAAGTACCAATGTTTACGTAAGCATTTGTAAGAGATTTGCTTTCTTTTGCTGACGAGGGGGACGGGGGGGTTGAGAATTGCAAAAAATCTGCTTACGTAACACTTGAACGGTCCCTCTGATGCAAAAGTACCTAAATGTGAACATTTTCTAAACAATGAAGTACTTAATTTTCCGCGTTATATTATCTGTTTGTTTCAAATTTAGTGAGAAGTGCAATACGGGAGGAATGTTCAAATATCTGATATTGTTTCTGTTGATTTGTTCATGATTATTAAGTTTTTCTATTGGTTTTCACCATATTATGCTTTATTAATTAAGTATTTGATAGGTTATGAATGAATGTGCTGTTGTCGTCATTTTAACGTCAAAAATTCCTAATTCATTTTTGTGTAACTTACTCAATAGTTAAGTTTTCGTTACCTATGTTATTAAAATAGTTTTGGTCCAAGAGCTACTGCCAATTTTTGGGTAGGTATTCGAGGCAAGCTGAAAACTTGTCTCATAGCTCTCCTACTAAACCCCAACTCGGAGCTGCAGACCTGGCTGCTGAGTAGCGGGGCAATATGGACCCCTACAATTTTAAAAATATTATTTTTTTATTCCAAAAAAAATGTTTGAGGCAATATGCAATTTTTATTATGTTGTAGTTTAATGATTAAAGGATAGAAAAAAAAATAAGCCAGACGATTTAGTCGGGGCTTTGACATTGCCAGGTGCGTGCAAAAATTAAAAAAATAAGGTTTAAAAAAAGTGTTTGAGGCAACTTGAAATTTTAATAGGGTGTAATTTATAGCTAAAAAATAAGATCCTCAAAAAGACAGATCATTTCGGTGGGGCTTTCTACCCGCCAGGTGATCTAACAAGTCAGGGTAAAAAACGGTTTAACTCGATTTCTGGCAAAACTACAAGTCCGATGGAAAAAAGTTTAATGACAAAGTTGTAGGTAATAAAAAGATCTATAATCTTTGTCTTGACACTTTTTTCACATAACCTCAAAATGTATGTGAAAAATTAAAAAAACCAAATTTTTGGTTTTTTATTTATATCTCTTCCAAAAAAAAATTTTTTTTCACTAAATTTGGTGAAAACCTACCTATCTTTGTGTCAAACACACTGTAATTTTTTTGATTTAAAATATTTATATTTGCACCTTATATTGACTTAATATCGAAAAAGCACCCTAATCTTCAATCTAAAATTCTCGTGTCAAAATTTCTTTATTTAAGCTTTGGCTTGGTTTGGCTTGGTGGGCCTTTTATCGTTGACATTCTGACTTTCTGATGGTGTAAAAAAATATGCATTACTATGGTAAATTTTCTCAGAAATGTGCAAAATCTGCCTGATTTAGTCGCAGTAAAGGCGCATTTTCTGAGAAAATTTACCATAGTAATATATATGTTGGAGATGGTAAATCGATGGTACGAATTAATCTGTAATACGCGTTAATCGATGGTATTGTTTATCAATGCATCGGGAGATCGCGTGATCTGTCAAAATGGAGTTCATTATGATGTCGTCCCGCGTAAAAGGAATTCTCGGGAGAAGTTATAAAGGTAATCTTAAGGGTTCAGGTCTTATTCGGTCTCAGCGACCACGACCCGCGACCGCGCGGCTCCACGCGTCTCATCCACTGAATAGGAAGTGCCGTGTTACTGATGTGCCATTTCTTCTTGGTCTGATGTCTTGATTTATTAATCTGTTCACAAAATCAAACTGTTTATGATTTACCTACAATATTTTCTGAACTTTTCTTCTTTATTTATAATTAAAATGTGGTTTTATGAGTATTTGAAAGCAACCCTCAACTTTTCGTGATGTGAAAATTGAGTCAATCTTCTTCCTTTTTTCCGGAGGCATAGATAATAACATCATCATCTTCATCCACCAATAGCTGATGGATAACTTTTACTTTGCTGCAGATAAACTGTCCGACATATCGTACTGCAATAGAACGACAACGAACACGACAACAACGAAAGCTAGGGGTCGCCCCGCGACAGGCGACCATGGTCGTGTAGTTGAATGGAGATGGACGCAGTCGCGCGTCGCGGTCGCTAGGAATCGAATGCTACCTTAAGGCGAGTAATCTCTGAAAGTGAATAAAGTTCTAATAAAACGTGCTATCACATAACTCGCGAATATAGCGAATGGTTTGCTCGATAAATCAATATTGCGTATCGCTGAGTAAATTAAACAAGTCGGAATCGGAGATCCGCGTAAATAACCAAATAAAAAAAGGCGTTAAAATGGAGCCAGACAGTGATCAGTGAATAAATGAGTTGTTTATGTGTTGGTCCGGACTCTTGTCTTTTATTTGAAATCCTAATCTGAAGTCCTGACATGAAACAATCCCACAATGGATGTTTGATGACGAATATCTACTTGCATGAAAATACATGCTACACAGAGTAGAATCGATTGAAAACCCATACAAACACCCTGCCTATCTGATGCCGACATAATATATTTTTTTAACACCATCGGAAAGTTGATTTCAACGAACAAAAAGCCCACCGACTTAAAAAAAAGAAAAATTTGATTGAATTGAAGACTTTTAGATTGAATATTAGGGAGCTTTTTCGATATTAAGTCAATATAAGGTGCAAAAATAAATATTTTAAATCAAAAAAATTACAGTGTGTTTGACACAAAGATAGGAAGGTTTTCACCAAATCTAGTGAAAAAAAAATTTTTTTTTGGAAGAGATATAAATAAAAAACCAAAAATTTGGTTTTTTTAATTTTTCACATACATTTTGAGGTTATGTGAAAAAAGTGTCAAGACAAAGATTATAGATCTTTTTATTACCTACAACTTTGTCATTAAACTTTTTTCCATCGGACTTGTAGTTTTGCCAGAAATCGAGATAAACCGTTTTTTACCCTGATTTGTTAGATCACCTGGCGGGTAGAAAGCCCCACCGAAATGATCTGTCTTTTTGGGGATCTTATTTTTTACCTATAAATTACACCCTATTAGAATTTCAAGTTGCCTCAAACACTTTTTTTAAACCTTATTTTTTTAATTTTTGTACGCGCCTGGCAATGTCAAAGCCCCGACTAAATCGTCTGGCTTATTTTTTTTCTATTCTTTAAACATTAAACTACAACATAATAAAAATTGCATATTGCCTCAAACATTTTTTTTGGAATAAAAAAATAATATTTTTAAAATTGTAGGGGTCCATATTGCCCCGCTACTCACCAGCCAGGTCTGCAGCCCCGAGTTGGGGTTTAGTAGGAGAGCTATGAGACAAGTTTTCAGCTTGCCTCAAATACCTACCCAAAAAATGGCGATAGCTCTCAATCTATTTCTAAACATTCTTAGATAGCTAGTTTCTAAGATGTAATTTATACTGGTTGTAACTTATAATTTTTGTCCTCTCAGTCAAGAGTTGATTTTAATTGTAAATAAATTGGTTTCCTATAAAAAAATTCTTAAAGGTAGAGACCTGTGATATACACGATAACAAGTGATTGTTTGAATAAATCATCAGCATCAGAGCGTCATATTTACAACAATGTCGATATGACGCAGTCTTCATTTTTAAACTATTAAAAAAAGAGGGTACCTATGTTTTATGCAAGGATTTCTCCGAAAATTATCATTCTTTTCTTATTTTGACTGACTTCGTTTCTATAGTTAATTATTCTAAGGATAACTCTAAACACGAGCGTAGAAATAACATTCGCGGCTTTCGAGAGTTGTAAAGTGAGAAATGAAAAAGTTATTGGTAATCTCATTATTGTAAAGTACATCAAAGTCTTAAAGTGTTATTTAATTATGATATGGGTACTCACGATATACATTTTGTACCATATCGTTGTAATTACCCGTATCATAATAAAATGTGTGTAATCCGCTATGAGTTAAGTTTAAAATCATCAAAGTGATATATTTTTATAGTGATTAATAAAGAATTATTTTTAATAAGTTTAGTTGTTTTTCTTATGACTTATACTAAATACTAATGTGATCTGACCAATATCTGCAACGGAAGAGCATGAAGGTCAATGCATTGTTATGAAGAGTTACTCTTTTTTTCTACAATAAAAATAAAATTGTCACAAAATATAAAATTGTATTTATTAAAAGCTTTTATTTACCTTGCAATGCTTGTATGTAGGTTCGGCCTGATTAGAACTACTTACCCTACGGACTTAAACAGTAACAATAAGTAAGAAACATGGACAAACCAAATAACACAACTAACACCCATAACCCGAGTAACAAACAATTATTTGTCACATAAATATCGAACCCAGGATCTCTCGCATCCCAGGCAGGGCTATGTCAACTCGGCTACGGTCGACAAATATATTCGATTTCTTAAATTAAACTGTTAAAACGATGGCTGTGAACAATTACAATAATTTTGTCATTTAAATATCAATCAATAGTCATGCAGTAAAGCTCTAAGAACAATAGTGATTAGCAAGTGTTTAAGTACCTACTAGGTTACTACGAAATATTTAACAGGATAATTTGTATGAAATTCCCATTTAAGTAATTGAAGGATGACTAAACTATTGGTACTAAAATAAACAACAGGAAATAATTACGTTGAAACTGCCAGTTTTAACGAGATTTTTGCGATGTGTACAAGTAATGAAGTAAACCCTCTAGTTGATTTCAATTGATTTCATGTAAGTATTTTTTGGTATTATGCGTGTTCACAATGCTTATAAAGAAGAAAATGATGGAGGTAAGGGTGGGAAAATGATGTAATAAGTATTCATAAGTTTGTGATTAGTGTGAATCCACGGTGTGTCATGAATTTAGGGACGGTAGGGCGTGGTCGGAAATTCGGATAAGATCAATCGGCTGCTCTATATTAAAACACAGTACGTGCTTCAAACAAATTTTCCATAAATTAAGGTAATCTATGAAGGGATTTTGTTATAATAGACAAAGTACTTAACAATGAATATATTATGACAAAAATATGATTAGGTATAATACTTAATGTTTTATGCCCCTTACTAAATTTAAAAATTGAATTACTTAACTTGGATTCCAGACAGGACCTTTATCAAAACACAGTATGTGCATTTTCTGTGTTTTAATTTGGTAATATTGGCATCAGAGTACTTATGATAAGCATAGGTATATGTACCTACATAGGTAGTAGAGCTTAGAGTTCGCCGGGGTAATTAGTACTACCGCCCTCCAAAACGAAACAGAACGGAATGAAACGGTACTTAGTACCATTTCTACCGTGTAATTATAATTGTTTTTACAGCAATTGTGTTTCGATTAGAAAGGTGTGGAGCCGGTCACACTTTTTGGAGGCGACCATCTTAGTCCTCAAGGGCAGCATCGCATCTATGACGGAATTAGAACAAGACTCTTACTAACAACTACTAACTGGACTATTAATAACAACAACTAGCAGGACTAACTATATCACTAACAGTCCCTGTCCCAGTCCTCATACTTACTAACAAACTAACCAGCTAATTTTCTAACACCGTCTCCTAACCGGACTAACTATCCTAGTTCTCATTTGAGTCTTGTTCTAAGTCGGTAACAGTTGTCGTGGCTGCAGCGGAAGGTGGTGCTGCGTGCTCGTTTGTTAGTTCGATAAAAAGCTGAGAAAACATCTAATTTGGTGGCAGGCAGTAGGATGGCGCCAGTGTCGCTGAAGATTATCCTCGAGGAAGGAACTGTCTGCAGAACCATCCTGTTCAACACGACCACCACCGTCCGGGAGGCTCATGACATCGTTCTGGACAAGTTTCATAATTCTTTGAATCAGGACAAAGGTATGACACATTTACGAGTGAGTAGTAAGAATTGGAATCATAAGTAATGAAAATAGACTTATTAATCAAACCAACAAGTACAATAAACTTTTGGCAAAGGATGTAACTGAATTAACTTAAAATAAATCATAGATGGGCATCCCTTTTATTTAAAACGTTAGTGGTTATATAAATTTAAAATATAATGAACTTTCCCTCAGCGTACGGCCTGTTCTTGACGTCAGTCGATAATGAGAAGGCAGGAATATGGCTGGAGAGCCATCGCACTCTGGAGTACTACATGCTCCGGGATGGAGATTCGCTTCAGTACCTGTGCAAGACACGAAATCTGCGGGTTAGGATGCTTGATGGTAAGAACTTGTTACTACTACGAAATCTTTTGGAGGAGGAATTATATTTTGGGATTCGTAGGATTTCTTGCACTATTCCAATGTCATCTCATTCCAGGTGCAGTAAAGACACTTCAAGTGGACGAGTCGAAGGATATTGGTGAGCTGTTGTACTTCATTTGCAACAAAATCGGCATTACCAACCACGATGAGTATGGCTTTGTAAGTACTGACATTTTGTTAGTTTTAGCAATATTTCTGATTATAACTTGGTATACTTTTAGCAATTGCTTTTCATTCTTTACTTTTATCCACACATAACGTAGTTAGTGAGATTTGAGCAATGACAAAGCTCAACTTTGCTCAATATTGGTGATTTTTTTTACGTATGTAAATATAGTTCTTCTAATCTTCTAAAATAAATACTTAATTGGTTGTTGTGTTTTCCTAAAATACCATTGATATTTATAAATTTTAGTGTCGCGAAGAGCTCCCCGAAGCAGAAGAAACAAAGCCTGCAACGGGAACCCTGACTCTCAAGAGGAAGTTACAAAAAGATAAAGACGTTAAAATGGAACAACTCAGTAAAAAGTTAAATACTGACGACAATGGTAATAATAAAAAACATAATCCGATACATTTACCTTTCGAGAAACATGATCCTTTTCTTTGGTAAAAAACTAACAATATCCAAAATAATTGTAGACATAACTTGTCTCAAATTCATTAACTTAAATATTTCATGTTATCCTAATTTATATTTAGCAGATTTGAGTGGTAGATTTCAAAATTAGATTAGTTTGATGTTATTTCAGTAAGTTTCGTGAGGAATGAACTAATGAATTAAAATTTATATATTTTCAAACTATGTATTTTAAAGAAACATGAATAAAAAATTGACAATTTAAAAATGCTGAGCAGAAATAAAATCGTTCTTTCAGTCGAATGGTTAAACCCGATGAGTACTTTGCGTGAACTGAGTGTGGACCCCACCGAGACGCTCCTTCTCAAACGTAGGTTGTTCTACTCTGATCGGAAGATCGACGCCAGAGACCCTGTGCAGTTGAATCTCCTGTACGTGCAGACCAGAGACAACATTCTAAGTGGACGACAAGTTACCACAGAAGAAAAGGGTAAGGCCAACGAGCTATGGTTAAGCTAAACAAATAATGTAATTTAAAATATTTGCTTAGCAATGTATGTAGGTACCACAACAAAGGTGCTGATATTATGATTCAGTCCTAAAAGAAATCGTTTTAAGTAACTTCATTGTCCTATAAAGATAAGGATAATTATATAGATTGGTTAAACTACATTATATTATTTCTCTTACAGCAATTGAGTTTGCCGGAATTCAGTGTCAGGTACATTTTGGTGATTATGACGAAGAAAAACATAAACCAGGATTTATAGAAAAGTAAGTTATAATTATATAATTTTTTCCTCAAATTATAGGTTTTAGAGCAAAGTTCACTTTCTTCTCTAATGTTTAAAATAAGTGTATATTTTCTAACGTTTGGTTATTTATAATGAAGAATTTACAAATCTACTTATTCCTGTTTTTAAAGGCCTGCGACTGCGTTTTAAAGGTCTTATCTAGTTGCTCTATGAGTTTTAGTTATAGAAGAGTAGCATTTATCTAAATTGTGATTATTTCACATTTATAGTCTTGCTGAATATCTACCAAAGTCATACGTCTCATCTTGGGGTATTGAGAAGAAGATATATCGAGAGTACCGCAAACATGTCGGTGTCAGTCAACTGGAAGCCAAATATCTGTACACGAAGATTGCGAGGGAGCATCCGACTTACGGTGTCACATTCTTCCTGGTCAAGGTAAGTGATGCATGTTAATGATTTGGGTACTGGAGGCCTACTACGAAAAGCGAAAGTCGAACTATCGGACGACGGAACGTACGTTTTCCTAGCACGAAAGCGTTTGAATCCGAATATGTTTAATTGTAAAAATGACCTAGTAATTTGCATGTTTCCCTATTTAACTCCTCGGTTAAATTAAGGCACTTTAAGAAACAAACAGGATATCAATAAATTGTGTCAAATTTTTAATGTTCCATGTTTATAACTTATTCAGGAACAAGAAAAAGGCAAGAAGAAAATGGTTCCTCGTCTTCTGGGCATCAACGCAAATTCTATCCTCCGGCTGGACGAGAACACGAAGGAAATCCTGAAGGTGTGGCTCTTGACGCAGGTGAAGAGCTACCACGCGGGTACAACCTCTTTCACCCTCAACTTTGGTGATTACAGGTAAGTTGGACTACAGATAGCGGACTGCAGACTTACCTTAAGGGATTTTTTCCGTTATCGATTGATTCCCATTCGTTTATGTCTATGATGAAGGTAATAAAGATATTTGTCGCAAATTCGTTCCTGCTGGTTCATATTATGGTTGTCCGTTTGTAAAATATTTCTCGGACTTGGTTCCAGTGACAAGGAGTATGCAGTAAAAACCAATGAGGCGTACCGCATCCGTGACATTCTGGAGGGCTACATCGACATCATAAAGAAGAAGCTGGAAGGCCCTACCACTACAGTGTATGATGAAGGGATGGCGATCTGCGAGGATAACGTAGAAAAGTCTAAGTTAGTATCTGCTTCCATTGCAAAGGATATCTAGTACATATAATATTAAATGACATTGACTTAAGCATATAAAGTTGGGGAAATTGAAAAAGTGTGGGCGTAAATGTATAAGAACGGAGGGGGAGGGGGAGAGGAGGAGGGAAGTATGTGATGAGGGTTGAATTTATAATTTATTTACCTTACGTTATATTAGTACCTTTTATCTTAATATGCTCTAATTTCTATTTTATGTGCGTCTTCAATTGTAACAGTAATATTTTTCTTCCTTTCTTTCTTTCCTGTAATTCTGGTGGACTGTGTGCCACATTCGGCTTACAGTACAAGTTAGTAAGTAGTTTATATTTTGTTACAGGGGTACAGTTATACAAACAGTGATGCCTCAGAAGCTAATGGAACACTCGTACGTGGGGCCCAGCCAAATTATTTCCCACCAATTTGGTAAGGCTTTAGTCAAAGAACACAGACTTCCTTTTGCTCAATTTTCATAAATATTTATCTAATTTTTCATTGGTTTAGGCCAAGAAGCAAGGCAAGGCACACAGATTGTAACTGTTCAGCAAATTTTAATCACTAAGAAGGGAGATATGAAACAGCAAGCGATGGTAAGTTTCTTTATGTTGACTTTAACCAAATGACTTGACCCATTAACGGCCTACCACAGAGCACGGCTCTGTCATCATGAGAGCATACTCCACCATGCTGCTCCAGTGCGGATTGGCAGAGGGCTTAGTGGCCAACACCAAGTGTCTGAAGTTTTTATGCCACCTGACGGTCTCCAACATGTTATCATAGTGACATAATGACTGCTATCTAATCATGGCAGTGGAAAGTAGTACTGCTTGCTCGTTTGCTACCTCAATTCCATAAAAAAATTACAACCGGGACCGCCTGCTTTACGTGCCCTCCGAAGTACGGAAGCGCTTAAGAAATTTTACCACTAATGTTCACCCAACCAACTACCCACTGCAACTGCTGTTGCTTAACTCGGTCAATCACTTGGTAACGATTCGAGCCGCCGCGGCACCGGGCTCTTAACGCTTCTCAATTTTTTCGCTTTAGCTAATCACAGCCGCTGGTAGTACAAGGACCTCGCGTCGTAATTAATCAGACCAGGAATAGTCGATGCTGCTTCAGTACGGATTGGTGAAATGATTCATTTTCAACCACATCATGGTAACTTGCCATGGCACATGGTTCTGGACATGGCTTTTGAGTGAGAGTGAGTTTGTAATTAAACTATAAAGTGGACTGGGCAAGTGGGCCTATGGCAAGTGGACACGTGGCCAATGGTTTAACGGGAAAGCAAGAAGGATTTGGCCACACTAACATTCGACACTCTGCTCAACACTTTTTTACCAATAAATTTGTGGTGTTTTTTCAGAGTGGAATGAGCGGATGCATGCCAGCAGACTTTAACAGAAGAATCAACCATCTTAACTCACAATCTGTCAAGGCCGTTATGTTACTGGCTGGTAAGATGTTAGCGATATCCACTAACGATGTATTAACCCCGCACTATTAGACCACGTGCCAGGGCTTTACGCCAGTTTTTTCTATCAACATTAACACAAATACTAACTGAACTACTTTCATCAAAATTTTAAGCTGGTACACACGAGCATAAGTAAACGCTTTCACATTTTAATTTTCAGATCCATCGCGGGATAATCTTAATCAATTACAAACAATTGCCGAAGATTTTGAAGGCGAACTTCCTGGTATTGATCAAGGTAATAAAGTGGAATGTTATGTAATTGAAGTATGGTATTGAATCCAAACAAGCAAGCAAACAAGCAGTGATAGCCGTGTGGTTGAACGTTGGACTGCCGAACCGGAGAGTCCGGGTTCAAACCCCGCACGCACCACTAATTTTCAAAAATTATGTGCGTATTATAATTTAATTATCACTTGCTTCGGTGAAGGAAAACATCGTGAGGAAACCTGCACACCTGAGAGTTCTCCATAAAGTTCTCAAAGGTGTGTGAAGTCCACCAATCCGCACTTGGCCAGCGTGGTGGACTATGGCCTATACCCCTCACACTGTGAGAGGAGACCCGTGCCCAGCAGTGGGACAGTTATGGGTTGTGATGATGATGATGATGATTGAATCCAAATGAGAACAACATAAATAGCTAATAAAGAAGTAGACGACATTTTAGTAACGAGATGTTTGTAAGACATTTTTTAATTACGTTTAGATGTTCAACAAGTTGTATTAAATAAATAAACAAATTTTGAAAAACCTCCATTAGGTGTGAAGGAGTTAGCTAATCTGCAGACATCTGAAGAGGACCAAAGGAAGCTACTGGATGATTTGGAGCAGATCCGCAAATATATGCTAGAGTTCAGTGCGACTGCAAAGAGCAGTGATTTCGTGAGTGTACTCGTACAACCAATTATTCAAAAACCAATTCTTAAAAGCAAACAGATTAGTTATTTAATTTGACATTTGAGTTGACTTGAATGTGTTGTGTTAAATTGTGTTTACGTCAATGAAAAGAGACGAACTAATAATTAAGACGGTTACTTAACTCTTCTCTTCTTTATTGATAACTTGGTCTCTATCTCCCGGTTTTGAGTTGAGTTCTTTGACTTCGGCAATTTAGCATCGGTTTGTTTGTTGACATAAAAATAAATAACTTATTAGAATGTAAGTTTGGAAAGAAAACCTCTTTACAGTACCCTTACATCTATCGATTAATTGGTAGTTTTTGTTTTACTGTATTCCTTAGTAGTTAGTTTACATAGTCAGACATACAGTGATAGCTATTTTTCATTTTATTTTGACCAAAAAGGTCTATAAGTGTTCATGTATGTATCTCAGTTTTTTATTCCATGATAAGTTCTTAATGCTTGATCAGATTTGAATGTATTTGGTATTGCTAGAATTTTTACACTATCCAGAGTTGTTTTAAGTTTTTTCAGAAAAACTCCATGGCGCTGTTTTCAAATGTGAAAAATTATTCTTATTAGAATCGATATTTGATTTCTATTTATGCAAAATCTGTAGTTGAGTTACTTTTGAATACTTTCAGGGAGCCCCTGAAAATATAGAGAAGGCGGAAGAAGCGGCCAAAAAGTTAGCAGAATTGTCTTCATTAGTAATTTTGTCATCGGATCCGAAGATTAGGAGACGCAGTGAGTTATTGAGGGTTAGTATCGTTTGTGTATTTTAGTTAAAGGTTAAAGGGGGTAAACCAGCATTAACCACCACACACAAATAACCTCTTTTCACGCTTGGTGACAAGGTTTACCTTTTATTTATATATTTATTTATTTCTTAGAATCGAAACAGTTACTGCTTTATAGTTGCTACATAGTGGATATTATCTTCTATTCTTCTTTCATTATAGAATCCACCAAGAAACGTTATTCATATTATTCAGTATCGGGAGTTAGTAACAACTGGGTTTCTGCATCCATCTTGGCCAGTATGTGTTGATTATGCTTTTGGTCCGGATGTTTATAAGTGGCTCGTCTACTTATTTGAATTTCTTGTAATAAGTACATATTGCTAAAATGATTAAATATTCTTTAGCGTTCGCGCAAGAGTTTCATCGCTGACGAGAGAGTGGAAGCCACTTTACGGCGTGCCTCTTTCCTGACGATAGCATCTTCTGCCTCCAAGTCAGTTGAACAGGCCATCGAGGATTTGAACAAGGTAAGTGCTGCTATGATGCATAATTCATTTCATAAATTAAAATTGACCATCAATGCAAGTTTTCAGTTAGAGCTGCCTAATTAAGCTGAGTAACTTTAACTTTAGCGAGGTAACATTGACCATTTCTACAAATTTCTTATCCAAACAATATTATTCGCAAGCATTTGAAGTCACCCCTTTTGTCATGCTCATTATCGTCATTAATTTTAAAGAAATTGTTAAATCAATGTTTATTCTAATGTCACTTATAACTTTATTTTTAGTTAATAATCGTAGTAAATAAACTCCAGCATCAGCAGCGAGGCCGTTTTGAATTTCGGTTGTTATGAGAGCTCGCAGTGAAATAGATTAAATTCTAGTTACCAACTACAAATAATATTGTATTTACTTATTTATTGGCAGGCAATTAAGGTTCATAGAACCCACACAATCAATAAAAAAAATCCTAAATAATTTTTTTTAGAACTAAGAATATAAACACTAATTTTAAACAGATATTATCGCGGACACTAAACATTTTCATCATCATGGATCATGGTCACCGCAGTCTCGCCTTGACCATGATCCATGCAACTGGGTCGAAATATCGGAAAAACAAGTCGAAATCGTGAGTACCCGTATACATTATAAACACTGTTCATAAACAATTATTTATGGTCCAACAGCCGTACGATGGCCCACCGGTGGGCAAGGATGATGCGATGAGGTTGAAATCTTCGGCAGCGGACAAGCTGGCGAAGCTCAACGCGGCTGTTGCTATGCTGCTGGCAGCTCGTGCAAGTATGTACTCTTTACAACTCGAAGATTCCACTGCAGAAGAGCAATGAGCGGGAAATAGTCGAGCTGAACGGAGTACAAATGTGTACTGTTTGTTAAAATAAGGAGTAGTTAATATAGGTTTCACATTCCTTTAAGATATTTTGAGCATTTGCATTATTTCTCTTCCATTGTCGAAATATTGCTTGGGGCGGCTTGCGTCGATCTTAAGTGATAACAAAGTTAAGCAACAGCGGGCGCGGTAGTTGGATGGGTGACCGCTAGTGGCAAAACGACTGAGCATAGAGGACTGTGGCCGATTGCCTTTGGGTGGCTCGTCTGATCGTTTGTTGGCTATTAGCGTAAAAGAAAAATTAGCGAGCTATTGACTCTCCTTGCTCGCTTGCGTTTCCCTCTATTATTCTTCTTGGTGGAACTGCTTATATACTGCGCTCACCATTAGTGATAGTCTAGGGATTCTGCGAGTTGATATCTCAAGCGACATTAGACAAGAACGTTTAAATAAAAATGGCCTATAAACACTGGCAATTCGTAAACATTATAAAATGTTACTCAGATCCGAATAACGTGGACTACGAAAAAGCAGTCAATTCGATGACAACGATCGACGAACTAACGCCGGCATTGATTCGAGGTAAGTTTAGTTTTGTCAATTTTTAAACTTTAGTTGCCTGTACATTTTTAATAATGTTAAGTATACAGTTTGAAAAAATATAAAAGATAAAATAAAAATTACATTCGAAACCAACATAAATTTTATAATAACAATCTATCCACACCTATAATAAAATGTAAGCAATCGCTGCATATGGAAGATATGTGAAAAAAACTATTATTGGGGACTTCTATTAAAACATTCAAATCAATAATAATTAAAATTTATGAGTGGGTACGGGTATCCCGAAGCGAAGCTTGGGTGGTTTTTTTAGTAGTTCTTACTATTCAAGGTTTTTCTAAGTTAAAATAAGTAATATATTATTATAATAATAAATACCCACCTTGATTTTAGATGTCAAAGCACTGAGTAGTGTTAAAGATGGCGACAAACATCAAGATCTGCTAAATCAAGTAAAAGCGTTGTGTCATGACCTGAATAATCTGTGCAACCTGACTGGATCGAATGACGGTTCCGTAAGTATACTTATAGTAATTGTCGGGTATGAGGCAGTGGAGTCTAGAGTGACTCTACATAAAGGATTATCCAAAGCATAAAACAAAAATTTTTGCAAGTAATTTCTCGCATTACTAGGCTAGTGATGAATGACAAAGATTTAAGAGTATGGACTACAAAAGAAAAAATGACTAAACATCTGATAAAAGGATCAACAGTTGTTTAGGATGTAGACTATCATGATCTATGACTATCATATCAGATGTAGAGAATCATGTGCCATCGACGAGCGAGGACGCATTCCTTGTATAATTTCATATGGGCCGATAAGACGATTTAGATACGTTCTAATACTCAAGCCAATAAATTATTTAAAATATATTTAAAAGAACAGCATAGACATGCAATGTACTTCCCCATGTTAAAGGATCCGAAGAGACAGGCCATTAGATAAAGTAAATTTTGCTAATGTTTGAATATAATTCACCCGAAAATGATCATGTAGAATTGTATTGTACAGTAGGCCATGTTAATTACAAAAATTAAAATTAAAACATTTTTCAGGAAATACAAAAGGCTGCAGAAAAGTACGCCAAAGCTTCTAACAAACTTATTTACGTGTTCAATCCAAAGGGGCACGGAAAATCCAAAGCAACGACAGACCCTGACAAAGCCAAAGAGGTATTTATGTTAATTTAGGTAATTGCTTATGAATAACCAATAGTCAGGTAGTTGTTATGTAACATTATTAATAGTTACCTAAATAGCTGGACGGGGTAAAATAAGGAATGAAAACTTATAGTAGAAGAAGTTGATCAGGGGATAAAATCTTTGGCTGTGGAATTATCCAACATAAATAATAAACAATAATTCTAAAATATGTAATTATGGCGCAAAATATTGGTTTCTTTTATTTCTTCTCACCCACGGTTCTCCCCTCATAGAAAGGAGGCGTAGAGCTTTACCAGCTGCTCTAGTGCTGATTAGTGGAGTGCGTCTTAGTTACACGCAGATTGCCTCAATTAAACGTAAATTACAGATAATAGACTTGGCTAAGAAGGTAAGAGACAGGACCAGTAGTATCCTGATGTTGACGTCGGAGCTCACCAACCCTAGCAGCGACCCTCGCGCTCGGGTCGTGGACGAGCACGCAGTTAGATGCGCTGATGCTGCGCTGGAATTACTTTCTTGTAGTCAGGTATTTCTTAAAAATTTCCTTAACTGGTAAAAGCCGATCTTCTGTGATCTTCCGTATCTTAGTAATTTATTTAAGTAGAATACATGAATTTTGTTTATACCAGCTTTGGAGGCACAAAAAAACCGAGTTCCGAAGGTTTTTTCCGGTTCCGAGTTCGGAAAGTTTGTTTGAGTCAAATTTCTGCCATGGTTAGAAATAGAACCTAGGATTCTTCATTGTAGCTAGGTTTGTTTGTTTATCATCAACTTTACTGCGATACCGGGTCGGTCGGATCTACAGGGTTACAAACGGAACCTTATTAATGTGCCTCCGCTGTCTGTCTGTCACAGGATTTAAACGGATATGTAGACAACTTGAATTTTCACAGAATGCGGGTATTGCCGCTGTTACAACAAACACTAAATATTAAAAAGGTCTGAAAATAAAAGATGGTGCCTCTGGAATTTACAAAACAATCTGGTTTTACAAAACTTATAACTCTCTCCACCCTTAGATGTCGCTAATAGTAGTGTAACGTTACGATCTAATAATGTACCCAACGGTTCTTACCATACTTCACAAATTTCATACTAAAGCACTAACAATTTTACGTACGTGGTACGGCACCATTAGTGTGCGAGTCCGACTCGCACTTGGCCTTGACAAAAACTTCCTACTTCAAGTTATTTTGATAATTTTATATCGTATTATAATACGTTTTAAATATATAGATAACAGCTCCTACGATTCACGAGCCTCACTGTCAGAGCGCACTCACAGCGGCTGTGGAGAACTGTTCATCGTCAGCGCAGCAACTCACGTCAGCCTGGAAGCCGCTGGTAGAAGAGCTGTACCCTAAATATGGAAAGCAATTGAATGATAAGACCTTGAAACTTATGAAGACTTTGGGCCAGCTTAAGAAAGCTTATGAAAGCTTAGATGGTTAGTTAGTCTTCTTCTGCTTTATTTGTTAAGGATACTGATAAGAAAAGATTGCTATTTTTCCAATTTTTGCTAAATAAAGTTTAAATTAAAAAATCACGTCCTTTGTAGCAGATGAAATTAAGCCAGAGGTGCAGCCCAAACCAGTCACAAAAGCCAAAGATATGCAACGGTTACAATTTGTTACAAGTCTTTCAGCTGCAAAGCACCGTGTCGAAGAAATAGACCGAGATTTGCAGGAGACCAAAAAGTACCTTGAGGGAAAAGTAAGTGAAGAAAATGATGAGTTTATGATAATAAATGATATTAATCAAGTCTTTGAAAATATATAAAGTAATACCACAAAATATATAAAGAAGTAATATTTTAATTAGAATTGAAATATTATGCAATGGCACGGTGATGGTGGTAGAAATTATTTTGAATTTGATGTTTTACTAATTTATTTAACACAAATTATATTTTAGCCCATCAAAACTGCAGATAATGACAGAGAAAGACTTCGAAAGATTCTGGCTCAAAAAATAGCTCAACTAAATGCTGCAATGGCTTCCTTGGTCCATGCTACATCTGGTGGGTACAATAAATACATTGAAATAGTCTAATTTAAACAACGCGATTGTAAAGGAAATTTGTTTTTATATTTAATTGCAGATAGAGAAAATCCGGATTATAAGACAGCTGCTGCAGCTATTGATACCATCAATGAGCTTAATCCTCAAATTATAAAAGGTAATTAAATGAATAATTTCGATCATAATGGTAGATTTATATCTACCAATTATTTTATTATCGAATATTAATTACAAACATAAATTATGAATTTAACATACTTATTAGATACCAAGGAGCTATGTCAGTATGAGAACGACAAGACCAGAAAACAGATGTTGGAAGATATAGCTGCTCTGTGTAAGGCTACGCACGGCATTTGTGCTGGCGTGGAACAGGACAATCTTCAGGTACGAATCTCATATAGTTTTATTTCTTGTAACGTTGACTTGTAACGTACACGTTATTGAAGTGCCAGGTCTGCTGGAAAGAATTTCAGTTTCAAATAAATAGCGACTTAATCATGATTAATTACACCAAAAACACATAAATTAGAATGCGAGTAAAGTACATTCGTGTACAAAGCGATATTCTCGACTTTTATCAACTGATACTTGAATTGCCTAACATATTCAGTATAGATTTTAGATCTTTCAAGATCTGCATGCGAGAAGGCGTCAGAAATGTTGTCTAAAGTGTACCAGCTCGCTGAAGCCGTGGGCGGGGACGACGGAGCTAAGCTGGACAGCTCAGGAACGAAGGTCGTTAGTGCTGCGCAGGGCCTGCTTACTGTAGCTCAGGTAAACTATCAATTAACTATAATTAACGAAACTGAAAGCGATAAGGTTTGCAATTACTGCAGAATGTTGGCATTAATGACTTTATAACTGAAACGAAAATAACATTTTTTTTTGTCATTCAGATAACAGCACCATCAATGAAAGATGAGAGATGTAGGTCAGCGCTGATTACGTCAGCCGACAGAGTCGCCAATCTTACCCAAGATGTGGCGTCTCTCTGGGAGCCATTGATACGGAATCCTGAATATCGTGTTCTTGGTGATGAGCTCAACAAGGATCGAGAAACACTTGAAGCGTTGCTAGAAAAGTTGAAAAAGGCTTGCGAACCGAGCAGTGGTAAGATGACATTTAATCTTGACTGTGAACTATAATAAAGTCCTCATCATTCACGACGATCCAGGGCTTGATTTCCGGCCATGGTAGACATTTATGTGACAGAAAATATTTTGTTCTTGGGCCATGAATGTTTATGATTTCTTATAGGTATGTGTTGTCCATGCCATCACCTTACATACCCATAAGGATTCATATATGAACCCTAGGCTAAGTAAGCGTTTATTTATTTATTTTATTATCATCATAACCCATTAATGTATAAATCACGTTCTTTTTAGCAGATGAAATTAAGCCAGAGGTGCAGCCCAAACCAGTCACAAAAGCCAAAGATATGCAACGGTTACAATTTATTACAAGTCTTTCAGCTGCAAAGCACAGTGTGGAAGAAATAGATAGAGATTTGCAGGAGACCAAAAAGTATCTTGAGGGTAAAGTAAGTGAAGAAAATTATCGTTTACATTATGTGCAATTTCATTGTTTAAGTCAGGTAAGATGTACAAGTAATACCAGAAATAAATCCGCCTAAATGACCGAAATTATTGAAAAAAGAATATATCATGCATAAATGTATAAGTGATACCAAGATGAGCAAATCAATTTAAATTCAACGATATGTTATATTATACAAATTACCTATATTTCAGCCAATTAAAACTGCAGATAATGACAGAGAAATACTTCGAAAGATTCTGGCTCAAAAAATAGCTCAACTGAATGCTGCAATGGCTTCCTTGGTCCATGCTACATCTGGTGGGTAAAATAAATACATTGAAATAGTCTAATTTGAACAACGTGTTTGTAAAGGCAATTTGTTTTTATCTTTAATTGCAGATAGAGAAAATCCGGATTATAAGACAGCTGCTGCAGCTATTGATACCATCAATGAGCTTAACCCTCAAATTATAAAAGGTAACATAATCATGAGATGTTCAATTGTCTTACTTAGTCACACGTTTATTTGTAAAAAATGTATCATTTTGATCCATATGATACGTATATTAACATAGTATCAGTAATCGCGAAACGTCTTTCCTGATGTGAAACATTTACAAGATAGTATAAATATTTGTTCTTATGGTTTGGTTGTTAATTTCATGTCATGACTATTGCAACATAGGGACCCTATTGCAAGAGTAAATAATGAAAAATAACTTTTGTTTGAATTAAAATAAATATTGTAATAACGACCCGGACGGCGCAATGGTTAACACGCCGGATCGCCGTTCCGAGGGTCCTGAGTTCGATTCCCAGAGAGGCGGAAATTTGAATGATGAATTTAAATTTCTGTTCTCGGTCTGGGCGTGTGTGTTCTTGTCTTGTGTGTTGTCCATGGCACCCACGACACAGGGAATCCTAGTGTGGGGCTATGAGTGTGTAGCGTTATTTATTTATTTATAAAATTATTAGATACCAAGGATTTATGTCAGTATGAGAATGACAAAACGAGAAAACAGATGTTGGAAGATCTAGCTGCTCTGTGTAAGGCTACACACGGTATTTGTGCTGGCGCCGAACAGGGCAATGTTCAGGTACGGTTTACATATATTTTTAATATTTCTGTTACTTTTATCGTTGCCTTACACATGAAGAAAGACTCACAAGTAACTATACCTATTAGCGAAGCGCTATAGCTACCGAGTAAAGCAGAGGGCGCGATCGTTAGGTGGATGGGTCACCGCTAGTAGCAAACGTTTGTTAAATGCTTTCATTCTTGGAAGGGCACGTAAAAGTTCATCTCAGGTGTAATTGAATCGAATCGTTAAGTAGCGTGGTAGAGTATGGTCTAGGCTTCCTCAGTTATGATGAGAAAGGCATGCCTTGTAGCGGGCCATTAATAGATATAAGCCATTAGTGAGTAATGTTGTCATTAGTGAGATATGAAGTCCACCAATCCGCACTTGGCCAGCGCGGTGAACTATGGCCTGTACCCCTCACACTGTGAGTGTAGACCCGTGCCCAGCAGTGGGACAGTTATGCGTTGCGATGATGATTATGATGATGAGTAATGTTACTAGGATCAAGTAAAAAGTGCCAAACATGTTGTAGGATATATATGATGCTGCATCGACATTTGCGGACTCCTCTGGAAAACTGTGTTACGTCTTCAATCCTAAAGCTAATCCTGAAAAGGAAAACCAGGTATAAAATTTATTGATTTAATTACAATAATATTGATCAAAATGCTATACGCAAACCTATTTTAAACTTATTTTAAATTTATAATGATAATTTTGTAACAATAGTAAAACGGGCCTCTAGGTGTTGGACAATTAAAACTATTGATCCGTAATAATTATTGACGTAATAAATTTATTTTTCCATTTGGATATCGAAAAAAATATAAAACACATTAAGTTGGTAATTGCTTGGTAAGTAATTTTCAGTGCTTGAATTGCCTAACACATTGTGTACAGATTTTAGATCTTTCAAGATCTGCATGCGAGAAGGCGTCAGAAATGTTGTCTAAAGTGTACCAGCTCGCTGAAGCCGTGGGCGGGGACGACGGGGCTAAGCTGGACAGCTTAGGAACGAAGGTCGTTAGTGCTGCGCAGGGTCTGCTTACTGTAGCTCAGGTAAACTATCAATTACAAGGGTAATTTCACACTAAATAATAATTCGTGTACGATTTTCAAAATTATTTTGTTCATTGACAACATTGCTCACATCTAAGTAGTGTTCCAGTGTTTGTAATAATCGTCTATCTTTTCCCGAAGACGAACTGCTCGTTGCGTAACTTTTTAAAATACTCTTTTCTCGCGTTATCACTATTCGTCTATTCTCCCCTTCTCTCCTCACTTCGCCTAATCTCACCGCTTCCTGCTCCTGTGTTGTTTTTAGTTTAGATATATCTTTTTATTTACTTCGGCAAAGAAACGAAACTGAAGCGAGTAGGTTCGCATTTACTGCACCAATGGTGACAAGATTTTAATTAAATATAAATATTTGTTTTTTGTTATTCAGATAACAGCACCATCAATGAAAGATGAGCGATGTAGGTCAGCGCTGATTACGTCATCCGACAGAGTCTCCAATCTTACCCAAGATGTGGCGTCTCTCTGGGAGCCATTGATACGGAATCCTGAATATCGTGTTATTGGTGATGAGCTCAACAAGGATCGAGAAACACTTGAAGCGTTGCTAGAAAAGTTGAAAAAGGCTTGCGAACCGAGCAGTGGTAAGATGAAATTTAATATTTGTGACGAAATGTGATAAAGTTCTTATTATTAATGATGATCCTGTAGCACTGTAGCTGTGATCCTCCCTGTAACGCAAAGGGTACCGATCCCGGCCGCAGCAGGGACAACATGAGATCATAAGGCTTTAGCTTGGCTTTGGATATGGAAACTGTGCTCAAGCACAGGTTTCCTCACTTTGATCAACTTCATCGAAGCAAGTGAAAATTGAGTTAATTTTTACACTCATAACTACTATTTCATAACTATTGTTATTCATAACTAAAATTTCTTATCGTTCTATTTATTCAATACTTTTAAGTTACGCGTTACCAATTGAAAAAGAAAGTTTAAAATTGGCTTAATATGAAATTTCATTAACAGAAGTTGAAACTGATGATCCAAAAATTAAGGAAAAACATCGTTTGAAGTTCATAACGTCCACGAAAGCGGTTAAAAAAGACTTGGCGGAAGCTTGGGAACTCATGCAGTCGAGTGAAAATGTTGATCCAGCATCCCTTATGGTAATAGAAAATTTGTTAAATGCGTACACTGGCATTATATTCGCAGCCTATACTTAAATAACATTATTTTAAGACTGATTTGTTTTAAGACTTTTAAAATTAATAAAAATAGAGTGTAATAAAATCCATCCTAATATTATGAATGCATAAGTAACTCTGTCTTTCGCTCTGTCTACCTATCTGCTACCTTTACACGCTTAATACGCTGAACCGATTCAGATGGGTATAGAGATAGGTTGTGACCTTGGAAAGGATTATAAGTTTTTGTCCCGATAATGCATATGTTCCCATGGGATAATTTTAACGGTATTTTGTCGTTCTCGACTCCAACGCGGGCAAAGCCGCGATCTAATACTAGTTTGTCATATTTGTTTAACTTTTTTGTGATTTATTCAACAGTTTTTTAAGTAACATAATCCTTTCAAGTGGTACTAACAAATTGCAGCTCAGCAAAGAGACACCGGTGTACAAAGAGGTCCAGCGGCTCGCTGCTCAACAGCTGGCTGAACTAAATGCTGCTATCACTACCCTGGTCCGGGCGACTTCAGGTACGACCTCAACTCATTAATGGATTACAAGACTTACAAAGTTAGGGCGTTGAACTCTTTGCTTGAACGCGGTGCTTCGTAGATCTTCCTACTCTATGTCGACCGCTCGCCACTCATCGAATAATTAATAGCGCTCTATTTATTAATATAATTATTTACACAGTATAGTTTATCATTCCTTATACCCTTAATTTTAACTCTTATCATAATAAGTGAAGGGAATATGAATTTACCTATGCAAATGTTGCGAAGTTTCACTTCAAATGTGCGCGTATCGTGCACACAATTTTTTATCGGTTCCCCTAAGTAAAATAGTTATCTTTATAATTTTTTTATCTTACACATTAAAGAATGGAGGGTATGTTGTTTCAGACACATCCAATATGGATTACGAGACCGCTGAAAGTGCGTTCACGACAGTCTCTAAACTCACACCTGGTATTATTCAAAGTAAGTTTTATTATTCAAAATATTTATAATACATATATTTTTCATAAATAATATTTATCATCGTGACCCAGGCAGTCCCACTACTGGGCATGGGTCTCCTCTCACAATGTAAGGGTTACGGGTCATAGATACTTCACACACCTGTTAGAACATTATGGAGAATAACAACAACATTATGGAATTTTTCAGGTTTATCGTTTTGTTCATAATTGTAATTGTTGTTTTAGATACGAATAAATTATACCAATACGCCGATGAAAAGCAACGTGCTATAATGATAGACAACGTTAGGTCACTGTGCAAGGCCAACATGCTTATTTGCGACAGTTTTGAGAAAGACGATATGCAGGTATGTTAAAAATAAAAAAAAAAACAAAAATTGAAAAAATGTCATTCATAATAAAATTATAAACAGAAAGATTATATTACAACATAATTATTATAACAGCAGTCTCTTTTACGAATCTTTAATCACCGATATTTACCCGTCATTCTTTTCAGGAACTAAACAATGCTATAAATAAATATGCCAATTCTTCAGGAAAGTTGTGCTACATATTTAACCCTCGTGCGAATTCTATGAAAGAAAAACAGGTGTGCTGAATCTTTAATTTTATGTTACGTAGATTTAATTTATTTTTAGTTACTCATCAAAAATTTCTTTTTATTGTAGTTTTCCTTCTTTCAATTAAGTTTATATCGAAGCAAAAAAGCGGAAATATTGTAACGCACAAAATAAAAAAATATTCACCAGAGCCGAAAAACTTTTCTATGTTCTATGTTATGAACTCTATGTTTATGAAAATAGGGATAATTTTCACGCTTAAAAAATCTGTTGGTCGTGGAGCCACGAGACTTCTACGCAGAATGTTTTCTGACTCCAAATCTTGAAATAAAAAATGTCGTATGTGTGGGTTAAAGTTTTCAATTATATGCGTCGATATGCTTTAGAAAGAGCATTCGTAATTATTCTCATCATAATAATATGTTTCTCGCTTGCAGATCCTAGACTTATCTACAGAAACTTGTGAGAACACTTCCTTGATGCTTTCAAAGGTGTATGAGTTGGCTGAAAATGTGGGTGGTGAGGAAGGTTTAAGGTTAGATAACGCCGGAGCCAAGGTGGTCGACGCAGCACAGGTTTTGTTAACCACTGCTCAGGTAAAATCATTTGTAGTATTCAAATAGCAGAAAGCAGTCTACAGTGGACTTTGTACATTTTTTTCATGGAATTAATGTAATCATAATCATAATCAATGCAAAAGCAAAGACCTAAAAAACCGATATTAATGATGGCAGAGATTTAGTTCGAAACGTGTATTAGTGGCACCTACGATTACATATATTGAGCACAAAACAGTTCAAGCTAATATATTCCAAACATATTTTGCACTTTATTTTTTAGTTAACAGCGGCATCAATATCAGATCCTCGATGTCAATCAGAGCTGATCAAATCAGCCGATACAGTTTCCAATCTGTCGAATGAGCTAACTTCCATGTGGGAGCCTGTTATCCAACAACCCGATCAGCAAGTTCTCGCAAAAGGAATCAATGAGGATCGAAGAAAACTTGAAGATACTTTGGATAAATTGAAAAAAGCTTGCGGAGTCGATAAAGGTCAGCTTTGAGTTTAACTTCCTGATTGAATGCATAATTAGTAAAGGTTATATTCTCGTACCTAAAACATTTATTAAATTAATCTCTTGACATCTATAATTAGGAATTGCATAACATTAGTTACTTTATGAAGAAAATTTAAACTATCCACAAACGTTTCGGTCGTTTGCCTGGTTACAAAAAGAAATATCAATCGAAATTTTATTTTGTTTATAATATGGAAAATTTCTTTGTGATAAATATTAAAAAAATATGATTCAAGCTTTTATTATAAATTTTTCAGATAAAACCGACGACGTGAAAAATGAAAGAGATAAACAACGCGTTAAGTTTATACACACGACGTCGGACGCACAGAAGAAAATGACCGAAGTAGAGAATATTCTACAAGATAATATTGAGACTCTAATGCAAGCTAAAAAGGTATGTTAACGTAGATTTCTACTGAAGGTTACATTCATTTTCCTTTTTGTAGTGAAACTGTGAGTAGATTTCGGAGACGGTTGCGTTAAACGTTTAACGCTAACGAAGGGGGATACGTGCATTTCCCCGCGGCTACGCCCGCCAATTTCCAAAAAATCAGTTTATCCCCTTTTTTATCCCCTTAGGGGGGGAAGGTCACTGCAAAAACTCAATCACTGTAAAATCAATTCAAATAACGTCACGTTTTAAATTTCATACTTTGAAGTTTCACTTCATCTGCGGGTAGGGGCTTCACGCTCAAGTTTTCGCAGTGTCTTATTGTTTTCCAATATCGTAACAATTACTTCAAAATATTTCGCCAGCTCAACAAAAACACGCCGGAATACAAGGAGTTGCAGCATATCTCTGCGCAGAAGCTGGCCGAGTTAAATGCTGCCGTAGCCGCTCTCACTCAGGCTACTTCAGGTGAGACAGTGACCAATGGTCATCAAGTTTGCGAAATCGGTCTTTTGTTTATTGATGAGTTTGTTATTTGTGTAATTGTCACAAATTGTATTCGTGTGCAAATTTACAGATGCATTGAATCCAGATTATAAAGCAGCGGAAACTTCGCTAACGATCATTTCACAAGTCACGCCTGAAATCGTACAAAGTAAGTGATCCCATATATCATAAAACATAATAATACTGTCTATAGCTGTGGTGGTACATCACCTTACGAGTATCAATATGTTGATTACAAATATTTGAAAATTAATTGTTTTATAATAAATTATTCTCATTTTAGACACTGGCAAGCTGTGTGAATACGAAGATGAGAAACAGCGTAATGAAATGCTGGAGCATGTCAAGGCATTGTGCGCAGCTAACCGCCTTTTGTGCGAGGGCATGGAAAAAAACGATTTGAAGGTTTGTTAATATTTCCTGATCATCATAATCCTTTATTGTCTAACTGCTGAGCTCTGATCCATTCTAGTCACCTTCCACAATGTGGAATATATTAGCCATAGTTCAGCCCCTTGACCAAGTACGGCAGAGTCCTCTCCATTTTGAAGACTTTATGGAGAACTCTCAGATGCGACCTGCGTACTACTGTCGTCTCTTTGCAGATTCTTCAGTTCAAGTTCCAGGCGGTCTGTAGTATCTTCCCCATATTCATAACTCAAATTAAATATACCTTTGCGCAGGACGTGGCAGACGCTGCCGCCAAGTACGCATGTTCTTCAGGCAAGTTGTACTACGTGTTTGTTCCTCGCACTGTTCCATTGGTTGCGAAGCAGGTAAGCGAATTATAATATATTTTGTCTGATGATTAGTAAGCGTCATTTGCCACCCATAAACACTACAACGTCCATCTTCAACACCAAAGCCAGCAGCATTGTTATTCGTGTCATGAAGAACTATACCCGTAGTCTCATAGATCATATTGTAATCCACTGCTTCAATTACGAATTGAAGGCCATTAGGTAACAGATTTCGTTGGTATGCCCGATTTAAATGAGTTTACTACCGTACATTTCCAGATTGTAGATCTTTCTGAAGCAGCCCAAAGAAAGACTATAGACGTGTTATCAACCGTGAAGAAGTTAAGTGAAAATATTGGCGGAGAAGAAGCAAGTAAACTTGACAATTCGGGATTCAGACTGGTCAATGCTGCAAATAATTTACTGACTACCGCTCAAGTGAGGATTAACTTGTATATTCACTATGTTTCTTTTTGAAAATGGTAATAAAATCGTTATAACGAAAAGTTTTCACCTTTTGGACACAACCTACATGAAGGCTAATTTGGTTCCGCTCATTTGGGTAAAGGTGACATAACTCCAAATCTTCAATGAATCTTTACTCGGTTTCCAGTATTGGAAGAGTTCGTATCGTTAGAATCCCTTCGTGTAGTCTCATTTCCAAATCTGTTTATAAATTTAGTGTTATCAAACTTAACTCATCCCGGATTGTATATACATTTTATTATGATACGGGTACTCACCTAAATATGTATTTTGTCCGCTGATATTTCAATCCAGTTGCATGGATCGTGTTCATGGCTGAACTGAATTTTCTGTGTTTAATGTTGTGGTTTTAATTCATTATTGTTATTATTTTAGATAACAGCACCTTCAATAACGGATAAGAGATGTCAATCAAAGCTGATCACAGCCGCCGACTTAGTGTCCAAGTTAGCTGACAAATTGGCTTCGGAATGGGAGCCCATTGTGAGGACTCCACCCGTAGCGATGAATCAGCTTGGTGATCAGCTCAATAAAGACCGGAACATGCTAGAAGCAATATTACGAAGGTTGAAACATGCTAGCAATCCGGATAGTGGTAAGTTATAAGTAATTTTCATTTTAATTTATTTAATTTGCAATGTTTTAGATACAAACATTGCAAATTGTTTAGGCCAAATCTTGTAAGCTTAATTAGAACTAATTTCTATTCACTAAGTCACTACGGACTTGAAATTCCCCTCGCTGGACATCGAACCCATGACCCTTTTAACGGCGATCCGGCGTGTTAACCATTGCGCCATATGGACTGTAAAATTATGAATAAATACGATAACTAGAAACTATTCTTAACAGATTTAGTCAAGCTTATGGTGACGATGTCAGCAGCAAAAGGAAAATTGTTTGAAGCTGAGGACCTTCTGGAAGACAGCAATGAGATTATTGTGGAACCAGATAAGGTATTTCGGATGGTAAAGTTTACCTATCAAAGATATACAGAAGTGGGTAAGGAATAGGAAAGGAATAAGGTCGGCTTCAATAGATGGTGTTTTTACTAACACTCGCGATAGATACTATAACTGCGACCAACAACGACAAACCAACATTCCAAATTTAAACGTTTTTTAAATTTCTTGTCTCGTTACATCGAAAACTATCTAGAAATTATATTTTTTAAATTTTCTTTCCTGTACTTTCTTTTCTATTTTATCGCAAGCTTTCTGGAAATTAATTTTTTTTAATTTCTTTTATCTTGCTCGCACATTTTCTCTCTGACATACGCGACGAAATTTGTCAACAGATTAATCTACGCGATAGCATTTAATGAGGATTTAAAAATATTTTTACAGCTTAAACAGGATAGCCTGGAGTATAAAAAGTTGCAGAGTATTTCAGCGCAGAAGTTAGCCGAACTAAATGCTGCGATAGCCGGCCTTGTGCAGGCTAACACAGGTAATTATTATCAATAACAAGGTCGTCAACATAGTAATTCTGTAGTTGCCCAAGGTAAAATCGAAATCGTCAGCAGGGTGAAAAATAGGGAGCTAATTTTTATAAGCTTCAATTGAATCGCGTCGGAATAATTTGACACATTTGGCATACGAAATATGTATTCCGACACGACGCAATTGAAGCATTTAAAAATTAGCAGACTCGGTCCCTAGGTTGGTTGCTCTGATAAACATTGAACATAAAGATACTAGGATTACGGTCCTGATCTGATTTAAATTAATTACACCCTGCCTAATAAAAGAAACGTGTAAATAAAATACACAAGGCCAATAATTTCGTTATTAATTTTTATTCTATATTACATCAAAAGCAGGAAAGCACTTTTGGAAGTCATTTTTACTATCTGGAGAATCTACTTTGATTGTAACGTTGTTTCAGATACGGTGAATCCGGACTACAGGACAGCGGAAAAAGAGCTATTGAAAATTTCACAGCTTGCACCTATTATCATTCAAAGTAAGACCTTAATAACATTAATACAGAATAATGGAGGAGGAGGGGTTTGTCATTTCTTTGGCTTTTTATCTATCATATTTAATTGCATGGCAATTCTAGAGAGTGTCGATTTATTAAATGAATCAATCAAATATTAATTACTGATCCGTTTAATGATTTTAGATACAAAGAAACTAAGCCAATATTTGAAGACGCAACAGCGTGAAGAAATGTTGGCCCATATCAAAGAACTGTGTAAAGCTAACAAATTCATCTACGATAGCCTGGAAAAGAGTGATACTAAGGTTGGTCATAAACTTTTATTATGTATATGAATAGCCGAAAAACAACCAGACGAGTAATTCTCAGCCCTGTTTCTTTAATATTTGTTTGTTCGATTTTTAATTAGAAAAAATGTACTTTTTGTAATTTTTTGTAGAATTTAATCCATGCGGCTAAAACATACGCTAATTTATCGGGGAAATTGCACTACGTGATCAAACCTCCACTTCTGGGTAATTCTGTAAAGGAGAATTCGGTAAGTATTATGAAATTGGTGAACAATCCGGCTTTATTTACACATTTTGATACAACTTGTTTAAACTTCACATAGTTCCATTGTGTTCTTTCGAGTAGCAATACTCTTATAATTTACTTCAAAATGAGAATTAAAGGATAAAATTTCTAAAATTGATATTTGATCCCACCTTTCTGTTTGTATTACTCTGTTCTGTGGTTTGTCTCCTAGTAACATTCTAGTTCAAACGGCCCCGTGGCCAAAGCTCTATACGTTGGTCCAATCAGAACCGGACATGGCTTGCTACCACTTTTCTTGGTGGAAAGTGGCTCTAAGGTGTGCCGAAAACCGATCCAAATGGCGTGAAGCTGTGAAGCTCAGTGGTGGTCATGAGTGTCAAAACATTCTTGTTATAAGATGATTTTCTAATTCTATTCTTTACAGCTTCTAGATTTGTCCAAGGCAGTGTATGAGAAAACATCAGGATTACTATCCTTTGTAGAACAGTTGTCAAAGTTTGTTGGTGGTGACGACGCCTCTAAGCTGGATACAGCTGCAATTAAGGTCGTCGATATTGCAGAGGAACTGAAGACTGTAACTCAAGTAATATTTTATTATTTTTTATGATGCGGGTATTATATAGTGATTGGGTATAAAATAGTTCCAATTGATTATTTAAATCTGCCAGAACGTGTATGTACCTACTGATTGTGTGAAGTGATAATTATTTGATTCAAAGGTAGTAGAATATTATTTTTGTATTGATCGTCTGGGTTAGGTACATTCCAACAATCTGCAGGCGAGCTTCATATTGATAGTTGGTTGCTAATGCTGTTGGACTTTAAAAAATATTCTTGCAAAGCTTTATTTTATTATTTTCTTACTTGTTAAGGCTAGTAATTCTTTATCCTGGAAATATATTAATTACTATTTTTATAGTCTTGAGAAGACTTATAATATATGACGGCCTTTTTAACAGATTACCGCACCATCTATCGAAGACGGTAAATGTCAGGCAGTATTAATTGCTTCTGCCACAAATCTTTCGACCGTTATTGAAGATTTGTCTTCTAAATGGACACCAATAGTCCATAACTCAAAATATGCTGACTTTAAAGATAAATTAAATAAGAATAAGAAGGAAGTGAATGTCATGATCGAGAAACTGATAGCAGAATGCAGAGTAAAACCAGGTATGTTCTATTTTCGAAAATCAATTTGAATTGTTAATTTTACGTTATGTGCACATATGTAGATGCGACAATATTTGAAGTTTTGAAATATAATTTTCTTTATGATGTTTTTCAATTTCAAGATGGCATGACTAAGCCTCAAAAACCAGAACCACCTGTAAGACATGTAACAGCAGCTGCAGCTGAAGAAAATCAAAAATCGAAGCATGTTTCATTCTGCAAATCGGTAGATATTGCTCACGATTGTATTATGAAGGCAGAAGAAGAATTGAAAAAGGTACAAAGACATATTTGATTTATTGATTTCATTAAATTAAATGCTGATAAAGTTTTGTAAAATTCAATTATTATTTTTGATGCTATAATATATTTCTACGAATTTGATTAAACTATCATTTGATTTGCTTCAGCCTAATGAAAATGCCTCCAGACCACCTATGATAGTAGGCGCACAGGAGAAATTGCAAAACTTGATAGTTAACAACTTGGCATTAGCCGGGGTCGCCGTGTCACGCCTTATTTCTGATATGGGTAAGATTCTTAATAACTTTTGCATAGTCGTATGTTAGAAACGCATAAACACAGTGGAATGAAAGATCAGTATTAGCAATGTTAAACATCCATTTTGAATAGTTTCTTATTTGTTGAACGTAGGATTTAAATAAAAGGCAAAAAAGTTGAATTATTCTAAAACTTGAGGTTATTATCTGTTTAAGTCTTTGCTTTTTTTTTATTTTCTTTCTTGGCATTAATGATGATTCCTTTTGTGTTACTGACTAACGTCTAAATTTATATTAAGTTGAATATTTTAGTAATTTTGACACTGATTTCGACATTCAATTCAACATGTTTTAATGTGTTTTCAGGTCCAGATCATGTTAACTACGATAGTGCAATAAAAGCCACTAAGGTTTTAGCTGAACTACTTCCTGTAATTGTTAAAGGTTTGTTGAAATAAGACTTTAGTAGTGGTAAAGTAAAGTGCGGCGTTCCTAAATATAAAAAATATATAATTTACTTCAAAACGTCTATTCATAATGTCATCTATGTATAAAAATATCAATATTAAAACCGTACTTGATGATAATGTCGAGGATTCAGTCTGTAAGAATATTACTAATGATTGCTTTGCACCTCTTGTGTAATATAATAATTATATCATAATAATTACTGTTTTAGATGCTAAAGAACTGAGTAGCACAAGGGAAAATAGCGCAAAGCAAGAATTTTTAAACAACATGCTGTCTCTTTGTGAGGTTTCTACTAAGCTTTGTGATACCGCTAAGAATGACGCAAAGGTGAGTAGGTTGTTCTTCCTTATTTTGCACCAATGAATAAATAAATAATGATGACAATAATAATATAATTCAAGATTAAATCTTAGCTATTAATCATGATAGCTATCAACAATATTGTTACTACTTGTTGTGAAGTATTTTGGTCCCCATTTTTTTATGGAATTAAGGTAGCAAACGAGCATGCAGCACCATCCTTCCGATGCCGTTCGTGACAACTGTGACCAAGTTACAAGACTTAAATAGGGACTAGGATGTTAAGCCCAGTTAGGAGATGGTGTTAGAACATTTAGTTGGTTAGTTTGTTAGTAAGTATGAGTACTGGGACAGGGACTGTTAGTGATAGTTAGTCCTGTTAGTTGTTGTTAGTATTAGTCCGGTTAGTAAGTCTTGTGCTAATTCGGTCACAGATACGTTGGTACCCATAAGGACTGAGATGGTCGCCACTGAAAAGTGTAACCGACTAGACAGGATTTTAACGGATATATTGAATTTCAGAGTATAAATGACGTGGCAGTAGAGTTTGGCAACAAGGCTGCTAAAGTTCTGTATAATGTGTCTGCTGAAGTGCACCCTGGCCAGGAAAAGGAAGTAAGTGATATTACCAGAGGAACTATCGAAATCTCTGAATACTCTATTTTCACAATAAAAGTGCAATAGTTTGTCAAAATTTGGAATTGTTAAGCATTAAGTTATTCTAGGTGATCCGTCGTGCAAAAGAGATAGGTGACAGCGCTTCGCGACTCGCTGTCCGTGGCGCGGAGGGTGCTGTTGAAATCAAGGATGCGCGCACGCATGCTTTATGTGCAGCTGCTACTCGCTGTGCAAACTCTGCAAGCGACTTCATGTATACTGCTAAAGTAAGTTTAAGAGTTTACATAGTCGCGTATAAAAGAATTGATTTTTATATGAATGATGCAAAGTTTTTTTTTACATTCTAGTTATTATCACCAACGATCCATAACCCAGAGAGCCAAAAAGCTCTTTTGGAGGTATCAAACCAACTGGTTTCAAATATAAAGGAATTTTCATTGAGTTGGCAACCGCTGTATTCTAATAGAGAGCATGAAACATTCGTCAAAGACTTAGATGCTGAAGCAGAAACTTTAAAAAGACTTTTAAATAACTTTAACCAGGATCTGAAGAACGATAAATTGGTAAAACGAAGAGTGGTCGAGAAGTTAGTGATTCAGGATACTCCGTTGAGACAGCTCGCTTCTAACATCTTGAACACTGTTAAGGTAAGTTGCTGGTTTCGAAAGTTTCAATGAATGATATGGTTATAAAAATCTTTGAAGTGAACCGTTATATGTTATGGTGAACAGGTTAAAGCAGAAATGAGTGCTTCTCCTGAAGAAAAAAGAAACTTCCTAGATTATTACAACAAGCTCGCCACTGCAATCAACGACTTGGATGTAGCCAATGCAAGGGCACGAAATGCACCTCGGGTAAGTACGACTGTAATCTTGGGATGTAAGGAGCTATCCATCCTCGAGTTGAAGCCAACCTTTCCTGCTCTCCTATTCGTGGAACACCCTGCTGAACGATAGACGATGCTAGCGTCAGGGGCGTCCTGTTGGAGATCACTCACTAGTACACTATTACAGTATTACTCAAAATACGTGGTGGTAGTTATTACTAGTTTGGCTAACATTCTTTTGACATCATCGTATCCGGTTTCTCTCTTCTTTCGTGGCTTGAAACGCTTCAGAAATCTCTTTGATAAATTGCAGCATTTTTTAGAACGAGCTCATTCATTTAACACAAAGTCTTATGTAAAGATTGTACACAAATTTTAACATACATCTATGACAAATCTTAAGCGCCTATTCATAAAATTTTATTGTATTAAACAACTCAGGAAAGTTTTATTACTTGATATGATCTTGACATTTGTCGCAATCTAGGACGTACACCGTCGAGCAGAACTGGAAGAAGCAGTGCAGCGGCTACAGCAGATCTGTCTGGAGTCAAGGATACAATCTGGCGAGGAGAAACGCTTCGTTGACCTGATGGTATGGAGTCAAAATTTGTTTTTTCAAAAGTTTAGTTAAGAGTTAAAACTTCCAGTGCTTCACCTCACTATATGTATATCCAAATTATCAATCTAGTTAGATACGATAAGTAATTCGATACGCTTTCTAGTACCATTGCGTGTATTTTTGTGAAATTATGAAATCTGTGTACACTTAACTGATTTTTTTCTTGTTTCAGGATCTCATCAACGACGTCTCGTCAGATGCTGACAAACTCTCAAATGAAACTATAAATGTAAAGCCTGAGTACAATAAATATGCTCTAATAGTAAGTTTGTTTTGTGATATCTACTCGTACAATACTACGTATTTTTGAGTAATCTTTGGAATATTTCTGATGTATCATCATCACAACCCATAACTGTCCCACTGCTGGGCACGGGTCTCCTCTCACAGTGTGAGGGGTATAGGCCATAGTCCACCACGCTGGCCAAGTGCGGATTGGTCGACTTCACACACCTTTGAGAACATTATGGAAAACTCTCAGGTGTGGTTTCCTCACGATGTTTTCCTTCACCGAAGCAAGTGATAATTAAATTTTTAATACGCACATAATTTTTGAAAATTAGTGGTGCGTGCGGGGTTTGAACCCGGAATCTCCGGTTCGGCAGTCCAACGTTCAACCACACCGCTATCACTGCTTACTGATGTATAAGCTATAGTATTATAAAGTTACACTTTCGCATTTAAAATATAAGCATGGATTATTCAGATTTTTATAATTATACATGATGGTATAATGAAGCTGTTTTTACAGACAATTAAGAGCCAAGCTGACGATATAGTGAAGTCCGCGGATGAGGCTTCACACCCACCAGAGATCACCAATGATGGGGAAGTTATGGACGGTACTTCAATAATCAAGCAGTTTGCTCAGGTACTCTACGTTACATAATCACTACGTAGTAAAGGTTCGGTTGAAGCACTTGCTTAACATACGAGTACGACTGAAATTTTGATCGCGGATGAATAATTTGGTAATAAGTAGGCATAATTATCGGGACCAGCCTTAAATAGAACAACAGGTTCGTTAGAGCTGTTAGAGGATGCAGATACTAAATTAGAGTTTCTTGATGAAAATATAATGGAATTCAGTTTTTAACGGTTGTTTAAAGAAGTTTGCTATTTTTCTGCCTCTCAGGCAAAAATACTTGGGTAACAGTTGGAAGGTAAAGCGAACTACCACACTGATGAAAGTTGTGAAAAGCCTTTCAGTGTAATGAAATTTTTTAGGTAAAAACTATAGGAACTTTTACAATGATCTATTGCTGTTAATGTCGGTAATAAAGACATCGTCCAGACATTATATCATTGTAATAAAATAGTACGATGGCAAGTATATTTTTATCGATGATGATGATGATCTGTCTAGACATTTTTGTTCGACCCTTTTCACATATTTTCAACTTCCACACTAAATCGTAGTTCATTCGGGCATTATTGTATTACCTTAATTAATTGCTGACTTATTTAACAGTTAACTGATGAACGAGTTGGTGTCATGCATGCAGCTGTGGAAGAAATTCGTGATGAAGCATCTAAAACAAACCTACGTAGCAAACTAAATATTTTAAAGGGGAGCAGCGATTTATTGAGGTGAGTATTCTTTCACAGCTACCCAGACATGATTTATAATTATCATCTCCTCTAGTATATCAGGTTTACTATCAGGAGCTCCTACGGTATCAATATTTTCAGCTTTGCAGTAAACAGCCATATAGCAGCCGTTCGCAGCGCAACACTGGACGCTAACCAAGCCGATTTTGAGGAACTCGAGAAAAATATTGAAAATGTTCTTCAATCTACAAGGAAAACAAAGAATCCAAATAATGGAATGGTATTGTTTATTTATGGTTTGAAAACTGAATATAAGCTTTATAGAAATACCAAGTACCTAATAACTTAGTTTTTTTTGAGCTGCAAATTGTTTCGATTGTGCGCAATCAAATATAATTTTTTTTTCATGTAAAGTTTAGTAAATTTTACTAGCAAGCTAAAAACAAAAATGTTATTTGTAAATGACAGTTCCCAATCTAATCGACAACGGATTAGTAAAAGTATCGATGTTTGGAGTACCCACGGACGGCGGAGCACTTGCTTACTTATCTGATTACAGGGCTAGTGTAGACAAATACTGCGCGCTAGTTACCTTATCAATAAAATACCTCCTTCGGTTTCAGGAGACGACATCAGCACCATTGGCAACAGCGACCACACTTTGTGGTGCCGTGTCATCGCAGAGGGCTTTAGAAAAGATACCTCCGGCCCTTGCAGCATATCTGTTGGAAATGCGCACCAAAACGAATCTTGCGGATGCCTCACAAAAATTAAAGTGAGAATTGTTGCTCTTTTTATGTAATTCCACACTAAACATAAAGTTGACTGCCACTCTTTTATCGTTTACTCAAACATTTCAAATGATATAGGACATTAAAGTTACTTTCGATGTAAGCGACTCCATCCCTTCTTGATGTATCGCTAGTCCTGACGACTTTTATAATTTCTCAGTTAATTTGAAATGGTATTCATTTACTTCACATAAAGAGTTTTTTGCAGAAGATTGATGATTGAACTTTAAATTCTTAATCTGATTCAGGCTTGAAGAGCATCTAAAGAAGTTACTGGATTTACTGAAGACTCACACAATGGCCAAAAGTAGACAAATTTCCACGTGGCAGGATATGGACTCGGCGGAAGTTGAGGAAATTACTTGTCAAATTATTCAGGTTGGTTGTTTTAGCCGATGTTCTTCAACTGAGTGCAATAATTTCATTAATTACCAAATCCCTCAGTGTGGATCGACCAATATGTATAAAAGCAATATGTATAAAAGCAGTTGGAGTTTAGATAAGAGACCTCTTCTATAAAGATGTTTTCAGACAGTATGCTAAATTGGTGGTCTCAAACTAACGCTAGGATAAAGATACAGAAGATAGTAAAAAATGAAATACGAGTTTGATAAAAGACATTCCGTAATTCGTCTTGACCTGGTAATCTATTCATTAATTTAAAATTTCTACAGGAGATAGAAAAGTTTAACAAGGATGACAACGATGGAGTAAAGAGAAGAACGGATACTGACGTTTTGAACGGGAGTGAATTAACAAAACTTCTGTTTCGACCTACTGAAACACTGTATGATGATCAGAAGTAAGCAGTCATTTTCGTTTATTTTTTCTGTAATAATTACTTTTTGCATAGATTCAATAGCATAACACTAATATTTATAGGTACATAAATAAAAACAGGCTACATTATACTTCGTTAGAACAAACCTAAACATAGTCTCAGAACAATTTTGCGAGCTTATTTATGCAACTAGCATGCTCAGTCATGCTCGCAAAATTGTAAGAAACAGTAACAAAACTATTTATTTATGAATGATATTTACTTGCTTAAATGTGGTTACATGCGTAAGATGTTATATTCACATATGACGCACCAACGAACACGTCATTGCGATAATAATGTATGTCTACAGGCAGCTAAACAAGAGGTTGCACCAGAAGTTGGAGAAGTTGAACTCGTTGACGGGAATGGTGCAGGCCGAGTTTAGTAGACGCGAACCACTGCGGACGCTGACAGGCGTGGCTGAAGCCGCCGCCGAGCTGAAAGTGGTCGCGAGAGCTGTTGCTCTCTCGGTAAGTGTCATTAAACACAAGCTTCGACCAGCTGATCACATCCAACACACTTTACTTCTAAGTTCATGCTTCAATACAATCCCACCTGATGGTGAGCGGCGAAGTAGTCTGGGTGGTAATATAAATATTAATCTTCAAATCAAAATTGAACAGTCTACTAAGTTAGTGAACTTATACTAAGACTATATTTAACACTTACCATCAGGTGTGATTGTAGAAAAAATTTGTTTAAATTAACAAAAATGTGCGAGCAGCCAGAATGAAGCTAAGGAGTCTTAAGTGCAAGTTTAGGATCGTAAGAGAGTATACCTATTTGATGGATCTTGTTTTTTGGACAGGATCCAATACAAAGAACCTGGATAGAGGAGGCGACAGATGCGATGTGTTCCACTACGTACCACTTCCTGTTGACCGCGGAGGCTGCAAGTAGAGTAAGTTCAGAGATAAGCTTATACAATCGTCTTAATGAAATCTAAATTGATTTAAGTAATTAACCTTTAAACTGCCAAAAAATATGAAATTCATTTTAGTATCAATATAGGTAATTTTAAATATAAACTTAACATAAGGAAATTGCTGTTGATGGTTTTCAGGATCCAAACAATCCAGAATCCCGTCGCAAATTCAATGAAGCATGGCGTTTGTTGAACGAATCGATCAATAAACTGGTAAATATTTTAATTTATGACCCATTATTCAAATATTACTTAAATGTCAAACATATTAATAATCCAAAATTACGCCTCGCATTATGCCGATGTGTAATATGCCCAATTATTCATATATTCTTATTATTTTAATTTAAAAGATTTTTTTTGCGTGTTTCTTGAACATTGGTTCAAATTCAGTTCCAGTGCAAACAAATCCAAATGTTTTTAGGGATCTTGTTAGGCAACCCCATCTTAAAATATTCAGTGAATCACTTCTTATATGTTGACAGGGTCAGTTAAAAAAATCACAGGACAAGATGAAACGAGCTTGCAGCGGAATAGTCCATAATTTGGAGCTACAGATCAGCTTGCTTCAGACCGACTACCCCAGCAACATGATGTCGTATCCGGCTTGCTTGGAACCTTTGCAGAATCAAAACAACTTATGTAAGCTCCGTAGCATATTGCTTTTTCTTTCTTTTCTTTATATGTTTTGCGTACTGTATTTTTCATTTGCATCATCTAAAGTTTGTCATCAGAAGTACAAACAAATATTTTTTTGCAGACTCTATCCAGAATGAAGATCCAATGACTCGAGAGGAATGCAGTGCCAATCTACAATACCTCAGCTCGATGATGTGTCACAGTGCGGAACTAGCTGCTCAGTGTGGCTATCTTGTGAGTCTTTTTTACCTTAAAAATACGAGTATAAGGATGTATTGCACTTTAGACCTCGTTTCTCTCTCTCTTTATCGCTGGATCTATAAACATTTCTAATATTTTGTAATTCTATTTTTTTCCGTTTTGTTTCAGTTGTCCCTTCCCGATGAGCATCAGCACATAGCGAAAGAAGGATTCTTAAACATTCCCCGGGTTCTGAACATCACTGGCGACTTGAGACTCGCCAGTTTAAAGATAATCCGCTGTAAAGACATCGAAGAAGTTAGTTCATTAACATTTCATTTTTTTATTTTAGCCTGAAGGGCTGACGAAAAAAGCAGACGAGCCACATGATGGTAAGTGGTCATCGTCGCCTATGGACACGAGCAACACCAGGGGAGTCACCAGTGCAACGCCGGCCCTGAAGGAGAAAATTTCATGTTATCGCTAGCTGAATCGTTACTTAAATTAGTAATTGATTACCAAAAGTAAAAAAATAAATAAAAATAAATACACACGTTGATTTATTATAATTATTTGTGAAAAAAACAAAGTATTACGATTAAAGAATTGAAAATCCTTTTTACAAACTCAAACTCAAATCATTTATTTCATGTATTTATAAATACACTAAACTTATGAACGTACTTTTGTTGCATTTACAGATAAATTACACACAGTCCAATATAAATAAGCAGGTAATAGAACTTCGAGAAGTGATACAAGAAGCTGTTGGGAAGATGAAGGATCCACAATTGAAGCGAGAGGTTTTGGAAAGCTTCGAAGATGTAGACCAGAACGCGAGGGACCTACGAGAAACTTTAAGGAAAAGTCCTAATATTGTAAGATTCATGGATATGTGTAGAAAAATATTTTAACTATTTGTATTAAAAAAAAACGTACCTTTTATAAAGTAAGCCTCAGACGAATGGCATTGCAAAATGATACTTATGAAATAATTGTGAATCGTGTGAATTGTGAAAAGGAGTAAAAATTTCACATGTTGATCAAAACCAAAGTCAACACGAAAGAGTACGAGTTCTCACGATCTCAGATTCAGTCCAGTGACACGTCGATGATGGTTTTAGTGTTAAGGAGTATGGACCCGTAAGATAATTTGATAATTTTTTGGCGATTGAAATGAATAAAACATGTTTAATTTTCAGGAAACAATAATCCCATCGGCTACGAAGCTCTTAGACAGTGCAGAAGATTTAAATTCAACGATCAGTCGCGTTCCCGCATTCCCACAAGCAAACCATTCTGCGGACCGCAAAGCACGTTCTGAACAAGTCATGAATACCGCCAAGTGGGTTAAAATTATAATACATAGTTCCAAAAGTACTACATTTTAAAGTCAAGTCGTATTTCCTAATATGGGTAAAATTATAACTGGATGCATGGATGGATTACCTCGGGGACTACAAATTGCGACTGGCTTTTTTTCAACATTAATATTATGTACTAGAATAGCAGAAATTCATTTCATTGTATTATTTTATTTTATTTATTATATTTATTTTAGCTGTCTAGCTAGACCGTTCAGCTGTAAATCGCTGTAATCAAATTTTATTAATTTTCAATGCAAGTAATGCTATAATTTTTAGCAACCTCTAAGAGTAACGTCTAAGAGTAAAAGTAAACCTCTAAATATCAGTGGAGATAATGAACTTTCTAATTATTTTTCAGAACACTATTGGTCAATACTCGTGCCCTGGCGCGGACGGTCGGATCATGTGATATGGAAGTGCTCACGTGGCAAATGTTCGAACGCAACAGGAGTGAACTTATAAAGTGTTATGAAGAATTCGTTAACTGCATCGTGTAAGTGATTTGTACATTGGAGTTATTTGAGAAAAAATCTATGTATAGTGACCATAAAAGCCAGAAATATTAATTTTAGAATTTTTGTCTGTCTGTATGTTTGTCTGCGCATCACGCAAAAACTATTAAATGAAATTTGACGCGATTTTCGCAGTTCGCAGCAATACTTTCACAGTTGTAAGTATTGCTCTAGGTCTAACTTAAAAATTGGTGCATAACGTCCGCTGGGTCAGTTAGCTCACAATATAATTTCTGTTTTCTGCGAAAATCTTTGAGCTTATTTTTGATCTGACAGAACTCAAACTTAAACTCAAACTCAAATCATTTATTTAATTTATATGACATGCCAAGGAGTGAGTAAGATTTATAGCCGGGATAGACATTATATGTTGCAGACAAAACCATTTCGTGTTTGGGTTTTTATTATTATACCTAGATGTTGAATCATGTTTAATACTATGAAATGTTATCAATTATTCGTGGTATTTTAATCGATTGCAGTGAACATGGCCGCAAGGCAGGTTTCATCGAAGGCAAAGCGGAAGAACAGGTATCTGAGGGCACTAAAAGAGGCGCAACACAAGCGGACGCGTTAAAAAAATCCTTTTTACAAGTACAGTAAGTATTGAAAATATTCATTTATATTTGTTATAATATTATCTATATTTATATTAGGACATTGTAGATTTTATTTTTTTATTTTTCTAAAAAGTTAATGCTTGACTCCAATCCCACCTGATGGTAAGTGGTGGTGTAGTCTTGGACTAACTTAGTAAACTTATTTAATAATAATGTTTCCTCAATAACCTTATCCTTGTCTTTTTCTACGATAAACATGTCTGATTGCCTTCATTCGTTAGAAATATTATTTTTAACAAAATCTATAGGGTGTTTGGCTTGGAGTCGAAGATGGATAACGCCTCAGTCTCCAAACGTATTAACTAATACCTACTGTTCCTTGTAGATACGATCTTGCTCGCAAGTGGTTAAACAAACCTGCTTCTAAACCAGAAGACAAATCTGCGGGGATACAAGGAGTGAAGAACATTATTGAATTGGCTGAAAAGGTACCTCCTCTTTTAATTTCAGCACATCATTAGACTTTGTCTAACCAACTTTTGATTAACATTTTAAAACTAGCGTTGGTTGTTACTTAAAGTTTTAAATTATTACCTACACATCTTCAGAGTTTAAGTTTACATACAACCGTAATAAAGGAGCATCAATAAAGATATTAAGATACTGGTAAGTAGTAAATATATAAAATAATAAATATTCCTTTTCCAGATATCAGAAGACATGAAAGACGAAGAAAAAGCTGAAATTCTGAGTATGGTAGACGAAACCAATCACCTTCTTGAAGATTGTACAAAAAAATATAACAGCGAAAAAGCTAGGTGAGAATATTGCACTTATTACATTTAGTAGTTTCAACGGTCATCACATACAATTATGCATGCATTATTTGCACGCTCTTTAAAAAATAAGGTACGTTGAAATTACTCTTCTGTATGTAGTGCAGTTTTTTGTAAAAACTTTTTTTTGTTCGTTACCCTACAATATAGGTACGTAAAAAATTCCTCTTAAAAAATTCCTCACGCCATCATTTCATAATGGCCTATCTGTGACTACAGAATAAGCTATAAATCTATACCTACTAATATTATAAAGTACAAGAGTTTGAATAAGCTAATCTCAAGAACTACTGGTGCACGTTCAAAAGATCTTTTTGTGTTGGAGAGTCCATTCATCGAGGAAGGCTATAGGCTATAACATCACACTACAACCAATAGCTCCTATTGGTCACTGAGCATCAATTAAAAATGTTGCAAAAATGGGAAAGTATTTAAAATTTGTAAACGTAAAGAACAATTTTCCCGAAGCAAAGTGAGGACACGTCCACTAGTGTATTTATAATAATTATTATTGATCTTATTGATATCCAATTTTTGACAGTTTACTTTTGGAGCGTTTACGGGAGCTGCAGAATATGTTGAAATGGCGCGTGGTGACGAGGGTGGTGGAAGATTTCCTGGAAGAGGAGCCTCTCGAAGACCTGGAGGTGCTTGCTGATAGAGAAGCAGGTCAGGAATATACTACCACATTTCACATAAAACTCCAGTTTCTCTGGATATGCTTGGTTAATATGGATTTACAGGATGAATAATTTCGTACAAATTCATTCGTTTTGTAGATGTTCAGAAGCGCAAGTTTATTCTGGATAGGAAGATTGCGGATCTACTGGCTCAGTTGGGTAAAATGACCAAAACCGCCAGGTACGTCGCTGACGCCGGCTCTGTATCAGACCAGGAGTTGATGAAAACTAAAGACCAGGTAATTTACCATATACGGAGTTTGCCATTTAGCTAACTTAGCCTAAAAGTGTAGTCGCTGGATTGCTATAGTTGTGAGAAAGTCATGTGCAGATTGTGGTTATCCTTTAAGTGGTCTATTATAAGGCACTTATATCGTCACGCAACTGCAGTGAGCATTTGTCGAGGGAGTGTTGGAATTCTTAGGCGACCAGAAATCTTCCGAAATGCAATAAAGCGTTATGTGCAAGAAAGTATTGCCTTGTCGGTCTCCAGTGCCAACAGCGCCCTAGGTAAGTTAAAATGATCGAAACAAGAACGAGGAGATATCTGCACATCTAATAAATGTGTTAAATGTATTTAACATTTCAGAATAAAAAATGTTATGTTATAGATCTCGCTCCGGGTGAACTTATTAACTTCTCGATTATAACATATTGTTTTTTCTAGATGGAGCTCTTGGCGCCTACTTTGGTTAAAGCTGCTCAACAAAGAATTGAACAGCCGAATAATAAAGTGAGCAGTGTCTATAAGTATATCTTATATATTTGAACACATTGTGAGAAGAGACTTGTCCCCAGCAGTGGGACAGTTATTGGTTGCAATGAATATATTTGAATCAGTCTTGCGATCGAAATCGATAACGTGCTCTAAATTTAATCAAACATAATTATTGTGGTATTGTGAGACATGAAAATGTTGTGTTAAATTAATTTATCTATGAATTAGAAGCTTAGAATATCGTTAACCGAGCAAATTTAAAATCAACAAATCTATTACAGGAGGCGGTAGAAACTTACAAGAGATCCCTAACACAATACTCCGAGTCCATATCCAAACTCCGGGAGATTTGCGACCGCTCTGTAGATCCTATGGAGTTTGCACAGGTTGCCGGTGAGCTCATAATATGAGGCAATAAAGCATAAACGGCCAAAGAGTCATAGCCAAGTCGCTGGACTCCTAAAAGGGCCTAGGTCGGAATGCACCTCTAATTTTAGTTATTAGTTAATTAATTTCTAACATAAGTTACAATTATTCATTTTGGAAATTAATTAACTCTTGCTTTTAACATTTTGAGAGAACACCCCATAACAGCAGTGGTTAAAGAAGATCGTCGACATGAATTTCGTGAAACATTTTACCGTCAAATTTGATCATCATTCAGCAGGTACCTAATTAACTAAATTTAAAACATTTACAGGAGAAACCATTCAACGTATTCGTGAAGAGTCTACAGTGAAGAATGATCCACAGACTGGCGTCAATAGCTCGAGAGCGATAATGAGGTACATTTGGTTTGATAGTGAGGAAGCAATCGTAAACGTCCAAGTATTATTTGACAGTCACTCGAGGTCTGGGATTATAATTCGGCATAATTTAGAATGTGGTGGGATGTTGTATTAAGGAGTGCGCACTTTACAACGACTCCACGACCGACAGACGAGAACGCGACTAAAACCTTGACAAAGCTAACATTCAATTATGAGCCTTATATCTTTGAAGGTAAGGTTGAATTTCGAACTTATACTTAAAAGCCCTGTACGGCTCGCCCTACACCCATAGCCGTTCCGTTTCGAGACCAACGCGTCGACGTTGCGTTGACGACTCACCGTAGACGAGTAGTCCACGCGTCGACCGACATGACGTAATGTAACTAGCGTCGGAGTTGAAACGGAGTGGAGACGGAGTCGAGTTGACGTCGATGAAGCGTTGATCGCGGAACGGAACGTCGGAGTTGAAACGGAGTGGAGTCGGAGTGGAGTTGACGTCGAGTTGGTGTAATGTGCGCACTCCTTTAATTAGCTGATTAACCTTAAAATTACGTGTTAAAGAATTTTAAGAAATTTATAATTGTTGTCGAAGAATTTCTTAGACAAAACGACGGACCATTATTTCGACATCTTCTGTCAATGATAGAGACTTGAATGGAACTCATGTGAGCAAATTTGTGTTATAAGTATTGTTTGATAATGTTGGATATGTAGCAGTACATAAAGTCGTGTTTAAACACTCGGCGAGAAGAGAGCCAAAATCGCGTACATACGAATACGTAAACATCTTAGTTTAGCTATTCGCTTCGAGTATTCGGGCGTTCTTCGCTCGGTATCGGTTTCTTGACGCGGATCAAAGTCATTGTAAACCGAATATTCGGGCGAGCATCTAAATGCGGGATAGGTCTTGTCGGTAACCTTTAGATGGTATGGATATTTGGTCGCTTAAACCTATAAATAAGACACGCGATGAAGAGATCTCCAGCACTGATCACGAGACAAGTGCAAAGGTTGAAGACATTCTTTCCCCCAGGCTCGGTCTCCGTGTCATTGAAGCCGGTATGTATTCCCAAGAAGCCCAGAGTGATCCCGAGCTGAAGCAGGCACTGGCTCAGGCGCAGGGTCGACTGAAAGCCAGCTCCAAACAACATCAACGGGCGAGTAAGGCACCTAACTGGAAGGATATTACTGCTGAGGTGAGCGTTAGTCATAAATAGAGTTTCGGCGGTTATAATTACACTCAATGGGGTACATTGAAAACTGAATGTACACATTCAAACGTCATGTAATATCGTTTCAAAAGCATGTTAGTGTGCTTAGAGTAAGTTATGTTAGTGTATGTAATGTGTTTTTTATTTATTTAATGTGTTTCTAATGATCTAATGCATTATTAAACAAAAATATTACCTTATTGCAGTCCTTCTGCATATAATCTTTAATCGTGCCAAACATACTCCTCCGTCTTAGTAAAACATGATACATCATTATAATAAATCTCTTACTCCCTGTTAGTTAGAGAGCACACACACGGGCACACACAATAATAATGTAGTAGTAATATTGTTGTAAATAACAATATCTGAACATGATAGATATTTGAAAATCCTACTATATTTGTTAATTTAAAACTACCATCAATTAACAATTTCGCATTTACTTATCGTGTATTGACGGAAGAAACCGGATTATCATGTCGTTGAATATGATTGTAGATCTTACGAACGACTGGGGAAGTGGAGTCGTTCTTGGGAGGAGAGAACATTTTCCAGAAGCAACCGGAGCCGGACCAGCCCATCTACGTAAGTCTCTTTGTAATTACCTTGTACCAGTCCCTACTGGTACCTTATTATAGGTTATTTACCAGTAGGTAATTACCATTACCCTTCATAATCTTCAGATATCTGTTTTATTCTACATGCCCTGTTTGTATAAGTCAAGCCTAGAATCTATTTCTATCCCAGAATTTATTTTTATCTTCAATCTCACCTTTTTCTCCTCTTCCCACTCTCTCTCCCTACCACTCCATCCCACTCCCTCCCTCTACCTACCTCTCTTTCTCTTTTTACAATTGGATGATTGTCCAGGCCGCGGCTCTGGACCTGCACGCCACCGTCCGTGAGTGGTCGGCCAAGGACAACGAGATAGTGGCAGTCGCTAAGCGCATGGCCGTGCAGATGGCGAGACTCTCCGACTATATGAATACCGGTCAGTACATACTTCCAGTACCATTTTTGTTAGAGTTATTTCCGTGCGCCATGTTCAGAGTGCGAACCTTTTTCGTCATCTAGGTACTTCTGCTGCTGCAACATCGAACTCAACTAAAATAAAACCAGATACCAAACTGTAAGCTCTGTTACAGTGCAATAATAACGAAACATTTATTTTCTTCTTCTAGTTTTACAGAGTCAAGTTTTATGTCTGTGTTTCTACAAAGTGTTTTAGGTAATATACCTTCGCGTTATATTTGAATATTTACCTATTACGTAAGCAGTGATACGGACTCCCGAACAGAGGAGGTTAGGTTCGAAACCTGCGCGCACCTCTCATTTTAAAAAATGATGTGATATTACAAACATTACTAATGAATCAGTTATCACTTGCTTCGTTAAACGAAGACATCGTGTGAAAACCTACACACCTAAGGGTACGGTAACAGCCGACGGGGCGGGACGGCGACGCGACGCTAGCGTCAACGTCGTACTGCGCGCGACGTGACTCGACCCTCCGAGCGCGACGGCTCTGTGTAACATATTCCATACTTGCTCATACGTTACAACTCTTCACGTCCCGCCAGCGTCGCGTCGCCGTCACGCCCCGTCGGCTGTTTGACCGTACCTAAGTGTTCATAATGTTGTCAAAGGTGTGTGAAGTCTGCCAATCCGATGATGATGCTGATATCCGATTATGTTTATTTACTTTTTTCGTCAGAGCGCAAATGCGAGCTCCTGACCACATCGAAGGACATAGTGGCGTCGTCGACCCAAGTGGCTGCGTTGGCTCGGAAGCTGGCGCTCGAGTGTTCGGACATGAGGATCCGGAAGGTACGTGACTTTTGTTTGCCGAGCTGTACGTGGAGCAATAAATGTTAAGTTTTAGTCCACAGGTTTTGGACACCTACAGATGACGGGCGTGCCAGGTCTCGCCCATCTTCTATCCTTGAGGATTTCCTCTATTCATGCAGTAAAAAAGTAGATGTTACTTAATGCCTTCATAATACATTGCTTCTGATGTTAAGAATCATCAGAACTTTCTTGAGTCGCTTGACATTAGACATCCAGGGTATGACGTTAAAAATCTTAACCATAACATTTTTCAGAATCTGATGCAAGTTTGTGAGCAGATACCGACTATCAGCGGTCAGCTCAAGATGTTGATTACTGTGAAGGGCTCTTCGATGGGGAATAAAGGTCAGATAAAACATTTATGCTATAATAAATATGTACTGTGTATTGGATAATTTTTGAAATTCTTATTATAAGTAGGTTGTGTAAGTGTATAGTGTGAGTGCTTTTTGTATTTATTGCCTGTCTGTCTGTCTGTTTCGTTGTTTAAGCATTACTTGGAAACTAGGATTTAACGATACCTTTTTGCACGGTTGGAAGAACGGTAGAGAGTGATAGTATCGATCATAAGAATCCATGTTTACATGCTTGCATGTACATATCGATTTCCGCACTTGATATAAAGAGTTACTTAAAAGTATGTACTAATTAAAGTATTGACACCGTCAGGTACACAAGAAAGCAGAGAAGCAATGGACACGTTAGTTTCTAACGCACAGAATCTTATGTCAAGCGTAAGTAGCTGTTATTTTTTTGGTAATTTGAAATTCGTGAGACCAATGTTAATCCTAAAGGTTTGGATGCCTGATTCAGATAAGAAGTCCGTTACAGAGAAATACACCTGCCTTGGTGTATTGACAGAAACAGTCGCCTGTTAGTCGACTATGGACTAGGGGATAGAGCATAGAAGTTGAATAGATGACCATAGAACCGGTAGAAGATACCGGACATATCTGAACAAGCCCTAACGCAAATATTTTTGTAGCAAGGTGTCACACTGACTGTAGGCAATTATCGGTTTTATGCCATATCAATTGGTTTGCGTTTGGTCTCCTCAGGTCCAGGAGGTGGTGAAGGCGGCCATAGGAGCCTCCGTCAAGATCATGTCACAACGCGGGCTGAGGATGAAGTGGGTCAGACGGGCGTGTTACAATTACTGATTACAGAAAATCACTTAGATATAATCATTGAATCATTGTAAGAAGAACAATATATTTTTATTTATGTTGTATTTCACTTATGTTTTTGTAGTTTAAGTAAATAATTAATAAACAATACATTCTAATGTGGTGTTCCATCTTTTCTTCCTTATAATTATGAAAATCATTTTATATAGGTTTGTAACAAGTTTTCAATGTATCAAAGGCGTTAGAAATTTCGTAACAGCTATAAAAATGGCATTTTTGTTTATGGTCTAAGATCCGAACATCACCTGACATATTATTGATAGGGGTACTCAGTATTCGATTCTCAAATATGTAATTAAAAAGGGTGCTTAAATTTGACGTCATTATCCATTAAAAACCCATAATGTGGACAAACAGAGCGCGCGGTATACATTATCCCCCGCCGCTCGGCCGCTGGCCGGTCTGTCGCCGTATCGCACAGCTGATGTCCATACATTCCGAGTATTTTTAGACGGTATGAAATAAAACCAATGATATAAATAACATAGTTTTTATTACTCTTATTATGAATTCGATTATTTCAATAATACCTATCGATGAAATTGGTATTTTACTATAAATAGTACTAATCATAAAAACAGCTTGTCTACATACGATTCGGACTCGTAACGACACGAAAAAGACACGATTACGGAGCGAATAAATTCTAAAATTAACAATACCTAACAAACATTTTAACATAAAACCTAACAATTTGAAATAAGATTCTCAACAATAAATTAATACATCACAAGAAATCCGATTTAAGATAATATTTAAAATTAAACGAACAATGAGATTCTTAATGATGAATTGGAGAACATGAGATACGTCTACGGGTTTTAAATAGTGAATCTCGTTTGCATGTGTGTGATTCGTCAGAGTCCGCTAACATAATAACTAATAGTATTGAGTGATGGCCCGATCACAATGCGGTGTTCAGTCTGTTTACTTCTTTCTGCGACCCTGGAATAAGATAGTAATAGTCATGTCAAAAATAGTCAGAATCACATTTTTTATACTCCGTAGTCCAGTTCGTAGTGATCTTGCCTGCAAAGCGAGGATTCGGTTCTCGGCCAGGCAGACATATAATTATGTGAGAGATAAGTGTTTGTTCTCAGGTCATGGGTGATAATCATCTTATTTGTGTTGTCCATGCCATTCATGCCTCAAGGAATTTTATTGGGGGTGAGGGTGTGAGCAACACCCTCGTACTCCCGTACTAAAATTCCTGAAAAAATGTAAGAATGTTAAAGTTGCTACTCTCATAGCATTTTATTCAAATATTGGTCCTTCGAGCAGGATATTGATGCTCAAGCCATTTATTTGGCTGTCACTGAATGTATTCGCTATACTCACAGCTAACTTCGCTGCAGTCGAAGCTTTCCTTTCCTTGTTGACACAGACGGAGCGCACCCTGAAGGGGTCGACGTAGACGCAGGCGCACTGCTGCACGAGGGTCTCGCGCATCATGGTGCCCATGACGCCGTTCACCGTCTGTTGGAGGACCTGCTTCTGCTGCTCGGGACTCTGCTCGCAGAACGCTGGGCCGGAGATCACGTAAGTATCCAGCTGGAGGGGAATATTTTTATGATAGATTTGCTTGGTGGTCGGGCTGGAGCAGAATTTATAGTTAGGCACGGCTGCAGATGAGGTTACTGCGCCCTATCCCTTTTTTCAGAGGTCGTTGGACTCTGCACCATCTAGTTTAATCTCGAAGGTCTAGAAGGCAGGGCCTTGAACTCCGCTGGAGAGCTAATAAAGTCTCGCTTAAGTCAGCCGCCAAAGGACTTGGTCGCGTTCCGGGAGGTGGGAGCCAGTACTTTCGGTCCTTTCTCTTACTTCTTTCTTGGCCGGCAACGCATCTAAAATGCTTTTGATGTTACTGATATCCACGGGAGACGCTAACCACTTATCACCAGACAGGCTATTACCATAAAAATATACATGCTGTTTATGTTCTGACATCGACATTGGATAGAATTACCAGAAGAGACAGCACTTGTTTAAAGAAATTTTTACTAAAAGAAATGTTTTGTCATAATTTACTTTAGAAGTGAAATAAAGCGGTTTCGTGTTAAGTTTCATTGAGGTAACGTTTTATGATTGACAAATAAATCAATATTTGGTCTCCATCAGAGTCAATCTGCCTTTACTAAATTACCCTAAATGCTAACATTTACCTTATACATTATTTCCACACAATCGTCTGCCGGTAACTCTACGGGTCCTTGTTTGGCCTCCATGTTCTTATGTGCAACTGCAAAAAGGAAAAGTTAAGGTGAAACCGAAAAACAAATGTGGTTATTTTTTCACACAAATACTACCTAAATTTAGAATGAAACTAGACTAAAAGAAAAATGCACAAAGAAGTGACAGCAAAACTGCCTTAAGTTTGAAATGTTTATTATGAGCACAACTACGATACCCCTACGACTTGTCACTCGTGAGGGTTGCAATAGTGCGGCGGTTGAAGGCCAGTAAAATTGTATGTATTTGGCCGATTTCAAAAGCACAATCCTGGTTATAATTGATAGCAGTCATTCATCCATCCATCAACCATGTTGGAAGCTTGCCAGAGGAACTATGTACATAAATCTTGCTCGCTTACGTACATAAAACTCTAGCTTCATTGGTTAATAGGTAGAAAGCCTAGTTCTCTTATTAGAAAGAATGGTGATGATCCCGCTAGCATTGCGTCGGCCGACCCGTCGTACTCGGCGCGACGTGACGCGACCCGCCGAGCGCGACGGCTCTGTGTCACATATTCCATACGCTAATACGTTATAACTCTTCACGTCCCGCCAGCGTCGCGTCGCCGTCCCGCCCCGTCGGCTGTTTGACCAGAGCTTTAGACATGGCTCCGCGATGAATCAGTCAGTCAGGACAAACAGGTTTATACATATCACTCACCAACTACGGGTTTGCCTCCCAAAGTGATGCTCCTTGTTCCTGTGACGAGGATTTGTGCCATGGCGTCGTTGGCTCGTTTTTGCTCGTATTGCAATTTCATCGCGGCCTCAAGCTGGAAGACAAATGTGATTGTTAAAATCAGAGATAAGAAAAATAGAGACTTATGATGATGGTGAACAATCGATCCAGGGACCTTTGAGTGGGAACTTTGTTAAAAATAAAGGCAAGTATATGAAAACATTATAAATTTCGATCTCGTAGTAAGAAGAGACTATTTTGTATGGTGGAAGGTCTGGCTAGCGGTCACCCTCCTTCTAAAAGTGTTGATGTGACATGTGTTGACTACTATTAATTTTCAAAAATATGTACGTAATGAAGGAAAACATCGTGAGGTCACCTGCACACCTGAGAGTTCTCCGTAATGTTCTCAAAGGTGTGTGAAGTCCGCTAAACCGCAATTGGCCTTGGTGAACTATGTCATGTAGCCCTCACATTGTCATAGGAGACTTGGCAGTAGTGGGAAAGGGATGGGTTATGATGGGTCCTCTGACAATACTTACAGGGAAGAAATGTCTTGGACATTGTTCTTCGATGGCGTGGATGTAGTGTTTCACTGCCCCGGGGCGCAGCGGCAGGTCCGAGAGTGACTGATATGTGATCATGATGTTATAAAGACCTGGATACAAATGGAAATTCATTCAGAATTTTTATTGACACTTACGCCGTAGACCGGCTGGTTAAATGTTAGTTGATTTAATTGGTTAGTAGGATATTACTAGCGGTTATATGCTGATAATTTCTTTTTTGTATTTTATAAAAATCAAAATGTAATTAAATCACTCCCAAAACAATCGATACGGATCACCAACGACGTCATAATTATGTTCATATGATGAGTTAGAGATTTATTGATACAGAGGGTATGAGATCTTTTGATGAGTCTGGGAGGCGGGGTACCTGATGACAAATGGTCTCCGTTTTCTAGGGACATGTGGCTCTCTAGAGACCAAATTCGAGAGATTTTGATTATTTTTACGTCCATCGATTTTTGCTTATCTTTAAATTATCACTAAACATGACAATAATCAAAATTAAGTATCAAGACATATTGAAAAAGAAAAAATCGACGAAAGAAGTCGACGAAGTGTGTTAAAAAGGGTATAATTGAAAATCATTTTCTAAAATCTGTTATCGACCCAAGTTTAACGTGCCCTGCGATGCACGGGAGCGCCCAAGATATTTATTTGCCCATCCAATTATCAACCGCAGTCACTGGTGCTCAAAATGTCAAGGTCCAGTAGTTGTAGTTTGTAGTATTTACTTACCTAATTTCCGTTTGAGTTCATTAATAATGTGGACTGTCAGCTCCTCGTATTTGTTGAGCGTCTCTTGATGGAGGTCGATAGGCTTGATGGAGTCGTAGCGGCTCTCGTCCGTGAACTGAATCTTTGGCTGTTTCAGTTTCACTAAAAAAATGAAAATAACAAATTCTTGTAATAATATAAGCTTTTATTTAACTTGCAATGTTTGTTTGTATCTTCGAGCACGTATACACTACACATTAATATATATCATATCATAAAATATATCGGAATGCACTGTGAAATTATTGCTTATTTATAAGTTCTGAGTAATAACTGTTTACTTTATTTTATTTTGCTAGTGTAATAAATACAAAAATAAAGGTTGAATTACTCACGGTCAGTATCGTAGATTATGGGATAGGGATATTCCGAGGTGATGCCAACAAGGTACAGCTTGATATCGGTGAACCGCTTGCTCTTCAGGCTGTCGACCAGCATACCCACTAGTGGGACTACCACTTGTTTGTATTGCTTTTCGTTGTTCTGTTACAGAAAAATTATAATGTAAGGTTAGACTAGAAAATCTATTTTATTTTCAAATAAAAATGAGCTTGAAAAGAAAATTATAAATTCTGTTGAGTTACCACTTTGTTAACGTTATTCGTACTTTATTGTGTTGATTGGTCTCATAATTTACTTAGATTAATAAATCTACAAATACATCGTATTTTGATTAAAAAAATAAAAAAATAATTAGAAACAACACTATGATCTAATCTTATTACAGGGAATAGGTACATCGTCACGGATGTCCAGTATAAAAAGTAGGGGTCCCAAAGTGTTACCTTGGTAATCTCAACGGTAACGACGATATCGGCTTGTTTGTTGGGCAGTTTAACTTCGTACATGTCGCCGACTGATTTCGGTGAATCAGCATCTGTGCACTTGACACAACGGTCTGGCAGGATCGCTGGCAGCATGCCGGTGACGGCTAGGGCGGCGTATCCTCGCGCGAGGTCACAGGCCTGGTGGTAGGCGGCGTCATTGTCCCCGGTCACAGCGTGGATGCACGCTTGTCTGAAGATATAAAGGTAACGTAAGCATACTTCTAAATGAAACAAAATAGTTTTGAGTCTATACTATAGTACCTGGAGTTTTTTTTTTAATTTTAAGTTAATCGTGTCATTTCTTGAAAGGCCATTCTATAAAAGGCCGGCCAAGGAAGTAGTAAAAAGAAAGCACGAAAATACACACGGTATACGAGGAATCAATTTGTAGCTGAATCTTTTGTTTGAGTCAGTAGTAGTCAGTGGGTAGTAGTAGCCGCAGCCAGCAGGGGGCAGCTTCTTCAACTTCACAAATCATCGGATGGCGACAGTTTACCTGAAAGGCGTAACATCCAGCAGCAGCGATAGCGGGCGCAGCGGCGACATTCCGCCGAAGACGGCCTCGCACGCGGGCGGCAGCGGCATTACGTGTTGCTGGTGCGAGTGCTCCGGCGTCTTCACCTGGGGACAGCTGGTCGCCTGGCGGTACGCGTTGCCGAACTCGCTCTCTGATGTTGAGATCTGGTGAGGACAATGGGAGGGGTTCATTATTATGTTTTAAATAAAACAGAAAATGACTCAATTTTTGTTGAACTGTACATAATTATTTCAGGCTCATGACTTGGCCTATATCATAAAATTCACAAATTTATTTGATATACAAAACAAAAAAACTTACTGAGATCAGTAATTTATTTACTAAATTAGTAAATATATTTAACATCATACAATATAGTTTTTATTTGAAGTGATCGTCAAAGTTAAGCAACAGCGGCCGCGGTCGGTGACCGCTAGTGGCAAAACTTGGGCGTTTCCGTGCTTCGGAGGGCACGTAAAGCCGTCGGTTCTGGTTGTTACCATTTCGTAACAGTCGTTAAGCCGTATCGGATGCCTTCGGGCGGCATAAAAAAATTCCGACACTTGGGTTCGCCACCGACCCCTCCACCCATCCGCACTGGAGCAGCGTGGTGGAGTATGCTCTAGGCCTCCTCAGGTATGAGGAGAGACCATTATTCACTAGTGGGCCATTAATGGGTTGAACCCAATATATTTTCCACTTTGCGATTTTCTGGTTACACTGGACACAGTTCTCGGTTTAATAACAGAAGGAAATGTGTCTCACCTTGCCATTGGGAAGCCTGAAGTCGTCGAAGGGCTCATTGTTTCCGTCTCCAAGAAGACCACGTATTCTGCCGAGGTAGAAGCCGTTCACTTCGATGTAGCAGACCTGTTTATGAGAACAACTGTTAGTTTTTTTAATGATAACAACTTAGTCTCATCTGTGTTTTTAGAAAACAAGAAGGTAATGAAAACATTCCGCTTTTGATGATGTGAATAGTTCGTTTGTTTCCTTCATTAAGGTTTTATTGAATCTTTGAACAAATTTTAAAACAGAGTAAATATATTGAGGATTAAGTATCTAAGACGATTATCGATAATTTCCAACAAACTCATTTATCACTAACGATAGATTAGTTTCCTCAATTCTATATTCTATAGGTACCTACATCTTACATTAATTTAAAATTATACGTTAGTCCTGTGAAAGAAGATAAATTCCGTTCTTATCAGCTATTTCCTTGACCCAAATGACCGGAAGACTGACCTCAAGCTTGCTGGTGCAGAACACCATCAGTCCGTAGCGGGAGCCGAGCCCGACGCGGCCGTTGGCCTGTCTGAACGCGAACACGTCTTGCTCGATCACCGGGAACCCGTGGTTGGCGCCGTTCAATGCCACCTGAGACATGGTAAAGGTTACACAAATTTAACTAAAGTTCTGCCGAAGTGAAGTCTGCCAAACTATAGTACGGTAGTAGTTTGGAACAACAGAGAATGCCATTTAAATTGTTACCCTAACATCCTAAGTCTAGAATAAAAAGTACATAACACAAGCCTTCTACTATAATCGACAGGTAAATGTGATGTGATCAACACGAAAGTGCTTTCAAAATGTTGTCACTTCATTAATTGAGTTACAAAACTAGAAGAATCCCATTATAAAAAATGTAAGATATCTTACAACAATATTGAATATTAACTCTGAAGGAACTCTTCATAAACTTGCATTTGTTTCGTAACCAAAATAGAATCTTCTAGAACATGAAAAATGTACAGACGTACACAAAGTTAATTACCTGTCCGTTGTCCTTCAGTTCGATAGTGGTTCCACTCTTGTCGACGAGGATGAGCGCCTTGGGTTGTCCATTGGCCAGCTGGGTGAGGAGTGTGAAGTTCCTGTCGACGTGGTCATGCACCAGCGTGTAGCGGCAGGAGCCCGGGAACGTCAGGTGGCGCCCATCGAAAGTGAAGATGTGCTGCCCGTTGATTACCACCGCTCGCACTGTGAGGTGATCCAGGAATTTAATATACTCTCAGTAAAGATACAGATCAACGACATCACACATCATCTGATGTAATGACGCAGCAACAACATGTCACATTACGTATGCAGGATTATTCTCATAATTACCGAAAAATGGCATCTAGAAACTAAGAAGTTTAATTTATGGTATTAAAGGCAAGGAGAAACAGATAGTTACATTTGGCGGGTATCTCGTCGAGTGGATTCAATGAACGAGGCCTGTACGCTTTGATGAGCTCTATCGGATTGGGGATGTCGCCACGGATCAGCTGGTTCAACACGCTGAACGAAGCTGAGCCGCCGAAGGTTGGAGAGGAGAATGCGGTGGGTCCAAAGAATGGCAGCTGTGTACAAAATTCAGAAACGTGAATGGACTTCAACACACTCAATTTGTTTTTTTTTCTCGTCAATGAAACAGTTAATTGGACATGGCCATTTCGTATGCATGTAGCTCTGGATACTGTATTTATGACAAAATGGAATATCCATTATCTGATTACTTTTTTTCTAATACACAGTTGAAATATTTAAGTATGTTTGACAATAATCATATCCAAAAGTTGAGATAGTGAGCGTACTAAACGTAATAAAACTCTTCATATCTTCTTGAAGCCTGAAATCATGATTATACTTCACTTCTTTCTCTAATTAATATAAATTTTCTTCCAAATGTTTCTCTAATTACTATCAAGTTACATCCAAATGTTTCTCTAGTTATTTATTATCAAGTTACTCACGCTGTTGACCAAGGGCACGTTGGAGACGCCGAGCTCGTTGAGGTGGTTCCTCACGAATTTCATCAGCGAGGTGACTGCAGCCACCAGCTTCTCGTACACCACACGCAGTTCCGCCACGTCATCCATCTTCTGTTGGTTCAGTTTCTGTAAATTTCAATTAATTTTATTTCATTTGTAGCATTCCATCTGATTCAGTTTTACATCTGCTGCTGCTTGCTTGTTTATTACCTAATTCCGACTGTCGACTATTTACATATTATAAAGTTTAAAGGTTTAATTAAGGACGAAAGATGAGGGATGAATTTTAATTAAATTTTAACTTACCTTCTCAGTATAACTATAGAGGGCATCGGCGAAGTTCTTGATCTCTTCAGTGGGGAGGATGTCGCGAACGGTTCTGTGGATCTCCTTCACAATGTTCAGAAGCTGTTGTGGGATTGACAGCTCTTGCCACTAGAAAATAAATAGGCAACATACTCGTATATTTCTTATCCAAAGATATTGGTCATGAGATATGTTTGCCTTTAACTTAATAAAAAAATCGAAATTCGGAGTCGATTTCGGAGACAAACAGTTGCTGAGTTGATGTCACTACTCACCTTCTCCTTAATGAAGGAAATGACGGGCAGATCCTTGATCTGGCTGGCGAGGTCTGACACGACATCTGTCATTTTTGCACGCCATTCCTTAAGTTGTGCGACCAGGATTCTTGTCAAGTCTGCAAAGGGAATTGGATATGGTAAGTTGCCTCTTTACAACTTTATAGCGAATGTTAGTTGAATCTTTAATTTTAAATGAATATTGATGTAAAAAGCGACCAAAGAGCAGTGGAAGAAAAGGGAACTCTGATTTATTTTGACTAATCAAGTGCACTAAGTGCAGTCGTAATATTTATTGTGTAATAAGTATATATCTGAAAATGAAATGAAGACAGTCTTATTGCTAAAACATTGTTGTGTATCTAGTATTGTACTTATGTTGATTGGTAAAGAATGGTTCTCAAACATGGCTAGAGCCTAAAACCAACAATATTACCTTTGAAGATCTCAGTGAGAGTATTGGTCAGCTCCTGAATCTCAGGCTTGTGTTTCTCGAAGAAGTCAGTAGCTATCGCGATGTAGTACATAGCTGTGTCGATGACCGCGTCCAAGGTTTCTTTCACCATGTTCGAGATGTTGTTGTACAGCTGCTTGATTTGTGGCTCCACCTGCGCAAGAATTTGTAAAAGATTAGGAAATTGTAAAGGACAATTGAGTTTAGGTACATTACTAACTACTTTCGTACTCTTGATTATTTTTATTTTAAGAACCAATCGAACACGGTAAGCGTAAAATGGTCACTTTGACTTTGTTGATATGTCACCAATAGAGTATAATAATTAACAAATCAACATAAAACCTTACCTGTTTCTCGTACATTTCCTGGATCTTCTGGCACATCTCCTTGAAGCCCTGGTTGATCTTGTCAACGATAGGCTTGGTCGCCGCCACGAAATCGTCTGCCATTTTTGCTATTAATTGTATAATGTGCTTCCTGTAAATTGTATGGAATTACAGACAAATGGACTTTAATAAAAACTAAAATAAAAGGATTTTATTTAAGCTATTTATTTTTTGGAAGCACTCATAGCCCGGCGGATTGCGTCGATCTTAAGTGATCGACAAAGTTAAGCAACACCTCCACAAATCTGCACTGGAGCAGAGAGGTGGAGTATGCTCTGGGCCTTCTCATGTATCAATAGAGACCAGTGCCCAGAAGTGGGAAATTAAAGGGTTTATTGCCTCCAAGTATCTATTTAACTGCTGCGTTAGTGGAACCAATATGGTGACCGGAGGTTTAAAATGAAGCATTTCAGCATCGATGCATTTTTGGTGAATTGAGTTATTGAAAAAGTATTTTTTGTATCCTAGCTTAGGTTCACCATTCAAGTCACTAACTTATCTTCAATGAAAAAGCTGTTACTTTCGATAAATAAACTTACAAAGATTCGGAGATTTCCTTCAATGTCTGATCGTTTGTGATTTCTTGGACGAGTTTCTGGAAGTCTGCCTCGTAAGCTTGCTCCAGCTGTTTAATGGTTGGCTCAACGCTTTGCATCACCTTCTTGAACTCCTGACTCGCCTTTTCACCCAGAGTCTTCACTCTGGTTTCCAAGTTAGTGACGTCATTTTTCAGGGCATTCTGGATGGAAAAATAATTGTCTAGTAATACTTGCCAATGATGAGTAAGTACTTGTAAAATAGCTGACAGCCTCTTTAATTGCCTCTTTAAGGATAAAAATACAAAGATAAGGAATAACAAATAAACACGTTGTACGTATTTAAGAAGTGGTACAACAGCAGATAAAGTAAAGCTATAAAATTTGTGAAACCGTACCGGGTGTCCAGTTTCCTATTTGGCCGACAAGAGTTGGGTATGTGGACTATGGACTACAATGACTATTTGCCCCCAAATGACACATCTGCTCATCTGTCAGCTATTTACATAATGCCAGCAAAACTTACAATGAAGTAGTTGAAGTTATCCTTAGAGACGCCAAAGTCGCTCTTGACGAGATTGTCCTTGTCCAGGAAGAGAGCTCCGTGGGCAATGTTTTTCTTCTGTCCAGGTAAGATGATGTCCGCGGATATATCCATTCGCTTCTCCGGCTCGATGCGACCGATGACGGAGAGCTTGCGCTCTCTCTCATCTGATTAAAGGTATGTATAATGTCTACAGAAGCTACATACAAATAGATAGAGATACTAAATTCATAAGGGTCAATCCTGTTACAAATTTATTATTGACATTTACTCTTCTTACGACTTCAAGACGAAGGGTATTACAAACTGGATGATTACTTCAAAGATGAAGTTAAAATATAAAACAATCGTTGAAATTTTGGAAATATCAACAGAAATATTATAATTCGAACCCCAAAAAGTAGAAAATGGATTGATTGAATATAAAACAAATCAACTTACCACTGTAGCCGGTAGTAAACTCGTAGTACTGGAAGTCTTTGGCAACAGCCTTAAAGATGACAGGTTTGCCTTCCAGGAGGCAGAAGGTTACTTCTCCCTGCTGGAGGTTGTCCTTGAGGATTGCGCTGCCTTCGACATCGAATACCTTCACGAGGGGGGTTTCCAGCTGCAAAGAGTTTCCTTCCTTCATTGAACGTACATAAAATTCAAGCAAAATCTTGCAAGCTTCAGTGGTCAGCGCAATATTTGTAAATAAATACAGTCTTCGCTAAGCCAACCTAATTAATTGTTAATAAAATAATTGCTTCTTCTCGAGCCACGAAGGAGCCTGACGGCCCGCCTGTCTTGTTTGCAACGTTTTGAAATGTAAAGGAACGGAGTTACCCCACTGTTGATAACTTAATTTCACTATGACATTACAATTCTTTACTATTCTTAGGTACATTTAAAGGTTCATTTATTATAACGTCGGTGATTTACTGTCATTATACTTACGTAAGATTTGATGTGCACTGGATTTACTTCCAAGTAGAACTTTTGCTCGCGGTCCTGAAAGGAGATATGTTTATTGTTAATTTGGAAATCAAAATAAAGTAACAATGTTTATCAGGCATCATGGTACTGTGGCAAAGGGACTTGTAAATATGCGAGCGGTGTAGAAAACTTCGATAGCGTAATTCAGGATTCATGACGTCACCGTGTGACGTGTGTGCGATGTCGCCACAGTACTACAATATTATTTACATGATTAGATTCTTCCCATTTATTCGATCTTACGAATGCAGTGTGAGAAGCCGGCGATACAATTTATAGTTATAATTATTATGCGCTCAGTAGTCAAGTAAGACTTAGGTGTTGAGGGCCCGATCGAAATTCTGAGCGAAACTCCACACAGCGTCCAGGGCTTGGCAGTAGTAAACACAGTTCTAACTATCGATGTAAATCTCGATCGAGTACCTACTCGGTCCTTCCATTTATTCAAGAAGAAAACTGTTATTGATCAAATGCAAACACTAAGTTTTCATCGCCAAAAGGCGACGAAAAGACCTTAGAGCCAATTCGACTTGGATAACAAAGTACTTACGCCTCCGAGGCTGGGGTGGCAGGCAGTGGCGGTGGTTTCGATCAGCAATGTCTTGTCGTCTGGTCTCTGAAGCTTCCCGCGCAGTTTCAATGTGGCTTCCTGGAAGATGTTTATAATGTAAGCAAAGCTTTTAAAATAAAAGCGTTAAATTTCAAAAAAAAATCCTCTAAGATATGTATCCACTGTTTTTTAATAAACGATAAACCCTCGCACCAGATTTCCTGCATCGCGGATGTAATGGAAAACACAAAATCACTAACGCCCATGATCCGAGAACAAACATTTATCTGTCACGTAAATATTTAGCCCGGCCGGGAGTCGTATCTGGGACCACTCGCTACGCTGTCAGTACTTCTATCAAAACTCGCCAGCGACTTATGTGATTGTGTGTTTGTCATGTGTAATTCTTATTAAAAGCAACTGATCTATCCAACACCCATTCTGATTATCCTTCATAAAATACTTATGACATGTTTCTATCAAATTTCTAGCATCATCATTACTAAATTCTTCAATAACGTCTTATCAACAAATCATACCTTGCCCAATTTAGGATGACTGAAGCCAAATTCAGCAATGGCGGATCCTTGGTTGTCAGTGGTGGACAGATCCATGTTGAACCTCGCTCCGGTCTTCTGCTGCGGCCTGTTCTTGTCCGGGTACATGGAAACTTCTCCGCGGATGGGGAATGGCAAGCTCTTGCCGGTCGGGTATTGGACTAAGGACTCCACAGCCAACACTCTTTGGGGCAAGGTGATGGTGATACCCGCTGGGAATTCTGCAAAGATTCAAAATAAGCAGCTAAAGACCAATGGCTGGATTTATTTGCTGTCTGATTTCCTGCTCGAGGTAAGTTTTTTTGTAGAATTTCAAAGTACTTATTATGGGAGACCTACTTATAATTATGTAAAATACCCTCAAAGTATTTGACTTCAGAGACGATCAGTAATTTTGAGGTGGACTGTAGGCGAGTCATCTTATATTATTATGCAACATTTAAATCCATACTAATATTATAAATGCAAAAGTAACTCTGTCTGTCTGTCTTTCTGTATGTCTGCTACCTTTTCACACTTAATTCGCAGAACTAATATAGACGAAATTTGGTATGAAGATAGTTTCTGATCCGATAAAGGACATAGAAAAACTTTTATCCCGCTAAAACGTTCCCTATGGATAATTTTTATTGTAACGGAAGTGTGTTGTTATGTAACGGCTGCAAGCAAAAACTAGTTTACTATATTAAGCACGCGCGTGAAATGCTACAAGCGTATAGGTGATCGGAAACTGGTTCTTACTGCCAAAGTCGGGCTGGCTGTACATGTGGAGATGGTACTTCTTGTCTTCCTTGTTTATATGGAGGTTCATGTCGTACTGCGGGAACTTCTTCTCAGAGAACTCGTTCTTGATCTGCAGACCGAACTCGGGCGCGAAGCCTAGCTTGCGGAGGTCCAACCCCATGTTCACTAAGTGCTGAACGACTCCGGGTTCTGAGAGCAATAGATTTAAGGTAATTAAAACTTTGCTTTAATAGTAAATATCAGTTACAAATAAATTATTGCACATTAGTCATTTTCGTAGTACTTAGTTCTTTCACACTATCAAGATTTTTTTGCTCTTCGAAGATGGGTTTGTCTTGACTAATGCAGCTTTTGACGCAGTTAAGATTTTGACTTGTTGACTTGTTAATTTGACTTGGTAATACTTCTTGAGAGCTTATTTGCTTCAGACCAATGATATAACTAAAAAGTAGGCATGTATTATAGATATGTCACATGCGTGCAAAAACTGAGGCAGTTATTATAAATTCGGTTAAAGGTTATTACTTAAGATTTTAATTTACTCTCTCATACAATCCATAATTATCTTTCGCATCCATTGTTACAGCAATGTCATCGGAACGGATCAAAAAGTGCAACTCGCGTGGCATGAACGTAATGCATCTATAATTACAATAATCGTTAATCCGTTGGTCTATCATTAGATGAAAGACGAATGTAATACTTACGCTGGACATTGATCTTGGAGATGATGTCAGCATGTGCGCATTGTTTCTTCTCCTCGCAGAAGACGACAGAGTTTTTGTACTCCAAGTTGGTGACGCGAGACTCGGCCACGTAACTACGGTCCCCGATAGCCAGATTCATGAACGTCTAAAAAATTAAGTTTGTTTAGGTTTTGATAAAGTTTAGCAATTAATGTGAGATTGGACTATATTTATGTTTCTCTTATACATAATTATAATATATTTTATCAATGTGTGAGTTTCTGGCAATGTAAATCGAGAGGAATATAAGCAAAGTCTTTACCTCAACACCCTGTTCATTGCCCTCGGTGAGGAGGGTGCGGATGTATTTGAAGTTGGCGGGTTTCTGTTGATCCTTAAGGGTCACGGAGCCGGATCCTTCAATAATAGTCTTCGGGCCCTCTTGTTTGCTGATAAATGTGGTGCTGTGAAGAAGAAAAAACTAATTGCACAGTGCCCTCAAACACAAAAAACGCATAGAAACAGTTGCTACAAGCGTTCACTCAGTAGTAGTTACATTGTAAGCAATGAAAAGCTTTGATATTAATACCTACATTCAAAGTTTTTGAATTCCAAGGTCAAAACCTAACGTAATTATTATGAAATTCGGCTTTGTTATGCATAAAATATCATTGAAGACAAGCTTACCTGCCCTTCAATATGTTCTTATTATCGTTGGAGGCTGTGAACTCCAGCCTCTTGCCATTACCAGCGTCTTTGCTGGATATATCTACTAAATAGTTCTTCATCCCCAGCTTCTCTGAGTTACCCTGGTACTTCAAAGCTATGTAATCTTTTTGGATATTTCCATCAGCGTTCATGTCCAAATTGAAGTCATAAATGTTTTCGACCTTCATTTCCGCTTTGGCTTGGGAAGAACTCATGGCCATGCCCTTCACGTAAACTCTGGAATCATAGGATTTCTAGTCATAACATATTATTTTTTTATTAAAATTGTTTTTACTGTGGTAAGAATAAACTATATTCAGAGCACAGAAAACTTGTATAAAAGAATTAAAACTGTTGATTAAGTACATAATGTACTTAATCAAGTACATAATGTACTTAATCAACGTCCAAAACTTTATCTTGTGGTCACTCACCTGCTCTGTTTAGGACTATCTGGGTTGGTGAACTTGAGATCAAAAATTGGGTTAGACTTGGAGTAGACGATCACGCTGTCAGACTTGTAGATACGACCGTCGGCGTCAACCACTAATGCTGCGCTGACACTGTCTTGAGTTGGTTTCTGATAAATAAACATCAGTGAAAATACTTGAAGTAAATACTAATTTTATCAATGTGTGTGTTATTAGTATTTCTAGATAGATAGAAATACTAATAACATTGAAGACAATACAAGGATACATAGACTGTACAAGGATACATATACTATTATACATATATTAATGATGGCTATAATAATTTATATACAATTGACATTTGTATACACCCATAGACAGAAATAAGCGGATAATGTTCCTTATTATTGCAGAATATTTTTTTATACCTGTCCTTGAGATTCTTACCTTAGTGTTGAAGTCAATCTCAAATCTCTTGAACTTCTCAGCTTGAGGAGCATTAGCAGATAACTTGATCTCAGCATGTTGAGGAGCCACAGAGGCGCGGCCGGCTATGATCGCAGTCTTGCCTTTGCCATACTGGGCTTTCAGTTCGACGTTGCCTGACTTTGTGTCTCCTGCGAATAGTAAGAATACTTTTGGTTCTGGTATGTCGTCCTCGTCGTCTACAGATGATGACATGGGAATAGCTAAATAGATTACTATATCCAACAGTTATTACTATAGAAGAAGCATAATATGGGACATTTGTTAAGAATATTTTATGTATAAGATTAATAACAGATGATCTAGATGTTCTAAGATTATTATTTGGAATTAGACATATTATCTGATCTTCTGATGATGTGGAACGTTCAAAAGAGGAAGTTATCACGGTATTAATAAGTGTACATGTACCAATAACTTACCTTCAAGGTTGGCCTGGTAGTTCGCATCAAGTATCAGTGGGTCATTATGGGGCACTAAAACTTTAACTTTGGTGTTACCAGCTTTGAGTCCGTACTTGCCATTAGCGTCTAGTTTGTAGACGTCACCGTTTATTTGAACAGATTCAATCAAGGTTATCTGGGGATCAAATACACAAAAGTTTAAGTCCAAGTTGAAAGCACTGACGTTATTTAAATTCTGATTTAATGAGAATCAGTGAAAACCTTTTAAGGTACTTAACACTAACTGAAGACAAATGTTGAATATTGCTCCAGTCAAACTAAGTATGTGAAGATTCTTTTATGTTTATAATCTCAGTAAGTAATAACTATATGACTAAATTCTTAAATATGGTAATCTACATATCTTAGATAGAGAGATACACTTACTTCAGCATCCTTGTTCTCAGGCTGGAGGTAAAGGAAGGTGGAGATCCACTTAATGTCATGGGCTTGTTCCAGTGGCAGACGGAATGTTACGGTGTAGTCATCCAAATACCTGTTTAAGTAAACAATAACAAAGGTTGTGATAAATCTGTAGTCATAATAAACCTCACGGGATTAAATCTGTAAATCGAATAGTTTATTTGAAATTTTTGGCTATCTATCTGTTTAAGCCTTAATAGGAAATTACTGAATAGATATAATTATAGATGATGATTGACATAATTATAACCTATGTCAAATATATTGATTAAGGATAAGTACTTTTCAATCCAGGAAATGGATTTTTTCTAGTGTAGCCATGAATAAATTAAGATCGGCTATGGACTACGGAATTAAAATTAATGTAGAAAGAATTATTTAAACACTGCATAGTACTCACTTCCTCTCTCCCTTTTCAGGCATATGCATGACGAACGTGCCGACTACCTCCATGAATATATCATCACCGTAACTGGCCTTCATGCGGTACTTGTCATCGCTATCAACCAGCTCGGAGTAAGACGCACTAGCAACCAGGGACATCGGTTTGGGCACTAAGCTGCCTTTTAAATTACCCTAGAAATAATGCAAAAATTAACTCCAGGCACTTAACAAGCAAAATTATAATCTAAGAATCAGCAAAGCATTATGAAGGACTGTATTATCTATTCTATTATAACAATCGTAATTGAAGATGGTGTTGCAACTTCTAAAGTTAAAGGTACAAATTAAGAGGATAAAAATAATTTTATTTTAAGCTGTTTCAATATGCAATAAGGCGAAAAACCCCGTTTTATAAGATTTCTGCCGTAGCCAACCGTAGTCGAATTTTGGTTTAGGTATATAGTTACAGAACTGCCAAGAAGCCAAGGAATTTGTACCCTGACCTTTACTGTCAAATTTAGCCACTAACTACTACCAAACACACAAAAGCTTGGAGAAGTATGTTCAAGGCTTCCTTAGCAGCAAAGAGGTATAAGCCATATAGAAAACATACATCGAAAGAGAAGTCCGACTTATCGCCTTTAGGAACGTTCTTGAAAACGAAGGTGTTCTCGATATTTCCGCCGTCTTTGAGCTTGAATTCGAACTGGCCGTCAATATCGATAACGTTCTTGTCGAAGTTGCAGTTCGATATTTTAGTCTTGTAGCTGATACTGGAGCCAGGAGCCCCGCGCGTGGGGCAGTCTGAAAGGACAACCTCGGCGTGCCCATCGTATACCTAGAAAATAATAAACATATTAATCTGATAATGGGTTCTGGTTAATACCAGATATTTAACCACATAGTCAAAAAATACCATGATATTGATGAAGTTATTTTATTTGAATATTTATTATTAGAAGTTTATTATAAGATTTAGTTTTAAAGTAAATCAATAATTTTATACTTGCCTCGTTCTTGATAGTTATGTCACGATCTACTTTCAAAGTGATGCATCTTCCACTGGGCAGGCAGGCCTCCGCTAAAGTATTCGCTTTACCAGATTCTGCTGGAGAACCTTCTTGGTGGAAGTTAAATTCGCTCTTCTTTCCGGCGTAGTCTAATTTGTTTCTGTAATGAGGAGTGAGTGAGGTTACACGTCTTTTTTACATAAAGCTAACCGATGTATTGCGTTCAGTGCTGACAAATCAGTTCAAATGGTAGGGGAGCCCAAGAGGGGATTTCTGGATTTACAGAAGCGCGGCAGATTAATATACAGGGCGATACCCTGTACCCGGTTAAGTAACTCCACCAAAAATGAGCCCCATATATAAGGCCGCCCGTGAAGGATACAGGATCAGATTAGTAAAAAAAAATTGATCATCAGACATTCTCGAGCGCGTCAGATTAAGGCAGGGTGAGTTAATTACCTCCAAAAAAGTGTATATTCCACTAATCTGACAATTTGAGAGTGACGTAAAGAAAGGGGAGAGCAGCAAAGTTGTAAAAAAAAAACGTCATCTTGACATTCTCGAGCGTAGTTAATTTTTTTTTTATTTTGAAGGAAATAATTCAAGAATAACGAAAAATATATAATCTGACGATTTCCGCAAGCCGAAATAACAAAAAAGTCGTCGATAAAGTTAAATGCGTGCAGCTGCGTGATGCCTATATTTCCTTCTCCGCGTTTCTATTCCTCTCTCACTCTTTCTCTATCTATTACTCTCTCACTCCGTCCCCACTCCAGTTTCTGCTGTCATGACGCCATCACCATATTCCAGCAAAAATTTTTTTGAAAGAGGTTTTTTTGGAATAACTTTTAAACGGCTTTATCGATCAACTTCAAAAACTAATCCGCCCTTGAGCTTGAAAAACCACGTCGATCGCCACCAAGTTGGTCAAAATCGGTTGATTCATTCGAGAGATATCGTGAACGAAAGAAACCCGAAAAAGTGTTTTTTCGGGATTACTCCGAAATTTTTGGTTCGATCAATTAAAACTTTTAAATTACTTATGAGGATGATAAAACTGCGTCGAATGCCGCCAACCGCGTGAAAATTGGTTGATCCATTCAAAAGTTATTGCGGTTTGAAAATTCCAAAAATAGTGTTCTATGAAACTTCTATCAGACTTTTGAGCTGGGAGAGCTCAAATGCATAGAAATATTATTTCTTTGAACTCCGCGAGCTCAAAATAAATGTCATAAGTACAATTTTAAGCGCCCAGGAATGGAATTAGCGGGAAATTGCAGGGATGGCCTTTAGGGTGAACCGTTTTTTTGTCAGATTAGGCGAATCCCTCTAGATAATCGTCAGATTATGAGACAGTACGTTTAGAACATAAAGATGAACCATATATATCTTAATCTGACGCGCTTGAGTATGTCAAAATGGCGAATTTTTTTTGCATATTATGAGAATGGCCACAAGTTTGCGTCCCATCGAAATCGTCAGATTAGTGAATGAGAGCTTATTTTTGGTGCACTTAACACTCCCTTAGAAAATCTGACGCGCTCGATTAAATTTTTTTTTTTTTCATTTTCAACCCTTACATACAACCACCCCCACCATGCAAACGGTCAGATTAACATACGTACATTATTAAAAATACGTAGGGCATTGATGCTATCAATATCTGACGCGCTCGAGGATGTCCATGCATCAGTTTTTTTTTACATATTTAAAAATCTATAGCCGCTTCCCCCACCGATGAAAAGGTATATATCATATAACATTTTTTTCTTCTTATCATCTAAGCTTTGCAACCCAATAGGTCTCTGTGACGCTCGAGTAAATCCCCATTTAGCACCACGGGCTCCCCTACCAAAAAGGCCAATTTGCGCGGAGCCTTAATTATTCTACTTTGTACGAGTCAACTGATTGTGTGCACGTACATTTATAATTTATAATTCATAGATGTAGGCAAGAAATAGTTTAAGACTATGTTGGCTATTCACTTTATGTTGAAGTCATTAACTTACCTAGAGTCCAGAAGTTTGGTCATTCTCTTGTTGTTAGTGCTGAAACGGAGCTTATCGTTGTTGTCCTTCCCGAAGTTGAGGAAGAGATCTACATCAGCGTTGAAAATGGGTTCCTTGGCGATAAACTTAACGTCTCCTTTAATTTTGCGACCCGCCTGTATTAAAATGATGATTATTACGAATGTGGTAACGATGGGTACAAAGGCACAAAGGGTACAAAGAGGCTATTATTAGATTTTACATGTTTATGTTTAATATCGTTTAACGGTTGATATAGTTTAATAAATGAATAATCGTTGTTTAGTTGAAAATATTAATCACATTTTATTATAACGTAACTCTAAATTTTTTTGAGTTATTTTATTTACCTATTGCAAATATTCTACACATTTACATTGCGTCTACTTTATTTTATCAAAAATGTGTATTTGGATATATCTGCTTACAATATGCTTATTTATTTGAGTCTTACCCTCGTAAAGTCAATGATAATAACGCCGTTGCCTTTTCCGTCGTTGTCGGTGACTTTGTATTGTCCATTTGCAGCAATTGTGTCTTTAAGGACGAATTTGAGCTGACCATTAGGGTTGGCGCCTCTAGTGACCTTCAGGAGATAGTCCAAGATATTTCCCTTGCTGCTTGAGATTTTAGCATGGGACGAGTATAAATTGGTGTTCTCGATAGCACCAATGTCGAATCTGAAGATAACAAACATTTATTGAAGTATTACGTACTTTTAGATAAAAATTGTAAATATACTAGGCTTTATGATACAATATCATATTTATATGAAAGGATAACGATAACCAAAATTTGTTTTTTAGTTTATTAAGTAATGCGAAATAAATTGTTACTTACTGGATGTCTTCATTCTTGCCACCGCCAGAGATCTTAAAATGTCCAACTGCGCCAACATTAATGTCATTAGCCTTAGTTTTGTGCAGAACTACACCAGACAGTTCATATTTTCCAAAGTTTTTAAAGTGAATGTAATTTTCGACATTTGATTTCTCCGCTGAAATTATGTCTCTTTTAGCGAAGGCCTCCAATCCGTGTTTGTCAACTTCACCCTTGATTTTGACGCTGTAGTCTCCAGGCTTCTTTATTTGTGTTCTTGCTTCTACTTCGAAATCAACTTTCTTGTCTACATATTCACCCTCAAGGTCAAGTTCCAACTTCTTAGGGTCCACTTCAGCATCAAATTTAAGCTTAATTGGCACAGGGAGGATTTCGACTACAAAAAAATATATTATTAATATTATTATATTTCTTGAAACTAATCAACATAATTTTTGTCGATAAAACATTTTATTTAACTTACGTTTGTTCTTTGTAATGACGCTAAACTCGGTAGGAGATTTCTTGTAATATTTGTAGAGCTGTCCAAATATAATTTTGTTTTGTGGATTATTGAAATCAGCGAACTGTAGCTCCAAATCATTGTGATATATCTAAAAAGACAGTAAAATCCCTTTAACTTAAAACTGCAAAGTAAGTAGTGCTTATCTTTATTGCATTTACCATAGTTGATTATACCACCACATAACGTCAGTGAGTGTAAATCGAATCAATTTGTGTCGTCATATTACCTATGATGTTTGTCATGGCAAATAATTTCTTAATATATCAATTAACACTTACCGTGCCAACATTCTCGATATGCCCGTTTAATTTGAAATTAATGAAGGGGTTTAAGGTGTTTTGGAACTCAGTCTTGAAGTCATAACCATTTCTATTTAAGAAGAAAGCCACCGTATTATGTTGACCTTGCTTGGCCTTTATATCCAGGTCTATGATTCTAGGCTCTTGACTGAAGTGACCATCCACGCAGATAGGCTCACTTGATTTTGGCAAGTTTATCTAAATAAATATAAAAGAGATGTCAGTTAATATTATAATTGAATTTTATTGGTGAATAACCTAATTAATTTTCCTAGCAGAGAGTACTAGCTTTTAGATGTTTACCTTGACTCCTTCTAAGTTGTAATTGGTTTTTGGTCCATTCACTTCTTTGGTTATCTGTCCGTCGACCTTCAACGCTTGTTTACCATGCTCGTCAGGTAACTGATATTCAATAATGGGCTTAAAGACACTCTTTCTGTCATTTCCTTGAACATTGAAGCCAGCTCTGCCGTAGTATTCAAAAGCATCTATCTTTCCTTTCAGCATAAAGGCGTATTCAGAAGGTTTAATAAACAAGGATGCTTGACCATACAGTGACTTGATAGGAGAATCCAAAGATAGTTTAACTGTCTTCTCGTCATCGGCGTTAATGAAATCCCCATGGAGTTCTGCGCGGCGATTTTTAGAACCTGTTTGATTTTAAAATAAATTTTGTTATGTTCAAAAAATTGACACATTTTTTTTTAATTTAGTAGACTTTTGAATACAATAAAAGGAATTATAATAAACATTTTACCTTCAGCGTCGAATAATAGTTCAAAGCCCATGTGTTTAGGATCAGATCGGACAATTCCTTTGATGTGGTAGCCTCGTAAATCGTTCTTCTCTAATACCAATTTCACTTTAGCTGGTCCGGTGAGAGGGAAGCGAGCCATAAACTTCGAAATTGAGTTTTGTGCTTCAGGTCCTAAAATAAATTTAAATCAATATTTTTAACATTTGATATTTTTTGGATAATGTATTGAATACTTTTTATTTACATATTAAATCATGAAATATTTTATAATGAAAATCTCACCAGATACTGAGAATGGCAGAGATAGTTCGCCGCACAATGTAAGCCCAATCACTCCCGACAACTGATCGAAGCATTCTGCGTAGCTCTTGCCTTTTTCAATTACAGCAGGTGTTTGTTTTTCCATACAACCTTTTTCTGCCGAGAAGTAAACGACGTCACTTGAAGCCGTCAAAATTTCCTGTTTGTCTATGGGTAGGGCAAATTGGAGGTCAAATCCACGACCTCCTTCAATAACCTTCGCAATCAGTTGACCTCCTGTTGAAGAGTGTAAGTTCGAGGTTACTTTCAAACCGGCGGCTACAGCATCAGCGTCTACGAAGAACAATCCAGTAATTTCGACATCTGTGCTAGGTACAAGTTTGATATCGACTTTGGCATTCTCGGGTGATTTGAGGCATTCCTTGACGTCGATGCTTGTAGCAACTTCAACTCGACCAGTGACTGCCCCTACCAAGTCCAGTTTTAGAGGAAGACCAGTTGATGTTGGGTAAGCGAGCTCAGCATCCAAAAACAGAAGGTGACCACGGACTTCTTGCTGCAATGAAAATATAGTTACAATTCATAATTCAGCAAAAGTTGATGTGTATGAATCATTATTATAATTTACATATTCCCCGTAGCTTCACAATATTTATAGTTTCCCATATTTTTAATTTATCCATTTGTTTGTAAGTGGCAAAGAAAATCGTAAAAATCGGACCGTAGAGGTTCTCCACTGGTCCAAATAATATGGATGAAACTTCAATCTCCGGCGAGTGGTGTAATGATGGAAGGGCAATATAGGCTAGGCACCAGATCGAATAATTCCTCCATTCTTTTAAACTAAAAAAGTAAAAGGAACTATTCTCGCCGACCGCTTACCTGGAACCTTTTGATCTTATTCATGCCTTCGCTCATAATCTTCAGGAACTGATCCAGGATGTTGTTAGCATTGAAGCCTTTGTCGTCTCCGAGGGAGAGAAATATGGCGTCGGTACCGAAAAGTTTTAGGTAGATGTCCAAGTCCAGTTCATTGTTGTAATTCACCATTTTTTGTTTTATCTGTGAAATAAGCGACCGATGGTTGTAAAAACTGACGCGTAACCCACTTACGGAATTCAATAATTGTTAAATTTTATTTAGACGTGAAACAAAGTATTTAATCATTTTATCCAGAATTTTTTTTTCCACTTACTTGCTTGTCAAAGTTGTCGACTTCAGATTTGATAGAACGACGTTCACGAATATTCTTCTCTACCTTCTGCGCAGACTCTTCCATTCGTTTCACGAGATCATCATAGATGTCCTGAGGCTTTTGAGTACGGAGGAAGCTCTTTGGACCTAAGAAGTGTTCCATCACTTTGTCCATGTTTCCTTGACGACCACCAATCTACGAAAAAAGGACATTTTTTTAATTAAAATAAACATGACACAAAATGTTCATCTGTCGTGTGATGAATTTCACTTTTATCAACTGTTTCTCCTAATCTGGTGGCATTAATGGTCGTAGCTCAACTTAAGATTATTGTTTTTTGTTTTGCTATAGGTATATACATACATATCTCGTTTCTTTTGGGTATTACGGGTGAAATAAATTGTAGGTATATCAGAATATGAAAACCTTAACAGATAACTTACCTCAAGAACATTAATGTTATGGCCGAATACTTCAGCAGTCAAGTTCAGGCTGGCGGATCTCGGTAGAAAAGAGTCTTGCGAAAAGATAACCATTTGTTCTACATTGCCTCCAACGCCGAGTGCGTCCACGTTGTATGAAAACTCACGATACGTGGAGTATTTCCTGAAAGTACATTATATTTTATAACTTGAGCTTGTTTAGAAAGTGTTCAGTAGACATTTGTGTCAAAGTAATCGAAAAGATTCTTCTATAAGATCATGATCATGTCATTTCACTTCCTTAAGGTCTTCTCATAAAAGTAAATCATATTGAGTCTAGTTTAATGGGGTACTGGGCAAAGTAGGGTAGGTAGGACATTGGTTGATTTAGAAGTGGTATTGTGTACTTTTATTGCAATACTATTCTAAAACCTCAAACTTGCTGTCACACGGATAGGTTTATTAATAAACTTTAAGAATGATTTTCCCTGAAATGAAGCGAACCCAGCTTCATCTCAGGAAAAATCATTCTTAGTAGATTAAAGTAATAAATATGGACCATTTAGAACCGCCTGATTATTAAAACTTTATTGCCCACAATATAAAATATTACGGTACAAATAGTGAAATGCTAATTGCATTATTTACCAGCTACCCATTGGGCCAAACTGAAATACACGATGAGCGGTATTCGATAAAATATAACATAACTATATAATATTCGTACATGCAACAAACATACTAAGTGTACACACACACACATTATTAAGCTGATTACCTACGTAACAAATCAAATCGAACCTTTCATCGATGTTGTACTTAGCGGGGATACCGATGAGGCCGTAATGTTGTCTGGCGAGTTGTTTGTCTGGATTACTGGACGACCGGATATGACGTAACGATGACGTGATGAATTGACCAACTGGAAAAATATGCCTTTGTTCATAATATGTAATAATAATATACGGAGAAGGAACAATAAGTATCATTAGTTTAACCATATTAGTACTTATTCAATGTTCTACAAATAAATATCCATTTCAACACGAATTACAAAATGTCTAATACTTAAGTTAAAGAGAATAACGTTTCAGCTTATTACCTTGATGAACTGGCTCATGAGAAATAAGATTTTTGATCTCGTTGGCAGAGTGAGCACAAGGACAGGCTATGACGGCCAAGTAAGCCTTGATTCGAATTTCCGAGTCTTGTTGGACATTCTTCATTAGGTCTATTGCAGTTTTCTTCGCCTGAAAATTAATTATCATAGTTTTAGAATAGTTATATGCTTCGGGAAACTTATTCTTTACGTTAACAAATATTAAGTACTATTAAGTACTATATTTTTGCTCGCAGCTGCGACCGAGGGGAGTCCGGGGAGACCGTTGAATCTATCCCAAGGGTATTATTGGGATAAACTATCCTATTCCTTTCCTGGGTTTTAAACTATCTCCAAATTTCATCAAAATAGGTTTATAATATTACATTTATAATATTATTATTATTAGTATGGCTCCCATTTATAAAATTTGTATGGACATCGTCATTATTTAAAAATAAGCTTAAAGAGACATTAAAGTTTACCTTAGCAGCACAGGGGTCTGCCTGGAAAGCCTCTAAGGCAGCAACCCTGATTCTGGCCTTGATGGTGTTGTCGGCGGCGCATTGAACCAGCTTGTCAACCACGCCGTTCTCCAGGTGACGAATGTTGCGGATTCCTTTCAGTATCGCTATAACCTGTGGAGGATTTTAATTAGTTCATCTTTTTTAACTCAAATCCAGGTCTCTCGCGACTGCCTTTCACACATAAAGGACCTTACGACACGAATATCTTATAAAATTGACATGGTTAGCACCATGCTGCTTCAGTGCGTTTTTCGGAAGTTTTTATGTAGCCCTAAGGCCTTCGTGGTTAACAATGGTTAATGGTTGCTATCTTACGATAAAAATAGGCATCGACGACTTCACAAGATCTACGGAGCACGGAAGGGCTCGAGAAATGTTTGCCACTAGCGGTCACCCATCCACTTACTGACCGCTTCCGCTTTTGTTGAACTCGGTCAATCAGAATACTATCATAATAATCTAATGCATAATTTAGCTCTTATAGTTAATCTTGATTATTACATATCTTCACTTACATTGTCCTCTTCAACTTTGTTCCTGGGTCTGCAGTTCTGTAGTTTGGCAATGAATTTCATGCTTAAAGCAATGACGCCATCGTTTTTGGTTTCATGACAATCGTGTTCGCGGCAGTACACCCCAGCGAGGGCACCGACGCCTAGGTACACTTCTTTGGGAAGATTCGGGAGGTCCAATAAACCCTAAAAGTTTAAGTTTTTTATACATACAGCGAGTAGTATAATGTTATGAGTGTTTTAAATGACGTGATGAGAAAAACAGATAAAATTTTCATAGTAAACAATAAACCTGTCGTCGTTTGCCGCGTGATTGCTGTGGCAATTAGATTAATGGACTTCTAATACGAATAAGTCATTGTATTATATAATTATTTTTAATACATTTAATATCTACTGTAGATATTGATGCTAGGTCGCTCGATGGTTTTAAAGGAATAGGGGCATAAGATATAATGTCATAGGGCATTTTTATGCAAGAAAAAACGTGACGCTTCTTTATGAAATGTTAAGACGACAATTGCAATTGGACCTTACATCACAATGCTTTGTGGCGGTATTGTTATACTTACAGCAGCAGCCTTGATAGCTTCATTGTTAACATGTCTCGCATTGCCAAGTGACAGGTAGACTAGTGTCTCTTCGATAGAGTTTAGGGCCTTGCTCCTCAAAATCTGAATAGAGGCCGCGATACTGTAGCCGGTCCCAGTGCGGAAAAGACCATCGAGAAAGACACGCCTGAAGAACGAAACGTTATGATTGAAGTTATTGATACAAAAAAAATAGACGTAGATATTTACACAGTTCGCTGGGAGATCACTGGTCCGGGCATTTTTAATATCCATTGCTTTCTGCAGAAGAAATTGATTAAGTTCAGCTATTACTTACTTTTCAAGATTATTGCCTTTGACTTGATTGAAAACTTTCAGTAAATCATCCTTGTTGGTGGTGCGGAAAATCTGTGAAAAATAAAAATTAAATAAATCATGTTGTTTGTCTAGTAAAGTCACGTAAAGGGTTATTTAAATGTATTTGACAAAGTAAACTTTCTAACTACGTTATTTAAATTGATGGTATTAAAAATGTCACAAACATTAATTAATTTCAAGCATCTCCTTATCCCAAAACTTACCCTGACAAGTTGGGCGAAGTTGCTAGCAGACTTTGAGCTGGCTTCAGTGGCAACAGTCTTAGCGGTCTCCTTTACTGCGTTGAAAGCGTTTTTCAAGTTACTCTGATCGTTGACAACACCGTGAGGAGTCTCGAAGATAATGGTGCGGGTTTCAACGCAATTGCCTGAAATGTGCCAAGGGAATGTTGATAACGACATGTCGTCAAAGTTCATGTACAAAATGGCAGTAATGATATTCGATCATATTAGGATTGATGCGAAGTCTAAAATCGAAGATTAAATCTCTCACACATCGTTAGAGATTTAATTTTCAATTTTTGCATTGGTTTTTAAATGTTACCAAAAAAACAGAGTGGTGTATTCCGTCATTTCGATATTTTGAATAACTTAGAAGTTAAAAACACTTATAGGATTTTTACATTATAGTTACCTGGATTTCCACCACCTTGGCTAGTACCAGCGAGGTTCAGTTTGGTATGCACCTTGGCTCGAGCACCATTTTCTCCAACTGAGAATGGGCTATACAAGTACTCTTCAGTTGCGGTTATCTTTTGAGGGACGCCACTTTTTACTTTACTTTCTAAGTTCATAGTCGAATGAAGAATCTGGGTACCCTTGATCTCCTGAAATTATACTTTTTATTATAGCAGAAGTTTGAATCGATTATGAAAAAAAACTTACAAGTGATACTACCTTCAATGTATGTATGTTCATAAAAATAATTTTCATTATGTTAAGTGACAGATTTAGCATATTTTCGTCTTAATTCAGTTGATAATTACCGCGCTAGGGTTGTAGACAGCGGCAAAGAATCCGCCCTTGCCCTGTTCGCGGTGACCACAGCGAGTGAGGTCTCGGGACTTGTGAATGAGGACTTCTCCGCCTTCTTCAGACGACGATACATCCGTGGGGCAAGATCCAAAGAAATCAACCTAGAGAATGAGGGCCAAGGTATATTAACTCCCGTTTTAGGGACAGTAATTAGGTGAACTAATTATTATCAATCAAATTTTCCAAAATAAATTAAAGAGGAAAATGAAATTCTGTACGATACCTCTGTGGAACTCTTTTTATCAGTCTGCAACAGAGAGATGATAGCTCTCTTGATATTGAGAGAGCGACGGGTGTCACCATCTTCAGCGCAGATCTGGGCGCCCGCGCGGCCATCCTCGAGACTGAACTGGACTGGTTTTTCGATTCCTTTCGGGCATGGGTACTTCTAATGACAAAAAATTACAGAATTATGAGATGATGTATGAAGAAAAACTTAAGTTAAAAATGAATAAATAAAATAATAGTTTATCGTGGAAAACATTTACAATAGTTTTTATTTTGGTCGTGGTTGTTTAGTATTTCTAAATAAATTCAAATCTGAGGAGTCACAAGTATCCAAAACCTTTGAAATGCATTTTAACGTAGGCAGATTTTATGGTTTTTGAATAGCCTAAAAAGAGCACACGAGCCAGTTGATATTAAAGAATATGAATGCTGTTCATAAGCATCAGTCAACATAAAAAAATATCAGATGATAAATCACATAATGTAAATTTAAATTCCATTTCTTACTTTGCCATCTGGTCCAGAAATAGCCAAATTCTTGACATTGAGGACCAGCGCGCAGTTTCCGAGAGCGCTCACGGAAACTTGGCCGAAAAGCTTGATCGTCGATTCCTTGCCGTTAGCACCGGTCAAGTACACAGAAACAGCGCCGTCGACAGCATAGTTGTATGTGTGGCCGTTTAAGAAGGTGGGTGTCGTTGGAGCTGTGGAAAGTTATGATATCAGCAGATTCAGTTTTCTGAACTAGTAGGTATTTTTTCAGAGATCATTTTTTATTTTTAATACAAGTAGCTGAACAAATTTTAAAACAAGAAGTATGCTGCATGCTCGTTTGCTACGTTAATTCCATAAAAAGCATTAAATTCATGATTAATACCTTACTCTTAACTACTTCATATATAATTGTGTAACAAATTATTATTAATTTGACAAAACGTAATAAACGTGAAAGATAAAAACGACCGTTAGTGAATTTCACACAAAAAGTAACAATCGTACTTACATCCTTTGCACGTAACCGAACACTTATCTGAAACAAACAAAGTAATTACGTCTATTAATAAATTGGACCTTTGAGCATAAAGACGGTGTGACAATAACCTTTGAAGATAACAGTTTCGAGTATCATAAGGTAACAAAGAAATATACAGGGTCTAACTTATTTTCGGTGAAACTGCCTTCTAATAAAACTAAGCACTTTAGTTAAAAATATCATACATTAAGTATAATAGATAAAAAGTAGTCGGAGCATTGCATCGTTTAATAATTTATTTACAGAATCTACATACTGAATTATACCTATTATCCCGTGGGATATGATGAAGCGCTTATAGCCCGTCAGCTTGCGTCGATCTTAAGTGATCGACAAAGTTAAGCACCAGCGGGCGCGGTCAGTAGTTGGATGGGTGACCGCTAGTGGCAAAATATTTTGTGTGCTTCCGCGATTCAGAGGGCAGGTAAAGCCGTCGGTCCCGGTTGATAACATTTGGTAGCGGTCTTTATACCATATCGGACGCCTTCGGGCGGCATTAAACTTTCCGACACTTGGGCTAGCCACTAAGCCCTCCACCAATCCGCACTGGAGCAGCGTGGTGGTTTGCTCTAGGGCTCCTCAAGCATGAGGAGAGACCCGTGCTCAGAGGTGGGCCATTAATGGGTTGAAGCCAATTCACGGGAACACATCCGTTTTCATCACAATTATTTTTTGTATCTTACGTAAAATAATTTACCAAAGTGCCAAGTATCATTTTCTGTTTAGTGGTTTATTCGTAATGCCCGAACACACAGACAAAAAAACGTTTAGGCTTCTATATCGATAACAAAGTAAACACATTATTATTTCCAAAAAATAATAAATAAATAAATAATAAAAAAATATTGGAAAGGAAAAAAACAATAATAAATTAAAAGTGTAAAAGTGTAGTCTAATGATCATTACTTTGAGAAATGATAATTAAGATGATAACGAATTCATACTCGTAGGTGCTGATGATTCATGATCAAAATTATCTAAAATAAATTAGAATGCTGTTAATTATATTCTAATTAAGCGAAGCATACAATTTTCACGCTAAGATAGCTAAGTAAACATCTATTACATGCAGGTCAAGGTACGAGACCTCAAAGATAGCCACTTGGGTTACAATGTAATAGATCCGTTACCAGTTCCTGGGTCAGTTAATATTATTATCAACGAACGCGCACATAATACTTGAGTGATAAGCAAACAATGGGATATTCCTACGATAAAGATAACCTCAAAGGTACAGTACCTACATTCGTTTATAAAACTCTTAGCAGGATTGTATCTAAAAGTTCTATTACATTTTAAATGAAATTGAATTTGCATGTGTACATAGTCCTGACAATATTGACTTCCATCATACTCTTAAAAAAGCTGGAAATAGGTTTTTTTTGTTTCTGAATATTCCTTTATCATAATTCTATACGTCCTTCACCTAATTTTAATTTTGCTTTATTCACTGCTTTTCTTGAATATTTAGAGATTTTCTTTTGAATTTCACGTAATATTTATATTGACTACGATAATCTACTGATTTATGTGGTTGAAAGTCTATTTCTTATCGATAACATTAAATATAAACTTATTCTTATCTCTGTTGACTTTCTCACGTCTTCTGTAATTGGAAGCGATTTAATATTCACTTTGTACCTTCGTAGCAATATTTATCATCTTGCTAAAATTATTTGGGTAAGTGAATTTTTACGTAATAAAAATTATCATGAAGTGTGAAGGGAGAAGTGGTCAGTATTACTTTAACATTACCGTTCTATTCCCGCTTTACCTTCTATTTTATCTTTCTGTTTTGATCCGTATTTGGTTCCCTAATTCGGAGCCCTAAAGTTTACAAAACAAATAAGTTTGTGATTTTGTACTCTATTGTATATAACAAAAGGCTGAGATTCAATATTGTACTCACATCTCGGTGCTGTACACTTTTGAGCAATTACCCAATTTGTCTAAATCGAAGGGGCCTCAATTGTCTTTATAGTTTTATTTGGCTTGGGACTCGGTCTGAACATTTTGTCTTGCAATTTTTACCTTCATAACCACATCCTGTACTAAAATAATCAAATTTAAAATTTGGACAGTTTAAAACAATGAGTTCATTAACAATAAAAGCCTCCATTCTATCACAAATCTTAAATATGTATTGGAATGGTTACTTAATATCACTATCAGTTTTAATGTCATCGAGGCCATACTAAAAATCTGCAACTTATAATGGGTTTGTGGCCAAAGCCCATTCCCACGGGTAATAATTTGACGAGCGGATGGTGCATCTTGATGGCTAATTTGTGAGCGATCCATAATCCTCTAACTGACGCATCCGATACAGCCGACTGTATCCAACGCGTCCGAACGCTGGACATTCTATATTTGAATTAACGGAAACATTCTAGAAGGTTAAACTTTTATGCGTGTTTAAAAAGTTAAGATTCAGATCATTCAGATGTAGATCATTGTAATGGAAACAGTCATCTTTAAACGTTTATCTATCCAAAAAAGAAAACTTTTATAATTATTGACATAAATCAAGTCACAATTGTCATGGTAAATAATCTACATAATGATGTTTACAAGATTAATGTAAGTAAACTAATTATTGGAGAAAACAATGTTATCATTAGAACAGAGGTCTTTGAAGACGAAATTAATAATGGAGGTAATCGAGCTGTCGAATGTTTAACAAAGGCACATTATACTGGGAACAACTCGTAGATAATAGGGTCAGAAGCGATGATAATAATTTAACAACGGGTGTTAAAAGTTATCAATTTGTTTGCCAATGCTCTTGTCCTCTTATCAAATGAATTTGGTTCATTAACAAATTGTAGTCAATGTCTCTAACGGTTCATTATCAAGGGTAGTGGGAATTTAACCACAATAAAAAAAATTGTCTGTCATGTTGATACATTTATTGCTTTTTTATTTGGAGCGAAATCTTTAAATAATATTCGGATTTTTGGGACTGGTTTGGGATTAAGTAGGTGGTGCCCACAAAAATAGGAATGCTCTGTGTGGATATAACATAAACTGTACTTAATCTTTCTGGGAAAATTCTGAAAGATCTCTGTTGTAGTCGAGAAATTTTTCATAAACTCAACTCAAACTCAAGCCATCGTACGATCGCTGCCAATTAGGACGACGCCTTAAGGGCCCCATACATGGTACGATTCGTCTATACGATCGATCTGATCAAAATCGTGACGATTGATCGCATCAAAAATGTCGCTCACACACGAAACGACTGGTCGTAACGATCGATCATTTACTTGTTTGAAGCTGAAGGATAAAGACGTGTTCAAATAATTAAATACGTGCCCCATAAAATGGAAAATGGAAAATACTCCATGTAGCCATTTTATTTGTGTCTCTCATCACGTGTTAGTAGGTACGAACGAGTCACGCGCTAGCCAAGGAGTGCGATGCGTGCGGCGACTGGCGCCAGAGTGAAACAAAATCGAATCGTTGATCGTAAAGAGCCATACACTGTCGATTCATCGTTACGATATTCATGATTGCATGGGTTTTTGTTGCGATTTCCGACATCGTCTTCGAGTAAATCGTTAACGATCTTGACATACACCATCGATTCGTCGTTTCGATCGGTTCGACGCGACGGATCGTACAGATAAATCTTACCGTGTATGGGGCCCTTTATAAACCTGGCTAGCGATTAGTCCCTCATAATACTGAACAAGAAAACTTTGATTTTCTTGTTTATCTATGCTAGAAGTTAAATGTAGAAGTAGAATGTCTATGTAGAAGTCACAAGCTTTTTTGCGAAATAATTTCCATTTAACTATCGTGAGTTTCAATGCATGAAATAAAATTTTTAAAAATAGAACACATTTCACGTAAACCATGATAATTGAAAAATGGCGTAGAACTGTGGCGTAAAACCTTTCCGCTACGCGTACCTAAAGCTAAATAACACTTCCGTGTTTCACATGACACTTAAAAACATTTCATAGTCGATTCTAGAAGCCACGTGAGGGCTAGCCAGGTTGGTATGAAAGGCAAACATGGGCGAGTACCGTCGGAATTAAACTGTGATGTATAGAGCATAGCGACCGACAAGAGGACCTCATCTACAGGTATTTATAAAAGCGAAAGGGCATTCAGCATAGATTAAACACAAAATCTCAAAACCTATATAATTTAATCTTTATTTGTTTAGGGGTTTTGATTATGTTAAGATACATGAATTACATGACAACCCCATTGTTTCCTCACAACATTACTTAGTTATACACCGCTATTTAAGCCCCATAATAGAAGAGACGCAAAAGGTGAACGCGTAAATAAATATGTTTGCTCATTCAGAGGATGCTCTGAAAAGCACTGACATCTAGCATGATCACGCAAATAGATTTAATAAATCTACTTGACTTGTGAATACGAAATTTGGCAAGGATATTGTCATATTTAGATAATTAAAAAATAGTTGGAACTCTGTTTGAAAATCAGTAAAATTCCGCACATCATTTACATCTGTGACCGAATTAGACAAACACTTTTACTAACAGGTTTAACTATCACTAACAGTCTCTGCCCGAGTCCTCATACTGACCAAATTAACGTTCTAACGCCGTTTGCATTACCTAACCACCCTAGTCCCGATTTACGAGGTAAGTAGTCTCGTCGTCGTCTATGTCGGTTACAATGGTCATGGGCGACATCGGAAGGATGGTCGTTTGCTATCTTAATTCCATAAAAAAGCTCGAAGAAAGCCACAGCAACGGCTAGTACATGTATAATTGCAATTTTACATCATTATTTAATGTAATGTAATGTCGGAGCGGTGTGATCATCATACCTATATCGTTGTAAGTGACAGTTGATAAGTAATCGGAGTTCAAAGGTGTATCGTATCGCATATTATGTTATTATTGCTGAATAAGTTATCTTCTTCATAAGTACATAAATAAGACTTGTCAGAGTTCACGGAACACTTCTATTTAGACAGGAGTGTATTAACAATTCTAATACCTATACGACCGTATGGCGCAATGCTACGCCGGACTGTCCTGGGTTCGATCCCAGCTAGATAGATGTTTGAGCGATGAGGTTAAATTTCTGTTCGCGGTCTGGGTCTTGACTTTGGGTGTTGGCCATGGTAGCGATACACGGAATCCCAGTGCAGAGCTACGTATGTTGCGTTATTTAGTGCCAAGCTAGGGGTTTTAATTGAAGAATTGCCTTGAAATCTGGAATATCCCAGATTTGAGTCTAGCTCCGTATCTAGTAATTCGACTTATTGTATTTAGTGGAGTCCCCTAGGGGTTTTAATTGAAGAATTGCCTTGAAATCTGGAATATCCCAGATTTGAGTCTTGCTCCTATCTAGTAATTCGACTTATTGTATTTAGTGGAGTCCCCTAGGGGTTTTAATTGAAGAATTGCCTTGAAATCTGGAATATCCCAGATTTGAGTCTTGCTCCTATCTAGTAATTCGACTTATTGTATTTAGTGGAGTCCCCTAGGAGTTTTAATTGAAGAATTGCCTTGAAATCAGGAATATCCCAGATTTGAGTCTTGCTCCGTATCTAGTAATTAGACTTATTGTATTTAGTGGAGTCCCGGAAATGCAAGATTATACCTAACAATCCTAGGTTCTTATATATAGTTATATGGTATCCTAGGCTAGAATCCAGAATATACTACCATATACCGATGTTACTAATGCATTAAAGTGTCAAATACCTACATAGTTAATTACTCTTTAGTGAATTAGGTAAAACATGAGGCTAATATTATTGTTTGTTTTATGGATATAAAAGAAACTAAGAAAGAAATTCGGTATTTTTCGAATTCGTATATCGGTATTCGTTTGCATATATGAAAAAATATTTTTCACAAAAAATGTGACAATAATAGTAATTTGTAATAATTATGTTTTTTATCAGAAAATAAGATCGAATGTTTTTTTTTCATCAATTGATTGAATGTCATTAGGTACTTAATTATCTTTTATCTTTAATACCCTGTCAGGATAAGCAATGTTATTACTTTAATGCGATGCATTTTGGCTAATAATTGTCAAAATGCTTACATATTTTTTTTGTAATGTTTTTGTCTGTGAAAGCGGAGATCCCTGGGTCAGGCGCAAGGTACGCATGAAGACTATTTTTTTATTATTATTGTTGACTCTCTTTTAAAGTCCATCTACGTAAAAATATATAATTTCCTTAATAATAAATATACTTACCATCAGAATACGCCGGGCTCCAAAATACCGAGAGCAGTATAATCACACTCAATAAACTTAATCTAGAACCCCCCATTTTCACGGGGATTTAAACTCTACTCAGTCAATGTTCCTTATGCTAACAATACTACGTGTGGTCGATACGGCCTCCAGAAGGCAAATGCACGGTAGTCAGCCCCCCTCTCCCTTATATAGACGCGGTCGGGATAGAACACCAATGAGTGAGCAGAACAGATTTTAAATTAATAAATTAATAATAATATTTACTCTTGATACGTCGTTCTACTCATCATGGCGCGTGGTTTATGCGATTCTCGATTTTATTTCTTTGTGATAGGGCTTATCAAACTGACTTCCTTATTTGCATCGAGTATAGGTATAGCAAAGGTCGTTTTGAAGGGGTGTGGATGTTAGAGCCTGTGAATTTTAGTTAATGACTTGTTATGTAGCTAATTGGGGTACTTAGAACAAATATTTTTGTTTACGCTTGTTATTATCGCAATGTCTCATCGATATTCCACGAATATCTATCTAATTGTAATGAAAATAAGAGCACCCAATCAATAAATGTAATAATTGTTTTCAACGTAATTAACTCATAATATTATTATTCAGACTAATATTACGAGTATGTGGGTGTTTTCGAAAGTGTTAAGGCTTTTTGTAAATTAGTGCGCTTTAACCATCTAAGGGCTGCGTTGCGACTTACGAGTACATTAGTGGGATCGTAGTTAAGCGTTAAAAAAAAGATAGGTAGAAAATAATAATATTGCTTCAATTGAATAAACATAAAAAGTACTGAAGCAATTTAAATAAATGTTTTACCAATCGAATGCTCTATTATTACTGAGTAACATGGACGATATTTTAGTATCAAAAAAATTGGGGATCCCTACGAAAATAAATAAGGAACATCGTGTGGCCTGTAATTTATTTCCTACCTGATGATTTTCGATTGTCACACCCTTTTTTTAAATCATGTTGTTAGACGACCCCGTAGCCAGGTTGGTAGTGACCCTGCCTGCAAAGCGAAGGGTCGCGGATTCGAGTGCGGGTACTAAGCCGTTATCTTTCCGAAGCACAAGCGAGGGCAAATTTACTGGTAGTGATTAGATTTAGAGTTTAAAATTTTATGTATCAACACTATGTGTACACTATGTGCTTAATTAGTTCTCAGTTTTTTCTTTCGTGATTATTTCCTGCATACAAGCGAGGGCGACAACTGGCTTATAATAGGATCTTCCATATTAGTGACGTCTTTGATTACGTCGAAAAACAATTTTATATACTTACAGAAATTATAAATATTACAGATACGTGAAAAAATTCATGAATAAAGTAATATGTATTATCTATCGCCGAATGCCTATATCATGTTATCATGGAATTGTGTAAATTATTACGCATGATTGTGGAAATAATGACTAGCGTGTGAAAGTTCAACGAACGTCTTTGTTCGGGTTCATCGACGCAGTGTGCGTAAAAATTATTATCAGTAGTTGAAGCTTAAAGTGCTTCCCTCTCCTGCAATAGTGTAACTGTAATGTAACAGCTCAGATTCCGAGTGAACCAAGCGTTACAGTGCGGAACCTGTAACAATACAAATTGTAGCATAACGGTGCTCTGTATTCGGCAGTATTCGCCTGTAATGTAACAGATCAGATTCCGAGTGAACCAAGCGTTACAGTGCGGAACCTGTAACAATACAAATTGTAGCATAACGGTGCTCTGTATTCGGCAGTATTCGCCAGTAATGTAACAGATCAGATTCCGAGTGAACCAAGTGTTACAGTGCGGAACCTATAACAATACAAATTGTAGCATAACGGTGCTCTGTATTCGGCAGTATTCGCCTGTAATGTAACAGATCAGATTCCGAGTGAACCAAGCGTTACAGTGCGCAACCTGTAACGATACAAATTGTAGCATAAAGGTGCTCTGTATTTGGCAGTATTCGCCTGTAATGTAACAGATCAGATTCCGAGTGAACCAAGCGTTACAGTGCGGAACCTGTAACAATACAAATTGTAGCATAAAGGTGCTCTGTATTTGGCAGTATTCGCCTGTAATGTAACAGATCAGATTGCGAGTGAACCAAGCGTTACAGTGCGGAACCTGTAACAATACAAATTGTAGCATAAAGGTGCTCCGTAATCAGCTTCGCTTGTAATGTAACAGCTTAGCTTGTAATGTGCAAGCACAACATTAGGTAATACGTAGTATTCACTTAACACCAGGAACAATCACCTGTAAAATAACATTGTTACGTTACAGGCGAATGCTTCTCAGTCATTGATAGTTATTGTGACGTTGTGCTCAAAATAAATCGATCGCTGGTACGTTCAGCAAACAACTTCACTCCATAGCTTAAGCAATACTGCAACATGTGTCTTCTTGGTCAGCAAATTATTCGGTGTTATTAATTTGCAGTAATAGGGTTGAACGTAGGACTCCCGAAGAGGGAGTGCGAATCCTGCACGCAACTATAATTTAAAAAAAATATGTATTTGGCTTGGCTTCAACTCATTAATGGCCCACTACTGAGCACGGGTCGCTCCTCATACCTGAGGAGACTTAGAGCATACTCCACCACGCAGCTCCAGTGTGGATTAGTGGAGGGGTTAGTAGACAACCCAATTGTCGGAAATGTTTTATGCCGCCCGAAGGCATCTGATATGGCCTAACAACTGTTACGAAATGGTAACAACCGGGACCGACGCCATTACGTGCTCTCCAAAGCACGGAAGGGTCCAAGAAATTTGGCCACTTGTGGTCACCCATCCAACTACTGACTGCGCCCGCTGTAGCTATAGTTTCTCGATCACTTAAGATCGACGCAAGCCGCCATGCTATGAGCGCTTGTCAGTGTGACAGTGAGCTCAGCTCACTGCCACACTCAGCTGCGCTCATACGCTCAGCTCACTGAACTGAGCGTATAACCAGGAGTTTGGTCGACACACAAATGGTCGAGATCAAGCTAAAGTTTCCGAGGGCCTTGCTCCCGTGTATCTGGGGGCAATGCTCTGTTTGTGTAAACATTGTTTATCGCACATATTGTTCATTAAGTCCATCTAAATGCTCAAATCTTCGACTATTTTAGGAGAATCGGATGTAACCAAAATATTGCTGTTTTTATATTATAGTAAAGTCTGTCATTAAACGATGTATTGCATCTACAGCTTTCGTTCAAATGAGAGTAGAAGAATGATTACTAAAGGTTCTTTCAACAACTAACGGCAGTTTATAAATACCTTCGACTTTCCTTTACTTTCAATGTTAAATATAAACCAAGCTTTGGATTACGATTTAAAGTAATAATTTCCTCGTTTTTAACAGAGAAGCCGATTTAAGTTGTATTTATATTTCTTTGCAACAATCCGCACAGGTGGAACTTGTTTTGGTATGGACCCACCACCCTCCCTTATAAGGGATTGTTGCAAAGAAATATAAATACAAGTTAAATAACAATGGATTTCCGCAAAGTAACGCCTGATACAATAAATTAGAGAAGCCGATTGTCACACGTGCTTAACGTTTGTGAAGTCTTAAACGCTAAATAAATAAAGAAAACTCAAACACACTCACACCTCTGCACTAGGAATCCTTGTGTCGCGGGCGGCATGTAGCATGGACAACACAATAACACATCTCTAACACCCATGACCCGGGATTAAACAATAAAATTGTCTGTCACGTAAATATCTACTCCGGCCGAGAATCGAGCCCGGGATCCCTCGCTTCGCCAGTAGGGCCACTACAAAAGTACAAACTAGCCTACGGGGTTGTCTTCTGAACTAACCATCCCCATCCACGATCTAACGACCCGACACATGTTATCCAACCCTTGCCGTGATTGGCTTTTCTTATAGTAGTGTGCTTTACAACTTCAGCAACTTGAACAACTTGAGCATGTACATAATATGTTACACAACTGTATGTATAATTTACGTAGGTCCAGTTTACCTGATAAGTTTAACTGTACAGGCAACCTAGTGGCTGTAAGTATGCTGCTGAAAGTAGCTGTAAGTACCGATTTTAAGGTCCTAAAGATGCAATTTTCCGGTTTACGATTCCGATAAATGATATAACTTCTTTGTGTAGAACCTATTTATGATTAGCGGCAGTTATAACTTATCTGTTGCGAATATCTACAACATTGTATCCTTCGCTTGCATTATTTTATCAATTCAATAACGGATGTGAACTATATCAGCACGTGTAAAGAAAATTATAATGTTAATAATTTAATAGTGTCACATTAATGTGTTGCATATACATACCTACTAAGTAGTATTTGTAATTAAAATGTTTATATTAGATAGCTAGATGTCGATAACTTTTTACTTACTTGATCAGGATTAAATGTAGTAACAAATGGCCAGACGAGCCACCTAATGTTAAATGGTCAATAAATAAGGAATAACAACCAAAGTATTGACTCTCAATGTCCCAGACGAAAAACGGCAAGGTTTTTGACGGCTAATCCAAGCAAAAAAGTATTAGCTAGCTAGCCGGGCTTTAGCTCTACCACGAAGCAATTGCCAGCTCCTGTCTCCGCTCATGATACCCTGGTCTCCTATGATTGGGTTCAGTATTAACCGCCCCTGGCTTCAACCCATTAATGGCCCACTACTGAGGACGGGTCTCTCCTCATATCTGAGAAGGCCTAAAGCATACCTCAACACGCTACTCCAGTGCGGATTGGTGGAGTACTTTACAAAATTTACAAAAACAAATTTGATTGCATACTTATTTTTTATTGATTTTCGGCTTCAACCATTTGACAATCAGAGCAGCAAAAAATTCTTGTTTTGATTGAGTATGTACCTATTCTTGTTTTATATTTATTTTACTGATCCAGTGATGAAGCTATCGAAAGAATGTATGCCACCCTAAGATGTCTACGTCCTTACGAGTGATGTGTACAATACCAACTCGAACTAGCCGTTTGACCTCTGCTAAACACAAAATGAAATAAGAGAAGCAATTGTCGGAAATGTATAACGACCTTCTAGCCACTTCAGCTACCTTTGACCAACATCGCGGTGACGATGTAGTATCACTGACGTCCATGGGCGATAGTGACCACTTACAATTAAGGGTCCAAGTCTCCGAATGAAAATAATGCTGCTATTGCATCGTGACAGAATAATTTGACACATTTCGTATAGCAAAACCTGTGTCAAACACGACGCCATTTTAGCATTTATATATTCGCAAACTTAGGCCACTGGTCCGCTCATTGGCCGGCTATTGCATAAAAACGTATCTGCTATTTTAGTTGACACATAAATGTGTACTCCCACCGGGAATCGAATCCAGGACCCCTCGCTCCCAAGTAGAAGTTTGAGTAAACTACGTTGCGTATATTTTTATCATCATCACAACCCATAACTGTCCACTGCTGGGCACGGGTGTCCTCTCACAATGTGAGGGGGTACAGGGCATAGTCTACCACGCTGGCCAAGAAATGAAATGAAATGAAATGAAATTTATTCGAAGTTGGTTTTTACAAACACTGTTCGAAAGTCAATCTACGCCATCGCTTCAACAAATCCCTACCGTGAGTAGTCTTGGAAGAAGAAGCGGCAAGAAACTTCCAAGAAGCTTATTTTGCTACTCACATTACAGATAGCACTTACTACTACTTACTAGCTAGCAGGTGCGGATTGGCGGACTTACAGTCGTCGAACATAAAACCTCATTTTTGAAGTCGGTTAAAAAAAGATAGCCCGCGTGAGGTTCAATATTTAGTAATCGCCGCAATGCCAATGTGTCGTTGTTCAAGTCGAACGTTTACCTCCGGTTATCTAGTTAAACTTTGAACTTGGTTTATTTGCTTGCACTTGATAAGTGTTCGTGATATCGGACTCCCTGTGGTAACTAACGAAAGGACTTACTCTGCCAGCTCGTTAGTACGTATACAATTAATGTAACCGAAAGTTAATGACCTAAATAAAATTATTAAATAGAAAGGCATATAACAAACTCGAGACTAGGCAAAATATTATGCAATACTCGTATTATTGCATACTACATATGTGTCAACGTCAACAATGTGGAACTAGGATGTTTAATTATGCAATTCAAACTTACATAAACTAAAAAAAAATATCTGAAAGTAAATTAAGATACCACACCCACTTTAAACTCATTAAAATTTATTACCCTCGCTGGGGTTTGGACCCTTGGAACCATAAGTGTTCATCATTACCACTAGTTGCTGTCTCAATGTTGGGCTTGGGTATTCTCTCATTATGAGGAATACAGGCCGTTAATTAACGAAGTGCGGATTGCCAGCTTACATGAAATTTCGAAAAAAACTTGGAGGCCTGCAAACTTTAATTTTTTTTACACTATTCCGCAAATAATTTAGGTAAAACCCTGCCTGCAAAACAATCCCGATTCGAATGTATAATTCGTTTAGACATGAATTCGATACCAAGGCTTTTTTCTATTTAAGCACGGACAGACATTGACATTTAATAGGTAGTAAGGTCTAGAGTTCGCCCGTCCTACGTTCAACCGAATGACTACCACTGCTATTGGGCAAAATGCACCAGATGAAATTGAAATCTGTTATCATGATTAATACTGCCCATCTCTAAGGGTAAGGACTTATGATGTCCTGACTTCCAGAGATCGACGAATCACTAGCCTATCGCTGTAAGGTCCATGTCCTTAAATGAGAGAACAACAGATTAACCTAAATAAAGTGTCGTTAAACACTGACCGATCGTAACCGCAGCGCCAGTCGCTGTGGTCGCCTTATCTTGCTGATATCGGAGTAACGAGAGAGCATGCACTTGGAAAAGGTTAACAAATTGCAGGATCTTAATTATTATAAATATAACGTGGAGCTGGTGAAATCTATGTGTCAGGACCCGTTATATTGTGGTCTCATGTGAGTCATGTTTCATCCATCAGCCTTTGTGCGTCCACTGCTGGACATAGGCTTCCCCTAACTTTCGCCACTCTGAGCAGTTCTGAGCCTTCTGAGAATAATCAACATTTTAACTGCAACGGGTACTCACGATTTTAATGATTTATACCGATATTTATATGCAATTGGGTTTAAATAATCGTGAGTAGTCGTTACAAACACTGTTCACAATCCCGTGCCAACAGGCCAGGATGTCGTGAGCGGCCAGAAGCTCGGCCCCGCTTGGTGGCGGGGTTGAAGACTTGCCACCTTCTTGCCTGAACCAGTCGCCAATGACTTGGCGTGTTCCCGCTGGGAGTTTGAGTCAGTTTGTTATTCATCCGTGTTACGATCTACGCACAGAAAATAATATCATGCAACCCCCACTCTTATTATCTTTTTTTTGGTTCAGTAGAATGGACATGAAACATGTTGCTGACTAGGCTTTCGTCAACCTAGGACAGACTGAAAATCAGTGCTGTGCTCACGCGCGGCTCAAGCTGATTCTGGGCCTTTTTAGAAGATATGTCGCAGCACAGGACCCTAGTGTACTCTGCCAGATATAACTTTGTAACTCCTACAGCTAAGTTTTGTTATAATATTACATAAGTTATGTCATTGTTTGTTATTGTATGTGTTGTAGTTTATTCATATGAATAAATTTATTTACTTTCTTTCTTTCTTTCCTAGTCCTTCTTTCTTAGCCGGCAACGCATCGGTTTGAAGAAACAAACGAGTGAGTGTACGCCCTGGACAGTCAGTCAGTCAGTCCTGATGTGTGCGCGATGTAAATGATAGTTCTACGCGGCTACGAGTTGACTTACCTTTGCCAAGGAGCCTTCAGCATGACTCTCCCAAACTCCGGCTTTTCATTCCTATACTGGTCCTGAAAATAGCATATGTACAATTTATTATCTGTGTATTAACAAAGGGACAAACTTATTTAATTAAGTTGTATTTTCTGGTCGCGTTGTGATGAGTGAATTTACGTAATTTTTAGCACATGTGTTAATTATGTTTATAATTGATGGTTGAAAATATAAATGTTAGCATCTCAACCTTTAACGGTCCCACGGCTGGGCATGGTCTCCTCTCACAATGTGAAGGGTAGGGGCCATAAACTACCACGCTGGCCAAGTGCGGATTGGGGGTTTTCACCATCTTTGAACACATCATGGAAACTCACGTTTCCTCGCGATGTTTTCCTTCATCGAAGCTAGTGATCATTTTATTCTAATAAGCACATTTTTTTGAAAGTTAGAGATGCGAGCAGGATTTTAACTCAGTAATTCTGTTCGGTATTCCAAGTTCAAATAAAAACGCGCGAAAACATTTAAATATCTTAACTATTTCCTATGTAAATTTTTATGCATGCGTTTGGTCTGGTAATCAGCAGTAACCAGCGTTTCAATGGCAATAGCTTATAATTATTATATCCATATCCTTTTTATCTAGGTCCAACGATCTACATATACATATAAAGTCTTTCACAATGCGTTCCTCTGAAAATGCCTCATTTCTTAGCTAGAGCCGGATTGTTTAAAGCGTTCGTGTTTGACGGGTAATTAATCCTTAAAACTCCAAGTGTGGTAAGCCGAGTCCCAGGTAAATTTTAAGCTGGCCGCTGTCCAAATCCACCATTCGTACGTGATGCGAACATATCTCCGTGTTTTGTTCAAACGAGGGTACTTTGAGAAATGATACGTTGAAAACAGAGAATTGGTTGGTACTTTCGTAATAATGTCGTATTATAATACTTTTTCATGATTTTTATTAATTGAAGCTCAGTGCCAATCGTATTGCGAGAGTTATACAAATTCGTGATATGCAATATCTCATCTAGTTATTTTATGTACCGCTGTCAGGTCTTCCGTGCTTCGGAAAGCGCGTAACCAGCGTCGAAATTTAGACTAACCGCCGCCGTTCGCGAATCGGCGATAAACTTAAAATTTTATCGCCTTATAAGAGTTACTGGTAACTTGGGTGTCATGGTGCGCTAGGATTTCCTGTGTGTGCCGTGGAGAACAACACACACCCAGATCGAGAACAAAAATTTAAACTATTTATTGTCCACCTTGCTGGGCATCTAATCCAAGACACTTCAACCGGTAGTCCAGCATGGATATCAATAATGCTTGAAGTGCCAATGTCGTTATCATCTTACCGACAAACAAACGAAACAATTTTGTCCAACGTTCGTTTCTATTCGAAAAAACAAATGGCGGAATAAAAACGCCATAGCCGTTCCAAATTCGGATCATAACTTCAACAATATCTGAACGAGGCAGTTATCCACATTAATAAAAGCAATTTCAACATACAAGTAAGTATGTTTCGTTTTAAAATCGTTGCAGCTGAATTTTACTTTAAAATTTTATTGCTGCTCAAAAGGCATAATTTTGATATACGGCCGACTCCGAGAGCGGGTGGGTAATTATAAGGGTGGGACGATGGACGAGCGGAGCGGGTGGTGAGCGGGTTTTCCTCGCAGCTTAACCTATTTGCCCTAAAACTGATACGTTCATCTCTTTTAAAACGGCTCTAATTTAGAAGAAGAGAATTTGGAGTCAAAACTCTTACCAAACTACAATTACATTGATATCGTCAATTTTCCTTTACGTTTTTTTGTATTAATCCAACAATTTTCCCCGAGAAAATTAACGTTTTTATATTTCAAAAGATACGGTTGATAAACAAAACTGACGTCGTTAAATTTTCTGTAACTTACTCAAAAGGTTTTTGCAAAAAATGTCGCGGTTCAAATTTTTAAGCGGTTTTTAAGTTTGGCTCACAAAGAGAACGCGCACTAACAGAGCTGGGTAGGGAGTGTTGTTGGCACACACGCTACGACACTAGCCTCTCGCCCAGGAGTGTTATTACCCACAGATTTATCCCCCCCACCCCTCAAACCATAAATTTTAAGATAGAGCCAGCATACTTTGTCAAGCGAAAAAATATTTGGGCGTAAATCTAAATTTTGAAAGTTTTACGTTCTCTCGCCTGGCTGTAGTAAGTACTACTGGGTAACAATGTAACTGTAGTCAAGCGTGGAACTACGCATTATAGAACTGGATGCAAAACATTAGCGGTGGAATGCAAGACATGGGTGTCTCCTGATACTTACTGGTGCCTTGGTATTTTACATTTATCTATACTAATATTATAAAGCTGAAGGGTTTGTTTGTTTGTTTGTTTGTTTGTTTGAACGGGCTAATGGGAAAATATTTAATATTTGTAAACGTAAAGAACAAGTTCCATGAAGTCAAGCGAGGGCGGGTCCACTAGAATTATTATATTTTGGAATGCTTAGATTTCACTCTTTAGGTTTAGACGTTAATTAGATATTATATGTTAATAATATTTTAACAATTTTAAGCTGACCCACGCGCGTTTGCGGCATTGTTTACTTACAAAAAAATTAAACTCAAATTTCATTTTTTTCCTATGAGTAGAATCTGAGTGGAGCCTTTTAGGCTAATGACCGGTAATGATAGTAGTAATTCAATCCCAAAAAGTGCAGGACTAAAGTTAAAAACATTTAAAAAAAATTACCTTCGCCGACCGTAGCTTTTTTCTTATAGTCCACGATGCGAAGTTTTCCGATTCAAGACGTTTCGTATGCCTGAAATATTTTTTAAACTGTTTAAATACGATATAATAATGGTACATAAATGCAAGCATCTAGATTTAAGATGGTTTTGTACACCTCAATTTACGTATAACATACTATTTTTGTTTGATAAAATGTCATAGATATTTTTCACGTTTTTTTACAAGCAAGTCATTTTAGAAACTTATATCAATATAAGTACAAAGTAAAGCCGGATAATCGGAGCTCTATCGTAAAGTATCTGAGTACGATAGTGGCGCGATAGTCGACTTTACCGACAAGTCGGCACATCTCTACTTATGTTTACAAGATAACTTATGTTTAAATATACTCTTCTAAGGGCTATATTACCGTGGAAAGAAGTAGATATATCTAGCACCTATGGCAATCAATAAGGTATCATGCCAGTAAAACGTAACTCGGTAAAGAGTTTCCCATAAAGAAATTTTACGGTCATTAGAAACGTTCAACCCTTTGCCGTAGCAAAAGTTTTTATGTTTCAGCTTTATATCTTTGGAATAAGACATTGAAGTCCTTCATATATTTTATGACCGAATTAGGTATCGTCTACGGGGTAAATGTCCTAGTATCTGTACTATAAAACCCACATTAACAGCCCTGGGTTGTGGGTTGTTGCTTCGAAAAACTATTGTAACATGAGGCCATTTTTGTGTTGTTAAGTTAGTTTTATGACGTCAAATGTAAAGGAAATAGTAATGAATTAGCTTATGTCATACTTGAATTTATTTGACAGTTAGTGTGTAGCAATAGAACATGAAGGAAAAGTAAAAAAATTGCAACTTTAGCGCCTACAAAAAACCAAATAATTAATAAATTGTAACCTAGGTACATCACATAAAACCATATAATTATATTCGATTCGAGAGCTTTGAGAATTCACGTGTTGTTTAAATGTTACGATAAAGTCCACCCAAATACGGCCATTTGGCTCGTTATTACACACGCAGTAAAAAACTTTTGACTTTTTTATACAAGTTGATATCTCTTTGGACTTTCTCAAGACCCAGGTAGGTACATACCTATATAAATAGATCTACATTATTTTATATATTAAGCTTTTATATTAAAACATCCTGACTACTGTAAAAGCAGCGACATACAGACAGAGCGACATAAGGACTTATAAACTGAAATTAAGGTTTTTATAAGTTGGCAACGGACCTCTAATATTTACCTACCTTGGAACATAATTCAAAATGTAAATCGAATTCAAATTTTACAAAATTCTACAATTCTCAGACATTTTCTACACAGTCATAAAATTACACAATATTCTAAGGCGAATGTCTGAATAAAGTTTATCTTTCAAAATAGAATAGCGTATTCAAAGTAGCGTATTCTGTGCGTAAATAACGCTGGAATTGCGATGCGATTTCTCGTAACGCCAAATACACAATTGGAAACTTGCGCCAAAAACTATTAGCTTTATCAGATAAATAGTAGCCGTGAGTGAACTGGCTCACTATTTGAATTTATATTATATTATTTTTTTAAATAATTGTATTAAAAATACTTGCTAATATTAACCTAACTGTTGATAACTCTTGGTAGTATATAAGTTGGTGAATATACCTTACATAGCAGGAATGAAAAAACCCCTAACAAGAAAAGCCTTTTTTTTAATTAGTTGTGTTTGCCGGTTCGAACCCAGGCCCTCGTTTGCGAAACCTTTCGCCCATCGCAATCGCCTACAATTTACATACGAATACTTCCGCTGTATTGTACAAGAATCTCTTGTTTTATTAATATAGAGCACGAAACAGCATGACATGACTGTGTACCTATATCATGAATATTTATTACGTACGACTACGACTCACTCATCAAATCGTGTCGATATCGTAAAATATAAGGATATATGTGTGACATATCATTCGCGTCATACTAATTCATGTTAGATACAATGATATTATTCCATTCCTCTAAGTATGTGGAAAGAAAAAAGAAATGGTATTGTTCCAGAGATTATTATTAGATCTATAAATCGGGTCTATCGTTGCTACCTGTACCTACTGTGTTGGATAATATCATACTATATTTGAGTTTATAGTAGGTACTATATGTCATAAAGAATAATATACTCGTACCTAGTCATCTACCAGGAAATATTTTGACCTTTGCAATTGCTTTAGATTGGCGAATTACTTGACCAAGAAATCTCTGCCACTCTCTTGATAATTCAGCCCATAAAGGACTTATGGTGTTCCTGCTGCAAACTTGAGACCAGTGTTTTCTGTCATTCCTCTTTCGATGTGCCGAGGAGTTTCTTTCGCCATTTCTTTTTCTCCTCAAAGATTTAAAAAATCAATATTTAAAGGCACCTTAGCGAAACGGTGGTAAATGCAAAAAATTGACGTTCATAAGTGTATGTATCATACCTACATGAAATAAATGATTTGAGTTTGAGTTTGAGTTCAGCAACGGAATATTGGTACTACTGATGTCCGCGGGCGACTTACCAGTCGGGAATTCGTTTGCTCGATTCGTTTGTCGGCTATTTATTTACAACGAGTTATTAAAGTAGGTACGGAACCAAGCAGTGCGTGGCCAGACACGCATTTGACCGTGTTTAGCTGTATGTCACGTTATGTAACTACCGTTTATAGTATATATTCTGGAGTGTATACAATGCGGATCGTATCGACCTAGACCCATCTAGATTTCGAAACGGATCATAATGTTAGTACCGATTTAACTCGTAAATAAGAAATGCTTATCATTGTTCTAAGGATTGTTATTGTTGTTTTTTGGAGTATCGTACGTGAATCAGAAAATGAGAGAGCTCGGTAGTTCAGATGGCAAGCCTGCCTACAGTGCCTGTAGTATCAGGCGGCCAACGAGCATACGATATTAGTACCTACGTTTTAAAATCTCACGAAATACGGTGACTGGTGTGAAGAAAGGAATAGATCTTCAAATTATAAAAAATAATGATGAAATACTTTTAAAACTTACATTGTGATAATCACCAAACTCGCACAAGCCTTCGATTTGAGAAATTCGCCTGAAAACATACTTGAACGAAATCGTTATAATGATCAAATATTAAATACACAAGACTTTTATACTCTTTTTATATTTACAAAAATATAGTAGTCGTTTCGCCTTAACATACATACAAGTGATTTTCGAATTATAAAAGTCAAATAAACTATAAAAATACAGTGGAAATAATAATTGAATTTTAATCAAATACTAAAATTGAAAAGCTTAAACAATACATAAATTATACCTAATGAATTATCAGCCAATAATTCAAGAGGTATATAAATTACTTTTAACCAAACAACTGAAAACTATAAAGAAAAACTAATTGAACTAAACACATAAAAGTTGCTGAAATAAATACCAAAACCTTAAGTACAATAAAGACGCACATTAAAGAAAGTTGAGACTGAAAATGAGTGAGATAATTTAGACAAGGGGCAAGAACTGAAATTCGCACGCAAGCTAAATGAATTAGCCCAAAAGACCACGATCAACGGCAACATCTGTGACCTACTATCCAAATTACAGACGCAGCTAAGGACAGAGGGTAAAAAACTTGGCCCGACGTCCTATTTCCATAGGATTTTTCTAATATTCAGAGAGAACCTAACGACGTCTAGCTCATATTACCAGACAATGATTTGACAAAATAAGCATTGGTATTCAAAACTAACATGAAATATTGTATAAAGACGCTGTAGACGATAAAAAAGCGAATTCAATGCCAGTGTGTTTGAAAGTCAATGGTAGACGTCTTACATGAATATGAAATGAAATTTGTAACGAAGCTACATGTATCGTGGTAAAAGAATAAAATGGCATAAAGGCCATTAATCAACTCGATATTTTTTATATCAATCGACGTTTTCAAGATTTTTATTTAAGATTTAAAACATTTAGATATTAAACAACAAAATACGGTCAAAGATAATGTTTTCTAGAAAATCAAATATTGTATTCATTTATTTAATGATTTTAGCATTTGAAAAGTTATTAACGACTCCAATAATTATAACCAATGCAAATAAGATAATTAATTAAAGATTAATATTATTAAAAGCAAGGAAAGTAGAAGAGAATGCTGCATTCCAAAAGAAGGTAGTGCACAAAGAAGTAGTTCATGAAGTAACGCTGGTAATAAGATTTAACTTTTTACTGGCTTTAAGTTATAAAGTGTCTAGGAGCTTCAAATCTTATTAAACGACCAAGACTCTAGCCGCAGATTAACTCTGCAGATATCATGAAAATTGTCTGATCTTTAGCCATTTGTTGGAATAAAGCCAAATTCCCGTAATGTTTGCTAATTTCGGGGACTTTAACTGGCGGAGACAGCTCAGTTTATTATTGAAGTGTGAATATTAGGTATATCCGATTACATTCAGGCGCTGGGAAATGATCGTGTGAGCGTGTCTGGAATAATCGGATACTTTAATTACTGTCGTCACAAATGTGCAAAGGAAGACTACATTGACCATTAATTAAAATAGTTAGTAGTAGTAATAGTTAGTATATTGATTGAAAAGTATTACCTCTTACTAGCACAATAATTTAAGTTTTACGAAGGACCCTTATAAGTTAATTCCCTTCTAAGCAATTTCCTTTAGTTTCTATCTATCTATCTATCAGCCTTTCGAAATCCACTGCTAGACATAAGCATACCTACCTACATACCTAGACCACGCCTCCACCTAGGCCACGTGGTCGCCATTGCTATTCTACCCCATCGGTTATCCGCCCTGCGAACGATGTGGCCTGCCCATTGCCAATTCAGCCAGCTAACTCCCATATAACCTCAAAAGCATTTCCCTAACATGTACTCCTTTCACTCAACTTTCAATGTCAACTTCCTTAAAAAGTATCTTATCAAATATTTCCGTGTTTTTTTCTGCATGTCACCTCTATGAGCTATTGCGATGATTTCTCTCATGCTGTGTTCTGGTTCTGGGCGGCGCTCGGGCAGTGGGTCGGCAGCTCGCGCCAGTATCTGCCGGACCACGTCGCGAGGCGGCGCGCCCAGTGGCGTCGGCCGCGAAGACAGGCCCAGCTGGAAGACAATCAGGATCTTTAAAATGAATTTGTGATATTTCATAAATACCCCCCTATTTATGATGCCTCTGAGAACTTGTTCAGATGAATAATTTCCAACGTAAGCGTTGCTACTTACTATTCAGCTTTAAATAAAGTTTATTTTCTCCTCATAATCAGTGTTGTAAATTTAAAATTTTACTAAGGTTGAAAATATTGCAGCGTTTCAACGGGAGCATGGACTCCTTGTCATCTTTAGACTTTACTAGGATATTTGGTGTCACAGGACAAAAAATAGAAATTCACAAAAAATCAAGATATTCTCTACATTCTACCGCTCAAAATTATCTGAAATGTCATAGGCAGGATAAATATTTTTAATGCTCTATAAATGTATATCTACTGCTACGAGAAATATCAAGACGTGATCAGTGTCGTTAAGTGTGCTGTCAAGGACTGTGTATCATGGGGTTGTGTGACAACAGGTAATAAATAATTAATAAATAAATAAATAACGCTCCACATTCATAGCCCCACACTAGGATTCCCTTTGTCGTGGGTGCCATGGACAACACACAAGACAAGAACACACACACCCAGACCGAGAACAGAAATTTAAATTTAACATTCAAATTTCCGCCTTGCTGGGAATCGAACCCAGGACCCTCGGAACGGCGATCCGGCGTGTTAACCATTGCGCCATCCGGGTCGTCGAGCTGTTTAAAGATATCGGTTACCTTGGCGAGAATTTGTGTCTTGATGTGCTCGAGTCTCGCGGGCTCCAGGTGGGGCGCGCGGGGTGGCGGTGGGGGGCGCTCGGCGGCGGCGCGCGGCCGGCTCGGCGCGAGCGCGAGCGCCGCACACAGCAGGAGGCAGGCGCGCATGGGCGCCTAGCCGAGCGCGCTCAGCCCGCGCCATCGGCACCGCGCCCGAGCGACATCTCCGCGCCTGTCACCGACAAATGTCACCGAGTCAGTTCTGGGACTTAACAGTGATGGGCAAAAGTAATTATGATTACAGACTACAAACATCTGGAGGCCTGAAAATGCCGGAAGAGATTTCTTTAGGAACTAAGCAGAACCTAAATGCATATTGCATTTACTTACTTATATTGTTTCTTTCGTAGTATATACTGACTCACATTCAGTGAAAATACTCAAACGTTATACATATATCCAGCTCTAAGGACCATATATTAATGTACGAGCCCCTATTAACTCAGTATATTAGTAGAAGGAAATAAGAGACTTGTTTGTATAATAGTAGACTGTATTAAAGTAAATGTATATCTATGTGAAATTTAATGATTTTTTATGATACTTGATGGACAGAAGATAGCGTGATAAAGAGCGAGCATGCGCGGCCCTTGATGGCTAATTGCAAACCACTAAAATTATATTTAATTACGATTAACTAGTGTGGTGCGTGCCGCGTAAAATAGCTGACCCCAGGAGATGCACGGGCGCACCGTACAGTTATCGAACAAATTGATTTTAGCTGACAGACAGGCTAAAGTAGTTTTGACTATAGAGTGTAGGTTGGTCAAAATTAGTTTTATTTGAAAATAATTGTTTATTTAACTGCAAGTATAAGTTTAAGTTTTTAAGTTAAGCAATTTTAAGTTTTAGTTTTTAAGTTGCAAAGTTAAGTTTAAGTTAAGATTTAACTGCAAGTTTGAGATTAAAAGTGGGTTAACCGCTATTTTAATCGTGTAAATAATCGTGGGTTAACCGCCGAAGCAAAGGCGGGTTTACTAGTCATTAACTATAAGTGAACTGTGACACGCATGTGGAAAATCTTCGCCATTCGAGTCAGCGAGAAAACAGACAGACCAGTAAACCGGTGATTTAAAAGAATCGTTAAAAAGATAACAGAGGGCAATAAAGTTAAAGTTTTCAATTACAATAATGAAGGGGAGGGCGACCTAGTTCTGTTACTGCGGTACCGACGGACATAGTTTACTGTTCTGGTTACATTGACGGTCTTCAGTAATGTATTCCGTCAAAACATACTGAATTTGCAGTGAAACGGATTCGTTCTAAAATCACAATAAAATGTAGAAACATGGTGGGTGAAACATTGTATGGTTCAATCAGGAAGTCGATCTCTGTGGGTTAGGTATAAGCGATTTATTTGTAGTAGAAACAAGAAATTATATTGGCAGTCAGTGGGGACCGCCGAGAGAAGTAAAAACTTAAAATTTATGAAAAAAATAGTTTTTCATTATTTTGAAACGAATCAAATTTTTCTTAATTTGCGAGTTTAAAATAATTAATGTTACTTTTGCTGTATGCAGCGGTGATAGCCACTGGTCTTTGGGTTCGGGAGTCCGACGTTCAAACCCGGTATCGATGCGGAAACCTGCACACCTGAGAGTTCACCTTAATGTTCTCGAATGCATGGGAAGTCCGCCAATCCGCACTTGGTTAACGTGGTGGACTATGGCCCGTACCCCTCACATTGTGAGAGGAGACCCGTGCCCAGCAGTGGGATAGTTATGGGTTGCGATGATGAATGTTACTGTTTAGGGCTCCTTACCCAAATGGTGTTATTTAAAGACTCCGCTGACCGTCCGTCACGTATGTCACACAGCGACTTAATCCCTTGAATGAGATAGGTATATATTTGAAGTAATTACAATGTGTATGTTGTATGGCCACTATTTTGAATTTTAATTTAACAACAAAATATATTAAAATTAGAAAATTATAAATTAAAGGGATATACGAAGCAGGTTTTTTCAGCGTCTATTGCCAAGGGTACGAAAACTTTCGTCCGCAAGTATAATTCGCCCTTGGCCTAATTTTTCCTGTTTTAACATCTATCGACTTTTTATGGGACAATTGTTGGATTGAATAATTTCCATTAAAATATTGGGTTTATTCCACTTTGTCCCACCAAGTGCCCCACTGGTGGGGCAGAGTGGAATGGCTCTAAATACTTGAAACCCTAGATTGATCACAGCTTTGTTGAGAGGCGCTGGCCAGATGTAATATATCCTCATTTATTTGAGGTCAAAAAGTTTCTCCGTCAGTTCATCAGGAATTACGTTATACTCGAACAGTAAATATATGTAACTACTAGAGGAAAACCTTCCGACATTGCGGTTCGTTGAGGATGTAATAGCCAATAATGTATGATATACAAGCTTGGGACTTCCTTTTGGAGGAAAACAATGTTATATGAGGCTGTCGATGGTGTTTTGTGTATTAGTTCATAGAATCTAATCTGAAGTAGAAGTGAAACAGAAGTGGATTGAACGTTGCACTCTCGCCCTAAGGGGAATTGGATAGAAAGAATTCTATCCTTGCATGTAGAAGCATGCACCTCTAATTTTAAGTGCGTAAACCTGCATAAATGAGACTTCTCTCTCTTTGTTCTCAAACGTGTGCCAAGTCTGCCAATCGGCACTTGGGAAGTGTGGACTATGGCCTGTATCACTTACATAGTGAGAGGAGACGCAAGCCCACCGGTGGATCCCACCTTAATGGAATCATTAGACTAGACTTTTTTAGAGGCAACCATCTCAGTTCTCAAGGGTAGCAACGCATCTGTGACCCACCTATAACGAGACTCTTACTAACAATAACTAACGGGACTAACAATTACTAACAGTCCCTGTTCCAGTCCTCATGCTTACTTACTAACAAACTAACCAGCTAATGTTCTGACACCACCTCCTAACCGGACTAACTATCCGCGTCCCCATTTGAGTCTTGTTTTAAGTCGATCACAGTTGTAATGGGCGGCAGTGGACTAAGGGACTTAACTAGGTACGTATGTAATTAAGTAATGTGAAATAACTATACTGTTTCGGGAAGTTTCTATCACATTAAACGAAAGCGGAAACAATCCTGGGACTTTATAACAACACCTTTTTATTATGACAAAACGGAGGTGAGGAAGGAAGTTAACCCTCTGGTTGTAGACGGTGGGACAAAGCACGAACGAGCGCGATTATGATTTCCTAGATTAACGAGGTGTTTTACTATAAGCCGAGATAGATGTAGATATTTTGATATTTAATCACAGTTTTGGAGTTGCACTTTTTTTCATTTGCTCAAGATAGATTTTAAATTATAAGATGAAATTGTTGATGGACATATTTGTGTCGGACTTGTAATTTCTTTTTACTGGAAATAAAACTAATTGAATTACTGTTTTATTGTTATGAGTTAATCCTTGACTGACAATATCGTGTAGGGTCGAGAACTAAACTAAATAATCAAATAAATTTGTTTATGAGTAGTTAGACCAGAATTTTGTTTTACTGTCTAAATTTTTTTATTGAAATATTTTTTATGTTACTTATTATAAGTGTGAGTATCTGAATTAAATAAATAAAATCAGTATCAAAATCATAATTTCAACTCTTGTCGTCTATAACTTGCACCGATCCCCCGTAATGGTGTTTTTATAGCCTCACCCTACGTGAACTTTCACCTTGGGGCTGTTTTAATGGAATTACACGTTTGTAAGGCGAGGTTACATCGCCCAAGTTTACTTCGAATTTTAATAGCAGTTACAAGGTTAAGGACTGTTTTTATAAGCTATCTATTTAGGAGTTTCTTTCGCTGTTTCTTCTCAATGATAACGCTCCTTTTAGTAACGGTGGTACAAGGATTTTTTTTAAATGCTCACGTAATTAAATTATTTACACTAGAATTCATTAAACTGTGATACGGGTAGTCATGACTATTTTAAACAGCTAATTTGATCTAATTTTTATGTACCTAAATGCTGACAAGAAAACAGACTGGCATCTGATGATACTTGGTCATAGTCCACAAGCTTACAGCAGCGACCACAAAAGGACCATTGATAGTTTGTCGTACCATAAACAAAAAAGGTACTGGCTCTCAAGCTAGTTACGACCCAGTTTTGACCCAGTACGTAGATCGCGAACACGGCTAATCTTAGCTAACTTAGAGAAGGGTATTGTACATCACCCAGTGAAAACGGACAAAAGCATCATGGATGGATAGCCATAAGAGAAGGGACCCATTGATTTCTCGCTCGCCAACATTGCTTAAGACACGTTAGAATGTCACTGCCAATTGGAGTAAGAAGGTGGTAGTATAATTAAAACACTATGCTCAAGTTCTTTGCTTGGAGTTCCGGCTTGGAGCTTGGGAGTCAGTATTTCGTTACGTTATTCTTTCTTCTTTCTCGCCAAGAATCAGTAGGTGAGCCGCTGCTGGTAGGTGGTACCGTCGCTCGTGCACATCGGTAACACCAAACACATCACGGATGCGTTGCCAGCGAAGGAATGACAAAAGAAACAAAGACTAAGAGAGGAGGCTCCCATACTCCACCACGCTGCTCCAGTGCGGGTTGGTGGAGGGGTAAGTGGCCAACGCATGATGTCGGAAGTTTTTATGCCACCCAAAGGCCTCCGACATGGCTTAACGACTGCTACCAAATGGTAACAATCGGGACCAACGGCTTTACGTGCCCTCCGACGCACGGAAGCGCCCAAGAAATTTAGCCACTAGCGGTCACCCATCCAACTACCGACCGCGCCCGCTGTTGCTTAACTTTGTCGATCACTTAAGATCGACGTAAGCCTTCGCCGCGCCAGGCTACGAGCGCTATTTTTAGAATTTTTAGTTTTAAGTATAGTTATGTATAGTTTTAAGAATAACATTGATAAATAATTCCTTCCGCAGAGCCCTACCACCAAAATGGTACCAGCTCCAATCACCTCTTATGACACCCTGGTCAGCTAGCATTTTCAGTGTTAGGGCGCCCCAATAAATCCAAAATCTTCTATGCATAAGTAGTGCAAAACTTGCATGAACACTTTAATTCGATCAATGGAAGTTCAACATTACTTACTGTTTTGTTAGTCCAAACGAACTTTCCCGAAGCACTATATTAAGAATATTTTACTTATCCGCCTAACAATAACCAGAATACTTTATTACTTGTTTCTAATTTTATCCGCTTCTGTTCAAAGCCTACACCGAACTGAGATGGAAGGCTCCGCTACCTCAAATATATACCGGAGTCGGCCTACACATCGGAAATATACAATGTATGTGTATTACATTTATTCCTAATATACTCATTACTGACATAATTCGCCAGGCCAACGATAACAAGTTTACTAGATGTGATATTAGATTAACATGAATGAAAACCGTTTCCTAAATGGAAAACTTTGAAACTCGTTGTGTTATGGTTGTGTTATGAATGGGTTTAAAATGATGCAGGGAGGGTGTGGTCGTGGTAGTTGAATGAACGCAATGTGAAGCCAGCAGTTATTAGGACTCACGGAATTCTTTGCGTAGGTTCGGGTAATATTGGTAACTATGTAGTATTCAAACCTAGCTTCGGTTTGAATAACCTTTTTTATGTGACCAAAATCATGTTTCAAGTACCTAATATTATCAGACGTTTCGAAATTTTATTCCGCTATTTGATAAGTAGAAAACGAAAGTATACATATAAAATAATGTTGCTCACTAACTTTGAAAGGCGTTCAAAGTTTTTTTATCCCAATTAATTGTATCCTCTTTCAAATAATGTAACGTTTCAAATGAAGAGTAAAAGTAGTATTTATAGTAACTGTTACTGATATTTACTAAACGTTATTTACTTACCCCCTAACATAATGTCGATATTAACTTTTATCTCCTATCGCGTTACTATTTTTTCAGGATACAAAATAACTTTTATGACCCATAATATTAACATTTAACAACATGGATATTTGTCCTAAATAAATGGTATTGTTATTATATAAATAATTCCTAACATAATAATAACCTTGTTCTGCACTTAAAAGCTTAGATAGGTAATGCTCTGCTGAGGGTAGGTGTATATCCGTGAGTGCGGATTTACACAAAGTCGAATTTGTGAGAGACTAACTTAAAATAATAAAAAGAGACGATAATATATATTTAACTTTAACATAATCTCATCATTACCTGATTTTGACGTCTCTCGGATTAAAAAATCCGTCGAAATATGACTAAGAAAATACTGAATTGACTTGATTTAGTTATGCTATGTAGGTGTTCGCAACTAGAATTGTATTTTGGTCTCATAAATTTACTACAGATAAAATCCTTAAAAAGTATCATTTCACAAAGCACTTTTTTATTTCAAAGCACTTTTTTCATCTTTGATATTCGAGAAAGTATTCATGTGTGCATTTTTCGTGCAACTGCGTGGTCCGCACTATTTTTACGATTCAATTTATTTGAGCGTTTTATTTGAATTTATATTGTTTGAGAAAAAGAAAGGACGATATTTCTTCTCTTACATGTTAAAACACCTTCAAAAATGGTAGTAAAAATTGTAGAAGCTAAAAATGAAAGTACATAATCAGTATAATCAATGATGCCTATTTTAAAAATTGTTTTAATTTACCTTTCTAGGATTCCGAACTCAAAGGATAGAAAACGGAAGTCTATTAATTACATCATACATTATTAGTCACAGGTCACAGGGCTCTTTTTCTTGAACGGAAATAGGTAGATACTCGTACTTGAAATTTTCACAGAATGCGTGTTACCGCAGTCGTTATACAACAAATAACAGAAAGTATGATCCTAAAGGATACAAGTAACCTTAAAAATCTTATTATTGACCAAAACAATTGGAGTTATGTGGAAATTCGCACTTTACCGGTTTTATTTACAAAATATTGTAATCTACGGAATACGTAAAATATTTCTATGTATATTTAGAACCGTGAATGAATAGTATTAATGGATCCTTCGGGATAAGACTCTGATCGGGTCGATGAACGATACCGAGTTTTAATGGGTTCGAAGTCGTTGAACTTATGCTGGGAAGTACCATCAGGTATTATCAGGTAAACGAATGCTTACATTGTTCCGGTACAGCGGTAGAATCGTTAGATTGCTCCGAAAACAACATTTAATGTTATATTCGTATTTTATGAAAATAAAAACAGTTTTTTATTTACCATACTAACTCGTACGTATTATTCACTGGGTAATGTCAGTAATGTAACAGTGACATCCTATTAATAAATTATAAATGCGAAAGTTTGTATGGATGTATGAATGTTTGTGGCTCTTTCACGCAAAAACTAACGAATGAATTTTGCTGAAACTTTACAATAATATAGCCCACACATCAGAATAACTCATAGGCTATAAATTATAAAGATATAGTGTGAATTATCCAAAATATATAACTTATCCTACTAATATGGACGTATGAATGTCTGTTTGTTACTCTTGCACGCAAAAACTGCTGAATGGATTTTGATGAAACTTTACAATAATATAGCTTACACATCAGAATAACACATAGGATATAATTTATAAAGATATAGTGTAAATTTTCCAAATTATACAACTAAATCTTTGCAAAAAGGAATAAGTTTCCCGAAGCTAAGCGAGGGCGGGTCCCTAGTTTTAAATAAATATAAAGCAACAGAAACAAAAAACAAGCTCTACTAAAATGTTGAAATAGAAATAGTCAATAATATTACAACAAAAGTATTAATTATAATGGATTTTATCAATGAGTTTTACGGATTAAACAGACGGAAAATAAATTTTACATTTCAGAAATTATTCCTACTACTAGCGCCATCTGCGCCAATTGAACTATTAAGCTGTTAATGTGAAGTGGCTAAATTAACTGACGACTAAAACAGAATATAGCATGTGAAAAGGCTTTTCTTACTCAATAATTATGATGTTGAAAATAAACATCTTTATTGGATTCTTACGCTACGCTACGATACGCTCAAATCGTTTCTAGTCCAAACCTATATCTGTAATTCGCCATTTACGTGGTGGGCGAAAGCTTATTAAACATGTTTGATAAGTTCTTCACACAAATAAAATACATACGTACAATAAGATATTTTTACATGAATGGTTATGACGTAGTTAGAGGGTCACAGATAGGAAAATTTTATTCTATATCTATTGTTCACAATAAAGGCCAATCCATACTTGAACAGCATGGTGGGCTATATTCTGTGTGAATTGGCCTTCAGCTTCAGAGTACTACAGGGCACGGGTCTCTCGTCATAACTGAGTAGACTTTGAGTGTACACCACCAGCTCCAATCTTCGGTGAAGATGTGTGGAAAGGTTAGGGCCAACCCATATATCTTTTTTATGAAATTAAGGTAGTAAACGAGCTTGCAGCACAACCCTTCCGCTGCCGCCCAACCGTGACCGACGTAGAATAGGTGGTTAGTTTGTTAGTAAGTAGGAGGACTGGGACAGGGCTGTTAGTGATAGTTAGTCCTGTTAGTTGTTGTTAGTAATAGTCCAGTTAGTAATTGATAGTAAGTATCGTTTTAATACCTTCACAGACGTGTTTCTACCAATGAGGACTGAGGTGGTCGCGCCTCTAAAAAAGTGAAAGCGGCTCCAATAACCTTTTCCCACTAGAATAATTTTTAATCAAACAATTATGTGTTTGATGCTCTAGGTCGAATCATAAAAAATGAATATCCTCAAAAAGCAGCCTGTGTCAGTACCTACCTAAACACAATTAAAAATTCAAACTTTTTATAAAACTTTAAAAAATTCCGCCCCCAGCTCATAACCACGACATTATAATTCAGTTTCGTACTCCACATTGTTTTCATTTCCGAACTCAGCATTTCATTGCAAATAAGTTAGGCTATAAATCATTTTAAGCTAACTTCGCAACTAGGTCGGTCGCTTGTAATTCTTTCTAGTATTCAAACATATTTTAAATCAAAATTAATGTTGGAAGCTAAGTTTGCAACGTTGCAAGTAAGCTCAATTCAACATCAATACAATTCTGTGGTTTGTATTGATGTTCAACAACCGATTTGAGTGCGGTTTTCACTAGTAATGTTGTGGTAAACTTCACTTCACTTAACATTTAGTGTTTGTTTTTTTTTTTCAGAAATAATTAAAAAAGTTATGTGAGTTTGAAGAATCACGCCTAACAATTTCCGAATGTACGTACTAAGGGGCATGTTTCCCGAAGCGAAGCGGGGGCGGGTTTACTAGTATTAAATAAGAAAAGTTTATAAATAGATATTGATCATATGATTCGTCCCACGCGCCTTAATTAACGGGACACGACAAGAAAGTAGTTCAAGCGATACAACTGTGTAGGTGGCGACCTTCGGAGGCCTACGGGAACGCCGACATATTTACCAATTCTTCCATAAATACGTAGCTCCATTCAGTATGATGGCCAGTGACGTTTACTAATGAGGAGTTGTGTCTAACCATTTATCGCGTTTAAAGTCTCTACGGATGATCCTGATTGAGGTAATTAGCCGATTATCCAGTAGACGAACCACCGTATCGCGAAGAGTTACGATTGCGAGTGGTTTTCGCTGATGGACATCAGTATCTAACAATGAAGCATTGACTTTTTATTATTATTAGTAATAATAAGTCAATGCAATAATGGTATCAGAGATGCGTTGTCAGCAAATGTTAAGTGGAAGAACCGCGTTATTTTTAACTTTTGCGCTAAAACACGTCAAAATACCTTATATTAAATAAAATAACTTATATTCAGTAAAAAAAACATACCTGTCTGCATGAGTATCAAAGCTGGGTTATACAGAACCCAAAAGCAGCGGAGATTGGCTTGGGCTTAACATGAATGGAACCCTCTCCTTACGCAACTCCCTACAACCAACCCAACAAACATGCAGACTAGCCAACATGATAAGTCGTCAGTGGTCACTGCCATCCTGGACAATATAACATCGGCATCGCCAACATATATATTATACAGGGTGTTAGGGGCTCAAACAGAAACCAGTCCAGTACAGTCCTACACATAGATCTCAAGGTCAGCACCCTAATTATTGTACTGTTTCTGAATAGGATAGTAAAATTCATTCACTATAGCTAAGAGGGGCCGGAATAATAATGAAATATTTTAAAATTTAAGAAAAAAAAGAAATTAAAAAATTTTATATGGTCCAAAAAATGCACCAAAAACATTTTTTTAGATGTAGTATTACTTAGAATCACGGTCCGAAAGCGTGGTTACAAGGTTTCTGTTTGAGCACCTAACACCCTGTATACATAATTATATTAATATATCATTGGCAAATCCACCTAGCAGAGAGCCGCTTATCACATTTGCTTCACAATAATAAAGCTTGCAAATGTACATTTCCACTTTACAAAGTAATATTTTGGAGTACCCCAAGGCTCCTGTCTATGACCCCAAATGATCAATATGTATTAACAATCTTTGTACGGCACAAACTAAGCCAATCTTGGTGTGAGTAACCTGATACATCTCATTTGAAGGTTGATCGATGACCGTGTCCCGCTAGGACGGATGTTTTACAGTAAAACATAGCTGCGATAGTGCTTAACGAAGACGTGTACAAATCTTAATTTTTTTGTTTATCAATTATTGTATCATATTTAATTTATAACTACATTTATATCAATCTCTTGCTGAATATGCCACGATTGCAGTAGTGCAATTTCCATACGTTTATATAAATATAAACAAAACGTTTACTAAAATTTATTTATTTATTTTTTTTTTTATTTTTTTATTTATTTATTTATTTATTTTTTTTTTTCTAGGTATTTATTCTTCTAAAAATTAACTGTAAACCTCAATTTTTTTAGTATTTTTATACGAACAATATCTAAATCATTCACTGCAAGTAATTTATATGGCAGAACAACGTTTGCTGGGTCAGCTAGTATCTATCTATTCCACGACAGATGCACGCGGCTCTCAAAGGTTTCCTCTACTCACTAAAATACGCCTGAAATGTATAACTTCAAAAGAAAGCCCTAAATCCGTACTTGGCCTTTGGTGGGCTAAATTTAATCTAATTTTAGATGAAAAGAGACTTAGGTAGACTTATACTTAGAGGTACTTAGATAGACTTATCTACATATAAGACTTACCTTTGTACCTTTGGGATAAAATAGCGTGGTAAGACGCCTTGTGATAACGAATTCAGTAAGAGAGCGCGTGACGTCCAATGGAGGTGACCTCTAATACTTGTAGAATGAAAATACCAGAAGAGGACACCTAAATAAATGTTATTCCAATTAGTTGAATAATTAGACCTAGGAATAAGGCCATCAAGACCTAAAACTTTGACCTTTAGTCGAACTATTTCAATATTTTTATTGAAAACTATGAAATATTCCGTCGAAGAAAACTCGATAGGAGAGTTAATATTGAAATAAGCTCATTTTCACAGAGAAACTTTTGCGTTGTGTTGACGTTAAATTAAAGCCAAACAAACAGTCTTTCTTTCTAATGCAGAGGTAAACAATGGTAAGTTATTAAAGTTGGTAGTTAATTGGTAAGTTCAATGACGACCCTACGATCTTATTCACTGGGAATTTATTAGGTAAACAGTTGATTTTTAATGTCAAGCCTGATGGTGAGTGGTCACCATCACCCAAGGTCGTCAGTAACACCAAAACCATCACCAATGCATGATACTCAAACCTGCTTCAGGTACCAGGCTCTCACGAAGCACTACTCAGTAATGTACTTATATATGAGAACTTGCATTTGCAACACCCTGTATTGTATAGTGTGTAACCTTTGTGAGAGCAAATAAATGCATTTGTTGTTGCTGATCTAGAATGAAGGAAGAGGTACGAAAGAAAATACTGGCTCTCAAGCAATCTGCCTGAATACAAGTCGTTCGGCTCAAGCAAGAATCGGTAACCAGTCGGGATCACTTCCACCAAGCAAATGAAGCATGAATTAGTGCTTTCCGAGTGAAGTGCGCTACCACTAAAGCTGTCACAAGACAATAACAATTTCAAAGCATCCTTACTCGGTTTCAGCTTTCTATTCTTATAATCTGTGAACCAAAAGCTTACAAAGCACAAATGTTACTGCGTTAACAATACATCTGAACACAAAGCGCGGGATAAATGACGCGTTTCACTGCGAACGTGCAGCGATAAACGAACATGGAACTATCTCACCATTGTAAATGTTTTTCTGATACTCGCTTACAATCATAGTATCTTGCGCAGTTTGAGAGGTTTGGCATAGTTTAAGCGTGTTGAAACCTTACGATTGCTATTTATCAAAGCAAGATATTCCGCCACAAGCAACAGGAAAGCCTTCTCACTTGTATTATGGGTACAATCTATGGTGGCCTTTAGACAGGCGAAGCGTCTCTCGCTAAAGCATCATAAACCAAGAAAATAAATTTAAACTCGTTGAAATTTCAGCCTCGCTAAAAATTTGACAAAGCTCCTTCGAATGGCGGTCCGGTATGGTGACCATTACTCTATATAATAATAATATTATCAATTTATTTCAGATTTTTCCATAATTACGCGTTCCTAACAATTTACCTTGGATCTAATGTTAGTACAGTTATTACAATTCTTAATTCTTTAAAATTTCAAACTATCATCCTTCATTCTTTCATTCTTCCTGCTATCGTCTTACATACATGTCTAATGTAATTAAATTAATTAAGAATTATCGAAAGCGTTAAAATAAAAATAATTAAACCAATTTAATTGGTCGTAACATAAAAGGAACAACAAACCTGATTCAGATACATTATCTAGGGCATATTATCTAGGCGATGACTTGATTGATGATGATGATGATGTCACCTACTATTGCCTATATTCAAAGCCACACAAGCTTCCTCATGGCTTCAATCCATTAATGGCCCACTACTGAGCACGGTCTCCTCATTATTCATCATGATCATACTCCACCACGCTTCCAATTGGCGGAAGGGGTAGTGGCCAACCCGTGTCGGAAATTATTATGCCACCGAAGCCCACGACATGGCTTAGCGTCCTTTTTTAAAATAACATAATTGTTTTTTAGATTGTGTGGTTTTTAAACTGTACAATGGTGTTATAATTACATAATCTGTGGTTGCCTATAATTGGGGAAGCACTAATACTAACCCGGACCTTAATAAATAAATAAACTACTGCTATCTAACGATAACAAGTGGGATCGATTGCTCTACGTGTCCTCCGAAGCCTTTGACGAGATTTTTTATTCAGATTTTTTAATTACATTTAGATTAGCCGTAGTTATTTAACTAATACGGCTCGTTAATCGCTTAGTGTGCGACCGCTGTTAAAACTCCGGGCGATTTTGTTGGAAATTCGTCCACACTTGAATGGAAACGGCTGATAAATGGCTGAAGAAGCAAGATTCAGTGGACGCCGTAATGGTACATCTTAGTTAGACCAATGGTTAGGGTAAATGCCCCAGCTTCCGTTCCATTGTTGAAATTAAGGTAAATCGTTTTTATGTTATTGGAATTATTTTGATTGGTTAGGAAAGTTATTATCTCGTTATATTAGTGCTTGAAATGGATATAACAGCGGTTTGTTTTGCTAACAATCGTGTCACGATATCGGAGATCCTTTACTACGACTTTAATGCAGAACATAAGACGCTGTCTTTTAGGGTTCCGTACCCAAATGTTCGAGGACCCTTAATATGCCTCTTCTGTCCGTCACAGAGCATAGTCTTGAACGGTAACGGTAACGGTACGGGTAACGGTACGGTAACGGTACGGTAACGGTAACGGTAACGGTAACGGTAATAGGAAGACACCTGAATTATTTACAGAATACGTGTTACTATAGCCATTCTCACAAATATAATAGAATAATAGAATTAAAAATTAAAAAAACGGGTAGTCCTCGTACAAAATTCCGGCGTTTTTTAACCGACTTCAAAAAAGAGATTCTCAATTTGACTGTATGTTTTGTGTCCTTTGACTTATTATTACTAAATAAGTACAATGCGGTTAACTCATAACTTTTTACTTACATAACATAACATAACATAACATAACGATTTTGATTATTTTTATTATATTCCAAAGCTGGTGCTTCTCATGTGGTGGAGATCTGATGAGTAGTTTGTGAGTTAACCGTAATAATATAATTTTATATTAATTTATAAAGTTAGTCAAAATTTTTCAAATTACTAATTTAGCAATCGCACTTGACAAATTTTATACATTCTATCTTTATATTGACCAAATAATTTGAGTTAACATCGTTCACTGAACTGAACTTAACATCAACCCGAACCCGAATCAAACATAAAAAACACTGACAATTGTAAATTCCCGCGCTCCAGTTACAAACATAAAAGTGTTATGTAACAAAGTGTTTGCGTTACTCCGTTACGCCGTTGTAACTTTGTAATGTTCGCGCAATCGATTTGTCTAGCCTCCGCTGACCAAACGTGACCTAAAAAGGTTAGAAGCCTGGAATTCGTTCTGGAGTTTGCTGTAAGCTTTTATGTTAGTCCTTAAATTTAAAAATAATGGTGCTTCGGGATTGTGTTGCGACTTACGAGCCTCGGTGGGAGAAGTATCTGCGGGTTTGAGGCGTTTATATTTTTACTTGTGACTGGTAACCATCCCCACTTCGGAGCGCCACTATGCCTTAATATCAGAAAGAATTGCTACTGATTTTAATTATAGACTTTTCTATTTTACGCATTAACATAAGGACACTAAGCTGACAAACCACGAGCTCGTGGTGAGTGGAGCATTAAAGCGTCTGACAAAAGTTTTGGCCCATTGAAAGTGCCTGACACTATTAAGAATAATATTCTACAAAACATATATAAAAATCAGCCATGTGAAAATAACTGAAGTAGCTCTTATTTTTACCTGCCTTTCTTACCTGGTACCTGCCCTGGTGTCACGAGGTGAGCTTCATGAATGAATTAAGGTTTCATCCATGTAAAAATAAGTTATGTTAGATCGCTCTGGGCTCTTGGACTATGTAGACGAGCCACTTGGTAGAAAGTGGACATGGACTGCATAGACATCAGAAAGACTAAAGTCATCACCAACGGGTTGCCAGTCAAGACCGAAAGAAGAGGAAAGAAAAATAGAAAGAGGAAAACTGGGTCGCAAGTCCCCAGCGGGAACACGATATGTCGTTTGGTGGCCAACTCGAGCAGGTGCTGCGGTAGCCAGCTGAGTTCAAAACTCTACTACCAGCCTAAACCCTACCTTAAAACCTACCTAATGCCTACCTAAAGCCTACCTTAAGCCTACCTAAAGCCTACCTTCGAGATTAAACCGGACGGAGCAGAGTGTCTTGTTGTTCAAAGAGTGTGGGAATCAAAGATGGAAGGATCTTCTTAAACCTCTAAATTATTCACGCATAGATTGTTATAACACAACCACTGGTGTTTCAGTGTTTGTTTTATAACATCAGAAACGGACAACACACATCATAATTGGTTTCTGAAATCAGCACGATCAATCAATTTTTTTTTTTTTTTTAAAGAATCACGTCTTATTTTTTTTTTTTCGAGAGAGAGAGCGAGACAGAGAGAGAGAGAGAGAGACTTTATTGTTTATTCAAATACGATAAATACTTATTTTATTGAAAATTCGTTCCAAATCGAGCAGAACAAATTTCATTTTTTGTAAATAAGTGTAAATAATATTTTAGTCTTGCAATGATGTACAAGACAACATCAGCGACTAGCGGTTGGTCAATACTGGCTGGATCCAGTCCTTAACCTTAGGCCGCAGATAGCCTTGAGCGGCGCCGGTCCTCCGCCCTCCGCCGCCCTGTCTGTCTCGCGACGTGTTTGGGTGCCAGCAGTGCCAGCCTACACCACGCCCAGACTGATTGATATCTGCCTAATTAATGATTACATTTATGTCTGTTACAGCAGCGACTGCCGATTGAACGTTGGACTCCCAAACCTTGGGAACCTTGTTGTCACCGACCACAAATAGACACCTAATGTTTGATTTTCCGTATTGAATGCATTCTGGCAACTAGCTGAGGTAACACGAAGCGGGAGGACTGGCTAATTCAACGCTGTGATTGGCTAATTCAAGGCCACTCGAAACGTTGGAAAGAAATAGATTAAGGGCCAGTTTCACCGGTTTCGGATAAAGTTCCGGATAGCCCTAGGAATTTAACTCCCAGATAAACTACAACTTTTGGCTTCATAGGTATCTGACAGAAGTGACAGATAAAGTGTTGGATAGGTATCTGCTAGTTCAAGTGGCTGTTAAAGGCGTTATCTGACTGATAAAAAATGTTTCAAGTGGCGTTTCTATAAACACATTTGGAATTTGAAGTTTTGAACTGTAGTAAATCATATTATTATAAATCCTACTATTTTCGTTCTATAATGATAAAATTATACTTGAAAATATTAAAAAAGTCGAATTGGATTATTTTGAACAAAAAGTATTTAATTAATTAAGTTTTCAAAATAATTTTCAAATGACAATAATTTACGTAGTAGTAACGAAACGCAAAAAAGCGACGTTGCTGCTCCGTCAACTGTTAAGTGGCAGATAAATTCCTAGGGACAACAGTAACTCATTAGTCTGTAGGCGGCAAGCTTTATAGCTGGCAACGTAGACGCTGACGTACAGTCCTACAGATAAATAATAAGCAACATGGCGAACAGCCGACGGCCGCGACGAATTTTTTTCCGATTGTAACCGATTTAACGGCCGAGCCCGGTTTTACGAGGTACGTTTACGATATTTTTATATATCGCCACCCTCGTTACTGCCCGCGTAATGACGGAGCGCATCAACAAACATCATTGCCTCAATATTGCTGTAATGGATGAGTTGGTACGTTTAAATATTTTTTATGGATTTAAGATAGCAAACGTACACAGCCCCACCCTTTCGCTGCCGCCCGTGACTGGGACCGACAGAGACGTAGACAGATATGAGTATAGACCTATGAATACCATCTATCGAACTCACACGAGAAAAGGAAAAACTTACGCCAATAACACGAATTTAACGAGACAGAATGATACTATATTTTGTCTCACTTTGCGTGGCAGTTTCTTCAAACGTGCCGATTTGTCAGCTGACCAACGAATTCTTCTTGAGCATACAATTGTACTTCCACGTCCACATGTTGGCCACGCTCACCAGATGTCTATATAATAATAATATATCTTTCTCTGTCTATGGCACCAAACTATGTCTATATAATATATCTTTCTCTGTCTATGGCATCAAACTTGGCGACTAGGTGGCGTTACTTCTTGTAACTGTGGAGTCTGTTGAACCATGAAGCCAGCTATCAACGGCGCTAAATTATCTATGGTGTATAATATGAATTAGCAGCTGTAGACGGAGTGACGTGCGCTCCGAGTTGTAAATATGAGGCAAGTTGACGAAACTGCTGTGTGCAAAACCTTTAATATTACGTAATTAAGTGCTGTTTACTGTTAAATGTAATATTTAACTTGACTATTTTTATTACTTTTGCTAAAATCCTGTCTCTGTCTTCCGTGGTTACAATAGAACCTTTAATTATTATTTTTCGCCAGACATTTTTAATACGTAGAAATAGTCCTTTTTATTTCTAACCTCCATTCTTTAAACTGGCTTAACATTTTTTTTAACTGATTGAAATTAACCAAACACTAAATTTTAAGTCAAACACATACTTACTACTTACATACTTACATAAAAACTCGGTTAAGCCGTTTCTAAGATTAACGCTACAAAAGCTCAGTAAAACAGAAAAAATATATAACAACTAGTTGTCCCAGCGTACTTCGTACCGCATTATGATTAAAAAATGTTTTGGTGATATATCGACAGCAACGCCACCTATCGGGTCCAATTGTGAATCTAAACCATTCCCAGATCCCCTTGAACACACACAAAAAATTTCATCAAAATCGGTCCAGTCGTTTGAGAGAAGTTCAGTGACATACACACTCACAGAAGAATTATATATATTAAGATAATTGTTTTGGATTCTATTGCGTTCATAAAGGATCCAATAATAGCAACCTATCTTTCCCACATATGTTTCATGTACAGACAACGATCAGTTACAATTTTATTATATGTATAGATAGAATTTTTGTTGTCGGGACGTACTATAAGATATCTATGTCGTGGGTGTGTGACGTTTCATTAGTGTACAGGCCAGCCGCGACACAGTGTCTAATGAGGAGTGAGCGTGTGGGCGGTTGTTTGGTCTAGCCCGAGATCGATGAAGCTCTAATGGCCGAGCAATCAAACGGTCTGCTAACCGGACTAACCATCCTAGTCCCGGGTTGAGTCTTGTTCTGTGTCGGTTGCATGTCACAGGCGGTAGCGGGAGGGTGTTGTTCCATGCTCGTTGGTTTAATACCATAAAAAATATTTAAATGTACCAACTCATCCAATAATATAAATATAATATATAATATGGAATATTGAAGCAATGATGTTTGTTGATACCTTCCTTCAATACGCGCGCAGTAACGAGGGAGGCGATATATAAAAATATCGTATTGTCGCGTTGTCGTTTGAAGGGTCCGGGTTCTATTCTCCAACGGCTTAGAGCTCAAGTCTGCTAATTTATAAATGCTTCCATTGCGTCGTGTTGGGATAGTTTGTCAAATTTCTATAATACTACTACGTATATAACGACTATGTATATAAATACATAAATAGAAGGCTTGTATATAAAATATTCCCATGCATAAGGGTATCCTTGCGTAGACACAATTATTCATGCGAGTCATAAAGAAACCCACTTGGCGGCAAAAAATCATTGCGAAATATGGGAAGCACCACTCAACGGTCGTAAGATAATGCCAAATCGGTCAAAGGAATGTTTTAAGTTTCGCAAAAATAAAGCGGAACTGCGTGTTGACCGCCGGCGCGACCTCGGGCGATAAGCGATGGGCGATAGACGAGCGATGGTTTTTTTGGATGATCTTGACTGGTCTGAAGGTTTTACTGTATTTAATTAGTCCCCGTGTTCTGAATAGTGCAGATGAACTTTAACTGATTTTCAAAAAATCTTTCATTATCCTTCGCACTGAAATATTTTAAAAAATCCGTTCTAAGCTGACGCCTCCTACTCGTAAACTACCTCCCTGCCAAATTTCAACTTCGTATGTCAAATAGTTTTCGAAATTTCGTGTTTAATCTGTGAGTGAGTATCTTTTCTTATCTTCCTAATATTATAAATGCGAAAGTTTTTGAGTATGTACATATTATGTTTGTGCGTTTATTGCTCTTTCACGCAAAAACTACTAAACGGATTTAGATGATACTTTACAGTAATATAGCTTATACATCAGAATAACATATGGGCTACAGTTGATAAAGATTTTGTGTAATTTAGCCATTTTTTTTCTGACTTAACGTTTAAGTCGGAAAATATCGTGCCCTCCGAGAGCTATCTTGGTGGGCGCTGCCTAAACCGTTCGAGTACACGAAGAATTTATCGTTGGATTGTTTGTGGTAAATCGTCCTAAATAAAAGGCCGCAACAGCTTATATCTACATTTTATGTGTAAGCCACTATATCGAAAATAGTGAGCTATAAATACAATTGTATTTTCCGTCTCCCACGCGGGCGAAGCCACCAGCAAATTCTAGTTAGTATATGCTGGTGGCTTTGCCCGCCTAAAAAATTCTAGTTAGTATATAATGTAGGTAGATATTTTAAAAACGGTAAAAATTACTACACGTGGTATACTTAATAAATTATTATAATATTAATTCTCTTCTATTTCTATAAATTTGTTAGGGAAAGTTTTATACAGGTACCTAAAAAGATTTGTATACCTAAAATTGTGTTTGTGGCGAAGATATTTAAGTCTTATTATCCAGGACACGATCGACCCACTTCTTATTTTAAAGCTAGCACTGAATTTTAAATAATTAAAATTTCAAAATTCAATTTTTTCTTAGTAAGCAAGAGAATGGGAACTTAATTTTTTTTTTGGAAATTTAATTTAACATAAAATTCATGTTAATGATGTTTAGTTATTTAAATTAGTAATGTCATTGACATTTTGTTATTAATTCACGACCTAAATAAAATAATCGAAGAACTATGGAGTAATAAATTTCAAAAGAATGAGGGGTGGAGTGTATCAAAAACAGAATCTGGTACTTATAATGGGTATGTAATGAAGTAATTAGTATAATATTACTGAAATTGTTATTGTTTTGTTAAATTTTGCCTTCCGTTAAGTGGGATGCTAGTTCTTTAGTAAAAATAAATTAAATGATTTGACTTTGACACCGCGCTATGTGAATTTCCTGCTTCACTACAAACTATTTCCGTCTGGCATGTATGAGGAAACTACGGTCTCTGATTGGCGCATAGACCATAAACTTCCAACGACTTCATACCTTAAATCAGAATGTGCAAACTTAAGGCAATCAGCACTCCACGTGTCGATTGGCACATTTTACACTCGTTTGAAAACAACATAAATATCTCTGAGGTAAGGGGGTTTACACCGATGATTTCCATTTCCCGGCCAAGTGATAATAACAATTTAGCACGTATTTCGGTTGCGATGGAATCCATGTAAAAGTCCCCTGTTTCCTTGATTTAAAAAGCATTTATTCGATATTTTATTGTAACAGCTGACAAAACTTACCGATGCTTTGTCGGACACAAGGAAAACTAAAAGTTTTTTTGTTCACTGGTTTTCCGTGCAATCGAAAGTTTTCCTTTCTTTCCTGATATAAAAGTGTAACGGTGAGCCATCATTTATTTTGGGGATTTAGGATGATGATAAAAAATTCCTTTGCTCTACGGAACAGAGATTCAGCCTAAGGATTCCCTTATGAAACTAATTATTTTCCGTATGCCTGGTCTTTGATGACGACCCCGCAGCCCAGATACAAGTGGCCCTACCTACGAAGCGAGCATATTGTTTCGCCAGAATATTGCGAATTTTGCCGATCTGTCTTAAGTTAGTTTATCTCTATTCGTTTGCGGTAACGCTAGTCCCTTAGCCCTGCGTAACATGTAGTACGTACATTGGGAGAGCTTGCCAAAGGGGGTAGCGGGCGGAGCACTATGAAGTTGAAATTGCATGCATCCGCAGGGTTGGTACGTTTTTGGTTATTTTTTTAATTTTTATTTCAAGTCCTTTGTAAGTATGGACGAAGGCGAACAATATTATGTTATTTAAAGAAAGAGAAGAATAAATTGTAAGAAGTATTAGTAAATATTTTTATTGTTTTGAAATTGTTTTAATAAACAAACGAGCGGGCAATCCACGTGATAGTTGGACGCCCATAGACGTCAGTTACAGTACAGTGTATAGGCTATAGACGTCACTGATACGTTGTCGGCCAAGAAAAAAGGAAGAAGAAAGAAAGAAAATACTGGTTCTCAAGCTCCGAGCCAGAACGAGACAAGTTGTTCGGCAGTTGCCTCGAGCAAGAGAGTGGTAGTGAGCCGTGCTTCGGCCCTACCACCAAGCGTTTTGAAAGAAAGAAATAAAATGTTCATTCGCAGTCTAAATGCTTAATTAATTGCCGTAAGTATAATTTAAAGCTTGCTTACTTGCACGGTGGTAATGTTTTACTTAGTTTGCTGTGTATATCGTGAGCAGTTTACTGCATATTTTTGCTGATGAAGTTTGAGGGCACTGAAGCGGCGATAGAAGTTTCACAAATCGCATTAGCACTTTTTATCACATGAACGTTATCACACAAGTACCTACGAGTTGTAAATAATGGCGCACCGAGATGGAATGAACAAGATTAAAATAAAAGTGTTGTCATATTAAACAAAATTGAAGAATTGGGGATACTAACACTTGCTTCCACCCTCCTTCTAGAATCATCCGTGTTTCGCAGTGACGAAGAGTCATGAATAATTCTGGTCTCCAATTATTTGTTGGGCAACGTACCAGTGACGTCCAGGTGTTAGTAATGTTGATGGGTGACAGTGATTGGACGGATGCGCCAGTTCGTTTCTAGGCTAATTAGACAAAAATAATAAATTAAGTAACAGAACACTCTATTACTAGCTTTCCCCCGCGGCTTCGCCCGCCAGTTTCCAAAAATCCTTTCTTAGTGGTCACTTGCGTCACTTAAGGAACCTATATATTAGTACAAAGTTTCAGATGAATCCATTCAAGAAATAATAAGTTTCAGTTTATCCCCTTTTTAACCCCTTAGGGGGGAATTTCCAAAAATCCTCTCTTAATGCACCTTAGCGAATCGGCGGTATTCTTAAAAAATATATGCCTAAACAAAATACCTACATGAATGAAATGATTTTAAATTTTCATTTGCACAATGGAGTCGAGAGCAAATGTTCATCTGACACACAAATAACTGCCCCGGCCGGGAGTCGAACCCACAACCAACCACGTCACGGGGCTGTCAGGCCCCAATGTTTAGAAGACCAACATTCTACGCTCTACGCATTATTGCTTAAGTTTACAGAAAGTACAGAAACAGGTTACAGAAAGTAAATTTTTTGACAAAGTTTTAATCAAGCTAAGTTGTCGACAATTTTCATGTCACCAGGTGTCCTGATTTGCGCGGGATGTCCCGATTTTCAGAGGTCTGTTGACACTATTAATTGGGCCGCCTATTGTCTACGACCTTCCTTGGTTCATTAATCTCTTGGTTGACCCAAAAGCTAAATTCTAGTTCTTGACTCAAGAATAAATACAAATTCATAAAATATTGATGAAAAGCAACTTCGAATAAAAGAATTTTTACGGTAGGACTCTCAATCCCCCAGCCGGAACAGCCGGGCTTTTGGCCTCACGAGCAAGCCTACAGAGTATCTTCGGGGTTACATTGGACGCTACGAGGTCCAGCGAACTCTGGAACGGGCGCCGTAACCTCGTCGGTTGACAAGCAGGGCGCGCCACGACCAGGGAGGTCATCTTGGACTCAAAGATGGATGGACCTTTACACCCTAAAACCGGGCAAGTTTTCAGTCCCATGAGAGACCACTGCGCACTGGGACTGTACCACTAAGTCACATAAATGTCAGCTCCAGCCGATAATCGAACCCGACACCCCTCGCTTCGCAGACAATGTCACTACCAACTAAGCTGCGGTGTCGTAATTTTTTCACAAACCCACTTTTAGAAATAGAAAACATTACATTTCATTACTTTTGCTAAGTAACAAATGTCCCCAATTCATTTGCCAATAATCTCAAGACTAACCTCCTTAACCTAATAAAAACCGTAGAGATATTCTCAACAGAAGCCCAAAAGCGCACTACTCGCAGCGGCAATGCGCATCCCGGTGCATATTTCACACCAATAAATCCAGTCCGGGATTTATTTAACGACCGCACGTCACCAGCGCTGACCCCAGGGCGATAAAAAGTTTTTTTCCGCAATAATTCCTGCCCGCGACAGTCGCGGTCGCGGGTCTGCAATACCCCTGCATTATTGCAATTTTAATGGCCCAACAAACGGGTTGATGCCAATATGGCCGGCCGGAGAAACCTTTCATAGTTTCGTTCCTTTTCAATAATAGTATTAACTGAATAAGGCTTTTTCAGAATAAAGCCTTTTGGGAATAAGTCCTTTTATGGCTACATGTAATTTTGCGACTACGTCAAATATCAACTCAGCCATTAAGTATGTACTGACCATGTTTACATGGAGAAGGCAGTGTTTTGTGTTATTCGTATGACATCGCGTCGAATATTTAATTGAAAATTGTCGTACGTATGAATGAAACCGCATTTGCACACATATTTGGATCCACCAACGCTGCTGTGCGACATCTTGTCGTATGGTAGTCGCGATGCTGTCGCATGTGTGAATAAACACTAATACCAACTGATTTAGAAGAGAGTCGAATCAAAGCAAAGCGACAAAGTTGGAAGTTGTGCATTCGCGCGCTTTCGCGAGTTTATGCGAGCGAAGTGCTGTTGTCATTTGGGTCGACGAAGTGTATTTGATGTTTCGGTTTGTGGTGTAGGTAAATTTATCATTTCGGCTCGAATGACGCTTCGCTTCGACTGTTGTTAATCGTCTTCAAATCAAGAGTGAATAGGCTGCTACTAAGTTAGTGCGCTCTACCACCCAAGACCACATCTCCACTTACCATCAGGTGGTGTTGTGGTCAAGCATTAACTTATAATATATAAAAAAAATCAAGTGCATGTATTTTTTTACAAACATATCACTGAGGATCTCTATCACAGTTAAACAATTTTACCCAGTTGGTAATGACTCTACCTATGAAGCGCGGGGTACCAGGTTCGATTGCGGGCGGGGCAGACATTTTTTATTATAGATGGATCTTTATTCTCGGATCATGGATGTTAGTGATGTCTAATTTGAGCTTTCCATACCACATAAATTATGTACCACATAAAATGTCTAATAAATCAGTTTTATAGAAGCCCAAATATAATTTTCGTAAATTCTCTGCTACTTTACGTAAAAAAGAAGCATAGCTCGAAAATTAAATAAACCATAAATCTAGAAGCGCCATCCCTGCCGCTGCGAAACTGCAATAGCGCGACATTATTGCAAGTTTAATGACCTTCTAAATAAACTGGTTGATGACTGTTCCGCGCCGCCTGTCGCCATCTTGTGCAGAGTAATGCGGCCGTTTCATGCTTAGAAAATAGTACTCGTAATTAAACTGCTTTATTTGTATTGTATAGGGATAATTATTAAGTAAACGCTAACACACTCATATACCCCCGCATTAGAATTCCCTGTGAATTCCCAAAAACAAAAAATGAATTTGTCAAATAACAAATATCTGTACCATAGTATCAAACATCTCGACTCGAGACGTTCGATATCGGTTATAAATACATATATACAAACATTGCAATTTTTACAAGCTTTTATTTATAAACAAGATTTATAAAAGCTTAAATATTGACCCCTTCATCATAGTAGAACAGAATAACGAGTTCAATTTGTGTTTGACAAATTAGTGTGTCCAAAAAAATATTATTGGTACAATACTTTTTAAACATAATAACATTTCCTTAGTCTATGTCATTACTGTCAATTATAATGAGGGTTGTCTCTTTACAACTTTGCGGAAATTACGAAAATAAATTTGAGCGACGGCTTGAATAAAGTATATGACGTCGGGTTTATGACAACGACAGAGTTATGTAAACACATTTTGTGTGATATTTTTTTATGTTATTAACCGACAATCGAGCAGACGATCCATGGTACCTCTGGTCACCGCCACGCTTGGACACCAGCGACACAAAGGTTCGATTCCCGGCCGGGGCAGATATTTATGTGACAGATGAAAGTTTTTTGTCAGGTCACGTTAGTTTTGTGTTATTCTTGTTTACCATGTCGCCTGCGACACACTAAATACTAGTGCGAGGGTATGAGTGTGTAAGCTTATATTATATACCTTTAAAACAAAAAACTTACGAAATGTTCGTTCGTTACACACTTGAATGACTACCTCTGTTGCAAAAATAAAAAAAAATGTGTCATCTGAACGTAACCATAGTTACCTACAGCAAAAAGAAATCCAATTCTGTGGGAGTAAAGCCCCTAATGAAATTAGGTTTGTGCTGTGTCAGATAAAACCTTCTGCGAGACAAAAGCCATTCTTCAAGAAATGTCGATTTTAATTTGCGATACAAGATTGTATTAGCGAGAGCAAAGAGAAGCTTAAGAATCTTACGATAAATTGACTTCAAACCATTAATGCTGCACGGGTCTCTCCTCATAACTGAAAAGGGCTAGAGCTTACTCCACCATGCTGGTCCAGTGTGGAGATTGATGGAAGGGTTAGTGACCAACCCAAGTGTCGGAATTTCTTATGTCACCCGAAGGCCTCCGACATGGTTTGACGACTGCTATCGATAACATACGATACGACATACGATAACAAGACTAAGAACTTCACGTGTCCTCCGAAGGATGGAAACGCTTGAGAAACGTTTGCCATTAGCGGTTACCTATCTACTTACCGACCGCACTTGCTGTTCACTCGGTCAATCGTATAAAATCGCAAGCTGCCGGGCTATGAGCGCATTTATTATGTGTACTGAATGATATTTTTAAAAGTTTTACTGGACCGATTTTGATATCTCTTATATGGTTTATCCTTTGACTAGTTAATTTAATTTTCTTTAAGATCTTGTCTGTCACGAATGTCTTCAATTTGTTTTACGATATCACTTTTGTTATTTATGGCAGATTCTACAGCTGAATAAACGAGGCTTTAGTAAAAAACTCGTCGCAACTTGTCCTCTCAAGGTGAAAGACATTGAGGCCGGGTATCGGGCCGCTAGTAATACACCACACAAATAGTTTCTAAAGACGTTATATTTTCTAAGCCAAAATACTTAGTTAATTATTTTAGAAATATTAAAATGCTAGCAAACATGTTAAAGAGTTTTGCGTTGTTAAGAAAAGGTTAAATAAATTAACTAATGAAAAGGTTTGCGTATTGTGTCAATAGTATTTCGTACATCTATATAATTACTAAAACGTGAAGCAAAAGGTTTGTACCTCGGTTTGTAGACTTCGGCATAGTCGAAGTTTATATTAAGAAGAGGTTCAGAAACTTTATATTATAATTCAATCCAAAAAGCTACTTTTCCATTCTTGTGGGAACTCCGAAACATGAAGTATAACATGTTTATGTTGTAGGCAAGTCAAACCATTGACTGCTTGGCAAGATTCACGACGGACCATACGGATATACTGTACACGAACATATTATGGAATTTAATTTTTATAGATCGTAAGGCTCTCCAAAACACACTTAACATACTGATACCCGGCACTAGGATTCCGTGTGTCGCGGGTGGCATGGACAACACGAACAACATCACTAATCTAGCAGCGTGTTGGAGTAAGCTCAAGGCCTCTCCAAGTATGAGGAGAGATCTGTGCTCAACAGTGAGCCATTAATATGTCGAAGCCAATACCTTAAAAATTACTAAATTTAAAATCTTAAACTGAGTTGACACATTTAATCAAAAGTGTCGTTTAGGTATCGACAAAGCTGTTGAAGCGAGGACAATAACTGCGGAGAAGAATGCAAGAACAAATAAACTGTTTGAGACAAATATCAAATATTATTTAAGAGATCGAAACTGTTTTTGATTCTGGATCTAGATAAGGCACTGGTTTCCCTGCAGGGTTATGTTTTGAACGCGACACAGAAAGAAACAGAAAATGTTGTATGTGGGTAGACGAGGTTAAGCCCTCGGTCCCTGTTTTCAGAGGTCGCTAGATTTACAATCCAGTTTAATCCCGGCTAGCTACTTGATTTAGCCACTGAACGACTTGTCTTGTTCAGCTGACGCCAAGCTCCAGCTGGCTTGAGAGTCAGTTTTCTTTCTTTCTTCTTTCTGCTTTCTTGGCCGATAACACTAGCCTTTCTTTTTACTGGCGTTCAGGGCCGACGGTGCCCACTTACCATCAGGTGGTTCATCTGTTCTTTTGCAGGGTATTGACATAAAAAAGACAAACATGTACGTTTTGTTTGCTACGATCGGATAAATTATTACCAAGATAGCAGTGCTGAGTTGACGTCCCCCTGGCACGTAAATTATCTGGTTATAAAGTAGTCAACCCAAGCGGTTTTAACATTGGCACTTACGAACTCGACTCTAAGCAGGCAAACGTATCAAAGCCGACAAGTCACCTCATGATAGATGAACAACGTCGCCCATGGATAGTAGAAACACCAGGGGCGTCACCAATGAAACCAGTCAAGAAGGAAGCGATGGACCCCCTTGAAAAGGAGGGAGGAGGAGAGGAGGAGAAATAGGAGGATTGATCCTAGCTGTAGCAACACCGATGCAGTTCGTGGACAGTTTACAGCTTACAGACAGGTTACAGCCCATGGTATAGAGAAGAATATAGCATGATTATAATTTTCATCGCTCGCAACACACGATAGAGCAACCGGCTTAAATGTAGCTATTGGTCTGAAAGTCGTTATGGAGAAACAAAGTGTAATTTAGAAGGGGTTGACTTCTTAATCGCCCCTCTATTTATTTCCCACACATTTATTTGTCCTCCAGCATCACCTTAGTCATTGCAAGTAATTTATCTTTGAAATTAATCGCTTGTTTAATATGAAAAAGCCATCCACTGGTTATACTACGCTTACTGAAGTTAATGGGATGGCCGATCCGGCTCGAAGGACCAACGATAAATTTATGCGTCGCGAAACTCTGATACCTATTTATTCATAAACGATTTAAGACAAAGTTGGATTTTCTCGAATGATTCTTTTGAATAAAAATCACTGAGTATAGCACGGCTTGGTACTCTTACCCAAGTCTGTTCGGGAGTCCAACCATAGTGATGACGATAATAATGGTCAAGGCCATACCTTATTGTAGTGATGGTAGGTCATGATGGTAGACAAGAAATAAGACTTATTATCCTGAGACGTTGTGCTTATTTGCTGATTGTTCCAAAAAAATTGATGGTGTTAGATTCTGTAGAACGATAGAGATAGATGATAGAGATACGACCCTTTGTGGTGGTTAACGTAAATGGTTACCATGCCAGGCTACCGTTCGAAAGGTCCTGGGTTCGATTTCCAGAGAGGCAGAAATTTTATTGATAAGTTTAAGTTTCCGTTCTCGGTCTGCGTCTGTTGTCGTGACTTTGTATAGTCCATGACAACCATGATTTACAGAATCCTAGTAAGTTTCTGACTATATGCGTGTGGGGTTAATTTATTATTACAAATAATAATAAAAATTAATTAAATGTGCCATGTGTGTGTGTTTTGACGACCGGGATGGCGCAATGGTTAACACGCCGGATCGCCGTTCCGAGGGTCCTGGGTTCGATTTCCAGCGAGGCGGAAATTTGAATGATGAATTTAAATTTCCGTTCTTGGTCTGGGTGTGTGTGTTCTTGTCTTGTGTGTTGTCCATGGCACCCACGACACAGGGAATCCTACTGTGGGGCTATGAGTGTGTAGCGTTATTTATTTATTATTTATTTAATTTATTCCGACTCGACGCTATTGAAGCATTTATAAATCAGCAAATTTGGGTCCCAGAATGGCTTAACTACTCGTTTGTCGGTAATTTACAACTTCATAGGGGTTGTAGACATCCATAAAGCAGTCTTTGAATAAAATGTCGAATGTCGAGCGTTTTTGATTTCAAATAATTCAATAAGTACATACTTAGATAAGTTGAGACATGAATAAATTTATTCATTACTTTGAATAAAAGATAACGCACGAGTTTATTTATTTTGCATACATGCTGTCTCCGCGCTGATGCCCTCCGTTCGTCTTTCAAGCCATTATGAGCCGTAATATATGGTAGATAACACAAAAAATAGCGTACACACCCCTCGGAGGGGAGCGTGAACTCGGGTGATAGATGGTATTAAACTTTCCTGTGTTTAACCTTAACTAAAACTTTGTGATTTAAACCGGAAGGCTAACGAAGTATTAAACCTTACCCAAGTTCACTTTGTTATTGATGTGAACGTATGAACGAGTGTGTAGTGCACTTTATGTTAGTACGGCTTTAGATTGTAGTTTTTAGCGCCCCAAACCCAAAGGGGGACAAACGGAACCCTAATACGCCTCGTCTGTCTGTCTGTCTGTCTCAGGAATATATCGCACCTAGAATTGAAGTGGCTTAACTAAAAATATTAAGAAAACTTTTATAGATGGACTCATAAACAACGTTTATAATCAACCTAAAGAAAATTGGGTTTTTTACATTGTATTTTATTATTGACTAGATAAAATTACAGTTAATATCGCTCGATAATGTAATTAACGATGGCGTCTCCTAAGTTACTTAATTATCTTTCTCATCCATAGTGACAAACAAATGTCATCAGTGTGGATTTAGAAGTACAACTCGTGTTGTATATACATAACGCTTCTATAGATGAAACCCTTATGTACGGTTCTGGTGCGTAATCTTAGTAATAGGATTCGGAGATTTCCGGGTCACTATTTTTATATGGAAACATTCACCCATAAAAAAGCACTATACTAAATATAATTTATTCTAGTTTACCATCATGTATAGCGATGATGACCGCTACAATAATGTTTTATTTCATTATTCAAGGACAAGGAAGCCTTGAATTATGCTGTCGCGTGTAACTAGTTCTGCTTCCGCGTTGGATAAAAAATCATATTGTACCCTTGTATAAATATTAATTTAAAAGATGGACTGGAGAATTTGATAACAGTAATTAAAGAACTGAATAGTTTATTTCACAACATCATATATTTATAAGGTGTATGAAAACATAATATTAATTAACAGCTTATTTTTAATTTAAATTTACGCTGACATTTTGCAATTAGAATAAACTTGAGTTGCAGAACTCAGCACCTGAGACCTGAGAACAATCATTTATCTATCACATAAATGTCTGCCCTGGCTGGGAATCAAACTCGGGGCCCTTGATTCGCATTCCACTAGCAAATAAGCTATAGGTCGCCAAATTCTTAGCGGCAAAAATATAATAATAGATCACAGTTTCTTTTCCTTGGTGATAAAACATTTTTCCGAAACGATATTAGAATAATGGAAAAGTGTACAAAAGTGCAATTTCTGCAGGGTTAAATAATTTTGAACTTCAATTCACCAATACCAGTAATAATATGAATTAAATAATAATAATGTTCAAGATATGACATACCTAATTCATATGCGAAGTATACAATATTGGTATACAAGGAAGAGGATTGGCTCTTACGACACTCTGGTCTACTGGCATCGAATTAAGGCCAGATAAGTTTTAAGCAGCTTACGGCCAAATTATTGTACCAGTATCAGTCCTTGCATAATTTGACTAAAATACTGTAATTGACGAATAAATCACTCGATAAAAACCAGTTCAGATGCGCATAAAAATAACCCGACTTGAATCCATTCAGCTAACGCAAGCAAGCTCTGTGGATTAAAATTAGTTATTATTCTACTCCTGTAATCATTTTATGGGCTAGCTTGGCGCGCCTTGGCACTTCGGACCGATCGAACCTGCAAGTACAGAGCAAGTAGCGTACAGAGATAGCACTGAATCTAACACAGAGTAATAAACATTGAGTTATTATCTCAAGTCCGGGAAGAAAAGAGTTTATTTTTTACGGTCTAAGTGCCGTCTCTGGTAACAACGAACGTTGCGAGCTTTTTCGCAATTGTTTTTACATAAAAAACGTGCCGTTTTATAGTTCTAGTTGTGTTTATTGTATTTGTTTAGGCACAAAAAGGATAATTATACTGGCCGGCTGACTGATTGATTTATCTTCACAGAGCCTAAACTATTGAAGGTGGAAACATCTTTTTACCCTATTTAAAAAGGGAGGCACTTGTTAAAGAAGAATTTTTTGATAAGAAGATGGTGTATTATTTCGTTTTAAATAAAACATAAAATGTGACAAGTAATTGATGGTTAAATTCATCAATAACTATTTCTAAAAAAATCCAAACTGTTACGGGATGGACAATAAAGATATATTGATACTTTTGCTTCTAAATTGTCTAACTTTCGTAATGAAGTTACAGCAATTTTAGAAAATCCGAAAGCACAATCATGCTGGTTTATTACACTGTTTTAATTATAACCCACATGATGCGCATTAAGAAGTTTAAGGAGTAAATTAAATATGTTTCGTTGTCCTTGTAATTGTTAGCCGTGATTTATCCTTCGGAATATTCAAGCGACGCGTAGAATCCCAGCTTGTGACTAAACTACAATAGGAATATTATATAATCTACATAATTATATCTATAAATATAAAAGGAGAAGCTGAGTGACTGACTGACTGACTGACTGACTGACATATCAACGCAGGGCCTAAACTATATGGGTTAGAAACTTGAAATTTTGCACAGGGGTTCCTTATATAACGTAGGGGAGCAATAAAAAAGGATTTTTGAAAACTCACCCCCTAAGGGAGTAAAACGGGGGTGCAAAGTTAGTATGAAACTTTGCCGTTTTTGAAGGTATTCGAATGTAATTGAGAATGAAGGTATTTCATTGAAACTTATGAAACACGTACAAAATATTTTTTCTAAAATAATTCCTTAAGTGGATAAAAGGGGGGCGCAAAGTTAGTATGAAAATTCTCTGATTTTATTAACTTTTATATATTTAGGGGCTTTTGGCGGGCAAGATTACTTCATCGCTACTTCTCAATGGCAGACCACCTTTTTAAAATGTTAGTAGAAGCACGTTGTAGCAAACCACACCGACAATAGTGTTTCAAAATGATTTAACATTTTTCCTTACTTAAAATAACTTTATTTTTACATTTTGACAAACTTAAAAGAACTACGGAAATACTGTCGCTATGTCAATATTACAAACGTAGTATCATTACCGCAAGCAGACTCGCAAGTTAACGCAAAACAAGCTTCGATGCGTCGTTGCGTTATTTCCGCTCAGTGCGTTGACACATATCAGCTTAACGTTCGGAAGTTATGGTTGATTTCATAACGCACAGAACTGCTGTCGAATATTTTATGTAATTTTGGCAGTAAAATGGTATGACCAAGTATGTGTTGGATTGTGTTAATGAGCTCTGTTTATGACGGGGTCTGGGCTCGTATTGAAGATATAAATAAGCGCAATTCCCATCATGGTCCCACGTTGGGTGCCATTATTATTGTACGTAATAATAACCATTATAGACTTCCTGTATCTTTAAAATAGTTAATACGCAGTAAGATTATGTAAAATTTAAAAGACATTTAAAGTAAAAATCAACTTTACGGCACTTAAATCAAAAAAATACTTGTTAGGTAACTCAAAACTTTAAAAATCAAACTCAAAACTCAAACTAGAATTTTAACTGAGAGTGGTTGCTAACCACCTTCAAATCGCAAGATTCCAAATGGTCATTCGAAATGAAAAATGATAAAATTAATCTAAAGATAATTTTCAAATACCTATTTTTGAAACGCTACTTGACATACTCGTAGTTCATTTTAATATTACACCGGTTCTCGCCGTCATATTGAATTTTGATTTAATCATATCTTTAATAATACTCGCTGGGTAAAAACAAATCGATTCACCTAAAAATCATCAAAAGCCGCCCACAATTCTGGTCTCGAAAGCGCCTCAAACGAACTAACATACATACATACGACTTTTAACAGTTTATTCTTTTGCATCGCGTAGATGGATAAAAAGCTGTTTTTCGTGTGTTACGTGTGTACAAAAGTAAAAAAATTGTAAGTACCCACGATACACATTATTTACAAACTTCCCGAGGAACCCCGTGCGCCCGTGACAGCATATTATTCCTACTCATCGCTCATATCATTAAAGGGGCAAGGGTTAAGGGCCCTTTCTTCTATTCAATCCGATAAGTCGTTATCGTCCGCATTGAAACCCTTCCCACGTTCGGCTCATGCATGAATTTTAGGCATACACGTAGATACATAAATTGTATATCACTGAAGACCGTCTTTAATAAAAAACCTCGATACTTGTATCAATTTGAATGTTCACGATTCTTGTATTTTATGCCGATTCCAATGTACGATCATGGTAACGGAGAGACTGTACTAGCGGGGAGAACTTTCGACGGTTGAGATAGACAGTAATGTCAGATAGTGCTGTCAACTTTACGTGCAATTCGTTACACGCTCCCAAGTGTCGTGCTACGAGACACAACATAAACGACTAAATTATTTAATTTTATTGTACAATAATTATTTGTTTTAAAAGATGTGCTAAGGAGTTTTTTTAATTTTGGCTCGAATTTTGAATTTTGAATCGATTTTGGCTGGAATTTGTAATTAGAATAAAAGTAATAACTATTTTAATTTTGTATATTCTTAAACTTCAATTTTTCTTTTCAACAGCATAACATCCAGGATTTTCTAATATCACACAAAAGAATATTGCAATATTCATAAATATAAAACCTACCAATTGATATTAAATCACGAATATTGGTCATAGCGAAATCTAATACCTTAAGGATAATAAATTTTCAACACGGGTGGATGCGGTAAATCTCATTACTGCCGTACCTTCCCATGGGATTCTCAATTTTCCCACAAAATTTCGAGATGGAACTATTTAAATCCGTTCATCATTGTAAAGTAGCCGAAAGAGTTACCGCTGAATGCGGCTTTTAGTTAGATTAAAATAACGGTTATAGAAGCTGGTTATTTCTTAGCTTTAGTTAAGTGAAAAATTAACTACATTTTTGAAACTTTTAAGTTTTGGTTTAAGATTTAATTTCACATTTTTAACTTGCTTTTGATAATGATATTATTTCATTTTGGAGAGACTTCTAATAACTCCTCGACAACAACAGGAAACAACGTCTCTCTGTATTCCGGGGGAAACAACAATATATTAGGAATTACTTTATTAGCCAGAGCATGGCCAGCATCGTAGAACATGACGTTTAAAATTATATCGGAAATTATAAATAATAATTAATTACACTGTAATTCTTATCCTATAATTATCACTTAATAAGAAAGGCTCATGTTTTATTTGTTTAAGATTTTTTTATTAGATCGTTTGTTTATCTCCGTCTCTCTGTTTTTAAGAGAGAGTAGTCGATACTGCAATTTATACGCTGGCAGAATATGAAATTTTTTAAATGTATATGGATAACTCAAAGTAACCTACGATTAGAACAACGTTTATATTAAAGATTATGTTAAGATTCAAACGTATGAATCAATACTTTTTTAAACGATCTACGCACACAAATGTAATCGAAGATAAGTAGGTACGTAGGACACGAAATATTTTGATTAGCTAAAATGAAGATGTTGATTAATCAATTCAAATTAACAACACTACAACATTAATGGGGTTTCTAGAAACATCGTGTTAAACAACAAGAGGGGCTGATAAAAATGTCAAGTCGAATTTTGTTAAGGAAAAGGGAAGAGCGCACGAGGAAATCGTAGATGGTTCACAAGATTAGAGATTTGTGCCTGAAACAATTAACTCTGCAGATTGAGGTTACGGGGTCTATAGCCAAAATTTTGAACGAAACTACTTATCGATAAGTAATGGTTTTGTATGCGATTTTATTGAAAAACAGCGTTTCTCAACTGTAACTGATTGTAGGTTATTATATTCAGACAAATAATATGCTTATTTCAAATAAAAATGAGGAAAATTCTCGGATATTTTGCAAACTTCAATAAAATTATAGGTTAACTCTGAAGTCTAAAGGTATGAAGAAAGCCACGAAAGGTTATTAGATTAATAAGCTACAGTATTGCTAGAAGTAGATCCAACAAAAAAGCCTATATTTTATCCTATTTTGGTTGCTAATAAGTAGTGGTAGGTAATAGTATCGTATTAAATTATTGAAAGTACCAACAGATAATCTTAATTGACTTTTTTCAGTGTAACACAAGTGAAAAATTTCCGTAACATTTATTATAATAAAAGATAGTTACAAAAGTTGAAACTCTATTCAAACCCTGATCTTGACAAATTTAAAAGCATGATTAAAATATTATAAAAAGTTCTAAACCCTTTGCACGGATCACTAGCGGTGGAACCGATTTTCATCTCAATACTCAGGAATATTAAAAAAAATCCTAAATTGAACTATCGAAGCACTAAAAATTCCTAAATTACTCAGTAAAGGCTCAAACCACGAATTCCTAGTAGTTCATAAAAAAATGTGACGTTAAATTTTATTTTAGAAAGTCAGTTATTTTAAACAATAAATTATATTCAACTGAAATGCAACAGACAAACTTCAGTAACCTAATTAGTTCAAAACTGAACCTCTTCATCCGACAAAACTAAGAATCAAAGCCTACGCAGCCATGTGACTGTCATGTGGCAGTGAGAAGTTGGCGGCCGTTAACAATAACAATCGGAGACGATGTCTATCACACTATGGGTGCCTATATACATTGGCGGGTCATCCGGGGGGAGGGGGGCGGGGCGGGGGGTCGCACGCAAATGATAAGCGGGCGACGCGCGCCGCATCGATCCGCTGTGTGCCTCTGCCCGCATTCACCCCCCTCCCAACCCCCCAAACCTCCACACACCCGCGTACACGCACACACACAACTTCTCATCTAATGTGTTCTGCCAAATGATCCGTTCCGAATATTAAGATGTCTGTGTAGTTGAAAACTGATAGTCATCTGCCCTGATTCGTTCGGACTAGCGATAGATCATCACCAGTGATGTTTGCTGCATTATTACGAACAATCCAGTTATTTTTACGGATAACGATATTGATTAACAAAGTAATGGTCTTAAAATGCATCCTTGATGTACTTTAATATTACTAAAAAAAAATCGTATAAAAAATCCGAAACAGGTGGATAGATATTTGTATATAATCAAACTGTTGTACAGGTTTTCCATTACCGGATGCGTGCGCTCAACCCCTCACGGGGGCGGTTAATTGAGCCAAAAGCCACGTGGGAGCAATTATTTACCTTTAGGTCGCCACGTGGGTCTGTCACCCTTTGCAATATTTCATATGGCAATAAAACTTATCATTGAAACATTAATATATATAATTGAAATATGCATCATCATAATACACCTTCACGTTAAATATATTGACAACATCTGTTATAATACTACTGCTCTCAAAGCTACAACTAGTACTTAAAATGTATACAACTACTGGCGATGCAATGCGGAGAAACTAACTAAAAATGAAGAAATAAGATTGTGAATTTACAGACATTCGGGTTTAATGTTTCTGCTCGGAGGGGGCGCTGAGAAAAGCAACTCTACTACAATAGCAATGAAGTCTAAAACTCAACACGATACCATTAAGTGTAAGACAGACGCGACGGTATAGTCTGTATGTGGTTTCGGGTAAAGGCTAGGTTTTCAGATAAACACTAAACTATATTTTGCAACTATTTATTACTCACAAAAACTTTAATGATAATGTCGTATACATAACATAATATTAACAATTGATCAAATAAATATAATGAAAAAGAAATGCTGTGCAAGATCGCATCAGTGAAATTTCGAAAACTTAGATTTAGCGTTGTACATGATTACAATAAAAACAAAATCACAATTCTACAGCAGCTACACTAACTACGTAAAGCATTGCCTGGTAAATAATGTTAAAAATGTAGCATTCGAGCGGTCCAGCGCCGACACCCGATATCTAGGGCACGTGATTCGCAGACACACGAGGCAGCATGATCTCAACTCACGTTAGCCACAAACAGGAACAGTCCAAGAGAGTCTTGCCTCGTCGTTGAAATTAAAACACACAGTCAACAAAAACTAGCCGCCGTTTCGTTACAAAAGCACGTTGGTCGCGAATTTAGATCTCGCGGAGTCCTCATTTGGTAAACTAGCGTACCATCGCGGCGTGCGGCCGTCTCGACGGTCACGGCTCAACTGAGGCGGCGCGGGTCCCCCCTCCCTCGAGCTGCATCCTTCAAACGCTCCCTGATAATCGGGAGAAAATACAACACAACTGCAATTGGGCCGCGCAGTACTGCTCTTTTTTGGCGATGATTCAGGCGGTAATTGCATGAGCCCTCATTGCTCCGGTCCTTCAACCCTCGGCTGTGGGATTGGTGTCTAATCGGTACACCCCGCGTGACCTAACACTATCGGCACGTCCAATGAATATTGAAGTATCAAGTCGTATCTTGGCGTGAAATATGATCGGTGAAGATCAGAATATTATATTAGCATCTCGTCTGGGTACGGAGCTCTAATGTGATTATTGACATCCCCGAGGCTTATTTATGCTGAAATGCTAAGTAACTATACGTATCTCAACATAACGTAATAAATAGTATGGTTAATGAAGCATTTTTTGTAATAAACGATTCGTGTAGCGCATTTTAATTCTACGATTCGTACGGCGCAATGGTAACTATGCCAGACTGGCGTTCGAAAGGTTCTATGTTTGATTCTCATATATATACACAATTTGATACACTTTATCATAACTAAGGTGCCATTGCATTATTTTTAGTATACTCATAATATTTGTGGAAGACACTCCCTTCCGCAAAATAAAATAGGAGGCGGGGATTCCAATTGTACATTTTGTGCAAATTAAAAATAAAGTGATGTGGTAACGAAAAGTAAAGATTTTTCTAAACGAGGGACCTCATGCCATGTGCTCACCAACGCCCATGAACTTTAGCAACACCAAAGTCATCACCGACGCCAACCGATGATCCGGTTAAGAAAGAAGAAAGAAAGAAAAAGCTACGAAAATTCTGATAAAATACTATTAAAAATAAAAATAATAAGTTATTAAAATCCACTTCAGCTTATTACCCAACTAAATGCCGTGCAGTACCAAGGTCTACCGCTCCCGTCAATTGGTACAAAGTTTGGCATACACCGATATATTATTGAGCTTGGCACAAATTTGATACCGAGTTGATGCTCATTGGATCATATTACACTCTATATTGGCGTTACATGGGACCACGAGAATACTGTAAGTTGTTAAGTTTAAGCTAAATGGATGATTTGTATTGTACCTGTTTAAGTTCGATTATATTATTAGCGTTACTTTTATTCTACAGCTATGTATATTAATTTAGTTTAGTAACTAATTACTAGCTGATTACTTGTGGCCAAGGAAGATAGAATATCTTCGTAAATTTTAGAGTAATTTTTTTTCTTCGTACTAAGTATGGCTATATCAAACGAAGCAGATCACCTCCCAAACAGATGAACTGAGAAAAGAAGAAAACTTTATCTTTAAGTTGAGCTCTAAAGACTGAAGAAGAACATTTAGGCAAAAATCACAACACTTGAAATCTATCTGCTACGAAAGTTCTACGCTGCTACGCGATGGCTAAGCTTTGCGGAGCCGTCCGTCGTATAGGCATATGTTCTCGTAGCACCGATTGTATAATGATAATTTTATATTATGGTACATTCATAAGTAACATGAGATTTATCTTTAAACTCATCACGTTTGCAATAACCTTTTGTCGTCAGTCCTAATCATAATATCTATCATAATTATAAATTTAAAACTCAAGCCCTTGAAATGAGTTTTAAATTTATTCAGATTTCACACCCTCCGACCCAAAAAAACTTAACGCTAATGAATCTACCTGAAGCCTATTATTATGCAAATGTATTCACAGTCGACATATTTCCATGTCGGGAATTAATTATGCCACGGGGAGTATTGCATGCGATTTGATGTATGACGTGCCGCAACGCAGGTATGCCGTGTGGTAGACTTCCAGAATTTTGGCATTTCTTTACCACATCTATACATATAATAGAAATGTAATTAATTGATCGACGACGTACGAGTATCGAATTTTTGAGAAGAAATGGTAGTCTGTAAAGTCGGTTTACGGACGATAAAATTTTACGTCATAAGGGAAGAGAGATAAATGCATTGCAAGTCAATCTTTTAGGCCGATCGTGTCTCTCAATATCGCTTGATCCACGCTCTCGCTTGCACGCACAGGCTCAGACGGAACGGGACAGTTTTTCGTGCCCGCTGCCGGTGTTAATCAATTTATTAGACGTTTTAGTTATCACGTCAATAGCTATTACTAAGTATAAGTATTAACGCAATACGGGTGTTCATAAAAAGGGGGTGCGCTTTAAATACGTGAGAAACTATTATAGAATAGATATTTTGTATTCCCACCGGGCGGCGCGAACGATAAATAAATTTTATATTTTTTATTTTAAATTGCCTGACAATTCTTGACGAAATTGTGGTAAATTTCAAATACATGGCGGTATATGGTTCCATTTGACACCGTTTGGGTACGGAACCTGACAAACTGTTAACGGGATTCAAACTCAGCTCTGTAAAATCGATCGGTAACTTCAAACATCGGCATACAATCCAACAGGCCGACTTCACATCCCGACAGTTATAGCCAATTTGCAGTTGTATTATTATAATACGATTGCAGGGTCTGCTACATTGGAACGGGCTTGAATTTATTTAGTGCAGAGATGGAACATAACTCATTTGAGCGGAGACTCGGTCCATGATATTTTGCAACGCCCTCCCGCCGACACGGACTGTCGGGCAGAGAAGCGCTTGTGCGTATGATGGAGTTGCTGTATTGGTCGCGATTGACGAGTGACGATGACAGTACGGAGAAGTTGTAATTTCCAATTTAGTTTTGGCAATTTTAGTTTAGGTTTGGGACAAGTCAATTTTGGCACAAAGCATTTGAAAATTTAAAGATGAAAAGTGTTTATTGAAAGCAATGTCCTATTAGTAAGAGATTGTGTCATTTGTTATTTGAATGTTATTAAATAACTAATAAGGTAGAGTATAATTGAAGATAAAATATATAATAAATATATAATATGAATATCAATTTTTTAACTTTGTTCACTCTCACTTTCTTCACCTATCAATGATACCAAACCTAACATTAATTTCTAATGTAATATTAACATTAGTTCCTAAAATGAAATGATTACTGACACTATTATGGAGATAACTCCAATATAAAATGGGTATTGCTAAAAGCATCTCCAAAATATTGCTAAAAATAAGGGATCCGCATTATTCCGCATTATCCGCATTATCTTCTTGAACAAATTGTATCGAAGTTAAGCCAGGCATATCTTCAATTATTATGACTATTTGAAATGCAAATTAATCTAAAATTAAAGTTTTTATATTAACGACTACTTACAGTATTAATTTCCTTTATATGTCACCATAGCCATGAAAATATTTTTTGGTTACATTACAAAAATATAAAATCGTTTATCGCTCATCGTTGGTGATGATATCACTTGGTTACATGTGTTTTACATAAATGAAATGTGGACTTGAGAGTACTTCTTTTCCTTTTGCTGTGAAATAGCACTTTACACGAATGAGAAAATTTAGATATGAATCGTAGTATTTTATTTTTTAATTGAAGCCCGTTTAAAAAGAGACTTTGGACTTCATCTTGGGATACTTATAGTCAATGTACAATTTAACCGTATCATTTCGGTGAAGTTAAACTTTTGTATACTTTTTGTTTGTTTTTCTGACGTGTTTTACACGTACGATATTTTCTTGTATTTGCAAGTAATGTATTTATCTATTGCTCTTAAAACCATATCCCTAAATCATATCGTCTATTTATGCACATATAACTTGCATAATTATAACACCTTCAACACGAGACTCCCGCGTTAGTGTTGTTTAACATTAAGTTTGTTTTGAGTAAAGAAATCATTTAATAGCTTTGGTGCTTGATGTGGCAAGATATATAGGCATGTTTGCCTGGATTGCTGAAATTTCATAAAAAATTAAATAATTATAATATCGATGTGAATAATACACATATAAGTAATGTAGAAAATAGACTGTTCTACATTGCTACTATACACATGCTATTTGACCAACACCCGCGCCACGCCAGCTCTCCAGACCAATATTCAATGTTTTATTAGACCGAACCCAATACCACTTTACCGCACGAGTGTCCCAGTAATAAAAACATGTCCTGCCTCAACCCATATGCGCTGTACTGTAACTAACAACTTGTTCTACACATAACGGCCATACAAATGCACGAATTGTAATACGAAAAGAATTTTCTTTTTAAGTGTACCATTTGAAATGCTCGCCATAACTTACTGCATCTTTATAAGTGGGTTGCGGGAAATAAATGCTTTTATGGTAATAAAGTATGAAGCGTTAATAGCGCAGTGGCGCGAGTGGATTGGAAGTGGTCATGCAGTTTAAGCAAGCCCACAGTTGGTTGTATAAACTATAGAAACTTGATCGATCGTTATTCTAGAAAGAAAAAAGTTACATAGGATCGGTATACATAGGATAGGTAGCGTCTCAATGTTTATTACACCTGGTTTATTACTTATGTCTCATTACATATAATGCATTTATTTTTTATTTGAGAAATATCGAGTTGACACACGGTAGAAGGGAAACTTTGCATCCGGTTATTTTTAAGTGAATGAGGAGGTACAAATAGAGAGAGATAGAGTGTGATTGATCGATTGTTGATTGAAGTAGGAAAAAACGAAATAGAGAGGGGGCAATTCTTTTGCAATAATCTTTGACAACGACAATGACAAAGCTTTGACAATGAAAAAAGAAAAAAAAATGAGTCTCGTTATTTTACATCTATTTTTATTTCACATTAAATATATTGAAAAAACTTGATGCCAATTGTGTCTAAACGCATCGTTGCACTAAATACCTAAAAGTTAGTAATTTCGGCTCTGACTCATCGCTGGCCCATTCAGACTAGCTCCAAACTACCCCAGGGTGGTTACACTCTTTAGTGCTTTCGGGATTTTCATTTGTAATGTAATGGTTAGTCACGATGCTACGGTTAAGTCAATATTCAAATTAAAAAAATATGTGCATTTTACCAACTAATTTGCCCAGGGTAGTACCAACGCCCGCCATGGTACCTAGTACTGAAAAATAAATAAAATTGGAGTGTCTGTTTGTAATATTAAAATAACCACTATTTACTAAATGCATAATGGATGTATACATGGTACGTAATTATACCAAATTTTTTTTTACAATTTTTGTCTGTCTATCTGTTTTTTTGGCTAAACTCTGGATCGGCTGGACCGATTTTCACGGGGCTTTCACTGACAGATAACTGATGTAATAAGGAGTAACTTAGGCTACTTTTATTTTAGATTTTTTTGTAAAATTCCACGCGGAAGAAGTCGCGGACACAGCTAGTTGTGTAATAATTTTACTATGATACGGTTTCTCACGATATGTATTTTATATGCCGATATTTAGACCCAGTTGCATATGCTGTCCAGTCAAAAGTTTCTCCACTCCACGGCAGTTCAGCCGTGACCACGATCCGTGCAACTGGGTCGAAGTGTCGTTGTACAAAATACATATCGTGAGAACCCGTATCATAGTAAAATGAGTACAATCCGCGGTGCAATAATTGTTCTAACATCAATTGTGTTCCGATTGGAAACGTTTGTAATCCGGTAACACTTTTGGGGCGACCACCTTATTCCTAAAGGGTAGCAACACATCTTAAACCTTATAAGAACGAGTCTCTTGATAACAGATACTAGCTGGACTAACTATTAATAAAAGTCCCTATTGGGACAGGGACTGTTATGAATAGTTAGTCCAGCGCTTGGGCCCTTATACGTACTAACTAACCAATCAATATTCTTTATAACACCCTCTCTAACTAGACTAACCGTCCTAGTCCCGATTTGAGTCTTGTTCTGTGTCGGTCACAGTTGTCATGGGCGCAACGGAAGGATAGGGATAGTCAGATAGCTGCATGCTCGTTTGCTATCTTAAAATTATGTTTTAGTTAATTTTCGTAATTCTCGTAAGCATAGGTCCATAACGTCTAGCCATTTTTTAAGGTTACTTGTATAGGAAACCCATCAAGATCTACTTTTTTATCATTTATACTTTTTAAAGTGAAACTTTTATTAGATCGTCTCAAACTTTTTCGTCTGTGTGTTGCATGTCGCGTGACGGTCGGCCGTGGAGTAGGGATAGAGTGAAAGGCGTTCGTCAAAGCAGCGAAGGCCAATATGGCGGCGCCTATAGTTCGCAGCAGCTGACCGTGTAGTGTATAGACTATTACTCATTTGTGCCAGTGCTCCACGCTACTTTGTTTGTTTTTGTCAGTGTTTAATGTAATAGTCTACTTTTATAATTTCCTATTATCATTCCAACTTTCCAAGTATAAAATTAACATTGATAAAGCGATTGTTATACCCTTAATGGAATATTATTCCAAAATTTTTTAGTTAAATGTCTATAATGTGAAAAAAGTTTCACTTTTGCCGTGGTTTCATAAAACCACACAATCCTTTTTTTATTATTTGTTGTGGTAGAGATACACTACTCGGCTGCCTACTTGTTCCCGTCGAAGAGATAGAGCCCTGTGACAGACAGCGGAGGCATGTTAATAGGGTTTCCTTTGGGCATGGAACCCTAAAAGATAGATCAAAACCCATTTGTTTGCTAACTAGACTAAACATCCTAGTCCCGATTTAATTGATTCCAGATCGGTCACAGTTGTCATAGGCGGCAGAGAAAAGATAGTGCAGGTTCGTTTGCGACCTAAATTCCATAAAAAAACCTGAGATCCTACAAACAAACGATCCTATAAACATACACTCGATAAATTCTTTTTTTGCGTCGGGGCTTACGAAAACTGACGGGTCAATAAATAATGTCATTGAAACCACAGAGCCAATGCACACCTTGTCGTGTAATTGATAACAGGGTGACCTTGACGCCGCCCGCAATGAAATAGGGTGAAGTATATTTTAACCCTAAATTGAGTTCTGGAATTTCCTTAGTCTGCCCGCGCCGTCGCGTCTCGGCTTCAGGCGACTGAGAACGACGGATAAACCTCGATAAATACAATCCAGAATCAACTTTATTACGCTAACAATGAGGTAGGTTTTGTAAATGGCCCCAGTTCTAGGGGTGTGTGGAGGGCTCGATCGTACCGTCCTCTAAGAAAATGGAGACAATACGATAGTAGCGTAGTATATGTGAAAACAGCAGAAGCTCTTTGATTTATTTTAAGGTATATTATTTGGTTTGCAATGCAATGTACGATCTGTAATTCACTGTGAAGCAAGTAACTTTATAGCCATCTTCTGTTTCAGTTTGAATGGTTTTGGGGCTAAGTAGCAAAAAGCTATATTTGGGTAGCCTAGAAATATGACTCCAATCCAATCTCGGCAAACCAGGGTGTCGTCAGAGGCGACATAAGCCGGCCTTTGCTTGGTGATATGGCTGACGTCCGACTTAAAAATAAAGAGGATTTTAATATTGTTGCTGTGAGATCAGTAGGATATAAGGCATTTTATGTCATGTGTGAATGAATAAATTTTGTTTATTTGGCGTCATAGTGGGTACATAATAATTGGGTCATATTATTAATCCAAATTATATTTATTCATTTATAAATCTTTATTGTACACCAAGAACAGGGCATTAACAGTATATATAAATAGACATTTATAAAGTACAAAAAGCGGTCTTATCGCGTACATAGCGATCTCTTCCAGACAACCTTAAGATATGGATCAAAGAACATAGTGAGTAAAGTGGGGTAAGGTGCCCGAGAAATGTAATAATAAGTTCATAATTATGTCATGGTCATGATATAAGTATGTATGTGTACAATGGTAAGACGAATATTATTTTAATCTGCGTATTTTGCTTATGCCTTAAAACTCCCAAATATTATTATGTATAATACAATAATTTAGTCGATCCCTCGCTATCTCTGTCTCGCGCTGCCAGGCCGCATGGTGCTGTCTCGCTCGCACCGGCGCGAGTCGGGTCTCGCGGGCTTTTTTATTTTTTCACATTTGCGTTACACTACTGATTGATAGGGGGGTGGTGGGGGCTCGGCTAGGGTTGTCGCCCGTCAATCTTACTTATAAACTAAGAGTATTTTGGTTATTTTTTTTTCATTTCATTTTAACGTAAAAGACTGCATTAGCCAAATGGTATGTTGTGTTGTAATGTTGGACTCCCCTTAGGGTCTGCATTCGAATCCTGCTAGCGCCTTAAATTTTCTTATATTACCTATGTGCGTTTTGGAATTCATTATCATTTGCTTTGGTGAATGAAAACAGCGTGAGGAAACGCACACCTGAGAGTTCTCCATAATATTGTCAAAGGTGTCTATGGGATACCAATCAACTATGGCCTGTATCCCTCACATCGTAATCGTATCTGGACCGAGATTTAGATGTATGTAAGAGCGTTAAACGTAGACATGGTTGAACTTGAACTTACACAATAATTAAATAAATAAATAATTTAATTTTATACAAAATTTTTGTAACAAACGTCACCTTGTACGATGTAAATCGTAATAGTTGCTTAAAATATTAGAATTTAATTTTATTTTATAATGTAAGTTCTAAATAAATAAAATAAAGTTACCAGTTTTAACTATGATGTGACAACCCTACTTAAGTGCACCGGGTGCCGCTAGATGTCGCTAGTTGTTGTGTAAAATAAACTCGGAGTTACATGTAACGAATGCATTTATATTACACCCATTTTTTAAAGCACGATGTGCTTTTTGTCCGAAAGCCTAGAACATTATACTTTGTGCCTCTATGAGTTTTACCCATTGACTTATTATTTTATCATCAAAAATCGTAATATTTTTACAAGTGTTGGCCTACTGGTTCAAAATTATTTATTCGTTATTGAAATTTTCAAGAAAACGTTAAGTTTTTATTCTGTTTCCAAAAATGTAAAATCGACAGACCGACTATATCTAGATCATCAAACCATGCCAAACTATTTAAAAAAATCGTGAGGAAACAGACACTTGAGAGATATTAATAATGTTTTTAAGGGTGTTATGAAATCTACCAAATCGCTTGGCCAGTTGGCTGAGGAGACCCGAGCCCTCAAACATTAATGAGTTGATGATAGTTATGATGATGACGGTGATGACTTTTCTTGATAATGATAATGATAATTTGTATGCCAAACTTGACGACTTTCTTTTTATTAATAGCCGGTAAATAAGTATTACTACAAAACTAAATTTCCTCCAGTTTACTTGAAACTTGGAATTTGGTCTTCTTAGCTGGATTAATAAATTCTAGTTAGTAGTGACCCGGCCTACGAAGTGAAGGGTCCCGGGTTTGATTCCCGGCCGGGGTAGACATGGGACAGATAAATATTTGTAATCTCAAGTCATGGGTTATTAGTTAAGTGTTATTAGTGTTGTCCATGCCACTCGCGGCACAGTGAATTATAATGCGAGATATGAGTGTGTTGGCATTTATTTAATTATTATGATTATTAATAGTAATAGAATAATGTTTGAAAAATCTATTGGAATAAAATGGGTAGTGTTTTTTTTGAATAAAAATAATTCCGCGAACGAAGTCGCAGGAAACAGCTTGTGAAATACAAATCGCATGACAGGTTAATATATTGACGCGCCGCGAAGCCGGTATGAACGGCTGAATACATTAAACCCTGTAACATATACTAAACACATCAATTCAGGTATGTAACGCGTTTAACAGATTATCTGTTGCCTTCGGAATCGCATGTCCGGGGCTCGGGGATTGGGGCTGGGGCTGGGGCACTTCGCGGGTTTCTGTCTACGGTGATGGCCACTGGTGACTGTGGACGGAGGCGTAGTGGAAAAATTGAAGTTGGGTCGGTTTACGGTTCGAATCCGATTGGTTAAGTCCTAACGCATTGCTTGGTTATGTTTTTTATAAATAACAGCTTGCACACACCTACATCTGTAAGGTCCCGTGTTCGATCCCGCCCGAGGTGAACATCACAAGCCGAGGCAATCCGTCACATAAGACAGATAAATATTTGTTTTCTGGACATAGTTATCAGGAATAATGTGTTGTGTTAACCATGCTTTGCGACTCAGGGAATCCTAATGTCCGTCACATTATGACTGTGTAGGAGTTTTTTTTAAATAAAAACATCGATTATTTATTTTTATTATAATGTACTAGCTGACCCCGCGAACGTTGTTCCGCCATATAATATAGATACAAAAAGCGCGATTGAAATTTGACGGCTGGGGGTAGGGAAGTGAAAAGTTAAGATGATGTGTATTTTTTATGCCAAACCATAAAAAAAATAACCAATAAAAATTTGTTCAAAAAATGAAAAAAAAAATTTAGGGCGAGCCACCCTTAACACTTAAGGGTATGAAAAATAGATGTTGGCCGTTTCTCAGACCTACTCGATATGCACAAAAAATTTCATGAGAATCGGTCGAGCCATTTCGGAGGAGTATGGTAACTAACATTGTGACACGAGAATTTTATACATATATAAGATAATGGTTAGCTGGTAGAGAATGCTATTAGCATTAAGCTCGCCATTTGTACCGTAATATTTTATATTGTGGGCTATAAAGTTTAAATAAATAAATAAATAATTAAAGAAATAACGTTAATAAAACATTCATTGTTGACTCTCATAGTGTCAATGTCACAATTTGACAAATTAAGAATGACATTCACTGATTGCTGCCATTGAAAGAGTGAGTTGGAGTTTAAAAACTAGCGCTAGCAGGATTCCACACCCAATGGTCAATTGGTCAGTATCCGAGAGCGGGTCACTTCATAAACTCGATGCGGTGGACCTACTTGCCTCTTCATTGGACGACATCCAGGTCGGCCGCGACTCACGAACGGCGATGGATGCGGTATTCAAGCTAAAGTGTAGTAGGTAAATTGTGGCAGTAGGTAAAGTATTCCACCAAACTATGGTTTGGCTAAAGCAGACTGGTACATTATTACGATCATAATAATTAATATATCATTGGATCTTACATAGGGTTACTAAATGTCAGGATTTTCCAGACTTTTTGCCTTTCCATTTTTATTGTAGGTAATTAAAAAAACTTAACAAACAAGTAAAATATTAATAAAAAGTTTAACTAAAGTTTAACCAATACTTTCGATAAGATTTTTATTTATATTTTAAACAATAATAAATCAATCAATCTCAAAAACAATTGTTTTTAAGATGATCATAGCGTCTGCAGTGCAAAATTCAGCTAAACACGTCACCTCCAAGCTTTCCTAAATCCTTGCCCCGCTATAGGCGACTCACGCCACTCGCAAAAATTATTACAGCGAGCGAGCCACGCAATGGAAATTGTCAAAATAATATTTTTAATTCATTGCAGTCATTGCCCTTAACATGCACCCTTTCTGGGGTTTAAGTTGTAATTACATTTACCATCGGTGGGTAAATTAGTAGGGACCGAATTCGTATTTGTAAAGGGCTCCCTCCGTCTTTGATTTCAAGCCGACCTTGCTCGTGTTGCACCCTGAACAACGGTCTAGCTTACGGCTAGGCTACGTCTAGCCCACAACCCACCGAAATAAAAAATTGACCCACATAATATTTTTCGTGTAAATACTGCCTAAAAAGATTGAAAAGGTGGTATTCATGTGATAAGTTTGATCTTTATAACGACAGGCGGAACTAACAGATACATAATATACTATTGATACCCTATTGTACCAATAACAATATGTACAGCCAATCTTCCAGTAAAACCAGGGTATTATAAGAAGTCGGCATTAATGCAGTATTGATGCGTCATAGTATATCATTCCAAACTTACTTCCAATAGCCTTCACCCACATTGTGAGGCAGTAAACTAGAATAAATATTCACTACGCATCGCTTCGGGTTTTGCTGGCAGTTGCTTCTCTTTTTTATGGATTTAAGATAAGCAAACGAGCATGTCGAACATGCAGCACGATCGCAGCAACCCGTGAAAATTGTGACCAACCCAGAAAGAGACTCAAATCGAGACTAAAATGGTTTGTCAGTTTACAGTCGATGTTGTTAAGAACGTTAGTTGGTTAAATCTGCTAGTTAGTTACACTGCTAGCTGGTAACAAGGCCGAGTCACAATACTGTATGATACTATTACCGTGCTTCCGCTGCCCCCCATGACTACCGTGACCGACACAGAACAAGAATCACATCGGGACTAGTGAAATATAGGTACTTAAAATATAGCCTAATTTTAAACACAGACAGGAACTTCGATTTTTTATATACACGAGCCGTTCCCGCGTCTTCGTCCACGTGGAATTTAACAAAAAATCTAAAATAATAATAGCCTAAGTTACTCCTTATGACGTCAGCAATCTGCCAGTGAAAGTCCCGTCAAAATAGGTCCAGCCGTTCCAGAGATTAGCCAAAACAAACAGACAGACAGAAAGACAGACAGACAGACAAAAATTGTAAAAAATGTTATTTTGCTATATGTACCGTGTATACATTGATACGCATTTAGTAAAAAGCCGTATTTTAATATTACAAACAGACACTCCAATTTTATTTATTTGTACAGATTAAAGAATGAAATTAGTTAAACAGATCGAGATTTTATTGGAAACTTGGCACAAAGTTAAAGCCATTACTTACGGCACGGACGATCGGTAAACATCTTGTCATAACACCGTCTGCTGCCTTCAGTTCCACCGCTCAACTAACTCCACTGTCAGCCTTGAACTCGATTGAGAGGCGTGAAGAGACTCATTTGTGACCCCGATCTGGTTTTTTAAATACCCGTAACACATTGACGATCCCCATGGTGCACAGGTACCATGTCGGACTGCCTTTCGATGGATCCTGGGCTCCCAGCTAGAGAGTTTGAAGGATGAGTTTCTGTTTTCGGCCTGGGTGTGTATGTTCTTGACCATGGCACCCACGACACTGAGAATCCTAGTGTAGGGCTACGAGTGTGTGGCGTTATTAACCTTTGTGTGTATTGTGCGTAGGAATTATTCATCCATCCCACGACACGACGGCGACCTCGTGAACATTTCACCAATACGAACGACACGGTTTGCGTCGTCGTTTATTATGCGCACTGTGGAGAACTGGTATACGAGTACTTAGCTTGTCCGCGTCGGTGTAGCCATTTTTGTATGATATAGGTTTTTTCAAAATAAGAGTGTATAAGTGCAAAATAAGAGTGCTTTTATAAGTTAGTATGACCAACATCTTAGACTTCATCTTAGACTTACCAGGAGATGGCGATGTTGTCACTTACTTACTTTACGTGAAGAAAATCTTCTTCGCAACCCATAACTGTCCCACTGCTGGGCTCGGATAACCTCTCGCAATGGGCGAGGTGCAGGCCATAGTGCACCACGCCGGCCAAATGCGGATTTGTAGACTTCACACACGTTTTAGAAAAAATTATGGAGAACTGACAGGTGTACAGATTTTCTCACGATGTTTTTATTCACTGAAGCAAGTGATAATTAATTTTTAATATGCACATATTTTTTGAGCGTGCAGGATTCGAACTACCTGTTCGGAAGTCTAACATTCAAACCAAAAACAAAAATAATCACCTTTCTGCTGCCGCTCATGACAACTGTGACCGACCTAGAGCGAGACTTAAATGGGGACTAGGATGGTTGGTCTGGTTAGGAGACGGTGTTCGAACAAAGTTGGTTAGTTAGTTATTAAGTATGAGCTGTGCCCGCGACTTCGTTCGCGTGGAATTTAATAAAAAAATCTAATATAAAAGTAGCCTAAGTTACTCCTTATGACATCAGCTATCTGCCAGTGAAAGTCCCGTCAAAATCGGTCCAGCCATTTCAGAGATTAGCCGGAACAAACAGACAGACAGACAGACAAAAATTGTAAAAAATGTTATTTTGGTATATGCACCGTGTATACATCCATATGCATTTAGTAAAAAGTGGTAATTTTAATATTACAAACAGACACTCATATTTTAATTATTTGTATAGTTATGGACTGCGGCAGGGACTGTTAGTGATAGTTAATCCTGTTAGTTGCTATTAGTAATAGTACAGTTTATAATTGTTAGAAAGAGTTAACATCGGTCGCAGATGTGTTGCTACCCTTAATAACTAAGATGGTTACATAACAACGGAATAGATGAGCGACGCAGTTTACGTCGTCCTTCGTTATGCGCACCATGCAATAGTTTGCTCGCGTCGGTGCACCCATTTGTGAATTATATGGAAGTCTTCAAGAGAATAGAATATTACATGCTTTTGTAAGTTAGTGCGTTCAACTTGGACTTCATCGCCACTCACCAACAGGTTGTCAATCGTTACCTTATTATATGTAAAAAAATCTGTAAATGACTTTCAGGAATGACCAAATAAAACACAATTACTGTGATACGATTAATTTAATACACGCGACTTATCGATTACAAATTTATTCGTTATTGCTTTATTATTATTTATTGTACTTATTTCTATATTTTAAGATGTTTTATCCAAAGATATGGACTGGTCTGGTCGGCTCTACTTTGACTGGACTGAGAATTAATGATATATTTTGAACAATAAATAAAAGAAAGAAAAAGGCAGAACACCATCTTCATAGAACGCTTCCTGGGAGCAGAAAAGCTTGATATAAAAAGAAGAATGTATCCTTAACCGTCTCATTGCTGGACTTGGGTCTCCTCTCACAGTGTGAGGGGTGTTTGCCTTCCTTAACCAAAACACATTGATAAAATTTTAATAAGAACTTCTTAAACTTTAAATCCAGTGCCATGATCAAGCATTCATCACCAAAGTGCTAGGTACGCTGAATTTCTAATTAATAAAAAATTACTCTAACCTAAACTAACCTCAAAGTTGGTATTTTTTTAAAAAACGACTTCTCTGGCTTTTATCGGTAGTTGAATGTTACTTCTGTCGGCCAGTGATTGAAATAAAATAATCATCCTTGTTTTCCGAAATACCGTTTCAGGATGGTGCTACAATAGTAATAGTTTCCATCTTTTCGGGAACAGATATTAAACTTTTGAAATAAAATTGGGAACATTTATCATCGTGTTTGTGGCAGTTAAGTATTTGAAAATGAATATGAATGAATGATCTTTAATAACAGGTCCAGTTTAAAGTCAGTCACAGATTTCATAGAACCAAGATTGATAGCTAACACTTTGTGTACCATCCAGAGTTTCCTCAATGCAGTCGAAGTACAGTCGAAATAATCACCAAAATTTAACGGCAATATTAAAATTGATTATGACCAAAAACAACAAAAATGAAGTATATTTTACGAAATATTTATCGAAAATAAACAACCAACATCTTTCGAAAATAAATTCTTGTCGTAAAATTTTACAAATTCCTAATAGCAATGTCATTGTGTGTAGCGATCTTGAAATTATAATTACACGAATGTACGAGTTCGACCACTTCGACAAATGAATCAATAAAATTTCTTATTATACGTCTTAAGAGAATTACATCTATTTCACAAGAGTCAACAAGGAGAATATAGAATTAATAATAATTATCTTTATTAGCATTTAAAATATCTATTACTTCAATAACAATATCACATATAATATAATAATATAATATTATTATTAGCAACAATCAACAACCACCTACATACATTCGATGACAGTAATACAATGTTTATATTGATAGAAAATATTTGACTTATTGTTAAATCTAATTCGTATATTATTAATTATTATGTGCGCAATGGTCACGATCACGTTAATAAAATAAATGTTGACTTTAATAATAGCGATTGTGTTGAATTACTTATACAGCTACAACATCCACTTTTAATATTCATTCTTCGTATGGAAGAATCCTAATTACATACATAGAGATACACAAATATCATTGGAATATAATTTAGCAGCAAAGTCACGAGATAGTTTTAAGAGTCTTCTAAAACACACATATAGAATAAGAATTGTAATTACGTATATCCAACTACAAATAGAAATTGATAGCTTAACCTTACGTTCCTGCACTCTTTCATTATTATCATCAGACCTTGTCAGATATTTCACCGATTTATCATTAAATACTTGAATGGAGAAGTTATTCACATCAGCGTTGTGAACGCTCCAACGTTCCATAATATCAGACAAATAATGATATAAATAGTATTACTTCTATTGATATAAGAGTCGCTTCACCTAATAATTGTGGTGGCGGCGATCTTAGAAAAAATACAATGAATGTCTCTAACACTTACTTTGTTAATAAATATTATAGATAGCAAGAGGACAAGCAACTTGCACACCAGTAGGTCTTTGATACCGCCGTTTATCCTGGAACCGACCATCAAGTTGCTGCACTCCTAATATGGGCTGCAACGTAGTATTTAATATGCATCGACTTATTTTATTTTGACAAATCAGTGCAATACCATTTTAAACCCTATTAATATTAACTTTATTTATGGTCATTCAAAAGCTTGTATGCATAGAGCGCTCTAAGGAAGTACCTTAAAAGTAGTCAACAGTTTAAAATACTACTATGAAATATCTTTACAATCAACAAAATTATATCGCTTTACAAATTCAACCTCTAAAAAGGTAAAACTATCGTAACAGAAAATTGGACTATAAATTTGTAAAGTTATATCAAAAATGTAACTGTGAGATGGAACAATGATATCATTTTTCACATAGAGTATTTAAATACCAATGATTATACTACTGCGACGATAAATTACTTAACTTTAAAAGCTATCAATGATATCGGCATTACGTAGCATGATATTCTTCTTTGAAAATCTTTCTCATGACTCCTCAGTGAACAGCGTGACTGAACTATCCACACTAATCTAAGATTATAGGCAGACAAAGAATTGAAACACCTTCTTCATCATCAACTAATAACAGATTTGCGAAACAGCCACTAAAGCTTTACAACCTGAGAAATGTCGTTTTACTGCATCAAAAAACACAAACTTGGTCTATGGACGAACGTGTTAAATTAGATCGAGAAAATTGTTCAATAATAAACAAATTATTAATTTAGGTAGAAAGATATATTTCTATGTACCTACGATGATATTTGCAGTCTCGGTAAAATGTTCAAAATAATACAAACATGAAATTTGCATTTCTGAAACTATCCCCGTAAAGCCTTGTTTATGACGTAGGGTGAAGTTTATTCTTGAAGACATGCCAAATACTTTATCTGGCTCAAAGAACTATTCATATAACTTTGACATATTCACAAACGCGCTTCTTCTCTCTCGCGCTCTGTTATTACTTTATCCTTCAATTCATGTGAACTAAAAGTCAGTCTTTTGAAACAAACTATAATTAATTAAATTTAGCTTAGAACGCCGATAATTCCAATAGGTAATCCTTTGTTGATTGGAAAATTTCTATAGATAGCAATCGATAGATGACCATCGGTCCAAATATTACGACAGGTCTACTCGGACTTCTTAGGATAACAATTCTACTCAAAATAACATTCTCTAACAACACGACTGTATTGTCTCTGTCCCTGTACGTAATGAGTTGTTAACTGCAGACGGATTTATAGATTCTAAACTGGACATATTTAATCATGATACTATGGCCAATATTTGACAATGAAAAATTAGCAGTTTGGTAAGGAATACTGCCCTAAAGAAATATTTTACAAAACTATAACTTACTGTCTCTTTCTTTATGTCCTACTCCGATTAAAGAATTATCTATTTTAAAAGTAATTGATATCATTTCATGAAATTCATTTTAAAAGTGATTGTTATACTTGTTAGGAATAAGACGCGTGACCGATGCATGAAAATTACATAATATATTGTTCATTCTTATTCATGAAATCCCATAGTATTTGCTTTTAAAGTACTGACAATGTTAGTTCTGCGGCAATGTTTCATAGCCAAAGCGCTTTCAGTTCCTTCATTATTGGAAATATATTTTACCATTTTATCAATGCGATAGGGTTGAATTTTGAGCTTGGTTAATTTTGTTAAATGGCTACTTCACATGACAATGAATACCAATTTTATTTTCTTTAAATAAGTGTATTTGTAGACATTATATATTTATTTATCTTTCTGCACTTCTTGCACTTCTGTGTAATCTTTGATCATGTCAAATCTCATACTTCTACGTGCGTGCATTCATCTTAAAAAGGGTACAAATGTTTTCTTTTAAATCTGAATTCACTATAAAAAATATTCCAAAGAAATTTTATTGCAAAATTATACCTTACCTTACCTTGAACATTCATGCATGTACATTTAAAAAATAATTAAATACCGAAATTAATAAGTCCAATCAATGTCTTTTTAAAGTTGCACTTAATTTAATTTCTTTTACAGACTTAAATTTTACATTTTGAATTCTAAATAGAACTAACATTAAAATAGTTGATTTTAGCTAAATATTTATTTTCTGGAATCGGAAGAAAAATAAATATTTCTGGGATAAAAATATGTAATTATATCCCAATGTAATTATATTCCCTAGGTAAATATATGATTTTTTCATTTTTTATATATTATTTAAGTACGAATTAGTCACTTCAGATTTAACAATTATTTTTGAATCAACAATTTATATATCAGAAGTCACTGTGCGGAAATTTGCTGATTTTAACATAGTTTTAATGCACTTTACTAATCCTAAGTGCATTCGCACTTCATTGATTTTACTTTATTATGGAGTAGAGATAGTTCAATACAAGAATAAGCCCCCTCTACCATGGTTGAGGAATCGAATTAAAAAATATAAGTTCTCGGTCGTAATGAAAGAATGATAAAAACGTTTTAAATAAATTGATAGTTAGCGAGACTTTTCGAATTGAACCATCTACTACCACAGAGTGTAATCCATCATTTGCGGGGATAGTAGTTGTAGCCAAATACTTAAAAGATGTTAAACCTAAGATCGTTTGCCGTAATGTGTTGGTCGCTTAACTTAATAATAATAACACGACATTTAGTAATTTGAATAAATTATCCAGTGAAATCTAGAATGGATTTATAGATTTGAGCAAAGCAAATATACACTTAGAAATAGACTTAAATTATTTAACTTTATATTAGTATAGTATTTCACGACGAGAAATTGACAGCATTTCAGTAACACTAGTCGTATAGACATACATTATACAAATTTATCACTAAAACCATTAAATAGAGTAGAATGGCGTAAATGGCAATTTCACAAGACTATTGCACATTCATAAATAGATATAGAATAAGCACATTTAGAGGCAGAATAATATTAGTGAAGACACCCAGATTTAAATATTAACGTGTTGTCAAAACGACAATAACAACTATCATGTCCTTATAATGGTAATTTAAGTAATAAACAAGAAGTTTAACGGTTTATAGTTTAGATTTCTACTTTTATACCTCGCATTTTACCAAGTAGTTTTATAATACTCTTTATACTATTATCTGAATTAATAAAGAAAGTATTCTTAATGTCTGATATTTTAAATTTACCCATTTTTACAAATTCTGATCTTTGATAACAATCATAAATTTCTCGCATTTTATAAAATATAGGTATCGGATATGTTATGGTCAATGCAATAAAAATTGAGTTGTTTTTAACATAATGTAACTAACATCAATGTATATAAAAATCAATTGATGTTCGTTAACCTCGCTATAACTCGAGAACGGCTGGACTGATTTGGCTAATTCTGGTTTTGAATATTTTGTAAAAGATTAGGGATGGTTTAAAAGGTGAGTAAATATAACAAACAGATTTTTTTATTTATTGATTCTGAGGCGGTAGGACATTTGCCGGGTCAGCAAGTAATAAATAATGAAAGTAGCGACTCCATCCTGATCTCATATTTGGAACAATGGCATTTATATGCTCAAAGATAGTGTAAAAGGACAAATTAAAAACAAATTAAATTGCATGGAAATCATGTTAGTACGCCTAGTTTGTGAACATATCTCGGCAACTTTTACATTTCCCTTCATCGTGTTTATCATGACGACAACGGTACAGGACTTAGACGAAGATTTACGAGACATACCTAAACATTCAGATATTACATGTACAAATTTTGAATCACTAAACCTCACGGGTTTTAATTTGTTTGAATGTGAACCTAAGCATAGCCAAGACAATTAAAAATCGGTCGGTTTCAACTTCATAACAAATATAATATAATATACTATAATATAATATACTCGTGTACTCACACTGACCATAACATAATTGTAACAGATAATATCAAAGAGCATAAAATATTACAAATTACAAAAATAGAATTACTAAAAAATGATTGTTGAACAACAAATTTACAGACTTTATTTAAAAATTGATAATCAACAATTCCTTTTGTCCCAACGTGACTGAGCGATAAAGAAATATTATTAAAAATTGAATGATGATAACAAAATACATCACAGTAAAATATTTTTCTCTTAAATTCTGTTGTGTAGCTGATTTAAAATGTTTTAAATCACCAAATGTATATCATTTATTAACATCGTAAAATGCAATTATCAACTTTGAAAATTTGTCTTAAAAATGTCAACAATATTATTAAAAATAATTGCTTACTTATACCAAGTTCCGGAGTAGTTTTTTGCCATTCCAGTCGGTTGCAACTTTTTATTAACGAAGAAAAATTCACCAAAGATAACGAAAATAAATTTAAAATTATTATTATTTTATGCCATCGCTTTTCCTTCACTCGATACTAATGGGCCATTTTTGTTTTTATTAGGACACAAGTTTCCTTTATCCATTCGATGAGTAACATTGGTCCTATCATTACTGATTACACTTTTTTTAGACACTTAACCTAATCTAATCTAATCTATAGGATAGCAGCCGTTTCTATTAACCTTTCTGCATATTATTATCACATTCTTGACGATTCACATTTTATCTGATTTCATTATTATTCACTACGGCATGATGATTTTTGGGCGATTTTGAAGCAATGTAGCCAGCGTGCATTAATTGCAACTAGCTCTCCTAAAGGATATAATTATGATGTTTTAGATTATTTTCTTCATTGGGGTTAGGTTGTGATGAAGGATGTTAAATACTTGAATATTACACAGGGTACTGGCGAACAAACCTAAAGTCCAACGATTCTGCTTGAAATTGTCTTCATAATGCTTTTATATTTTTTTGTTTCTTTAATCTCAAGGTAATTATTCGGTAGCTTTTGGTTTTTGGCCGTTATTCACAAAATCAGTTTCAGTTTCGGCAAATCAGAAATTAAGTCAAAATTTTTATTGGGGGTCAATATTTGATCAGTTCCGTTTTATTTTGGTTTGTAACCCATTGTATAAGTCTCAGTGCACCTATTTCGGAGTGAACGAATACTTCACCGATGCATATTTTGTACAGTGGACTATCCTCTACCTTACAATAATTATCATATTTTATAAACTACACAACGTACAATTACAATAACATTTTGTGACGATACTTTAGACGAGGATTACGAAAAAATCTATGAATATAATTATAGGCATTAATTCGCATTAGACTAATAATATAATATTGAAAATATATTGAATATACTATAACAATTTATTAGACATTATTATTGCGCGTCACAAAGTTAGTGTTCTCCGACTAATTGCTAAATCCAAGACAACAGTTCAACAGTAGCAGCATCAGGAATTTTGAAATCTTGTCCCAAATAAACGTAGTGGAGATACAATCCAAGATCAAGTTTTCCAAATTCGCAATCCTTACTTTCATCTTGGACCCAGATTAAAAATTGTCAATTGCAACAATTACAACTAAAATAATTAAAAAATATGACCTCTTTTTTCTACGCCTTAGAGCAACAACTTAATCTTATCAATCTATGGATGAAAACTAAACAACTCCTTTTAAAGGATAACAAGCGACATTAATAAATCGTATTTGTCTTTTATTTCGAGGTAATGTTTTCTAATGACTAGCAACTTATGCAATTTGTGCTAATACTTCGTTGTGCTCACAAAGCACGTTGTTATCGACACTTATAATAACTATGATAATAATATCGTGAATGTTTCAAACTGTATGCGCGGACACCGCCTCGAGACCGATTGTAACAGTATTATGTTGTATTACTGAGGACATAATGTGAACAGATGTAACAAATATGACGAAATGAGTAAGCATTAATTTTTTGATACCGACTCCGTCCACTAATTAACTCATAAAATAGATCATCATCATCATCATCATCATCACAACCCATAACTGTCCCACTGCTGGGCACGGGTCTCCTCTCACAGTGTGAGGGGTATAGGCCATAGTCCACCACGCTGGCCAAGTGCGGATTGGTGAACTTCACACACCTTTGAGAACATTATGGAGAACTCTCGGGTGTGCAGGTTTCCTCACGATGTTTTCCTTCACCGAAGCAAGTGATAATTAAATATTAATACGCACATAATTTTTGAAAATTAGTGGTGCGTGCGGGGTTTGAACCCGGAACCTCCGGTTCGGCAGTCCAACGTTCAACCACACCGCTATCACTGCTTTAATTTTAATTTAATTAACTGCTCTAATTTGCATAAAATAGATAAATATTATCAAATTTAAATCTAATAACTTTTGACAAAGTAAACAAAGTTTAATTTAACACAAACAATTTGAAACATTGACAGCACGATTGCACCTTATTAACATACATATGTTTGAAGATAGTTATTTCTTAAACATTAATCTATAGATATAAATTAAATAAGAGATAGGTACAACCAGATATAGACAAAATCGTCAAAAACACACCCAAATAGACAAGAGTCTAAATCTTGAACACTTCATGCATCACCTTGAAAACGTTCCTTGCCAAATTCAAAGTCCATTGACTTGGTCACACACTAGAGGTACTGAAGGACCAGAGAAAAATAATGTTTTGGAAAGAAAACACTTTGAATCTGAATAGATAAACATTGCTTGATTATTTCCAGGATCAAATTAGTTGCCGGCTTTGTTATAAATCTAGATGTTTAAATGTTTTTTTTTTCTTATAACTCCACATACTCATAGCTCCACACCAGGGTTTTCTGTCATGGGTGCCATGGACAACACGCAAAAACAAGAACACACACCCAGACCAAGGAACTAATTTTAAACTGATCATTCAATTTCTGCCTCGCTGGGTATCGTACCCAGGACCTTTGGAACGGCGGTCAGGCATATATCTTGCACCATACAGGTAGTCTGCAAAGCCAAAAAGGACGTAGTATTGATTTATGAAATTATACTTATCCGGAAATTAGCTTTACTCAAAGTGTTTTCTTTCAAAATTCAACTGTATTGAAGTTTATAGTTGATTGAGCATGGATAGATGGAAGACTCGAGCAAAGGAATGATCTTAAAGAAAGTTTTATAACTAGATGATATATCAATAGCATAATTATATACGATAGAGCTATATTATATAAATACGATCAATATTTCAAAGACATTGAAAAATATACAGTGACAGAATCGGATGCTATGACGACAACACCAAAAGATAAGAATTTTGAAAGTGAACTTAAGCTTTAAAGACCATTACAAAGTATTTTTAAAATGAATATTTCTGAAAAATATGATAGTAGAACCGAATGAACCAAATGCAAAAATAATTAAAAATATATAGATTAAAATTCTGCAATTTTCTAAACAGCAAAAAGCAATATCATCAACCTTATCGGCCAAAGACAAACTTTGATCACATTTGATTCAAGTTGAAGAAATGAAACAAAAGGAAAAATGTCTAAGAATCCATAGCTGGCAGTTCATTAGAATTTCTACAGAATGTTCCAATTAGAGAAAATTTTCATCAGGAAAAAATCTTAGTGAACTGCAAAGCCTCCTTCAATAACCCTGTTCAAATCATATAGATTGGTTATCATTAAAATACTTAAATAATTCACATAAAAGAGAAGATTTATATTCAAAGCAAGCTTGTAACAATTTAGATATTAAAGCAATAATTGTTCAAATGCATCTAATTTTCCCCTGAGTTTTGATAGAGAGGAGATCAAATCATAATAAGATGACAAGGATAGCCTTACGGAACTTGAATATATTCAGGCTAATCTTCAATAGATGAAGGCTGGGTGGAGCGGAGGAGGAGGGTGGATCCGAGGCTGTTTGTCCAGAGGAGCGCAGCACGTAGGTTCGCAGCAGGCAGTGCTGTATGCGGCCGGAACCAGGGCATATTGTGCCGGCGGGCCGTAAATTGCTGGCGTTGCTGGAAAAGAGAAAGACACGGTTCACATAACACTATATATGAGTAATACTCGTGCATAACCTTTTATTGTTCTTCATAAGTAAGCTGTGAAAATTTGACGTATTTCGGTTGCTGTGTCGAAGAATCGGTTCCCTATCTCTGGCCTTGGCTGCAAAAGCGTCAGAAGTGTCTTTAAGGCATCGTCGTGAGCCAAGAAAAGAGAAGGAAGAAAGAACTGAGGCTTTGAAGCTCCCAGCCGGAACAGGAAAACACGGGATTTCACGTCTTGATTGGTGATACGGATAATGTGTGAGTTTTGGCTCTAGGTCTCGGATGGAACCGTCCCCTGTAGTAAGCCAATGATGAGTTTAGCCATAGTTATGATCAGTTTGCACCTTTAATCGAAGTATCAGTTATCATGTCACTTTATTATTTCTTTTGATGTGCTTGTTTGAGCGTTTACTTTGTTGGTGCAACGAATCGAATAAAATGCTGCAGTGCTTACTGTCGAACGGCAGAGGGTAGACCGCGTACGGCGGTGGCGGCAGCTCGCAGGGGGCGCAGGCCGGCAGCTGCGCGATGGGCGGCGCGCACAGCAGCTGGTAGCAGAGCGGGGCCTGGAGGGGAGCCGCCTCCGAGGTGATCACGGGCAGCTGGCTCATCTGGAACACGTTGTGAGTCCATTTTATTGAGTCCACTCATCAAAGTATCCCGATTACTTGGCACCGCCGAAGCTATAAAGTATTACCAACGGCTGAAGTGACGAATAATTCATTCATGTTTCTTTTTCTGACGATTGACAAGGGTCGAAAACATGGTAACCGAATTGACGTCAGTAGGTACCTAAGTTACTCAATAAGTTTTGATATAAGGAAAAAAATTCAACAACTTACTAATAAACAACAAAAACATAAGTACCTATTAATTACTTTACATCGTTTCAAAACACAGTTAAGATTTACAGCCAAACCAAACCTCTTTTATGCTCTATACAAAATACCATTCTCCGAAACCAAATTAGAAAATCCTTTTGGCAGACTACTTTCAAGAAAACATTTATTTTCACTATTGAGGACAAAAAGAAATCACGGCAGCTAAGTGACGGCTGTACAGTGGATAAGTTAGGATTTCAACTCAATATTCCTCAATAAACACTTCTGTTTGCGAAAAGCTCCATCGTATTACTTAAATAAAAAGCACGGGAAACGTTCAGCAAAATGATTAGAAAATTCTTCTTTTTTAAATTGTTATTTTTAAAATTGCTCTTTTTTAAATAGAGAATAGCTTTCGGAGTTCTGTTTTCAAATTTTTTATTTTATTTTAATTATTGCAATTAGTCCTCTTGACCACGAACACATAAAATATTCAACTCAAATCATTCGAAGCTAGCAACCATCAAAAGCATCATTAGTTGCTAGCCATGGTATTCTCGGTGTGATCTATAATTGGTCTGTTATGACAATAAACTAATAATACCTGTTTCCTAACAGCCTGCGCCACACGAAGACGCCCCAACGGGGAGAACATCACTCCACCACTCTGAAAAGATAACAATATAATTATTACTATAAATTAAATGCACACAGTCATGCTATAATTCTCTTAATTATAAATAATACAAAGGCACTTGCGCCACATGAGTAGTTTAACTACTCATGTGCTTGTGCGTAATACAGAGCAAACTAGGGGCAAACAAATGCAAAACTTTTAGTATGAACCACAACTACTATCTAATCTAATAATTCAATTCAAGCTCCCTCCCGTGGTGACTCTGCTCTGTGAACTGTGAACGGTCTTTGCGATTCCAAGACCCTCCTCCCCACCTAGTTTAATCTCAACAGTTCCCATGCTTTAGAGGCTATCTACTCTCCTTCTAAAATCGATTGACAAATTATTTTTTACGGCTTTCAAAGTGTCGGACAGCAAATAGTACATTACGATACGTGTGCGTAAAGTAGCTTATTATTGCACGGTGTGAAGTTAGCGCACGAGCGGAGCGAGTGCGCTAAACACTGTACAAATAATATAGCTACTTAACGCACGAGTATCGTATACTATTTTATAGCACGAGTGACATAAACCCGCCTATACTCAAACATATAATTATTTACAGGGAAATAAAAGAAAGGAAATGTTTACGAAGCTGTTGATGTTCATTTGATCACTGACTTTAGACGTTTGAGTTTTGACATTAATTTGTCTGCTTTACCGACATGTCAAACGTCATTCAAAAGTATTATTAATTTGTCTGCTTTACCGACATGTCAAACGTCATTCAAAAGTATTGTTTAAAATGTATTAAAAGAATATATTATAAAACTATAAATCTCAAAACATTTTTGCATTGATTCCAGAGCATCAATAATTAAATTATAGGCATACATTTAGTGAAATTATATTATGAAACATTTGTAATTAAGGATGACTAAAATGCGGGTTTTGGTTACCTAGCAACCTAAAGGTGTGTTCCGATATACACTAAATTACACTGCGAGTCCACTGTCCACTTGTCCAGTGCTCTTACTGGTGGGAAATTCGTTCCGTTATGGATTTACAATATACTGACGCAGTATCCTTGGTAAATATTATGACGTATCGTCATAAACGTTGCCATTTTTGTACTCCTACCTAAGCACTGGTGTTTTCGAGGTAAGTTGCTTTCAGTGCTTTAACCTACCTAAACCATAAACCTACTAAGTTAGCTAGTCTTTTTAGTAAAGCATAATGTAAGCGATATATATTTATGGGGTTCCATACGCCACATCGAATTCCATTACATCGAAGTTCATGACATCGAACACGTTACATCGATAGTTTATTATATCGAACTATCATCACATCGAATGTTTATTACATCGAATGGTCATGACATCGAAAGCTTTTAAAATCGAAGCTTTTAAATTTGATATTATAATGAAAGAAAAAAATCATCAAAGCACTGAAAGCATCTTACCTCGAAAACACCAATTATTATTAAATATTGTTTTACAAAGCGGCCGTTTTATTATGCGATTAATTCAATTAACAAATTATTATACTGGACTGCGTTCCGTTCTAAATGTAACCAGTATAGTTAAATATAAAGGAACGGCTTCGTAGTATACTAAATTGACGTCACACCTTACAGTGCTCGCAGTGTATATCGGAACACACCCTTAAATATTCGTACCCTCCATTGAGTTATTTATTACCTAGTACCCTCCATATATATTTGTTATAAATTTGTCTGCTGCCAGATTCTAAGTGTCAATAGTGTAAGTGTGAACTTGTGCACGGTGAAGTTAGCATCATAACCCGTGCTATAATCCACTACTTTACGCACGGAAAAGCGTGGCATAAATGCGGGTTTAGGTCACAGTGTGCTATAAAAAATAATGTATATCCGCTTCGTTTTCCGCATCGATAATGTCTTTTGTGCATCTCATGTCCAAGAATGACTTAAGGTCAGATGCCTCGTCTACTCTTTTGACAATTATCTAGGATTACCTACTTAAAAAAAGAGTGCCTAGAAGCTATTACTCTCTCAATTTTGCAGTTTCCATGATAAAACTCCCAAATTAGGTAAAAGCAAAGGACGGCCATGGCCACTAGCTTGTTACAAATTTTGTACTTCTGTCCGAATAATTTCCTGTTTCTTGTCAAACACTTGAAAATAACACGACGGATTCAACCCTACTTGACCTACATTCTAAACGAGCCCAATCAATGCAACCTCCGTGAGGCTTTTATTCTGGGCCATTGTAAATATCTCCTCGTTTTACATTTTTTAATACTCAACGTTAATTATTATTTGAGTGCGGGCGAATAGTATAGAACTATATATATAAATATATAAATAATAGTATAGAACTATTTCAATATAACTCGGCAAAAGTTTTGGGTAAAGGCATTGACAATGGGTAAAGGGTAAGAATGAGAAGGTAAAATTGAACAATAGTAATAAATGAATGCTAACACGCTCACACCCCCGCACTAGGATTCTCTGTGTCACGGGTGGCATGAACATCACAAAGTCATCAATAACACCCAACATCCAAGAACAAACATTTTATCTGTCACATAAATATCAGCCCCAGCCGGGATATGAATACGGGACCCTTCACTTCAAAGGCTTGGCCATTACCAACTAGGCTACAGCGTCGTCATCAATTAATCAATCAATTCGCAAAAGGTTTTTTACTACACGTAAATCAACGTTTCGAGCTAGTAAGCGAATTGTGAACGATATCAACATAATTCGACTAAGGTTTTGGGTAAAGGTAACAATGAGAAGGTAAAACTGAACAATGGTTTTGCATATCGCTCCAAGGAAATTAAGTGGTAATAAAAAGTTGTGACTTGCACGGGCTTACAAAAATGCTAACATACCATGACTACCCTCACTCTTAGTTTTCTTAATAGGAACTTCGGGGAGTATGGGGCTCTATCGAAAGTTGGCTTGGCTTGGCCTCAACCCATTGATGGCTCGCTACTGAACACGGGTCTCTTCTCATAATTGTGGAGGCCTAGAGAATGACAAGAGACCTAGAGAGAGAGAGACAATAGAGGCCCACGCTGCTTCAGTACGGATTTGTAGATCGATAGTTGGATCCAAGTCAACTTCGCTATTCCTTTCTGAACTCCGTGATCCTTGCTGAACAAAGGACGAGGATATGGCGGCACGTCCAGCCGCTGGAAGTCGCTGGGTGCTGTACATCCATGAGCCGGTAACCACTTACCATAAATATGGTTAGTCTATTTGTTTGTCGACTACGACGATGGAGTTTAGCAGGGATGAAGTTTATGAGTTCAAGACACCAGCTAAGAACGGATGTAGTGATCAGGGTTTGAATAGGGGTTGACATTTTAGCTTAAATTCCGTCGATTTCAAGTAGGGTGGGGTATTTTCAAGTAGTGGTTAAAATTAATATTTGGGATACTAGTTACAAATAATGTAACATAATAAATATGTTTCAAAGTTTTCGGTAAATCATTCCTTAAAGAGGTAAAATGAGGTATAAGTTTGTTCGAAAATCAGTTAAAAGTACATTCGCAGACTAATCCGTCGGTAACAGCTAGTATTACATACAATTGAAGTTTTGTGGACACAACAGATTTGGGGATAGGTTTCATCCATGTCAAAATGCCTAGGCTTAAAGTAATTTGTATTCAGCCCTAACACCGACTGAGCTCAGCATAAAACAAAACACTCGTGAAACCACATTTATTCCAAACGAATAAGATTCAAAATCCATTGAACTTCAAACGCTTAAAACCGACACCCGTGCTTGTATCGTTTTATAGAATAAGCCATAAAGGCGCAGGAAGCGCAAGCAATAACTAACCATAAAAGAATCAATTCAGCTAATAATTCTTTGAAACGAACCCGAGCGATAAGGGCGTATGCTGCGTGCAGGAAACGGCACTTTCAGGTTATTGTGTGTAATATGAGGGGAGTGGGGGAGGGATCGATTGTAATGTCCGTCCGCGAGGTGTGAGCCATTTTGCAGGTTTTGAATGTAGGTCACGTGTTGGGGAGGGTTAAGGTACTTCGTTTTTATTTTATTTATTACCAGAAACCCGCCCCCGCTTCGCTTCGGTAAAATCAATACTAAATGCTGAGTTAAAATTGTAGCGTGATGGGGTATAGCGTAGCGCGGGTGGCGTTACGACATTTAGAGGCTAACAGTTAGTGACTATTTATTCGTACGCTGTTATTTGGTAACTCTCTATCTACAGAGAAGAAGTCAACGAAAAAAATAATAATAATATACACATTCGTCTCTCGTTCTCGTTTCCGTTTCTATAATTTCAGTCCATGAGCTGTTCAGCTATATTAACTTTATGTAGATAGGTTAAGGCCATCTTAATACGTTAAGCACGGAAATAAGACGTGGAATTAAACTACTGAGACTGAAGTATTGAAGCCAGAAATAAACTTTTTATTATACGTTATATTCAAAGTTCTCAACGATGCATCAAATGCCAGCCCGTGTGGCATTTACGTGGCATTTAATAAATATCTAGATACAATTCTAACAGATTTGTCTGTCTGTAGTAACAATTGCAATTAAAAAGATTGAAGATGTCGTGGCTTCAACCTATTATGGCCTTCTACCGAGCGCGGTTTTCTCCTCCTAACTGAAAAGGCCTAGAGCATACTCCACCACGCTGCTCCAGTGTGACGGAGAAGTGGAGTGAAGAGGGGGGACTCTGCTTTAAACTAATGCTACGAGATCGTCTTGAGAAGTGCTCATAGCGCGACAGGTGCGTCGATCTTTAGTGATCGTCTGAATTAAATACCGACCACACAGCCAATAGACTCCTAATAACAGGCGAATGGCTTCTGTCAACACATCGCGCTTATAGTAACGATATTCGTGCCGTCTCATTCTTTCCCGTTGCTTAAATTAATCTATTTCTTTCCAACGTTTCGTGTGGCCTTGAATTAGCCAATCACAGCGTTGAATTAGCCAGTCACCCCGCTTCGTCTCACCTCAGCTAGTTGCCAGAATGCATTCGGTCGTTGTCGGGAGTTGGGGATGGGTGACCGCTAGTGGTAAAATTTCTTATGCGTTTCCGTGCCAACTTATTCCACCCATCCGCCCGTGATCAGCGTGATGAAGTAAGCTCTAGACCTCCTCAGTCATGAGTCAAGTCGCGTGCTCAGTAGTGGATCATTTAATGGGTTGAAGCCACATTCAAAACGCTCCATCATGATACAAGATTTCTGCAATAAACACCACTATCAGACACCAACCACGCCTATTTTGAATGTCAGGGTAGCTCTAATCTGAAATGAATCACGTATAACCGCGGTTTACGGCTAGTTTAGAGGTATAAAGTATTCAAAAGGCTGGCTCTACAGTCGAGAGCCACTCGGAGTTTTTATGGTAATTGAGTGGATCGAGCTAGCAGCTTCAAAGGTAACCAGCAAAGATCAGAGGTCGACTAATTGAGACGCCTACATTTTATATTAAAAGCTGACTCACAACCTGACGAGAGATTATGGTAAGAGCTCACAGTTGCTCTTAGAAATATCAGAGTCATCACCGACGCGTTGCCAGCAAGAGAAGGGGAAAGAAAGAAAGTACTGACTATAAAGATTAATCTTCTAGAAGCGGCCATAGCCCGGCGGCTTGTGTGCGCGGCACCATTGTGTGCGTGCACCAGCGGGCGCGGTCGGGAATGCTGGGTGTATGATAGTGGCAAACGTTTCTTTAGCACTTCAATGCTTCAGAGGGCAGTTGTTATTATTAGATAACAGTCGTTAGTCAAGTCGGAGGCCTTCGAGTAGCATAAAAATTCCGATTGGCCAGAGCCAGATTGGTGGAGGGGTTCTCCAATAATCTACACTGAAGTAGTCGGTAGAGTATGCTCTATGTATGTATGTAGTCTTACTTATGAGGAGAGATATAGTGGACCATTGATAGATAGCAAAACCAATAATTTTTATTCTGATTATCGCTGTCAAATATATATTCTCCATAATAAAATCCGAACAATAAAATAAAATATATCCATGGAGTGATCTATTGAGATTTAGAGTTGTTAATAATTTCCGTGACGAACCTTTGTGGGGAATTGAAAAGGGCCGCACCCTCGTTAGGCGGGATCGTCTCAAAGACAGATTATTTTGTAAATCTTTAAAGTCCGCTACAAATAAGGGACGGGAGTGACGCTGACGGGACAAATATGAAAATAAGGATCCAAGGTTTATGTCGCTATGGTCGTGTGGATCGTAATATGAGTGCGGCTACCATAAAATTTGAAATCATCAAAAAGAAGTCCTGATATTTGATGTATGTAGGTACAATAAAAATGTGTTTCTACGACTAAAACTTACATAACCATTTACGAATAGATTAATTAGAATTAGATTTAAAGAATTTTATTTGCAAACTTAAAATGTTCTTACAAATTTTATGTGATGCCAATAGTTTGTCAGGTAAACATAAAAGTCATCTGCACCCTCTTTTCACGATGGCGGCCGCGGGACAAGGGGTGTGGTCCCACACACGCTATCGAATGTTTATTTCATTTTAACGTTTTTAATATTAAAACGTATAAAATATCGGTCAACGAGCCTAACGTCCGTACTATCCGATCAAAATCCGGAGATCTGGTAACCCTAGTTTAACTCGGTTTGTACTGAAGTCAGTATATGCGCGCGACTTTTTTATTCTCTTTCATCAAACGTAGCAAAATGTACATCATTACTGTCACACACGGTATACAAATACATCACAAAATACAGCTCGCTCAAAGTATATCAACGAACGCAACGGTGTGACTCATAATAAGAGGTACTGTTTGACGTGTTTTTGGGAACACTTCTTTTATTACAGTTATAATAGATACAGCACGTAAACAAAAAGGTTTTTAAGGTTCCGTACCCAAAGAGTTACAAAATGAAACCCTATTAATATGCCTCTAAATCTGTCTGTTTGCTTGTTTCTGTCAAGGGCTCTTTCTTTTATACGGATACCTCAGACCAACAAAAAAAAGAAGACAGCGCGCCGCGAACATCAAAAGTGAAGCCATCAAACCGTGCTCCTGCAAGTAAACTTACACGCTCACGCACACACCTACACTAAAACCATGCTCATCGCTCTTAGTCTGTCACGAGCCGTCTTCAAATTAACAAAGATTTAAAAAATATAATTATGCCTTCCTGTGTAGTGAAAAGTTGCAAAAACAACAGCAAATTACATAAAAAGTCTCACGGAATCACTTTTCACTTCTAAGTACTTAAATAACATCGTTTCTTTATTTTTAAACTATGAATTTTAGGTTACTTGAAACACAAAACCTCAACGAACAAAATCATAAACGTGACATAGAGTGCGTGGGCTGCCATGATACGATTTAAAATTTCCCATCCGCATCATTTAATATCCCAGCATATAAATAAAATATGATGTCTTTCTACAAACTTTATTTTTTATGTATTTAATATTTTAGGTTTCCAATATATAATGAAATAGAAAATAAATGGATAGTAGCTATAAGAAATAGTCGGAGTGATCCAGATTGGCTCCCATCGAAAACCAGCGTGGTTTGTTTCGATAATTTTACAGAAAAATTTAAAATTGATTATTTTTATATAATTAATAGAATCAGGCGTTCTGATTGCGGATTGTTGCAAAGTAGTTTTCACCTAACTTTATTGATTTTTTTATGTAAGTAACTTGGAATTACAAACAAACACTTCAATTTTATTTATCTGTATGGACTATAGAGTATATAGATTACTTTTTCTGTAGAGTCAGTGATTAATTTTGTTAAGGTGCTGTTTTTGAATTTAATTAAGTTTATTGAAAATATGAGTTATTTTTTTAAATTTGAATTTATTATTGAGGTACAATATCATACTCAATAATAATTTAGTCGTACAATATTATACTAGTTTCTAGCTGCACAATATCCCCAAATTATAGGGAAACATTTTTAAAAAATGGCAACCCTACGATACACACATAGATAAAAAGGTGGCTTCACTTTTGATGTTCGCGGCGCGCTGTCTCCTTTTTTTTGTTGGTCTGTGACGGATACTAGTTGTCCCAGCGTACTTCGTACCGCAAAAAATGTTTTGGTGATATATCGACAGCAACGCCACCTACCGGGTCCAATTGTGAATCTAAACCATTCTCGGATCCACCTGAAGACACAAAAATTTCAACCAAATCGGTCAAGCCGTTTAGGAGGAGTTCAGTGACATACACACTCACACTCGAATTATATTATATTAAGGTAAGTATACACCTGATTTGACAATAAAAAAACACAAAATACATAACGACCTTTGGTTACGATATAAAAAACATGTTTTTAAACAACTCATAACTCAAACCACCCCCAGATGACGCTAGAAGTAGCCTAACGCTGCCATCAAGAATAAACCCGTTCTCACGTACTTAATACAACATTATTTTTTAAATATGTATTAAATCAATTGCTGGCTGGTACGTAAAGAGCTGGGAGTCCGCCTCGCACTTAACTGATTTTACGTTTACTGATAGGTACGTATTTTTATAAACAAATGTCAAGAAATGTAACCTCTTTAAAGTACCCTTCTACAAACGAAGCGCTACCGAAGAGCACAAAAACTTTTTACACAAAACTTGTAACGTCGCCACTCAACCCTACAGTAGGGTTTTCGGACCCGGGTACCCGGGTCGGGTATACCCGGGTATTTAAGAGTTTTTGGACCCGGGTAATATTTGACTTAAGACCCGGGTACCCGGGTATCAATAAAATTATTCTATATTTCTGTCATTTCCTTTATAAAATAACGCCTTAAGAAAATGATAATGCAAAAGTACTTAAGAGGGGGCATAAAGCTTTTAAAAAATAATATTTCACTCGCGCTCCACGCAGACAATCGTAACTGGTAGATGAAACAAAAACTTTGAGCGAGCTGAGAAAGACGATAAGCTTATTGCACGGAATAGGGATGCAATAAGCGACAAATGCATTTTCTTTTGATTATACCTAAAGTATAGATTTAATTTTAAAATCGCTAGTCTAATCCCAACGTGATACTAATCAGCATTATAATTATATTAAAACATAGACCATATTGAAAATAAATTCATTTTCGTTGAACATTAGACCTAACTTTGTGATTTTTTATAACAAAGTTTCTTCTTTTATGTTTTTGCTCAGTTTTATCCCTCGATTATATAATGTAGTCTTGTAGTATTACTATATTCTTATTGAGGTTCTAGAAACTTGATCTACTACTGTAAAAATTGAATCTAAGATTTAGTGGAGTGCCCAAAGGTTTATTCTTCTTCTTATTAAGTATTTTTAATTTTTTTAATTTCTCGCGCAATTTCTTAATTTATTTCTTTCATAAGCTTCTTCCCCTGACAATAACAAACAAAACAAAAAAGAATTAGCGAAATCAGTCCAGCCATTCACGCATGATGCTGTGACCAAGGGAAGTAGGCATTCATTTTTATATATTTGTCGTCGTCATCGTTTTTTTTGTTTGTACATCGATTATGTAGATATTTATGATCCGATTTACGTGATTCTTCTTTAGTTTGATGCGGAATTGTTGCCACTTGGTCCCATAAATATTAAACATAGCTTGGCTCAGTAGTTTTCATTTTTTTAACATTTTTTTTCAGTAAATTGTTGTTAAAAATTGTTGTAATCATGAACGGGAATTTTTTTTAACTTTCTTATTTGAGCTTTTAACAATGCAGTTCAATAGTTTTTATGAATATTCATTGACTGGCCCTGGATTCCGAGGTTTTACCATTTTTAAGTCTTTCGGCACTCCACTAATTGCCAATTTTGCTTCATACCCCCTCTTAAATGTGAGATATCATATCTGCGTTATTAAATAAGATTTAAGTGTTATTTTATTCAAAATAGATAGATGCCTTCATTACAGTCATGTTAATTCAGTTTAATTTGATTGAACTCGTTTCTGTGTCATATTAATAAGATGTGAATTTTTTAGGTATTTTAGAAGTACTTAGGTATCTTTATAAAGGTTTATTTTTGTCAGTTTGTTTTGTTGTGTGATTTTGAATGGACAATTTTTTAGAGTATTCCTACAAAGAGTTGAAAATACGTAGTCTAAAATAAGAGTTAATAATAATATTTTTCAAGAAAAAACGAACAAAAATATATTTCTTCTCCCTAAACTCTTATTTTGTTTCACACATTTCAGTAATATACACTGTGTGAAACTCATAAATTATGTGAAGCTTTATTTAAATTGAAAATACTTTGAAATTGATACCCGGGTACCCGGGTCTACCCGGGTATTTTAGAAAAAAATACCCGATACCCGGGTATCAAAAAAGTCCGGGTACGCGAAAACCCTACCCTACAGTCAATCTTTAGTAAAATAACACAAAGTACAATGATTCAGCAAACCAGTCCGAAAGATCGATACGTTTAGTCTGGCATGTCCTGATTAATGTACGACCAGCTACCAGCTACGCTACCGAGATATGGAACATGGAGATACCTAGAGATATGGAAATGAGGTTCCGTCTCGACTGCTCGGCTGTTCATATCATAGAATACATTCCAAGTGATTTGTGGATCGACGCGTCAATACGCTCAGGAATTTAAATTATAAAGGGTGGATAAACGCTCGCAAACCCATATCCTCGCACTAGGATTCCATGGTGTTGATGGCATTTACAACTCAAATAAGTTATCACTTCCCATGTATCGATTGGCCACTAACCCTCCACCAATCCGCATTGGAGCAGCGTGGTGGAGTATGCTCCAGGCCTCCGGAATAATAAGAAGAGACCAGCGACCCAGTTGTGGGCTAATAAATAATGGGTATGGTATCAGAAAGTGGTTTAATTGTATACGATAGTTTAATCCAGTGAAGGGGTCGTCGAATCCCCTTAATCAGTATGATTTGTATCCGAAAAACGTAATCTAGTTTACGAAACCTTTCAGGAGACTCAACAAAAATAAATAGGCATGTTCCAATGTTGATACGGCGTTGGGTCTCAGGATTACGCAAATACCTTCGGAAATATGTCACAATAATATTTGTAATATTTAGTGATAGCTCGGGGAAGGGTCTAAGCGGTTCAATGGAGGTAACGTTTACATAATTCCTGCGGTTATCGAGAACTATGGCTTACAATTTTGTGGAAATATCAGAACATCATGAGACCTTATAATATTATTATTATTACACCTTATAAACAGCTGTAGCCAAGAGGTTTGAATGTTCGACTCCTGAACTTGGGACCTTATTGGAATCATAGACGCACCTTTAATTTTCAAAAAATATGTGCGAGGAAGGAAAACATAGTGAGAGGTCTCAAAGATGTGTGAAATCTACCAATCCACCAGTGGAGTGGACTAGAGACTATAACCCTCCCATTGTGCGTTGTAAATTCTAATGATGATTATGAAAGAGGCATACCCAAAAGCGATTCGAAGCAACTTCTTCAGTGCACAATAAGCAGAAATGACCCTATGCCATAAATACTGCACACCAGTCTAAATCTATTTTATTGTCTTCTTCAAATCAAATTGATAGCAGAAAGCTAACCTGAATGTCAATATGAAAAGCCAGTTATGAACAGGTCGTATCAAATTTCGCTTTCGATTCAGGATTATCTGTTACGTGTATCGAACAGAGCCGTAAGCTGTTTGACCTCATTTGTATGAATTTACGAGTACATACTGTCACCAGAGATGGGTAGGAAACCCAAATAACCCGAAGCCTTACTCAGAGGAACCAGTTATCATTCTAAAGATTCCCCTTGAGTTTAAAGGCAAATAATCAGAGGACCTTAGAATAATTACACCATAGAAACGAAGTCCGCGCGGCCGTTTTGAAGCACCTTATTAGAAATGGCTCCAAACACCGGCCAGCTCATGTCAACGTACGCCAAACGTGTATCGCGAAAAAAAAGAATTATCACGATTTGTCCAGTTAAATAAGACACACAGTCAGTTTGAGACAGATCAATCTACGTAAATAATAAGACTATAACGACAGTTTTTGGTAATATGTATTAATGAAGGTAGGCTCAGTTACCACTCCAACAATCCGCACAGGAACAATCCACACTGGAGCAGCGTGTTGAAGGATGCTCTAGGTCTTCTCAGTTATGAGGAGAGACCTGTGCTCAGTAGAGGACCTTTAATGGGTTGAAGTCATGTATTCAATTTGGCATGTGTGTTCCAAGGAACATGCCAAATTGCGAGCGGAATACTCTCAAAACTCAAAACTCAAATCATTTATTTCATGTAGGTATGATGCATACACTTATGAACGTCAATTTTTTGCATTTACCACTACATACATGCATACTAGTAAAACTATATAATTTTATAATTGTCTTTGGTCATACTAACAATAAATTCGGAATGTAGCATGGATAGCAGAGGATATTATGGAAATTCATCAATCTTTTCGTACTAATTCTGTCTTGCTTATCAGGCGATTGAATGATTTGTAACGTTCAGCCTGAAAATTACCCAACACATCGGCTTCTTCTTGTCAGACCTTCAAAAAAGTTCGGACTGGATGACCCGGATGGCAGTGGAGTAAGTCACCGAAGCCTTCACTGTGTCCTAGTTCCGAAGACAAGTTCGCGCAATTACCAGCAACAAAGGCGGTCTTAGATTACAGGGACATAGTTATTCTCTGAAACTTTTATTCTTAGGCTTTTTCCTTTTGACTTATATTGTTCGTGGAATTATGGACATGCTTTGAGACGTTTTAATTTATTTCTTCTATAGATGGTCTTGCTTTGGAATTTGACTAAGGTTATCGGCGTTCATCGTTACTCTGTCCACCTAATGGTCTTAATGACAATAGTACGTTGACTCTTAATCCTAGAGGTTCCTTATTATGTAGGTTCAGTGAGTTTATGTATACCTGGAACTGACCAGTAATTCTTACAATACCTCGGATATTGTTAGTGAATAAGTTGTGTTACAATTTAACTTAAGTTATGTTTAGTATAGCTTACCTGACTTGTCCTCACCCAACCTTTCTAATGGGTTTTAGGTGGCGTGTCAGCAAGCCAGGCGGGTGTCTTGTTTCATTCTCATCCTCCAACGTACTAGAGATGCTTTAGGTTCAAGAGATCAGCGATAATTATAGCCACAGGTGATTAATGATTACCATCATGTAGTCCTTCTGTTAGTTTTTTATGACAATCATAAATAACAATTTATTCAAAAATAAATGTTTGATGTTGCGCAAAGATAGGTTACAGCGAACATTTCATATCATTGACAACACCACTCTGCCACTAACAAAATTATTTCCAGTGAGTGTAAGTTAGAAGCTAATAAGGTATGTTAGTTCTTTGACAAGATATTTACAGGTCAGCAAACCAGCAAACCGGCTTTTCTAGAAACAATGGCGTGGTCGCAAAGTATTGTATTAAAACCATTTAACAGCTGTTCAGCTACGCTTTGACGAAAAAACAATGAGCTACGACAAAGGCCTTTGAATGGGTGGCTTTTGTGGGGTTTGCATTGTCCTATAAGCGTTCGCCATAATCCCATAAGCTCAGAAGCCCGTACAATCAATGTGTGGCGGTTTTAAAAACTGAGCCTGGATTTTTGATGGAAAATTTAGGGTAAACAATAATACCGACTACACTGCAAATCACGCAGGAAAGTTTAGTAAATACAGCATTTTAACAAAGAACAGTAATAAATCTGAATGACTTCAAAGCGAATCAGTTCACGCAAAGTACAACCTGTTGTTCACAAAGTACAACTGATTCGGTTGTTCGGTCACAACCAAACAATAATATTCAGTTATGTATGCACCATAAATTGTATTGAAATCATAAGTACCGGAGTTGACTTCAACAGTAAAAAAAAGTTTTTTAGGAAACAGATGAAAAAATGGAATCTTATAAGATCAACCCCGTCTTTTTGTGGTGCGTGACAGTCAATTTTCCCGAATCTACTGACTGATAATAATAATACAATCTCGATGACGAACATGCCATAGAGCTCGAGTCCCAGACGAGTCCTAATTTATAATTATGTACTAATTACGAAATAATTTTCCTAAGGTGTGTTATTGTTTTATTATGATACTGATGAAGAAGAAAGTAAAATCAGAGACAGATCAGCTTTATATGTATGTAGTACTTATTCCGTACATTATATCACATATTCGATCTTAAATCTTACACATATTAGATTTTATTAAAGCAGTGATAGCCGTGTGGTTGAACGTTGGACTGCCTAACCGGAGGCTCCGGGTTCAAACACCGCAATATTTAATTATCACTTGCTTCGGTGAAGGAAAACATCGTGAGGAAACCTGCACACCTGAGAGTTCTCCATATTGTTCTCAATGGTGTGTGAAGTCCACCAATCCGCACTTGGCCAGCGTGGTGGACTATGGCCTATACCCCTCACACTGTGAGAGGAGACCCTTGCCCAGCAGTGGGACAGTTATGGGTTGTGATGATGATGATGATGATTCGATCTTTGTCTGCAATTGTTGTCCACAATAACAAAACAGATTTGCCGAAAAAACTGCAATAGCATTCTTCACACACTCTCTACACTCAAACTCCTTTATTCCTTAAATCTATAAAATCAAGAATAATTCTTAAAACTTTGCAAAATCACAATTTTAGTGTCTCGTCTCTTCCTGATCCAACTTCAATAAAACTTGGAATCGAAGCAAAATGACATTCAATCGGAAGTCAACTGAAAGCATGCACTGTAACGAATACCATTTTTGGAATGTTTCCAAGGTGTTGCAATGTCCCCATTCGACGTTAAGGAAATATTTTCCACGTAGAAACTTTCATACAACATTCCAATTTGACCTTGGGAAGAGTTCTTATTTAATGTTAAATAATAATAAAGTTTTATTGTTCTGTTATTATCAATAGTTCAAAGGTGTGCCAACTTTTACAAGGGGGTCTTTATTTTATATATATTTTTTTATAGTAAAAAAATATTCACGTTCGATGACCAAAGTGAAAGTCAATAATTCATTAAAAACTGTAACGGTTGGTGTGAGTGACACTGCTCCTAAAATTGTGGATAATTATTTATTTCAAATGACGTAAACGGGTAAATTCAAGTTTGAGATGAAATAAGTCTCATACAATCTAATGAGACCCAGTCCGTTTTATAGCCGGCAAATGAACAGACGAGTCGTCTCAAGGCAAGTGATCGCCGTCGCCCATGGAGTTCAGTAACACCAAAAGCATTACTGATGCCAGCCAAGAAATAAAAGAGAAAAAGGAAAGTACTGACTCCAAAACCCCCTCAGAAAACAACGATTTGTTTGGCGGCGGACTCAATCAACAAAGCGGGAACGCCAGGCAGGTTAAAAAAACTAGCAACCTTAAAAACACCACGCATATCAGAAATCAGAAATGTTTTACGAAAGCTTCCAGTGAAGTATGCTTATATAAGGTTATGTATAATTATAACAAAACAACCCTCCTTCCATTCGATCCGGGCCGTGACCTTTGGTATTAATTTCCTTTCTGAATAAAGACTCATTCACACAGATACAGTTCCAAGCTTGTAGCCAAGTGCCTACGTTTCTATCTATACAAATGCTTCTTACTAAGAAAGAGCTGATTTTGAAGTGAAAACTTCTATAGTATCGTTGTGATTTGGAATTCGAAAAAACGGAAATGACGCGCAAATGAAATGAAACAGAAACGGAAAAGAGACAGACACATTTTAACGTGGGAGAAAATGAGATAGGAAGCATCGGGAAAATGGCGGCTTACGTAAACAAAGCAAAACATCAATATTTGGACTGACAGTAGGTATTCGTTTTTTTTTAAGTTTCACTTGTTTGTGTTGTGCTGAATGAATTGGTGCGGTAGCTGAAAACCCATTCCTTGCTCGATAGCTTGTTAATATATTGCTTTATTTATTTGATTTGTGACATACAAAAACCATGAAACAAAAGGTAAGCTTTAAATCTTCCCAGTCAGACGTAATGCTAAGAATATTCTCTTCCAATCAACTTTGGAACCAAGCAGCTAAAACTTGTTGAATATTGAAAAAAAAAAACACTAAAAATCACGATTCTCGATGAGATCTCAATAAACTTTTAGGAATTCCACCCTCTCACAAACTGCTAGCCTAAACGAACCCCAAGTTTCATCAAAAATTAATAGACAAGAAATACAAATATTATTTCTGATTTCGGAATCAGTCTATTCCTAGGGGAATATATTTAATAACGACCTAAATATAATGGACAAGCATAAATTTGCTTTTACTGTAATAAGTGATTTTTACTCAAGATAGGGATATCTCACAGTCAGTCATCAGAGAATCCCTTTTAACAAAATTGCCTTTGAGGGCAATTCAAAATACTTTATCATCATAAACAATTGTAGTCTTGGGTTTCTGTAGACACGTAACATCAAGACTACGGCTTGAAGTGTCCACTTCAGGCGTGTCATGTTTTAAGCGACCAGGAGCATTATGCGACGACAATGTCCTGGTTACAAGGATACTGGATGGATGGCCTCTCAGTACCGCATGGGATAAACCGAAAAGACTTCACATGTAACAAAATTTGGAACGAATTAAAGAAAGAATGGTGCTTATAATATCAGAAATAGGCAATCAAATAGAACAAGAAGCTTACACAATTAAGGGCAGAACCATTGCCTAACATTAGACGCGTGACAGAGTGACAAATGGATTTCATTCTATGTACAGCCCGACATCCAAAAACAGGTCCTATCTCAACGGGTTAAGTTTCAATTTCCATCGTCCGTTCTCCGTATCGTGGCACCGATCTACGTTGTCGTGCTTCTGCAGGAAATAAATTTAATAAAATGTCGCCCTACCCTCTCCCAGGTTTTGTTTGCGTTACACGGTCTCAACCTGCATCTGCACGATTACGGTAATTATCCTTTGTGTATTTTTTTGGTTTAATCGTAGATGTGTCTGCTAATTTGTGTGATTAAGACAACGTAGTTTTCATTTCTCCTGTTTCTTAGCTCTAGTAAGGTCTCAGAAAAGGCACTTTGATAAATTATAAACAAATTCTGTTTTTACTATATTACAGAATAACATCTAATACACATACATTCATATACATAATACATTGTTTAAACTTTTTTTACGTCTTTTTAATTTTCACAAAGCTTTTGACAATAAAATCACTATTCATACATCTCATACAATCTCTATTGACGCTTCGTTACGGTAAACATACATTTCGTAGTATCCACACTCGAAAAAATGTTTTTTTTTAATTTGTTTCTTCAAATTGATATAATGTATAATGTAATACTTAATGTATTTTAAATAGTATTTTTTTTGCAGGTTGCAGCACTTCCTGTAGCGACAGCCTTATTGTATTTCTAATATATGTAAATATAGCTATATACAGTTTGTTTGCCGTAAAAATATACAGAATTCTTTTACTCTATAACAAAGATAATGCGACAGGAACTTAAATTTGCACAACCGTAAAAGCGAACATCTGCAATCAGTTGGCAGCGTCGGAACTGGCGCACGGTTTTCGCCAACTTCAAGTGTTTGAAAGCACTTGCGAAATGTTTCAACCCTATAATGTTTCAGAACTGAATATAATGTGATAATAGAGTATTACAGCAATACACCTACATTATTGGTTCTGTATAATTTGTCTTCTTCATGTGTCTTTACATCTTTGTCTATTTTTTTCTTTTTGTCAACCACACGAAAATTCATTTCCGAAATTTCCTTAAGAACTTTGACTATTTAATTACAACGTCATTAGTTCAGTACACAATTTATATGACACTACTTTTCCGCTCGCTCCGCCGGCGGGAACTTCTTAATTTCCAAAAATCCTTTCTTAGTGCTCTTTCGTTTCGTTAGTTCTAGTTATTTGCGTCACGAGTTTTATACCTATTGGTAAAAGCTTGTCGCGAGATTCACCTGTGCTATTAATCAAGTAAATTAAATAACTTTAAACTAAGAGAGTACTTACTTAAATCTCGTATTGTATCGTGTATATACATACATATATATCGAAATTATCGCTAAATGCAAATTGAGTCGTAACTACTATGTAATTTTGGCGGTAAAATATGTTTTTTTTGTTTCATTCTTTCTTTCTACTCATGGCGAATGAGGGCGGAAGCTCTGAGGGTCGCCATCAGCCGTGTTTCAGCACTCTCGGCAGTTAAGAGCCTCTACAGATTCGGAGGCACTTTTCCATTCAAAGTCTCTGAAGGAGGATTATTCTGGAATATCTCCGCGATTTTTTCAAGAGCACCCACTTATATCTCCAGCGAAAGCTCTGAATTTTGTGTTAACGTTAGGGTTCCGTATCTATTATTACATAGATCTGTAACTGATCAATGTTTGGAGAGGAGATATTTCATAAAATCGTATAGTATGAGTAACTCAATGGATTCAATGATTTTTAGAATTTTTGTCTGTTTGCAGGTTTATAAATTTGTCTGTGTGTTTACTCCTAATCTAAAAATGGCTTAATCGATTTAGATGCAGTCATCAATAGTGTATGTAAGCTTTAAGTAAATAAAATAAATATATAACGCTTCACACTTATATTTCTACACTACTCGTAGTATTCTAGGTCTCGTGGGTGTCAATGACAACACACAAAGATAAGAACATACACCCAGACATAAACTAAAATTTTTAAATCATAATTTTTTTTCAACCGTTTTAATTTAAAAAATTCAAACGGTTGAAATAATGATGATTTTAATTAAAAAAAATTAAAACGGTTCCATTGCATGGTGTTACGAAACCCATCACGTGCGATCCTGACTCCCAGTCGGTTTTTATTTCATATCTAATCGTTAGAAAAACTTACAAAACAAAGCTTTTGTACCAAACTTGGCCTTTCTTAACATTAATTTTGGTTATTCTTACATTCTGGAATTTAGCGAAGCACTACAGCTAATATAGAGCTTAAAATTATATATCTCATGTACGTGACAAAGTACGCCTTTCGTACTAAATTAAAACACGTGAGTCTGTCTTGAATTTAAATGAAAATTCTGTACTGAAACTAGGTCAATTAGTTCACTTTTTGACAATTTTAATTTTCTCATTTCCTTTTCAGAGTTCCTAACCCAGAGATTAAAAACAGAACCCTTTAAATATGCTTCGATTGTCTGTCTGTCACAAACCCCTATCTCCTGAACGGAAATAGGTAGGCTTCTCAGAATGCGTGTTACTTTGCTCACATCATAACAAAATAATGAGAAAGTAAAATATTCAAATCTCAAAATTCAAATTAGTTTATTCGTCTAAAACTCTAAACTTAGTTACATAACATCAAAGAGGGTTTCCATGAAAGTTACCTTAAACAAATGGGGTACATTATACCTTAGTATTATTGACCAAATAATCGGTTGTACGGAACCCTGCGTGCGAGTGCCACTAGCACTTGACCAGTTTTTATGTTAATAGCCAAACGAGCAGATGATATTGCAATTACATTTGAATTTATGTTTAGTGATAAGTAATCGCAGATAAAATGTTAAGGATAGGTAAATACAATAAGGAAAAAATACATTATTACTGAAAACGAGATGAGATACGAGTACTTTCGTCTGCATGCAACCAAACGAAAACGGCAACGTAAAATGATTATAGGCAAAACGCTTGACATTTTCCAATACGTTGTGACATTCAGCTACCAAAACTAGTGACGTCAATCTACCCACATTGTGCTTTTATGTGTCAAGCACCGTTAGATGGGAAACACAGTTTTCGGTGAAATTACTGACAAAAACAGCGTGTATTTAGGTTCTTTCAAAGAATAGGATTGTCATATACTGTCAGAGACCTGCGTTAAAGAAAATTGTACGCGCAAACTTTCTACTTATTAGAAACGAATAAAAATTGTCTCTTTTTCGTTTCTTTTGCGCGTCATTTCCGTTTCATCGAATTCCCAATCACAACGATTAGAAGTTTACATTTCAAAAACGGCAAATAAACTCCAATACACTAATACTCCCGCACTAGGATGCCTGATGTTTGTCGCGGGTGGCATGGGCAACACCAATAACACATCACTAACCGTGACCCAAGAACAAACATTTAGGTATCTATCACATAAATCGAATCGAACCTGGGACTCCTAGCTTCGTGGGCAAGGTACTGAACGCCCTTATAACCTAGTTACTAACTAAGTTATAAGAGCGTTCAAAAACTTTGAAACGCACACGGATAAGCGCAAGGGCAATCGAGCGATTATCGCGCAAAAATAACCTACTATTTCTCCTAAACCGACGAAGTTAGCCTATTTGTTAAAATATACTCTAGTACTCATTATAGATGGAACCCTTCGCACCTCCTAGCTCTGTACAATATTTTTTTATAGCCAGAAGGGCTGGCGAAAAATCAAACGAGCCACCTGATGGTAAGAGTTCGTCGCCTATGGACACGAGCACCAGGGGAGTCGCCAATACAACGCCGGCCCTGAATCAATAACAACGAAATACAAATAAAATAATAATCTGAAGGGACTCTAACATCAATTACCAAATTGATTGAGAAGCAATAACTCGAGCGGAGATAGTTTCTTTTCGTTCACATTTCCTTCGGGAAATATCGTCAGCAAACTTCGTGGTTTCTCAGATGAATATTACAGAAGGTAAGATGTTGGAACTTTTGTTAGCCGCGTCTATTTTAATTATACTGAAGATTCTTACTGGAACTATTGTACAATGGTTCTATTATTACTGCCTTTGCCGTTGTTTGAAACTCGATACAACATACTAATACGTATAATAAAACTGTATCTTGTCGGTTTGTACAAAAATGTATGATGTCTTCTGATGTACTCGTAAGGGTCTTTAGGTATAGGACATAATAGCAGCCAAAGTAAAAATTCCAATTTTTTTTTGTATGTTTGTACGCGCAAACTACTGGATGAAATTTGATGCAGTTTTTACACCTATCCAACTATCAACGTCGCCCGCTGCTGCTCATTTAGTATCGACTCAAGCCGCCGGCGCCGGGCTATGAGCGCTTCAAAATATACGCCACTATACTACGCCACGCCATCTGAAGATAATAGTTATAATAGTGAACATGTTTCAAAGTTCCTCGCACTATTAAAGTCACCCCGAGCTTTACATCTGAGAAGTTAGATTAGAAAGCACACCACTGGCAATGTGTGACTTAACTGATTGTCAAACTCAGCTTGAGTTTGAGATTAGGAACTAGTGTTGTATCTGCTCTATATCATTCAAAAAATTGAATACGTCGTGATTTTTTGTATTATTAGTATTATCTATCTACTCAATATAACGCTAACAAAGTACAATACAGCTGTTCCTTATGCTGTGTACTGGAGCACTAAGAAAGGATTTTTGAAAATGCATCTCATAAGTGCACAAAATGGGGGGGCGGGGGGAGTAAAACTTTGTATGATTACAAAAATTACTTTCATCCGACATACTTGAATTTTGGAACCAGTGTGAATTGGTGGAGGGCGGAGTGGCCAACCCAAGTGTCGGAAGTTTTTATGCCGCCCGAACATCATCCGACATGGCTTAACGACTGCTACCAAATGGTAACAACTCGACCGACGGCTTTGCGTGCCCTCCGAAGCACGGAAGCGCCCAAAAAATTATTCCACTGCCGGTCACCCATCCAACTACCGACCGCGCCCGCTGTTGCTTAAATTTGTAGATCAGTTAAGATCGACGCAAGCCGCCGGGCTATGTAAATAATGATTATAAATGATCAGTATGGTAGTATGTATTTCTAGTGAGACAATATTACTCCCAAGCTTACTACTAAAGACAGACAGAAAAAAATTAATTGGGGTCTATTATTTTAATAAATTCCTATTTCCAAGTATTATTTTTCTCAAATATCTTCCATTTGTAGATAACGATCGCTCTAGTCTATAATGATAATGTATTTTTGCTTCCACTTTAATATTATTATACTTATCTTTAGCGGTAATAAATTATGAAATTCTATCTCCATCAACGTTTATAATTACACCTATCCAATTTATCTCGGCCGTTTTGGTATAACAATAATAATAAAAAGATTAGGCTTCGGCGGGCTCAGGTACTTGGGCTCGGTCGTTAGTACTGGCTGGATCTATCCGGACATGTGCTTGCCCGGCACTTTTAATATTTTAAAAACTTAATAAAAAAGTGATGGGTGGAGTCCCTGCGCGCAGATAAAGAGAACCTCGCACTACTTATAATAATCATTCATTCATTCATATATTTATTTATTTATTATAAAGGTCTACCAATGGTTAAAAGTTTACTTAAATCTAATTACTAACCAAATACATAACCTTTTAAGGCAAACACTACATGCACAGATTTTTATTTTACTTAAATTATATAAAAGCCACGGATGTTATATTATGTTTTACATTATTGGTACTATTTATTGCAACATAGGGCTAAACTTTTCGAAAAGTATGTAATTATAAGTGATTGACGTCCAAGTCAAGTGATCCATCGCGCACGCACACGTTATTAAGTCCACATAGTCGTGGTCGTCATCTATTCAATTATTCATTCAAGTGGGTACCATTGAAAAATCATCGTTCATAGAAAAACTCTCTGCTAACTGGAGTAACCTATTGTAGTCTCAATTTGGGTCGGTCACAGTTGCCATGGACGGCAAAGGTTAGGTGTTGCTGCATGCTCATTTGCTATCTTAAATTGATTAAAACAAAGAACTTTTCAAACCCGAATTGCAGTTCCAAATTATTGCGTTCAATCAAACAAAAAAGCTTTATTATAATAATATTGTTATACATAGATCATGGTCATCTCAAAAATAATTTATGTACGTTCAAATATATTTAATAAAAAATAAAAATCTATCTATTTCTACCTATTTTATTTGTCCGGATTTTTTATTATTTACAGGTAATTGTCCAGGCTTTTCAAATAAAGATATTAACACCCATGTATGTAAAGCTCCAGCCAGCCGCAGCCGTTACGTTGGACATTTTGTTGAACATTGGGTAAACCTAATCAGAGTAGCCGTTAGCCGAATGTGTTTTCAGCTGCAGTAATTACAGAGTGGGTATCAAATGTATATTCATAGACATTGTATTATAAATGGCAGTAAAGTCTAGTAGTCTAGTAGTAACACATCTGCATAATTATGCTTACACTGTAATACGGTGTCTAAAATCATAATTACAGGCATATCCTGAAATAAGGAGAGCTAACATTAACAAATAAACCAACCAACAATCCTGTATACTTATGACAAAATTTCTTAAATACCTAGCTGCGAATGAAAGCTCTAAGGGTGGGTTTTTGGTACATTTTAGCTATCGTTGTAACCAGCGTTAACTTTTACCATGCCATAACCATTACCAAGCTCTTACCGAAGGTCAAGATGCATGTGGCGTTGCACAATGCCTTTTTTAACCCTCGTCAAAAATAACGCCAGTCAATGGGGCTGCCATGACAATTATGACACCCTTCCCGGTTTTTTGAGTTTGTTTTGTGTGGAAGATATTTTGTACTAGCAACATTGTGCTAAAATGTCGTACGACTCTTGTCAAATTGACAGTGCGGGCAGCTTTTCATCTGTCAATGCTGTCATTAGGTGCTAAACTCAATGGTCATTACTGTTTGTACTTTGTTGATTTGTTCTTCGATCGATCATCGCTAAAGGTTAATTTTCGTAATATTATCAAAGTTAAATAGGTATCGTAATCATTAAAAAGGAATTCAAATCAACTTTAATATGGACAGTTCAGTAAAGTGTGAGTACCTACGTTTCTTCTTGTTCATTTATTGTCATCTTGGTTGTGATGTACCTACATCTTTTACTTTACTGTGTGTAGTAATTCAATGATTTCATTTTCAGATAACGATCGTCCAATTTTTCAGCCGATGAAATAGAAAAATTGAAACTGTTAATTGACAAACATAAGGAAGATGAAGGGAAGGGATTCGCTAAGAAATTTACTTAAAGAAATAAATATATTAAATGTAGTTTCACAATATATTGTTGATAATATATATATTATGTACGTTATTAAAAATACTATGACAGTTTCCTTAAGAAGAGTGATGTTCACATGATTAATACTAGGAACAAGGCTAAACTGATTTTCAGACTCAGCAAAACTGGTGGCTCGTTCAAGGGTAGATGTATTAAAATCTATAATAAAATTCGGTTCGTTTCATTGTTCGTTTACATTTTATATAATCCTGTAAACAGTAGATTTGTGTACACCTTTGTATCACCGACACATCTTTGGAAAGATACTGAAGCATAAAATTGTAAGGCCAGTAGTATTTGATCAGTTACTGTTACTGCATGGTTTCTGAAATAAATAATTAGGTTTTAGTAAATAGAATTCATAATACACATAATTTCGATTTTACTGGACCATTGCAATAAGTAAGTGCTTACCTGTTTGTATTACTTTTTTGTGTCATTTCCAATATACAAATGAAATACCTAGCTACACGCTTAGATAGCCTAAAACGCGCCACAAAGTCCACCTCATCCCAGAGAAAATGATCAATTATTGTCCTGAAGAAGTTTGTTTTTGTTGCCGTAATGTATTCGATGATAAGGTCGTCATTGGATGAAGTATCTTCATCAATTATACATAGATCGAATCAATCTACTGCTTTGAAACACTGTAACCGATTTTCAATTACGTAAAAACAACAATTTATCAATTAATATCAAAATATTAACGGAAATGTATACAGACCTTACTTTAACCACGTGATGTGCAACCCTTAGGGTGGGTTGCACATCACGGCTATAGGTACATGTCGGTTAAAGTAAAATTTAACCGCCGAAAGAAACAAAACTGGGTTGCATCAACTAACCCTCGTTAAATTTTGACTAAAATTTAACCCTAACCGTAACCGTCCGAATGCGATCGGTCAACGTCAAAGTTAACCATAAAATTGACTTTGTTTGACATATGTCTGTATACATTTCCGATAATATTTTGATATTAATTGATAAATTATTGTTTTTACGTAATTAAAAATCGGTTACAATGTTTCAAAGCAGTAGAGTGATTCGATCTATGTATAATTGATGAAGATACTTCATCCAATGACGACCTTATCATCGAATACCTACATTACGGCAAGAAAAACAAACTTCTTCAGGACAAGAATTTATCATTTTCTCTGGGATGAGGTGGACTTTGTAGCGCGTTTTAGGCTATCTAAGCGTGTAGCTAGGTATTTCATTTGTATATTGGACACAAAAAAGTAATACAAACAGGTAAGCACTTACTTATTGCAATGGTCCAGTAAAATCGAAATTATGTGTATTATGAATTCTATTTACTAAAACCTAATTATTTATTTCAGAAACCATGCAGTATCAGTAACTGATCAAATACTACTGGCCTTACAATTTTATGCATCAGTATCTTTCCAAAGATGTGTCGGTGATACAAAGGTGTACACAAATCTACTGTTTACAGGATTATATAAAATGTAAACGAACAATGAAACGAACGGAATTTTATTATAGATTTTAATACATCTACCCATGAACGAGCCACTAGTTTTTCTGAGTCTGAAATTTGGTGCAATCAGTTTAGCCTTGTTCCTAGTATTAATCATGTGAACATCACTCTTCTTAAGGAAACTGTCATAGTATTTTTAATAACGTACATATTTATTAACAACAATATATTGTGAAACTACATTTAATATATTTATTTCTTTAAATAGATTTCTTAGCGAATCCCTTCCCTTCATCTTCCTTATGTTTGTCAATTAACAGTTTCAATTTTTCTATTTCATCGGCTGAAAAATTAATGAAATCATTGAATTACTACACACAGTAAAGTAAAAGATGTAGGTACATCACAACCAAGATGACAATAAATTAACAAGAAGAAACGTAGGTACTCACTTTACTGACCTGTCCATATTAAAGTTGATTTGAATTCCTTTTTAGTGATTACGATACCTATTTTACTTCGATAATATTACGAAAATTAACCTTTAGCGATGATCGATCAAAGAACAAATCAACAAAGTACAAACAGTAATAACTATTGAGTTTAGCACCTAATGACAGCTTTGAGAGATGAAAAGCTGCCCGCACTGTCAATTTGACAAGAGTCGTACGACATTTTAGCACAATGTTGCTAGTACAAAATATCTTCCACACAAAACAAACTCAAAAAACCGGGAAGGGTGTCATAATTGTCATGGCAGCCCCATTAACCGGCGTTACTTTTGACGAGGGTTAAAAAAGGCATTGTGCAACGCTACATGCAACTTGACCTTCGGTAAGAGCTTGGTAATGGTTATAGCATGGTCAAAATTAACGTTGGTTACAACGATAGCTAAAATGTACCAAAAACCCACCCTAAGCATAGGAAAATATACGCTTTAAAATTTTATTTGTAGTGGAGCGTACTACAAAACATAACCATACAAAAATATTACTACATACGAATACCTACCTATACCTAGCGATAAATTTGTTACTACGCGAGCCCTCACAAAGTTTTTTCCTAGTTATTATAGGTCGGAGGAATGCGCTTATATATTTTTTTATTTCATTAAATACACTTAGGTATCTACATTTCGCGACTGCATCCTACAAATTAAAGCAAAGTATTCGCAATATCAGCTGTCAGAGAACATACTAGACTTGAAAAAGAAATTCTACTTCTTCGTTCCATGATTGGGTAACGATAACCAGCGGCTATACGAACGAGAGGTTCTTATTTGAGCAACAAAAGCAAACAAAATAGGCTGTGGTGAGCTCTCGAGGCGCGAAGCTACGATTGCTCGGTAGATCCAACCGGGCGTACTGCTCTAGATTGGAACTGTTGCCGTTGCACCCGTGGAACGGTTGGAACGGGTCGTGCGAGTAAACTTAATCAGAGTTATTGCCGAATGTGATTTCAACTTAAATTGGTTTATGTGAGATTTATTATGGTCCCCTAATTATTACTATTGAATTTTAACTACATTATTACTGTTGAATTTTTAACTAGATTGTTCTCGACTGTAATTTGTAATTGTATCGACTGTAACCTGTAATTCAAGTAATTATAATTATGATACCCCGTATGGCGCAATGGTTACCATGTAGGACGGGCGATCTGATATTAAAATTTATAATTATACATAAAAAACGCTTCTAACTTCGTTTCTTTTACTACGTACGTAAACTGACATATCACATATCATTATCATAGAAATAATCGTGTATTTATAAAAATAATTCATTTATTAATATACTTTTTCATTAGGTATACACCAAAAATAAAATAATCCAAAGTATATAAATATACAAAATAAGGTATAAAATAAGAAAAATTATTAATAAAATATTGATTTTAAAAATTCTACTTACTTTGGAGGTAGCGCAGAGGGGGTGTAAGAAAAAAGAGATCGGATTAGGATTGCAGATAAATTCTTGACGAGAGCTTTGAAAGATCAAGAACCAACGAATCGGATAAAAAGAGGAAGAGAGTAAAAGAAAGAATATCTAAAGTAGAGAGAGAATTTGTACTAGGTAGAAGACGAAGATTATTTTCTAGAAACCAAGCTAGATCGTGCTAATGTTATACTAGTTCAACGACTATTCTATATTTAACGATAATATAAATAATATACCGGTACAACTGTACGTCCTAGTTTTGCCTATTATTAAAAAAATAGGCCGTGTTCTACAATAAAACGCTCATCCATCCCTAAAAAGGAAGAGTTGCGCTTTTAGCGAAGACTATAAACCTTTGTTAGTGCGTCGGGAACAATGAAGAGATGCTTGTCAATGAACGCGGAAACACACCGTAGTGAGTTCATGTTCAGCACACCTGGCCAGACATACCTACTTTTTAACTAATTAAGTACGAATAATTACAGCTGTGCCCATAGCCCGGCAGCTTGCGTCGATCTTAAGCGATCGACAAAGTTAAGTAACAGCGGGCGCGGTCGATAGATGGATGGGTGACCGCTAGTGGCTAAATTTCTTGAGCGCTTCCGTGCTTCGGAGGGCACGTAAAGCTGTCGGTCCCGGTTGTTACCATTCGGTAGCAGTCGTTAAGCCATGTCGGATACCTTCGGGCGGCTTAAAAATATCCGACACTTGGGTTGGCCACTAACCCGTCCATCAATCCGCACTGGAAGAGCGTGGTGGAGTATGCTCTAGGCCTCCTCAGGTATGAGGAGAGACTCGTGCTCAGTAGTGGGCCATCAATGGGTTGAAGCCTAATTACAGCTGTAAGGTAGACCAAGTTAAACTTAAAGGGTAAGAAGACCAAGTTACACTTAAAAATCCGGATGAATTCAAAAACCGGGAGAAGTCGGACTGAAGGTTAAAGTCCAGATATATCCGGATATATCCAGACATCTAGTAATATTACCCACAAGCCGTTATAAATTAGAATTTCTCGCGTGATGACAGCGGGGATATCTATCATTTCACGTCACTATGCCTATATGTACCTACCAGTATAATACCCAACATAATTAATATTACTTGCGTAATTAAATGCATGTCATAGGATTGAAGAGCTAATAGTGAACTTAGAGCATTTTTTTCCGTAGGGCTAAAGTACAGAACAGAGAGACAAGTTTCTCTGTCTCTGTCTTCCGTGGGGTCTCTCAAACGATTTGTGTTAAGGCTGTGAGCTTAGTCAGTAGCCAGTAGTTTTTCCTTTTCATTCTTTAAATGCCGGCGACGCATCGGTGATGGGTGTGTCAAGTCAAGCATATTGTTCGTGACTATTTCTTAATAAACCTTTCTAACAAAGTAACTTAGAAGAGCACCTTGAAGTGCTTATAGACTGATCTCTGAGTCTTGATCCTGAGTGGTCGATGGTCGGTAGGTGGAGGTAGGTTAAGTAGGAACACGGAAGACAGAGACTGTCCTGTGGGTAGGAACATCGGAGGCTGTCATGAGGATTGCCGACAAAAGTGAAAACTTAAAACTTAAGCTTTAGAAAATAACTTAATAATAAGTCAGAAAACAGAGATCGCTGCGCATCATTAGTTTTTAAGTACTATATATATTTTTTTTTTTAAAGATGTGCCGAGGAGTTTTCTTTCGCCGTTTCTTTTTCTCCTCGTATGATTTAAAATTTAAAGGCACCTTAGCGAAACGGTGGTAAATGCAAAAAATGACGTTCATAAGTGTATTCTAAATACCTACATGGAATAAATGATTTGAGTTTGAGTTTGAGTTTGATCACTTTCCAGCACACTACGGCGTAGCATGCTGCTGACGCGAACCCATAAGATTCCCTCCTACCAAAAGTCGCCTAACGCGCCATAGAAGTTTTCACTTCAAAAATCTTGAGCGCTACCATCGTCCCAAGCAAAGCTATATCTTTAAATAACAGTCGTAAAATGTTGGACTTCCTACACTTGAATTGGCCACTAAACCCTCCGCATTGACGCGTGATGGATTATTCTTTAGGCGGTCTTAGTAACGACTAGAGACCCGTGACCCGCTGTGAGGCATTAATGAGTAGTATCCAAGTACTAGGCATTTTCAAAAAAGGTGGAAAGCATAAAAATCAATCTGAATCCGAACCTGTGTCCCATAAACGCGAGCACTAATCCCCATTCTTTTAAATATGTCAAGGAGGTACACCGAAGGCCGAGGCTTTCGAAAGCCTCTCGAACACGTACCGATAGGTAGACTGACGGGCTTTTCACCTATTGTTCCGAAAGCTCTTTTTATATACCGGAAAAATGGCTGAACGTCATATTTTTACCCCTTTTCGAAGCTTAAATCCTTTGTGATTCCAATTTATTGACATGGATGTTGATAAAGCTCTAGAAACTGTAGCAATGCGTCAGTAATCTGAAATACAATATCCATTCTAATGTTATACTCGTAAATGCGAAAGTTACTCTGACTATCTGTCTGCTAACCTTTTATGCTATATCCCTGAACCGATTTACATGAAATTTGGTATGGAGATAGTTTGAGATCCGGAAAGAAACGTAACATAAGTAGTTTTTATCCCGATAATATTCCTTTGGGATCATTTTAACGATATTTTGTTGTTTTCCGCCTCTCACGCGGGCGAAGCCGCGGGCAAAGAGGTTCTAAGTGGCGTATTAAAAGGAAACATGCGCCAGTTTTTAAGTTACAACTCAAGCAATACAACTCTGAAAACTGCATCAATTTTCATTCAGTACCTAGGAAGAAACAAACAGTCAAAAATTCTTAAAATAATCTATTTGGCTTTTTTCGCCCACTAAAGGCCCCTCACACATTTCATTCTTAAATATCTCTACACATACAATATCTCGATACTGGTCTACTTAGTTACTAGCAGTTCAGATAATTGCAAAATAATGTCCTGCAAATAATAAAACTAAGAATTATCTTGACTCCCGTATGCTCAGATTATATGGCCTTTTGCAGGTAACCAACATTCGGTACTCAAAACCAACATCTTTCAAATCAGAACATAGTTAACCATGTTATACCCACAATCAGAATTATTAAATACATATTTTCGTCTACTGTTGTCATTGTATCAATCTTTTCTGTCTAGTTTAAAGTACGTATTCTAGTTTGTGTGTCAATCTGCACTTGATCAGCGTGGCGGATTATGGGCTTAACCACTGTGATCGAGACCTGAGCTTAGCGATAATTCTCGATGATAACGTCTGTTATCATCTATTCATCTCATCATCATCATCATCACAACCCATAAATGTCCCACTGCTGGGCACGGGTCTCCTCTCACAATGTGAGGGGTATAGGCCATAGTCCACCACGCTGGCCAAGTGCGGATTGGTGGACTTCACACACCTTTGAGAACATTATGGAGAACTCTCGGGTGTGCAGGTTTCCTCACGATGTTTTCCTTCACCGAAGCTAGTGATAATTAAATTTTAATACGCACATAATTTTTGAAAATTAGTGGTGCGTGCGGGGTTTGAACCCGGAACCTCCGGTTCGGCAGTCCAATGCATCAGTCTATTCATCTGCGTGTGATTTATACACAGACAGACACGCAAGAAAAATAATAAGTATTACATTTTTTGTCGTATAAACGGTAACCAAAATCATGTCGGAAAATTACGTGTTTGCAAAGTTTACACCGTTCAAAGGACAAAGGATATGCAAATTCTTTATGTGGCGCTATTATAAGTTTTGGATCGGCTGACGAAATTAAACACGACTCCAAATTCCAGTCATTCGTATTGGACTACGTGAGTACCTACTACTAGTGAGTAGAGTAGTACGTAGATATTCTTATTCTTTCTTAATACTCGTAGTAATAGCCGAACGAACAGCCACTGGCCACCACCAGCAGTGGTCACCGGCGCCCATGGACACCAAAGACATCACCGACGCGTTGCCGAATAAAAAGAAACTGGATACTGGATCTGCATTAACATTATTTTTAAAAATATTGAGCGAAAACTAATCGCTTATAGGTATGAGATTTAACCCAAAATCTGAAAATCAGATACAAAGATCTCAACCAGGCGAGCACACATCGAGCACACCTTGAAATCTGCCTCTAACCAAACTTATCACAGATAACGAACGAGTTCAGATTAGATACGCGTCTGAAAATCTCCATCAGTTAATGGTGTGACAAGTTCAATGCCGCGTAAATTGGACCAGTTTGGAGACAAAAGATTTTGTACAAAGAATACACTTTTGTACTCACCTGCTTGACGATCAATCTTGCGACTCTCGGGCTGGCGAATGTGACGAATCCGTAGCATTTGGAGACGCCCGCCCTGTCGTATATCACCCTGGCCGCTGTGACCGTGGCGAACCCGGAGAAGAACTTCCACAAATCCTCATCAGTCGTCGTCAGGGAGAAGCCTCCGACAAAGATCCTGTTGTGTATAACCGTTCCGAATTTCGGAGCGTCGGACGGGGGCAGAGTATCGTCTGTGTCTTCCTCGGGCGAGTTTAACAAAGCCTTTAACTTCTCGTGAGGATCCGCATTCTTTCTACTGTGTGAACTATCCTCCATCATATGACCACAGCTCGCAGATTCACCTCTGACAAACCGCTTCGCGTTTACATCCATTACTTGCGCGCGTTTTATTTATTAAAACATATTTATTGACTTGTTTACTTGAAATTGAATTGATTGTTTACTCGAACGATCGTGGTATACGCGGACTACGTTCCGACGAAAAACAACTAGCACTAGCTTGAGCGGAGTAAAATCGATTCTGACGGCTGGTTTCTATATGTTATACGTATGTCCGTTCCGTGCGTTGCGCGCTACGCGACATGGGTACGTTCTGGCTAATATCTCACTTTGTAGTAAGAAAATAACAGAGATAAGCTTGTATGTTTTAAGATTTTAGCGATACGCACTAAAAATAGTGGCCGAGCTATTGTCACTCGCTATTTTTACTGAGCGAGGGAATTAGGTCAGGCGCGCGGTTTGCAATTACGGGTGGTTCTTATCGAAGCGAATTGGTTCGCGCCCGCGAGCGCAGATGGCGTTGATCGACTGAGTAATCGCGTCTTGCCAAATTAAATTTAAATGTCAGTACTTAGCGGGAAATTTAATGTTGTTACAAAGTTTGTACACTGTAGGTTCTAAGCCTTATGCTTAAAGCAACTGTTCATCGGTTAGAGAATGATAAAATAAGTCTTACGATAGATTGTTATACACACATCGCATTGTCCCCAAAAAATGTACCAGACACTTTTTATGGCATAAGGTAAAACTCTTTTGACAATATAGGTACTTAATGAAGAATTCGGCGGTTGCAGATCCTGATGTTTTTATTCACCGATGCAAGTGTTACCTGATTGTTCTTAACGTACAACTCAATACACCCTTTTAATAGACCTACCAAGGCTCACCACCAAAGCAGGTTAAAGTCATCAACGACAATATCCGATACGACCTTGACCGATGTTATATTAAAATCGGAGTGGAAATTTAGGGTATTCTAGCGCTCAGGGTAGGATACGTGAGTGAGAGAGAGCCCCATTCACTAACTAAGCCTTGGGCAGACTGGCGCTTAAGAGAGGTTTCGGAGTCTCATTAGACTTGACCTTAGTAGAAGCCATAATTTTCCATTTACGTACTAATTATTGTGTCTTGGATTCGACTCATGGCAAATCGTAACAAAATCGGATTGCCACCATCTTGGGATCATGAAGATGACCATGAGAAGCATAAAACATCAATAATCACTGCTCCCAACTTCGAAATCGCTTTTTCCGGAACTACTGGCCTCGTGGAACGGTTGGATCTCCTGGTAATTTTCCACAGCGTTGTGCTTTCGTTCAGGACGCCGTATTGGGGCAGCCAATATATTTATACCGACCCCAATTACATGCTGACAGACTAGTGTAGTACGAAGAGGCGTATTTCGACCAAATAACTGATGAGGGTATAATTTTAATCAACATTTACTCACCTGTTTATACGCGGCAACCCTATAGTTGCACAGTGTGAAAATAGGCAACCTTTGCGTTTTCGTATCTGTGGGGTATATTCTATCCATGAATGTACAATATTTGTAAATAACCGATGAGGGAAATAATATATTAAATATTTTTAATTAAAAATTTAATAAATTATATTATCCGGGCGCGATTTAACTAGGCAACCTATTTGCAATAATTATGTCAATGTGAATATTATCTATCATTTATTTCTTATCACAAGTAAATAACAGATGAGGGTATAAAATATAAATAGATTTCATAAACCGGATCTCGTACCATAAACTAGCATTAACATAACGATAGGTAATATACCTAGTTCGTCAACGAAGACCATGTTATGACAGTGACAAATGACAACTGACATAACGTCAATGTTACACCGGAGCAGCTGTCCGTCTGTCATCAAGTCAAGTCAAGAGTTCAAGACATTCAAGACTCAAGTCAGCTGTCATGTCAGTTCAACTTCATGAGTTCAGTTTAGTCAGTACTCTCAGTTCTCACTTCAGTTGTATATTTTCATAATTTGTATTGCAATTTTATAAGGTAATGTTTATGTGCAAGTGCATTATGTATATGTGAAACCACCGCGAGGTCCGTAACATCGGCGTCTCGCATACAAAACAATTGAAGTGTACAACAACTGCATTGTTGTGATAAAACTGTCGTTACATTTATCTTGTGTATAAATGTACGCATGAAACTTGTTGTGGGTTGCACAGGAGTGGAGTTTCTACTTGGCCGAGTAAGTAGTTTGTCCTACAACTATATTCTAAAACGTTACTTTAGCGTTCGGAAGTTACGACACAGCCTTAGTGAAAGCGTGCAATTCGTTGTGGATCGCATGGTAATTATCAATGTACCTCCGGTTCTAAATAATGTCAATGTTTAAGGGCTATTCAGGAAAGTCGGTTGGTAATTATTAATCGACCTTCATTTAATTCGAACTGCATTAATCGAAACTACATCATCTTCTGATTATTTCATGTAGTCTCCTTCTGCAAAAAACAGCATTAAACACCTGCTCAATGATTCTTTTGCAGGTCACAAGGACAAACAGTACATAACTAACATTACATCAGACCATTTGATTGATCTATTTACAGTTTAAATCATTTGTTGTTAAGTAATTGTACACTATGTTGCTAATTTACTTACTACTAAATAGTGTAGATTAATTTGTAACACAAAACATGAGTATGGATCTTCATTTAAGTTAAACAATGAAAGCAAAAATATATAAAGCCAAGCCGTAGCCTAGTTGGTAGTGGCCATGCCAGTAAAGCAAGGAGTCCCAGGCTCGATTGATGGCCAGCGCAGATATTTATGAGACTGATAAATGTTTGTTCTCGATTCTTGGGTGTAAGTGATGTGTTACTTGTGTTGTCCATGCCACCTGCGATAGCGAATCCTAGTGGGGAGTGAGTTTGTGAGCGTTTAATTATTTATATAGTGGTTGTTACTATATAAAATGCTCATCTTAATATATATAATTCAAGTGTGAGTGTGTATGACACTGAACTCCTCCTAAACGGCTTGACCGATTTGGATGAAATTTTTTGTGTGTGTTCAAGGGGATCTGGGAATGGTTTAGATTCACAATTGGACCCGATAGGTGGCGTTGCTGTCGATATATCACCAAAACATTTTTTAATTATAAAGCGGTACAAAGTACGCTGGGACAACTAGTTATTTATATAAAAACAAATTAACGATAGAGTTAAATCAATTTTTTTAAGAATCATCTATATTTGCACGTATGGCCTCTATCTCGCATTTCACGTTATCATCGTTTGTGCAGTCGAGTGAAAATGGTATTCATTGCTTCCATATTGACAGTTAATCACTTAGTATTGGTGCTGTTATAAATATTCACACCATTACTTACGTTGGGTGGTCTGTCCGCTTGTTTATTTTTTTTTTGTTTGTTTGTTATTTTTATTTACAAATTTTTATGATTCTTGTGTTTTTGGATTGTCTTAGTCCTATATATCCCTACCTAATGTGTGTTGTTGTAGTTTTGTGATAGTGTAACAAGTGTTTCAGCGAATAAGTTACCACAAAACATTTATTATTTATAGCAGTGTTTCTTAACCGCGGACCCGCAGGGGTCCGCGGACCCCTGCGGGTCCGCGAGTATGTGTATGAGGGTCCACCGATTGGAGATTACAACTACTAAGTACTAAAATTAATCCAAATATTAGTTGCAGAAAAGCAGTACCAACCTTCACATCAATAGGTACAGTAATTTAAATGTTTATAAAAAAGTATTTTTTTGCAGTACTCAAATGAATTGTCCGAAATTTATTCCCATGTATTTTAATCAGGGGGGTCGTTGAAATTGTGTTTGATTTTCTAGGGGTCCGTGGACTGGACTGAAAAGGTTAAGAAACGCTGATTTATAGGGTGGTATGTAGTTCGTCGGGACAGCTAGTACTCTATAGAAATGCATTTGGTAATACATGATTTTATACTTAAAACATTATAGATTTTGTACATTTTAGTATATTTATACTCATGATATGTGTTTTGTATGCCAACTGCATTACTCGTGACTACAACAAAATTTCTTTTCTTCTTCTTATAATTTATTGATATTACTTGTTTTTACATTAAGTAATATCTTACGACTAAGTAGTATAGTAGTAGTAGTAACTAACCCATCTTATCTTTGAATACATGTGATTAGAATATAGGCTTACATTTAAAAACTTTCCAAATAATTCTAGAAATCTCTAGATCATTCTAGAATTTTCTAGAACATTCTCATTTGATCAGAATCTAAAAGTAGATTTTAGAACTTTCTAGACCATTTTAGAATTTTCTGGAACATTCTCGATCGATCAGAACATTGGTCCAGACCATTTGAGACAGATAACAGTAACTATTACATTTTTAAGTTAACATGTACACCGTAAACTACAATAGTAAATACAATCATAGTAAATGTTTACTTGATAATTTGTGAACAAATAAATTATCAACACTTGTGATAAATACATACCTCTCCAAGCTGTCTTTAGATGTATCTATGTTGATAAAATAACATATTTGTCTCTCACTAACGTTAAGTAATTACTGTCATTAGGTAAACTTTCTAAAAATAGTTGAGCTATCATCGTAGCAATGTTTCATTTTAAATTAATTACTGAATTTAGACAGAGAAACTTAACTTTCACTAACTAATGCAATAATTGAAACATGTGATGTCTTTCTCTATCTGGTAAGCTTCACTTTATCTTTACAAACAAAATATAAGAACATCTGAAATGAAACTGACTTTAAGTAAGATAGATAATTATGTAAACATCCTCATTTTGCTTTGATAAACTATGCTTTAGTGCCTAAAATAAAAAAGTTAACATGGTATTGGTAGGTACTATTTTAAAAGTTGAGATTATTAGTCCAGATTTGAGTCTTCATCTGAGTCTGTCACAGTTGTCATATATACAGCAGAGTAAGGGTGTTGACAGTATGTTCCTTTGCTATGTTGAGTAACAAGTTTGCATGGGGAACCCCAGTTGTGATGTTAGAATGAGTCATTGCTGTAATAGTTTACACAAGTAAAGTTTATGCGGCTGGTGAATGTATCAAGTATTTGTTATTAACACCTATTACAGGTGTGATTGGAAATTGGGTGTAAAGTTAAAATGCTGTATTATTTGTTTAAATTTTATTTGTTTTCTAATAAGCATTATTTTAAATATATTGGCTATAATGTACTTAATTATTGCTGGGATTTTTTTAAAGGTTTTTTTAAAGAGATATCAATCTGATGAGGATCTTTCTTGTTGATGAATCCAGCTAACAGCCAGTCTCAAATCTATCATCAGTATATAATTTTACTTTGAGTGTGTGGCGACTTCTCACACACTTGACACAGTAACGTTACGATAATCCTGAATCACGCTATCGAAGTTTTCTCCACACACGCAATTTGTATCACCATTAAATGCTTAATCACCAGGTTTTACCAACATCATAATATTATGTCTAACGTACTGTTAGTTAATTAAGTATTATTTTACCCGGATTATTTTCCTGTACTAGCTTATTTATTTTATTATCCTAGTAATGAGTTCGAAGTGTGGCATTTGAATTAGATTAACTTTTATCACTATTAAATCACTAATACCACACCCATTGATATTATGATTGGTCTCCTTGTATTTCAGGAGTCCTAGAGCATACTCCCTTCACTTCCAGCCAATCTAAGTACTTGAAGTTATCAGTCACACAGCTGAATTAATCCTTGAGGGCTTGTTTATTGTATGCGGCGATAGTTTCGCGGAGAATTTGTACGTTTTGGACTATTTAATAAAGTTTAATTTGCTATGCATCAGGAGCGAGCTGGACGAGCGAAAACTATCGCGTCGTCTAAATGGGGCATGTGGCTTTTGAAACAGTACTTGCTACTTTCTTGGCCAGGACGCACTGGTGTGGTGATGCCTTTGTTCATCGGTGACGGAGCCCACTTATACAAGGCGGCTTGCCTGCTCGTTGGTCAGGTATAAATACAAAAAAAATCCTGGACTGGTGACGTGACGCAGGCCCCATCCTTTGCGTTCAAAAAAATTTTGCGACACGGTCATCCACCTAGCTATTGACCGCGTCTGAAGTTGAGTCTTCGACTGAGCTATGAGCATTTGCAATTCGTATATAAGTCGTCATGATTTTCACAAAGCTGTAACGTGTAGAGCAGACAAGATGCAGGCAGGAGATAAATATGAAGGAAGGGAGCGAGTCCTCAAGTGAGCACAAGGCCTTTCTAGATAACCTCAGGACGATCACCCTGCTAAGTAAACAAGTAGTAATATATGTTTATTGCCGACCTTGTTGTCAATGTAGTTATCAGTTATGCCGGATACTTCGTACTAGGGCCGGGAAAGCATATGAAAGCGGGACGAAATGTTTTGATATGAATATGAAGCGTATAATAATTAACTAGGTATTTATAACGATGACTCTGGCTTTCTATTATTCTGCAGGGTTAAAATGGAAAAAGAAATTTTAACTCATCATTCAAATTTCCACGTACGGCATGATAATCATAGCGCCGCCGTAAGGCTCTTCATACCTTCTAAACATTAAAAATGAATAAGTAGCAATTATTTCCAGTGTGGTTATAATACAAAGGCATAGGTTTCGAAAGCCAGGTTATAAATAAATATTAAAATTTATTTATAATTTTTGAGGAGCCCCTGATGTTTAATTATGCGTATATCCTTGCATTTTCTTTGTTCAGTGGTTGGTGAAGTAGGGATGACGTCATCAATGAGTTTTGTTGTGAAATCGCTGTCAAGGCCTCACAACAATCGAACTCTATAGGTAAGGCCGGGAGATGATTTCATTTAGATAGGGAGGTGGGCTGGACACAAAGCAGTCTTGTATGAAGTTGTATGGGTTCTACAAATAGGACGTCTGTTTAGATTTTATTCTGTGGAAGTCTGTTTTATAGGTAGGGTTATCTTCTAAACATTTGAGAAGTTTGGACGGTTAGCTTAAACAATATAATTAGAGATCTGGAGGTTAATAAAAAAATCCGGACAAAATATTTTTTCCCAATTTTTTGTTTTAAATAATGTGTATCGATCCGGCTGGAAAATCCGGAATTGTTTTAAATAATGTGTATCGATCCGGCTGGAAAATCCGGAATTGTCCCGGAATTTTGCGCCTTGTTCCGTGTCCGTGTAGTTTACTGTCCCGGATTCCAAACGGCTAAGTTTTTTACGTAAATCCATGGTGACATTTTTAATTTTTTTGTCCTTCAAAATTAAATAATTTAAAACATCATCGAGGTTAATTAAATAGGTATTAATTTTCTTATATTTATTGGTATGACCCCACTGTGTTACCGTAGTAGAATTGTCCCGGAAACTGGCAATTGTAATTTCACTGCCGCATGCCGTTTTTGCCAAATTTTGCAGATCAAAGGTTTTCTGACGAATTTATTAGGGTTCACGCTTTGAAGTGAATATATGGGACCATTACTTAAGTAGTGCCAGTCATCGACTTCTGATATATTGTGGGTACCGTGGGTCTCCAAGTCTAGTTTTATAGAAATAGAAATGAACTAAAAAACTTTGCAATCCATAAACTTTGCGAGTGTTGGGTAGAGACAATCCCGTGCCCAAACGGGGTCTTTTAACGCACCAAAACAATAATTTTATGAAATTTTCTCTGTTTGTCTGTGGTTTTGTGCGCGCCAATCTCAGAGACGGCATAACCGATTTGGTTGCGGTTTTCACTACTATATAGTGGTAAGCTTCACTTAACATTTAGTGGTTATTTTATTTCAATCGGTTAATAAATACAAAAGTTATGTTAGGTAGTTCAAAGAATCACGCCTAACAATTTCCGAATATGCGTACTAGGCGAAACGAAGGCGTGTTTAAATGTCAGTTCATTTCTAACATCAAATAATCGCAGAACATGATTGTGTACTATTCGTCATGTGAATTGCGTTTTAAAAGTAAATTATCGATATTGAACTTTATGAATCAATTGCAAAGGTCCTTTTAGTACACCCAACTCCATATCGTAATGTTACAACAGAAAAGTAAACTTTATTGCAACGGATTAAGGTATTAATCTGCGTATGAGTTAGCTTGGTAACAAGAAGACCGGTTAATTCGATTATCTGTCGTAGGTTATGGTAATGTAAACGTTTATTTTACTGATACTATGATATTTGTATATTGATATAATATTGCAATATTAGCTGCAGTTCCACAGTAGTATTTATTTAAATTTACTGTCACCACAATCATGTTCTCATCATACCCTGGGTTGACCGGTAGGTCCGCCTTTTGTATAACCTAGTCTTGGAATGTCACAATGAAGGATGAATACTTAAATTATTGAAAATGATATGTTTGTAAACTCGAGTTTAAGTTGTTACCAGTTTCATGTTGGCTATGGCCTGGAATACTGACTCCAGCCCCACGGCAACGGACCGCGGTAGGGTAAGAACCAACAGAAGCCGACCGCTGCTCGGTGGAAGGCGGCTGAAGCCCATCAGACGAGCTCTCGCCCTCTCGCTTGCGTCAGCCGCCAAACCACGTCCTCTTTCTCTTTCTTGGCCGATAACGCATCAGTGATGACTCATCATCAGTATGCCTGACCATCAGGTGGATCGTCTACTCGTGTGTCGGCAATTAACATTTAGTAACAAGCTTGGTTTATTCCTCTTGTGACTTGTCGGCGGTGTCCCCAGGTGGCAGCTGATGGGCCCGCATGGCGGGCGGATGGCGGCGCGGCGCGGCCCGCGCGCGGCTGCTGCGCGTCTTGCTCCGCGACACCGTCAGGGCGCTGCGAGACCTCAAGGATATCCTGCACTTTGGTAACAGCTTCAGTTGTGGCACTCTAACATAACACTAAAGGTATTGTGGCGACATCGGACGTCCGTCATGCGGTGATGTCACGACAAGCCTGAATCACGCTATCGAAGTTTTGTACACCGCTCGCTTATATGTACGTATACAAGTTCCGAACATGAGTTTTGTCCGTCTGTTCTGTCTGTCTAGGCTGATCTCTGAAACGACTGTAATCATTTTAATTTTAACTGATTTTAGTTGTATTGTGGAACATAGATTCGATTAATTAAATCTTCGATTTTATAAGCTTTCGATGTGATGAATGATCGAAGTATTGAAAGTTCTAATAAGCATTTAGCTTATTAGAACTTAACGTAATCGATGTCACTTCGATGTAGTGTAATTCGATGTAGCGTTTGGGACCCTATTAAAAGGGTTCCGTTTGTCTCCCTTGGGTACGGAACCCTAAAACCTAAGGGGAAACAAACAAAGTTCACAATATGACGATCATTTCTCAATAATTTCCAGATCCAGAGATATCAACATCAGTACAGGATATCGGCACGCAGTCGTCGCGCCCCACCGCGCTGGTGGTGCTGGGCAGCAGCCCGGCGGCGCGCGCGAGGCTGCTGCACTGCCTGCTGGGGAGACGGCTGCTGCCGGAGCCGCTGCCACGAGGATGCAGATGGGTAATTGGAGTTTTTGAAGTGAAAACTTCTTTAGCATTGTTATGATTTGGAAGTCGATGAAACGGAAATGACGCGCAAATAAAACGACAGTGAAAGGAGACAGACACATTTTAACGTGGGAGAGAATAAGATAAGAAGTATTATCCACTTGCTTGCTCCAAGGTCGGGGTCCTAGAGCAATACCTTAAAAAGAATTTTACTCTCGCTTGGGCAATGTTCAATAGTTAGTAGGTATAAATGCCTACTATGTTAGTTCCCACTCGAAAAAATGTTAAACGGGATTTTTTATAATGACTTAATATGACTTTTATTTGTGAACTGATTGAAATAAAACAAACGCGATATTATGCCAAAATTATCACAGTACAATAATATTAAAAAAGCATTCAAGTCGGTTAAACTATTTATCGATTAGCAGAAACAAAACGCGCGGACAAACTGGTAAACTACATCCCTACGTTGTCCATAATATGAATTGTTTAGTGTCGTCAGTTCATCCGAGTTTGTTCTAAAAATCCTCTGACCATGGTTTCAGCTGCGCATTCAATACGGAGCTTCGACGCAGGTGCACCTGACTTTGGGAAATTCCGAGTTCGAGCTGGTTGAAGATCTGGAGTGCAACAAGCAGCCATGGGAAACGTTGCCGCTACAGGTATCATCATTATCACAACCCATAACTGTCCCACTGCTGGGCACGGGTCTCCTCTCACAGTGTGAGGGGTATAGGCCACGCTGGCCAAGTGCGGATTGGTGGACTTCACACACCTTTGAGAACATTATGGAGAACTCCCAGGTGTGCAGGTTTCATCACGATGTTTCCCTTCACCGAAGCAAGTGATAATTAAATATTAATACTCACATAATTTTTGAAAATTAGTGGTGCGTGCGGGGTTTGAACCCGGACCCTCCGGTTCGGCAGTCCAACGTTCAACCACACGGCTATCACTGCATGTTTACAGTTAACATTTACCTTAAGTTACTAACATAATTATAGTTAATTAATATTATATCTACTAAGTCATTCTCCAAATGTTTGACGTCAGTACTTGCTGCTTTTTTCTCTCTTGTTTCTAAAATGTAAAAAAAAACTTCAGGATCTTCTTCGCCGAGACCAGTCAGACCTCTCCACGATAGTCGAAGTGGAGCTCAACGTCTCCTTCTTAAAAGACGGTCTTCGCATCATCATCCCACCCGACATCGGCTCCGACCCTCAGGAGACCAGCTGCCACAAGATAAGGGAGAAATTCTCCGAGTTGTACACCAAACGGGAGGCCATTTTGAAGAACTTCACGCCCATATACCTGTACGCGATAGATAGGATGGCGGGAAATGTGTTCAGCGAGAGTGTGATGATCTCAAGTGCTACTAACGTCGAGGAGGATTTCTGGACTACCTTCAATTTGTACTACATGGCGCGCGGGAACGCTGACAGGGGGAGTGGTGACAGGGACCGGGTGACTGTGGATCTGGCGGGGACGGAGGACTCCGGGCCGGCCGTGTTTAGTGGTGAGGTGAGTCACCGAGAGGTTGTTACATTATAATATACTAAAGATACTTAAAGATCTAAGCATACATAGGGACAGAGAAAGCGACTGTGTTTTATACTATGTAGTGATGACGTTAGTCGGTGATTTGGTGACAGATTTTTGGTGATTTCGTTGTTGATGTTTGTGATTTAAAGATAGAAGCTTTCGCTTTTGCGTATATCGACGGTAAACAGCGGAAACGCTGTAACCGCCTTTTTACGATATAAAAAAAAGAATAAAAAAATAGTATGTTCTTGATAGGATTAATATAGATACACTTCCAGCTGTTAATGTCAATATTGTCCGTTGACCAGAACTGCCTGGACCTTCACCAAGCGAAGGAGTTGGATCCCCACGCGCAGTTCCTGTTCGTGCTGTACTCGGACACGGCGGCGGAGCGCGGGGCGGAGGGCTCGGGCTTCGCCGGCGAGTCCACGGAGTCCGCGGCGCTGTGCCGGGCGGACGAGCTGCCCGAGGCGGACCGGGACCTCGCGCAGCGGACGATTGGGTGAGAGCTCCCTAACTCGTATCTTTTGTTCACCAGAGCCCATGACTTATCATTACTATGGACGTCGGGTCGCATACTTAAATCGCGAAAAAATGTCCCAGTCACAGCGATCACAAGAATAGAAATGTTAACGAGGTAATTTGAACGCTAAAATTATAACATCACGGTTTAATTTCGATTGCAGTCGTGAACGTGGAATTGTAGCTCTTTTTGCGTTTCGAAGCTCATTTGGCTCGGACGACATACGACTCTGAAGAACAAACAACATTTCTGATTGAATTTCATTTTTTTGTGCTTAAAGATAATAATTTGTGGTTATACTATTTCAGTAACTCACAAGGATGTTCAGAACAAACGGAAACATCGAACCGACGGCGCTACGAGGAACAAATGGCCTTCATGAACGATCTGCTCGACCAGTGGGAGTTGATGTGTGAGTGTCTATGATATATGCTATGTGTATTTGACGTCTTTAAATGTCATAAATGATTAACATGAAGAGTGGATGAGGAGATTTTTCTCGGTTTTTTCAGTGTATTTACGTTTTAGGAATTACGATTGGAACTAAAAGGAAAATATTACTATGAGCCAACAATTAGTTTGTCAATTTTATATTAAAGCAAAAGATAAAAAATAAATTAGTTAAAAATTTTCTACAATCATTGTTCCAGACTTCAATGCTGACTCTAGACTGTCAGTAATATTTTGCAGTTTCTGATATTGATCGTCTATAGTCGCCTTAATCGTCCGATGCGTAATGCGTAAATGGTTTTATCTTTTAATTTTAGTTTGGAACATTCAATCCGAGTTGTTGCGGGCTGTGTTTTGGGATGTAAGGATGGATTGGGATGTCGCCATTAGGGCGGCTATAACGTAACAAAATACGTCCGTCTTGTATTAACAGTAGTGGTTTGATTACTATTGACTATTATTTGCCAATTTTATGTGAAAAAATGACTTTAACAGCGAACCCCCCCTCCAAATATCACGTCAAAAGCCAATGGTTGATACTGGACGACGTGGAGACGCTGACGGCGGGCCGCGGGGCGGAGGCGCCGCCCGCGGACGGGCGCGGCGGCCGCAAGTGGGAGGGGGACAGCGACAGGTGTGTGAAGAGTCGCACTGTGTTCCTCAACACCGTCCTCAAGTTCGCGACGGAGTGCTCGCAGAGTTACTTGTTGGAGCAGTGCACCAAGTTGAGCGAGGTGAGTGGTTGTTGGGGTGAGATTTGCGAATACGTATTTAAGTGTAGTTAGCTACTAAACGAGAAAAAGAAACATATTTATTCTTTTTCTGTTTCATATTTTTACTTAAAAAGTAAAGACCATATTTGATGTTACTATGTTCATCGTCATCATCGCAACCCATCTCTCATCGTCTCAGAGTGTGCCCTCACACTGTACTACTGGTACTAAGGCCTGTACCCCTGTACAGGCCTTAGTACACCACGCAGGCCAAGTCTTCACACATTTGAGAACATTATGGAAGACTCCAGTGTGACGGTTTATTCACAATGTTTTCTTTCACCGAAGCAAGTGATAATTCAATTCTAAAAGACTCACCATTTTTAAAAGTAAGACGGTTCGGGAGTTCAATTTTCAAACCTATCAATGCTGTTTACTGTTGCTATATTACGTTCACGAATTTAAAATAAATAATATGTTTTTGTTTTTCGTGCGTGTACGTACGTGCGTGCAATTGTGTGCGCGTACGCGTGTGCGCTCGCAGTTTTGTGTGCGTGTGATAATGGAAAACATTAATTGAACACAATATGACGGTGCAGGTGCACGTGAAGCTGCTGCAGCAGCTGATCCTGGCGTCGTTCGACATGGCGCGCGAGCTGCAGGTGGTACCAAGGAAGGTGCAGTACGTGGCGCGCCAGGAGCAGCGCCTGTACGAGGTGACGGACTGACTAATAAATCTTTGGCTCTTTCGATCCTTCATTCAGTCAGTCATCGGTTCTGGTCTAAGATCCCTCCATAGAAGGACCTTCACCCATCGCGTTACGGGATGAAAGTTACTTTTATATAAAATTTGATGTGTTAAAAAACTTATCAGAGAAGGTTGCCTAAAAATTTTGATGCAAAGTGCGATAAATTAGTAATTAAAAAAAATTTTTTTCTTTAAATTACACTCATTCGCTTACGCAATAAATTGCATACTAATCGAAAGTATGTAGCTTATAGAGTATGTATACGCTGGGTTGACTACTTCTTTCCGGTGCAATCATTGGGTAGGCAGGCATATACAGGTAAGTCAAAAGTAGTGATTTGCACCCATCCGCTTACGCGGGAAACCGTATACCAAAGTAAAGATAATTTTATTGCGAACATAATGATATAAGGTTGACTGCGAAAAATTCAAACTCAAACTCAAACTCAAATCATTTATTTCATGTAGGTATGATGCATACACTTATGAACGTCAATTTTTTGCATTTACCACCGTTTCGCTAAGGTGCCTTTAAATATTGATTTTTTAAATATTTGAGGAGAAAAAGAAACGGCGAAAGAAACTCCTCGGCACATCTTTTAAAAAAATAATAATAATGCTAGATTACAAATTTTATACCTACATACAGATACATACATACTAACATGAGTAGAACTGGTCGCAGATGTCTATGTCCAAGCATCTTTGTCATTAATATATTCTTCTACTGTATAATAACCTTTCTCTATTAGTCGTGTTTTTACATGTTTCTTAAATATTTGTAAGGGCAAATCAATAACAGACTTTGGTAACTTATTAAAAAAGCGTACACCGAGCCCCACAAATGACCGCTGGACCCTACGAAGGCGGTACGAGGAAGTCACTAAATGGTGCATATTTCTAGTTTGCCGATCGGTAATATCGGATTTTTGTTTATAACAACTCAAATTTTTCCTAATAAAAATTAAATTGCTATAAACATATTGGGAAGCTACAGTTAGTATATCAATTTCTTTGAATTTTTCACGCAATGATTCGCGTGATTTTAATTTATAAATTGCCCTAATAGCTCTTTTCTGTAACACAAAGATTGTTTTAATTTCCGCTGATTTACCCCATAGTAAAATACCATATGACATAATACTATGAAAGTAGGCAAAATAGACAAGCCTTGCTGTTTCAACGTCTGTAAATTGCCTTATTTTTCTTATAGCATAAACAGCCTTGCTAAGTTTACCCGCAAGTGTCGCTATATGGGACCCCCACTGGAGCTTACAGTCTAAAGTTATCCCCAAAAATACTGTACAACTTTCCATATTTAATATTTCCTTATTCAATTTAATGTCCTTATTACCGCTTTTAACATTTGGCAATGCAAATTCAACGCATTTCGTTTTATTGGCATTAAGAACTAAGTTATTAACAGAAAACCAGTATGAGATATGGGCGAGAGTACTGTTCACATCGTCAAAATTTATTTTATCTCTATTAGTTTTAAATATAAGTGAAGTATCATCTGCAAACAGTACAATATCAGCATACTTACTAATATGAAACGGAAGATCATTTATATATACTAAAAAAAGGAATGGGCCCAAAATTGAACCTTGTGGGACACCAATCGAAACTTGAGATCCTGATGATTTAGCTAATTGGTGCTGAATACGGGTTGTCGACTTTAAAAAATCTAAATATTCGTGCGAGTATCCAATCGCAGTGCGGCAGAGAGGTCCGAGGAACGTATCCAGTGAGATAGAAAAGGACGCAACATATATAAATACATATAATGTATATTTGTGGCGATATCGGACACACGTCACACGGTAACGTCACGAAGCCTGAATCACGCTATCGAAGTTTTCTACACCGCCCGCATATAACAAGTTCCAACAACGATCAGTTGGGGCTTAACGAAAAGTATCAAACAGTTTTTTCGTCTGATCTTTTCAATAACGAAAAATGGACACCGTTCTAGAGTTCACAGCTATTACCTATGTATGGTATAAATAACTGCAATAGTGTGAATAGATAGAGATATCGAATTTTTGTATAAAGTTATTCTTCAAAAGAAGACAGCGAAAAATTAAAAAAAAATCAAAAGTTTTGACTCAAATATACCATCGTGCTGGATATTACTACAAGAAAAATTAAAAGAACTATTTTTGTTAATTGTATGTGGTTTCATGCAACGGACCCTCTGTGTTAAACTACAGCCTGAAAACTGTGGTTGGTTTGTTGATGATTATCTAAAACCAACAGGATTCATTGGGGACCAAACTGTACAAGATTTTACTGAAATGACAGCAGTAGAAAATAGTGACGACTGTTCTGAACTTGGAGATACAATTTTTACTTCCGAATCAGACCTTGAATAATGTAAGTTAATTTAAAAAAAAACGACATAATGTATTGTATATAAGTATTTCTAATAATTTTTTTTTGTAAAAAATCCAACTCTGTATTTAATATTCGTATTTTATGTTTTATTTTATTTTTGAAAAAATAAATGAGATTGCCCCAACTGATCTTGGTTAGAACTTGTTATATGCGGGCGGTGTAGAAAACTTCGATAGCGTGACTCAGGCTTCGTGACGTCACCGTGTGACGTGTGTCCGATATCGCCACAAATATACATTATAATTATGTATTTATATATGTTGCGTCCTTTTCTATCTCACTGGATACGTTCCTCGGACCTCTCTGCCGCACCGCGATTGGATACTCGCACGAATATTTAGATTTTTAAAAATCGACAACCCGTATTCAGCACCAATTTTTCGCAGTCAACCTTATATCATTATGTTCGCAATAAAATTATCTTTACTTTGGTATACGGTTTCCCGCGTAAGCGGATGGGTGCAAATCACTACTTTTGACTTACCTGTATATGCCTGCCTACCCAATGATTGCACCGGAAAGAAGTAGTCAACCCAGCGTATACATACTCTATAAGCTACATACTTTCGATTAGTATGCAATTTATTGCGTAAGCGAATGAGTGTAATTTAAAGAAAAAAAAAATTTTTTAATTACTAATTTATCGCACTTTGCATCAAACTTTTTAGGCAACCTTCTCTGAATAAGTTTTTTAACACATCAAATTTTATATAAAAGTAACTTTCATCCCGTAACGCGATGGGTGAAGGTCCTTCTATGGAGGGATCTCCTACTATTCGTTCGTTCAATTATTCATTCAATTCAAGTTCATTCACTAAAATGTGTCAATTATCGAATGTACTCGTACTTCTCATATCGGAGTTTCTTGACTTGGGAGTGTGATGACATGCACCCACGTCACACGATGACGCCATGACAAGCCTGAATCACGCTATCGAAGTTTTCTACACTGCTCGTATATACCCATACAAATACCGAATAAATACTAGTTTGACGTCATAAAAATCGTCATCGTATGTTACAGACCATCAACAAGATGTTCTCCGAGGGCAACAAGAAGCACGAGCTGGTCCAGATGATGCAGGAGGTGCTCCAGGAGATGCGCTCCGAGGTCAACAACATGGACTGGAGCGTTGACGGTACATTTACAGCTAAGTGCAGCAGTTCCTCTGCAGTCTATAGCGTAAAGCCTTCCGTTGCATCATTTAGAACTATGTCCAATTTTCAGTTTGCTTAATTACTGCAGTCGACATATTATAGTTCCTTTGCAGTTGCTTATGTTGGTGTAACTTATGTCCATGGGCGATAAAGACCACACGGACAAGGACACACAATCAGGTAGCTCGTTTGTTCGTTGACATAAAAAAACTAATATTTAATGAAGATACGATTTTCTTTTCTTTTGCGGTGTACAACATCACATAGGTACATTATCTCGATAGGACACGACTCCAACTTGATGAACGAACTAACCTGTCAACTCGATTGTCCTTACAGACTTACCATGCCACCAAGACAAGCGGTTCATGATGTCCAACTCGATATTCTACTCGCAGGCGACCAGCCCCACAGTCTCGATACAAATGAACAGGACGAATCTCGGTCAGAACGATCAGAGGAACGGTCAGATCGATCGGAGCGATCGGAATGAACGGACCGATCGGGACGGCGAGGGGATCGACCGATTGGAGGATTCGGACTCCGACGTGGAGGAGGCGGTCTCGTATGATAGTTATAACTTTGATGATTACGAGATCATCGCGTCCAATGACGAGAGCTTGTGCGCTAGTGAGTGCTACAGTCGGGTGATGGTGAGTAATTGCCTTTATTGGAACGAAGTTCTTTGACGTGGCTTACGGGTAGTGCGATTTAGTAGAAATCGTCACGTAACGAAATGCCGTATGCTGTGTGTGTATCGAGCCTACTACAAGCAAATGAGCACACGAGCAAGTGAGTGCGCGGTCAGGTGCGCAACGCTCTCTCTCTCTCTCTCTTTCTCTTTCTCACGCTTTCTCTCTCTCTCTCTCTCTCTCGCTTTCTCTCTCTCTCTCTCTCTCTCGCTTTCTCTCTCTCACATTTGATATACAGCGCACATAAGTGTAACGATCCAGTTGATGGTGACTCTGTTGAGGGGTCCAGCTTTGCAACTCATGTCAAACGCATTCTTATGTCGAAACGTTATTACAAACATGCAAAAAAGCTGACGTAAAAGCAGTCGGTCCACCTGATGGTACATAAGTGGAAGAAGGAGAACTCTTTTTACACCTTTTTTGAAGAAATTTTGAAGAAAACCGGGAATAACTCAGAAATTTTCCAAGTGTTTGTAAAAAACCAACTTCGAATAAACTTCATTTCATTCCTTTCATTCATATCCGCCTGATAATGAGTATACGTGTCACGTTCCAGTCCCGATTGGACGACGCGTTGCTAACGTCACACGTCGACATGATCCGGGTGGAGAACGAGCGGGAGAGCATGAGTCACGCGTTCTCGCTCTCGCACAGCGGCTGGCGCTCGTCGTGCGCCACTGACGTCACCGTCTGCACCAACGCCAGCAATATATCCGTGAAGCAGGCCTCGCTCGATGTACAGCAGACTGGTGAGTGCGAGCGAGATAGCATGACTGCTTGTCTCTTTTACACAGTAGTGTGGTTACGAAGACATGGGGGTTGAGAAAATGACTCGGTTATAATATCGGATAATCCATACTATTATTATAAATGCGAAAGTAACTATATTTGTCTGTCTGTCACCTTTTTCAAATTTAATATGGAGATAGTTTGTATGTATGAGTTGTGTGTGGAGATAACGAAAGTTGGTTGTCAGCATTTAACCTAAAATTATCACTTGTTAATTTCCGCTCTACGGGAACGGTTTACCGTGTTCTGAACATTGTCGACGTTTTTTTGCAGTTCTGTCGAAGTTGAGCCGGAAGATCAGTCTAAAGCTCGTCAAGTTTGTCGACTGCCTCAAGGACACCTATTTTGGCACCTTGCAAAGGTAAGGTGTATAATTAATTCCTCATTTGCTGGAATTATACTGTTACGTAGAAAATAAATTGGATCTCGTCAGAAGAGATGTCGAGGAATTTCTTTATTCTGCCATAACTTGTAAATGTCTGAATAGGTTTGGATGTATGGACTAGCGTAAGCGACCGTAATGATTTTTGCTTTTGCAGGTATCTCACTAAAAGCCTTGATAAGCATAATCACGGTACTGTTATTTTGACGTGACAACGTCTTATAATTCGATAGAGCCGGTGGCACGCATGAAAAAACATGACTCATGCGTCGTTACCGTCGTTACCGTAACGGCGTAGCAATCGGCCTTTGCGTTCGGCAGCGTTCGGCAGCGTCTGACATCCGTCTCTCTCCTACTTGAGTGAGCGATGCGTCTGCGTGGACAGCTGCTATACTATAGTACATTTATATGTTTTGATCGAGTATCAAGTGCAGTGAAAAGTGAATGTGGTGTCAATTGTTTATAGCAACGATAATTACAGCGATAAAGGTAATGATTCTTTCGATATTAATTATATATTCAGTGATATATTGTCGAATAGGTATTCGTGCTTTCATCATTAAAATGAATAGCATCGGTCCGCTAGTGCAGCGATTATAGGTTATGCTATAATTGACATTGACAAATCTATTAAACAAATGAAATTAAAATTTTCTTTTGAAAAATGCTACCATTCCATCAGTATTTTCTTAAGACGTTGTCACGTTCAACTATCGTCAGTAAACCGACTTTACAGACAACCAATTTTTTTTATTGTTATTGTTACCCTACTTGTGCGAGTCCGACCTGTACTTGACTGGTTTTAATTACTGAATTTATCGACCACACATTGCTGGGGATGCACCGACCACACAGCCTAATAACAGGCGAATGGCTTCTGTCAATACATCTGGCTTATAGTACCGATATAAATTAGTGCCGTCCCATTCTTTCTTGTTGCTTAATTTAATCTTTTCCTGGCCAACGTTTCGTGTAGCCTTGCATTAGCCAGTCCCCCCGCTTCGTGTTACCTCAGCCAGTTGCCAGAATGCATTCAATACGGAAAATCAAACATTAGGTGTCTATTGGCTTTGGGGTCGGTGTGGGGACGTAACATTGTATCACGTTGGGTCCAGATGCCTGGAGTCGCTGGAGCGCTCGTGCCGGGTGGACGCGGCGCCGGCGTGCAGCGCGGCCGCGCGCCAGCTGCTGCGCGCCGCGCGCCGCGTCGAGCTGCGCGCGCTCGCCTGTTACTCGCTGCTCGGCGCGCTGCTCGACTCGCTGCGCCGGTTCCTGTACAGGTGACGACAATGAAAAAGTTTTGTCTGGTTTTATGAAACCACGGTGAAAGTGAAAGTTTTTTTCACATTATAGACATTTAACTAAAAGCAAATAAAAGTTTCACTTTAATAAATAACAACATTTACATTAAACACTGACAAAAACAAACAAAATAGCGTGGAGCACTGGCACAAATGAGTAATAGTCTATACACTACACGGTCAGCTGCTGCGAACTATAGGCGCCGCCATATTGGATGTAATAAAAGTTTCAATTTAATAATACGTAACACAATAGATTTTATAATTTTATTGCTCATTTTACATCGACGAGTACAGTACGCGCAATCTATCTTGGCCGGACCGCATAGCTACGAGTGGCTGCGCATGTAGTTTGGAGGGACTAAATTTAATGGAAACGAAAATTACTCCGTTTTAAGCTTTTCTTCAGGTCAAAGTATAATAGTTATATAATTGCAAAAAATTAAGATATATGCAAATGTACATAATTATACTATTCTCACTGATATGCAAATAAAAAGTAGCGCATCTCTATCACACCGTCATGGCCGCCGGGCTTTAATTGGCCGGTGACTATAGATGCGCCAACGTCGCCCTTCACGAACTTCAGCCCCGCCAAGATAAGTTGTACGTGTTGTAGGTACGTTGTATTGTACGTTCGTTGTATTGTGCGTACGTTGTATTGTGCGTACGTTGTATTGTGCGTACGTTGTATTGTGCGTACGTTGTATTGAGCGTACGTTGTATTGTGCGTACGTTTTATTGTGCGTACGTTGTATTGTACGTACGTTGTATTGTACGCGTGGGGCAGACTGCGGCTGGCGGGCGACGCGGCGGAGGACGCGTGCTGCGTGCTGAGCCCGGTGTGGCGGCGCCGCGTCGCGCTGCACACCGTGCACTCGCTCGCGCCGCAGCGGCTCGCCAACATCATCTCCGCGCAGGTGTGTTGACACTTGACGGGTGACGAGTGACAGTTGACGGGAGAGTTGATAGGTGGCTGGCGAGTTGACATGTGAGAGGCAAGTTGAAAGGTGAAAAGAGTTGGAAGGCGAATTGAAAGATGAAAGGAGTTGTTGACAGGTGACAAGTGAAAGACGCTGTTGACATATTGTGACAGGCGATTCGGATTGTTGATAAGTGACATAATTTTGAACTATCTGCGGTAACTGAGGTCTTACTATATTGGAATTAAGTTGCCAGATGATAAATATCGTAGTTTGACAGATAGATATAACGATAACTATAATATAGAGATATTGAGAAAATTTATGTGTGTGAGAATAATTGTAGTTATAAATTTCTTATCTGCCACGTACTGATATAAACGTGTACGGTGTGAACAGCATTGAACGGACATATTGACTATAAGTGAGACATACATACAACCTCGTATCACATTAACTCAACCTCAACTACACTTCGATTCAATTACTAGGTATCATAATTTAGTGAGTTGAATGCACTCAGATATTGGAGAAGCTGAGTGAAGCGCACGAGAAGTACCAGTCGGCGCTGGCGTCGCTGGAGGCGGCGCTGGCCGGCCGCCTGCACCACACCGAGGACGTTAAACTGGCCATCAGGAAGAAGTGAGTGTACATTACGAGTATTGATTATCTGGCGATCTAGTTGTAGTGTTTGTATCTATTAAATAGATATATAAGGTGATTCGTAAGACACTTGTGATATTAATGGGGGGTACTCAGTTCTTATTGCAAATATGTAATTAAAAAGGGTGCTTAAAATTTGCCGTAGTTATCCATTACAAACCGATAATGTAGACATCTGAGCGCGTGGTATAAACAAGGTCATTAACCCGGTTGCTCAGCCGCCGGCGGGTCAGCTGCTGCACAGCTGTTGCGATACATTCCATGTATTTTTAGATAATTTGATTGCCATTTTGACTTTATATTTTTAATCATTACCTATGCACCCATTATACATTGTCTCATGTACACCGGCAGGGGGGGGGGGGTTCTGTCAGTCTGTCAGTGTTGTTACGAACAAGGTGTGGGCCAGACGTGCGTTTCTTATAGTTTCTAGTGTAAAAGTAAATTGAACCACAGGTCACTACACCAGTGATCGCCCGCGTTTCGCTACAACAAACATTGTGCGAAGAGACCTGTAAGAGACTTAACCTAACCGTACCCTAGTTGGTAGCGGCCCGGCAGGTCGGGACAGATGTTTATGTGACAGATAAATGTTTGTTTAATCCTAGTGCCTTAGAGTTTCTTTTGGTAAAACTCCGCTGTCTGTGTGTAAATTGTTGTTTTCCATTGCAGGTACGCGCCGTCGTTCGCGCGGCTCTGTCTCGAGAGCACGTCCATGTGCGACCTGCTCATGTACGGCACGCCCGAGCTCGGCCGCGAGATCGGTGAGATAATCTTGCTGCTTGAGCGGTGGTGACGGTAATAGTATCATACAGAGTGTGACTCGGCTCTGTCCTTGAAATAAATGCCTACAGCCGCGCGCGCTAGGGCCGCCTCTTTCTAGTTGTAGTGAGTGAATGTCAGTGGGTAGGTTGTACGCACGCTTCCTGATTACAAATCCACACGTTCGATCGTTCCTATGGCGTTTCTGTGGCTGTTGTATACTTAATGTGTACTAAACTCCGAGGCGCGTAGGTATGATTCGCGTTCCGACCGTTTGTATGAAGATGGAATACTGTGTGATACTGTTACCGTGATCATGTGATTGTGTCGGTCCAGGCAGGGGTCAGTACGGCGTGGTGTACCTGTGCCGCGGCGCGTGGGCGGGGCACGCGCCCGCCGCCATCAAGTCCGTGATGCCCGCCGACGAGAGACACTACCACGAGCTGGCCATGGAGTTCTTCTACACCAGGTGGGGGCACTGTACTGCCAAGTTCTTCACCCGAATCATGCTATCTTAATCTTCTACACCACGCTCATATATACATATTCCTAAGGTTACCAGTTTGAGCTCAGCTGATCCCTAGGCAGGACATGTCTGGGGAGCAGCCGTGTACACAAGGCGATTCGTAAGACACTTGCGATATTAATAGGGGGTACTCAGTATGATATTAGTTACATATTAATAGGGGGGTGCTTAAAATTTGACGTAATTATCCATTCCAAACCGATAATGTAGACATACTGAGCGCGCGGTATAAACAAGGTCATTAACCCGGCCGCTGAGCCGCCGGCGGGTCGGTCGTTGTATACATACACAGCTGTTGACCATACATTCCGAGTATTTTGAGATAATTTTTATTGCCATTTTTGTAATAATTATCGTGTAGAATTTTGACTTTATATTTTTAATCATTACCCATGTTCTTTCATGTCCTCGAGTACGTCAAGTGTATTAAAAATCACCCAGTATATGCGAGTGGCGTAGAAAACTTGGATAGCGTGTTCCAGGCTTGTCGTGACGTCGGCGAGTGACGTGTGCGCGATGTCCATTCCAGGAGCATCCCGTCCCACCCGCGCATCGTCCGGCTGCTGGGGTCGCTGGTGCAGCGCGCGGGGGGCGCGGGGGGCGCGGGCGCGGCGCCGGGCGTGCTGCTGGTGACCCCGCGCTACTGCCGCGACCTGCACGCGGCCGTGCGCGCCGGACTCTCCTTTGCCGCGCGGATGAGGATCAGCTGCGATATCGTTGAAGGTGACTAGCTTAGAATAATAGGGTAGTTGACAGTAAGAAAATATTTTTAATATTTCTATTTTTTATGGTAGCTTAATATTTACAAATGCGAAAAATCGATCTTATTGATTAAATAAATCATGTTTATTTAATATTTTTGAGAAATAAAATCCCGAAATTACAGTCACTAGTCACGTGACAGCGAACGCCAATACGACGCGTGACGTCACACGTTGCAAAACTAAACAAACTTGACATAGCAGTTTGTGTCTTTCCGCTCAACCAAACAGCTCTTCGTTTTCCAACCGTACCATAAAAAAAATCAAAATGTGTGTCATTCACGATATTCATGGTACTTATAACGTTTTGGTTGCGAGTGAACTATACCCTTAAGCGATCTAGCGATGCATGTTTTAATAGTTTGGTTAGATGTCATAACTATTTTTTTAGCGCTGCAGCAAACTTTACTTTTAACTCTTGCTAATGTTCCTATCTCATTTTCTCCCACGTAAAATGTGTCGTGTGTCTTTTTCGTTTCCGTTTCGTTTGATTTGCGCGTCATTTCCGTTTCATCGAATTCCAAATCATAACGACACTAAAGAACTGTTCACTTGAAAAAATACTGAACCCTTATAAGATCATTGTTTATGGATCTTTAGAGGCAAACATCTCAGTCCTCAGAGGGTAGCAACACATCTGTGACCGAATTAGATCAAGGCTCTTACTTTAAAGTAGTAATAGGACTAACTATTACTAACGGTCCCTGTCTCAGCCCTCCCAGCTGTCGGTCCCGGTGATCACCATTGGGTAACAGTCTTTAAGCCAAGTTGGCCACTAACCCCTCCACCAATCCGCACTGGAGCAGCGTGGTGGAGTATGCTCTAGGCCTCAACAGACATGAGGAGAGACCCGTGCTTCGTAGTGGGCCATTAATGGGTTGAAACTAATCAATGTACGTATAACGTCATTAATCTGTGAATCTAGGGCGAGAATTAATCAGCCTTATAAATTAGTCGCAGTCCATTATTTCCAGCAATGTGTGACTTATTGACGGAGACGGATTAAGAAGTGTTTCGCGCGATCCACGTGTAAATTGACGAACTTAACACGTTTGATTTTTATACATACTTACAATGTATATCTAATAACTTGGAAAAAATGTAGTGCGTGCAAGGTTCGCATACATACCTACAAGTACGTACGGACGTATACGTAGGCTTATTGGTGGCTTACTTAACATGAGATAGCACGAGAAAAAACGATTGGATGAGGGACACGAAAAATTCTACGGTCAGCTGTCAAATTTGCTTGTAATTGTAACTGTGCTTTTTTGAAAAACCTGGCACGCAATGTGAAACAAAATATAGTATCATTCTGTCTCTTTTGAAGTGAAAGCTTCTATAGTATCGTTGTGATTTGGAATTCGATGAAACGGAAATGACGCGCAAATGAAATGAAACGAAAACGAAAAAGAGACACATTATAACGTGGGAGAAAATGAGATAGAAAGTATCGGCGAAATAGCGGCTTACGTAAGCAAAGCACAACATCAATATTTGGACTGACAGTATTAGATTTTTTAAAGTTTCACTTCTAGCACGTGTGAATTGCACACATTGTGATTTTTTTCGTGTCGTCGCCGTAAGTTGTTCCTTTTTGTGTGTGAGTGTGATAGATGGTATCCATTAGTCTATACCTTGTTCCGTCTCTTTGGTCTCACTCTATTGGTCTATACTCTATTGGTCTACACCCTTCACCGCGTGCGTCCCCAGGCATCCGCTACCTGCACTCCCTGGGGCTGGTGCACCGTGACGTGAAGATGAAGAACGTGCTGCTGGACGCGGAGGACCGCGCGGCGCTCTCCGACCTCGGCTTCTGCGCGGCCGAAGCCCTCATCTCGGGCTCCGTGGTGGGCACGCCCGTGCACATGGCGCCCGAGCTGCTCGGCGGGGACTACGACGGGGCGGTCGATGTTTACGCGTTCGGTATACTGTTCTGGTGAGTTTGACCTTGATTGAAACGGAAGTCACCGGACTTCCGTTTCAGCGCTCGATAATAGGGTCCGATTTTCGCGGATTGCTCTTAAATAAAAATGTGATGTCCTTCGATATTGATTTATGTTTTTGCGTTGTACGTAACGTGCGTGTGCGTAAGATGTTACGTGCAAGTTGACGCAGAATAGAAAGAACGCGTGTGTGATTCAACGTCACCACGTGATTGATTTGATCGTAATGCTTTTGGTCAGTTTGAATGTAACATCAAAGTCTTTATGCAATGTATTTAAACCTGGAAGAGATTACTACTAGTTTTAAATATTTTGTTTAATAATTTTTTTACAACATAATTATGTAGCTATAGTATAAAGACATGCATTCCCTGTTGTCAAAGTGTTATATGAATGTGTTTGTTTGTTTGTTTGTGTGTAGGTACGTGTGCGCCGGCAACATCAAGCTGCCGAGTGCCTTCGAGACCTTCCAGAACAAGGAACAGCTCTGGAGCAAGGTGAAGAGAGGTGAGGGAACTGTTAAATCTATATAATTATGTATTTATGTATGTATTATAAAAATGTCCGAGCCAAATGAGCTTTAAAACGCAAAAGAGCTACAATTGCGCATTAACGACTGAAATCGAAATTAAACCTTGATTTTGGTGTTTAAATTACCTTGTTAATGTACCTTTTCCATTCTTGCGATGGCTTCGACTGGGACATTTTAGTCGCGATTTTAGTATGACACTCGATATCCATAGTGATAAGTCAATGTTCTTTCTGTTCTTTTTACAAATTAATGCTTGACTACAACTCCACCTGATGGTGGGTGACGATGTAGTCTTGGAGATTGAGCTGGACGATACAGAATACTTACCATTATTTTACCTTTCATTAATATAGTTTCCGTTTGTCAGGGCTTCGCCCCGAACGTCTGCCGCACTTCACGGACGAGTGCTGGGAAGTGATGCAAGCTTGCTGGGCCTCCGAGCCCTCCCAGCGGGCGCTGCTCGGCGACGTGCAGCCCAAGCTGGAGGCGATCCTCGAGAAGGCACTGAAGGAGGACCCAAAAGAACCTTACGCTCCTAGCAATAAGGACCACGATGGTATTGAAGACGACACGTTAGATATGACCGGGATTTACAAATCAACTTGATGGTAAATTAGACTCTGTTACGAGGTGGCAAAGTTGAGTTTAAATGTCTAACGTCTAATCGTGATGGTGGAGGGGCCAAATTTTGTATAAATAATTTAATGAGATTGATAAATGGACTTTGTGTGTGTGTGAAGATATAGAGTACAGTGGCTCGAATGGCAGTGTTTTGAGAATAAAGAATAAGTTACATATTTTTGTAAATAAATAAAATGTTTGTGTTCAAGTTTTAATATAACTCAGAAATAAAGATTTTAAATAGATACGATCTTGAAATTTTTGTAATTTTATTTTGTAAAACCCACCCAAGTATATTGAAAATAAATAATAATGACATCAAATGTATTTCGAAGAAAACAAATATATGTAATTTGAAAAATGTGTGACGTCATCACACATTATACACAAGTTACATTGAATGACGTAAGTGCTTTTGCATTCCTGAATTAGACGTAATTATGACACATCAACGCATTGAAAACGTCACATTTTACTGCAAAACTACGACAAAACTACATCGGCAATATGTGTTTTTATTGTCATAGCAAAGGCATAACGCCATTAAGTATGTTTGACGTCATTTGACGTTTACGTCTATTTAGAACGTAGACACGTTGAAAGAGACGGATATAGACATGAGACAACACTAGAGAGTACAATTGTATGTACAACTAGCTGTGTCCGCGACTTTGTCCGCGTGGAATTTTAATTGTTACGGGGAAATTCTAAAATAAAACTAGACTCCTTATTACATCAGCTATCTGAAGTTGAAAGTCCCGTCAAAATTGGTCCAGCCGTTCCGAAGATTAGCCAAAACAAACAGACAGACAGACAAAAATTGTAAAAAAAAATATTTTGGTATTTGTACCGTGTATACATCCATAATATGGATTTAGTAAAAAGCGGTTAATTTATAATTTATTAATATAACAAACAGACACTCCCATTTTATTTATAAGCAGTTTTTAATTATAAATGATTAAATACTAGTAGCGAAGCGAAGGCGGGCTCGCTTCGGTTCGGGCGGTAACAGTATCATACACATACAGTATTGTGACTCGGCCCTGTCCTTGAAATAAATGCCTACAGCCCCGCGCGCTAGGGCCACCACGGTAGTGGCCACTGCAACACGCATTCTGTGAAAATTTCAGGTACTGCCTGTTTTCGTTCAAGAGATAGAGCCCCCTGACAGTCAGACTACGGAGGAATATTAATGGGCTTCCGATTTTCACCCTTTGGGTACGGAACCCTAATTATCGGTAAATTCAATAGGGTCGTGGTTACTCAATCCGGTGAAACAAGTAGGTAACTTCCATTTCCAGATGGCGTAACGAGTGTGTTCTGGAACTTTCCCCAACAAAAATAAAAGTGTTTTACTTAACATCTTATTTAAACTTTGGTAAGAGCGTGGAGTATAAGTTTCGCTTTTTGAACCCGTCACCTTAGACTGATCTCTGGGGTATTGTTCGGGGGTAATATGGCGAACAGGCGAGCGGACTGGCTGCGTGATGGTACCAGGTACTCTGTGATGGTACCTAAGTCGTCGTCAACGCAGGCCGAAGTGAAGCGATGAATTGAAATCGAAACACTTATACATTTCCACGGTTGCGCCTGTAAAGAGCAATGTATCCAGGTCACTGTCTATCATTCTATGCATCGGGATATTCGAGTGCGGGTAGGCGCTAAAAGATGGGTAGGTTATAATAGCGAGGATTGTTAATAATAATACAACTTAGTATATTAGTTCATTCAGAACTTGAAAGGCTTAGCTTATCTTCCCATACCAATTGACCAATACTAAAGTTTTGTCAACTAGGAGGATTACCTATCCCCAATCGCACATACTGTGATGACCTCATAAAGTGGTTACATTTGACCCGTACTGTATAAATCGTGCTATAATTCAAAATCCCCGCGTCGGAGAGACCTCCCTGGACTCCGTCCAATATCAAGCCCCAGCGAGCCAGATGCGAGATTTTTCATTAAATTTATTCGCGAAGAACAATTTGCATGTATTATTTAGTCGGTTGATATGAAGAGAGTCGGGTCTAAATGTCCGTATTATGTAAATTGGGACTCGCCGGTCGAGCGGCTACCAGGGACAATCGCCCTTACCGCGCGTCACACATAGACGACCATTGAATTAATTCTCCAACCGTTTGAGTTACATCTTTTTTATTAACGTAACAGGGAAATGGAGTTAGTTAACTGCTGAATTCAGTGCTTTGTACTTGTACAACTGGTAATAAAATGACAGCTGTCAAACAGCCGCCATTTAACCATCTTGTAGTGTTCGTAATTAAACGCCTTGCTAATTTAGACACCACGCAAACCGGTCCTTACCGTCCGGTACCTTAATTCCACAAAAAAACAAACTTAATTCGTCTGATCAACAAAGTTATAGAAAAATACCCGCCAATCCAGTTAATACCGTCAAGCAATTTCCTAATTCCAAATCTGCACAACAAAACGAACAAATACCTATTTGGTAAGTTAACAAAACACGAAAAACAAAGACGGCGTCTCGCATTTTCGTGTAAACATTCCGAAGATTTCGTCGTATAAATTGGCCCCTTGTTTTCTGTCTAATTTGAACAACTTGTTGATTTTGCGATTCCGGTCCGAAGCCCGAACTGCCGTTGGGGCTGCGCACCAAAACACGTCTGTTTTCGCCAGGTCATCATAATGAAGGTATTTGGACAACAATATTTTTGGCACTCCGTACTTAAAATTGTACGTAAAGTGTAATTTAAATTGTATATAAAGTGTAAACTCAAAGCAAATGTTGTTTGATCATAGCACGGAAGCGCTCAAGAAATTTTTGCCACTAGCGGTCACCCATCCAACTACCGACCGCGCCCGCTGTTGCTTAACTTTGTTGATCGCTTAAGAGGGGGTATAAAGCTAGGAAAAAATCAAATTTCACCCGCGCGCCCCGCCCCGCCCGTCAAATAGATGCGCCGCAGCAGTTGCGCGTCCGGTTGCATCTGACTTTATTAGCGGCTGTACACTCTCGCGAGACTGCTAACCGAGTGCACTCGTATGAGAATGTACTTGGTAGCGCTCGCCTCGCCTCGTGATGTCTCGGGGGGTCTCGCCTACTCTCGCTCCCATGACGTCTCGGCCGAGGCGTCACGAGACATAGCGAGTACTCTCGCACGAGAGTGTACAGCCGTTATTATATAACATGGCATCAGTCAAGAATACGGCACAGTATAATGTAAAAACTGAGACAAATTTTGGCTCAATAAATGTAGAATCTTCTACCTCAAAAATGGCAAGCTGTTTTTTCTTTATAGGGTTAGATTTTTATACAATGTTAATAGCTAGAGAGCCAGTGAATGGCAGACAACACATTATTAGGTGTCATTAATAATTTTGAATATATTATTATGTAGGTATCTATTAATCTAAAGCAATTCTTCTCGCTGTAACTATCTGTATTTCTGAAACTAATAACATTTATAGGTAGTGTCGGTCGCATCATGTAACCATAGCGCTGGAAACCTAGTGTAGGGAGCGATTGAATCACTTTTATGACAAGAAAGGCAGTATAATGTTCGTACTGGTGTGACCATTAAATCATTTAAATTCTCGCAAAGCAGAATATCTGCTCTATTTTTACGTGATGACACCTGTATGCCGTATAACATGTAAATAAATAACACGTACAATGTTTTTCAGACATTTATTATTATAGATAACATTGTTTTCATTTTTTCGCTACAAAAAGATAAAGTAAGTTATCCTTTAAATTTATTTAAATTGAAAGAAATCCTTCGCCAGAAAACAGAAAAATTACAAATGCCACTGCCGTTATTATAAGGAAACTAATTAAGTGACAATAATATCATAAAAAAGATGACAATCACTAACTTCTTGAGCGACAATTGTTAGCTTTAAAAATATAGGAAAAAAACAGTGTGTGAAATATGATGCGTGATGATATAATTATGCGTGAGAACAGGAAAAATGTATAATGGGTATTCAAAATATTTAAGGTATGGTAAGAACACATAAGTCATCAAACTAAACAATTTTTTGAAGATTAAAAATAAGCATAAAATCGAACAAAGCTTACTTAAAACCAAAATGAATTTATTCGAAATCAAGTTAAATTCACTAACTCCAAAATCCGTCTAGAAAAAATAAAATGCCAAAATTATGCATGGTTGGAAGTTTTAATTGTTCAAAAAAATATATCTTGTCTATTATAAGCCGTTGACTTGTCTCACATGTGTATTTAGTATCGTCGTTTGTCTTGATATTTATCTTGACCCGTTCATAAACACGAGGATTGATGTTACTGAAATTAAAAAAAAAGTCAAACACTGTTATACTCCCTAACATTGAAACTGATGACGTCAGGTATCACTTTGCGCCATTTATAATCGGTTGAAAGTTTTAGATAGGACTAAATTACATAAATACTTTATTTTAATGCCAGTCGTTCCGGTGCAATAAATTCGTCTGCATTTGGATCTGTATGTTCTAAAATTTCTACATTTTGTAAAAGCGTAAAATAGTAAGCCTGAAAATATATATTTTTTCTTTAAGAAAACACAATTAGCAATTGAAAAGTAAATAAAAAAGTCGCTTTAAAAATGCATTTATACAAAATTTTATGTTTTTGTTAAAGTAATTTTGCCTAACTATGTATGTATGAATAGTATAAAAAAAGTTTAGTTTATGTGTTATTTTGTAGATTCGTTACAATGCAACAACAAGCAAATAATAAATGAAACAATACATAGACAGATGAATTGATACGCACTTCTCTGGTGTAATGTTCCCGTCATCATCAATAGATTTTGGAATATTTTCTTATTCTCTCTTCTCATATCTTGATTTTGGATTAAATCTTGTTCTGAAATAAAAATACAATAATAGTTTCAAACACACAAAAGTAACAACTACTGTAGGGATTGATCAAATTGACTACCAGAAATATAGGTGTTGCTTTAAAAACAAAATTATGGGGCAAAGAGGAAATAATTAACTCAAAATTAAATTTGCTTTTGGATAAAGCTGTATATTTTGTTTGAAAGTACATACTATACTAACTATTAATGATACATACAATGTGAATTTTTCGTATATACTATGCTGCTTCAGCGATCAAACATCAACATCAACATTGTATTGTGAGCACAAAAGTTAAAACAATAAGGTCTAATTTTGAATATGAAATAGTACTTGTCAACTTACCTCTGACAACTAGCCATGACTTGAATTTTCAGCTTTCTATGATCCCTTTTTAATGTTGATTTTATTCCGTTTGTTACCCATGTTGGATCTTAGTGTCTTTTAACTTTAGTTCACACACACACAATTATTGTTTTTGTAATAAAAACTACGCTCTCAGTCACAAATGTACACCAAAAAATAATTTCACATGTCGAGAAGACTGACGCAGTCTTCCCGTCTCAATGGAGCAATGGTGATGGTGACTGATTAATGAAACCGAGCATGTCAAAATACTCAAAATCCTACAAATGTATTTTATTTTAATAATTCGTAAATTATAGATTTGATTTTGAAATGGCTAATCTAATCCCTCCGTGATACTAATTAGCATAATATATTAAAATATTGACTCTAAAATATGCACCACATTGAAAATAAATTGATTTAAGTGAAAAATTAGACCTAACTTTGTGATTTTTTTCTATCGAGAAAATTTTATTTTTTTCTGTTTTTGCTTAGATCTTGCACTCAATAATATAATGAAGTATAACTATGTTTTTCTTCAGGTTCTAGAAACTTGATCTACTACTGTAAAAATTGAATCTAAGATTGCCAATTTTGCTTTATACCCCCTCTTAAGATCGACATAAGCCGCCGGGCTATGAGCACTTCAAAAGAAGTTATTAATCAAGTATAAATACTTATTTTGTTTCTTCCAAAGTTAAGATGGTAAGGAGCTCATTGGCGGCCACAAAACTGAAAGACAAAATACCAGTAAAATATTAGTGACTTAATTAAATTGATGAATTTTAATGGATGAATTAAATCCCCCCAGGATCGTTACCTAGTGGACTATGGGCTCACTATTATTTTGCTATGCTTCGTCCTAATTGGCAGCGATCGTACGATGGCGCGATGCGTTCTCGTCGACCTCGTCGTGCGATGGGTTCAAACATACTGTTTCATTACAATTAGTTGCGAGGTTAAAATAGGACACTCTGATGAAATCTGTATGTTTGAAGCTATCGCACGACGAGAACGCATCGCGCCATCGTACGATCGCTGCCAATTAGGACGACGCCTTATAATATTATCTGGTAATATAAGGTAGTAACAAGGAAACAAGGTGCCAGAACACTATAATGCGGGCCTAAGTCTCTCTTCTCAAGGGTTTCGTCAATATTTTACTTAGGCAATACGAGTATTCGGATAATAAGGGTTTGTTCGTAGGTAGTGTAACACATTTATGTTATTTATGCTGTCGCTAACCCCAGAAATATTGATAAATACGATATTGTTACACTAGTGTCCTGTTTATGTTGGCTTAACAAGTCTTGGGAGTGAAACTTCTCAGTGGACTTCGGAGATTGCGTTAAACGTTTAACGCTATCGATATTGTCTGGTACGGAAATGGAAAGGAGGGTACGGTTGCGTTGAAGGTTTTACGCCATTGCGAATTCCATTGGGTTAAGTTTCACTTCATTTGCACGTAGGGACTCCAATACCCATATATTATATTGTAACATCGCTCGGGTCTGCTCTCACAATGTGAGCGGTAAAATCTATGGATTGTGATGATTGTGATGGTGCACTATGGTGCACCGCGTTAGGCAAGAGCGACTTCACTAACCTTTGATAACATTATGGAGAAGTCTCAGGTGAGCAGGTTTCCTCACGATGTCTTTACTTTACCGGAGCAAGTGATAATTAAATTGTAATACGCAAATAAAAATGGTGTTTGTTGTGATAGCGGTCGATGTAAACCGCATTCTGTGAAAATTTTAAATGTCTACCAGTTTCCGTTCAAGAGTTAGAGCCCTGTAACAGATATACTGACATCGAAGGCATGTTAATAGCGTTCCATTTTTGACCTTTCGGACACGGAACCCCAAAAAACGCGCCCAAGTAACATACCTACATCCCCACGTCTTTAAATAATAGATCAGTTAGGTTCCACCGCAAGCCGCGAGTAATTTCGTTCCCAAACACTATTAAGGAGTGCGCACAGTACAACGACGCCACGACCGACAGACGCCAACGCGACTAAAACCTTGACAAAGCTAACATTCAATTATGAGCCTTATATCTTTGAAGGTAAGGTTGAATTTCGAACTTATACTTAAAAGCCCTGTACGGCCCCTCCCCGCCCTACACCCATAGCCGTTCCGTTTCGAGACCAACGCGTCGACGTTGCGTTGACGACTCACCGTAGACGAGTAGTCCACGCGTCGACCGACACAATGACGTAATGTACCTAGAACGGAACGTCGGAGTTGAAACGGAGTGGAGACGGAGTCGAGTTTACGTCGATGAAGCGTTGATCGCGGAACAGAACGTCGGAGTTGAAACGGAGTGGAGTCGGAGTGGAGTTGACGTCGAGTTGGTGTAATGTGCGCACTCCTTTATACACGCCACATAATAGTCTACACACACTTTGATATAACGATTACATCAGAGATCTTGGGTAGACAACAGTAAGTACTGTTAATACAACCAGACTTCGCTATACTGTATCCCACGAGCTGGGCAAACATCAAACCTCATGCGCTACTATTCATTACTTAAACATTACCATTCGGCGTTTATATTATTTAACGTCAACAAATAACGCGTAAATTAAACGTTTGACGTCGCAACTCAAGATGGTTGAGCAAACAAAATTATACGGTACGTTATGATGATCAAACAGCAGTTATTTGCGTTACTCGAGACTCGAGATCAGCGCTGTGTAGAGTGGAGTGGACGTCAGCGTAACGTCAGCAAGCAAATCTTTTAGGGAACACAAATATATAACTACTACCGCTATTAAGAGGGGGTATAAAGCAAAATTGGCAATCGTAGATTCAATTTTTACAGTAGTAGATCAAGTTTCTAGAACCTGAATAAGAACATAGTTATACTTCATTATACACTCGGGTGCAATGAAATCGCACATTTGATTTTTTTCTGCAAAATACAAATTATTTTTTTTTCTGAAAGATACATATATATTTTTTTAATATGGAATTAAAGCTGGTTTCATTACCTATCCAACGATACCATACAAGCCGTTATTACTTTATCCTACTGCCAAAAAAAAACACCAATTACAAATTCATCCTTTATTAAAAGAAGTTTCCTTGACAAAACTGTGTGGGAAATGAAGGCTTAAAAAAAAAACACCCTTTTCTTACAAAAATACCTTTATTAATACGAAGTGTTACCCCCTCTTACTTGAATTACCGCTCGACACCGGTTTCCCATCGACTCTATCAAGTGATTGATAGAGTCTTGTGGGATAGCGTCCCATTCCTCCTTGAGCGCAGTTTGCAGCTCCTGGAGATTAGCTGGAGCAATATTTCGGTCTCTTATTTTCCTTTTTAAATTGTCCCAGACGTGTTCGATCGGATTAAGGTCCGGACTCCGAGCTGGCCACACCATTGTTTTGATATTCACCTCTTGAAGGTACTGCGTTACAATTTGAGCGGTATGGGGTCTTGCATTGTCATGCATAAAGAGAAAGTTCTCTCCAATGAAACCGCTAAATGGTACGACATGTTCCTGGAGAACTTCTTCGACGTACCTCCGAGCAGTTAGTCCCCTTGTTGGACGCCTTATATTGGCCCCAGTGAGGAAGACAAGCTCAGTTTTGGCTTCCAAAGAGATTCCACCCCAGAACATACACGAACCACCGCCATATGCAACGCGTTCCGTGATGCAACACGGGGCAAATCTCTCTGTAGGCCTTCTATAGACCCGCCCTCGTCCATCATTGCCATGGAGACACATCCTAGACTCGTCTGAGAACAGAACTGTTCGCCATTGGTCGACTGTCCAGTTCACATGTTCCTGTGCAAATCGAAGACGGGCTTGGCGGTGAGCTGGCGCCAATTTAGGGCCGTTTGCTGGCCTATGCGCTGTTAGGCCGCCTTCAGCAAGTCTCCTTCTGACCGTCCACCGACTGACTTCCACTTCACGCACCTCTTGGAGATGATGTGCAAGATCAACGGTTGTCAGGCGACGATTTCGCAAAGCCGTCGTTACGAGAAATCGGTTGTCGCGCTGAGTTGTAGCTCTAGCTCGACCAGATCCTCGTCGTCGTTCATAGCCACCAGTCTCCCGATAGCGCTGGTATACACGACGAACTGAATATCGACTGATATTCAGCTGTCGAGCTACAGCACTCTGGTTCTGGCCTGCTTCAATTAGAGCAACGACTTGAGCGGCTTTTTCTGGCGTAGTATCCATTTTCTTCGATAATTATTGCAGCTGTAGTCACTGGACGTCCTTTCAGTTTGAGCGTTGAAATGCAACTGATGACATTTTACTCAAAACATGCCTTTTTATACCTGCATTAGTCTGGCAAACTACGGTAACCTAAGGGAGTTAATTTTAGGGTTTTTTTGTTGTCATTAATTCTTGGCCGTAGGGTAAAGTAATAACGGCTTGTATGGTATCGTTGGATAGGTAATGAAACCAGCTTTAATTCCATATTAAAAAAATATATATGTATCTTTCAGAAAAAAAAATAATTTGTATTTTGCAGAAAAAAATCAAATGTGCGATTTCATTGCACCCGAGTTTATTATTGAGTGAATGTAAGAAGCAAAAACATAAAAAAATTAAATTTTCTCGATAGAAAAAAATCACAAACTTAGGTCTAATTTTCAACTGAAATCAATTTATTTTCAATATGGTGCATATTTTTGAGTCAATATTTTAATATATTATGCTAATTAGTATCACGGAGGGATTTGTAGATCGATTTCTAAATCAAATCTATAATTTACGAATTATTTAAATAAAATACATTTGTAGGATTTTGACATGCTCTGTTTCATTATTCAGTCGCCATTGCTCCATTGAGACGCGAAGACTGTGTCAGTCTGCTCGACATGTGAAAAATATTTTGTGTTGTACATTTGTGACTGAGAGCGTAGTTTTTATTACAAAAACAATAATTGTGTGTGTGTGAACTAAAGTTAAAAGACACTAGAGCCAACATGGGTAACAAACGGAATAAAATCAACATTAAAAAAGGGAACACAGAAAGCTGAAAATTCAAGTCATGGCTAGTTGTCAGAGGTAAGTTGACAAGTACACTATTTCATATTCAAAATTAGACCTTATTGTTTTAACTTTTGTGCTCACAATACAATGTTGATGTTGATGTTTGATCGCTGAAGCAGCATAGTATATACGAAAAATTCAGATTGTATGTATCATTAATAGTATCGGTATGTACTTTCAAACAAAATTATTCATAAACATAATTATAAAAATAGAAATAGTGTTGAATGATCAATAAAGTAAGTAAATGTTTTTTTGACATGAAGAAGTAGGCAGAGGTATGCAGTACGCCCACTCCTCACTAGTTATGTCTAGATTTCATGTAATACGTGTATTCAATGTTATGTGGGCTTAGTTAGAAAACTTTGTCACAAATTAAGGTTGAGGCCTAAAGTGGAAGAGAGAGGCATGCACCCGCCTATACAGCTTTATCCAAAAGCAAATTTAATTTTGAGTTAATTATTTCCTCTTTGCCCCATAATTTTGTTTTTAAAGCAACACCTATATTTCTGGTAGTCAATTTGATCAATCCCTACAGTAGTTGTTACTTGTGTGTGTTTGAAACTATTATTGTATTTTCATTTCAGAACAAGATTTAATCAAGAAAATATTCCAAAATCTATTGATGATGACGGGAACATTACACCAGAGAAGTGCGTATCAATTCATCTGTCTATGTATTGTTTCATTTATTATTTGCTTGTTGTTGCATTGTAACGAATCTACAAAATAACACATAAACTAAACTTTTTTTATACTATACTACATGCATAGTTAGGCAAAATTACTTTAACAAAAACATAAAATTTTGTATAAATGCATTTTTAAAGCGACTTTTTTATTTACTTCTTAATTGCTAATTGTGTTTTCTTAAAGATAAAAATATATATTTTCAGGCTTACTAAGTATTACGCTTTTACAAAATGTAGAAATTTTAGAACATACAGATCCAAATGCAGACGAATTTATTGCACCGGAACGGTTGGCATTAAAATAAAGTATTTATGTAATTTAGTCCTCTCTAAAACTTTCAACCGATTATGAATGGCGCAAAGTGATACCTGACATCATCAGTTTCAATGTTAGGAAGTATAATAGTGTTTGACTTTTTTTTTATTTCAGTAACATCAAGCCTCGTGTTTATGAACGGGTCAAGACAAATATCAAGACTAACGACGATACTAAATACACATGTGATACAAGTCAACGACTTATAATAGACAAGATATATTTTTTGAACAATTAAAACTTCCAACCATGTATAATTTTGGCATTTTATTTTTTCTACACGGATTTTGGAGTTAGTGAATTAAACTTGATTTCGAATAATTTCGTTTTGGTTTTAAGTAAGCTTTGTTCGATTTTATGCTTATTTTTAATCTTCAAAAAATTGTTTAGTTTCATTACTTATGTGTTCTTACCATAACTTAAATATTTTTACTACCCATTATACATTTTTCCTGTACTCACGCATCATATTTCACACACTGTTTTTTTCCTATATTTTTAAAGCTAACAATTGTCGCTCAAGAAGTTAGTGATTGTCATCTTTTTTATGATATTATTGTCGTTTAATTAGTTTCCTTATAATAACGGCAGTGGCATTTGTAATTTTTCTGTTTTCTGGCGAAGGATTTCTTTCGATTTAAATAAATTTAAAGGATAACTTACTTTATCTTTTTGTAGCGAAAAAATGAAAATAATGTTATCAATAATAATAAATGTCTGAAAACATTGTACGTGTTATTTATTTACATGTTATACGGCATACAGGTTTCATCACGTAAAATTGAGCAGATATTCTGCTTTGCGAGAATTTAAATAAAATAATGGTCACACCAGTACCAACATTATACTGCCTTTCTTGTCATAAAAGTGATTCAATCGCTCCCTACACTAGGTTTCCATGATGCGACCGACACTACCTATAAATGTTATTAGTTTCAGAAATACAGATAGTTACAGCGAGAAGAATTGCTTTAGATTGATAGATACCTACATAATAATATATTCAAAATTATGAATGACACATAATTATGTGTTATCTGCCATTCACTGGCTCTCTAGCTATTAATATTGTATAAAAATCTAACCCTATTATAGAAAAAACAGCTTGCCATTTTTGAGGTAGATGATTCTACATTAATTGACTGAGCCGAAATTTGTCTTATTTTTACATTATACTGTGCCGTATTCTTGACTGATGACATGTTATATAATAGCGGCTGTACACTCTCGTGCGAGAGTACTCGCTATGTCTCGTATCGTACCAAGTACATTCTCATACGAGTGCACTCGTTTAGCAGTCTCGCGAGAGTGTACAGCCGCTGATAAAGTCAGATGCAACCGGACGCGCAACTGCTGCGGCGCATCTATTTGACGTGCGGGGCGGGGCGCGCGGGTGAAATTTGATTTTTTCCTAGCTTTATACCCCCTCTTAAGGCCTGTTTAGATGTAACGCGGTATCCGGTAGCGCTGCGCGCTGTGGGTAGCGATAAATTTATACCGGAACTACTAACATGTAGCCGGCTGCACATGCCTAAGAAATGCGTCTGAGTATTATCGTTTTTGTACTTGTCTTATTTCTGGCTGTTTTGCTTTTATTACTTTATTTAATTTTTATATTAAGTTGGTATTTTTCTTTCTTCTATTTTAAATTGTATTACCGTCATCGTTATCTGCTTAGACTAAACGTTGACTGGTAGATAATGCTTTTAGCATTAAGTCCGCCTTTCGTACCACAATGTTTTTAGTGTAATAAAGTTTAAATAAATAAATATCGCGGCTATTGCCAAAGTTTCGATACCGTCTAGGTAGGCGGTATTTTTTTGCTGGAAGGCGCAGTATAATGTTAACGTCTATAATTCCGCGTTATTCGCATTCGAAATCTCCGACAGTAAAGAAATTTCGCTACCCATAGCGGCAGTGGTTCACATCTGCAACGTAGGTACATAAAAAACAGTAGGTTATCTTTACAGTCGTTGATGCCGAGGCGTGATTGTGTGTGTGCCATGTACGTACGCACCGTGGAACGCATACTAACGAACATAATCGTCCTCAAGTCTCCGATGAAAATCTTTGTGTGTACAGTAGCGCCGATTTCTGAATTCTGAAAGTAATAAAATCACATTGCAAGTAACAAAATTATAAAATGAATGGCTTAGCGTCATCCACTGAACGTTTCTAAACGGTTATATCAAGGGGCTAGCAATCGTATCTTGTAATACAGGGTGCTCGAGCCAATCACTCGCTACAGCTACAGGGTGCTGTAAAAGCGGCAATTAGCCTTTCATCTCGCCGCCGGCTCCTGATTGGTTCGCGGCACGTGCCCGTTAGAACGATTAACGAGGGACACACTGCTGGCTTGTTCCGCGAGACTCGAGTATTACGTGACCGCTAAATGGTGCTTAGGGTTACTTGGTGGTAGGACTGAAGTCTAGTTGGCTACCCTCTTGCTTCAATTAGCCGCCAAAGTCATGTCGTGTTCCGTCTGGGAGCTTGAGAGTAAAGGCTTTATTTCCTTCATCTTCTTTCTTTCTTATCTAGCAACACATCGGTGATGCCTTTTACTCGAGTATTACTCGAGTCCATGAGCGACTCACCATTAAGGGCCCCATACACGGTAAGATTTATCTGTACGATCCGTCGCGTCAAACCGATCGAAACGACGAATCGATGGTGTATGTCAAGATCGTTAACGATTTACTTAATCGAAGACGATGTCGGAAATCGCAACAAAAACCCATGCAATCATGAATATCGTAACGATGAATACGATGAATGGTACGTGGGTTCCGTCATTCTCATATAATTGTGCCAATTTTCTAGATGGAACCTTAATTCCTTTAAAAGATTTACTTGTGAATACTGATTTCGCTTTAATAGCCATTTCTTAACCCACATTCTTCTAGGCTTTTTTTCTTTTGAATCCGAATCAACGCTACCGCCGCATAGGTAAGGAAAAGAAGTTCATTTTCCATTTTATGGGGCACGTATATAATTATTTGAACACGTCTTTATCCTTCAGCTTCAAACAAGTAAATGATCGATCATTACGACCAGTCGTTTCGTGTATGAGCGACATTTTTGATGCGATCAATCGTCACGATTTTCATCAGATCGATCGTATAGACGAATCGTACCGTATATGGGGCCCTTTAGGTTGGTCATTTAACCGTCTGTCAGTCCGCCGGCGTTCGGTTCCTAGGCTCACATTCTTGTGACACATAAAGACAGTCATGTGAATCGTTCACCAAAGAGTCACACAAACAAAAATCGAAGTGTTGTATGTGAACTTGTGAATTGTGAACGTGAATAAAATCCCTTTGTTTTACACGGCCCGTCATTTTCGCTATAAATTTATGATTGACATCCGTATAGCCTACGTAAGTATTACATCATTTACTGCGCATTTTACTAACGTCATCCGTTTACGTATATCATATACCATACATACAGGGTCTTCCTATAATCAGTAAGTTCAATGACCCAACGCAGTAAAATCCTAACCGTGACGTTATTATTTTCAGATTTAACGTCTTAAAAAAGTTATATTTCGCCTGAATTACAAGACAATTTTTAAATAATAATTATGTTATATAATATAAAAAATATTGTTTATTGAATAAAGTATTTTTATTATCATTTTAGTGAAAAAATATCAGGAAGTCTGTATCTTCTTGATTTAATATTGTTGTACCTACTCTGGTTCTGGGGTACAAGGCTGTAGTTCTGCCCCATTCCCCAGGTGAGTGTGTCTCGCTGTCCTAACAAACGTCCCGCTTAGCAATTGAACCAGCATCTGACGATTCGATTACAATACGACTACCGCCGGTAGTGGCGCTCGTTTCTATTTATACGGCTGTCATTCAGTACCTTGCTTCTGTTTAAGTAGAACACAGAACTGTTGTGATTGTAGTGTCGTCCGGCTCAAGACAGGACTTGTGTAGGATATTGGATAGGGAAAGGAATTGGAAAGGAAATTAGACAAGGATTGAAAAGGAATGGATCTGGACTGATCAGGAGCCCAAGTATAATTTAAAAATGCTTCAATTGCGTCGTGTCGGAGTAGTTTGACACATTTTTGACATATTTCGTATACCAAATGTGTCAAACTATTCTTTCGCTACTTGAGGCAACCAGTGCCGATGTCGCCCTTACCATAAATCGCGATAAAACCAAAATGATGATAATAATTGTAAGACTAATAATAGACCTGACTTGTGTGAAATCAATAATGTGGTAAGTAAATTGACGCCCTTAATGATGTGATGCTGGAGGCGCTTGCTGAGGAAAAAGCCGACTGCTCGCCGCACTAACGTTTCCATTCTGAAAGAGCTTCGCATCAAACAGACTTTTGCCTACTGTCCAAGAGGGAGTACTCAAAAATGTTTGGAAATGTCATTCGCAACGAAGACTCTTTGGAACCATTAGTGATACAGGGAAGAGCCGAACGTCAACGTTCTCGCGGCCGATCCTGATGTTGATGGATTGACCTGATTAAACCTAAAATGGATGTTTCCTAACAAAATGTGCACGCAGCGCCATGAATAGAGTGAGATGGAGAAGTTTCACTAAAGCTGTAAAGACTGTCCATGATCACGACCACTGCGTCAGGAGTTTAACGATTAAGAAGAATCTAAGCAACAGCCACATTTTAAAATAATATATTTCCAACTCTATATTTGTGCCAGCTAAATAAATCGCTTTCTATAAAGCTATACGCAGGATCATAAGTAAATCCCTCGTGATTTGAAGTATTTACTCCGCTAACATATATTAAAATTTAGGTTTAATATTTCAGACTGCTAGCTGTTAGCGAAAAGCGATGTACAAACGATTTAAATATTTGCTTCATAGCCGAATAGGTAAAGAAATAGTTATACCTATAATTATGTGGGACTGTTTACCCCCTTCTTGCATTATTTTACCTATTTAAACTACTTAGCTTCAAACCAGATGTAAGCCACCGCTCTAAGAACAATAGTCCAAAGATAAAATTTGGCATAGAGAAAGTTTAAGACCCTGAAAGGACATACAGCAAACCTATCCTTAATCGTGCAATATTTCTAAGTTAATTGATCATAATGGCTACATGTTTTTTCAGTCGTAGTGTCGCATCAGCTTGTTGCGTCGAATATGTGGATGTTAACCCGCGCTTGAATTTAGTTTTGCGTGCGTTAGTTTTTATTTCGAGAAAACTACTCCTAAGGTATTCATTTAAAATACGGTGTTAAGAATTTAATACCTTATCCTTTATAGTAGGTATATCTCTTCGTCTGTAGTGAAACAAGAGCGTTACACGTCCAATCGTGACGTCTACCGTCTCTCGGGACTCGGATAATGATGCGACAGTCGCGAGTTTGAGTGACTTTGATAAATCTCGTAATAACCTCCCGCGGGATGTCAGCCTTGTCGCTCAAACTTCTACTGAACGTATCTATAGATGTTTTTATCTTAAAAGGTGAGAGTGCTTGATACTTGAGAGCAATAGCCACCCCTCGGTGTGTCCCGAGAGTCCTGAGTTTGAATACTTCACTTCTCATTTCAAAGTTTTGGGCGTATTTGATGTTGGCGTATTTCATCAGGTATTATGACATCTTGATTTATCGGCTTTTGCGACGACGTGTAAAAACGTGTATGCAAACGAGGCTAATTCTTTTTTTAATAGTATTCCTTAAAGTACGAAGATGGTTGTTACGGAGAGAAAAATTAAAAAAAATGCCTGAAAAAGTCTAAAAACAACACTTTTCTATATTCCCATACAAAGCCACCCTATCGCTGCCGCCATGACAACTGTGACTGACACAGAACAAGATTCCAATCGGGACTAGGATGGTTATTTTCGTTAGTTATGATGAGTGGCGCAGGCACTGTTGGTGATAGTTAATTTCGACAATCGTACAGATTACAAATCAACAGGTTACCCATTAATATAATTTACAATACCTACTGGAAAAAATAGAGAAATATGGCATAAGAGGCCAAGCTCTACAATGGGTAACTTCATTCCTACATAACCGGACAAAATGCGTTGAAATAAATGGACTAAGTAAGGATCAGGAATTAAAACATTATAGGTCCAGTGACATAGCGGAAAGTAGATTTGGGGTCCCTCAAGGAAGTGTGCTAGGCCCTCTTTTATTTTTGCTTTACATAAATGACCTACCTGACATTATTAATAACCCGTGTACATTATTTGCAGATGACCTTTCAGTGATATTGACTTGTGAGGACAATTTTGACAATTTGAAATATATTATTAATAACACTATTGACATTATTATTGAATGGCTTAAAGCTAATAATTTAGAAGTTAACCTGTCAAAAACCAAAATTGTGCAATTCTGTTCAAATAAGGCTAAGAAGGAGGTTCTTAATATAAACTACAAGGGACAGGAAATTGAACAAGTTAATTGCATAAATTTTTTAGGGATTCAAATAGATAGCAACTGTACATGGAAAGCACACATTGAACATGTCTGCGCGAAAATAAATAAATTTATTTATGTTTTACATAGACTCAGGAAGACTTCGGCTCAAAGTTCCTTACTTATGGCGTATCACGGATATGTAGCATCAGTCTTAAACTATGGCTTGGTCATTTGGGGCAACTGCCCTAATATAAGTAGAGTATTTTTAATTCAAAAAAAATGCATTAGAGCGATGTGCGGTAAGCCACCTTGGGAATCATGTAGGCCACTATTCAAAAGATTACAAATTCTCACTTTACCCTGTATGTATATCTTGCAGGCTGCATACTTTGTTAAATCGAATCCGGAACTATTTATACGTGCGTCAGATCTCTACCCAACAAATACTAGGAATCCTAACAGAATTGTATTAGCAAATAAGGTCAGGACTACTTTATACAAAAAGAGTTGTGCGATAATGTGTGGGAAAATATATAATGCGTTGCCCCGCGATATAAAGGACTCGACACAGGAAATATTCAAAAATAAGCTGAAATTTTGGTTGCAAGACAAATGTTATTATTCCATTAATGAATTCCTTAAGCAATAATTATTAATTAAAACAAGGGCAATAATGTTTAATTTAATTTAATGTAATTAGAATAAAATATTATATATTTGCATGCCACATTTTGGTTAAAGTTGACCGTTCTTCGCCATATCGATAACATCCTGTATGTATGTACCCAACTTTTAAGCAAATAAATATGAATTTGAATTTGAATTTGAATAAGGAGCTTTTGTGCTAAGGGAATTTAATAAGGGTTCTTAAGTAAGGTCTACATGGGAATGTTTAAATTTTTAATATTTTTGGTATACATAATTATATTGTCTGTTGTTAAACGAGCGGTTAGTTTCTAAAACAAAATAAATTATTTGAATTGCAATTTGGGCACATTGCTGCGATCGACAGATTGTTCGTCTGCTCAAAAAAGTGAAGTCTGCAGTGTAATTTTCTCAAGTTGTAACATTATCCAATCCATTCATTCTTTGGTCAATAATGGGGCCGTTGTCTGTAGCCATAATGAAGTGGGTAATATCGTTGACATTGTGGCCCCTACGATCAGTACTCACCGCTACGGTGGCTGCTGAGTGCGAGTCGGGTGAGATAAACTCACGACTTTAGTACAATGATTATGTCTTAAGAGAGGCCAAACCATTGTATACTGTGTAGGAATAGGAAAAATGGGGAAGAAAAAAGTTTAGTTTTAAATGATGTATGTATGTATACAATTATCAAACTGGGAGTGCTCAATACTGTGCATAGTCAACAGTTAGCGAACGTGATGGCTCGAAATAGTCGATCTTCCATCACATCTTCCGTTTTGATCATTATACTTGCGTTAATAGACACTTTTTTATCAGTATTAATTTGAATGAATAATAGTTTCTGTCGATAGTTAATCAAATGGACATACAAAAAATAACACAAGTAATACACACACAATTTGAAAGAAATATGATAATGTAATCGAATAGAAATACAAAATCACATCGAATACACACGCACTTTCACATAAATAGTTATGACTAAGTAGTATTTTTTAATCAATTTCCAATAAATTTACACACTCACTCACATCCTCACTGGTAGGGTGGTGGATTATGGTCTAGGCCTTCTCGGTTATGAAGAGAGCCTCGTACTCCTTCGAAGGCCATTAATGAGTTCAAGTCAACGTACGTTTATTCAAAAAACCAATAGTCGGAACCGTGGTAGGGACTAAAGGACTCTTTCGTTCACTTGGAAGATTTTTGCGACAGTAAACGGAGTTTTTGTAAATAAACGAAGGGATTTACTCCGAGTGAGGGATGCCGACTTATCTGCGACGATTCGGATTCGTCTTGCCTTTGTTTCAGCGAAAACTTCGCGAGCCGGCGTTTAATTAAGAATTTTGGAGCTCTTTGTGTTTTAAATTCACTTTCATATTGGATAAAACACAATAGTAGGGGATTACGAAGCTTTTTAGTATTTCGGCTTTTAGGGTTCGTCAAAGGATTCTAAAGAAACCAATTGGCGTTGAAGTTACCTGAGTTTGAATTGTTTGTTGGTTCATTTAATCTTGTGATTAGACTTCTGCTGTTAACTACGTTGATTGATTGATGAGTCTCGTGTTTTATACCCTGGGTCTAAAGATAATTTAATTATTTAAAGTGACAGATTTTATCTCTCTTCTCTCGAATCTTATAATGTCCAATTTGTTGTTTGTAATGTCTTTTGAGTATTGACAAACTTTAATATTAATTTTCCCTTTTAGTCCACAATGTCTTTATGCTATTACTAGACCGTTTTATTGAGTTTTAGAGCCTGTATGAAACCTATAGTATCGTTGCTTTTGTAAAGAGTTCCCCCTGGGTAGTATCACCGCCTGTCACGGTATCTAGGACCATTTCTACTATGTAATAAATAATTGTGTGCTGTACAGGAAGGAAGATAGTGGCACCAGGTCGAATAGTTCCTCGGAACATTCACCATTATAGATCCGGTACAGAACACAGAGTGAGCCAACGATTGGCTCCACACAAGGGTATACTCCTCAACGGAGCACAGTGACTTTTATTGCTTTACCCACCGACCACACAGCCACTAGACTCCTAATAACAGGCGAATGGTTTCAAACTACACATCAGTATTATAGTACCGATATAAATTCGTGCCGTCTCATTCTTTCCCGTTGCTTAAATTAATCTATTTCTTTCTAACGTTTCGTGCGGCCTTGAATTAGCCAATCACAGCGTTGAATAAGCCAGTCCCCCCCCTCGTCTTACCTCAGCTAGTGGTCTGAATGTTCTCCATACGGAAAATCAAACATTAGGAGTCTAGTGGCTGTGTGGTCGGTGGCTTTACATTACATAATCACTTAACATTACTAGCGCATTTTTATATCTAAATTAATTTTTTATCTTAATTGCTAATAATTATTAGCATGTCCATGCTTCCCGTGACAATGAACATGAATACCTAACGCGCATGAACGTTTTTTAACGTGTTTATTATAAGTACTCATTGGTATATTTTTTTAATATTCATCACGGTCCGATCTGAGCGTGACCTGCCGATTGGCGATGCTATGGCGCGTTAGTGGGCGCGTTTTAATGAGCAGTGTGTAGAGCAACGCCGTGATAACATGTGTGTCTTACGTGCCCTGCTCCTGGCTTTGGTGTTTGTTGACGTTCGTCCAGAAGATGGTATGTTGTTTCATGGTTTAGTGTGCGGGGAAAGAGGATAGCATATTGAAAGTGTCAAATATGATAATCGACAAATGCTTTTAGTTTTATTTCAAGAGAAATGTTCGGTGCAAAATTTATAGGTTGGTACCTATTGGTCGGCAAAGTGTAGGTTCTAGTTTAAATCATTAAATTTGTACTACCTATTTATATAAACGAAACTCTAACCAGCAGACAAATAGTTGCACACATCACATCATTATTTATGCAAGTCAAGTGACTGGTAAACCAGAAGTTGTGTGTGTGACAAATTTTTAAGCAAAATTACATCCACTATCTGTTAAGAGTGACTGAAATATTAAAAATCCTTACTTCGGTGGATGGCTGCATTAAATGACATGTTTTTATATGCCATATTTTTTGCATATATTCAACACATTAAAGGCCTACAAGACACGTGTCTCTCCTCATAATTGAGGAGATCAAGAGCATACCCCACTTTTATTGTGCGGATTGATAAAGAGGTAAATAGCCAAAGTGTCAGAAGTTTAAATGCCGGCCGAAAACCTCTGACAATGACACTCTGACACGACTATCCAACGATAGCAACTGGGTTTTACGCGACCTCCAAAGCACGGAAACGCTTAATAAATTTTTGCCATTAGCGGTCACCCATCCAAATTACGACCGTATCCGCCGTTGCTTTAATTATGAGTGTATGAAAATCCGAAGTTAAAGTCAAAATTAAAATATTAATTAATCCTCACTTCTTCGCATCTTCAATAGACATCTATTAACAGACAGAACATGGACTAACCTTGCAATCTAGATGTCCCCATCCACTGACAGACACCATTCTCCCAGGGACAAGACAAAATTCCAATGACCGTATGTGATCTGATCACCCATCCAATTTCCGACCACGCCCATTATTGCTTCGTCGATCAATTAACAGTCGGGCTAAAAAGCTTTCACCTATAACCTTGGTGTTTGGCAGGCATTACAAAAGTCCGACTGAACCCGAGCTGCGTGTCGATCTACCACCGAATGTTCGTGACGAGGTGGGTCCCACCGCGCACCTACAGGTACTACGACGAGACACGCACATTAGATGAGCTGACCAAGACCGACGACGTCACCACGATGGGATCGAACGTAAGTTTCCGTCTTTTTTTAACCGGCTTCAAAAAGGAGGAGGTTCTATGTTCGACGCCAATATTTTTTTATGTATGTCCAGCGGTTTATCCGTCATTTGTGAACCAGTTTTAAGGATTCTTTTTATGTTCGAAAGCTGGTGCTTGTCAACAGATCCCATTTAAATTTGAGTGAGATCTGACGTGTAGTTATGGTTAATAATCGACTTCGACTACGTTGATGTTCTCATTTTATTACTTGTCGAAGTCGGTTTTTTGGTTTAACATAGAAATTAAGAAGTGTAACTTGGGTGCAAGTTGGTTACATAGTTGTATATGTGTGTATGTTTGGTGTATATGTTTACAGCCTCGATGGAGGATAGTCGGGGGCAAGGTGGTTCCGATAGAAGAAGTCCCGTACCAGGTGATGTACGGCCTGTACTGCGGCGGCACGCTCATAGCCCCCGAGTGGGTGCTCACTGCAGCCCACTGCAAGTAAGTCACCGGTTGAACTGCGGATAATCTTAACCTGTAACAAAACTGTAACTGTTTTGTGTCTGTACCGAAATAAATGTGTGAAGTGAAATATTGTCACTAGCGGTCACCCATCTAACTACCGATCGCGCCCGCTGTTGCTTAACTTTGTCCATCACTAGATCGACGCTTGGCGCCGGCCTATGACCGCTTTGTTGTTTTCTTGTTTACATCGTACATTCCTCTGCCATATCTTATTCCTTTTCTCGACCAAGTAGAACATTTTCATGATCCGTATCTAATCAAATTATACCCGAACAGAACCATACCAAATTTTAGTGTAAATAAAATAAATAAATATTATTAAAAATGTAATTACGCTCCTGTGCCGTGTCGCAATGGTTACACCATTACGTAATTAACAATGACTCTTTCACGATTTGAATGGTGTTAGGTATGTAGTTTATAAAGTTATTTATAATGGATTGGTGGAGCGGTAACCAATCATGTTAATAAGTTAGTTTGATTAACTTACTGATAGGAGATTGGCATATCAGATTACTTAAATCATGTCGTTGACAATGCGTTAATGAAGTTATGTATAACCGAATGCCTAATGATAATTTTTCACCGTTGCCCATGGATAATAGTGACACCAGAGACATGATCGACGCGTTGACCTAAAAGAATAGGGGGCTCCACCCTATGACGACGACTATTTATATATGATGACTATATTGTGGTAAGCTTCACTTTACAATTTGAGTGTTTGATTTATTTCAATCGGTAAATCAATAAAAAACTCAATTTAAAAAATTACATGACGTTTCCTGATGCAAAGTGAGGGCGGGTTTGCTATTTGCTTACATACCTCGATACGTACGAATCGTAAAATCGTACAGCTTATATACCTAAGTTAATTTCAATATCATATATATCATAAATATGTATATCAACGTATGTTTCCAGAGACAAAGACAACTTCGTCCTCGTAGGCTCGTCACACCGCAGCCAGGCAGCGCCCTACCAGATCTGTGCGCACTTCTTCCACCCCCTGTGGAACACCACCAAGACACACACGCACGACTGGGACTACCAGCTGCTACTGCTGGAGAAACCTGTCCCAGTGACCAGCACGTCGATGCCAGTGGCCATAGCGACCATGCAAGACTTAGTCCCTGGCAGAATGGTCTCTGTCAGCGGATGGGGACATCTAGCGTATAAAGTTAGTCCATGTACTATCTGATAATAGAGGTTTTAATACACACTTTTTTATAATTATGCCAGGACAGACTATTTTGCATAGTGGTTAAACAACATACTTATTATTTTTTAATCATATTTTTAGTGCCTTAATGAAGCGTTCATAGCCCACTGGCATGAGTCGATCGTAAGTTATCGGGCGAGTAAATTTTTGATGGTACCAATAATTCACATCCACCATTAATAAGCACTTATTCATTTAGCCAAGTTTACATAACATCGATTTGCATCACAACATTAACAACATAACACAATGACTAATGGACTAACATTCTTTTAATATCTTTCAGAAAAGCCAAATGCAGGAATTGCTTCGACGCGTCTTCATACCTATCATAGACCAGGATGTATGCAGGCACATGCCGAATGAGAGCTACAGGAACATCACATCGAGGATGTTCTGCGCAGGTTATTTGAACGGCACTAAGGATTCTTGTCAGGTACTTTAAGTTCTCTTTACCAACCTGGAAATATAGAAGTGCAAGAGAAGGCATCCTTAAGGAAAGTTGCATTAAAAATTTGAACTATCTAAAAATGTGCCTGTAGGATCTGTGAACAAGATAATAATATCAGTATACCACATACACCATCTCGTCGATCCTTCAAAGAGGAGAGGTGTATTTTGAAGGTTGAATTTTGGCGATGAAAAGTATTCATAATATTGGTAACATAGATTCAACATTTATGATTTTAAAAGCAAACAATGAATATGAGCAATCTGCAAATTTTGCGGTAGAATAAATGAGTAAAAAATGCAACACTTTCACGTTCAGATTTTCTTTATCTTGGTACATCAGTGTACATTTTATCTTCTTTATATGGATCAGGCGTCCAAGAAATTCGTCTCAATTTGTGCCATTAATTAACTCCCGGCTCAAAAAAGGGTGTTATAAGTTTGACATGTCTTTCTGTCTGTGACATCATAGCTCCTAAAGGAATGAACCGAATTAGATGTGGTTTTTTTCCTAGCTATAAATTATGAAGATCTGTTCAGGCGTTTGATGATTGATGTTTGAGGTTATAATGTAAGTATCTTACATAAACAGTTCTTAATCGTTCTGTTTCAGGGTGACTCAGGGGGCCCAGCAGTTGTCAACGGTAAACTGATCGGCCTTGTCTCCTTCGGTGTAGGATGTGCCCTTCCCAATATGCCCGGCGTCTACAGCTACATCCCTGCCGCGAGGGACTGGATCCGGATGGTCACCGCTCTTCCACTGTAGACACTTCAGTGTAATCAAGTTCAGGCTACACGAAAGAGGATTGTATAGTGTAGATAACGATTGTAATATTATTTTTCTATGGACGTTGTGAAGACATGGTTGAAGCACACATTATGCTGTGGGTTTTGAACAGAGGCACTCGAAATGTTCATCGGCATTTAATGGAAGCTGTTAGGAAATAATCATAGTTTACAATTGATACAAAACCGAAAGATCTCATGAATTTTGAACTTCTGCAATCATAGGAATGTCTTCGATGCTGGCTTGAGGATGTAAAAATCGAAATTGAGGGGAAACTTAGAAAACAACAAATAACTACGAAGCTACGTTACAAATGTTTCGATATTGTATACAATATTAAAATTTGTGCAGTTTCAAAATTAATTGTATTGTAATTCACGTCCTAATGGAGAAGGCAAAAGGGTCAAAATATTACTATCAAATACACCTAAAATCCGAGCTTAGGTCATATACATTACATAACTTTTTATTTCACTTCAATACATGCAGTATTTCCGAAGTTATAAAGACGAGAAGTTCAAGCCCTTTTTTGAATTTCCGCGCTTACGCTATGACGTCACGACGTGGCTCGGCCGCGAGCACGGTACGGCGAAAGTATAGAAAATATGGGTCTATGCAGTTCAAAAATCTATAACTTTCTTATTTCTATAGATACAGACTTGAAATTTTGCATAGATGTAGTAGATAGTATGTGAATTATATATGTTATTTTATTATTGATAACTAAGGTTTGCTCGCGGCTTTACTTGAGTTTAAATTAACATTTCGGTCAAAAATCCCTATCAACTACGCGCGACTACTGAGAGATGACGTCATCGAGTAGTGACCGCCCGCCTGCGTTTTTAAAAAAACCAACGGCCGTAAATACGCACTTTGATCGTTAATATCTCAGCCATTTATTGAGATATGGAAAAAGTAAAAACACAGTTTTTCTTGTAATTTTTTATAGATTTATTTGACGTGTAAAAAAAAATTCGTTTGCCTGGTCCATTACTGCCACAAGTTTTAAGTTTAACTAAAGTTAAATCTTTTGTTATGTTACAAACATAAGTTTCAGATTTAAAAACATGTTTTCGTCAAAAGGTTGATAATAATATTTTATGTATAAAATAAAACGTTTTTTATAGAAAATTCCTACTTACATGCATTTTATTTTTATTGTACATAAATAAATTATAAAATACATAAAGTTAATAATCTGTATTTGATACAAGCTACAATACAAAACAAACTTGCTGCTGCTTGATTGCACATCATTTTAGAAAAAGGAAAAAGTACAGTTTGAACTTAAAATATGTAACAAAAATTTATTGCAAATCTCTTTCAGATAACCAGGAGAACAAATATTAGCTAAGATATTATAACTTATGGTTTTTGATTAAGTGATTGTTCACGAACAACAATGCTACTACAATCGTCTTTATGTCAGTTTGTAACATTATTACAGCCACCTGATGGTAAGCAGTCACCGTAGCCCATGGACGTCAGAAACACCAAACGTATCACCGATGCATTGCCGATGATTGCATTGCCATTAAGAAAGATAAATAGTACCGGCTTGAAAGTCAAATCTTAATTTATTGACTTAATCAATAATCCAGATTAAATATTTATATCCTACAAATTGTTATTTATAAAATATAAGATATTTTAAAAATAATTATCCATATCTCCAATAAACTCTAATCGCATCCAAAGTTGTTGACATTTTCTCGCGAATTCTCCCATTACTGAGCTGAGATTATAAATTATTGCTTCAAAAATTTCCTAATAGATTTTGCTTAAGCGTAATAGTCTTCGCGGAGTAACTCCTCAGAGACTGCGGAAGTATTAACTTTCCAACGCAAATATTATGAGGTAAAATCTTTTTATATTATGGTTTTTAATAAGCTGAAATAATTTGCTTATTTTGCCGGCGTATTTTCGAAGATGATACTTAATTTAATATATTTCGGCGTAATATAATATGGACGAAAAGCTTGAGGCCGTGCTTATGTCAATCTCACGTGATAGATTGAGTTAGCAATTTTGATCCTAGACGTGAGGTGAATACGTAAACTCTAGTGGCATTGTTCCTTAACGGAAGCCTTCAGATGGTTTTGAAATTTCTTGATAGGTTGGTTATTAACTACTTTATTAATCGTCATATTTTTATGCAAAGTAAGACAGACTTAACATCCTCAGGCTACATTCTTCTCAAAGATAACCATCAAAACTGAGGGTAATTCAAAAGCATTTCAGCTATTTTTTGTTGTAGATCACATAAGTCCTACATTACAAACTCTCAGATGCTCTTCCTCCAACTTCTCCTTCTTCCTTTCTTTCTTGCAACTTTCCACCTTCTCCTTTGCAACCCATGACTGTCGCATTACTGGCCTCGGGTCTTCTTGCACAATGTGAGGAGTGCAGGCGCAGGTCGTAGTACACCACGCTGGCCAAGTGCGGATTAGTAGACTCCACTTCAGTTGAGAACAATATCGAGAACTGTCAGATATTTTACAAATTAATCATCATCTTAAGACTGGTGTTTCAACCACTACAACAAAAGCTATGAAGCTCTTAAGCTCTTAGTTACAGTATTTTTTTTTCAACTGTAACGGGTACTCACGATCTTTGTATTTTGTATCGACATGTCAAGTGTCAGCTGTCAAGAAATACCCCATTGTCCATGCCGTGTCCATGCATGTATAAAACTGGGTCAAAAGACAAATTGTGATTAGATCGTGATCATTAGAATGTGATCACCCGCCATACAGTTTAAAATGTTAAGTATCTACGATGATAATAGTTTAAACCTATTTCGTCTCATAAACTTTATCTAAACAAGAGGTATTTGTTTCCCCATAACGAAGTCAATTTCATTCCGCACGCCGCTGCCCTGACGGCGATCAAAAGTTGATTTTTCGTATTACGCATCCCCCATTCACATATTCAAGCCTTCGTACGGCCTTGTTGGTTAAGGTGGTGGAAAATACGGGGTCTTATTCGCGGCGTTACTTTTCATACACTTTTTTGGTGTAGAAGAATGAATACCTTTACTCACTTACGCTTGTCATCTTTAGACATGATCGTAACTTAACATCAGGTAGGATTGTTATCAAGTATTAGATTATTTTCGTGTTAAAGAGTAGAAATATTAATCTATACGTTACGGCGTAAATGTTATAATGGGTATAATAAAAATTAAATAAATATATTTACGTTTAGGTATCGCCGGATATATAAATTTAACTGATGTGAAGGGCTACGTACATCCAGTTGTGTCTAATCTGATCTTTTCTGCTTATGTAACCCCTCGTTCTGGTCAACGACGAACGAGCTATTCTGTTAGAGATCGTTGACTTTTGTACCACTTGCAATACTTTGTATGTACCAAAAGAGCTGAGTGCTAGACATCAGTACCTATATTTGTTATGTTTAATTTTCTCAAAATATTTATCATGTTTAACATTAAATTATCTTAGTCCAACACAGTAATCGAACAACCGTCGCTATACAATCCAAAACTTCTCCCTGTGTGTTCCGCAAGCCCTCTCAATCTGCATTCAAGAAGAGTCCAGGCGAGTGTTTTCCGAGCGTTTTCGCGAGGACGCCAACTATTTCGTATGCGAGGGGACGTGACCATGATTTATTTAGAGGGGGAGGGGAAACGGAGAGAGGGAACGGGACACGTGACGTCTTTCTCTGTTTTTATATGTAGGTTTACTAGCCTACTTCCTGTATTTGTCTGTTTTCGTAGGTAGAAGAAAACATCAACTTACTAAAATTGTATGAAAAATTTGCTTTGCTTGCTTATCGCCACTGGGAAGATGATATTCAATATATTTAAAGTAAGGCAAAATAATAATTTTGTACACGTAAATTTACTGTAAAATCAAGTAAAATAATCTCCGTTTTAGATTTTCAGTGTGCAGTTTCATTTTATCTGCGCATACGGGGACATTGATATATTTATGACTGTATGCTTCTCCGTAAAGAAGGTATCTTAAATGCCTCGTTGCATAATACAATAATAAAGAAAAAGATCACTGATCAATAAAACAAACGTCGGTACAGACAGAAGTTACACAAGATTGAGACAAAGACGAGATATGTTTTCGACAACGGGTGAAATACGGCGACTGAAGTGATTTCTGCGGCCGGTATGCGGACGGTGTGCGCGCCACTTTTTACAGACGTAACAGACGTCCACGACATGTACTGACTGAGAATGTACCTTCATCCATGACTGATGTTATTTTCTTATGATAATATGGGAACATAACTTTCCTTTATATTGAAGGACCGCTTGGCTTCAATCCGATAATGGCCCATTACTGAGCACTCTCTCCTTATCAATGAGGAGGTCAAGAGCACACTACAGTGCAGATTGGTGGAAGCGTTAGAGGCCAACCCAAGTGTCAGAAGTTTATATGCCGCCCGAAGGCCTCCGACATGGTTTAATGACTGAAATCAAAGACAACCGGGACCAACTGCTTTACATGCCCTCCGATGCACGGAAACGCTGAAGGAATTTGGCCACTAGGGGTCACCCAACCATTTACCGACCACCCGCTGTTGCTTTACTCCGTCGATCACTCAGGAACGACGCAAGCCGGAACGCTTAATTCTACTAAAACTAAGAACTGAAAATCGATCATTCAAGGACTAAGAATCTGTAGTACAAGTTAAAACATACATCAATGTATGTATTTAATTTTGCATCTATTAATAATAGCCAGGCCAAGTGGATTTGAAGGTTGGATTCCGGAACGGTGGGGCCTGACTTTGCATCCTACACGATCCTGTGATTAAAAAAATATGTCCGTACATATTAGAAATAAACGATTACTTGATTCAATGAAGGAAAACATCGTGAGGAAACATGCACACCAGAGTATTCTCTAAATGTTCTCGAAGGTGTTGAACTCTACAAATCCGCATTTGGCTAGCGTGGAGGACTATACCCTGTACTTCTCACATTGTGGAAGAAGATCCGAGGCCTGCAGTAGGATAATCATGGTTAGGTTAGGTTAGGTTAGGTTAGGTTAGGTTAGGGTACATATTAGAAATAAACGATTACTTGATTCAATGAAGGAAAACATCGTGAGGAAACATGCACACCAGAGTATTCTCTAAATGTTCTCGAAGGTGTTGAACTCTACAAATCCGCATTTGGCTAGCGTGGAGGACTATACCCTGTACTTCTCACATTGTGGAAGAAGATCCGAGGCCTGCAGTAGGATAATCATGGTTAGCGAAGAAGGATGATGCAATAGTTAAATGTTTTCTCATAAAACCAATTAGGTACTACAAGAATAAGGAAAACATCAGGCAAGACGCTCGTTTGTCACTCCTGAGCTAATACTTTTATACAGTACAAATGTATAATTTGCCCGCGTCGGCGGTCCGGTTTACCATTAGGTGGGATTGTAGCAGCATTCACTTAGGTAAAAAAGAGATCTTGACCACACATATGCACAGCGTTACATAGCGTCTCTTCCGACCCGGTCCCCTCCGTCCGTGTCTCTTCCGTCACGGTCGTTTCATATTTACAATTTAAATAAAGACGAGGGCATTAGTACATTTCCCCCGCAGTATTTCCCCGAGGGCGACCGCGCCGCTAAATTAAAAATCTCCACATAATAACCGTTTCATCCCAGCTCTTTATAATATTGCTTTTAAAATTAATATTTTAGCCCATATTATTGTAGATGAACAACAATTTTGGATTTCACCTTTTTAAAGGATTGCTCGTTTTTTAAATAGTTGAAATAAAAGCAGACGAGCAACTGGTGGTAACACGTTATTCTTTCCACTGCACTGGGAATCGAACTCAGGATCTTTTGAATGGCAGTCTGACATGGCGACCATTGCGCCATACGGGTCTTTGAGGGAGGGCAGCTAGCCAGCGTAAAGATGCACGCATAAATACCGTCGGAATCAAATTGCTACAGGGCCCGCAACTTGGACTTGTAGACATCTGGCGCTATATCGCCCCATCCATTGTTCATCAGGGTGAACGGGTGGCGGAGGTTGGTGGTCAACTCAAGGTGATTGTAGGCTCCTACGACCGGAATATTACTCAGTATTTGTCTGTTATTTTAACAGCTAAAATCAATATCGTACGAGTTTACGCTTAAATATAATAAACTTCTCAAAAAAGGGGAAAAAGAGAATGCCAAACCTCACCCCAAAAGTTTAAACAGATGGTGGAATTACTAAATAAATCCCGGTTATTTCAGGTGGGCAATACATTTAAAAGGCTGAAACTTCCTTAACGGGGCAGTTCTCAACAGTTGTAGCTGAGATGTCTTGCCGACGGCGAACGGGAGATGGACGGTGAAACCTAAAATTATAATATAGGTTTCTAAAAAATCCACCCGGGATCATACATTCCCCCGCCGCGGTACCTGGTACTATGAATTTCTAAACTGTATTAATTTTTTAACAGAAATTGTGTTCTGGTTGGAAATGTTATGGATCTGGTTATATTTTTGTTTATATTTTATATTTAAAAAACCAAATGTCAGACTCAATGCAAAAACAAAAGTTCGAACATAAAAGTGTCTCTACTGCATGTTTAGGTAAAAGCGATACAAATGTACCCTTTCCTCGTCAGCAGTGAGACACAAGTTTCAGAGAACAATTTCCAGCGGTGCGTAAATCAAGTAAATAGCCTGCATTGAAGGCTTCGCAGGAAAACGTTACTCGTGGGTTGTGGGCGCAGAACAAAGAGATTTGCGTTTGGGATATTCACTTAAGCTGTCTGGCGCTACTGCGGATCATCATCGCAATACGTAACTGTCCCAGTATGAGTTTGTGGCTTTCTTCATAATGAGAGCTTAGCGCATTCTTTCTTCGCTTCTCTCTTGACAACGAATCGCTGATGCCTTAAGTTCATTTTATTAAGTTGCTGGTAAACAAGCGAGTTTCCACCAATCCGCACTGGAGCAGCGTGGTGGAGTATGCGCTAGGCCTCAGGTATGAAGAGAGCCCCGTGCTCAGTAGTGGGCCAATAATGGGTTGGGTTGAAGCCACAAAAAAGCGAGAGCGCCCTTATGGTGAGTAGTCGCCGTCGTCTACGGACATATATACAAACATTGGCAATACCGATGCGTTGCTGGCCATGAAAGAAGAAAGAGAGGAAGTATTGGATGTCAAGCCCCAGATGTCAAGTCAAGATCGGGAACATGAACACCACTTCCCATTAAATAGCTCTGCCGGTTTGTCCGTCATAATGTAGTTTATTCGAAGTTGGTTTTTTAAAAACAGTTTTTGAAAGTCCAACTACGCCATCCCTTCGATAAATCCCTACCGTGAGAGGTCTTGGAAGATGTCGGTGTCAGTTACAACTGAGCAACATTCTATTATAATGTCGGAATCTAGTCGTCAATTATAAAGTAATCGGGACGGCAGCATCTGATGATGATTGATGGGGTTTGAGACGTAACACTGATTGTGGACCAGTTCTTAATGTAATTTTCTTAAACATGATTATAAATTAATTCTTACTTGCTTCAGCCAAGAAAACTATTGTAAGGACACCTACATACGTTTTCATTTTCTTTTTTATTGATATAAGGCAGCAAACGAGCATGCAGCATCACCTTCCGCTGCCGCCCATGACAACTGTGACCGACTTAGAACAAGACTCATATATGGGGACTGGGATAGTTAGTCCGGTTAGGTGACGGTGTTAGAACATTAGTTGGTTAGTTTGTAAGTATCAGGACTGGGACAGGGACTGTTAGTGAATGTTAGTCCTGTTAGTTATTGTTAGTAATAGTCCAGTTAGTAAATGTTAGTAAGAGTCTCGTTATAATTCGGTCACAGATGTGTTGCTACCCTTGAGGACTGGGATGGTCGCCTCTAAAAAGTGTAGTGTGTCATGACGTGCTTAAAGTTGTGTGAAGTCTGCCAAATCGCATTTGGGTAGCATGGCCTACACCCCTCACATTTTGAGAGAAGCCCGTGGAACAGATTATGAGTTACGAAAAAAAAACTGTGTTCGAACTTACATGCACAAGTATAAAATCAATGTTATGAAAATGCTTTTAAGGGCATTAAAATTTGATTCTAAGAGTAAACGTAATATTGTTATTGGGGCAACTTTTTCCTCGCTCTACCTCAAAAGAAGAATGAATCCATCATCCATAAGATCCATCATATCTCTGTCAGGTATTATTAAGAACAAACATCCGTTTTGAAGTAAAACGTCTTTAATTTTGGCTATAAGGGGCCAAAGGAGATGTACACATTCGTTTATGGAATACTTTTTAAGAATGAGATAGCGCTATACAAAAAGAAAAGGATAAACGACAAGGTTTTATAAGTGTTAACGTCTAATGCCATCTATGCGCTCGTCAATGAACTAAAACAAGGCCTTACAAGATTAACCTAAAAGTCTATGAACGGTGGTATAGTACCTACTAAACTTGGACAACAAAATGGCAAAATGCACTGATTATACAAATTGATGTTCGTATAAAGCTAATGATAAACGTTTTACGCCGTCGTGTACCTAGTACACAACCTCACTCGATTTCTTTTTCATTAACTTAATCAATGGTATCAGTATTGGAGTAAATAATTATAATTATATTTTGTTTTCAATGAGTGCTCATTTCAGGATTCTTGGACTCTACCCATTAATGGCCTACTACTGGCAACGGGTTTGTCTAGATAACTGCGGAAGCCTAGAGCATTCTTCACCAGGCTACCCAGGATTTATAGGTGGAGGGGTTATAGGTCAACCGAAGTATCGGAAATTACGCCGCGATAAATGCTCTCAAACGGTAAAAATTGAGATCATGCACTCCAAAGCAGAAAAGAAAACAGAAACGTTCAAGAGATATTTGCCAATGGCGGTCACCCATCCAGCTACTGACCGCTCCCACCGATGCTTAACTCTATTGATCACTTAAGAAATTCGGAAGCCGCCAGGCTATGAGCAGTACAGGATTCTTGCCTTTGTAAAAACAGCAAGAATTATCTGAGCCTGAGTTATGGTAACAAAACCAAAACCACTCCGTCCGCCGCCGTGTGCAGCGGACAGAGCGGACACGGGCCGTCGGACAGCGGACAGACAACGGTACGCGTTAAAAACAATAAGTCTCGCGGTTAAATTAATAACATTTCACTGAGGCCATTAAGACGTCGGGTGAAATTATGTTGAGCATAATGCTAATTTAATCTAACATAATTGTGTACGCGCGTGGAACAGGTACTTTATACTCTTAATTAATTAAAAAAAAACCCAAATAGGGGGCATCAGGCACGAATCTTGCACGTACTTCTAATTTTCGAGAATTAGGTATGTGCGTATTCAAAATTTATTATTACTTGCCTCGGAGAAGGTGTTTTGTGAAGAAACCTGCACACCTGTTCTCCATAATGTTTTCTAAGTGTGTGAAGTTCGCCAATCCGCACTTGTCCAGCATGGTGGACTATGACCTGGGCTATTTAGGAACTGTAATATTATTCCATTTGACAATGGATAAACTACCTACCTACTTAATTGAACAGCACAAAAAATAAAAGCAAAATGCTAATCGCTAGTTTTATAGCGTGGCAGGATTCCGACGGTCATTAATCGCGTTCTCGCGGTGACACGCCACCTGACGGCGACGCGGCGTACTAACTGGATTAGGATCGTACCACCGCCAGTGGGTGGTAGGGTGGTAGGTGGGTGGTAGTGTTCACTACACGGCCTTTGTAACTAGTGTGGATATGAAAAGTATTTATGAGAGCAACTTGTGATACTGCATGCCATAATAAATCCGCCCCGTTTACGCCGCGTTTAGATACTCGACTGAATGTTCGGATTACAATGATCAATATAATTAAATATATCAGGCGTTAGTTGCGACAAAAACACTTATGATGAAAGTATACACCAGTATACTTTCATGCAAGTAGCACCACCCTCCTTCCCACATAGGAACATGCACTGAAGCATACACACCACCACCATTACGTGTTTCGCCCCAAAACAAGGCGTGATCAGAAGTAGATAAAGTCTAGCACTTTGCGATTAACCTCCGTAGAGTCTCCTTACATAAAGAAATCTATGAGAGAGAAAGAGATATGAAATGAATAGTTACTAGTTAACACAATTGGTGTCTCCATGGTCATTCATAGGCACGTATAATCAGCATGAAAGTAAGCCGAATATTCGGTCGAATATCTAAATTAGGCGCTAGAGGTGAAACGGTAGTATAAAGTTGTAACCTACCCTCGCTTCGCGCCAGGAAGTATAATGAAATGAAAGTGAAAACTGAGTGTAGGGTTTACATGAGAAATATTGCGAACAAACGTTAATACTATAATGACAACACACAAGGACAATGTAACGTACTACGACAATGTTTCGAGTGATCATGACGTAGGTGATATGGCGCACTACCGCCAAAGATATTAGAGCTATAGATGCGTTACTTCATACAACGAAGTTGCACTTTTGCACTCTTCCTTGATTCGTGGCCGATAACGCTTCGGTGATACGTTTGGTGTTGCTGATGTGCACGGTGACCACTACCACCAGGTGGCTCGTCTGCTCGTTTGCCGGCTATTAACATAATAGTGGAGTGTCTAAAGACATAAAAATGGTAAAACCTCGGAATCCAGGGAAAGTCAATGAATATTCAAAAAAACTCAACAATGATTGAGCCAGTTCAGGAGCTGGATGGATTTGGGTTGTCCTGATGATAAATACCTGGCCGAGATTCGAACCTTCGGCTTTTACGGATCACGCAAAGTTCCGTCATTCAAGTTACATAATTTAATGAAGCACTTAGCGCTGAAGATCAGATATCGTTCCATGAGCATTGTTCCCCAGGTTCGCAAACTTCATCAAGAACAAGATTACAAAGAAAATAATTTCCGAGAATTGTAAATTTGTACAACTCTTCAACGCTGATTGATTTTGCTCATTAAACATGGAAGACTGTTGGAAATGCGAACAAATCTTGTAGGTCATAGATATTTCATTCCATTTACTGACGAGTTGTGCCTTTAAGTAAACAGTCATACCCCGTACCAGGTTTCCCTATATCGTGGATGCCATGAACAACACACAAACAAGACAACATACACCCAGACCGAAAACAGAAATAAAAACTCATCATTCGAATTTTCGCCTCACTGGAACTCGAATCCGGGACCCTTAGAACGGTGGTCTAGCTTGGTAATCATTGTGCCTTACGGGTCGTCATCAAGGGTTCCAGCGGTACGGAACTCTAAACCTGCACTGGTTGAAAATCTGCGGCTTATTTTCCTCATAATATCTCTAAAGAAAAAATGCACGTATGAAATGCTCATATCAATGCATCTATCTAATCACTTTAAGTTTCCGATATGAACTGATTTGCTAATGGCGAAGCGCAAAGTAAGGGTGATGAATGAATCACTGAATGACTGGCGAATGGATCTGGATGCAGGTCAGCGTTCTTTTTTTAATTTTAAAAGAGACTTCAAACAGATTTTTAATCATCAAATGGATTTTTTTCATCGATTTTTATAATTCGAACGTGTAAGAGATTTTCACCGTTTTCTATAGAAAATCAAATGCATTCTGTAACAGGAGAAAAACATGAAAAATATGTAATATTTTAAATGATTTTTCCAATACCTTTGACCATTGATAAGCCATCCGTTTATGGAATTGGATTCTCCCTTTTTCCAACCATAGATACCAGTACTTAAGTATCAAGGATGGGAAAAATAACTATTGAAAGTATTAAATAGTTATTAAATAGTTTTTAATTTTCTCCATGAACCTCTTGCAGCGCCATCGAAAGAGTAATAACAGCATCCTGAAGATAATTGCACACAGGCCTGACTGCCTGATACAAAGGCGCTGGTGTGCATTGCTCTGGGGTTGGGGAAATATGTTGGGGACAAATGACGGAGAAATCGTGCTTCTATAGGATGCATTTTGGAGTGTGCGCAGGAATTGTTCGAGGTAATTCCCCCATCCCCGTTGCTCCATCGAACAACCCGACGTACGGCGGGCATCTACCCATACGTCGTGAACATTCCGCCAATACGGACGAAAAGGTTTGTATCGTCGTTCATGGTGCGCACTGCAAAAGACTGGAATAGTTTGCCTGCGTCGGTGTTTCCACCTGTGTATGATGTGGGAGTCTTCAAGAGGAGAGTGAATAGGCTTTTTATAAGTTAGTGCGTTCAACACTTTGGACTTCATCGCCACTTACCATCAGGTGGGATTGTAGTCAAGCATTAACTTATCTAATAGAAAAAAAATCGCTGGACATACATAAAAAAATATAGGCGACCATAAAACCTCCGCCTTTTTTGAAGTCGATTAGTAAAATAAACTTTAATTATGATTTCCGATAAGTAAAGCAGCGGCGTGATACAGTATACAAAAAGGGTATTGGCAATCACCCAAGAGTTCGGCCTCGTCACTAGAGTATTAAAGAAATTGGACAGATAGATGGACGGATAAAATAAATATATAACCTCGCGTCGGCACATCAAGCGAGGGAAATATTCCGACTACTAACAGTAAATGGAGAGCATTTGTGCTCATGTCGTCTTTTACGGTTATTGGCGATCTCTGATGGTTGTCAGTGAACTGTCACTAAACTGTCACGGAGCTGTCAGTGAAGCTGATCAAATGCTGGTAAATTTCAAAAAATCCTATCTTAGTGCTTCTACACTTCCCAAGGAACATACATGCCAAATTTCAGCTTCTTGCGTTCAGTAGTTTCGGCTGTGCGTTATCTGTCAGGCACTCAGTAACGGAAGGGGTTTATAAATATATTTATTAAGTACCTATGGATTTACATATGAATTGTACATTTACCCATTACATTACCTTCGTGTCAGGGGTTGCATCCTTCGTTGACTCCACATCAATTTCTCCTGGTACAGTACACCCTGATGAACAACTGTCGAGGGGATATTAGGTCCCTTATGTAGGAGCAACTTGGCTCTGAACCAGTCGGCTTGTTATGATGTTATTTACATAATTATAATCGTAAAGCATGTTGCCGGTTCGTTACCTTCTTCCTTACCCTAGCACGAGCTGCAAAGATCAATGCAAAAACAACCTTTTACGCTCACGAAATTGAGCCCTAAATTGTAGTGACTGTAATTTTTTGCGAATTTACATTGACATGACGCATTTAGCTTTAAAAGGCCTTTATCGGGCGTGTTTCTCATGAAACGCGCTCAAAGCTTTGATCGTAGGAAACAAATGTCACAAACATCGGACCTTCTAAAACCGCGAACTGCAAGAAAATTGTCAAGACATTATTTGGATTTGCTAAATTAAAAAAGATATTCGTATCTTCTGGCGGGGTGTGCTTCGTGGTTCAGCCAGTTAAGTGGAATATTTTTTATTGTCTGGAGCACCAATTAACTTCCCCTGTGTTGTGTTATTGTTGTTGGCTTGGTGGTAGGTCTGGTTAGTTGGTGGTATCCCGGCTGTGTACCTTGATTAAGTCAGCTACCAAACGACTTATGGTGTTGCGGCTTGAGAGCCAGTATTTTCTTTCTTCTTTCTTGGCTTGCAATACATAGGTCATGCCTTGGCGTACTGATAGTGACTTTTTACCATCAGTTGGTTCGTCTGCTCGTTTGTCCGCTATTAACGCGGAATAGTTTATTCTTTTTTTAAGTGATACCTTCTTATGGGAGGGTAAACCGTTACGTAACGCGTTACGGCGCCAGTCTGTTTGTTTTACTTAGTATAACTGTTAATGCTTGACTACAATTTGTGTTAATCATTAGCGTGTTGCAACGCTATAACCCAATGCGTTGGCATCAACCAATGAATGGCCCACTGCTGAGCCCGTGTCTCTCTTAACTGAGGGAGCCTAGAGCATACTACACCACGCTGCTCCAGTGTGAATTGGTACAGTACCCAAGTAACCCAATTCGTTTTCTTCTGTAAAAACAACCAAATACCAAAATATACCTCCATTACACGAAGCATCTCTAACGTTCATAAAATCAACTCTTTGTCTCCGTCCCACCTATATTCTCTCCAATCGTTAAGCAAGTGGCATCAAAAAACAACACGTTTGCGTTTCAGTATCTCGGTCGGTAAATAATTCATGGGATGTCCTGATTAGAGGGAACCGCGCGATGGCTTTATACGGCGGTCGACGGAAACTGAACGTAATTTGAGTTTTCGGGATATTCATACGTTTATTAGCCGGTGATCGTCTAGTCGTTAGAGGCGACGCGGTGGATGTAAGTTTATTTAGTCTCTTTTTAAGATTGGTTTGAAATCCACCTTATTATTTTTATTTCTCTTCACCCACTACAGCGCACGAGTCTCTCCTTATACCTGAGGACATACTCCACTATGCTGCTCCAGTGCGGATTGGTGGAGGGTTTAGTAATCCACCCAAGTGTCACCGCCCGAAGGCGTCTAAGGTGGCTTCACTATTGTTATCTCATGATAACAACCGGGACCGACGGCTTTAGGTGCTCTCCGAAGCACAGAAACTCGTATAGGATCTACATACACACATTGCTCGAACACTTTTGACTTAGGGGACCGAGGAATTTTAGATGAGAAGATATTTATGTCGTAGTTTCCCGAACCCTAACAATCTTACTCATTGTTAACCATTGTCATTTCCTTTGTTTAATGAAAATTAGGAACTTGACGATACTAAATCACTTTAAATATATTAAAGTAAGTACATAAATTATTCTTATATCGTAAACCCTAGCCTGTGTACAGATGTGTCGGTAATACCGTGCCCCACGGCCGCAATGGGTCAATCAGTGATCGGGGCAGCAGCGTGTCCTAATCTCTGCGAATGTCCGTTTTTGCGACGTGTGCACAGAACCAAGATGTGCGAAACTCATATATCTATGTATATTTATACAAATAAATAAAATTGGAGTGTCTGTTTGTAATATTAAAATAACCGCTTTTTACTAAATGCATATGGATGTATACACGGTAAATATACTAAAACAACATTTTTTACAACTTTGGGCTTGTCTAAAGCTTGTCTTTGGGCTTGTTTTGTCTGTTTGGGCTAATCTCTGGAACCGCTGGACCGATTTTGACGGGACTTTCACTGGCAGATAGCTGATCAGCACAGGAAATCTTAGTGTGGGGCTTTAAGTGTTGCTTTTTCTGCCCGCAACGTATTGGTTATATCTTTGGTGTTACTAATTTTCAAGGGTAACGGTTAATAATAACCATCGCCGAAAAACATACACAATATTATCTTATTCAGACAGTAATGGGTTACGAAGCAGAGTAGTTACTCAAATATACCCGAGTTTTGCAGAGGCCTGCTAATGAGTTTAAACATCAACAAATACATAAAACGGTACCGCATCTAAAATTAGTAACTTCATATTCTTTATCCGAATAGATGTCAAAGTGTCCGCTACTATTCTTGTACTGCCGGCGTCGCGTCGGACCGAAATGTCTCGTTGAGTGTCGAGTGTCGGGTAGTGTCTGTCGATAAAGGAATCTGATTTTCTTGCATATGATTTAGTTTGTAGTAGAAGAATGTGCATTAGCTTTTGGCTTAAACGTTTTTCTTCTGCACAGAGGTTCGAGTTTGCAAGAACCTTTTATTTCTTATAGTTTTGTGGTTTAATAAAGTGTAATAATATAACAATTCCGTAGCCTCGTTAGTAGAGACCTTGCCTGCAACGTGTGGGTCCCGGGTTCGACTCCCAGCCGGGGCAGATATTTATGTTTGTTTTCGGATCGTGTATGTTAGTGATGTGTTATTTGTGTTGTGCATGCCGCCAGTGACAAATACGAGTACAGATAATCCTACTGCGGGTATGAGTATAAGCGTTAATTTATTTTTTAATTATCACTTAACTCTACTTGGGGAAATCTTGGGAAAAATTGCATAACTAAGCGTCAATATAATCTGCGAATGGGAAAGTCTACGAATTTATAATCGGTGCCAAGATTCTGGGGATAACACTGATTAAAATAAAGTACATACTTTGACAATTCTCAGAATTTCAGACTGTCATGTTTTGTAAAGCAGTACGTTAGAAAAGTTTCCAAGCAACTAATCGTAGACTAGAAACTCAATACGTAAATCAACAGATGCGAATGCTTCCGGAACTCGGGATCACTGTAATCCAGCTGTTTGCGAGCTGATTGTGTAGATGGTTGGACCGATAGCGAACGATCTTATTTACTGAGCCGAGTAAACTTTTGATTGCGACGCAACAAACTTTATTGGACTTAGTCGAATCTTGGATCTGATTTTGAATAGTAACTCCTATCGCTTTGGGAGATCTACTCGTATGACGATCTACTCGAAATGATGATCTTATTTTTTTCCAAATTGAAACAAAAAATATTTAATGTTAACTACAGTACAGAAGTGAAAGCCGCATCTAAATTGTTCACGCCGTTTTTGATATTATCGAATACCAACCCTCAAATAACAGACAAATTATAAAAATCGTTGTTGTGGCGTCTAATGTGTTAATGAATTAAATTTTTTGAGTCTTTAACAAAGTTGAATCCCTCCGAAAATAGTTTTTCTCAGATATACGACATGCATAGTACGTCGCATCGATCAGGTATAATTTAATTACAATAGCTTTGTTTAAATTAGTTCATCAGTTTCGGATCCCCTTGCAATTTTGCCTTAGCGAAACGGCGTTAGACTAAAAAAAAACTACGTGCATAATTGTATCGACAAATTAGGTACATGATTAATAAATAATGCTGCACACTCATAATCCCTCACTAGGATTCACAGTGTCATAGGTGTCATGGACAACACACAATATAAGAACACGTACACCCAGTCCAAGAACAGAAATTATACTCATCATTCAAAATCCGCCTCACTTTGAATCGAACACCAGACCCTTGGAACGGCGATTCGGTTTTTTAGGCAGAGTTTTCAGCACGGTAACCGTTGCGCAAATTTAAATTTAATAATATAATTTTAATATACTCAGAGCTCATCACATGACACAGTTTTTTGAATCGAGCTCAGGAGTTTTCGTACGTCACTGGGCGTTATAAACACTACAAAGTCCATTAGGCTTGTATCGCCCCGATATTCAGCAACACGAGGCAGCCGGCTCATCGCACCTCACGCTGCATCGCGCCGCTCCCGGCAGGGGGCGTCGCGTCGCGTGCTCGTTCGACCGTCCGTGGGGTGCACTCGTTAACTGAGCCGTTGGATGGTCAACACAGAAATAGGAGTTGTTTTTTAAATAACTTTACCGGTTACACTTTTTTAAAGACGACCATCTCAGTCCTCAAGGAGAGCGATACATCTGTGACCGAATTAGAATGAAACTATTACTAACAATACTACCTAAAAACTAACTACAAGTAACAGTACTGACTATCACGAACAGTGCCTCCCAGTCCTCAAACTTACTAACAAACTGACCAAATGATATCCTAACCCCGCGTTTCCGAACCTCACCGTTCTAGGTCGATCTCAGTAAAGTTGTCATGGGCGGCAGTGGAAGGGTGCAGCAGTGCATGCTCGTTTGCTTCCTCAATTTCATAAAAAAGGCTTCAAATCGTTGGGCTACTACTGAGCATATGTCTCTCCTCATAACATATTAGGAGGTTACGCGTTCGAATTACATACATCGGGGTCACCAATGTAGGTGTGAATGTCGGTGTGTTCAGATTACTTATGGTATTATGGAGTATGAAACACACGAATGATTCACACCAAGTCTGATTTCATAACTATTTTTTTTAATTAAAAATAAGTTATTGCTAGTATGTCACATTGTTGCACGTGTGGTTCAACTCATACATGTCGTAAGCCAATAACATCGTTGCAACCCATAACAGATCCTCTGCTGGACTAGGTTCTTCTCTCACAATGTGACGGGTACAGGCCATAGTCCACCACGCTGGTCAGTGCGGATTGGCGGACTTCACACACCTTTGAGAACATCATGGAGAACTCTCAGGTGTGTAGGTTTCCCCACAATGATTATCTTCACCGAAGCAAATGATAATTAAATAAAATAATTTTAATAATTAAACTTTACCAATTTTGTTTAATCTTAAAAAATTATTGCCGTCACCAAGAATACCACTAATTAAGCAAAACAGTGCAATTCCAAACACGTAGCACCCTCCCTTCAGCAGCTAGACTCCAAACCGTTATACACTTAGCAACAAACCCTGGAACATCACGCTAAGTGATTGCGGCATAGTCGGCTCACATCGGCGGCGACCAGTAAAAATATACCGTCATGCATAATGCAGAGGGCGCTTGCGCGGTGCGCTGCTGCCCGCCATCACACCGAACTGTAACATTGTCAATAAGTTAAAAATTTTGAACACAACTGCGTAACTTTTATTGGAAGTTTTAGTAAACAGTAATAAACGCTTATACCCACGTACCAGGATACCTTGTGTCGCGAATGGTATGGACAACAAAGAACCACACCACATCACTTAACCCCCTTGAGCCCAGAATAAACATTAATCTGTAACATAAATATCTGCCCCGACCGGAAATCGAACCTGGGACCCCTCGCCTTGCAAGCAAGGTCACTATCAATTAGACTACGGGGTCTTTACTGGTTCATTATCTCTAATAATAGTGAGATTATATCTAAAGTTATAGAATTACGTTACTATAATCGGTTGTCATGACGTTGAATCCTAAAAACTATTGGACCAAGAATGTTACCCTGCGGTGCACCAGGCGTCCAAAGTTGGAGTCCTCTAATGAAATTGTCCATAAATCTGGAATATTGGACTGGCGACATGCCTAACTACGGTATTTTCTTTTGCTCTTGTTACTCGAACTCACTCGGAACTCCTCCCGCCGTTTACATGAAAATATGTCATTGGATATATCTCGCCTCGCCAAAACGCTACTGCTAATTCTAAACAAGGAGTTATGGAATAGCGCGACTACAACGTTGAGTTACAACGCATAGCAGTTTATTGCGTGATGTTTATATTATCTTAATCTAACGAATTTTATCTAACAATTCATAACCAAACTCGTAAAACATTATTAAACATTAAAGTATTTCTAATATAAAACTTTATCAAAACATTCTAGTTATGCCATGGCCTGATACGACAAGAAAAGCCAAATTCATTTCCATTGTGTACGAGGGATGAAATATTTTTACCATTCGCAAGTCATTGCTACAACATTTGTAACGTTCAAAATTGTTTTATCGGGGTTTGTTTCGTCTACTATTTTATCTTCTGAAACCACGAAGAAGTTAAGGACTGTGTGCATTACATCGACACAACTAAAATTCGGTTCCGATTCAACTTATAGGAAACATTGAAATATGAGATATATTTTTGTTTTTACGGTTGAATTTCGATGCTATCGGATTTTTTCGTGAGGGGTAAAATAGGGGTTGAGATTTTGTTTGAAATTTCGTCAACTTTAGAGCAGACCTGTTTCAACGTGTTTGGTAAATCAATCCCTGAGACGCTAAACTTAGGGATGAAAGTTCGTATGAAAATTATCTTTTACAAAATATTTAGGTAACTAAGAAAGTGAAAAGACACCTTACTGTTCAACGTCTACTTAAATATCCCTCAGTCCATTTCTGGAAACATTACCTCAAATCAATTTAACAAACCCCCAAATCTCCTAAGGAAGACCAGTGATTTCTTGACGCAGTTAGTATGGACGTCACGTTGCGCTGATATTTGCGTTATACAACCCCCTCGGGCACGGAGGGAAGCCGCGAGCCCGCACTACCCTAGATTAATAGATTCTTGAGTGACAAATATAGTCTATTTTATAAAGATCTAGTCTTTGTCCGCGGCATCGCCCACGTGGGAGTTGGATTACGACAAAGTACCGTTAAAATCTGTTAAAAACTATCCCATGTCCATGCCACGGTATCTATCTAACTCCATACCAAACATCTCAATCGGTTCAGCGGATTAAGCGTGAAAAGGTAACAGGCAGACAAACAAACAGACAATTCGAAAAAAACTGATTTATGGGATGCCTTAATAAATAATTATGTACACACAGTAAAAAGTTTTATCAATTATATTCTATATACAAACGTCGATCAATTACAGATCTATTTTATGTAAAGGTAACCATCACATACATTTATTAAAGAAAACAAAACATTCATTAGTGACAATTTAAAGTAACCCTTATAGGATATAAACTACGGTCGAATTTCAATTGCAGTCAAACCCTCATAGATATCCCAAAACAAAACTACGAACCGACAGCGGTAGTCGGCTTAATTCCCACCCTCATGCGAAAATCTCAGCTCTTCGACAATTCGACTTTGCCTTCCACATCATGAACCCGTGAAGAATAATTGATGCACTCCGCCCAACGAACTTCTTCAATATTTCAACTGGAGGCCTTTTTCATCTGTTTGAGGAGAGTGTCAATTTTTAATGCGCTACATGTTTGCTTGAGGAAGACTGATGCTATGCTTGCTTACATCACTTCTTATATATTAAGTGCTTTTGCTTTATATTACGGTTTTGTACATATTGTAGTACATGTATTAAATAATAATTTATTATAATTGTAAGTGATTTAACTGATATATCAATGAATCACGCATTAATAGAGATAGAGACGCATTCAGGCGCATTCCGTCAAGATGTTAAAAGACCTGTAGCCTACTTGGTAGTGGCCCTGTCGGCGAAACGAGGGTTCCCGGGTTCGATTTCCGCTTGAATCAGATATTAATGTGCAAGATAAATGTATGCTCTCGGGTCGTGGATGGTAGTGATGTGTCGTGTGTTGTTCACGCCGCATCAGGTGTCTTGTCTGATCGTTTGTAGTCTATTAACATAAAAAATGACAAACGACTGACACATCAAACACATAAAACTAAAATATTGTTTGTATTTTCAGAATAGGTTGTCGGAACGGACTGTACAGAGCATCTACTCGGTAATATTTCCAATCTTCACTCATCACTGACACGTATAGCATCACAAAGCATGATAGCCGAGAGGTTGAACGCTAGACTCCCGAACCGGTAGGCCTGAGTTCGAACCTCTGCACGCACCTCTAATTCTCAAAAATTATGTGCGTGTTAGAATTTAATTATCACTTGCTTCGGTGAAGGAAAACATCGTGAGAAAACCTGTACACGTGAGAGTTCTCCATAATGTTCTCAAAGGCGTGTGAAGTCCGCCACTCCGCATTTGGCCGGCGTGGTGGACCATGGTCTGGTCTGTACCCTTCACATTATGAGAGGAGACCCGTGCCCAGCAGTGGGACAGTTATGGATTGCGATGATGATTTATTGCATAACCAAGATACTGTTAGAAGAATTTAATACGAAGCTTAAATCCGTAAAGAGATACATAAGTGATTTAATGTCGTGCAGTCTTACTGCTTAATGAAATTTTAGGGTTGGGTTAAAAAAACACAATGGGACGGAGCCCGCGCCGCAATATCACTAAATCCCATGAATATATTATGACGTGCGAGGATGTGGCGAGATGTAAGTTTTGAGTCCGGCGTCAGTTACAAGCGAGCAGCGATTCAGTAAGAAATAACGCTACACACTCAAAGCTCCTCGCTAGAATTCCCTGTGTCGTGGGTGTCATGGGATAATCACAAAGAAAGGAACACAAACATAGACCGAGAACAGAAAATTAAGCTCATCTTAAAATTTCCGCCTCGCTGAGAGTCGAATCCAGGACTCTAGAATGGCGCTCCGCCATGGTGTGGATCCGTTTATATATATCCGTTTCCGCAGTCCCTACCCTACTCCCCATACCTACAAACGAAGTAACTAACTTACATTCTATCACTATTTGCTATCTGACCAACCATCGTAGTTCCGATTCGAGTCTTGATCTATGTCGGTCATATGGGCGGCAGTGGAAGGGGGGTGCTGCACGCTCGTTTGCTGTCTAAATTCCGTTAAAAAATAGCGCCTCACAGTCATAGTGGGCTAGGACTAGGATTCCCTGTGTCGTGAGTGGCATAGAGTCATAGACAACACATGTAGACAAGAACACATACCTAGACCAAGAACAAAAATTAAAACTCAACATTAAAATTATGTTATCTTTTCAAAGAAAAAATTACGTCCCCGCTGCAACTAGGACCATACCTTTACCGGGGGTATGTGGATAATGATTCGCTAGAACACCAGAAACAAGTCGTAAACTAGTTAATACAGGATCAACTACTGTGAAATGTGCATGCCTCGCTTCTTATTAAAGTTTAATAAACGAGTATCATGAATTTTATACATTTTTGGTGGTGGATTAGGTCGTAAGCGATCGACTTAATTGAAATATATTACTTCTTTGGCGTGATAACGTCTTATAAATTGATGGGCAGCGCGCACGAAACAGTTTCCGTTCCGCTGACGTCAGAGCGTGACGTCAGAACTAGCAGTTAGAATAGTTCTGCTACTGAAACGCCGCCGCGCGAGCTTCTTTGAGAACTTTTACAATAACCCCCGCCCCATCGACGGAAACCATTATTTAACAAATGTTGAATACTCGACAACGTGTTTTCATCAATGTTTCTTTACGACGTTATAACGTAAAAATATCATCCGTAAACCGACTTTACAGACAACCGATTATATAAGTAAATTACCGACATACGAGCCGACAACCCACCAGACGGTAGTCACCGACGCCCGCGAACAGCAGTAACACCAAAAGAATCACCAATTAGTCGGCGGCCAAAAAAGTAGATAAAAAAAGAAAAAAATCCTGGCTCTCAAGCCACCAGCCATTAAACCGCGAGTCGTGTTGGTAGCTGACTCAAACATGGTGGAAGCTGGTCAGCTGGACCTTAGGGCGTTAGGTGCAAATAATCTGGGAATCCATCAAACCAAAATGCGTAGCTGGAAACAATTTCCTCGCCAGCAAAAACATCAATTAATATCACCTTTACCATCCTTTCTACACTAAATACCAGAACATCAGCAAAAAATGCCAGCGTTTTCCCATCATTATTTCCGTACACACATAGCCAGTCCATCCGCCTGTCTGCTCCTGGTTTTTGTCGTCATTAGTCTCCTCTCGGGAACTGACGCGGGGAGACAGTGGAAATAAATACTGAGATGTAATTGCGCTGTGCTGTTTTTATCTCGTACGAGTTAATTTGTCATATGCCGTAGGCGCATACGTGTCGCAATAATTATACCGAGTTTTGTAATATTTACTTGCACTAGATAATAATATCGGTGAAGAAGACCTTTGTACGCTGAAGAAGCGATGACGAAACACTTCCCTATCGATAATTCGTTTCACAAGTATGGACTAGGGCAGAATGTCCCGTAGAACATGTTATTAATGAGTATGCACTATTATGCAGTATGCTCGCGACATTTTTAACCTACTAACGAACTAACCAAATAACGTAGTTTCAACTCTAACCAAAACAAAACAATGCAGAAAGGAAGAAAGATCTTTGGCTAAGTAAAAAAATGAAAGAAACATAAGCAATCCGGTTAATGCTACAGGAGTGTGAGACTCAGGTGGGTTCCTTAAAAACCCATCAAGTTCAATGGAACTTAACTGAAAGTAATGCTTTCTCCACTCAACCCCTTTCTGCACGACCGTCATCATTTACCGAATCCCATGTGGGACCTTGCTAACGTTTAGGACATCATAAGTAATACGTATCATTATATAATACGTCCCTACGGCTATGTTGGTCGAGTCCGGCGAGCGTGGCATCCGTCGGATTCTCAGACAAGAGGGCAGCGTTTAGACACGAAGGGCTGAGGTTCGAATCTGTTCCACCCTTATTTTTACCATAACGTGCGACGCAAAGAGGGTTAAAGCATTTAACAGTCTATGTTTTATGAACACATAGGTGTTTGTACCCTTTTGGTGCTCTAGAGGCCAAAATATTATCCACGTGAAGATAGTCGCGGGCTCTAAAAGTATTGAGTAAAAATAAACGTTTTAAGCGTCAAAACCTTTTTTAAACGTTGATCACGATCTCCGATTGAACACCCGCCGTTTGCCAGCATGAAGCTATCGCCAGCCTCCGACACATAGCGATTGTATTTTTGGGGATATTATGTAAATGTAATGTCATCGGGAAGATTGGGGAGGATGCGACATGGCTCCGAGTGATTCGTAAATTCCGTCTTTGTCGAGATATTCTGTTTGGGAAAACAAAGGCTTGGGTGAAATGACAAGGCAAGTAACAGGGCACTAGTTTGGGTAAAAATTACAGCGTCTTATTCCAAACTATGGTTTGTTTATTACTTTTTTTACAATGTTTAAGATGGTAGATATAAATAACTTTTTTATTTACGAACTAATTCAAATTAAATAAACATTAAATTGTAAGCGAATCTCTGGCAATACATCTACTAAAACCGCATCAAATTTTATTCAGTAATTTTTGCGTTATTCGTGAACAAACATACAGACAGACAGACAAAAATTCTAAAAATAATAATTTTGGCTCCTACTGGCCTTATGAAAAGTCTTCATACATTTTTTACTCAAATGTCACCTATGTATAAACCAGTTACTCGTACAGTATAGAATCAATGCTATTCGTAAATGTTAGGCATACATTTTGTGGCGAGCGCGGCTAGTCTTAAGCAGATCTAGATACCTACTAAGCTACAATACTCCAGAAGGAAGTTATAAGCCTAACTTTGTGCAATATTGACCGAAACTTGTAATAGTGGACTATAACGATCTTGAACCACAAAGCAATCCAATTATCCATACTTTGAGATCCCGCGTCGAGCGTGTCTTGCCTATTGCTAGACGCTATGGACACTGATGATGGATCATACATACTTACTAATGGATGGATAGATGATATGGGGGTAGTCCAGTTAGTAATTGTTAGTAAGAGTGTCGTTGCAATTCCGTCACAGATGTGTTGCTGCCCTTGATGACTGAGATGGTCACCTCTAAAAAGCGTAACCGGCTCCACACTTTTCTATCCGGAACACAATTGCTGTTAAAACTATTATTACACGGTAGAAATGGTACTAACGCATAATAGTAGAAACGCTTGGAGCCAGTATGGTCTCTCTTTGCTCTTCCTTCTGTCTCGGTTGGCAACGCATAAGTGATGTCTTTAGTCATGCTGATGTCCACCGGTATCAGTGACCACTTGTCATTAGAAAGCTAGTCTGCTCGTCTATTAAAACAAAAACTAAAATATTCTAGAAAGAATATAAATAAGTTCAAGTAATGGCTCAGAACAGCGCCAATTACCCTTGAATTATGTCCAGATCTTTGACTCCAGTACACTTTGATACACTTCCAATATATTGGAGTCTTATCAAAATGTTTCATCACTGCTGTACTGTGTCGAAAAGAGAGTTTGGGTCTTATTATAGCGTTGTAAGATATAAAATGGCTTGTAGCGAGGTTGTTAACAGTATAGTCGTACGTAGAGTAGAGTCCATACTTGATACACGTATGCTAATGCTGCATTCGATGCGAGACTGATACTATAAAGAGTTAACAATACTTAGAGGTACCAATAATTATAGTATCCTATTTTGTGTGCAATAAATTTTTATTTTAGTCTACACTTTTTTAGAGGCGACTATCTTAGGACATCCTTATGGCAACACATCTGTGATCGAATTAGAACGAGACTCTTACTAACAATTATTAACTGGATCATTACTACCAACTACTAGCAATAGCAATCTCAGGCTGAGATGTATAGACGATTCTTAGCCTTAGGTCAGACTTTACGTACGAAAAACTTGACTTTGCAAAGACTTCGATTTAGTATTTATGGACATGTCACGCTGAGATTGAGCTAAGACCGTTAATGTCATAATTGATTGATGCCATCTATCTGTTTGTTAATACGAAAAATTTAAATGTCTTAGAAACCTACTAATATCAAGGTTCATTTGGGACCATTATTTTTTTGGTAAGTCGTCTTTTGCTCACCTCGTACTCAGCCAAGTCAAAGATCGCTTTATAAATACGAACGCTGTCTTAAGTCAGAGTAAAGTCTGAGCTAAGTCTAAGTATCGTTTATACATCTCAGCCTCAGTCCCAGTCCTCATACTTACTACTGAACTACCCAACTAAGTTACCAACTAACGTTCTAAGTCTGTCTGCTAGGTGGACTTGTTTTGTAACGGTCACAGATGTTATGGGCAGCAGCTTTTAAGACTGGAATTCCGCTTTTAATTTTTGTCGGTTTCTGTAAAATCGTCATGCCAAAAATAATTAAGTCTAGTTTTTGTTATTATAAAGTGATTCCAAGTTATAAATTTGATTAAAACTTCATCACAGCGCAATACTCTGGGGAATCAAATTCTAATTCCTTTGAATTTATTTCAATAAATTTAAAGCTACCTAAAACTTTGACTATAGTTATATCCCAACTTCTTAATAATAAGGTAAGTAATTCATTTACAGATTCTCATGCTCTAGAAAACAAAAATTCTTACCAATTTGTCTTTTATACCAATAATTCTTAATAATATATATTATATTCTCCAGAAATAAATAAATAAACGTTATACACTCATATATTACTAGGATTCCCTGTGTCTCGAGTGGCATGGACAACACAAATCATCACGAACACCCATGAAAAGATTTATCTGTCACATTAACATCTGCCCCGGCGGGGAATCGAACTCGGGTCCCGTCACTCCGCAGGTAGGGTCACTACCAAGTATCTTAGTACCTACCAAGTACGTCGATGAATGTTTTATCTGGACACTAATACCTACCGTTCGAATGAACCGTAGAACGTCCTTGGGTTCTAGAATTCTGATAGAATTGTGGAACTCAACTAAACACTAGTCGGGTTAGTAGTTTACAGACTAATAAACTTATTGTAAGCGCGTTCCATATACAAAACCCTAGGTAATTAGTGTATACCTGAGGAGAGCCATATTTCTCGTTAATTCGACGAAGTTCCCAACATTGTCAGATCCAGCGCCCAACCGAACACTTTGAAAGTATAGTTAGTGTAATCACGAAGAATTAGTTGTGTGTATTAGACGACGTCATGAGCTGATCGTATATCACAAAGTTTCAATATTGTGGCTACATGTACCTACTCTGCGAGTTTGGAAACATACTGATGTCAAGTTTGTTTCAAGACGCTGCGCTGGTCGGGTGTTTCTTTGAAATATGATCATAAGTTCAAAAATGAGTGTAGAATACACTTGTGAGTAAGATGGCGTGACCACCAGTAGTGAACTTACATTATGAGCAAAGTTCTGAGTTTCCTACTGATGTAGCTACGTGAGGTTTTTACTCCCAGTATAATATTTATAAACAGTTTACAACTTAAATTGTTAGCTTAGATTTAAGAAACGACACAACCGCCCTTGCGTCAACAATAAACAATTGCCTGACAGCGTCTGCAGCTAACAATATAGCCCCGTACGTGGCGGCCAGTCGGCAAGATGTGTGATGCCATTGTGCGTTAAGTTGGTATAACTTCATAAATACGAGCGCAGGGTATTGGCGTGTGTCGTACGTTGTGCCTCGCGGTACAGGCCACTACAGCGTTGTTTGATTAACTAACAATATAACATATTATAATAAAGACGAAAGGTCCGCATGACTGTACAATGCATAAAAATATGACGCATATAAAAATGGGGGGGAGGGGAGGATTGAAAATAAGTCATAAGAGACGGTTGCGTTAAAAATTTAACGCTACTGTGGTGACGGAATATGAGTCATATCCTACCTCATCAAATTATTTTCAAGATTAAATAATTTTCAAGTGTGGATAATAAGTTACGTTTCCCGAAGCAAAACGCGAGCAGTAACTAGTCTGGAATAAGCAAACTGTCACAATCATGGACATTTTCCTTTTTTGCCTCTCATTGACTTTACACAATGTCCAGTCCCGATTCTAAATACACGGTTCTCACAAAATACGATAAATGGTATAAGTTTACGCCGTCCAAAGATTCTATTGTGAACCGCCATCTTTATAAATATGGAATGATACGTACTATTAAAGTAAAAAGGCTCTTCTGTGTATAAAATAGCTAATTTATAAGCGAGCTCGGTGTTCATTGTCAGATATGGTCAATACGAAATACTAAGAATACCTTTATCCTTATTGCGGTTAAAGGGCCAAACATAAGTGAAAAAACGACAGGGAAAGAAAAAGTTAGCAAGACTCTATTTATTAATTCATGAAGCGAAATCTTTGGACAATTTTTTTATTGATTTGGATGCAAACGAGCATACCGTACCACTTTTCCGCTGCCGTCCATGACAACTGTGTCCGACCTAGAACAAGACTCAAATGGGAACTAGGATAGTTAGTCCGGTTAGGAGACGGTTTTAGAACATTAGCTGGTTAGATTGTTAGTAATTATGATGAGTGTATCAGGAGTGCAGTTAGTAACTGTTAGTAAGAGTCTCGTTCTAATTCGGTCACAAATGTGTTGCTACCCTTGAGGACGGAGATGGTCGCCTCTAAAAAAGTGTAGCCTGCTTCACAATATGCACGAAGACCTGTGATAGTTGGCGTCATTAAACTTTACACGGAGAAGAAAACTAAATATTTTGAATTTAATTAATGAAATACTTAATTTAATTATCATTAAAATGAGCAAATACTGAAGTAAGTGACAAAACAGTTAGCTTTAAAATTAATGTTTATGTTAAGCAGTTTTTGCGTTGATTGTACAGTCTGCGGGAGCAACTGTTCTGTTTTGAGAGAACAAATTATTTAAGCTCTACTAATAGTTCGTCGGCAGTGTTCCAGGCTGTGTAGACACCCAGCTCGCCCCACAGACACGAGACTGCAGCCTAATTAGATAAACAATTAACGTACTCGTACTATGCAGGATAGAACCGCTGAGCTCCTTATGTCCGTAGCTAAGTCTTGAGGATGTGTATGATCTTGCTGTTATTTCTAATGTATGTAGTGTGAATACGACGCGGAAGTTGCCTGTTTCGATCGGACCAGATTAATGATTGCTTCGCTTCCGGAAAGGTGCTTCTTATTTCTAACTTACCTTTGGCTTAGTGTTGTAAGTAGTAGTAGTTGTGTAGTGATATTATTCATTATTATTGGGGCCGTTATTAAGTAGTGTGAATACGAAGCGGAAGTTGCATGTTTCGATCGGACCAGATTAATGGTTGCTTCGCTTCGGGAAAGGTGCTTCTTATTTCTAACTTACCTTTGGCTTAGTGTTGTAAGTATTAGTAGTTGTGTAGTGGTAGTATTCATTATTATTGGGGCCGTTATTAAGTAGTGTGAATACGAAGCGCAAGTTGCATGTTTCGATCGGACCAGATTAATGGTTGCTTCGCTTCGGGAAAGGTGCTTCTTATTTCTAGTTACCTTTGGCTTAGTGTTGTAGGAGTAGTATTCATTATTGGGGGCCTTTATTACTGTAATAGGACCACAAACAATGTTTTTAGATTTCTTCCTGTTTTTTTCTCTGTGGTACACGTTAATCTCAAAAACGACCTAACCGTTTTGGGTGTGGTTTTCACAAAATGTACTATGGTAAACTCCACTTAACATTTAGTTTATGTTTTATTTCAATCAATTTGTAAATAAAAAGTTAAGCCAGTTTACAAAATTAAGTCTAACAATTTCGGATTGTGGGTACCTATTAAGGGACAGGTTTGTCGAAACGAAGCGAGGGCGGCTTTACTACTTAAGTATGTTTGAAGTATAATAAAATGCCATGTCTATAACATTACAAGTTCGACATTTGATTTTTCCGCCTTTATTGGCGCACAGCGATGCCGATGGCGAATTAGATTTCAATTGCATGCGATACGAGACTTACTATGTCCGTTTGTGAATGTTCCCCGTGGTAGCATCCGCCCTCCACTTTATTCCATCAGACTCATTTGATGAGTTTATTGTGAACGCGACTTTATATTATGAGGGTAGTAGTTGATGGTGCATTATGAAATACTTTATTGTGAAATTCGTGTTTTGTTTTACGTATCTTTGACTTTTTTATAAGCATAACGTTTGCACCTCTAGCTACGATTATTTTATACCTGTCCTCTACTTAGGTGTCTGGAACAAGTTACTATAGCGATAGGACTATACTAGCTATATAAATAACTATACTAATAAGACTATAGTAAAAGTTTCTAAGGAAAAGTTTATTTTATTCTTTTAAGCATTTAAATAAAAGCTTGTTTTTAAAAAAGTTTGAAATTGACAAAGTTAATCAAAAGCGGACGCAAGAGAAAATATTGAGCGTTTCAGCGTTTCGCAGGACACATATAGCCGTCGGACCCGGTTGTTAACGTTAGACAGCCGTCGTTAAGCCTTGTCGGCCTTCGGGTTGGTTGCTAACCCCTCTACCAGTCTGCACTGGGGTATCGTGGTGGAGTATGCTCTAGGACTACTCAATAATAAGTGCTCAATATCCCCAGTGTCGCCGGTAACACAAATAACACATGAAGAACAAACATTTATTTGTCACATGTCTGCCCCGGGAACCGAAACTAGGACACCTCGCTTCGCGGGTACTACCAACTAGGCTACGAAGTCGTCATTAATGGGTTGAAGCAACATTTATACAATTGTTACATGGAATGATATTTCTTTGAAAATGTTCTCTAATATAACATCGGGCGGTAAGGTAATGGGCAATTAGTTTCTTCGACTGGAATGTTTAATGTTTCATTTCGTTTTACCTTTTTCTGTAACCGTCTTATTGTATGTATATCAAAGGCATTCTTATGACGAAAGGTTATTACAAACTTGATGATTATTTTAAAGATAAAAATGCTTGGACATGAGTTTGACATTCTAGCTAGTAAGTAGTAGTAAGTGCTATCTGTAATGTGAGTAGCAAAAAAAGCTTCTTTGAAGTTTCTTGCCGCTTCTTCTTCCAAGACTACTCACGGTAGGGATTTGTCGAAGCGATGGCGTAGATTGACTTTCGAAAAGTGTTAGTAAAAAACCAACTTCGAATAAATTTCATTTCATTTCATGTGATATAGAACAATGAATAAAATAGCGATGAATGCGTGGTACTTAGAGTAAATCATCACTACTCATAACTGTCCCACGGCTGGGCACGGGTCCTCACAGTGTGAGGGATACAGGCCATAGTCCATCACGCTGGCCAAGTGTGGATTGGCGGACATATGTACGTAGATTAAAATTTTAAAATTTAATATTAGTTTAAAGCTTAATATATAACTAATTTTACATGAGCTAACCGAGAGTACATGTACAATGCACGCCGATCGATACATTGCTTTTTCGGGCGTTATTTTTACATCTTTTAAATACATATTGCGGCATTGTGATACGTCTTAATATTGGCTGTTTTGAGCGATCTAAACAAAATAGAATCTGACATTTTGAACGCGCTGTAATTTTTGTAGACGGTTTTTGTGCACTGATTCGACATTTAGTTAGTATTGTTGATCGTAGGCGGCAAGGATAGGATCGTGTTCATAGTTTTAGATCCAAATTTACGCGAGGTAACTATACTATATTACTGCTTTGCGCAGGGTTTCCATTTCTCTTACAACTTTATTTAACCTAATGTAACCTAACCTAACATGATATTTAATTATGCGCAAGTTTCCTCGAGGCCAAACCTAAGAAAATATCACGTCCAAGTTACACTAAAATCCAAAGTTACCCAGGGTAACTGTATATTATAAGAAAATTCCCGTCAGTAATTCACGCTTGCACTAACCCTGTTTTGTTTTAATAAAAAATTAGCACCTGCAAGTGGGTCAACTGAAATGAGATTTTTCTTCCTTCCCTCGTATAAAATAACGGCTTTGTTGCTTCATTACGGCGCTGGGGAGGGAGTGGCGTGTACGTTTGTCTGTTTTAAAGAAATAGGATTCCTAATAATGCTGGAGACTAGTTGTCTTGGTTTCTTTTTAGTTTAGGGGATAAACGCATTGGACGGTTAATACTCTAACTTGAGATAATTACATGATAACACTTCGACAATTGACATTGAGATGTTGTTAGCGTGAACAATTTATAGCAAAGTAGTTTGAATGTTTTTTTCGAACAGCGGGCTTGGGTCCGAATCCATCACGCACATCCGTCACTTTTTATCATTATTTTGTCACATTAGGAAAAAGTTATCACTCGCATCGGTGAAAAAAAACATCGTAAGGAAACCTGCGCGACTGAGAGTTTATTTATTTATTTAGACTTTTTTGTACCAAACAAAGTATAAGAACAAAAGGCGGTCTTAATGCTAAAAGCATTCTCTGCCAGTCAACCTTTGGGCATTAGGAAAACAACGAAGGCGGTTGCATAAAAAATTCTTCATAGTGTTCGCATGAGTATGAGTATTAATTATCCTGCAGGAAAATATTCCCAAGATAAAATCTATTTCCATACCGAACTTTATCTAAATCGGTTCATCGGATTAATCGTAAAAACGTATTAGACCGACTAAATATAATATTAGTCATAGTAAATTAATAAGTATAATATTAGCCTTCCAAGTCTAACATACACAGACAGAAAGTTAAAGTTTTATTATAACATTATTGTATAATTGTAATAACGAGGATGCATCTCCGGGGTAAAGGATAAATTTGACAAGAAACACTACAAAAGTACCAGCGCTTCATGGCTGCAGTCAGCTAACGAACGCAGTGATGCTATAATTAGGTACACACTGCAAATGAGGCTCCGTCTTCACCGGGACAATGGAGAAACCAGGAATATAGTATGTTGATCTTTCATGAATATTACTGTAAACGAACTCGGTGTTGTATAACAAGACAGTCATAAACGCTAACGTTAACCATAAAACACTGACACATTCACACCCCCGCACTACTGCACCTGTGTCGCGGGCGGCATGGACAACACTACCCACGACCCGAGAACAAACATTTATCTGTCACATAAACGTTTGGCCCGCTGGGAATCGAACCCGGGTCCTCTGGCTTCCCTGGCAGCCACTATAAACCAGGCTACGAGGTCGCCAAATCACCAAGTGGTTTGAAAGTTGGACTTCCGAACGGGGATTCAGGGATCGTTCCTGCAGGTCTCATTTTATTTATTTACTAGCCGCCCGCGACTTCTTTCATGTAGGGGGTTTTACATCGGGTTTAATATCCAGCCGGGGCTAATTATGTGATGTATAAAATGTGTTTTCTCAGATCGCGGGTATTATTTGTGTTGTGTTGCACAGGGAATCCTAGTGCAGGGGCGCGAACGTGTTAGCGTTTATTTATTAAATTTCCGTCTCGCTAGGAATCGAACCCAGGACCCTCCGAACGTTAGTTCAACATGGTAGTCATTGCGCTGCACGGGAGGAAATAAAAGAAAAACCTCTGAAAGCCGAACCCAATTAAAATCCCACATCGTTACATTCCTACGTCATAAATAAAGTTTAAAATAACTTTCATTGCAACGGTAAATGAAGACTAAGAGTTTTAATCAAAAGACGGTAGAGCTTCATTCATAACAAACTCTACAAACAACAACAATATAAGTTAAGGAAACAATACCTTCGCTACTCTACTAGGCGTAGAGTCGTAGAGTTCGGCATCATCCCAAGTTTGTATGAGCGCTAACGATACTAATTCAAAGTAAAATGCCGAGCATAAGTTTTAATAATACTACGTGTTCTACCTTCCAAGTGTAAAGTGTAGAGTGTAAGTGTAAAGTGCAGTGTGAAGTGTACTTGAAGTCGGAAAAGTGTCCGCTGCGAAAAATGAAGAGTTAATTTTTCTTCAAGTCCCTCGATGCTTTGTTGGGAGTTCAGTGATACACACGGTCGGGAAGAATGGATAGCGAAATAAACTAACGTGAGATATTGAAAGCCTACATAATATGTAGTAACTGCATACACTTTTTATCATGATAAGTTGTATGTGTTCGCCCTTATAAGCCCACGAAATTGCTCGAAAGTTCCAATCAAAATGAGAGCGTCTGCAAAATCAGAGTGTTATAAAGCAATAGACTGTTAAGCTATTGCATAGCTTTTATGCGGGCCTTGAGCGTGGGGACCGAATCCAGAAATTCCGTAACGAAAAAATCCTAACACCCCCTGAATAAATTACCGACCACTCAGCGGTCCCAAGAGTAGTTTCGTTGAACGAGTAGGCAAGCACAATAAAGATTAAAGAAACACTTCTTCAGTACAAGTCAAGTCAAGCCATTTATTGAATGTTAATGCTGGATACTTATAGATATTACAAAAAACCTCACCAGCGTGACTCAGAATTACAGCGTTTTACTACTCAGCGCCATCTAGTATACTGCGAGTGAACTACCAGCTCAGCCAGCCTTCCTCCATCGATAAATGGACCCATCTAACCTAATGAATAATTGTTCACTGCACAGTACGTAGATGGCGCTGGTAGGGGATAATAATGCACCACCCCCAATCAGAGCCATATAGTACCTTAATACTAAGGTATGGTACGTATGTTTTCTACAAACTAGATGGCGCTGTTCTGATATAACTATATAACTTCTAATAATTATAATTGCATAAGTTGATAAAAAATGCTATGCAATAGCTTTACCGCGGCAGTCTCCGAGTGCTACATTTAATTTTTTATTAAGTTAGTGCGCTTTACCATCCAAGACTACATCACCACATTACCATCAGGTGGGATGGCAGTCTAGCATAAACTTATTAAATTATTTAGTTTAAAAAAAATTAAAACACGCAAAAAGCTACGAGTAAGTGAAATAAATTCAAATTCAATGTTTGTGCTGTTAATTGTTGAGAAGGTGCCTAGTCTAGAGCTTTTCATTAAATTGTATTGTCATCGGAACTAAAGCAATATGCAAAATTTCAAATGCGTAGAGTAAGAGGAAGTATTTCTAATTCAGCTTGCAAGATTTCATTCGAACATACATACATACATACATACAAACATACATACATATTTACATTAAAAGCATTGAAAGGTAAATAAAGGCCTATAAAAAAAAACTTCACGGGATTAAAGACTCCTCCAACACAAAGAAAATTAGCATATAAGTATATAATCTATCACAAGCAAAGCACGTTACACCAGTCTATTATGCCCGGATTAACCGGATTTCGAGTTCCTCTTACTAAGCCTTTAGTACAAAAATAACTCACCTATACCTTAGAGGTTCTTGCTAAGGTTGCCTCACCATTGCGAAGCTAATTTTTATCTATTTTACGGGAACAGTATAAAAACAGCAATGTATTGATAACATTTTGAATGAATCGTTGCAGTGTTAGTAGAGAAGCTACGACGATACTACTACGATGGCGAAGATTATGGGTGTGCTGTTAACACTGAAGGTAAAACGTAATACCACGTTGCATGGCTTTGGGCATATGTTTACAGTATAATAGAAAGTGCACAAACAGCTTGTATACATAATTACATATGTTAGAATTCAGAATGCATGTTTGACGGTATTTCTTTATTTTTTCTTTCTTTTTTGCCCTTATATCTTTGTCAGCAAAAAATCGGTGATGACTTTTTTGTTTTTTAAGTGATTCTATTCACGTGATTCTATTCTATTCTATTCATTTAAGTGATGCTATTCACTCTGCTTATTTTTTCCTTCAAGGCAAAATGAAAATATAAACTGATATTTCACGTCGCGAAGTAAAATTTTTTTTTTGTTTTTATTTTACTTCGCGACTGACGCGACTGACTGACTGAACGCGACTGGCGTTGAAAATATAAAAATTTGTTTCTTCCTTAAATGAGGTTTCCTATAAGTCTTTTTATTTTTAATTAGCCAGCATTTCTCATTGCGTACAGCGAGTCAGGGTTTCTCAATTAAAATTTTGCTTTTATATTTCCTCAAATCGAATTTAAAATTTATAATGAATTTTAAATTACGTTTCCAGAGCCACTAGTTTTAGTTTACCATCCGGTGGTAAGTGGTCACCGTCGAGACGTTGCCAGCCAATATAAGCGTTGGAGTACGTCGTAACATAAGATCGATATTATCAATGCAGCTCTCAATCAAACCGGGGATTGGTCTGAATACTGACAGTATTCGGGATCACTTTGCATACTGGACCTCCGCCTTAATAATACAAGTCTCACAGCTGCCCGATGTATTGTTCACTGTCATATCACTTGTCTAATCACCGACGATGATCGAGGTGAACGAGATTCTAGTAACGGGTACTCTCGAGTTTTGTAATATACCAAAACGGTCTCGTCGTGACCATTATCTAAGCCTAAGAAATTGGGTCGAAATATTGTTTTTAAGTACCTTTTTCATTTATATTATACTAGCTTTTACCGCGTCTTCGCCTGTCAATTTCCAAAAGTCCTTTCTTAGTGCTCACTTGCGTCACTTGAGGAACGTATATACAAAGTTTCAAGTGAATCTGTTGAAGAAATAAAACAGTTTCAGTTTATCCCCTTAGGGGGGAATTCCTAACATCAGAAATACTAAAAGCATATGATCTAAACGAATATCGCTTACACTGTTAGTAGCGTATCTTCTATTGCGTACAACGCGAAACTGTGGACGCCTACCTTTATCCCGCGATATCTGGCGAAAATATACTAACTACCTTAAAATAAAATAATAAATATAAAAATGTAAGTTAGTCCGCATTTCATCACAACCCATAACTGTCCCACTGCTGGGCACGAGTCTCCTCTCACAGTGTGAGGGGTATAGGCCATAGTCCACCACGCTGGCCAAGTGCGGATTGGTGGACTTCACACACCTTTGAGAACATTATGGAGAACTCTCAGGTGTGCAGGTTTCCTCACGATGTTTTCCTTCACCGAAGCAAGTGATAATTACATTTTTAATACGCACATAATTTTTGAAAATTAGTGGTGCGTGCGGGGTTTGAACCCGGAACCTCCGGTTCGGCAGTCCAACGTTCAACCACACCGCTATCACTGCTTTACCCTAACAATATTGCGCTCATCTCGCCACTTCGTCAGTGATGCAACCGCTCCAAGCTCAGGACCATTCACGATCACAACTGCTATTAAGCCATTTGAATCCAAGTTAATTAAAGGAGGCGCTGTAATCCAACCGAGTTCGGCAGTTAGAACGCCATTTCTTGACGCTATCGGTCTGTCGATTTAAACTTGTAGTATTATGATTATGTGTATAAAAATAAGACGGCTTTAGTTGGAAATAGGTTTTAGTAGGAAATCACCCCGCACTAACATCGATTACCCAAGAACAAAAACATTTATCTGTACAAAAATAGTCCTTTGAAAGTTATTTGTAGAAAACATCATTTTAACGACATTCTTGGTTTTTGCAATTTCTCAAAATATAGCGACTGAAATCTGTTCAAATTTTCAGGAAATCTAAGTTCACTGGAATTCTTTAGAATGCCGATAACTGCGTTTTGAGCGGTGAACCGTTCAAAAGTTTATGAGTGGACATACAGACACCATTGTGGGAAAAGTCACAATACCCTCCTAAGACTTCAAAACGCAGAGATCTGATGGAAACTCGATGTTAGAAAATCGGCGTGAAAATAAATAACTTCCCTATTTTTGAAAATCTAAAGATTTTTTAGCGAGAAGTTACAAAAATATGTAAAAAAATGTAATTTTATGACAACCCATAAATGATATTGATATTGAGGTATCGAAAACATCGTGGAGGGGTGAGGAGGAGGGGCTGTTAACGGGGATCGGCAAATGAAAAAAGTTTGGCCATTCGTATAAGTGAATTAGTCAACGAATGCGATCGGCCGAGTTGCGGAGTTGGGCCGTTTCATTTATTTCTTGTGGATTTGCGATTTGATTGAATTACCGACGTGTCTCACCGCACGCTAACAGATATATTCAGTTATTTATGTTGAAGCTAGCTAATGTCGTTAGGTAACTTGCGTAGTTTTTGTTTTCACCCGTCAACAGCGAAGCCAAAAAGAAGGTTACAATTTCAGAATGTATAATGTAGGTATGTTCATGTGATCGTACAAATCTTAAGTATTTTTTTTACTTGACATATATACTTAAACGAAATAATAAATACGAGTAGGTATGGTAGATTTTTAACATGTTTTGATCTGGTTCGAAATTTTAAGATGCGTGCTATTCTTTTCCATTTATTGTAGATCTCGATGCGTCGATAATGTCTTTATGCGAATGTCCTTAAGTGATAACTGTTTTTGACCATGACCACCCGTATGGTGTCATGTTTACATGGTGGCATGGACAACACAAATCAACACTATCACCCACGATCAGAAAACAATTATCAATCTGTCATATAAATATTTGCTCCTTGACCTTGTTTGGCCGGGAATCGAACCCGAGACCCCTTGCTTCGCAGGCTTCACTACCAAATATGCTACGGTTTCAAACGATAAAATAGCTACTCGCTCCGCGCTTACAATGATACAAGCGTATTAATGTGATTGAAACAAGTGTGACGGCTACAAATCCGATCGGTCGACGGAATTAAACTTTTTGTGCCCATTTGTCGAATACGTTATTAATGTCCCTTTTGGGGTGTTAATGGAAAATTTAAACGCTAATCTCTTTTAATGAAAAACCTATTTTACTTCCCCAGTAGAAGCTCCGTATAAGATTACCGTGAAATTAGCTGTTTTTAATTGTCATCTACGAGCTACAAAAAATATAACAGATATTTCTTTATGTTTAAAAAAAATAACACGCATTATGACTGTGTTATACGTATTTCCGCTCAAGAGATAGAGCTGAGTGACAGACAGACAAACAGAGGCATATTAATATGGATCCGTTATCTCCCTTTGGGTACGGATCCTTAAAAACTTAATAGAAGTAGCCAACCTTCAATCCCTATTAGCTAATTACACTTTAACCAGACATGTCTAGTAAAATTGCAGCGTTCAAAATAATTAAGTCCGTTTTGCAACAAGGAACCAACATTAGCATAAGCTTACCGAGCGCAGCGCTGCGGGTGAATTAGCGTGTCTACACAATAGATGGGCATGTTCGCTGATATAATCGCTCAGGTTTTTATAGCGAAGATAGCCTTATGGTTTGAACGTTGGACTTCAAGTCCTGAATACACTTCTAATTTTTGAAAATGATTCGCTAATTAAAGACATCGTGAGGAGGTGACATCGAGAATTTGCCATAATGTTGTCAAAGGTGAAGTCAGCCAATGCACAATAAAAAAAATAAAAAAAACAAAAATAATAATATAATTCAAACGTGAAGCTCCCATCAAGCAGGGCAGGGCTTCTGTTTCTTCTTACAACACCCTGGTCCGTTGACAGGGGCATTTGATGGCAGTATTCTAGGCCGCCCCTAGGTTCCGACTATTACCATTTGGTAGCACACGTTAAGCCTTGTCAGATGCCTTCGGGCGGCATAAAAATTTCCGACACTTGGGTTGTCCACTAACCCCTCCACCAATCCGCACTGGAGCAGCGTGGTGGAGTATGCTCTGGGCTCAGGTATGAGGAGAGACCCGTGCTCAGTAGTGGGCAATTAATGGGTTGAAGCCATTCTAGGCCGCCCCAACAAGGCCGAACATATGTTTAATCCTGAGAACTAAGATCTAAGTCACCAACGTTGAACGTTAATGACATTAACCTCACCTAGTTGTCATAACCCACTCTCCTGTAACAACTCGTTAAGTATTTTAGCTTGTAAAGATGTATATTTACAAACTAAAATACGTAAACACCAATTTAAATGTAAATTTGTAGTAGAGTAAAGCTCGTAGCGGTCGTAACGCTTGTAGCGATCGTAGCTCTACGCCGTAGCACGGAATTATCCAGTAGAGCGTCCTGTTTGTGGCAAGTTGGTTTAAAATTATTATGTTTGTAAGAAAGACGAACGTTTGTACATGTTTGAAACGTATAAATTTACAGTATTTACGCTCTACATTAGATTGCTATCTACCTTTTCTTTGTCATCATCGCAACCCATAACTGATCCACTGCTGGGCTCTGGAATTCTCTTACACTAAGAACAAGTGCAGATAGGCAGACATAACACCTTTGAGAATTCAGGTGTGCAGATTTCCTCACAATGTTTTCCGTAACCGAAGCGTGTGATATAATTCATTACTAATAATATATGTATTGTATATACATTTCTATTTGCACATAATTTCATCACACAAATCACATCACATGAACACACACATTACACATACACAATTATAACCACCACATAGGTTACATAAACTCCTTTCTAAGAACCCATAATGCTACGTGCATGCCCATACTCCTCGGCGCTGCGAAATGGCAATCAGTTTACTAGACAGAGCGCTTCGCCGCGGCCGTAACAAGTTTGATAACAAGCTTCAACGTAATAATATAAGAGCTTTCGCGTATCTTTTATCAGTCATAATAGTGGTGCTGCTTCAAAGAGAAAAAAACAAGTATTCCACAATTATATCATAATAATATGTTAAAAAGGTCTTTTAAATATTATTTTATTTGAAAGACCTTTTTACCTGTGTTTTTGCGGGGGTGTCATTATACGTGGGAGTGTTTAGTGTATTGTAATGTACGTGTAAAATAATAATCTAAACACTCCCACGTATGAAGAAACCCCCGCAAAAACACATGTATACACGAGAACAGATATCACGAGCTTAGACGCACACACTACTACTACATTTCTAAACGGAGAAGAAAGCTAATTTTGGTTAAAAGTATTTTTTTCGCAGTCTAATGGCATGAAGAGGTGATAATTTCCTAAACTGAGATTAAATAAATAACGCCACACACTCATAGCGTCAGGCGTCGTCCTAATTGGCAGCGATCGTACGATGGCGCGATGCGTTTTCGTCGTGCGATGGGTTCAAACATACAGATTTCATCAGAGTGTCCTATTTTAACCTCGCAAGTAATTGTATTGAAATACCCATCGCACGACGAAAACGCATCGCGCCATCGTACGATCGCTGCCAATTAGGACGACGCATTACACTAGGATTCGCTTGTCGCGGGTCCCATGGACAACACACAAGACAAGAACAGAAATTTAAACTCATTCAAATTTCCGCCTCGCCGCGAATCAAACCCAGAACCCTTGGAACAGCGGTCCGGCATGTTAACCATTGCGCCATACGGGTTGTCATTACAAAGGTTGAAGTATGAGGAGATTTAAATCGAAGAATTAAATCCGAGAAACACGGATTTTGGGGCGTTGGACTTTCCTGCTTTTTTATATAAGTATCCCATAAATGAGCAAAGGGCCAATTGACGCGGCAATCGTCATTCATGCCCATCAGTAAAGTCAGAATAAAAGTCAGTAAAGTCAGAGGCATAATATGATAATACTAAAACAGCAAGATAAATTAATAATAACTACTCGAATAACCGGAGTAACCACGTATTTCGTAGCACTACGCCGTAGCAATGTAGCGCTAAGGCGTAACCACATCACAAGCGTAGCATCCTGTTTCCGAGAGCTCAGTAGTACGCCGTTCTGTTTACATTAACATAACGGCACGTCGCTTGAGAAAATAAAGTTGCTTTATACTGGCATTATGCAATTACAACGTGTTTTGTACTCTTAAACACTGAGTATCACATTTAATAAGTATTGTTAAAATGTATTTTTTGAAGTGAAAACTTCTATAGTATCGTTGTGATTTGGAATTCGATGAAACGGAAATGACGCGCAAATGAAATAAAACGACAACGAAAAAGAGACAGACATTTTCACGTGGGAGAAAATGAGATAGGTAGCAGGTAAGCAAAGCAAAATATTAATATTTTGACTGACAGTATTCGTTTCGTTAAGGTTTCACTTCTAGCACGTGTGCACGTATAAAATACTTAACAGCTAGTTACTTAGTTATTGTTAGAGATTCGAGGCCCTGCTAAAGAAGAAAAATCCGAGCTCAATTTTGGATTTCGCAAATGGGATTGTCTTCAAGATTCACTGAGAGATCAAACTCTCAAACTCAAACTCAAACTCAAATCATTTATTCCATGTAGGTATTTAGAATACACTTATGAACGTCATTTTTTGCATCAGCCAAACTATTCGCTATATTAAAATCTTCTTCATCATCATCAGTATCAAACGTATCACCGATTGCCTCACAAAGGAAGCTCTATTCATACATTTCTCTGATGCTACGATTCACAATATTTCATGTCGACTCGGAAACAAAACTTTCTTTTATAAACAGGAAAACATTGTTATTGACATATAAATAAATATCATAATCAAAGTTACGACGTACTTCTAAAACTATGCAAAGTTGCAGACTCACATTCAACTGGCATCGGGGGCGGGGGACAATAACGATGTCACAATGTACCAGGGTAACAGAAATAAAGAGAAGAATTATCATAAAAGAAGTAAATACTGCCAGCCAGGCCCCCATTCACAGGGTGTTGATTTATGTTAATACTGAAAATAATTTCTGCTTTATAAAACTTTTGTATGCATTGAATTCATAATGAATGGCGTAAGAAAGAATTATTCGTATTTAAAAGTTTCTTATTGTAATCATAAGAACGCTTTATTTTTAATTACACGATGATTTTTAGGGTTCCGTAGTAACAAGTAGTCTTTAATGTTCAACTATCTGCGACTTAGTTCAGAGATGCTTGGTACGAGTACTAGAAATCCGTAATTTGGTAAGCAACAAAGTTGTAATAGAATAATATCACAGCTATGTAGGCAACAAGTTAAGCTCATAGTTAACCGACTACGGAACCCTATTATTTGTATTTATCCTAGGTAACGGAATTCGAGTATGATTTATTGTTATTTATTTGTTTCTATTTATTAGCGGGAACACACGCACAGACTAACAGACTATTGTGTTATAAATATTGCCAATAATAGTTTTGCTCATATTATTATAATCTATCTTCTATGTTCGATCACTTTAAGTTTTGTAATAAGACTAATAATTATGTAAATTATACCCTATTATTATTCATCTTTCCGTCCCGTGTAGTGGTCTGTCCTAAATTTAAAACGCTATTTCTGTTGATACAGAGTAAAACAACAACAGAGAGAAGCGATTGTGGCTCAATACGAGTGCCATATTGCAATGTAAGGGGCGGAGATATCGACCTAACTTCAATAGAAAAATATCTATGATTTCGCAGTAATATATATCATGTATTGGAATATTTAATACGGTTTCGTTTAGAACGTACGACTTTAATTTTAACAAAAGTGGTTACGTTGTATTACTAGCAAAGGTTGCTCGACTATTCTACGACGATTTCTATTTAATTGTAAATACATTGTAAGCACTAGAAATATCATTATATTAATTCGTGAAGCAAAAACTTTGTACCCTTATTTACGAAAATTGCTCGAGTATGAAATTTCGCCCACTTATAGTTTATATAGAGGAGTACATAATGCTAATATTTTTCTAATATAATGCATAAAATACATTAAATGAATAAATAAAACATTACACATAAGTTACTTTATTCACACTGCCATACGTTTGACACGACGTTTGAAATGTATCACAGGGTCATCGTTCATAGAGTCAATGTTAAGTAACACTTTGACAGAATGAATTACGGTCGAATTTCGACCACAGCGCGGGTAACAAGTTATAATTAAAAGACATTTTCATAATATACGAGTAGTATCAAGGGGTCAGAAAAGTGTGTTATAAATATAATAAATTAAATGCTTCCTATAAAATTGCATACCATAAAGATGCGAATCACGGTCAATGCCAATTCACATACAAATTCAAAATATATCCCAACAATTTTCAGAATAATTTCGCGGCCACATTAGGTCTAGAAAGAAATTCGCTTTGGAGGTTGCGATACGATTAGGCGAGGCGTTTAGGTTTAAGTCGTGATCGTATCGCAGTCGTTACGTCTAAACACGTCACCGTCACGGCAGCGCCGCGCCGCCGGTGGCGCGCACGAGAGCACTGACGTCACATCCTGGGTGGATAGCGCCGCGTGAATATTTCAATGCCCCACTTGTACACCAATAAATAAAATTGAAGTTTCCGACTCCATGTTTGTAGTTAAAACGTTTTTGAGAATGATGGTGATATATTTACGATCAGCGAAAAAAAATACCTAGCTCGTTGTTGACGGTGTGGTAAAAGGTCATCACCCTCCGTATAAAGCAAAATAGCTCAATGATATGAGAGTATATTTCGCGTTACCGGTCAAAGAAACTATGAGTCTGCTTTTGGCATACCTAATGAGTCCTTTATTTCGGTTATAAGGGGCAAAGATGTCTCAATAAACAATATCTATCTTTCCGTCGGCTTTATGAAAAAACAAAACAATTCATATTTATAATTATCTACGAGTAATACGACTTTGCAGCCTAATTGGTAGCGACCAGCGAAGCGACGGGTCGGGTTTGATTCCCGGTCGGGGCAGATGTTTGTGTCACAGATCATTGTTGCGTAATCTGTGTTGTCCAACCGCGACACAGGGAATCCTATCGCTAACACACTCATACCGCAGATACTTGGGTTAACGTTTTTTTAATAGTGTAGGTCCCAACCTTTCAAATACATGTGTATTGTATACTAAAAGCTAGTAACGATACATTGACGCAGACACGACGCCGCGCCGTGAGCGTGACGTCTTGTTTTATGAAAAACATAAATATTTATGTATGTATGTGAAACTACGAGTGCGTGATTTATTGCTGCTGAAGATGAATTATGTGTAGTGGTTCAGGTAGGGATTATAATTGGATGAGTTGAGCATTTGGTTTGAGAATCAGTGTTTATTTCATTATTGTCTCTCGTCTTTATGTCGCCTGAAGGCCTCCAAAATGACTCAACGAATACTGTCTAGTAATATTTATCAGAAATTAGTATTTATGTTTTTTCTTTATATGTACTAGGTAAGAATAAGAATGTATTGGGTTTTAATATATTATACTTAATGTTACGTATACATAACAAATTATACATAAAAAAGAAAATAATAATGCCAATTGCGATAGTCATTAAGCTTAATGATTGACATTCCACAATTATAATCTGTTATTGGTTAATAATTATTTTAGTCAGCAGTGCATGTATTATTTGTATTATTTTTAACATTTAGTTATTGGGTTACATCAGTATCACACTCGCAATGTGACGGGTGCAAGTCATAGTCCATCGCGCTGACCAAGTGCGGATTGGAAAACTTCAAATGGAGAACTCTCAGTCGTGCAGGTTTCCTCAAGATGTCTTCCTTCAACGAAAAAAGTGACAATTATTTTCTGTTAGGCACATGATAAAAAAATAGGATTCCAACTTCTCCGAGAATCCAACGTTTAAAGCATTAGGCATTATTATCATGTCTAACTAACCTAAATAATCGATAATCAAAAATATAATAATTCGTTCTTGAAATGCTATTTATATCAAAGTTTTGTACACAACTATACTTCTACGCTGAACTGATTTGTTTATGACTGACGCAGGTGTAGCCTCACGATGTTATCACGTCACCGAAACTGGCTACATTACTTGTTCAACTAGGAAAATAATAAATAAAATATATAATGATATTTAAATAACAAATGAAATAATTAAGGCTACACACTCACGCTCCTGAGACATACGGGTCATCGAATTAAAACGAAATGCTCACGCTCTCGTACCCCCCAGGTGGCATGGGCAACACAAATATCACATCGCTAACACTTACGACCTGACAACATTTAACAATCAAATAAATGTCAGCCCCGGCTGGGAATTGAACCCCGAACCGCTCTCTACGCAGGCAGGATCACTACCTACTACGCTACGGGGTCGTCAATGTAAATTAAAACGTAATATACATTTGTGAACTCATTAAATGAATGAATGAGTAAAATATTGCTTTAAGACTCGTATAGGGATTCGTATTATATTCACACAAATCACATCACAATACAATTTTATAGGTAGTAGAGCCTAGGTTCTACTACCTATGTAGAATAATTAATTTGATTATTTTACATAGGTATTAGAGCTTAGAGTTCGCCTGGGGTAGTACTACCGCCCGCCACGGTACTTAGTACCATTTCTACCGTGTAATAATTGTTTTAACAGCAATTGTGTTCCGGATAGAAATGTGTGGAGCCGGCTACACTTTTTAGAGGCGACCATCTCAGTCCTCAAGGGTAGCATCACATCTGTGACCGAATTATAACGAGACATTTACTAACTGGACTATTACTAACAACAACTAACAGGACTAACATTCACGAACAATCCCTGTCCCAGTCCTCATACTTACAAACTAACCAACTAATGTTCTAACACCGTCACCTAACCGGACTAACTATCCCAGTCCCCATATGAGTCTTGTTCTAAGTCGGTCACAGTTGTCACGGGCGGCAGCGGAAGGTGGTGCTGCATGCTCGTCAATAAATTACAAGCAACAACAAAAAGTCAGAAAACAGTGTATACTTAATATTATAGTATCACTATTACTTCTTGACGCTGCGTCATCGTCGCAATCGCAAGTGTCAAACACGACAGCAACAAAGTGTGTCGCTGGTGGTAGCGTTTTGTGGTCACGACGCTCGTACTGTTCTTCTTCTCAATAATTTCAGTGTTGTCAGAGTCGTGATCGTCATATTGTTTCATTTTGACGTGACAACGTCTTATAATTGGATAGAGCCGGTGGCACGCATGAAAAAACATGACTCATGCGTCGTTATCGTCGTTACCGTAACGGCGTATCAATCGGCCTTTGCGTTCGGCAGCGTTCGGCAGCGTCCGACATCCGTCTCTCTCCTACTTGAGTGAGCGATGCATCTGCGTGGACAGCTGCTATACTATAGTACATTTATATGTTTTGATCGAGTATCAAGTGCAGTGAAAAGTGAATGTGGTGTCAATTGTTTATAGCAACGATAATTACAGCGATAAAGGTAATGATTCTTTCGATATTAATTATATATTCAGTGATATATTGTCGAATATTCGTGCTTTCATCATTAAAATGAATAGCATCGGTCCGCTAGTGCAGCGATTGTAGGTTATGCTATAATTGACATTGACAAATCTATTAAACAAATGAAATTAAAATTTTCTTTTGAAAAATGCTACCATTCCATCAGTATTTTCTTAAGACGTTGTCACGTTCAACTATCGTCAGTAAACCGACTTTACAGACAACCAATTTTTTTGGTAAATGTACTATTCTCCCTGACACTCGCCTTTCACTCACCGCGCCGTTCACAATGTTGATTTGGTCGTCAAAATGTGATCTGTATGAATAAAAACAATATATGCATATGTATACATTATCATATCTTCGATCTCTTTCTCGGTACAATTTATTTCAAAGGTACAGTTGTTTCGTAGTAAAATAGTTGTTCCAAATTTCCTATATTAACCTCATAGTTAGTCGAACAAGAAAGCCAAGTTGAAACAAGTTTGGACTAGTTGGCCCATAAATACGTAACGTCGTGCGCTAACAATGAAACTACTGAAATACGAGAAATTAAAGACGAGATTAATATGCAAACGTGAAACTTGGAAAATTGCGCAACCTGTACACTCTGTACAGTTCTTAATATTAAGTAGCTGGTTTAATTAAAAAAAAAAAGTTTCCGAGTCGGCATCGCACACGGGAGCAACCTTTAGGAATAACTTTATTGTTTTCTTAATCTTGTGATTATTTGTCATTTTGGAGGCCTTAATGACACGTACTTTGTGAAAATTATAAATGTCTACCTCTAACGATTTATGAGATGTAAAAAACCTATTTTGAGGTCACTTGTATGGTCCATTTGAGATCTTGGTACCTACCGTACCTAATCAATCAATTAATCACCTATTATTTAAGTAAAAATTATAGGTAATCTAGTCAGTTGACTTGCTAAGATGATGCTAGTTATGAATACTAACAATATGATGATAACAATTTCATCCATTTTCACCAATAGTTATCAATACTATTAGTGGAAAATGGATGAAGATAGTTCAGCGTTGCCATCGTAGATCGTGATCACGCGGTGACGTCGCGTTAAACCTGAATCACGCTATCGAAGTTTTCTACACCGATCGCTTTTATACATACTCCGAACGTGAACAGTTGGAGCTCGGCCGCACTCCTTTGCTAAAACTTGTTACCAAGTGACTAGTCCACAGGGAAGTCTTAAATAAAGGTTGTTTTGCTACCTGCATTTCGTCAAATGTGAATTTAAGAGCACTTAATTAAATATTTTTATATTATGTTTACAAACACATCCAGTTAGTGTTGCATCTCCTCTCGACGAAAATTTGCCAGAATTTGTGTAATATTTTCAGATTTATATCTAACAAACATCGAGACACACGGCCGCCAGCAATGTGTGCAAATTAAAATCAAATAATGCTACACACTCATAGATTCCCTTCACTAGCATTCCCTGTGTCGTGGGTGCCATGGACGACGCACAATACAAGAACACACCCAGACCGGGAACTGAAAATTAAACTAATCATTGCAATTTCCGCTTCGCTGGGAATCAAAGCCGACCCTTTGAACGGCATTCCGGCATGGTAAATCGCCTTTGCGGCTTCACCCGCGTGGAAGTCGGAAAACGACAAAATACCGTTAAAATGATCCCAAGGGAACGGAATAAAAACTATAAACTAACTATAAACTTCATATATATAATTAGATAACAATAATATCTCTAATATTATTTTACAACCCGGATGGCGCAATGGTTAACACGCCGGATCGCCGTTCCGAGGGTCCTGGGTTCGATGCCCAGCGAGGTGGAAATTTGAATGATGAATTTAAATTTCCGTTCTTGGTCTGGGTGTGTGTGTTCTTGTCTTGTGTGTTGTCCATGGCACTCACGACACAGGGAATCCTAGTGTGGGGCTATGAGTGTGTAGCGTTATTATTATTGTAATAATATACATATCTCACGCATGAAAAGGTGACAGACTGAGTTACATCCGCACTTGTAATATTAGTATGGATTACGCTGGTAATTTAAAACAAGATTCGAGCTAAGCTAGGTGAAGCTTACCTAATCGGCCTTCAGGATAAAAATGTTCATAATTGAATATTAATCTACCAACTTTATTAATCCTTGGACTGTAACAAAACCTCTTAAGGTTTCAACACTGATTAGTCTTCATAAAAATAAAGAGCGGATTAATTACATTCGAGTGCTTTTAAAATTAAAAACGAGTTATATTGAATGAATTATAATGGGCTGAATGCAATGATTGCAGAGTGGTTTTATGGACGGGCTCCCGAACATGAAGACCTGGGTGCGTATACACACACCTAAATACGCACACACACACACACACACACACACACACACACACACACACATACACACACATACACACACACACACACACACACACACATACGCACACACGCACACAAAAGACAAATGTTCTCAAAGGTGTTTGAAGTCTACGAATCCGCACTTGACCAGCATTGGCCTGTCCATTGTGAGAGGAAACCAGAACTCAGTAGGACAGTTATGGCTCGCGATGATGATAATGTTTAGTATCTCCAGGCTGTCGTCCCGTGCGTCCGTGTGTCCTGAGCTTAATATTAACAGGATGCGTGGATTCTCGCAATTATGTATTCACTGCTTTGTGCCTTCGTCACGGCACATTCATAATACTGTACATTGCATACCACAGCTCCACACCTATCCTCAACAACGCACAGAACAACCAACCTTATGGGACAGAGTTCAAGGTGGGTTTTTGCACGAGGTCTTTTGGTAGTTGGTCGGAACTTGGCGTCTCGGTTGTGAGGGAATACGAAATGCTTCAAAACCATGTAGTCGCAAGGTGAAGGAAGCTTATTAAGAAAACATACGGAAGAATTTTCAAAGGAGATGGGGTAGGTTGTGTAATGTGTGTGCGTAACATCAGGGTTTAAGATAGACTAGTGACTGCCTGGGGAATCTATGTCCCTGACGACCCTAGGAACGTATTGACGACTTGGGGACTATGCCAAATTGGCGTTCGAGGAATCCTGGGTCCGATTCACACCTAAGCGTAAATATGCATAATGAGTTTTTCTGTCCTCGTGCGTTGTTATAATGATTTCCACGATACGGAATCTTTGTGGGGCTTTGAGGATGTTATGTTATTTATTAATTTATGCTAGACCCACACTCAAAAGAATGTTTGGATTGATTATTTAATTTAATCTCATTTTGTGCACCGAATGAAATAAAACAAACACTAATGTTTCCCCAAGCTTAATACACAACATCAGTAAAAACGAATTCAAATTTAAGACTTTCCTGAGATAAGCGTAAACGCATAGTCAAACTAACTGACAAACAAACAAAAAATCACAGTTATTAAAATGTACTTTTTGTTTCAAACTCAAATTTTAATTCAAAATTATTTAATCATGTGGGTAATTTTGGAATACACTTATGAACGTACAATACAAAACATTTAAAACCGTTTTTGCATGTACCGGGAATACAAGTAAAATACTTACTACGTACAGATTTCGATTAATACCAGTTTCGTTTTAAGCATATAATATTATCTAACATAACGTAAATTTAAGGGAGATTTAGGGAAGTCAATAAGTGTGCCTCGTCTCCCCACTCATACATAAAGGGCCGTCCATGTCCACTTAAAATAGGGCCAGAAAAATAACACTTTGATATCGGCCCATAAAGAAGGATGGCCAAATCGTACCCGACGACGAAACGATAGCGTCCCAATATGACATATATTTGAAAAATTCCCTTATTTTTTAAGATCTTAAAAAACATAAGAAATATCTCTTTAAGTAGCCACAAGATTTTCATTTATTTTTGTTTGTGTAACTTTTCTTGGACTAACTTGTCTAGTTCAACTGCGTACAACGGAACGTCATCGTAGTGATTAAGTACTCTGTGAACGTCATTTGGCATCGACCCATCGGGCCATCGATCCGACCCAGTGTTGCCAGATACCACATAATTACGGTAGGTCTACCGTAAACGATGTTTAGTGTTTTTAGTACATTTTACCGTATTTTGACCCACACAAAAACTGATTGCAATAGGGAAAACCTCAAATCTCATACAATACACCGTATTTTGTAGAATTCACGGTATTTCTAGTTTTTGCATCTGGAAACACTGATGCGACCCGATTATTAGTTTTCTATTACTAGCATCATTGTGGCTTAAAACGCAGTTTTTGTGTCTAATCTATGTTTTATACTCTTTGGTGGCTTGATGGCATGATGGCTTCTTCACTTCACCTTGTTGTTGAATGTTGACGTTGTTGTGAATTGTGATACGAAGTGCGCTATTTGGATTTCCTTGATTTCCTTCTGTTGTTTTGACCTTGGCATTGTTTTACGGACTGATAACGATACTTGTGACGATTACCTGTGCTTTTGACTTCTGGACACCGATTTTGCTTTTTGGTTTTGGATTCGTGAGAGACCTGATATATCATGCAGACGCCACAACTAGCCCTGCGATTGCTGTGTGTTAATTGTAACATACGCATCGATACACTTCGCCGCCATCTCGTTTTTGAGCTTGATACGAGAGTAATTTCTAAGATCTGCGAGTGGAATTCTTCAATAGTAGTACGTATTTTAAAATACCTACTTATTTTAGTACTCAAACGTAACTAAACCATCACACACAATCATATATCATAATACAACTCTAATTCTTATTTTAGATTACTGAAGAAGATTACATATGTGATCCCTGTAAACAATTAGCAATGCAGCAGGTCAACGCCGGATTGGCTAATGAACCTGGTGCCTCATCTTCCCGTGGCCACATGCATGTTTGCGTACTTTGTGGAAGTTCTCTGCGAAAGCGTAAACGTGATCTTATTGTGAGAGAGAATCCATCTCAGTTACAACCAGCGATACATATTGAAGTTGAAAATAGAATTGCCCCACGGCAGGTAATTATGATTTATATATTATGCACTTTTTTCTTTGTATTGTTATCAGTGTTATAGTGAATTCATCACTGCAACCTAATATTATTTTATATCAATGTCTTTATTTGCTTGGGTTCAATAATAATGAGCTGTAACATGTTAAGACAAGGCTGTATGTTGTTTCAGGCAACTCCATCAGACCATGTTTGTCATCCCTGTTGGCTGAGACTCAAGAGAGTTGCAATGCTTAATATGCAGCAAAATATTGAGCAGCAGGTCGAACCAGAGCCTGAGCCAGAGCGGGAACCGGAGCCAGAGCCAGAGCTTCAACCCCAAGAATCTACAAGCTCTACAAACACCAACGAGCATTCTGAAGAAGAATCCGATGTGATTACTTTATCGCAGTATAGACGAGCAGCTAATACTGCAGCACATTGTGTTTTTTCTGGTTGCCGGAACAGAGATTTACATAGGATTTCTGACCCATTAAGAGCAACAACTCTAAGCAGATACAAATATTACTTGCCTATAAATGCTCATATTTGTTTAGAATGCTTATAATACATTTCTGGATTTCTCAAGTATGGAAAGTGTTGGAAGAATTGATGAACATTTGTTTCATTATTGGCTTGGTATCCCGTGAACTTGTTGCAACACAATTTAATAATTCCAAATGCTATTTATAATGAAAATAATAAAAATACGATAATTATATGTGATGGGACTTATATTTATATAAACAAAAGTTCCAATTATATGTATGTTCCAAAAGGACACATATTCCCTTCATAAATATAAAAACTTGTTAAAACCATTTTTGCTGGTGACACCTGATGGCTACATTGTTGACTGCTTTGGCCCATACAAAGCTACCACATCTGATGCAGATATAATGAAGTCTCTTTTCACTGAACTCTCACTGAAAACTCTCCTCTCAGACAATTCTTTCAAAATAATGATATTTTTATTCATGACAGGGGAATTAGAGACTCAATTAGTTTGTTAGAGGCTTGCAGCTACAAAACATATATGCCAGAATCCCTGCTTGAGGGTCAACATCAGCTCACCACCGAGCAAGCTAACAGGAGTTGTTGCGTTACAATATGCCGTTGGGTGGTGGAAGTCGTTAATGGGTACTTCAAACGAGACTTTAAAATATTCAGGCAATTTTTTTTTTAATAAAACCGTTCCACATATAATGCAAATGTTTACCATAGCTGCAAGCCTTTTAACACGTTAGCTGCGGCACCAATTTTTGCATACTTTCCGTTCCTGCGGCACGAGGTATAATCGGCCCGTACCGTGACCAGACGTTAGGGCGACACGCGGTCTATTAGACCCCACCTCCTTTTACAGACTAAAATCCATTTTCTGGCGCGAAATCAAAGATAAATGAGAATTTTGGTCCTTATTGATATAGACAGTGAATTGATGAACCCTAATCCACCGTCGCCCCGGGATCTGATGGCTAGTTTAGGAATTATTAGCAAAACAAAATATGGGATCTTATACACCTCGTAACGCACTGAAATAGGGCAAATTTTCGCTGCGATTAGTGATGGGAAAAATAATATCGACGTTTTTAAACTGTCTTAACTACGCAACGACTTGACCGATTTTGATCAATTATATCTCATTAGATCGTTTTAAGGGCAAAACCTGGCAAAACAACACAAAGCTATCAAAGGATACATTTTTTTTTAAATAATCTAAATTGTGCTTGAAGGCGCCATAAAGAAAAAAAAACCGGCCAAGTGCGAGTCGGGCTCGCGCACGAAGCGTTCCATTCTATACCATTAAGAGGCACCTATTACAGACTTATTATTGGAAAATAATGGATTACGGTTTATGCATAAGGTTTATCTTTCTATTTGTATATGAAAATCTTAATGCGGTTCACAGAATAGAAAAAAAAGGCAACCAGAAGTAGAAAAGAAACTGTCCTATTTATTCTGCCTCGGGCTTTAAAAATACAATTATTAGAACTTGAATTAACATTAAAAAATCAGTATCAATATACTTTTTTATAAAAATCTCAATATATATGTTGTACTTATTTATGAGTGTTTTTCATTGAAACAGGGTAGACAATAAGATTTTTTGCACTGAGTGCACTGAGTCAAAATCTTTTTGGATTTTTTATCAGCTTCACGAGATGGATTGTGATGCACAACACTGGTCGCGGGAAGCTCGCGTTGAGTGCGGTACGAGGTCAGAGGGGATATGGGACGTTTTAGCCTCGTTCCGCACTGCATTAAAATTATATTAATTCAGTGCGGCACGAGGCCTAAGACATCCGGTACCAAGGTAGGTACACCACCGAGTCCGGAACCATTAGTGATCTTAAATATATATATTTATCTCTTTCCTACACTGGACCAAACCAAAGTTATGCCATTCGCACGACAGAGAAATTCACTTTTTTGCTTGCCGCACCACAGGGAAGTTGCATTAGGGGTGATTTAGGCCTCGCTTCGCACTTAACGTGTTAAATAAATTCCGTGTTCGGTTAAAAAATAGAAATGATGCTGAGCAAATCATAAATGTGATTAGGGAACAATTTCCATTAAATAATAATTTATCTCATTTTGTAAACGCAATGAATATGAATAGACGCACATCTAATTTTATTAGTATAACAGCTCATTCCAATACTAATATAATATTCCCCCATTTAGAATATAGTGAAGTTATATTATTTGCCCTAGGAACATATCAGATTCGACAGGCTAGGTCCTATTATAGTGAACATGTCAGGTTTCACGGAGGGTATCGCATTGAAATAAGCAGAGAAAACATTAATGTAAATGAGTATTGTTTGAGAGGAAGTGGAAATAATTCGCTAATAAGAGGCAAAATTAAATCCAGACACATTTCGAGAAAAGTATATTATGTTTATATATTAATTGAAAATAATGTGTCTGGAAGGGAAGCTATAGTAGAATATTGTTGTAATTGCCTTGTTGGTAGAAGAACTGTTGGGTGCTGTGCACACGTTATGACACTTGTGTGGTACCTTGGGTGGGCCAGGCATCAGCCCACAATATCAGAACCAGCAGCATTCCTCGATGCTGTAGTTGTAAGAGAGGATGATGAATAAAAAGTATTTTTGTCAAGCCTATTTCTTTCATTTTAAGTACTCTTAAATCCTACCTTTACTACCTACCGATCTACCTACATTTATTCCTGTAAGCTACTACATTACTCGATTTGTCAATGTAACTCCAACTTGAGCATTGAATACCGAAAGACAGTATGTATCTAGCGACTAACTCTCCTCAGGCAGAATTGATGGTGTCAAACCACAATAAAGCCTTGAAGTCTTTCAAGATAGGCTTCATGTGTGATGTTATGCCATCCTTATTTTCTAAACTACATGTTGTGCAAGTTAAAGCAATATAGAATTTCATTGAATTTATTGAGTCATATAGACAGACACGGGGTTAGTGTTCTTTGACAGATGTTCTATTTTTTTGGTAATTCTCTGAGAAATCGAAACAAATAGAAACAAGATCAATAATTACCCTTCTCGCTTATCGCTAACTACACTTTTAGGCTACGCCACAGTCGGATAAAAGATACTTGTGGATTCTAACCTCAAAATTATTGTTGACTTTCAGACGTTATTATAAAAAATCGTGGCTATTTAGGAATGATTTTCAAACAGGATGGTGTTTAGAACATAAAAACAAACCGATCTAACTATAGCTTATTTTGGGACATCAAAAATAAAAGTGGAGTCCAGCTCCTATAGAAATTTGGCCATTGTTCTTTCCGCTGAACACCAAAAAACTTCTAATAAGGTTTTTCTATAGCGAGCCTTAACAAATCCATTCCCTACAACAATGAAACAGCCACGTCAGGTCTTCTCTCGCCAAGTGATGAAAATTAATGCAGTCTTCCTCATAATGGGAGAAAAAATCCAACGTTGGGAGAACCCTGATAAAATTAAAGTGAACCTTACTCCTCGAGAATAAGAGCTACGAAAAAGAAACGTGAGACGACCGAGGGCATAAATGGTGAAGAATTTAAATAACAAACGTTAGGCCCCACAGTTTGATTCCGCAGTGACATTAGTAGTTCTTTTTGCTGAATATGAAAGTATTCGAAAATGATGACATTATACCTTTTTTTCGTCTTTTATATCGTCTGGTTATAAGGTTCTGACTGGAATTAGGCGAAAGTTTCTTAAAACGGTTCTTACAAGCAAATTCTTTATGGGTGTAAAGGGCTCTATCGATTTCTGAGTCCAAGTCGACCTCGCTGGTCGTAGACCCTGCTGAATATACCGCCGAGTTACGGCCCTCCCACTTCAGAGGCCGCTGGATTTTGTACCATCCGGATTAATCCCGACGGTACTCTAAGTTTGGTGATAGGGCTGAAGATCCGGCTGAACCTCTACCCTCTCGCTTGGGACAGCTGCCTTACAATTAGTGCTGAACCCAAGTTTATGTTTATTTCAAGAAAGAAGGAAGAGCTTTCTTCTTCTTCTTCTTTCTTGGGTGGCATCGGTGATGCTGTTGGTGTAACAGATGTCCATAGGTGATGGTGAACACTTACCATGTGGCTCGTGTGCTCGTTTGCGAGTTATTAAAAAATATATAGGTATGTTATGTTGTTTACCTGCCATTTTGATGCTACTTTGCATTGATCAATGCATGTTCGCTGCTATTCTGTTTGGTAAAACCGTAAAATATTTTAAAATGTTTCAGTTACAGCGATGAAGGGTTTGTAATAACCTCGTTATTTGCTTTAACTAAACTTAAACAATTATTAATATGTCTCCTAAATTTGCACCAACGTAATATAATGAGAATATTTATTTCGAACAATTTTATTGTACATTACTTTGTGTTAGTAATTCTGGTTAGCAACTATGTACCACATAGCCTAACCAATGTCCATACATGTCCATCAATAAAATATTTAAAAATGATTTTTTAATTTTGTCCAATCAGTTGCTATATTCCTGACGATGTTGACATCAAACAAAATTTACAAAGGCCAAATACACAAATAAACAATATTAAACAATTATTTTATCCCAAGCCACCTTTCACCAATGTTATGACTTCAAACAACTGACATGAAAGTCGGACCTCAAACACAATCGGAACGTGACACCTGCTGGCCCGGCGTGACGGCGTGACGGCGTGACGTGACGAGGGTCACTCAATCCTTGTCCCGTGAACTTGTTTTAACATAAACGAGATTTTTATCGGGTGTTTACATAATGGACGTTGGTAACAAGTTGTTGGTACTACGGCGTATTAAGACTAATTAAGCCATATTTTTTGAATGTTGAGTTTCATTATCTGTTCTCGGTTTGGGTGTGTGTTCATGTATTTATTATTGGAACGAAGTTCCTTAACACGGTTTACGGGTGGAGCGATTTAGTAGAAATCGTCACGTAACTAAATGTCGTATGCTGTGTATGTGTGTTTTTCATAGTGGTGTACGCCGTCTACAGTATTGTTTTGTAATTAGATAGCACAGTACAGCGCTGCTTTACAATGTATTATATTAGTTCAGATGAGAGTGTCTAGATGGCGGTGTTACAAAAATCACTATAGTACGTTAATATAATGATATTCTAGTTTCTTGCGTTTCACTCCTATCGGATTGCACACGATATTTTTTATCATAATAATATAATCTCAACACAAGGAAAAACGTAAGGATCTTCGTTCCTGGCGGTGGTCCCCCGACCGCACAATTTTTTATGTTATCGTATATTTATGTGTTATGTTATGAATTATAAGAAACGAGTGGTATGGCGCAATGCTATACAATGCTATACAATGCTATACAATGATGGGTTCGATTTCCAGTGAGCTGGAAATTTCTGTGTGATCTTGTCTCTATCTTGTTCGAGGCAACCCCGAGTCCACGACACTTGGAATCATAGGCTGGGATATGAGTGTGTAGCTTATTAAAAGAATGTAACTCGACATTTACATACATTAATTGTATTAATCGTTATATCTTCGTAGTTAAAAGCGGTTGTTCTAAACGAACTTTTGAAGCCCGACGCAGCTGATTTGCGTCGATCGTAAGTAATATAATTATGTATAAAATGGTTGTATTCTGATAAGTGCGTAAAATTAAAGATAATTTGGACATTTATCATCACCATCATCGCAACGCCGTAGTCGACTGTCCAAGTGCGGATTGGCGGACTTCACACAATATCTTAGAGTACATTATGAAGAACTATCAGGTAAGCAGGTAACATGATTCCTTGCAACCCTTGAAAATTAGTCGAAACGTTTAACGATAAATGATATAAAATTTGTATTTTAAAATAATCCCGAGCGGCGGTCACTGGCCCACAGTGACACGGTGACACGGGTCACGTTAACCCGCGCTGTCACGTTAACTAGTTACCGTGACAGATACGTTCGGAAATAGCTTTTGTTTATCACAAAAATATTACAAACACGAACGTTTGAACGTTTTCTGTCACGAATTTAAATAAAACTCGGCGTTTTGGGTCCATTTGTTTTTTGTGGATTTAGCCAAGTTTGATGACATTTGGTGGGTCAGAGATGTATCAGTCATTGGACCTTATAAGGGGTATTTGGGGAAAGTAGTTAAATCAAAACCATTCTTTCTTCTCTCTTCTATCTTGGCCGTCAACATTGGTGGTAGTGGTGATGATCTTAGTGTCAACGGTGTCCCTGGCAGACGGTGCCTACCACCGGTTACCATTGGTAGCTCGTCTGCTGGTTTAAGGTTTATTTGTATAAAATCTTACACTTACACTAATAGTTTATGGAATTACTCCAAGGTTTTTATGACTTCTTTATACATACAAATTATGGCCATATTGGAGCTGCTTATAATACTGCCTATAATACTGCTCTTGATTGTTAGCTGCCAAACGAATGGATATGTTCTGGCGGTGCCTTGAAAGTCAGTACTTTCTTCTGTATAATGTCCATAATGTCCAGTGATGCCTTTGGTATAACAGTTAACCATAGCCAACGGAGACTACTTAAAAAAAATAAAAAAACATAGTTGAGTTCCGACGCAAGAACGTGCACGTTACCGTTCGTTTTTGTTTCCTTCAGCCAAATTTGTGCGTTATTAAATGGAGATAGAACTCAATGTACAGTGCCCACGCTTAGCTTCGACTCAATAAAAGTTGAAACCAAGACACGATAATGAATAAAATTGTAAAAGACTTCGTTACTTGTTCTTCCTTTTTGCACTCGGTCCAACTAGAGTTCGATCACTTAAATTGGTTCCGTACACAAATAGACCCACAAACCTTAAGGTCCCGTAGTAAAGTTGTATGAGTCAATCGAACGACCAATCGCTGAACGAGCAGCAATAGCTGTCCGTCTGTCTATTGAAGAGGGAACGGCTTCTATTAAGAAACAAAGTGCCTTACATCTTCGATCCGGACCGTACATACAATTGATTGCATACCCTCGTCACAGATCATATTGGGGATAGAAAGTTCGACGAAAACATATAGGAAGTATCTACTTATACGAAATTACACGTCTCATTAATACATTTTCATTGTATAATATAGGTATACAAGTTGCAAACTGTCAAAGTATACAACTATTACGAATATAAAACACGTTGCAGAAATCATAATTTAGTCTATAAATAAAGTAGTATACTATTTTAAATACAACTAGGTATTACAATTATTTCCACTAAATAAAAATTAAAAATAGTGACTATATATTTTTATTAATTTGGTGATAGACCTAATCGTATATTATAATACTTTTAAAATATTAGCTGTATGCTTTTAGTAAATGTAACATAAAGTAATCTATTCAATAAAGAATTTGCTGTCACTCAGTCAAAAGTTCATAACTAAATTCCCTCTCTTTAAATAATCAGTTCCATACATTCAGCGAAGAAGACGTAGCTTATTTTGCTTATGAAATCTGCATCAAAAACCACCTCTGTTGTCTTTTTTTACCTAACCTTTGTACAGAGTCTACTCTATGCCCAGCCGACGGTAAACAATGTTCAGATATATAGTAACGAGTCTCTCTAAAGAGGGTCTGTTTCCTGAACTCTTTATTGGAAATGCAGCAATGATGAAGCTACATCCGTGTGTTTTGTTTCGAAACAATGGCCAGCAGTAATTGGTATCGACGAGGGGTCTCTTTATTTTAAAATTATGTCAATGATACACAAAAAACGAATGCATTCACGGTTTCAGGTCGTTTTTAATTAAGTAGGGTATGCTTTTGCACATACGTAGATATCTTTCATGACATCATAACTGATGAACATTAGTGATGAAGTGTGAAAAGCATGAGGTCTCACATTATTGACAAACTTCTCACGCCTTTGAGAACCTAAAGTCTTCTTGCCGGTTTTCTTAAGATTTTTGAAATGAAGTTTCTTAATGCGGCTTATCGTAAGAGTTAGTAAGAAAGAAGAAGAAGAAGAAGAAAGAAGAGTAAGTAAGAGTAAGAGTTCCGCCGTTTTATTTTCTCCTCTAATAGCGAAACGGCAGTAAATGCAAAAAATGACGTTCGTTAGTGTATTAAAAAAACTTACAAACATGATATAAAATAATTCGAGTTTGAGTTTGAGCAATTTTCGTAAAATGGAGCACAAAGTTTTTGCTTCACGTATTATACGCGGACGGAAGAGTATGAAAGGCACAGTTATAGTATATATAAGTAGATAAGGAGTGCAGAATGCTGACACTTTTTTAAAAATAATGCATAAAAATACAATAATACATTACACACACTCATATAAGTTACTCTGTTCACACTGCCATACGTTTGACACGACGCACAGAACATTTACGTATATCAGCAATTACCATATCGAAAATATTCCCAAATCACACGAGCACATTCATGGCAAACTACGCGTCGCGTTATGACGTTTACGGCCCCATTGAATTTTGATGTCCCATTCCCCCCAGCGCCGCTGACGATGCTTCCAGATGGAATAAAATATTATTTATGCGCTTTCAGTGAATTTTGATAAGACGCTTGTAACGCATAACCCGTGACGTCATGTGTAGCGCCATTTTGTTTACGTCAACGAACGAGACCGCGGTTCTCTTGAAGTTATGTTTCGAGTGAGGTCGTTAGCTTCTTACAAGACAAGTCTCTTCTTATTCGTGGAGATCTTAAGTATCCACCAATATATTGGCAGTTATTCGTCATGAATCGAGAAGAGAAGTCTTTTATGTGCCCCAACCAAAGATAGTAACAGAAAACCTTCGCGCATGATTAAAAACTAATCTTGTTATAATCGTAAAGTAGCAGACAATAACTGGTCACAGTCACCCATGGACATAAGAACTTCAAAAGCCTCACCAATTCGTTGCCGGCTCAAAAAGAATAGGAAAGAATGAAAGAAGATTCGATGGAATAAGAAGTATAGTAATGATATTTTTCTGTGATTATCCAATTACTTTCGGAATTTCTTTTCAATTCCAGAATAAGTCACTCATTCACTCCGATTATGATTTTCAGGCGAAAACCGTGGAATGTACGAGACGCTTCAAAACTTTACGAAAGCCGGATTGTAATAAACTTTTTGCCATTCTCCCTAAAAAGTTCACATTATACCCACAATTTAGCGAAAGCCTAACATGACCGCCAAACAAATGGTCGGCAATAAACTGCCATAAGAGAATATCTGGCCACTTACCAAGTTCTTGATTAAGTCTCGCAGTTGGGCGAGTTTGCGGAGAGCTGAAGGTCAAATATTATTGTGTTTACGAAAATCCGAGTCATTGGACTTGGTATAATTTTGGAGAGAAAATAAGGTTCTTTTATGGTATGTTTTTGAAATCTGGCTGTGTTTTATGGAAAATATTCTTGTAAGGTGATTCTATTTCATCTGCTAATGGTGGAGGTGGCCAATTTCAGTATTCAAGATCAACACAAAGCTTTGCTAATCTAATGACATGATGACGGATCTAGTTATGTAACTTATTACAAGTTAGCTGGACTATGGTCCCGCCGGGTGGTATCTTGCAATGTAGTCTGCGCGGTACGGCGCATTCAGTACACACCTATTCATACTTGATTTGAAGACACCCCACATTACAATCTAACGGCACCCTTAGTAGCTTTAGTGAATATGATAAGCCGTTCGTTTTTCTTTTACGTAACCTTTTAATGGCATAAATAAATTCCACGGGGATTAAACACTAAAGTCCCTCCATATCGCAATGGAGCCGAAATGTGGAGTATGTTCTTAAAAATCAGCAATACTACGTGTAGTATAGACTTGTACGTGTACAAGTATTCTAGGAAGGTGTGAGCTACGTATTATGCAGTTACGATAAGCCTACAGAAGTCTACTGTTGGAGCAATTTCAAGTCCTTTAAATCTTACTTTTCCTATTTTATGTTATCTTTGATCTATACCCAACGACCTTGATTGTGATTATAGTTCTGATTTTGATGAATTCCAAGAAAATAGGTGATTTCATCCACCTTGTGTCTATTGGTTTTTCGATCATATTTTGCATAAATTTAAAGCAATTTCAATGTCTCCTCAATCCTCTATCGTGGACGTGGCCCATTAGGGCACCGGAGACCATAAAGCCAAGTAAGCTCCGCCATATCACATTACGTAAATTGGTCGGAAACGTCTCCACATTTATATTTTCATTGTGTTTTCTCCCATATTCGAGGACAAATCAATGTTTTTCTGTTCGAGATACGTATATCATAGGAGCCAAGCTATGCGCGTAAACAGCCTGTAGACGTGTGTCGTATTGTCAGAGAGTGACTGTCAGCTACAACTCATTAATGGCCTTAAATTCTTGAATATTCAACACAGTCAATACGAGCAAGGACTTTTTTATCGTCATCTGTAGTTCATAAATTTTTCATTTTCATAGATAAAGCCCAGATAAAATAACATATTAGCGATCCAATGCGCCCCATATTCTCTATCTAGAGATTGAAAGATTAAAATGATACCCTAATCCTAGAGAGTTATGAACTAGGTAATAATTTATTAATGCCAAGCTGGTAACTATCATTAATTCCAGACCAATTTAACTTAAACTGTAATGATGCAATAAATGAATTTGAATTTAAGTTTTATAAGTAAAAAAAAAATCTCCACTCGTCCATCGCTGGCAGTGATCCAATAGGCTAACGTAAGCCATTCAGAGATATTTGGCGTAACGTCGTTATCGTGAGATACGGCGGCCGGGACAAGAAGTCGACGCATAAACCTCGCCGAATTCTGTTAGCGCTTAGCTCAAAGGCTGGTGGAATGGTGGAAAACTCCTCTTATCTTTGCCGTGGCTATTAACTTTTCTTGTTACCTAGGTTATTTTGCTGATAACAATTCACTGTCCAAACAAGTTCAGTTTAGGCCATGGTTTAGGGAAGGTTCCGTCCATTAAGGAGTCCAAACTAACTATCCCCGCTGTGCACCATGCTGAACAGCTGATGCTATAATCCCAGCAGTACGATAGGTTGGTGGTTGTTCAAATTAAAATTATTTATTTGCTCAAATGTTGAGTACATACATACAAGGACTTACTGTTGGCACAGAAATAAAAACGTGTATCGTTTTTATTTCTCATCTGAAAGAATCTAATCTAACACTTGACCTCCCCTTACAAATATTTAAGAAACGTGTTAAAACACGGCTTATAGAGAAAAGTTATTATACTATCGATGAGTATATTAATGACAAGGATGCTTGGTAATAGACATCCGCAACCAGTTCCGCTCAAGTTAGTATTTAGGTATAAAATGGTAGTACCTAGCAAAAATACTGTAATTCGTTTTTAAGCACTATTTTTAAAAGATGTGCCGAGGAGTTTTCTTTCGCCGTTTCTTTTTCTCCTCTAAGATTTAAAATTTAAAGGCACCTTAGCGAAACGGTGGTAAATGCAAAAAATGACGTTCACAAGTGTATGCAAAATACCTACGTGAAATAAATGATTTGAGTTTGAGTTTGAGTTTAACAATATTTTCGATCGCGGGTACTAATGCCTCCGTAGGTTCCCCGAAGCGGAGCGAACCAGTTAATAGCTTGATCAATAAATCGGAATAGATCACTATTTTATATCACTATTTTAGATCGCCAATAAACGACCAGTAAACCTTCAGTCTATTCAACCGCGAGGACCTTTTTCCATCTGGTGATTTTAATATCGAAATCTCATGTTTTAAACATGGTGTCGTCAAAACGATCCTTTCGGTCATTCCCTTAACGATTAACCTCCCGGGTGTTTGTGTAGGTACAGCTGATCCTTTTGTGGAGATTATTTTTTTGATACTGAAATAGGAAAGGGACAGTTATAGCCAAAAGAGATAGTTGCATTTAAAGGTAATAGCCTGGGTGTGGAAATCGTAACCTAGGGCCATGAAACGCAACGCTTAGCGTATTCGCTGTGCGCAAGCGTCAGCGTTGAATGAAACAAAGTTCTTTCTTTCTTTATTCTTTTGTGTTGTCCATGGCACCCACTACATGGGAATATTAGTATGAGGGTATGAGTGTGTAGCGTTATTTAACTATCTGATCCATTTTAATCGTCAATCCTGTTATTTGTCGACTAACAAGTAAATACAAATATTTAAATAAATGTTAATTATTTATTTAATCTATTATATCTACACAGAAGCGAAATTATACTTAATCACCTACTCTCTCACCGAATACTCTTGAAATTGAAATTGGTAGTGAGTTAGTTTATGAACTAAATGTTAGCTATGAAAGGATTTAATAATATTCGACGTCTAAAGAGTAAATAGGGGTTAAATTTAAAAGTAATTCCACGCGGGTCTATTGATAAACTCAGACCCTATTGTTCACTTTGGACAGATACGACTCAAAGACATTTGATAATTGACTCAATCTCCACAATTTCCACTCCAAAATAAACAACGCAGTCATTTGATAGCTGAATGGGCCACAATTTCTGGCTGGCAGTCGCGTCGAGGATAAAGTAGACCAATTTACTAGAATCGACCAAAGTAGACAAAACTTCATTCAATCTCGACAAACGCCACATACCGGGGATATCTTACGGGTTGAAACACGATATTCAATCCACAGACGTGAACATTTTCGTCCATGTTACTAAAACCGAATGACGCTGTTTTGGTGTTTCGTTATAGCGTTATATATTGAACGAATTTATCTTTAGAAATGTAATATTATTGTCTGTCATAGAATCGTCTGGTTCAGCTATTATGGCCATGAATTAAAACATTACCTGACATTTTTATTGTAATTTTTTTTCAATTAGCATTTAGCAATAGTGCGTTCCCGTTGATTAAGTGTGGATTCAGTTACACTTTTTAAAGGTGAACATCAAGAGTAGTAACACATCTGTGACATAATTAGAACTCTTACTAACAATTACTAACTGAATTATTACTAACAACAACTTGTTAGTTGTTGTTAGTCCTGTTGGACTAACTAGGTATAACTAACAGTCCGTGCCCCAGTCCTCATACTTACTAACAAAATAAGCAACTAATATTCTAACACTGGCACTATCCTGAACTATTCATCCTAGTCCCGATATGAGTCTTGTTCTGTATCGATCACAGTTGTTACAGCGGTAGCGGAAGGTGGTGCTGCATGCTTGTTTGCTAACTTAATTCCATAAAAATGGACATTCTGTATTACCAGCATGATACTGAGCACGGCTGAGCTTAAAGGTACACCTCATCCTGGTAGATTGTCGTCTGTTGTCCGTCCAACTGACCAACCGACGGACCGACCGACCGATGGACCGTCTGAATTGGTCCGGACATGGGACAACGCGGTTTGCGGCTGCCGTAAATATTATTCTAATTTTGTTAAGACTAAATGTACTTTACAATGCAAAAAAGAGTAGGTATACGTATAGTAAGTATACGAGTAGATAACTATCTAGTCTACATCCAGCCACATACGCTGATTTATTGATCTGCTGTATTATCAATACTGTCGATAATTTAATTATGAACTGTTCAATGACTGAACGAACGGTGAATGAACACAATTAATTAGCGAATTGTGGTTTTCACTTGGGAGGGTTAACTTATCAAATTTAAATCTACTCTGGTGTTAAACTACAAAAGATATTGTAAAAAGAATAGGTATATTATGTTTTTAAGTTTACAGTAAATAGGTACATAAACCCTTTCTTTAAAATTTCAGACGATTTTCTCCTGCATACTTGTGACATGGGACCATCCGCGAATTAAATGTTCATTCGACTAGTTGTTCAGGGTTCCGTACTCGAAAACCTATTAATATGCCTTTGCTCTCTGTCAGACTATCTATCTGTTAGTCTGGCTGACAGTCAGTCACACTATCTCTTGAATGGAAATAGGTAGATACCTGAAATTTTCACAGAATACGTATTACTGTGTCCGCTAGAACAATAAATAATAAAAGTTAGATTCTAAGGATTGTCCTAAAACAAGTAAGTTTAAAAATATTATTTTGGCATTCTATGTTGTTATAGACCAAATAATTAGAGTTAATATCGCTCAGTACGACGGAACCTTTGCACGCGAAACCGCCACGCACTATGCCCGTATTTCACAACACCCAAGGGCCAATAGTAAACTCATTTCCTAAACCGAAATGATCGAAGCTGTTCTCGGAAGCATTACTATAATGACAGCGCGGGCGGAGCGCGCAGTCCGAAGCGGAAGGGCATAGTATCAAATGAACTCGCTCGCAGTCAACTCGCGCATGTTTCCTGCTCACTAACGTTACCTGGCTTGAATCTCAATTGAATCTCTGTTTCCATTGTGATACGGTAAACGATTAAAAAAGTGGCTGTTTTCAAGTCATGTTTTGCTTGGTCGTAGGGCCGAATCCTGGGCGGCTAGCTGCTAACTTCTAGAGTGAGTCAGACGCCAAACATGTCGTGTTCAGGCTGGGGGATCAAAAGCCAGTATTTCCTGTGTTTCCTCTTCCTTTTTTTTGGCTGACAACGCATTGGTAATGCCTTTGGTGTTACTGTTGTCTATGGGTTACGGTGACCACTGAACAGGTGGCTTGTCTGCTTGTTTGTCGGTTAACATAACAAATAATAAATAAAAACTTAAAACAACAGTCACATGTCATAGCCTACAACTAGCGGACACCAAGATGCTTTGAACGATACCTCATTTGTAAAATTATGATGCATAATGTACATAATTATAAACTGGTCAAACACATAACCCTTTGCCGTAGTCGGGTAAAAAGATGGTGTTATGCAGAGCGATAGCAGGGACCAACGTCAACGTGCCGTCCGTAGCAGGAGTTGTGCCGTGTTATTAGTGATTAGAGGTGTAATGGAAACACATCGGTATCGTATTATTCATCGCACTGCAACGCCGCGCATCGCGTCTCGCGAAGGCATTTTGATTTACTGTGATTACTTTCCACCATTACTTTAGCGATTAAACCGGCCTGATACAAGTTCGATTCCTGTGTTTGATCTTTTTGCTGCTGATTGAAATGCTTTTAAAAGGACGTTGGCATTTGTATCGACAGAATCTCTTTTTATAAGGCGAAGGGGCTCGGAACTCGCGGTATTAATGCAGGGTTTAAGGGTAAGCAGTGCAAGTGGTCTGAACGTTGGACCCCCGAACAGGTCTGGGGTCGAATCCTTCACACATTTGTAATTGTAAAATAATATGATGTTTCTGTTGCCTTTACCCTTATACCCCAGGACCTTATACCCCATAGGTAAGGTCCTTCATCCATCGCTGCGTCCAAGCCGACCTCCCCTGCTCTGGGCGCGCTCTGCTGATGAATGGACGAGGTTACGGCGCCCGGTGCCTCTTTCCGAGGGCACTGGACTCTGTTCCATCCAGTTTAATCCCGAAGGTACTTTAGGCTGGTAGTGTTTTGAACCCCGCTGACTAGCTACTACCTTTTAGATTGAGTCAGCCGCCAAACGACTTGTTGTGTTCCAGTTGGGGGCTTAAAACCTGTTTTCTTCTTTCATCTTCTGCCTTCTTCATTTTGCTCTTGTTCATGGGCGATGATGACCACTTACGATCTGCTTGTAGCTCTTCGGTTGTTTGTTAGTTATTATCATAAAAAGTAAGATCCGTATCCGTAACCGTAAACGTAACATTGAGATTGAGCGGAAAATAATTTCACTCCTTTTTAGAGGATTAGACGGAGACATCCTACCTTCAAAGCTTTATTATAATTCTACTCTCTGACTTAGAGACTGCGAGTTCAATACCGTATTACAAAGGCTACCATGATAAAACGATTACAGCCCTTACAACCTCGCTCTTATTCATTGTATAGTTTCCGCACTCTTCCCTGAGTAAAAATAGATGAGCCTAATGCCGCGAAGGAATTGACACAGGTTGGGGCGAATTGAATATAAGCCTTGAATACATAATGTCCCTCAGAATGTTACCTATTGACTCGGCGTTTTAGGGCTGACAGGGATCTTTAGGGCGCAGCTGTATTTTTTGGATGTTTATTGGATTATTTTTTAGCGTATTTTAGTGATACGTAGAAGAGGTTAGGTTGATAGTTTACGTAGTTGCGTGTATCTATGATGTCTATATTTATTTACTAGTAGCCCCGCCCTCACTTCGCTCCGGGAAACATGTCTGGAAGAAAATACATACTAGAGTACTAAACAGACTTACATATGACATACATAAATAGGTATTTAATTAAATAAGGTTCACTATAAGTCTCGCCTTAAATGACCGTTGTGCCCCCTCTCCCCTTGATCCCGAAATACATACATAAGTACACATTATATAAGTAAGGATCATTATAAGTCTTGTTTTCTGCAAATTATATTTCGGAAGACGCTCAGTTTTATTCCCAAGTATGGCTTCAAGAATTTGCCGATAATTAAAAACAACTTCATAGCCAAGCCGCAACTCATCGAACAAGGGGCCGAGGATCAAGATTATAGAAAATCAAAAGGATTCTTATAAAAGTTCAGAGTTTGCGAATCTGACCCTCTGATCCGGTGTCGATTACTTGGAATTAATGCTGAAATATTAATGAGGTTGTTCTTCATTAAACAATAGATCTCGTTTCACTTTATAACTTGTGTTTGATCGAAGCTCGCGACTAATTAAATTCAAATTCATAATTATGTAGGTATCACTGACATACATAAGTACGTAATTCTTTTGATTCTATCGCCGTTTTGCAAAAATGCTTAATAACTATAAATTTAAAATACCCCTAATCAAAAAATACTTATAGTTTAAGGAACAAACTTTAAAAAGTAAGCGATTATACTGGCGCGCGTGAAGCACTTAATCGAGTAATCCTACGCAAAAAATGCCTTACATCATTTTGAAAAGAGTTGATACTCTTACACTGCTGGACCGATATTAACCAAACATAACTAAGAACCACCGCAAGGACACTATCGATCTATCCGTTCGAGAGCAATGATGTCATAGACAGACACACACACTGACAAACATTGACGTCAAACTTGTAACACCTCTTTTTGTGTCGGGGGTTTCGAGCCTTTCGAATGGAGGAGAAGAAACGGCGAAAGAAACTACTCAGCACATCTTTAATAAAATACAATATTGTATCATATTTTTAGTGTTAATATACAGAAAAACAGACACCTTAGCGGAACTGGTTGCGAAGCTGGTCATTCTCATGCATCTTTGTCATTTAAATATTCATCTACACTATAGCAACCATTACTTATGAGAATTCTACAGACAGGTCATGTATTGACTTTGTGAGAGTAGACCCGTGCCCAGCAGTGGGACAGGTATGGGTTACGATGACGATGATGATATATAAATAAGTTAGTGAACAGGAATAAAAATTGACAATTCAATACAGATATTAACATAGAGCTTTGTACGGCACGGCGCGCGATTGCAACTGATGCGCTTCAAGCGGAACGGAAATCGGGAAATTGAGTTGAATATTTTGTAGCGACGTCAACTTTATTACAGAACTGAGTAGAACTGCAGTGAAATGTATCGTATCTATTTACTACTGGCAAAGCTCATATTTTTCTTAGCATGTATGTTATGTTTGTGGGTTGAGTTGCATGTAAATTGGTTTATTTAATAATAATAATACGGAAAATCAAACATTAGGTGTCTATTGGCTGTGTGGTCGGTGCGGGTACCTTATCCCAAGAAATGGATAAAAGAGAGGTTTTGTTAAAAGGTCAGCAAAAAATTTCGTTTCTGTTTACTTACTCCTTTTTTATAACTAAAGCTCAAAATAAATACTTTGCTAAGGCTGAAAAGGCTTAAAGGGAGAGACAGAATGTTTGTTTCCAATCATCCTTATGAATAAAGAATACGCAAGCTACTCTCATTGATAACACATTAATCCCACCCATGTGATACAATAAAAACAGTTATCTCAAACACCATGAATGAAAGTTGATGAGGATGTTTCCTCACCAATGGATAATTTGGAAGATACGGCAATAACTTGTATAAACGTATATTAATGGTGCGAGGTGGAACTCCGATTGCCCAATTACATTACTGGGGCGAAGCTATTTTTGCTTAGAGACGCCTGACCGGTTAGTGCAGCGCTTCTCAAAGTGTAGTCTCGACAGTATGGCTTCAATTCATTAATAGACCACCACTGAACACTAGTCTCTCCCAATAACTCAGGAGGCCTAAAGCATCCACCAACACCACGCTGCTACAGTGCGAGTTTGTGGAGGGGTTAGTGGCTAACCCAAGTGTCAAATTTTTTTATGCCGCCCGAAGGCCCCCGACATGACTACAACTAATTATACCAACTGGGATTGACGGCTTTACGTGCTCTTCGAAGCATGACACGCTAGTTGTCCTCCATGTTTTTGAATACGTGGGTAAAAGTAATAAACCTGTAATAAATGTCAGCGTGGGTGGTATGGACCACACATATAACACTACAGTAACAACCACAACTTTAGAACAGACAACTATGTGCCACATAAATGTCTGCCGTGGCTATGTATCGTACTCGGGACGTCCCGACCAATTACTTCGCAGGCAGGGTCACTGCAAACCATGTCGTCAATCGTTGAAGCAAATTGCCCCAAGCAATTTTGTGCCTTGAGTAATTTCTAGAACTATAGTAACGCCAAAAAATTAAGGCCCCTTTGACACATTAAAATAGTGACGTGAAAAATGTTAATTTAGTATCGAAAAAATATGGTCAAGTGCGAGTCGCATCGATACATTTTTGGAATAAAAATTTTAAGCACCCTTTTTAATTACATATTTTAGAATGAGAATCGAATACTGAGTACCCCCTATTAATATCACAAGAGTCTTACGAATCACCTTATATTTAAGGTCTCCTCGGCTTTGAGCTCAGTAGTGGGCCTTGTTGGGTTGAAATGATTTATAGTATATTCATTTATGTAATTGACTTACTTACTTTATTAAAGGTGGCACTGTATTTTGTTAGTAAAAACGTGAAGGAATTTGTTCGCGGTACCATATACTTTGTTTGTATGGTCCCGCATTAGTCCATAATATTTAAATATATAATTATATTGTTTCAATATCCATGTAATTAATTAACTTTGGGTCTTAAAGTTATACATTCGATAAATTTTATGACTTTTTGCACATCACTATAGACCATGAAGAACAGCAATTTGCTCCTTCAAATTTATGTAATAATTTATACGAAACTTGATGATCGGACAGACGTCAAATAAACTTCATCGGGGCCTTCCTTTTGTGCCGCACCTATAGCGACTGTTACAAACGAAACATATTAATACGGAAACTTAGGACACCGCCACATTTGTGATTTTCGTCACATATAATTTTCCTTATACCACAAAGATGCATGAAAATGGCCTGCTCTGTAACCAGTTTCGCTTTCGCTAGTTTAATAAATGTTAGCCCCGGCCGGGAATAAACCTGGGACACCTCGTTTTGCAAGTAGGGTCACTACCAACGAGGCTTTTTCATTATATACATAATTATGTTTTCGTCTATAAAATACTGAACTATACTGTTAGACTTCGACAATGTATGAATGAAACAACTTTGGAAAATTCCACATCGACCCCTATAAGGTCTGGATCCACAATTTGAGAACCGCTGACTTAATGTATGGCTCTCGTTTATTGTTATATTTACGTATTTCATCTTATTTCGTCCATTTCGGTCGGTTTGTAAGGGCTAAAGGCAATTATTTACGGGTTTATCCCAGTACATTTCGGGATACAGCGACTCCTTAGTCCTTAACCGAGGTCCTTAAATCATGAAGCAGTTATGAAATGGTACTAAAAATGATATGCTACTAGTATACTTGTGTGTATTTAGGATGTATATACATAAACTTGTGGTGATATTGGTTGGCCAATTGGTTTTGAACATTGGACTCCCGAATAGGAGGCTCTTGGCTACAATCAAACACGTACACATTATTTTCAAAAAATATGTGCGCATTTGAAATCACTACAGCTTCAGAGGAAAAAGTCGTGAGGAAACCTGCTTGCCGTTTGTGAGTTCTTCGTAATGTTCTCAAAGACGTATGAAGTCCACCAATCCGCACTTGGCCAGCGTGGTGAACTATGACCTACACCCCTTATATTGTGAAAGGAGACTACAACCCTTCGATATGTCAGTTGTGGGTTGCACAGAAGAAGAAGAAAAAACACAACAACCATCTCATCTACAACAAAAAATATTTTACAGCCGAGAATAACCTTCCGAAAAGACTCCAAGCTCCAAGATCACACGACAATATCTTAAAAGGATGCTTTGTCAAAAAATGTCCTCTATTACCATAAGCAAGGAATCAAGTTTTTTCCAGACCATTTGGTCCCACCTGGCGCCACCTGGTGATCATTTGTCTCTCGCTCTTAATGATAAGCATTAGTATTCCGTTTGGGGCGCGCCGGAGTAAATAAAAATTTGCAATCGTTCCCACCAGATGCCTCGTGCCATTAGCTCGCGCGTGACGCGAGGCTCTTCGATTTATTTCTTCGTTAACACACGGGCGGCGTGTTTGCGCTTTCACGCCGCGTTTTTTGATCCGCAAATTTGGTTCGTTATTTTTGTTGATTGGTAATCTCAGATATGCATAGATACTCTTTTTGATGTTAACTCTTTTCTGGTTTGGCTTATGAAAAAAAGTATTATAATTATTTTTGAATTAAATTAAACTTGGAACAATAGATTTATTTCTTAAGAAAGAATTCTGTATTATGTGTAGATTCCGTGAGACTTACTTGGAGGAGTAAGATGTATAGTTATCCGATATAACTATTGTATTTTATATGCGGTTATAATGTTTCTGGTTTCTATATATTAAATTCAAAATGTGTTGTTCAATAAACAGTTTTTCGAATCAGTTTATAAGTCTATTTTTGGTGTGAAGTGATCCCAATGTACGCACTCCTTTAGCCACATCTACCATTCAAGAGGTTATGGGCCTATAAATATTTATATTTTTTTTGGTGTATTTTCAAAATTTTGTGAAAAAGTGACAGAGGAAATTTTCAAAGATGGACAAGCCCATCAAACCGATTTTAGCTAAGGATTCCAATTACCATAGCTGGAAACAGAAGATCGTTCTGAAAATAACTGCTGCGGGTTATGGAGATATTCTGAAAAACAAAGAGGAGACTGTGACCACGACAAGTGAGGAATTATTATCCATAAATAAAATGGAGGCATGGGGTAAGTCCTTAATTTTAAGCTCGATACATCCAGACCTAGAGAATTACGTGATTACAATAGATACGACATTTTCTATGTTGAAGAAACTGGACGAGATTTTTCTAGCAAACAGAGACCTGCAAATCACTGAACTTCTTAATGAGTTTTACACTTTTACTTTTAATTCGGAGGATATGCTGACGGCTATCGGGCGTATTGAGCTTCTAGTAAATAAACTGAATTCACTAGGTCACAAATTATCGAACGTAGAAATAACAACGAAAATTATTTCAATATTACCAGACGAATACAAAGCTTTTAGATTGGCGTGGGACGCAACTCCATCTGACAATAGAACTGTGGAGAACCTTGTCTCTAGACTTTACAAAGAAGAGCGGCTAGATAAAGCAAATAAAGCTACTACCGTATTTAAAGCAAATGAGAGGGAGTGCTTTATTTGTAAGTCTAAGGAGCACATTGCCAAGTTCTGTCCTAAAAATAATTTTTCACGACAACATAATTGCACTTGTAATTGTAATAAGAGTAAACCTTCAAATTATTTCTGCTCTTTCTGTAAGAGACCTGGTCATACTGCGGATCGATGTTTTAAGAGAAATAATAGAAACGGCAATAATCAAAGCAGTGGTAATAATAAACCAAATGTGAGTATTAATGCTGTTTTAGATTCTGGTGCTTCATCACATATGTTCAAAGATAGTTCACTTTTGTACAATTTGAAATCTTTAAATACACCTATAGCTTGCGCTGATAATATGATGATTAATGCAGAAGCAATCGGTAGTTGTATTACTGACACCTGTACTTTAGAAGGAGTTTTACATGTACCTAAGATTGCCAAAAATATTATTTCAGTGAGCAGCTTGACAGACAAAGATTTTACAATAATTTTCTATAAAAATGTTGCAGTAGTAAAGAAAGGAGAATACAAAGTACTAGTAGCGCATAGGAACAATAACGGCTTGTATATTACAAAATTAAATGCAATTTTTCCAACTGTCTCGGCGTTGCTGGTTGAAAGTGAATCTATTTGGCACAGACGATTAGCTCACTTGAGCAATGTCAGAGAAACAGCAAAGAACGTTGTTGGTTTAAACCTGTCTAGTTCCGATTTTGTATCAAAGTCCTGCGAACTCTGTCATCAAGCTAAATTATGTAGGTTTCCTTTCAAAACTGTACGTCATTTAGCTAATAGACCACTAGAAATTATTCATACCGACATTTGTGGTCCAATTGACTGTCAGACATGGGATGGAAGGAGATATTTCGTTACGTTTCTTGATGATTTTACTCACTATGCAAGGGTCTATCTTTTACGAAATAAATCAGATACATTAGGTTGCATATTACATTTTATTCGTTGGTCTGAAAGACATTTTAATCAAAAAGTTGAAAAATTACGGTGTGATAATGGAGGTGAATACTGCAGTGGTCAGCTGGTTAAGTGGTGTCAGGATAGGGGTATAACACTGGATTATACTGTACCATATACTCCTCAATTAAATGGTAAAGCTGAAAGGTTAAATAGAACTCTGATGGAGAAAACACGAGCTCTTATGTTTGACTCTAAGATGCCTAAATTTCTTTGGGGTGAAGCTCTATTTACAGCTGTGTACCTTCTTAATAGAGTTTGTACGTCTACGAAAAATAAAACGCCTTTTGAACTTTGGCATGGTAGGAAACCGGACTTGTCTAATATAAAGGTTTATGGTTCTAAAGCATATTATAAAATAAATAGACGTTTAGGTAAATTAGATAAACGTTGTGAGATGGGTTTGTTGGTCGGTTATGATGCTAATTCTTATATAATTTGGAATCCACGCGTCAGGAAAACGATACGTTCTAGGGATGTCGCTTTTGACGAAAAAATGAATGATTATACGGATATTTGTAAAAATTTTGGTGGTGTGGTTAATGATTATTTTTGTGCGGATTTGTTTAGTGGTTTACATATTAAAGAAGGAGATTTTTTACAAGATTTTTCTAGTGATGAAGAAGAACCAATTGAAAAAGAAAGAATTCAAATGGAAGCAAATGAACAAGATACAGTTGAAGAAGAAGTAATAATTGATGATGTTACAAATGAGGAGAGTACAGAAACAAATGAAGTAGTTCGTGAAGAAACAATTGAAGATGTCAGGAATGGGAATTATGTTGATAATCTAAATGAAGAAGTTACAGAAGATATAGGAGTTTTTGATGAATTTTTAGATGCAAGTGAAGATAGAATAGAGGAGGTTGTTGATGTTTTTAATAATGCGGATGAAACAAATGAAGAAGAAACAGAAGTTGTTGCAGAAAGTGTGGGTCCAAGGAGGAATCCACCGAGAAATAGGTCTTTACCTGAAAAGTATAAAGATTATGCTATGGACTTTTTGGCTGAGTGTGCCCTATTAACGTTTGAGGAAGCAGTTAACTCCAGTGAAAAGGAGAAATGGTTGGAAGCTATAGAAGAAGAGAAAATTTCTTTAGAGAAGAATGGCACATGGGAGTTGGTTGATGAAAAAGAAGCTGGAGGGAGAAAACTTTTAACAAGCAAGTGGGTTTTTGCTAAGAAGTCGGATGGAAGATATAAAGCTAGATTAGTAGTCAGAGGTTTTCAACAGAAATATAAAGTGGACTATGAGGAAACCTATAGTCCTGTGGTGAACAGTACTTCACTAAGAATTATTTTATCGATAGCAGCTCAGAAGAATTTGAAATTAAGACAATTTGATATCAAGACAGCATTTTTACATGGGAGTCTAGAGGAGAAAATTTTTATGCAAGTTCCTAAGGGTTATTTTGTGAAGAAGGGGAAGATTTGTAAGTTAAAGAAGAGTCTTTACGGTTTAAAACAAGCTCCTTTGATGTGGAACATTAGGTTTACCAGTGTTTTGAAGAAAATGGGTTTCTTACAATTAAAATCTGATCATTGTATTTTTATTAAAGAATTGAATGGTAATGTTGTTTTTCTTGCTTTATATGTAGATGATGGTTTGCTCGCCGGTAACTCTTTTGAGGAACTGGATAAAATTCTAAAAGAACTTAATAGTGAATTTGAAATGCGTGTTTGTGATAATGTTAGTAATTATATTGGTGTAGATGTTAATATTACAGATAATGGGATTAAAATAGCTCAGGCTAGCTACATTAACAAATTAATTAATAAATTAAATTTGCAAGATGTAAAGCCAACCATTACGCCTTCTATATTTACTGGTGAACATCCTGTTATAAATGATGATTCTTTAATTGAGGAGTATAGGGAGGCAGTGGGTTCTTTACTGTATGTAGCTAATAAGTCTCGTCCTGACATTGCCTTTCATGTGGGCTATTGTAGTAGACACCAAAATAATCCAAATGAAAATGATAGGAATAATATTAAATCTATTCTAAAATACATAAAAGGTACATCTGGTTTGGGTATTGAGTATGTTAGGGGAGATAGTAATCTTGTGGCTTTCTGTGATGCGGACTTTGCAGGAGACTTGGATACTCGGAGAAGTACCACTGGGTACTTGATCTGTTTTGGAGGAGGTCCGATTGCATGGGCATCTAGAAAACAACCTATTGTGGCGCTTTCTAGTACTGAGGCCGAATATATTGCTGCTGCTGATTGCTGTAAAGAATTATTATATATACAAAATCTTTTAAAGGAATTGTTACATGTTGTACCTCAAACAACTTTGATGGTCGATAATCAGTCTGCTATTGCTTTAATGAAGAACGGAGTTTTAAATAGGAGAAGTAAACACATTGATGTTCGTTACCATTTTCTGAAAGAAAAGCTTGATGAACGGCTATTTAAAGTTGAATACTGTCCAACAGATAAACAGTTGGCTGATATACTAACTAAGAATCTAACCAACGTTATATATTTGCGGCTTCGTAATCAAGTTTTAGTGATGTGATGGTGTAGGTAGAAAAGTGATGTTTTTGTAAAGTGATTGGTGGTTTTTGTTTTTTGTGATAGACGTAAGACTTTGGTATTTTAATTCTAAACTTTTTTAGTGTAGGTAGTATTTTTAGAGATTCGCGCAGTGGAAGCGTGTGTGAGATTGTTGTAAGGGGGAAAGGATTTAATTTTTTGTGTTAATCAATTATTTTGTTAGGGGAGGAGATTTTTATTATTCTGCAGTTTTTCTCTTGCTTAGTTTTGGACTTGTCGTCTGACTGTTAATACAAAGCACGGAACTCAAAACGGAATTAAGTTTTCAGAGAAAGTTTTTACAGAATTTTTGATATCTCCTCTTCCTTTGTAGTGTATTGTTTTTTGTTTTAATTTTGTGGTTTTAGGTATTATTAAGAGTTTTTGGATTTTTGTTGTGTGTGTATTTGTTGTTTATGTTTGGTGGTTTGTTTGTTGATAATGTTTAGATATTTTGTTTGGGTTTTCTGTTTTCTGTACTTAACTGTATGTGATGATGTATATCTGAGATTAAGGGGGTGTGTTGATTGGTAATCTCAGATATGCATAGATACTCTTTTTGATGTTAACTCTTTTCTGGTTTGGCTTATGAAAAAAAGTATTATAATTATTTTTGAATTAAATTAAACTTGGAACAATAGATTTATTTCTTAAGAAAGAATTCTGTATTATGTGTAGATTCCGTGAGACTTACTTGGAGGAGTAAGATGTATAGTTATCCGATATAACTATTGTATTTTATATGCGGTTATAATGTTTCTGGTTTCTATATATTAAATTCAAAATGTGTTGTTCAATAAACAGTTTTTCGAATCAGTTTATAAGTCTATTTTTGGTGTGAAGTGATCCCAATGTACGCACTCCTTTAGCCACATCTACCATTCAAGAATTTTTTTTGGACTTGAGTTTGCAAACGGGCATGCATAACTAACCATTCGCTGCCGACCATGACAACTGTGACCGACATGGAACAAAACTCAAATAGGGACTTATCAAGTCCCTATTTGAGTTAGTCAAGTCTAGTTAGTAGTGTTGTTAAAAATGTTGGATCAGTTCGTTAGTACGTTGTAGGGCTGTTAGTCGTTGTTTGTAATAGTCCAGTTAGTAATCGTTAGTAAGAGTCTCATTCTAATTCGCCTACAGATGTGTACACCTTAGGACTACGATGGTCGTCTCTAAAAAACTCACTTTTCAAACCTACACACAATTACTGTTACAAAATTAGAGATTTCTGATTTATTTTTATCTGATTATTTACAATATTACCTACCTGATTGTAAGTGGCAATTGCCGTCTTAGCATTGGTCCAAGTTCCAGACAATAGATTAAACTGTGTTTCCCTATAGTTTAGCAACGCACTTCTGGAACTATACATAAACGATCTATTAAGATTGCCTATCATAGGTACTTATAGCGCATAATGCATAAAAAGTTATTTTATGATATTACTTCAAATATGTAGGTGCTGATGATTGTACCTTAACGGTTTGTGGTGAGAAATTAAGTTGTATTATTATTGTTATGGATTTCTACATGGCTGGGGCAACATTGGCATAAGAAGCAAGGGGTGTAAAAGGGGTGCGGCACAGAATTTGCCATGTGGGTGCAATGATTATAATTATTTTATTTATCCTAGCTATAATAATACTAAGTAACACATTTCTCTAGCACATTTTCTTTTATAACTGCAGTCTTGATTTTTTAATGCCCATGTTTCAATAATCGTGCATTTCTGAGCATTTTAATCTACTCAATGTTTTACGTCAAATCTCTGTATAATAACGTTACTATTACGAACATTCGAATCCATTGCTGTGGATGTTGGAGGACGAATAGAAGTTTCCCTAACAAACCCAGTAATGCAGTGTTATTATACGGGTTGCTAAGAGTTCTGAGTAGAGCAGTTTAATATCCGTTCAGTTATTGTAGGTCGTTAGCGACTTCCCAACGCGTCTGCAGCTCAGGGTGGAAATTAGGGCTGGAGACGTTTCCTGCGAAACTTTCTACCAAGTCCCGAGCATTCATCTCGTAAAACAACTTGCGATGAGTGGATTTTTAATCTATGATAACGAACCGTAAAACGTAAGCTAACACTAAACTGCGACTACTGAAAAATCACGCCCTAAATTTATGACTCTATAAATCCCTAACACTATGAAACTCGTAACAGACCAGTTCTCAGCAAATCACCGAGCTATTAACACTTCAATGACTTAATAATGTTTATATAAGAGACCGTTGTGGAGAACGTTAATAGCAAGCCAACAGGATTACAAAGTGTACTCAAAACAATCCTAACGCGATCATTATCGTCGAGCCGTAGTCCCTAAGTACGTTCAATACGAACGGGTTCATAACGGAGTCCATAATTGCCTCAATTTCCAATTAAAAGCCCTTTAATCTTAGCTCTCCCGTTAATCGTGACGAGTTGCTGTTTATTTCGCTAAAACATGACAAACCCTCAGTTACGATGGACATTAAAATATCAGAATGAATAATCTAGGACAATTTCGCTTTACCGCTGAAATATAGCTCTCTTCTGTGGTGCAAGTTAAATCCGTTGACGGAAGGATAGCTGTGTTTTTTATCAGTAACACCAAAGGTACATTGTCGGCAAGTACATTATTGAATTAAAGAAGGGAGAAGAAAGACAGTCTTGTCAAGCCCTCAGCTGAAACACTTTAGCTAGCTGTCCCAGCGAACTTCGTACCGCTTATAATGAATATACAAATTTGGTGACAAATCGACAGCAGTGCCACCTACTGGGTCCAACTGTGAATCAAAACCATTCTCGAATCCATCTGAGGATAGTAGTAGATATTCGCCGGTTCTAACTCATTGTAGGGCGAAAATAGGGCGAAAAACTCGTTTCGACCGGTTTCACCGGCTACTAGTCGCGAATGAACTTTATATTAAGTGATATGAACTTTATATTAAGTGATTCGCGGGGTAATTAACCGCGGATTAACTTAATCCGCGCGCCGATTAAGTAGTTCGCGGTTTAATTGGGCGCGAATTACCTTTATCCGCGGATCAATTAATCAATTCGCGGTTCGATAAACCAATTCGCGGCCGCGAATTAACTTGATTCGCGCTTCAATTAAACGATTCGCGGTTTTATTACGTGTCAATCAATAAAACCGCGGATTAATTAATTAAAGCGCACATAAAGTTAATTCGCGACTAGTAGCCGGTGAATCCCAAACAATCGAGTTTCGCGGTATATGCCGGTTCTGGCTCTGCATTAGTAGGGATATGCCGGTTCTGGCTCACGAAAACTCGATTCTTCGGGATACACCGGCTACTAGCCGCGAATCAACTTTATTCACGCTTCAATTAAGTAATCCGCGGTTTTATTATGCGCGAATTTTCTTTATTCACGGTTCGATTAATCAATTCGCGGGTCGCTTAACGGTGAATTAATTTTATTTCTGGCTTTATTATCTCATTCGCGATTTTATTGACTTATTCACGTAATTCTTCACTTTACTTAGAAAGCACTCAACGGTATCTCTACATTCTTTTTTTATCGCTTGCCTTAATGGTCGATGCATCCGTTCCTATATCCACAATACAGATAAGGATATCTGCTAATGTTTCCGCCCACATTCCGCTCCTTCCATATAAATTTAGCTAGCATGGCTCAAAGGACATCATTGTGACAGTGAAAGTGAGCCGAGTCTACTATATAATGGATGTGAGTATTTTCTTAATTTCTTAATTATCTGTTGAAAACTTTTAATTTCCTGTGTGCACACGTTCTAGACATGTATGTACATATTCATGCCCGCGATATCTGTAGGTGTTTCGGTATTTTTTTTTTTCATAATATTGTTGTTCTCATTTTTATGATTTGCTAATTATCTAGTGAAATCTTTTCATTTCCTATGTGATATCTGTAGGTATTTCCATATTTTTTGCATTAATTGTCCATGTATAATGAACCAGCTCTCGATAACCTAATAATAAAGTGTCGTAGTATAAAATTAACCTGTATTATGTTCTCTTTCAGCAAGACACATTCAAAAGCTACTATTTTCCGGACACGCCCGAGGAACCTGACGATTCATTAGTTGTTAATATGAAGAAAAACAATAATATCAAAAGAATAAATGACATAGACATGTTCTTTGAGAAGCCCAAAAAGAAGAAAAAACTCGGAGTACAATCTTCATATGTATCAGCAGCACGTGACGACGGAGTCTCTTATATTTCCTCCAAGGAAGATGACGCTCTCACCGCTACTCATCTCATAAAAATCGATGTCTATGATATGAATAAAATACGCAACATCGAACCTATTAATTATTGGAAATACTCCGATGCTCGAGTAAAATATTATGTGCAATCAGAAGATGA